>CM073737.1:24265764-26665764 GCA_037113605.1 Calophaca sinica | reverse complement strand
AGCAGAGGCTATCTTGTTCGGACGTTGGGAAAGTAGTCCCCGTCATACTACTGACCTATTAAGGCTGCAGGTGTATACACAACTGGTCATACTGCATTGACATGCATAGCTAACCACATTTATGATATGTGATGAATTTGATATTATGATGACTTGATCACTGGTCTGTTGATAGACTTGCCTGCTCACATGTAATAGTTTGATATTGTAGTGACTTGATTGTGGATTTGTTGGTTGTTTTGTTTGTTCACATGCAATGCTTGATATACCATGATGATACGTGTGGTCTATTAAGTATGTATATGTATATAAAAACATGTTGTTGTATTATATATGTATATGTTGTTTGCATGCGACATAGCCTATGATAAACTCGTGGACAAAGGATTTACCCTTGCACTGTTTTTGGACTGGATGTCCTTATGGATGTCACTTCCAGATGGAGTTCGGTAGCTATTGCAGCTTCGCCTTTCAGGAGCATTGAAGATTGAGCCAATGGAGGAAGATTCCTCTGAGTACCTCATGTTTGATCTTGCTGAACTGTTTCTCAGTAAGAGTTGTAGTTATTGGCCAGCTTAGATTAGGGTTTTGTATTTGTTGTTTTGTAATTACTCTTTCCAGAAAACTTCGCCTTAGTGTGAAATGATTATGTTATGTGAAGTATTATTTTGTGATGCATTATACTCTGATATTTACGAAAGTCTGAATTGGCATAATTTAGAAAACTGTAATACTCTATGTCTCATTTTGAAAAGGGTTTCAAAGGAAAGAAAATGAAAAAAAAATTTACTCCTATTTTTCCACTACGAAATACATAAGAGTACTCTTTTACTGAAAGCATACAAGCATTAAATGGTTTCAGCATTAGATTGGGTTGCACAGTAGCGCTCCGAAAATGGGGTGTTACAATACTTGCCGCTATAGGCGGGGAGCCACTCTTAGGGGTACGGTGAGCTGGATAAGCCGAATGGACAACTAGCTCGTATTTAGTCTTGGTTGACAAGATAGGAACAACATAGGTAGGCCTGGTGGGGCCAACAAGGAGAATTTGCTAATGATAGAAATGGCCAAATTGCATTTAGTGAATATTAGGATTTGCATGGGGGAAAATGGGAATCAACGCTATTATGGTTTAGAGGGGATTCTAGGCCTGATCTTTAGTGTAGGCTATGATCCTACATATAAATATCTTTGGAGATGGATGCTTTGTGTGCTATTGTATATTAGTACTAGCGAAATACCCATGCATACGCACGGGTAACCTCGTTTTAATGTACACTTGTTTATAAAATTAAAGTTATACATTCTGATAAATATAATTAGTTGTTTTAGTTTTAAAAAGTTGAAAAACTGAGAGTAAGCAACATGTAATTTTTCCCCGTCAGGACTCAAGAGTAAAATAACCATTTACAAATAATAAAGATATTTATAAAATTGTTATGTGATAAAAAAAATAATGAAATTACACTGCTAACATGTAATGTTTCCCCATCGGGATTCAAGAATAAAATAATTATTTATAAATAATAAAGATATTTATAAAATTTTGATACGTTATCAAAGACGATTAAATTATAACATGTAATGTTTCTCCGCTGAGACTTAAAAGTAAGATAATCATTTATCATTTATAAATAATAAAGACATTTACAATAATAAAGTGTCGTATTTTTGTAACTTAAGGAACCAAAATGAAAAATATAATAGTTAAGGGACAAAAACGAAAACTAAAATAAAGTTAAGGGACCAAAAGTGCTATTTAGCCAATAAAAAAAAGAAGAAATCAGGGAGGAGAAAAATGAAGCGTGTGAAGAAGCTTTCCTGAAAAGAAACGAAAATTGATTTGGTAAGAGTGTATTATGATTTCACAGAGAGAATGAGAGGTGGTGTGAGGGAGACAAAACAAATTTGAAATGGGGAGAGAGGGGGATGAAATTTTAGCGTAAAAAAAAGAGAGAGACCAAGAGAAACTGAAAGAGATGGGTGAAAGAAATAAAGGGAAGGAAAGATAAGCTGAAAAGTGAGGGTAGGCTTTGAGCGAGAGAAGCTGAAAAGTAAGGAAAGAAGATGAGAAAGGGCTAGAAAAGTTTGAGCGGGAAATGAGTTAACGGCATGAGGACACGTGTACTTGGGGTACACTTTTGTCAAAAGATATTGATACACTACAAGAAAAACCAGGGATACCGACGGCTTTTTTCTGACGGGCACAGACCGTCGCAAAGAAACAGGGTTTTCCGACGGCTAAAGCCGTCGGTAAAGCCAGGTCGTCTTACACCTTTGTTTACCGATGGTGTGGCCGTCGGTAAACTGCGGTGTAAGACAGTCTGGCTTTACCGACGGCTAAAGCCGTCGAAAATCCCAACATCTACTTTTAGTATTCCCTCTAGTTTTTCAATTACCGACGGGCTTTTCCGTCGGTATTTGAATTAAACCATCGGTAATGTTAGTGAGGCCGTCGGTAATCTCCAATTACACGCAGACCATGAGACCTTCTCCTCCTCCATTTTTCATTCTACCCTATTCCTATTATTCTCTACTCTCACTCTCTTCCCCCTTTTTCGTATTTCCGGTGCCACCACCCAGCACCCAGCCTCCATGACAGCGACCACCACCCGCTTCTCCGTCCGCACGCTTGATTGCCATCTCTAGCGTTTAGCTCCTGCCTCTGTCTACACGCTTGAATTTTGGTGAGTATATCTGAAATCCTCTCTCCCTCACTGGTGTTGCTTGTACCCAGCTCTCTTCTTAGCGAATCCATCTGCGCGATATTTATCAATAACTAGATTAATTAGTTCAATTAGTTTAATTCAATTCACATGAACTGTTTTTGGTGTCGTCGTATAGAGAGAGAGGAGAGGAGCAGTACCGCAGTATATAATCTGTGGTGAGCCTAATTGTTCTACCCTATTTTAATTCCCTCTGTGGTGAGCCTACTTTGTTGAAAGTTTGTTGGCTGAGGAATATAATCTTGTTTCCAACGTTCTCACCCCTTTCTCCTCTTTTCTTGATCGGTTTCATCTTCTTCTTTTTGCAAGGAACAAATAATAGTGTCACTTGCTTGTTTGTTGGATTGAAATCGAGTGTTTGCCAAGACTCAACGACAAATCTTTTCCCTTTGTCAGTGCTTCCTTGAAGGTTATTTTTAACCATTATTTTGGTTGTGTTTTGTTTCTTGCATTGCATTGCATTTATGTAATTGAACTCTACCACAGTGATTGTTCCATTGTGTTTTTGCTTCAATTTATTGTTCTTAATGTTCTGGTTTTATTTTCAAATTTCTTCAACTGGTTGTTCTGGTTTTATTTGTAAATTGCTTATTGTTGTTTATTTGGGAGATATTGTGTTAGATGATTTACTTATAGTTATGATTTCTATGAAAAGTATTGTTGGACAAGAAAACTTCTTTCCTATTTTGAGAAGTGATGATATTTGCATTCTTTTTATTAATGTTTAAATTTTTCCTTTGAATATGTGATGCTATTCTGTTAGGAATCTGGTATACAAGTTAGTACAAAAACAGAAGAAGAAGAAGAAACTTCATTGCTAACTATTCTAGAACAATGGGTTCCTGTTATTGTGAAATGATAATCTTAGCATTTGTTGGTGGTCTTATCTAAGGTAGGATTTGTTATGTTCAAGTCTTGGTAGTCATTGGCTTGACTTTGAAGCTTTTTAATTCTGTTTTGAAAAGTTTTTAAACAATGATATTTTATAACTTGAAGGTTTATTGGATGGAGTTTGTTATGATTTAGTTCGATTGTTGGCCTTTGTACCTTATTTGGTGTTTAGATCATGTCTTAGGATGATGTCTTAGGATTCTGATGTTCTTTGTAAGTTTGATTTTGGGGGTTCTATTCAAAACAGGTGTTCGAGCAAGTTCTCCATTGTAGTAGGTTAGGTTTGTCTCGTGACTACCAGTTCAAAGTTGACATTTGAAGAGAAGCTTCTTTCGCAGCACCGCTCGTGCCACTACTCTGTGATCGAGGTATGCACTCTAATGAAATGTCGGTTGACTCATTGGGTGGAAAAGGGTTGCCTGTTGACCTCTACACCGACATATTTCTTTGTTTTGCTTCATATTTCTCTCCACAGAGGGAATTTTGAAGTGATGTGTGTTTTTTTGCTGCCAAAAAGTTATTATGTTGAAGTGATGTATAGTTCTCTCCACAGAGGGAATTTTGTCTGATGTATGTTTTATGTTAGAAAATAGAGAAATTGATCTATTCATCATTAGAAAGTAGAGAAACAGAAAATAAACACAAGTTCTTATGGTTCTTCGATGCAGAAATCCTTCGTACTCCTCTGTGAAAAATGAATCTTTATTTTTATATGTATATTTTTTCTTTCTGCTATTAAATATTATTATTTGAAATTGCACGATTCTGTTGGATTTTTCGCTTTCAATTTGGGGTTAAATATCTCTCATTGCTTTGTTCAACTTTGAATTTGTGTGACATTATTATATCAATATTGGAGTCAGGAATGGAAGGATGATTGAAGATATAAAATCATTTATTCTGCTTCTTGAGTTGCCATGTGGTATAAGGACTTAGAATGAAGCAATTGAATAAATAATTGAAAATAAATGAAGTGACCAGTTAGCTTAATAAATGTTAGAGTGAAAGAAGCAACTACATCATTTGAAAAAAAATTATTCATTATTATTATCATTTTTTTCTTTCATTTGCGTCTCTTTTATATAAGAAGACTCTCCTTAGAAGTTGCTTCTTTCTGTGTGGCCGTTTGAGTAAAAATTAGTGGAGAACCATCTACATTACATAAGACAATTGTTGTACGTCTCGAGAATACTTACTGAAACCCATTTACAGAACACTTGCTGAAACCTATTTTTTTTTGCACACAGCTCCGTTGCGCACAGCTTGCCGCTTCATCTTCCTATATTTCAGGTTCTCTTTCTATGTTATATGAAATGTCAATTTAAGGTTTTTGAATCTCTTGTGTTTTGTGAATATAACTGTGTTTTTTTCTTTTGTGAATTTGTAGATTCTGTTTAGTCCACCACTCCACCGCGCCACCACAGCCAGCACCATCGGTCGTGCCTCTACCACTACTGTACGATCGAGGTATGCATTCTACCGAAATGTCGGTTGACTCATTGAGTGGAAAAGGGTTGGCTGTTGACCCTCAAACCGATATATTTCTTTGTTTTGCTTCATAGTTCTCTCCACAGAGGGAATTTTGAAGTGATGTGTGTTTTTTTGCTGCCAAAAAGTTATTATGTTGAAGTGATGTATAGTTCTCTCCACAGAGGAAATTTTGTCTGATGTATGTTTTATGTTAGAAAGTAGAGAAACATATATATTCATAATTAGAAAGTAGAGAAATAGAAAATAAACACAAGTTCTTATGGTTCTTCGATGCAGAAATCTTTTGCTCGAGTCACCCAAAATTTAAGAACCTCTCTCACAACTGCAATGCTCTTATTACAATTAACATCATTGTGATTATTGGCCTAAGGCTAAGGCATAGGCTATATTAGTTCTAAGCCAGCACATAATTATTTTTTAAATAAACTAGATCAAGTCTTTTTTAGAAGTATTTAGCAAAAAATATAAATGTTTTAGGCAATGTAAAAAAAATTTGTTAGGCTTAACTGACTGGATTAATTAAGTAAACATAAATAATATATTAATATTTTTATGTCAGTTTTTAAAATGTTTAAAAACTGTATACTTATTTAAGATAAATAAGTCTGACTTATATAAAAGTCATACATAAATTAATATATCATTTTATCCTAACTTTCATTCCTCCTCTTTTTCCCATCAATTTGAATGGTGCATATATGTTTTCATTTTCTTTAATTATTTTGTGCAAGAAATATTCATTAGACGTCATACCTTACACGGTTGTAGAGTTCTCTCGTATTGACTTCCTTAAGAGAAATAATGAAATGAGTTTTAATTTTTTATTGAAAAGGATAAAGAAACATTTTTTATCAAATAGGGGGGCATAATAGTATAGTGTTGGGTAATTATTCTTTTTTGTATCAAGCCACTTATAGTGATGCAAAATGTGTTAATTAGTAGTACTGCACCATCCTAAATTTCCCAATCGGCTATGGGAGACGCGACCAAATAAAGTCACCATAAGGTTTCCTACAAGATTTCGTATATAGATATAATAAATAGATTGATTTTGCTTACATAAACCTTCAAATCCTAGTTGTGTCTTATGATCCACTAGTTTCACACAAGTTGTGTGTATGTGTATAAGCATAGTTTTCTATGAGGATATAAGGGATAAGTTAAAAAAAAATAAAGAGGATTGTATAAGCATAGTTTTCTATGTGACTCATCTTAGATAAATAAGTCTGGCTTATAAAAAGTCAAGTCAGACTTTTAAAAATTTTAGGACAAACTTATAAAAAGTCTATCACAAATAACATGTCAAACTTAGGCTTTAAATTTTTAAAATAAGTTAGACTTATTTAAGAAAGTTTTACTTTACCTAATCTACTTTCATCTCTATTCATAATTAGAAAGTAGAGAAAAAAAACAGATCTAATTCTATCATTGGCTGCAATTTGCTTTGCACATCTCTCTGTACTTCTTTTCCTTGCCACTTCTTCTTGTCTAATTCTATCTTTTAAGAGGATGTCAACTTCCAACCTGTTTCTTTTTAAATGACCAAATAGATTTTCTACTTTTATCATCTCTGCTTTTGAGTTTTAGTGAATCATTTGCTTTGTTATTAGTATCGGAGAAAAGCCTTTGCTTCCCATATGAGGTTCAATATATTATTGAGTGCATGTACTCTTTTAGGGTACCACGTGTTTATTGTATATTGAACCTTGAATTGTCCAAGTCGGACAGTTTGGGAAAAAACTTTTTCTTTACTCATATAATAGTTGTTGCTTAATTCTCGTATCTTTATATTTGATGAAATTTCGGTTCGATTCATTTCCTTTTGTTCTCTGGGTGCATACTTGATCGCGGTATTCATAACTGCGATCATTTAGTATACTTAGAGACAAATGGAAAATGCTGCTAAAATTTTGTCAAGTATAAGATATGAGAATTAAGGAATGACTATTGTACGAGTTTTGAAAAAGTTTTTCCTCGAATGGGATAGGGCCATACCATTTAAAGAAAGAGAGCGGTTGTAAGAACGTCGTGCTGCTAAAATTGTCATTTTTTTTGACATGCAGAAGATGAAATTTTTTCTTCGAGTCGTAGTTGAATGTACGATAGGTTGTATCAGGGGAAACGGGTTTGAAACAATCTTTTTGCGTTGGGGTTGATCACTTTGTCCAAGCCGCAATGGCACATGAAGATTTCGAAATTAATGGAGGGATTAGAAAGTTGGATTTAGGCCTAATTACTGGATTTGGACTAGACATGGTGAAGAGTTGCATCGGGTTGATTTAGGGATTGGCGATACAGGTGCTTCAAGCAGTTGTGTACATACGGGATATGGTGAGCAGATTGAATTGATGCAAGATATGGTTTGTGTTGCTTTGGGGGTCAACGTATCATTCGAGGAGCAACAATATGATGACACAAATGAACTTCCAAACGGGACAGCACAAAAATTTTATAATCTCTTGTTAGAAACAAATAAGCCGTTGTTTGAAGGGTCTGTAGACTCTATGTTATCAATATGTGTGAGGCTTTTAGCTCTTAAGTCAAACTATGGTGCTACGGATATGTGCTTAGATCTCGTAATGAAGATGATGTTGGACTTGTCACCTATCAGAGATGGTTTGCCAAAAAGTTATTACGAGGCTAAAAGCTTATTGTCCAAATTGGGGTTTGAATCTAAAAGGATTGATTGTTGTGTGAGAGGGTGTATGTTATATTACGACAACGAATTCGGTAAAAACGATGGCGCACTGGTTGAATGCAGATTTTGTGGTGAGCCAAGGTATATTTCACACACTGATAATAGGAAGGGTAGACAAAAACTAGTTCCACGGAAGGCAATGTTTTATTTGCCAATTATTCCAAGGCTGCAGAGAATGTTTGCATCAACATAGACTGCAGACAAAATGACGTGCCACTATGAGAATAGAAGCACTTCAGGTATATTGTGCCACCCATGTGATGGTGAAGCTTGGAAGCACTTCGATCGTGTGCATCCCGGATTTGCAGCAGATCCACGTAATGTATGGCTTGGCTTATGCTCTGATGGTTTTACCCCGTATGTTTAATCAACGGTGAAACCTTATTCTTGCTGGCCAGTTATTGTTACCCCATACAATCTTCCTCCCGAAAAGTGCATGTCTAAGCCTTATATGTTCTTGACTTGTATTATACTAGGTCCAGATAATCCAACAGATGGTATTGACATCTACTTACAGCCTCTCATTGACGATCTCAAAAGGTTGTGGAATGGCGTTTTGACTTATGATATTGCACGAAAGAAGAACTTTACAATGAGGGCAGCTCTGATGTGGACCATTAATGACTTTCCTGCATATGGCATGTTGTCTGGTTGGGGTACTCATGGTAAAATGGCATGTCCGCATTGCATGGAGCATACAAAGGCCTTTACCTTGAAATTCGGGGGGAAAAGTTCTTGGTTTGACTCACATCGCAGGTTTTTACCAGGTGATCATCCATTTAGACGGAATAAGAACGCCTTCAAGAAGGGGGGAAGTTGAAATAGATGGCCCGCCCCCAAGGTTGACATCCGAACTGATTTTTGCCAGAGTTATGGATCTGCCAAAAATCACAGATCATGGTAAATTGGATCGATTTGAAGGATATGGACAATGGCATAATTGGACTAAAAGAAGTATTTTTTGGGATCTGCCATATTGGAAATATAATTTATTGAGACACAACCTTGATGTTATGCACATTGACAATAACTTTTTTGACAATGTGTTTCTCACAGTGATGAACGTTAGAGGAAGAACGAAAGACAACAATAAGGCCAGACTGGACTTACCGCTTTATTGTAGGCGAAAGGACTTGCATTTGACGACTCGATCGGATGGGAAAACCTTGAAACCCAAAGTCTGTTAATCTTTAACTGCTGAGCAAGCAAGGTCAGTCTGTCGGTGGATAAAAGAACTTCGAATGCCAGACGGTTATTCTTCTAATTTGGCAAGATGTGCCGATGTGAACAAAGGAACCATGATTGGGATTAAAAGCCATGATCGTCATGTATTCATGGAGTGTTTACTTCCTATTGCATTTAGTTCCTTGCCGTCAAATGTTTTAAATCCACTTACTGAACTCAGCCAATTTTTCAAAGATTTGTGTTCTGCAACCTTGAGAGAGGATGATCTTATAAAGATGGAGCAGAACATACCAGTCATTCTTTGTAAGTTGGAGAGAGTATTTCCCCCTGGTTTCTGTGACTCTATGGAGCACTTCCAGTGCATCTTGCACATGAAGCTAGGCTTGGTGGACCAGTTCAATACAGATGGATGTATCCATTCGAAAGGTAATATAATAAAATATTCTTTAAAATAAATATTCACTTGAAGGGTTAAATGTATCAATTTATATCATCAACCTTGTTATTTTGTAGATTTATGGGTGACTCAAAACGGTCGGTGAAAAATAAGGCTAGGGTTGAAGGATCTATTTGTGCAACTTACTTACACTGTGAGACAATCCATTTCTGTTCCCATTATTTTACGAACTTCATATTGACACCAACAAATAACAGAAACAAAATAGAAATTGAACGTGAAAGACACCTGCTAGCCTTATCAGTATTTTGCCTTCCCGGTCGTCATGCGGGAAAGGAGCTGACTAAGAGTGGAAGTCAGCCCATGTTCACGTGTTGATCAACTGTGCCGAAGTATCACCATATCTTACGTTTGTATCATTTTTACCACTTTCAATTTCTTTTATCCACAACTACTCATGATCATTTGTTTTCAAATGAATTGATCAGGGCATTCTTGTTAACTAAGCCCACAGTCGTACAAGACTCTTCTGCCTGTATTCATGAATATTTCCCAACGTGGTTTATGAACCAGGTATGTATTTTTAGTCCTATTTCAACTATTTATTGTTTGAAAGTACAAAAGGTTGTTTGAAAAAAGGAAATATAAATCACTTGTGCATGTGTATACGCAGGTGTACAGTGAGCCAAAATCGCCTCAAATCGAACACTTGAGAAATTTATCTCATGGTCCTAAATCCCGTGTAAAAGAATGGCACACGTTTTTCGTAAACAGATACAAATTTCAAATCCAATCAAAAACAGAGGGGAAAAAATAGTTAACAGCGGAGTTTATGTAAAAGGTGCCACAGATGGAGGTGAAGATGACTTCTACGGCGTGATTCAACATATATATAAACTGGCGTACAATACTTTAGACTACACTAAAAGAATAGTGCTATTTTATTGTAATTGGTTTGATCCATCAAGCAGAGGTACAAAAGTGGATCGAAAATATAATACTGTTGATATATGCATGAGTAGAAGATACCAAATGTTTGATCCGTTTATCATGGCACAACATGTAAGACAAGTGTATTATGTCCCTTACCCATCAACTCGAAGGGACAAACAAGGTTGGCGTGTTGCAATAAAGACTAAACCAAGGGGTCGCATTGACGCAGATGATCCACAGGAAGAAGTGGATTATCAAGTGGATGAGATGTCGGATGTCAACATAGTAAATGAAGTGGAACCCATTTCTCGACTATGTGACGATCCAATCACATATGAAAATGTAGATGGAGATGAGTAATTAAATGAAGAAGTGGCAGAGCCATCAAGATCTGAAGACGATGCCGAAGCAGAGTGGGCAGAATGGGCAAAATGAAATTGTTTAACTTTTTACAATTAGCAAAATTAATGTCTAATAATATATTTTTAATTACTGTAACCGATGTATAAAATTCTTTTAATTATTCTCACCATATGGATATTTATTCACGTATTCTAACTAGAATATAATATTACAACCGACGTTTGTTAATCTAAGTGGTAAGGAGTTTAGTTTCTTTTAATTAAATAATGTCTCGAGTTCAAGTCTTTGAATGGTAAAATAGGCGTTAGAAGAGTTTTGCCTTAATATGGGTTCACACAGCTCGACTCAAATTATACCGAGAGTCTAAATCAAAATAAAAAATACGTACTACGATGTGACACTATATGGGATAATTCGTAGATATACAATGTGAATTTCATTATTATGCATTCGCAATGTAAAAAGTTTTGCACATATCTAATCATATCTCACTATGTAAATATTTATACGTATTTTGAGAAATATTACTGAGACACGACACCATAGCTAAATATAATTGGATGTTTGTGTAAAAACATTTGTCTTGGTACCAAAAAAAATTACTGCAAAGGGATGTAACTTGTTTATTTTTATGGGATTCATTTGTAATATTGTTATGCTTAAATATATTATTTCATGACTGTAATTGTTGAATTGCTCTATAGACATTTATGGCATCAGGAGGTGTAGGATCTGACCCCCCCGACCACCCACTGGTGGTCAACGGAAGTGGAAGGGCATCGCCATCAACCCCCCTCATCGTCGTCGGCCGAACATTATTAGGATTGTCAATGTTGGCTATGCGACGTTGTCATCCACACAACGTCCGCGTACATCTACGCCTACACAGGCTCCAGCGCGTTTAGCCCCTATGTAATATCCCAATTTTTATGAAAATTATTTTATAGTTTCCGACTACTTGGAAATAAATCATAGAGATTGATCACCTCAATGGTTTGTAAAAAGTACGAAGAACAACAAAGATTTATTGTAAACAATTTACTGTTTTAGTAATTAATTCAGATTAACAGACAGTGTAGACGTATACTGTTTTTAATATGAATTAATCCCGAAAAATGTGAAAGATTGTTGTTTGATTAAATAAAATTATTTTATTGAAAGAGAAATAATTCTCAGGATTTAATAAATATTTTTAAGTCATAGTTTGGATTTTTATTGTCTAGTTATTGTATTAATTGTCTGTTTTATGTCATATTTAATATGACTATTATTTTAAAGATTTTGTCTTGATAATTTTATTGTTTGATTAATTTCTATATAATAAGAGAAATTGGAATTAGTGATCCTCACCAATTTACAGTTTTTATTACGCTGCGAGAATTCTATCGAATTCTGCCGTAACTAGGCTATTGTGTGTGTTTCTAACTGAAACATGCCCAAACGTGATCCAAATTTTATAAAATTTGAGATCTTAGCATTTTCCAATATTTAGGATTTATTGTAATTTTTCTAGAACTTTTGGGCATCAGAAAATATTTAGTGTATTTTCTATGGCCAGAGACTGCCTAATTGCGACGTTTCGGTTCGCATTTCGAGAAAACGAGATACGTGGGTACTTTTCTCATGCCGCGAGGAACATTTGTAATTTTTAGGTGTGGGGTTATAATTAGAATTATTTTGGGAGATTTTAGTATTAAAACCTAATATACGCATAACGTCGTGCACCCGATTGAGCGAGAACGCGACGAAACGAAATATCTAGATATTTTGGGCTAAGGGGAGATGCATCCAGCCACTAGGGGAGCTGAACCTCATCCTTAGAAGGTCACTTTACAAGTGTTGATGTGTGATTGGTGGTTAGGTAATTATAGTTAGCTAGTTTAGTTGGTTTGGTTAACTTAGAACTAGTTTGGTTAGTTTGGAACGAAATGAAGAAATTTATTCCTGCCATATCCCACCTGAATTTCGTGGCCTCCTTCCCTTCCAAGAGCAGCACCTTCATTCTTCCATTAGAGAAAAAAAAATCAAGAGAGTTTTAGAAAGAGAAAGTGTTGAGAAACTTGAGAAAATGGTGATTTTGGAGTTCAATCTTCCATCCTTGTTCTTGATCCTTGTTTTATCACCTCTAATCTTCTTGGTAAGGATCCTAATCCCTTATTCTTCCTCCATGGCAGCCATGGATGAGTTTTTAAGATTTTTATTTCTCATAATTTTGATGTTGATTCTTGAAGGAAAGTGATGTTTAAGCTTCAATCTTCCATCCTTTCTTCTTAATCCTTGATCCATCACCTCCAAACTTCTTGGTAAGCTCCACATCCATTCCTTTTCCTCTATTGAGTTTCATGAATGGGTTTGGTTGGTTTTAGGAATTATTTTTGGGCAAAAGTGTTGGATTTTGCTAGATATACATGATTAGTCTTTTAGCCCTTTGTTTCCTTCCAGGATTAGCTTTGTTCTTGATTTTTAAAATTTAGGAGCCCTAATTTTTTGATGAGGCCGAACCCTAGGGGCTGTTCTTAGGGTTTTATCTTTGTGTTTCTAAGTGATTGGAAGTTAGATTTTTGAGGGTTGGTAACTAGTATGATTAGAACCAGTCATATATGCATGTTGAACAAGTTTTGCAAAATTAAATTGGTTAAATTTAAGGGCTGGAACCGTGGCACTTGGTCATGATTTTGATGATGTTTTGATTTGGTTTTAAAGTATGTTAAGTGTTTAAGAAGTTGGTTTTTGGTTAGAACTTTAAATCTATAAAGGTTTGTATGCTTGAAGCTTTGAAAAATTGTTTGAAACAAAATGAATTTGGGGCTGTTTTGGGGCTTCCAAAACAGTGATTTATGAGCATGATTTGAGTGAGTTCTAACTTGTTTTTAAGTGTATTAAAGTGGTAAATAAGTTTGGTTTTGATAAGGAGTTTTGATTAAGCAAAGTTTGTAAGATTTTGATGTTAAAATGTTTGAAAACTTGGAGTTGTAATTGGAGCCTTGAAACCGTGGCCTTCAAAAGGATTTTGTGATTTGTTCTTGACTTACATTTATGCTTAAAAATAGTTGTAAAAGTGGTTGATGATTTGATTTAGCAAAACAATTCAAAGAAGCATGATTTTGGAAAAAGTTTTAGTTTATATTTGAAGAATTGTTTTGAACTTGTAATAGAATTGTTTCAAAAATTTTGTGACATATTTTAGTGCTTTGAAAAAAGGTTCAAAGTTGGCAAAACACTATTCTAATTGGTAAGTTTTGGATTTTGGTATTTTCTAAGTGTGTAGCTTTTGAAAAAGTTGAAAACTTGCATGGTTTGAATTTGTTTCATGGCACATGATTAGGTGTGATCCAAATAGGTTAAGTTAGAAAGATTTTAGGCCCTTTTTAGGACTAAAACCGTGGCTGCCCTAGAGTCTTAGGACTTGGGTTTCTGGTTCTAATTGGATTAAGTTTGCGTTGTTAAGGTTCGTGCATAAGGCTTGTGCGGGGAACGACTTGACGATAGTTCGAATTTACCTTGCTTGGATTGTTAAAGCGCCCAAGGTAAGGGAAATTCTTACATAATGAGTATGGGCTTTTCGCCTTGTGTGTTGTTTGTTTGATTGTTGATGGATTGTATGGTAGTACTTGTAGTATTACTATGTGCTGTTGAGATGTTGTAGCATGAGCTGCTGTGTATTGATTTGGACTATGTGGCAAGACTGAATTGTATTGTGTTGCTTAAATCATACTTGATTGATTTAATTGGACTTGAAATTGATGATATGTTCTTGGCCCTGCGTGGCATTATGAGTTGTATTATTTTCCTTGAATCACCTTGGATTTCACTGGAACTTGGCATTGAATTGGAATATGAAAAATATATTATTGTTGATAATGGATTAATTAACAATGCGTTGATCGACTGCTATTGGTTGACGATTTACATCGGTAAATCTGATGCGATTCCACAAGCCGAATTATGATTTCGTAAACAAATTGTTAAGGGCATTTTGATTTAAAAGTAAGCGTGAGGGTTTTAGTACAACTAGCCAAAGCTTGCAAGGAAATTTCAATGGAATAATAGTGGAGAAAAGAACTTGAAATAAATAGTCCAATTTGCGAAAACAGTTGAGTTAAATAATGTGCCTGGGAAAATTCTGGCTAGGAAAGACTTGGTAATTAAGAGTGTTCGCACCACCTCTCTTTCCTGGGAATTCTTCCGGTGTGTTATTTAGCACAACTAGGATTTCAACGACCTAGAACTAAAAAGTATTTTCAGATACATAGGAGTGATACAAGAACTGAGAAAGAGATTTCAAAGATCAAGTTTTTGAAAGAATAAAACATAGGGAACCTAGTGTTCCTATTGAGCATATGGGCCATGTGTCCTGTGCTGGGACTTAATGTCCTGCTTGCGTGCGCTTTTTCTTAATTAAGGATTGGACCTAGTGTTCCATATGGCGTACCTAGTATCTTAACCTAAAAGTTGAGCCTAGCGTTCCGCATTACGTGCCTAGAGTTCTGATCTAAGATTGGGACTAGCGTTCCGCAATTGAACACCCAGACTTTGTGTCCTGTATTGAACTCTTAGTAATTGAGATTTGGGAAACCCACTAAGTTAAGCGAGTGAGGGTTCGTCGATCCGTATTGATTAATTAAAACATTACTCGGGCGTTCACTACGGTGAGCATGCCATATTGTAGAATTTGTTGGATATCACTCGGGCGTTCACTACGGTGAGCATGCCATATTGTTGAATTTGTTTGGATGCGTACTAACCATTGAGCATCGACACTCGGAGCATTTGATTGGTCTTAAAGACTTCAAAAGACGAGTTGTCATGTCACCCGTAGCGTTTGATTAGTCGTACAGACTTCAAAAGGCGAGTTGACACTGTATTGCCTAAGTAGAGGCACGCCAAAGTAGTGGCAAGCCTAAGTAGAGGCTATTTTGTTCGGACGTTGGGAAAGTAGTCCCCGTCGTACTGCTGACCTATTAAGGCTGCAGGTGTATACACAACTTGCCATACTGCATTGACATGCATAGCTAACCACATTTATGATATGTGATGAAGGGTTTGATGAATTTGATATTCTGATGACTTGATCACTGATATGTTGATAGATTTGTCTGCTCACATGCAATAGTTTGATATTGTAGTGACTTGATTGTTGATCTGTTGGTTGTTTCGTTTGCTCATATGCAATGCTTGATATGCCATGATGATGCGTGTGGTTTATTAAGTATGTATATGTATATAAAAGCATGTTGTTGTATTATATATGTATATATTGTTTGCATGCGACATAGCCTATGATAAACTTGTGGACAAAGGATTTACCCTTGCACTATTGTTGGATTGGATGTCCTTATGGATGTCACTTCCAGATGGAGTTCAGTAGCTGTTGCAGCTTTGTCTTTCAGGAGCATTGAAGATTGAGCCAGTGGAGGAAGATTTCCTCTGAGCACTTCGTGTTTGGTCTTACTGAGCTATTTCTCAGTAAGAGTTATGTTGGAACCTAAATGATTGAGAAGTTTAGACCCTCATTAATTTTGATGATAACAAAATATTCACAAGAGAACAATTTATGTTCTAACAATTCTTGAAGTGTGCAGATACTAATATTACATACATTTCTAAGCCACTTAAACAAGAAGAAAGAAGCTCTCAAGAGAAGGATACACTCCATGTGTCATCATCTGGCTCATCCTAGTATACTGTCCTAGTGAGCGTCTGGAACTATCTTCTTATGACACTAGTCTTATCCAATTGCTATGAGCGTCCGATCTTCCGTTCTGAGCGAGCGTCTGAACTTCATTTTATATCACGTGATGGTCACGTTGTTGCTCCTCTTCTCAGAAGCCTCTGGAACGGGTTTCGAATTTGATCTTATCCGCCAAAATTGTTGTACGAGGTATCAAAGGTGACACCTTTAGCTAAAAGACAAAAATCGTACAAGCAATTGTGAAAAGCAAGGTAGTACGAAAACGGTAATATGTACTACTGAGATATTCTCTGGAAAGGAAGAAAGAGACAGCTTTTTGAAATCACCTCACTCAATGGAAAGGAGCCATTTTTACTGTAACGGTAATATCCTTCATAACTCCTATATATACCTCAAGGTATCCATTGAAGACGCGGCTGAAAATTGTCGAAATTGCCGAAACTGTATAAGAGTATATTGCTTCATTTACTGAGAACAAGCACTGTTGCTATACACTACAAAGAGTCAATACTCTGAAAGCACTGCTTCTGTGAGCAATCAAGTTTCGAGCCAAGTCTCTGGACTACAAGAACTGAACTCAGCGTCCGACACTTTCTTTTAGAAAGCATTTCTATATTGAGCTTAATTTGTATCCTCTCTGTGAGAGTTATTTATACTTGTATTCAACTTATTTGTAAAAGTTGTTTTAGCCTAGTTAAAATTGTTCCTTAAAGGCTCGATTGTCTTGAGTCGTTTTGAGAAGTTGAGAGTATTGTCAAGTTTGTGACAGAAGAATACTCTTGAGGAAATTGTAATCAGATTGATTATAGTGGAAAATCCTTCAGGAACGAAGGGACTAGACGTAGCTACCAGTTTGGTAGTGAACCAGTATAAATCTTTGTGTCTCTTGCTTTACTGCTTTCTATTTATCTTTATCCTACTGTGTTAAAAACAAGTTTTCTCAAACTGCTTTTCCAGCGCCCGGTTTATTTCCAGCATCCGTTTAACAAACTGTTTTGAAAAACCTGTGTTCTAAGTGTTTTTAACTTAAAGTTTGCGAAAAGTTTTCAACACAATTCAACCCCCCTTCTTGTGTTCACGTTCAGTTGGTACCAGAGCTCGGCCTCTTGGTTAAGCACTTAACAGTGTTAAGAGTAAAGATCCTACTGTGAACATGTCTGCTGAAGGTGGTCATATCACTACAACAAAAATAAGCAATAAACAGCGCTTATTTTGACCTTAAACAGCGCTTAAAAAGTGCTGTTTATTTAACCGCTACTGATTGTTATTGGCCTTAAACAGCGTTTTTGAAGCGCTGCTGAAAATTGACAATAAACAGCGCTTCCTATTATCACTTTTAGCATCAATAAGCAGCGCTTCGTTAAAGGAAGCGCTGTTTATTGTCAATTTTAGCATCAATAAGCAGCGCTTCCTTTAATGAAGCGCTGTTTTTTCAACTTTTTTTTTTCTTTTTCAAGCATTACACGAAATCAGAACACAAACGAAATGCAGAACACAAATCCAGAAACATAATCAAATCCAGAAACATGATCATAATCAAATCCAGAACACAAAACCTTCAATAAACATAATCAAATCCAGAATTCAAATTGAAGTTTACAAAACAGATCTATCACAGGGGAAGCTAAAAAAAACTACAAGATTACGAAACACAGAACTTGAACCCCAGAATTTGAATCCTCAGAAAACCCATTAGAACAGGAACAGGGAAAGCCTTGATCTCCAGATTCGGTCGTCCTCCCCACCGTGTGAAACATCAGGTTTCGAGATGAAACATGAAAAAACATTAGGGTTTCGAGAAAAATTAGGGAAATCAACACAGAGACGAGATAGATCAACTCACCATGTGAAAGATTCTGACCAAATCGAACCAGCAACGGTGGTGGTGGCTCAGGATCTAGCCAGCAACGGGACGGTGAAGCCAAATCAAACCAGATCCAACCCCCAAATTAGCCAGATCGAACCAGATCCAACCCCAAATTAACATCACAACCAGATCGAACCACTACCGCTAGATCGAACATCACAACCAGATCGAACCACTACCGCTAGATCGAAGCCAACAAAAATACGGTGAAGCCAATCGAACCACTGCCGCCAAATCGAACCATCACACGCCAGATCGAACTACTGCGGTCGCCAGATCGAAGTAGAAACGCGAGAGAGAGGAGAGGTCGCTGAGAGAGAGAGTTGAAAAACGCAACAAGTGAACTTCGCTGAGAGAGAGTTGAAAAACACAGAGAGGCATAACGCTGAGAGAGAGCGGAACTTCGCTGAGAGAGAATGAAGTGGGAGCAGATCGTGCGTGAGTTTTTTTTTGTAAACAAATCGAGCGTGAGAGCGTGAGTGCTGAAATTAATAGAAATAAAGGAACAAAATCAGCGCTTAAAAAGCTTTAAGCGCTGTTGATTCTTTTAGGACCAAATTCAGCGCTTTCATATAGGAAGCGCTGTTTATTGTTTAGGACCAAAATCAGCGCTTCATATTGGAAGCGCTGTTTATTGTTTAGGACCAAAATCAACGCTTCATATTGGAAGAGCTGTTTATTGTTTAGGACCAAATTTTTAGGACCAAAATCAGCGTTTCGTATTCTGAAGCGCTGTTTATTAGCTAAAGTAGCATTTTTTTATTAAAGCGCTGCTTAAAGTGGCGCTATCTTTTACACAATCTGTTGTAGTGTATGAACCGTCCTCCTCTATTCACTGGAGAAAAATTTGATTACTGGAAAGATAAGATGAAAGTATTCCTTGAGGCACAAAATCTTGATTTGTGGGATATAGTTGATAGTGGATACATTTCTCCCGCTAATGCCCTTGGTGTTGCAATACCTAGGGAAAGCGGGTGATGATCGAGAAAAGAGATATCAAACCAATCGAAGGCTAGATTTATTCACATCGTGCTATGTGAGAAAGAGAATATGATAAATGTGGTAAGTTTGATACTACCAAAGAAATGCAGGATTCTCTTGTTTTGTCTTATGAGGTTACGCCAAGTAAGAGAAACAAAGGCTAGCATGATGGTACGCCAGTATGAGCTATTCAAAATGGAAGATGGAGAAAACATTGAAACTATGTTTGGAAGGTTCCAAACACTTGTTCATGGGTTGCAGGCCCTTGGAAAAAGTTATACCATACCTGATCATGTGAGAAAGATCTTGAGAAGTTTGACTAAGCAGTGGAGACCTAAAGTCACTGCTATTCAAGAAGCAAAAGATCTAAATGTCCTTCGGCTTGAAGATCTTATGAGTTCTTTGAAAGCTCATGAACTTGAGCTAAATGAAGAAGAACCTACCAAGAAGAGTAAGCCTATTGCTTTAAGAGTTAATCAACATAAACCTAGTACTTCTAAAGCTTTTCAGGCTGAAGAAGAAGAATCAGATAATGAAGCTTCAGAAGGAGATTATGATGGATCAGATGATGAGCTAGCTTTCATATCTAAGAAGATCCAGAGAATGTGGAAGAAAAGAAACTTCAGAAGGAGGTTTCAGAAGAAAGATACAAAGGACAAGAAGGAAAGCAAAGACAAGGACAAAGCCCAAGTCATTTGCTATGAATGTAAGAAGCCTGGACATTTTAAGTCCGAGTGTCCAAATCTTAAGGAAAAATCCACAAGAAGCTCCTTCAAGAAAAAGAAGAAAGGTCTCATGGCAACATGGGAAGATCTTAACTTATCCTCCTCTGAGGAAGATAAAGAAGAAGAAGCTCACATTGCCCTTATGGCAGACACTGATCTTGATTCAGAAGAAGTTGAAGAGGTAATAATATATGACTCTTATTCTGAACTTCAACTTGCATTTGATGATCTGTTAAAGGATTCTGCCACTCTCTCTATTGAGTATAAGAATTTGAAAAAGAAATTTTCAAAACTATCACAAGATTTTCATTCTTTACACAATGAAAACTCTGTACTCAATGAAGAGAACCAAAAGCTAAAAACTGAAAATCAGCGTCTGGTGGATAACCAGCGTCTGGAAGCCAACAAGCAACCAGAAGATGAGAGCTCTCAAGTTAAAAGCTCTGTAGTTACAGGCAATCCTAACTGCAAATCAAATGACTATGAACATGCATTTCAAAAGTTTCTTGCAGAGATTGTAACTCGAAGCAAGCAAGCTTCTATGATTTGGGGTGTCAGTAAAACGACAACTCATGGTCTTGGTTATATATCAGATGAACCTCTTTTAGAAAATAATTCAGCATCTGATAAATCCAATAATCATGGTAAATGCTTGCATTGTACTTACTGCAATAAATCTGGTCATTTGAAAAGTACGTGTACTGTGTTTACAACTAAGAACAAGTATCCTTCAAGAACTAACAAGAAAGGACCCAAAAAGATATGGGTACCTAAAGATAAAATAGTCTATGTTGCAGACATGCTTAGCAACAAAGTCAACACACATATCTTGGTACTTAGACAGTGGATGCTCGCGTCACATGACGGGAGAAAAGCATATGTTCCAAGAACTAAGACCTAGAGAAGCTGGATTTGTTGGCTTCGGAGGAAACCAGAAAGGTAAAATAGTTGGAATTGGTCGCATAGGTAAAGGCTCTCTTCCTTCTATTGATAATGTTTTATATGTTGAAGGACTGAAACATAATCTACTGAGCATAAGTCAATTATGTGATAGTGGTTATAATGTTGTCTTCTGAGAAAATGGATGTTCGTAAAAAGCAAAAATGATGGATCTATATTCTTTCTGACAAAGAGGAAACAAAACATTTATAAAGTTGATCTTTCTGAACTTGCAAAACAAGATGTCAAGTGTCTTATGTCTGTTGAAGATGAGCAATGGATTTGGCACAAAAGATTGGGTCATGCCAATTTGAGGTTAATCTCAAAATTAAACAAGCACAATCTTGTTAGAGGCTTACCATATCTTAGGTTCCAATCTGATGCCCTGTGTGAGGCTTGTCGAAGAGGAAAACAAGTTAAAACTTCCTTTCATTTAAAAAATGTTGTTTCAACCTCGAGACCACTTGAACTTTTACATCTTGATCTTTTTGGTCCCATAAGGACTGCCTCTTTAACTGGAAAGAAATATGGATTAGTCATTGTTGATGATTTTACTAGATGGACATGGATTAAATTCCTTGCCCACAAGGATGAGTCTTTTAAGGTATTTACTGTTTTCTGCAAATCTGTTCAAAATGAAAAAGGCATCTGTATTTCTTCTATTAGAAGTGATCATGGGGGGAGAATTTGAAAATGAGAACTTTCAAAAATTTTGTGAAGAAAATGGCATCTCCCACAATTTCTCCTCTCCTAGAACACCTCAACAAAATGGTGTTGTAGAAAGAAAAAATAGGTCCCTCCAGGAAATGGCCAGGACCATGATCAATGAAGCTGATATTGCGAAACATTTTTGGGCAGAAGCAGTAAACACAGCTTGTTATATTCAAAAGAGAATTTTTATAAGACCTATTTTGAATAAGACTCCTTATGAATTGTGGAAAGGTAGAAAACCAAATATTTCTTACTTTCATCCTTTTGGTTGTATTTGTTATATCTTAAATACTAAAGATCAGCTTGGTAAGTTTGATTCCAAGGCTGACAAAGGAATCTTTTTGGGATATTCTGAAAGATCTAAAGCTTTTAGAATATACAACAAAGAAACTTTGACAGTTGAAGAGTCCATTCATGTCAAGTTTGATGATAAGATTCCTGACACTGCTATGTCAGAGCTAAATGAGTTATTTTCATAATTAAACCTCGGTGACAAGTCAGACGGTGAACATGCATCTTCATCATCCGGTGGTGACAAGACGAAGAATTCTACTCAAGCTGAAGCTGAAGCAAGAAAAAGCTGGAAGTACAAAACCAATCATCCAAAAGATCAAATCATAGGAGAACCTGGTGATAAAGTTCGGACCAGATCCTCTTTCAAGGATCATGCTGATTTTGCACTTCTCTCTGAGATGGAACCTAAGACGATTGATCAAGCTTTGGAAGATGAAGGGTGGATTCTAGCAATGCAAGATGAGCTGAATCAGTTCCAAAGGAATGATGTATGGAAGCTAGTCACTCTACCAGAAGATAAGCAAGCTATTGGTACTAAATGGGTATTTAGAAATAAGCTTGATGAAGATGGTAAAGTTGTGAGAAATAAAGCAAGGTTAGTTGCTCAAGGTTACTCACAAGAAGAAGGTATTGATTTCACTGAAACTTTTGCACCTGTTGCAAGACTAGCAGCTATTCACATTTTACTTTCATTTGCAGCACATCATGAGATAACACTATATCAAATGGATATGAAAAGTGCTTTTCTAAATGGTTTTATAACTGAGGAAGTTTATGTTAAACAACCTCCTGGTTTTGAAGATATTGAATTTCCAAAACATGTTTTTAAACTTAAAAAGGCTCTATATGGTCTTAAGCAAGCTCCCAGAGCATGGTATGATAGACTAAGTTCTTTTTTAATGAAAAATGGATTTACAAGAGGTTTAGTTGACACTACTCTTTTCAGAAAATCCTCTAACAAGCATTTCATACTTGTTCAAATCTATGTTGATGATATCATTTTTGGAGCCACTAACGAAAGCCTTTGCAAAGAATTTTCTAAGCTTATGTAGGCTGAATTTGAGATGAGCATGATGGGAGAATTGAAGTTTTTCCTTGGAATACAAATCAAGCAATGCAGTGATGGTATTTACATACATCAAAGCAAATATATCAAATACATCAAGATGCTGGATTGTAAGCCTATGTGTACACTTATGCATCCTACCTGCACTCTTAGTAAAGATGAAATTGGTAAGAAGGTAGATCAGAAAATGTACAGAGGTATGATTGGATCTCTACTTTATCTTACGGCTTCAAGACCTGACATTATGTTAGTGATACTGCTTTGTGTGCTAGATTTCAATCGGATCCTAGAGAATCACACCTAAGTCTTTGTCAAAAGAATATTTAGATATTTGCAAGGAACTACTAATCTTGGTTTGCTTTATAAGAAATCAAAAGATTACAAATTAGTAGGTTTCGTGATCTTGACTTTCTTTGGAGATCGAATTGAAAGAAAGAGCACAAGTGGAGTCTGCCAGTTCCTTGGAGCTAATCTTGTGTCTTGGTCAAAGCAAAAGGCAAAGCACAATTGCACTCTCAACAGTAGAAGCTGAATACATCTCAGCAGCAAGTTGCAGTTCTCAACTTCTGTGGATGAAGTATCAACTTGAAGACTACCTGATAAAAGAGAGTAACATTCCTATCTTCTGTGATAATACATCTGCCATATGTCTTACTAAAAATCCAATATTGCATTCTAGAGCAAAGCACATTGAGATTAAGCATCATGTTACAAGAGACTATGTTCAGAAGGGTATTCTAGAAATAAAATTTGTAGACACTGATCATAAGTGGGCTGACATATTTACAAAACCCCTTACTGAAGATAGATTCAATTTTATAAGAAGAAATTTAAACTTTCATCTTATAGAAGAATGATTAATCTCAGCGTCTAAAGATAAACAAAATCTCAGCATCTGATATGACATAAGCATATATGTGTATAAGCATCTTATTTGTCATATGCATCATAACTCATCGTCTGGTGAATCGGTTGCGTGTGTCCGAGCACATCCACACGTGTCACACGTGTTAAGGACTCTAGCGTCTCATCATATCTACTGAGTCATGATTATTTACGTTTTCAATAAAAACTTTTACTTTTATTTTGGCTTCTGCATTTAATGAAAAGGCGAATCTTTATTTTCTTTTCTTTTTGATTTAATTTTTTATGTGGAAATACGAAGCGATATTTTGAAAAAGAACTGTACCATTCTCTATTAACTTTCCCACTACTCCACATTTTTCGCTCCACTCTGCGTTTTCTGCAAAACCGTACTCGTTCTCTCTTTCTCTCTATCTCTCTCTGTGTGTGTTTTCGAACCCTAAAACCTCCATCATATTCTCTTCAATTGCTACAATGGCCGACAGAAAGGTTGGATAATACACTGCTGCCTTCGATGTCTTCTCTGAGGCAAAACTTCTGAATGAGAACCGGGTTGATTTTGAAAACTTCAAGCTATATGGTTTTGACTTTGAGGAAGGTCTTGAAAAATTGGAATGGAAGAACTACTTCATTTGGGAACCAGTGGACCTACTGAGCTACGCTATTAAGGAATTCTGGGGAAGTGCATACTTACTTCCGGGGGAAATAATAGAAGGTCACATCAGAGGATTCAAACTACGCCTCATTATCAACTCTATTGCTCAGACAATCAAGTGTCCGTGTGAAGGAATCAGTTACCACTCAAACTGGGCTGATGCTTACAGAGGACTTGAGAGAGTCAATGAAGCTCTGTTTGAGAACTACCGTGAACTGAAGAAGAAGAAGAACATCTCTCCCACGGCTAAAGACTTGAAGAGCCACTACCGTGTACTGCACAAAATCATCGCCAAGAGCGTGATTTTAAAGGCTGGGTCAAGCGACATAGTGAACTACAAGCAAAAGTTCATTATGAGGAACTACATGGATGGGAAGAAAATCAATCTGCCAAGGTTGATAATCAACAATCTGATAAATGCCTTTGTCTTCTCAAGGAAGAATGTTGATAAGAAGAATATCGGTAAGACAATCCCTTATGGAGTTCTTCTCTCCATTATGATGGTCAAAGACGGCATTGTAAGGAAGCTGACTGACTCCATCAACATAGAGGAAAAGGAAAAATACTTTGGTGTTGGTGCTGTTGTGCGTCCAGAAGTTTTTGGAGTCAACAGTTTGGTCAGGATGCAGCATTTTACAGGCTCTATGATCAAGAAGGTGAAAATAGAGCAACAGGAAGGAGAAGCTGAAAAGAAAACCACCAGAAGCTCAATGACTGGTGTGAAAAGACCTGCTGAGTCCCCTTCAAGGGAGACCAGAAGGACAAAGCAGAAGGTGGCACCTACTGTTGAAGAACCAGAAGATGAGGATAGAATTCCCATCAGAAAGGTCTTGGAAAAACAATTTAGACCAGCAGCTGAAAAAGATGCTTCAGCGTCCGGTCAAGCCATCACAAAATCAGTATCTGTGTTTGATGCTCATGATATTATTCCTGCACCACCTTTGTCTGTTTCACAACCACAAACACAAACCAGGAAAACCAGAACGAGCCTCCAACAAACCTCAACCCTCTCTAAACCTACCCAACCATCATCCACTACATTCAACATTGACCTACCACAAAATCCTTCAAATACTTCACTGACTACATATATCTCCAAACTTCACTCTCATCCCTTTAACCTTTTATTCAAAATACCTCCCATTAATCCCTTCAAACCCCACACACCTAAAAACTACAAAATCACCAAAACCACACCCACCTTACTCACCATTACCCTTAAACCTACAGACGCTGGTGGAAGGAAAAATGTCTCATACAAACCACAGTTTGTTAAGTATGAGATATATCATAGCATCTACAATCGTCCCTCCACATGGCATTTGAAGACCTTCACCTCTGGAGCTGCCAGATTGGAGATTGCCTCTCCAATAAGTGCAACCTTCAAGGATGGAGAAGACCACTTCCAGATGTCATTTAAAAGAAGATTGAGACCAGCATCTGGAAGCAGAGCAATTCCCTTCTCTGTTGATCTTCCTAGATCCCTACCACAATATGAATCGCTCACTTTGGAAGAATGCGGAAGGTGGATTACAGATGAAGAAGCTGCCTTCATGGCACACTGTCTTGAGATGAAGAAGATTGAAATGTCAAGACGATCTGAGGATCCTTCTTACATATCGGTAAAGATTGTACCAGCAGACGAGAGATGGCTACCTTAGTACGTCCCTGGGAAAAGGAAAGAACTCGCTCGGCAAGCAGCCATTCAGCAAGATCGGGCTCAAGGAATCTGAGAAGGCTCCTAAAAAGTACAACCTTAAGGAATTCTCTAAGCTTCCGATTGCCAAGATCTCTGAGGATCATGCCAGAAGGTTTTACCTGACTTCTCTAAAGGAAGATGAATGGAGAACTGGCTCCTCAAACTGCTGCAATGCCGAGAAGGCCAGTATTCCAACAGTTGGCACAATCAGCAGAGTTACTGACATCAATCTTAGAACAGTCTACTTCGATGAGGTGTTCAGATGATCATTAATCAGACCTTTTGACTGCATGAAGATATATGACCAATGGGCTGCTGTGACCAAGCACTTCGAAATTGGATTTATTTGGAGTCAATGGTTTGAGTCTTGGAAAGACAAAGCCATATTACCATGCCTCGACCCCCTAGTGCTAGAAGAAAATGACAGGGAGAATCTGCGAAGAATTTACCTGGCAGAAAATGAAGCACTCTCTTTCACTTGTGAAGCCTTGAGTGTCTTTATCAGAAGTATATGGGGAGAAGAAGCTAGAAATAGGTTCGATGCTTTCACTGCTGATGTATTTCTACACAGAGAAATCATCTTCATGAATCTGCTGTATCCAGAAGATGTGAAATATCAATGGGAAATTCAAACAGAATCTGAGCTCAGAAAACTTGGAAATTTCATCAAATGGTTTATACCAAATGATGCATTCTTTCTAAGAGCTCAACGGAAGAAGGAATTGAGACTTAAGCTATCCAACTGGGTGCTAGCAGAGCATCAGAAGATGAAGCCTGCACCCGTACCAGAAGTTGGACCTTCTACTTCTACTTCTGCAGTTGAGATGGTCACTATTCCCAAAGCAGAGTTTGAAGAGATGAAGGCCACCAACATGAAAGTCACTCAGCTGGAGACTGCTCTGAAATTACTATATGAACGTCTCAACATCCCTCCACCACCTCTACCAAACCCTTAAACCTTGTTTTGCTTTAAATTTTTTTTGGTACTAAGTGATAATTCTCATTTTTGTTGATACACTTATACACTATTTTTGCTCTAATTATCTGCCTTATATTCAAATTTTTCTAAGTCTTATTTTGACTGTGATGTGTTTTTACACTCTTTTTGTCTGATGACAAAAGGGGGAGTAAAAGAAAGGTATGATGAACACGTGAAAATCTGACTAACCCACCGTCCGATTCTCACCGTCCGATGAATATGCTGGAACTGAAGTATCATGCATAGCATTTCATACATAGCATTTGTGTGGTTATTTATTAATGCGCTAATATTCATTGTTCTAGTGCTCTTATAATGTTAAATAAATTTGGTACTAATGCTCTTATAATGATCAATAAATTTGATACAATTTGATTAAATCAATCCTTTTAATCAGCATCCGATCTTACTCTGATACATCTACGTATTTTGTTTTGCGATCACTTAATTGAATTTGTTTATCAACTATCGCCTAAATACTAGAATTATTTTATATATCAAAATTGTTAAATTCAGGGGGAGACCCTTGATGTCTTTTTGAAACTAAATTGTTCATCAACCTTAGATATTTGTCATCATCAAAATGGGGGAGATTGTTGGAACCTAAACGATTGAGAAGTTTAGACCCTCATTAATTTTGATGATAACAAAATATTCACAAGAGAACAATTTATGTTCTAACAATTCTTGAAGTGTGCAGATACTAATATTACATACATTTCTAAGCCACTTAAACAAGAAGAAAGAAGCTCTCAAGAGAAGGATACACTCCATGTGTCAGCATCCGGCTCATCCTAGTATATTGTCCTAGTGAGCGTCTGGAATTATCTTCTTATGACACTAGTCTTATCCAATTGCTATGAGCGTCCGATCTTCCGTTCTGAGCAAGCGTCTGAACTTCATTTTATATCACGTGATAGTCACATTGTTGCTCCTCTTCTCAGAAGTCTCTGGAACGGATTTCGAATTTGATCTTATGAATTGTTGTACGAGGTATCAAAGGTGACACCTTTAGCTAAAAGACAAAAATCGTACAAGCAATTGTGAAAAGCAAGGTAGTACGAAAACGGTAATATGTACTACTGAGATATTCTCTGGAAAGGAAGAAAGAGACAGCTTTTTGAAATCACCTCACTCAATGGAAAGGAGCCATTTTTACTGTAACGGTAATATCCTTCATAACTCCTATATATACCTCAAGGTATCCATTGAAGATGCGGCTGAAAACTGTCGAAATTGCCGAAACTGTACAAGAGTATATTGCTTCATTTACTGAGAACAAGCACTGTTGCTATACACTACAAAGAGTCAACACTATAAAAGCACTGCTTCTGTGAGCAATCAAGTTTCGAGCCAAGTCTCTGGACTACAAGAACTGAACTCAGCGTCCGACACTTTCTTTTAGAAAGCATTTCTATATTGAGCTTAATTTTTATCCTCTCTGTGAGAGTTATTTATACTTGTATTCAACTTATTTGTAAAAGTTGTTTTGGCCTAGTTAAGGCTGTTCCCTCAAAGGCTCGACTGTACTGAGTCGTTTTGAGAAGTTGAGAGTATTGTCAAGTTTGTGACAGAAGAATACTCTTGAGGAAATTGTAATCAGATTGATTATAGTGGAAAATCCTTCAGGAACGAAGGGACTAGACGTAGCTACCAGTTTGGTAGTGAACTAGTATAAATCTCTGTGTCTCTTGCTTTATTGCTTTCTATTTATCTTTATCCTGCTGTGTTAAAAACAAATTTTCTCAAACTGCTTTTCCAGCGCCCGGTTTATTTCCAGCATCCGTTTAACAAACTGTTTTGAAAAACCTGTGTTCTAAGTGTTTTTAACTTAAAGTTTGTGAAAAGTTTTCAACACAATTCAACCCCCCCTTCTTGTGTTCACGTTCAAGTTATAGTTGTTGGCCAGCTTAGCTTAGGGTTTTGTATTTGTTGTTTTGTAATTACTCTTTTCAGAAAACTTCGCCTTAGTGCGAAATGATTATGTTATGTGAAGTATTACTTTGTGATGCATTATACTCTGATATTTGCGAAAGTCTGAATCGGCATCATTTAGAAAATTGTAGTACTCTATGTCTCATTTTGAAGAGGGTTTCAAAGGAAAGAAAATGAAAAAAAAAATACTCCTATTTTTCCATTGCGAAATACATAAGAGTACTCTTTAACTAAAAGCATACAAGCATTAAATGTTTTCAACATCAGATTGGATTGCACAGTAGCGCTCCAGAAACGGGGTGTTACACCCTACACAGCCTCCAGTGCGTTCGGCTCCTACACAGCCTGCAGGACCTTCTGTTTCGACACCCCATTTGTCACCCATTCACATGATCCCCAACCTGGGGTTCCAGCAGACACCTGGCGCTTCTTCCTCCCATTTTGTGCCTGAGACGGCACCCGATACTCATATCATGACTATAGTACGGGTCATAGACATGGTCAGACCGAGGTTGAGCAAGACGGGGATGAGCAAGAGGAGGTTGAGCAGCAGGAGGTTGACCAGGGGGTCGCTGATGATATTGAGATGTTATATGATGGCCGAGTTGCTATCAGGCCGGCTCGTAAAGGGTAAGTATTTACTTTTTTTTTGAGTTATTAATACTTTACATGTATATATATATATATATATATTTTTTTTTTCTTGTTTGACATCTTGTTATTTTTCAGGTTCATTCCCTCAAAACCAGCTGCGACGGCTACACAGCAGTAATTGAGGATAATTACCACACGTTTTGGCCCACCTGGAAGAAAGTGAAGGAGGATGTGGGGGATTATATGTTCAGATCTTTTGGAGCAAGTTGTAATTTTTATTTTGTTGCATAATATTTTTTTTATTTCATAAATTTCAATTATGTTTAATAATGTGTTATATTCATACAGAAGAGGGTTTAATGGAAGGAAGAGGATGAGGAGCAGATCGAGAGGAACTTCCATATGAAGGCCTCCCACCGCCTCTCTGACATGCTTAGAGATGCCCGCCTCGATGGGCGACCTTCTTGGATAAGGGATCACTATGGCAAAGAATCGCAAAAATCTTGGAACTCCCCTGAGTTCAAGGCGGTAAGCGAGAAGGCGAAGAGGAATAGAGCCTCTGAGAAGGGTGGGAGTTTGCACACCGGAGGTTCGGTCAGTCAGGCATAGCAAAGCAGCTCGACTTATACGTTTTATATTATTATTATTATTATTATTATTTAGTTATTATTATTATTATTATTTAGTTGTTATTATTATTATTATTATTATTATTTACTTGTTGTTGTTGTTATTATTATTATTATTATTATTATTATTTAGTTAAAGTTTTGTATTAAATAATTACAGTCGAAGCGGTTGGGTAGAGAGGTATAGTTGCACGAGCTCCATCGTGCAACTCATATTAGGAGGAGTACCAGTGATTTTGTTGATGAGCGGTCAAGGCGGACCCAGGTAATTATAAAATATAATGAATAGTTTTTTAATAATGTTTATATTGTTTTATGACAAAAAAAAAATTGACTTATTTGTATATGTTTGACAGGAGGAGTTTGAGGCGCGGATGTCTTAGATGATGTCTCAGACATCATCATGTTCCCTCACTCAGAGCCTTGAGGATCCATCTGCACCGCTTAGGGTATGGGCTGATGTTGTTGGCGGCAAGAAGAAGGGTCGCCTATACGGTGCTGGCGACCTCGCCGGCAACTACAAGAAAGGTGTCTGCCGCTTCAACATCGGAGAGTCGTCGAGTAGTGGTGCTGCCACTGGTCGCTCTACTGCGAATGAGCAGGAGATAGCAGACCTGAAGCGGGCCATGGCCAAGCAGCAGCGGATCGCGGCCGAGTAGCGAGAGGACGCTTGTCGGACGAGTGCCATGTTGGCTGAGGTGCTGAAACGACAGGAGGAGTTGTACCAGTTGCTAGCTCGCCAGACGCCTCCTCCACCACCTCCGCCTCCTAGTAACGATGGTCATGATCAGGACTACCAGGACTATTAGTTATATTTGTACTTATATTTTTTCATATTTTCCGATATCTTTTCAGTTACCGTTGATCTTGGTTTATCGGTTATTTTATTTATTTATTACGTTTTTTTTTAATTATTACTGATATTTTTCATTTACGTTATCACATTTTTAAATATGGGAATAAATTAAGAATTAAAAGTAATAAATATAATTAAATTAAATTACTAGTAATAGTTAATTAAATTATTAAATAAATATTTTTAATATTGGGATCAATTATTTTTAATAATTAAATAAATAAATAATTTAATAAATTAAATTCATTAATTATACTATTTCAATTAATTAAATTCATTAAATTAAATAAATATTTCAATTATCTTTTTATTAGTTTATTAATTCAATAAATTAAATTCAATTATAAATTAATTTAGTCATTTAATTTAATATTTTAATTTAATAAATAAATTAACAAATTAAATTAATTACATAAATTAATTAATTAATTAATTTTTTATTTAAAAAAAGGATTTACCGACGGCCACAACTGTCGGAAATGTTTTGCCCATTTACCGACGGTCAAAGCCGTTGGAAAATTCTGACTGTATGTTTCCGACGATATTAACCGTCAATATCACCTTGCGACGCTCGTTTTACTGACGGTCTTGAGGCTGTCGGTAACCCGTCGGAAATTTTGCATTACCGACGGGTTTTTGGTATTACCGACGGTAATCTTGTGTTTTCTTGTTGTGATATACACTATCTATTCCACTATAATAGTATTTAGAACTCATCTTCCCTCTTTCTGTGTTTGTTTGTATGTGATGGTTGAATGTATTAGCAACTGGGAGAAGACCTTACAGTACAAGGATATTGTGAAGGAATTATCTGTCAGCATAGGATGGTGAGTTATGGCTAGTGAGTCAGTATGTATCTTTGTGTTTGCCTGTGTTGCTTATCACTTCACACACGTAAGCCAGGTGTATAGTAAGCCCATGGAGGGTTTGGAATACAGTGGTGCACTATATCTATAATTAAGTGTTTTCCATTATTCCACTATAGCGCCTATTATGACCAGGGTTTTAAATTGCGTTCCGCAACCGCAATTGCGGCCGCAATATTGCGGTTGCGGCAACCTCCGCATCTGCATCACTCCGCAATTGCGGTGTGTTCTGTTTTCACGCGCATCAACCGCATCGGAACGGCGTTGCGGCGCATGATTATAGCGGCGCGTCATCCGCATCCGTTCAAATTTATTCAGAAAATAAAAAAAAAATCAGAACCCAAGACCGCATCTAGTTTCAGAGCTGAAAAAAGAATTTCTCAAACCGTGAATTGAAGCCGGTGTTCTTAGATCCGGGTCTCCAAAAATGACAGATCCACAAAAACAGAAGAAGATATTTGCCGACGCCGTCTTCAACCGTCTCCTCCGCTGCTGTAAAACTCCGCCGCCGTAAACCGTGAATCGAAGCCGGTGTTCTCCCTTAGTTCCGGAGAACATGGTCTCCCAAAAATGGCAGATCCACAAAAACAGAAGAATAGAACCACAGATCCACAAAAACAGAAGTAGAGATTTGCCGCCGCCGTCGCCGCCGTGAACCGTGAATCGAAGTCTGTCGTGAACGTGGTGCCTTTTTTGAGATCACCGCGTCTTGACTTGAGAGGTAAATGTTGGAACTTGGATGAGTGGCTTATTGATATCGTTTTTTTTTTTTTTTTTTGACAACAGCTTATTGATATCGTAGGTAACTGTTGGAACTTGTATAAAGTAATTGATATGAAGAATCCAGAGAGTTCCTTTTTTTGACCACTTCCCGTGATGCACTTGAAACCCCAAGTGTCCATTAATTTTTTTTATAATAATAAAGCGTCCATTAATTATAATAAAATAAATCAAGACAGTTTTTTTATTGAAATATAAATCAAGACAGTATATACCAAAAAAATAAAAAATAAAATAAAATAAATCAAGACAGTTAATTATACCGTATATTATAAATGTTATAAAATCTTATATTAAAGTTTTAAATTTGTTAATATCTTACTTTCTTAAATTCTTACTTTCTTAATATTCTTCTTAGTTTCATATTTATGTGGTTAAATAATAAATTTTTAAATATTTATTTATAGCTTGAAAAAATGTTTATTTGTAATGATACAATTAGTTATAATGATTAGGGAAAGTCTTAAAAATAAATTAAAGTTTATATAACATTATCAATAAGAGATATATGAAGTTTTATAATAATTATAGAATTTTTTTACATTTTGTGTGAACATAAAATTATTTCACTGCGACGCAATGTAATGCAACCATAATATCATGAACCGGCAACCGCATCCGCGACCGCAACCGCAATTTAAAACCTTGATTATGACGGTATCAAAATATATTAGTATAAATAAATAAATAAAAAGGAAAGCGTTATAAAATGAATAGGGGATTTGGGTAGTCACACTTAATCAAAGAAATGAAGTTAAAACAGCTAGGATGTCATACGCGTCAACGAGGGAAGCAGAGAATCGGGTACTGATGTCTGAAACCTCAACAATCATGAAAATCATAACCTGGCCAATATGATGCGAACTATCAGAGAAATGGCAGCAATAATGACCTAACAATCTCAGCAGAATGCATAATTAATGCAACAAAATATGGAAATCTAACAACATCACCAGAACCAGCCTATAAAGCGAGACCAATATCAACTCTGATTGTTGGAATTTCTCAAGAATAGACCCCATAATTTAAGGGAGAATATGATCCCGAAGGTGTTGAAGTTTGGTTAAAAAGAATTGAGAAAATCTCCATAGCAATACACTGCCGCGAAGAATCGAATGTTACGTTTGCGGTCTTCATGCTAGTAGAAGCCGCCAGCACTAGTGGGAAGGAGACTGTGTATAGAGGGACCTGATTCTAAGTGTCTGCTTCATGCCTGACCGCAAGAATGAGTAGGTTGTTATCGAATAACCAAGGACCAACCTTTAACATGCTGTGGATATCCAGTTGATGGAAAAACTGGAAGAGAAAGATCCTTGTTTCAATCTTTTTGATAGAGGCACCACACCGTGGCTACCATACTTCGACCATTCTTTCCTTCATTATATGCACTCGGATAGGTCTATCTATCAAAAATTTAGCCACGAGACAGCGATAGATTGACTCCTTCGACTTGACCTGATTCAACCTGCACCTACAAGTCTTCTTCGTCTTCTAGCAATTGATGATCCATGGTTGTTCCCATTGCATTATTGTAAAACCTAGAAAACCCACCAATGGGATGAAATCACGCTCATTGTTCTGCTATTTGATGGGAAAAAAGATTTGCTTCTCACGTGAGAGAAACTTCTCATAGGGAGAGAAAAAACATGTACATACAAATTGTTAATAGTCACATTACTTTGTTCTCTTTAGCAACTGCATTTCCTGTTATGTTTAAATCTGGCAAGGCAAAGATTCAAATGTTAAGGAAGCATCCCAAAACTTTGTCAGCACTATAGCTGCCAATGCCATTAAGGATTTCAAAATCCAGGAAAATTCTTCGGTATTTGCCAAAGGAGAAGATTTCAAAACAATTTCCTAAACTATAACATTGTGGCATCACAGTCATTAGTGAATTCAGCTTCACTATTGCTTAGGAGATTTTAAACTTCTCCATGATAAAAACCACCTTAATTAATATTCACAACTTCTTATATGGGCCATCTATTTGATATACACAAGAAATGAATACAAAAATTTTTTATCGGGTTGAATGATAGGGATCCAGGTTTTTCCAAACTTTACTGGTCTCAGATCAATTTTGTGAAGCAGGAGGGACAAAAATGGCGACTTTTTTTTTGATAAGCAAAGAAGATGTATTAATAAAAAATGGAGTACAAGGGGTACTCCGAACCCATATTTACAAATGGTCTAGGGAGGAAGTGCCTCATTAAAACCCCGACGGCCAAAACCCATTGGGAAAAAGACTGAAAGGGGAAAAAGAGTACGACAACCAACCCTAGCAAGGCCAAACAACAGTAGCATCATCAAAGTTTAAGACATTGAATAGGATTCATGCACCAATTAGAAAAAATAAAACTCCTCTTACGGCCTTCCCTAAAGATAAACCACCCCCATGAGCTATATTTGATTTGAGCCAAGAACTTGCTAGCATCCTTACCTCATCTCTAAAGATGACCGCATTGCGAAGGTTCCAGATATTCCAAACAACGACCAACCAAATCGGATATCTCACTTTGCCAAGTTTCTTACCAGGACAAAGTTCCCAAATTGTATAAAATGCTCCATACAATTACCCGACAAAGCTCCATCACCCTCTAACCAATTCAAGACTGCACTCCAAATACCAAGTGAAAAAGTGCAAGAAAAGAACAAGTGATCTCTATCCTCATTATGCATAGAGCACAAAACGCAAATCCCACTGAGTACCAAGATCACACCCCTCAGTTGTAATTGATCACAAGTGGGTAACCTATTGAGAAATAACCTCCAAGCCATGAACAAAATCTTAGAAGGCACGCAGTATGCCATACCTTTTTTAGAATGATGTCCAACTCGAGTTGCGTTCCCAATGAAAGCTACTGTAGCAAATTGTTGTATCTGAGACTTGATCAGAACCGCCACCTTCCTCAAGTTTCCAAAGCCATTCATCATCTGTGTCTTGCTTTGGAGATACCCTGTTCAGGATATCGTTTAATGCTTGAACTTGAGCTTCTTCCCAACCGAAAATCCTCCGACGCCAAGCGACACTCCACTGCCAACGTCATCAACCCAAGCCCCCAAGTCAGAAACAGAAGCCTCCTTATTTGTTGCAGCCGAATAAAGACGCGGAAATAGATCCATTAACTTTCCTTCGTTTGACCAATCAACAGTCCAAAAACAAAATTCCGAGCCGTTACCAAGTTTTGGCTGCACCAAGTCAAGAAACCAGGCCGAGTCTTGTGTCACGAGATCCCTCCACCATAACGAAGATGTCGGGCCATGAGTATACAGGCCTAATCCATTACCAGTGATGTTACCATATTTATGCGATAGCAGCTCATACCAAATTGCCTCTTTATCATTTAAAAACCTCCACTTCCATTTAGCCAGCAAACTTCTATTGAATAACTCCAAATTCTTAATCCCCAGACCACCCTGATCTTTCGGAAGACAAATTTGCTCCCACTTTACCCAACTAATCTTTTTGGACTATGCACTACCTCCCCACAGAAACTTCCTTTGCAAAGCAACTTTGGCACTTTGTAGAAGGAAAAGAAGTATAACGGTAAGCTAGATAACACTGAATTAATCAAAGTAACTCTACCTCCATAAGATAATTGTCGACTCTTCCAAGTAGATAGTCTTCGCTTAAAGGAAGAAATCACTGGCCTCCAGGTAGCTTCTTTCCTCGGATCCACCCCAATTGGGATACCCAGAAACTTGAACGAATTATTTCCTATTGCACATCCTAAGAATGTCGAAGCAGCTAACAGGAAGCTCTCCTCGACATTTACACCAATGAGGTTACTCTTGAAGAAGTTTATACTTAAACCAAATACCAGCTCAAATCCTCTCAAAAGAATCTTCATACACCAAACATTGTCCCAAGAATCCTCCCCAACAAGAATTGTATCATCTGCATATTGAAGAATCGGATATGAAATTTGCTCACTCACCTTATACTTTTTGAACCACCCAATATCCACTTTGATTCACAAGACCAAATGACCCTCAGCTGCTATGAGGAAAAGAAACGGTGCCAAAGGGTCACCTTGTTTTAAACCCTTTTGCATAAGAAATTCATCCGTCGGACTTCCGTTCACCAGAACTGAGACTGAGTTCAATGAAACGCATGACATCATCCACCTTCTCCATTGTTGGCTAAATCCCAATCTTGTCATCATGTAGTCCAGATAACTCCAAGATACCGAGTCGTAAGCTTTTCTAAAGTCAACCTTCAGTATCAAGCACTTCTTTTTTCTTCTCTTCACCAAGTCCAATACTTCATTTATCGTTACCACGCCGTCCAGAATTTGTCTACCAGGTAAGAAAGCCGTTTGACACTTAGAGATAACCTTGTCCAGCACCTTCTTCAATCTTCCAGCTAACAGCTTAGACAGAATCTTGTAGATGCTTCCTATAAGAGAAATTGGACGAAAATCATTAAGTCCATGCGGGCTATCTTTCTTAGGGATTAAAGCTATGAAGGAAGCGACCATAGCTTTGGGTAGATGAGCTGAATCAGAAAATTCTCGCATAAAAGAGTAAACATTAGATTTAATAGTCTCCCAGCAAGTTTTTAAAGAAGTTGAGGTTGAAGCCATCGGGCCTGGGCTCTTGTTTCCATCACAACTCCAAACCGCCTCTTTGATTTCTAAGTCCGAGAATGGCGCCAAAAGAAAATCGTTATCTTCAGCAGAGATTTGTGGGAAATTAATACCATCCAACACCGGACGCTTCCACGAAACCTCAGAAAAGCTGTCCTTAAAATATCGCTTCACTTCCTGTTTTACCTCCGCCACCTCCTCAATCCATTCATCCCCAATATTCAAAGCTGATATCCCGTTTCTCCTTCTCCATGTTTTGATACAATTATGAAAGTATTTTGAGTTACAATCACCTTCAAGAACCCACTTTGCCCTTGATTTTTGAGCAAGTAGACTTTCCTTCATATGCACCTTTTGCCAAAACTCCGTAGAGACAAGCCTTCTTCTTTCTGCATCCGCCACACCCCCACCCGCTACCACCTCATCTAGATGATTCAACTCATCCACCACCCTATCAATTGATAACTCCATGATACCAAACACTTCTTTGTTCCACTTCTTTAATTTCTCCTTAAGGAACTTCATTTTCTCTTTCAAGATAAACCCCGCCTCCCTCAATAAAATGTTCCAAACAAATTTCTCCTTGATAAATGACAGAATTCCTTATGCTCAATCCAACAGTTGTTGAATTTGAAAGGTTTTGGTCCCCAATTTTTATTTGCGATCTTCACCATACTGGACGGTGGTGGAAATGTCTCTCTTGCCAATCCACTGAGCCTCTATCTTCCATTCAGAAATTAAATCGTCATTTATCAAAAACGATCAATTCTACTCATAGAACACCCATCCTCACGAACCATGTGAATTCCTTACCCAAGTGTGGATAGTCTATCACCTCCATTTTATCAATGAACTCACGAAATTCATCCATCTCCCTCGAAATCACTGTGACCCCATTCTTCCCTCTCCTCTCGCTACTTGACAATACTGCATTAAAGTCACCTGCAAGGCACCATTTACCTTCCGTGAAACCATACTTAGACATCAGCAATTCACTCCACATCTGCCTCTTCCCCTCCATACTACAAGGAGCATATATATTGACTACATACACAACAGAATTATCCTCTTGTTCAATGCACAGCCCAATAAAACGATCGAGAAATGAAATTTAACAGTAAAGAGCCCTTCTTTCCAAATGGTGAGCAAACCCCCTGATAATCCAGCAGATGGTTTAGCTATCCAAGAGACATCAGACCCACCCCACAAATTATGTACCAACAAGTTATTAATCAACTCCATTTTTGTTTCTTGAAAAAGACAACAAGAAAAATTACCTGACCTTACTAGGCCTCGTATCCTTCTCTGTTTTGCTTTATCTCTCAGCCCTCTAACATTAAGTGTAAGGATCATTAACCTTGTAATTTTTTGTTCTCCTTCTTGTTTTTTGCATCTAAAAGAGCGTTTTCCATCTCCTTAATTTGTTCAATATACACTGCATCAGATTCTTCCCCTCCAATCCCCAATTTCTGCGCCCCACTCCAGACCTGAGTAGCCTTCTTCATGGCTTGTCTGTCCCAAAATATATTGTTGCAATTTCGAAAATTGGAGGATGAAAGGGAGTCGCAACACAGGATGGATCCGCCAGAGAAGTGTGAAGAATGGGTAGAGGGAATCTGTTCTGGTTCGACTACGTCGAGCGACTCAGGTTGTCGAATTGGTTCTGGTTCGACAACGTCAAGCTGGTCGGCATGTCGAGTTGGTTCTAGCTCGACATCGGCGAGCGACTCTGGATGTCGAGTTGGTTCTAGTTCGACAGGCTGTCGAGTTATTTGTAGTTCGACATCGTCGAGCTGCTCGGGCTGTCGAGATGATTCTAGTTCGAAAGGCTGTCGAGTTGGTTATAGTTCGACATCGCCGAGCTGCTCGTGCTGTTGAGTTGATTCTACTTCGACATCGTCGAGCGGCACAGGCTGTCGAGGTGGTTCTAGTTCGACAGGGTGTTGAGTTGTTTGTAGTTCAACATCGTCGAGCTGCTCGGGCTGTCGAGATGGTTCTAGTTCGAAAGGCTGTCGAGTTGGTTGTAGTGCGACATCGCCGAGCTGCTCGTGCTGTCAAGTTGATTCTACTTCGACATAGTCGAGCGGCACAGGCTGTCGAGGTTTTTGTTTCTTTCTCAGCGTGATGTTAGTGAGGCTGATCAATGCAGTGGGTTGATGGCTTGCTCCAATACCTGAGGTTTGGGCCTCATCAGAGTTAAGTGATGCACGCATTTCCGGAATTGCAACGATTTCTTTGGGCCGAGGTAGTGCCACTTCGTGCGTGCCTTCATGATTAACTAAGTGACACCCTATATCCTTGCAAGCTGCCCCTTCCGCAACGCCAGCTGGCTCGTGGACATTCCAATTCTGCATGACATTAAATGTGCCATTTGAATTTTGATATGTGCTCTGATTATTCCAACCCTCATGATTCACCCTATCATCAGTTTCCTTATTATTAGCAGCCCCATTATTGATATCATCAATTACATTGAATGCTGCTGTCTCGGCCATAATGGTAGCCATCCTCTCCCCAACTTCATCGTCCTCCTCATCTACCGGCTGGGCATGGCCGCCGCCGTCATCGCCGACAAATCATCGCGGAAAAATCAGAATCGGATTCGAACCCGCATTGCTTTGGCCATTATTTGAAGGGGGCCATACCAATCTTCAAGGATCTTGATCGAGAACGACTCTCCATTTATGGTTGCCATCACCAGCCGGTTCACCACGTCATGGATCTTTGTTCTGTATAACACTCTGGCCACATCAATAGAGCGTTTTTTCATTGTGTTGTCATCGGTGCAGATGAACTGTCCAAACGGCGAAACTAGTTTTTCCAAGAATTCCGTGCACCATGCGTGAACAGAACCCCGTAGCATCGCAGCCCATGCTACTCTCTCGTTGTCGACATCCTTTGTGCTCCATGGTCGAAGTTCCTCGAACCATTCCATCAGCCACTCCTTTGCGTTCTCAGCCAGAGATTGTATGTCCCCCTCCTCGCTAGATTCCATGAGAACCAAATTTGCACCCATAGGCGTGATCCTGATGTGATAAATTCCCTGACGGTGGAATTCTTCTTGAATATGGTAAGTCTGGCCAGGATGCACCATCTTCCCTACCATCATATTTTCCAGATTCTTGATAACCGCCTCCTCCACCTGATACTCCACCTCACAAGTATCAACTTCCTTTCTCTTCGCTCTCCATACCTCCTTCATTCTATTCCTTGGGCCACCCTTTTTTTGAAAGGTCTGGTTCCCTTGTCCTCCAGGATACGTTCTCCGTGATAGACCTTTTCCAACCGCTTTGGCATATGAAGTATACTGTTTTATCGGACCGACGATCGCATTCACCCTCCTCACAACTATCAACCTGCTTTTGAGATCCATGGGGTACTCCCTGTGATGCGGTTGTCTGATTATCGTTTCTTCTCCCCACAGATGGATCTGCTATGTTTCTCAAGGGCGCACCACCATCTTTCCTTTGTCTATTTACATAGAACCTAGCAGCATCTCTCTCGAACCTAGGTAGGTTAACGAAGATCTTCTTGTTGCCAATGATGATGTTGTCAAGATAAATAACGAACCTTTCCGGGTCTTTCACGCCAGCAAATCTCGCAAAGCCAAATCTGTTGCCAGCCATGTTCTTTTTGTTTGGTATGATAACCTCAGATATGTCACCGTACTTGCGGAACAGCTCCCACATCTCCTTGGCACCAAAGTTGTCAGGTATCTGGGTGAAGTAAAATGTTGTTGTTCTAACATTTTGATGCTTGAGCCCAGCTGTGGAAACATCAACATGGTTACGCGCTCCGCCGTAATTTCTTTTCCTCCTAGTCACAATTTGCCACTCCCCACCTACTCCATCCTCTCTCTCCTCCCTCTCTCTCTCATCTCTCTCGTTTCCAAAACTAGTTAAATGCCTGAAAATTGTTCCCCTTCAGAAACACCAATTAATTCTTCCAAAACCGTAAAACATGAACAAGCATTCCTTGAAATCGATTTAAACAAATCGGTTTGCAAAATGTAAATCGGACGAAGGGAAATGGAGGGAGCAAGATCTGGACGGAGGAAGATGAGGCCGAGAGAGATCTTGCAGGAGGGAGATGAGAACGACCAAGGGAGATGGTGATGAGACCGAGGGCGATTCCTTGAAATTGATCGCAGAGACAAGATCGCTGAGAAGAGGAAGTGAGCGAGTGAGAAGTTGAGAGGTGGTGGTGGATCGCATAGAAATCAGATCTGGTGGATGATAGAGGGAGCGAGATCTAGACGGAGGGAGAGGAGACCGAGGGAGATGGTAATGAGACAGAGGGAGACGGTGCCGTTTCAGATTGCAAAGGTGAGGGAGTGAGAGCTGCTGAATGAATGAATGAATGAATTAGGTGGTGGTTGAAGGAGACGATGGCGGTGGTGAACGTCTTAGTGGTGACCATAAGTGATCGAATTTTCTAGAGAGAGGCCAGATCTTCTCTCTCTAAACATTTTGGCAGATATATGTGCATGTGTCAGTATGATAATGATGGAATTGGCAGAAGCTAAAGGAAAGGAATGCTGGAAATTCCTGCACAAATGGAATGATACAAAAATGGCGACTTTATTATCAGTGAAGATTAGATTTGCAATTTATCATATTTTGAAGGCTAAATTATGCTTTTATTTCCTTATATTTATTTTAGGTTTTGATTTGGTCCCTTATGTATTAAAAGTTTCAACATGTTCCCTTATATGTAAGATGTGGTCCCTCTTGTTTTTTTTTTGTTTCGAATTGGTCCCTTATGTTACAAATATTATACCAATGTGGTCTCTTTTTTATCCAAAAAAAGGGAACACATTGGTATAATATTCATAACATAAGGAACCAATTTGGAACTTTTAATACATAAGAGATCAAACTGAAACCTAGAATAAAAATAAGAGGCTAATTCAGAACTTTTAATAGATAAGGGACCAAACTGAAATCTAAAATAAAGATAAGGGATCAAAAACATAATTTAGCCTATTTTAATTTCAAATGTGAGGGACTACTTAACAATTTTATATTAACAGTGATATATCTCAACCGTAGGTTAAATTTATTAATTTATCTATAAAAGTAGTACATTAAGTGAAGGATATTTAGCAAATATGGCATTCGTGGCCTTCAACATGAGTCCTTAATAATGACAATGTTGAGTCATTACTCCCTCAACCTCATATTGCTTGTCATGTTTGGAATATTTGTTTGTCTCAAATTATTTGTCACTGTATAAGATAGAGTATTAATTATATTTTTCCAACAATCCGCTTATTTATTTATACCTCAACTATCTATATTATTTGACCCTTCCACCTAACCTCCATTATAATAAGAGTATATTAGTCAAAATAAATTATTTTACCTAAATAATAAGTGCAATTAATAATTTTCTTAAAATGTATACATATATCCATAAGTGATATGAGAAGAGGGAGTATTCTGCCACTTGCTTTTATTTAAAGTCAATGATCAATAATTTTGCCTCTAATCATGCATTAAAAAATTGATTAGTGGTTACTCGTGATTCATAGGGAGTCACACTTCATTGTCGTTCCCTTTGTTTTGCTCACATTTTACAATGATTCACTACATTCAAAACGATTAGTTTAAGTTATCCAAGAAAACACAAATAATTTATCATTGTCACTTCAAAAACAAAAAAAAACAAAAAAATGAAGGGAACGGTGGGGTTATAGCAAAGGGATTCTTTGACCAATCTCAGAAGTTTTTAGGGTTAATCATAAAACCAGTAAAGAGAATCACGTTGTACAAGCCAAAGTATCCTTTCCAGCATTAGTGATTCCAAATCAAGCTAAGCTAGCAGTGAGTCTGCTTCTTGAAAAGTTCAAAAGGAGATTTAAGGTACGAAGTTTTCCCACTCTGAATATGCATGTAAGTGTTGTATATCTATAGTAAAATTAATTTATAGAAATTTAAATTAGACTTGTGCCTAGTGTTTATATTTGATATCTATATGTGATTAAACACAAAGTTGGTGGTTTTAGCATTTTAGCTTCTTCTGCCATTCCAAAATAATTTCATTCTTTTGTTAGTATTAGGCTTTTGACTTTGGAGTTGGACTTAATTTAGAGTTATATGTGTTATTTTGCTTTAATCAAAGTTTTTCTTTCTTTCAAATTGATGACAAGCACTAAGTTAATCAAAGAATTCTTTGTAATCAAAAATTTAATACACCTAACACATATTCCATATTGATGGTCCTTTGACTAATCTGTTCATTCTATTATCAGGTTGCCTTTGATTTGATGGCAGATATTGTTATCTCCATTGTGGCCAAAGTTGCTGAATATTTGGTGACACCAGTAATAGAGGAAGGGAAATACTTGCTTTGTGGTAATGAAGTAATCAAAAATCTTGAGAATGAAAAGGAGCTGCTGACATTTGAATTGGATAGCTTGAAGGATCGAGTTAAAAGAACTCAGGAGAGAGCTGAAGAAATTGCGAAACCGGTGGAAAAGTGGTTAAATGATGTGAAAAATGTATTGGAAGAGGCGACAGATTTGGAGCAAATGATGAGAGCAAACACTAATTGCTTTCCCACATGGAGAAGATATCGTTTGTGTAAGCAAATGGGGGAGAAGATAAAGGCAATGGAGGAATTCAAAGGCAAAAGCAATATTGAGCCATTTTCTTACCGTCTTCCACTTCCAGGCATTCAGTACCAGCCATCTGAAAATTTTATTTATTTTGAATCAACAAAAGTGGTTTATGATCAACTCTTGGAAGCACTCCAGGATGATTCCATCTATATGATTGGAGTGTATGGGATGGGTGGATGTGGAAAAACAACTCTTGTGAATGAAGTGGGTAAGAACGCAGAGAGGTTGAACTTATTCGACAAGGTTATATCAATTACAGTATCGCAAACTCCAAACATTAGAAAAATTCAAGGAATTATTGCAGATATGTTAGAAGGATTAGAGCTAACGGAAGAATCTACACCGGGAAGAGCACAACATTTGTGGCTGAGTTTGAAAAATAAGAAGCGCATCCTCATAATAGTAGATGATCTATGGGGAGAGTTTGATCTGAGGGAGATAGGGATCTGCCTAGACAACGATTACAAGGGTAGATGGAAGGTTGTTGTAACTACACGCCATCTGGAAGTGTGTAATTTAATGGATTGTCAAAAGAAGATCCATGTAGACTTCTTATCGATTGACGAATCTTGGACTTTGTTCCAAAAGCATGCAAAAATTGACAATGCCTTCTCCAGGTCCTTGAATGATGTGCCATGGGAGCTTTGTAAGGAATGTAATGGCTTACCCATAGCAATTGTAGCCATTGCATCTTCCCTAATAGAACAATCTAAAGTTGAGTGGGAGGTGGCATTACACTACTTGAAGCATTCAGAGACATTTGATGATCATATGGAGAAAGGTATGGGAGTTGCTATCAATTGTGTTAAATTAAGCTATGATTATTTGAAAAACAAGGAAGCAAAGATGCTCTTCTTGATGTGCTCCATGTTTCCAGAAGACTATCTCATTTCAATTGAAGATTTGATCCGATACGCAGTTGGGCTAGGCCTGGGGGGAAGATCTTCGTTACAGTTAGCAAGGAGTCGGATAGAAGCAGGCATAAACAAACTTTTACATTCTTGTTTACTTATGCAAGCTAAAGAAAGGAAAACTGAAGTGAAGATGCATGACGTTGTTCGTGATGTGGCCTTGTGGATTGCAAAATGGTCAGATGATCACAAAATTTTGGTAAATCTTGACAAACCACTTACCGATTTAGAAGAGGATGATGGTATGAGAGATTATTTTGCTGTATCCTCGTGGTATGTGGAAAATCAAATTTCTATTCAACTGGATGCTCCAAACCTTGAGATTCTATTGCTAAATACTAGGAGTCTATATTTGTTTGATCTATCAAATGCAAACTTTGAAGGAGTAGAAGGGCTCAAGGTTTTTCATTTAACAAATAATCACTTTATTTGGTCACCACTATCATTGCCTCAATCAATGTCGTTGTTGACAAATCTTAAAACTCTGCACTTGACCAAATGGCATTTAGGTGATATAACTTTCGTAACAAGCTTAACAAGACTTGAGGTCCTTGTTTTGGAAGGTTGTAGTTTCAATGAGCTTCCTCATGAAATGGGAAAACTCAAAAGATTGAAGCTGTTAGATTTGTCTTATTGCATTCTTCAGAAAAACTACAATGGAGCAATTGGAAAATGTTCACAACTGGAAGAATTCTATGCTGTACGATTTAATACATGTGAGTGCATTCCAGATATCCTTAGGGATATTAGTACTCTCCCAAAACTACAGAGGTTTGCAATATGTGAAAATAGTGTCCTTAGAGCAAGTAGTGGACCGTTGAGAAACAAAATTGCAGAAAGCAGGAGAGTCGTAGAACTATGTAATGCTAATATCTCCAGCTTTAAGGAAACTATACAGAAACTTCTGCGAATAGCGGACACTGTTCGTTTGGCACGCCTTCGTGGAAGATGTAAAAATTTCATCCCAGACTTGGTTGGAGCTACAGGAGGCATGAATTATTTGACTGATCTTCGTCTTGTCCAGTGTGCAGAGATAGAATGCATTTTCGATGCAACCTCGCATCCAGAAATAGATACTTTGATTCCCACGTTGGTTGAGTTATGGTTGTCAGGGTTAGTAAACTTGAAAGAATTATGTCGAGGTCCAGTCTTGTCAGTGTCGCACTTCTTTGAGACATTAGAAAAACTCAATATATTTGACTGCTACAAATTGCACAACATATTTCCACGGGATTGTAAAATACCAAATCTTAAGTTCCTGACAATAGAAAACCGGTTTCCCAGATGCGAGTTAGAAGTACTTTTCTCTATGCCTGTTGTTCAAAGTCTACTACAGCTAGAAAAATTGACCATAAAGGGTTGCAAGGAATTAAAGCATTTAATTGCAAGTGAAAGAGAGCATGTTTCTGATACAAGTCAGGAAATTGTTTCAGCTTCAAGGAATTCTCATTTTGTGATGCCTAAATTGAAGGAAGTTAACATTTCTAACTGTTACAAGTTAGAGTGTATATTCCCAATATGTTGTTGTGAAGGACTTGTGCAACTGCAGTCAATAAAAATAGATATGGCTCCAAAGTTGAAATATGTATTTGGTGAATATGATCATGAAGGTAATTCATGTGTTCAATGCGAGAACCACATCATGACTCCTCATTTGGAAGTTCTCGAACTCAATGATTTTGAAAATCTCATTGGGATATGTCCTGGAAACTATCGCGCAATGTGGCCCTCTCATTGGAAGCTAACTGTGAAGAACTGTCCAAAGTTTACTACTTCACAGATTCTAATAGATGGCTCTGAGCAGAGATATGGCAACATCAGGAATAAGAAGGTAATCTTTTTGAAATGCAATTTTTTCTTATTGCATACATTTGATTTCCACTAAAACTAAAACTTCATTTTAAATATGTCCCACATCTTCTCTATGATTCGATTTCCACTTATTTCGACAATTAGTGAACCTTGAAGCTGTGGGTGGTCAAGTGTATGCTCTGTGTTTGAGACACTAGTTTATTCAAAGTGTATTACTATTCAATGTGTTTGTGTTTGGATTGATTAGTGTTTAGTATTGAATACATATTCATTTTAGTAAGAATTTTTGAGTGAGCATATTGCTACACTCACATTTGTGGATAAGACTTCAATAATCAACATAAAAGAGTTTTTAGATATTCCAAGAATGAGAAATTTGAGTGTGTAAAGTGCAAAAATACTTCCTGTGTTGACTAATTTTTTTCTAATTTGTAGGGGATAAAGGTGCCACTACAACAAATATAAGATGATGAAGATTCTTCTACTGATTGAAGACATAATCCCTAAACTCCCAACTCTTAGAGATTGTGTGGTACAGATAATTAATTTATATTATTGGTGTGTGTAGTTGTATCATACTTGTGCTTGTGATTTTGGCATATGAACATTGTTTCTCTCTTTGTTTCCTTTTTGTTGGTTAGGAGTTTACAGCTAGTAAGAAAAAAGAATGGCTTTAGTTGTATGGAAATTTTGAACTTGTGCAATAATGGATGATTATACTTATGCATTACTGGTTTGTGTTAGGAAATGTAAGGACAATTATTTATTATTTTCAATCTCCAATCTCACATAACTTGATGAAGAGAAAATGAGTGAACATTTATTAATGCCTCAATGCCATAGATAGGTCAATTTGAGAATTTCATAACAATATTTTTTTTTGTAGATATAAAAAACTTGGAAAGGAAAAGGGAACTCGAAGCATATATATAATTGAAGAGAAATCAATGCAATAAGTATGTTAAGCATTTCTTTATCTTGAACATTCACAAGTGAATAGTATAAGAATGGTGTTGTAGATTAGATAATAGAGTCAAAGGTGTTGAACTTCTACTTAATCAATCAGGTTTTATTATAGTCTCATATAGTTCTCACCTACATAAAATTATAGTCTCATATAGTTCTCACCTACATAAAACTTCCACTCGATTATGTTTGAATCAAACAACAATTTTATACGGTTTTATACTTTACTGAAATTGCCAAATGGGCTGAAGCAATCTTTGTTTCTTCAAATCCAATGAGGACAAAAATAAAAACTAAAGTTTTAGCAAAGATTATTCTATTACAACTATTAAAACTTCATAATGATAAAAAAAAAAAAAAAATTCATGAGTCCTGGCTCTCCCACCAACTGTCATTTCTAAAATCAAAATTGCTCTCTTCTCATTCCCTCTTTTTATTCATTTCCTATTATTTCTCTCTTCATTTTTTTATTTTTTATAATCCCTAATCTCTTTCACGCACAATTTTCATTTTTGTCAACAACTTAATCTTTTTTTATTATTTGGCGGCTTCTTCATGATCGTATGCCAACTGATGAGCATCTGAGATCCAAGGTGTGTATTGTGGTTTCTATATGCAATCTTTGTGGGAAATCAGAGAAAACTTCTTATCATTTATTTGTTTCTTGCTCTTTTGGCCGTAGCTTGTTGTCTTGGTTTAGTGCGGTTATCAATTCTCAAGTTGATACTTCCTCTTATCAGTCCATCGTGTCTATTTGTAAAAAGGATTAGAGCCCTCAAGTTAAGGACATCATTATGTCTTGCATCACTTTTATTTGTTCCCCTGTCTGGTATTGCAGGAACAATATTCGGTTTGAGAACAAGGTTATATCTATGAGAATTGTTATTTCTATATCATTGGAAACACTTCTCTTTCGGGCAATCTCTCTAAGAATTTTATGTCCTCTTCTGTTGACGAATTTGCCATCTTGAAGTTCTTTTCTGTAACATGTCATCATACGAAGTCTCCTTCCATCACTCAAGTTGATTGGTCGTCTCCTCCTACTTGTGGTTGGATTAAGGTGAATATTGATGGTGCGACCTGTAATATCCCGCCTAATTTAATTATTTTGCTTATTAATTTAAGCATTGATATGTTTTTTAAATTGATGGTTGAGTAATTAAATTGGGTGCCATTAATTAATTTGGGGTGTGTATTTAGTAATGGCAAATGGTAGTTTAAAGTAAATGGAAGGGTGTTTAGGTACTTTACCATTACTAAGAAGGGACAAAAGGGTCTAAAGTGTGAGACACACTTTTTCTTTTCCTTTTTCCCTCTCTCACTCGCCAGCCCTCCCTCATTTCTCCCTCCCTCTCGTTGCTTTTCTGCAGAAAGAAAAAAGAAAGAAAAAGAAAGGAGAAGAAGCAGAAGAGAAAGAGAAGGATTAGGGTTCATAAGATTGGGAGGAAAAAGGGGGAAACTAGTGGGGCTTCTTCATTTCCTGCTAGAAGAAGAAGATTGGGAGCTTAATCTTGGGCATTTTCAGAAACTTGGAGCTTGCCCTAAGTTAGAAGAAGGAAGAAAAACGTGAAGAAGAGGAGAAGAAGGAGAAGATCAAGATTTTCCTCCATAGCTCAAGTTCTTGAAGCTTGTTTGTGAGTTCTTCTTATTTAGTGGTTGGGCACCCATAAGACCCACCTTTAGGGGTCCCCTTCCCCTTCCATTTTGTGTGTTTTCTTGGCTTCAAAGTGTGGGTTATGAAAATCATGAAATGGGTTTGGGGTATATGTGATTTGTCATAGTTGGATGTGTTTGATGACATGTGAACTATGTGTTTGATTGTGACTCTCATGACAAATGATTTTGATTCTTCTATTAAACATGTTTGATATTTCATTTTTGAGTCTTAATTTGATTGGAAATGGATTGGATTGAGAAGAATTGAAGATTGGAAGTGGGATTATGCAGAGAAAAAAATCTGTAGCACAGCCTAGCACGACCGTGTTGTGCAGCACGGCCAGGCCGTGCTTCCTTCAATTTCTCGCAATTCCAGGAACTCATCCTAGGCATGGCCGTGTTGTATGCTGTTTGTTGCCATTTCTTCACCTATTTTGGTGGGTTTGGCTTATGTTTTTGGTCCTTAACTTATAAGGTTTCAACCCTAGTTAGTTTGCAATGCAAAAATGAATTTGAATTGCTTTATGATGGGTGCATTCAATTGCTTGAGAATTATGTTTTTTCACATTTTAAAGACTTTTAAGGCTAGGAATACTTGTTTTTAGTGTTCAAAATCCTATGGGATCAAAGGGATATCATAGGCATCCCTTAGATAGTTAATTCAACTTCAGTTTGAATAAAACCTTGAAAGATACGGTATTAGAACTATTGAATTTATAATGGTTCTAGTAATATAGTCATACATAACGGTGTGCCACTGTGATCTAGCGACACGACCTGGCGGTTACAATTACGGTTGTACAGAGCGGTTGTACCACTATTAGAGAACGATACGCCTCGGCTGTTATTAAACAGTATGAGTGCAGAGCGGTTGTACCACTGTGCGGTAACGGCACGTCCCAGCTATTACAACGACAGTTGTACCATTGTTACCAAACGATATGTCCCGGTTGTTACTCAAAGGATTTGAAAATGCAGAGCGGTTGTACCACTGTGCGGTAGCGACACGTCCCGGCTATTACAACGATGGTTGTACAGAGCGGTTGTACCACTGCTACCAAACGATATGTCCCAGCTGTTACGAGCGATCCTTGTTGCATGGAATTGTCTTGTTTGCTTTAATGTTTGTATATGAATATTATTGTGATTGTGGCTAGTGTTGGTGAGGGTCCGTGAAGGACTCATTGAGATTTTATAATCTCACCCTTTCCTCTTTTGTTTTCAGATAAGCAGGTATCGAAAGACGACTAGGCGTTGCAAAAGGCTTGACACTTATAGTTTAGGGTTTGTGTTGGAATTATAGTTGTTCTACAACCTTGTGAATTTGGAAGAAACTCTATTGTATTTTGAATTCCAATTTCATGAACAATTATGAAAAGTTGTAATCTAATTCCTCAGATTTATGACTAAGTTGAATTTGAACGCTTGTAATTATTAAACAAGTTTGTAAAATTTGTAGTAGCATCTGTACTTTAATGTAATTTATCTTGCCTTCAATTTACTTTGAGGTATGGGTGTTACACGACCTATGGTGCTCTTGGCCATGCTGCTAGTGGAGGCATTTTTTGGAATAAGAGTGGGGATGTGTTTGGTTGTTTAGCCTCTTATCTGGGCATCTCCTATGCTTTCTGCTGCTATGATTGCGATTGAAGAGGCTCATAAGAGAGGGTGGCACAAGCTTTGGCTTGAGTGCGACTCTCAGTTGGTGGTCTTAGCCTTTTCCAATCCTGTGACTGTGCCTTGAAAGCTTCGTAAACGTTGGAGGAATTGTCTTTCTTTGACTTCATGCAATTTAAAGTCTCTCACATTAATAGAGAAGGATATACTTGTGCTGATAAATTAGTATACTTTGGTGCCTCTTCTCATTGTTATTTGTGGTGGGATCTAATATATGATTTCATTAGAGTATATTTCTTTAGAAATTGGTTCAGTTTACCGAATTATAGATTTAGATATCTTTGCGTATTTGTTTTCTTGGGTTTGGTGTTTGCCCCCAAGTTTTGTTCCTTTTTTCTTTAATATTTTCAATAAAATTATGGTATACTGCAGATGATTTGTAGGGTTTGAGGTGCCCACATAATTGAGATCTCTTCTCTATAGTGATGCTTTGCGTGCCATTTTGCTTAAAAAATATATTTATTAACAAGTCAAGAATAATTTCCCAAAAAAATCAGTTTCTTCAAACTTGCCAATTCAACTTTTAGACTTAACAGCAGTGCAATCAATCCTCCAAAGACAATGAAACTTTTACTATTCAGAAAAATAAATGAAAAGAGATTACAAAATTTGATATGACTAGATATATTTTAAACTTAATCACCAAAAAAAAATTAGATTGAGAAAAATATCAAAGGGGGTGAACACTGGAATGGAATGGATGGGATGGCTAGCAAAACCTAATATCAAAATTAAAACAGAATGATTGATCCACATCGCACCTTGAATTCAAATTTTGGAGGCTGCAAAATTAAGCAAAACATCATACCTTGATTTCAATTTTTGGAGGCTGCAATATAAAAAAAAAAAAATACTAGCTCCATCCCAATATATATGTAACATTTACGAAAAAAAATTTGTCCCAAAATATATGTCATTTTCTATTTTCAACGTAATATTAAATGCTTTCTGCTAATTTTACCCCTAATATTAAATGTTTTCTGCCCAATGTCACGTAATATTAAATGCTTTCTGTCAAGGTTAATTTGGTAAAATTATTGTTCTCTTTCTTTTATTTATTATTTTTTTCTTAAACTATGTGATTTAGCCATATATAACATATATAATGGGACGGAGATAGTAAAAGAAACAAACAAAACGAGTCAATGCACAATGCACATCGAAAACTAAAATGGCTTGACCTAACAATGCTCAAATTTCAAGTCATAGATATCCTCTCCGGTCTCGAATATAAGCAAAAAAAAAATTTATCTCACTCTTTTTAAGAAAATTAGATAACCTCATTTTATTTTTTCAATATCATCAAAAAGTAAACTTCATTCCCTAAACTACCTTTCATGGAAAATTGTTTCATGAGAAAATTAAAAGGTTATTGGAAATCAAAATCAAAATTAATTGAAGGTTATTTTAGGAATGATATCATTAAATGAGATTAAATTAGTTAAGATTTGCTTATATTTTAGATCATCAAATATGAATTTTTTGTTGTTTATATTCGAGACCGGATATTATATAAATTCAGATAGTAGAAAGTGAAATAAGAAAACATGAAATCAAAAGTGAGCATGATAGCTGCGGAAAAGCTGATTGATTCGAGCCCACTAGTTGTGGAAGGAAACTAGGAAATGTTGTGGAGAATCAATGTCCCGCCCAAAGTGAAGGTCTTCTTGTGGAAAGCTTGTATAAATGTCCTTCTGATCCGGGTGTGTCTTCAGAATAAGGGTGTGCAGTGTCCCAGTACTTGTCCCATGTGTGACCATGACTTCGGGACCTCTTGGCATTTATTTACAGAATGCCCCTATATTGTTGACTGCTGGCTGTTGTATATAGTGTAATATTTCAAAAGTTACAAGTCCCACATAGCTTGGTTTTTGAGACTTTAAGGCTTTATATACTTAGATGTGTAGTGGAGCTAGTAAAGAAGCTAATGGAAACGTGGGCCTCGTGCACACATGCATGGCCCAAGTTGGCCTGATTTAGTGCAAATCCTCCGATTTGCCCCCCCAGCGCGCACGATAATAGTCAGCCCAAACTTTTTGGTCCGACCCATTTAATTATTTTTGTTTCAAAAATATTTTCTAAAAGCCTTACCCAAAAAGTGGCCATTTAGAGGCAAAACAGTTTTGACTTAGTCTTATCCGGAAAAATCTGATTTGTTGCTAAGTGCTCCCGATTTTCTATAGCATTATCTTCCACTAACGTTTAGAAAATCTTTGATTAATGGATAAAATCTTTTATTAACGTTAATAATTTTTCCTATTTATCTGGACCTACACTCACACACTAGGGACACCTTCTCTCCCTCTCTACTTTCGTTCTTCTTCTTTTTTCTGTCTGTGCTTGGGCTAGTATTATTCTGTTCTCGAGTTCTGGTAGCCCCGATATGCTTACCGCCGGGAAGAACCTGTTGTATCCTGGGGGGTTTTCGCAATTTTGTGGATAAATCCCTAGGACAGTGACTACACGCCTCAGGTTTCGTACACCGATCAACCATCCGCGACAACAATCTAAGGATTTATGGCTACCAATGACGCGTCTCCCAATAACAATGGCAAGGACAAGCAGGTCGCTATTCAAGACGACGCTACCGCGCCTCTGGTTCAGGTCACCTATGCTAAACCGTTCCCTGACGTCTCCAAAATTGAGTTCTTCGAAGGACAAAATTTTCGCAGATGGCAGGAACGGGTCTACACAGTGTTGGACGTTCACGGGGTTGCTTTTGCTCTTACTGATGACAAGCCGCCTGAGGCTACAACCAATCCCAAGCAACTGGAGAAATGGACATATGCTAATAAGGTATGCCGTCACACAATTATTAGTACTTTATCTAACGAGTTGTTCGATGTCTATTGCTCATACAAGGTTGCCAAGCAAATTTGGGATAAATTGAACGATAAGTACACTGTTGAGGATGCAAGCAAGCAGAAATTTGTTGTTGGAAACTATCTCCAATGGCAGATGACAGATGAAAAGGAAATCAAGGTGCAGATCAACGAATACCACAAGCTGCTGGAGGAATTGAAGGCGGAGAACATCAACCTTCCAGATGAGTTCATCGCTGGAGCCCTTGTCGAGAAATTACCAAACTCTTGGAACAACTACAAGAAAAAATTAAAGCACAAGCACAAGCAAATGACTCCCCCAGAACTCATCAAGCACTTAATCATTGAAGACACCAGCAGGAAGGAATGCAATGTGACACGTGCTAAGGCTTTGGCATCCCAGGCAAACTTAGTCCAGAACAATAAGCACAATAAGAGGTATGACAAGAAATCTGAAAAGAAACCTGATCATGTGCCCGGAGTAACTAACCCCAGCTTTAAGAAAAAAGGTTGTTGCTTTGTGTGTGGAAAGCCAGGTCATAAAGCATATCACTACAGATATCGGAAAACAGGTGACAATCCTCCAAAGCCAAAAGTTAATTTGATTGAAGGAGATGACATTATTGCTGCTGTCATATCTGAAGTGAATATGGTTAGTGATGTGAGAAAATGGGGGGTAGACTCTGGGGCTACCAGGCACATCTGTGCAACTCGAGCTGCCTTTACCTATTACATTTCTGTAGGGGATGGAGAAGATCAAGTTTACCTTGGTGATTCTAGAACTGCTGCAGTTCAAGGGAAAGACAAAGTACTCCTGAAGCTCACATCTGGGAAGACATTGGCTTTAAGTGAAGTACTACACATGCCTAGTATTAGGACCAATTTGATTTCTGTAGCACTCTTGGGTAAAGTTGGGGTTAAAGTGTCATTCGAATCTTACAAGATAGTAATGACAAAGAATAATGTATTTGTTGGGAAGGGGTACTGTGAACAGGGACTCTTTGTACTCAATGTTTCTGAAGTTATTAATAATAATGCATCTACTTCTGCTTATTTGATTGACTCTTATGACATATGGCATGCTAGATTAGGACATGTTAGCTTTTCATATGTTAAGAAATTGTAGCACCTTGGTATGATTTCTAGTATTCGTAATTATCAGCCTGATAAATGTGATGTATGCATTGACGCAAAATTGACTAAAAAATCATGTCCCTCTGTTCAACTACGTGAAATTGAACCTCTTAGTTTAATTCATACCGATTTAGGCGATTTGAAACAAATCAGGCCTAGGGGAGGTAATAAGTATTATGTAACCTTTATTGATGATTTTTCTAGATTCACTAAGATCTATTTGTTGAAGCATAAGGATGAAACTTTTAATGTTTTCCTTTCTTATAAAGCCGAATTAGAAAACCAATTGAATAGAAAGATTAAGAGGATTAGATTTGATAGAGGAGGTGAATATATATCTTTTAATGAATTTTGTGATAGGGAAGGTATTATACATGAGGTTGCTCCCCCTTATTCTCCTGAGTCGAATGGTGTAGCTGAGAGGAAAAATAGGACCTTGAAAGAAATGATAAATCCAATGCTAGTTAGTTCTAATGCACCTGACAACCTTTGGGGTGAGGCTATTTTAATTGCATGTTTTTTACAAAATAGAATTCCGCATAAGAAAACAGGTAGAACCCCCTATGAATTATTGAAAGGTTATAAGCCTAATTTGAAATATTTGAAAGTGTGGGGGTGTTTAGCTAAAGTTATGTTGCCTGATCCCAAGAAATGGAAAATAGGATCTAAGACTTCTGATTGTTTGTTTATAGGATACGCTGAACATAGTGCTGCCTATAGATTCCTTGTTCTTAATAGTGATGTTCTTGATCGCAATACAATTGTTGAGACTAAAAATGCTGAATTTTTAGAAAATGTTTTTCCTCTGAAAATTAAAAGTGTGCCTAGAGAACTTTTAGAAGTTGCATGTGATAATCTGGATGACGGATTAAGAAGGAGTAAAAGACAAAGGAAAGAAGCATCATTCGGAAGTGATTTTTACACTTATCTGGCTGAAAATGATCCACAAACTTTTTCTGAAGCAATTTCTTTTTCTGATTCAAAATTTTGGAAAGAGGCTATTAAAATAGAACTTGATTCTATTTCAAAATGCAGAACTTGGACTTTGGTTGATTTACCTCACGGAGCAAAACCCATTGGTTGTAAATGGATTTTTAAAACAAAAAAATTTACCTGATGGTTCAATTAAAAAATACAAAGCTAGATTGGTTGCGAAAGGTTTTACTCAAAAAAAAATATTAATTATTTTGACACTTTTGCTCCAGTGACAAGAATTTCTTCAATTCGAGTTTTAATAGCTTTGGCCTCTGTTTATAAACTTGTGATTCACCAAATGGATGTGAAAACTGCCTTTTTGAATGGTGATTTGGAAGAAGAAACATATATGACTCAGTCCGAAGGATGTGTAATTCCTGGTCAAGAACATAAAGTTTGCAAGCTCCTAAAATCATTATATGGTTTGAAACAAGCCCCAAAACAATGACATGAAAAGTTCAATCATATTTTGATTAGTGATGGTTTTTCACATATTGAAGTTGATAAATGTGTGTATACCAAATCTGTGAATGGTGAAAATGTTGTTATATGCCTATATGTAGATGACATGCTCATCTTTGGTACTTGTGATGACATCGTAATTAGAACTAAGTATTTTCTTGCTTCTAATTTCGATATGAAGGACACAGGTCAAACAAATGTAATTTTGGGAGTTAAAATCAAAAGGAAGGGTGATAGTATAATGCTATCCCAAGACCATTATGTTGAGAAACTTCTCAAGAAGTTTGGTTGATTTGAATCAATGCCTGTGAGTACCCTTTATGATGCTAACTCTCAATTAAAGAAAAATATAGGTGATCCTGTTGAGCAATCTCAATATTCCCAAATTATTGGGAGCTTACTGCATTTGATGAATTTCTCTTGTACTGATATTGCGTATGTAGTAAGTAGATTGAGTAGATATACACACAATCCTAATCAGGATCACTAGGAGGCACTTGCTAGACTCATGAGATACTTAAGAGGCACTATAAATTACGGTATTAAATATAGTGGATTTCTCGCTGTATTAGAAGGATACAGTGACGCTAACTGGATCTCTAATTCAGATAAGACGAAATCTACTAGTGGTTATGTATTCACACTAGGTGGTGGTGCGGTTACTTGGAGATCAGCCAAACAAACGATCATTGCAAGATCAACAATGGAGTCAGAGTTTATTGCTCTGGAATTGGCTGGTAGTGAGGCTGAGTGGTTGAAAAACTTCTTAGCAAATATTCCTTTAGGAATAAAGCCAACCCCATCAGTGTCGATGCATTGTGATAGCCAGTCGGCTATAGCCATTGCAAAGAACAAAACTTTCAATGGTAAAAATAGACATATACAGTTGAGGCATAATGTAGTAAAGCAGCTGCTGAAAGATGGAATAATTTCCATTGATTATGTGAAGTCAGAAATGAATTTAGCGGATTCATTGACAAAACCCCTGGGGAGGAAGCTAATAAGTGAAACATCGAGGGGAATGGGACTTATGCCACTGGAAAACGACAAGTGATAGGAACCCAACCTTTATGATTGGAGTCCCATGAAGAAGGTTCATATGGGTAAAAACAAGTCACTTGTTAGTTATGATAGTACTAAAATAATTTATCCCTTTCCTATGGTGTTACAATAATGGCTATGAGAATGTGCTACATTATTTAAACTTGAGAGATTTTAATGATTTCCATAAGCCCTTATGGGTGGTGTATGGTTGCAGCATGCATTAGATGGAATCACCTATATGAGTGTCAAGTGGGGCCGCTTGCATGAGACTATGGGGGTCTCTAGAGCACTCATGAATACCAGGCAAGCGCACGACCTAAATGCGCAACACTGCGATAACACGAGAACAGTGGGGGTGTAATGTGATTGATAGACCTCTAACACACACAAAGTGTCTCTAGTTCATAAAGCTTGCTTTACCAATTCACTGTGTGCTAAGTTTTATCAGTCTAGATCTGATTCATAAAGCTTGCTTCATCAGATTCAATTCATTACACTCAAGATGTTAACCCAGACAAATTTTATCATATTTTTCTTTGTTTTGAAACTTTTGAAATATGTGGGGGATTGTTGTATGTAGCGTAATATTTCAAAAGTTACAAGTCCCACATAGCTTGGATTTTGAGACTTTAAGGCTTTATATACTTAGATGTGTAGTGGAGCTAGTAAATAAGCTAGTGGAAGCATGGGCCTCGCGTGCACAAGCATGGCCCATGTTGGCCTATTTCAGTGCAAATCCTCTTATTTGCCCCCCTGCGCGCATGATAATAGTCAGCTCAAACTTTTTGCTTCAGCCTATTTAATTATTTTTGTTTCAAAAACATTTTCTGAAAGCCTTACCCGAAAAGTGGCCATTTAGAGGCAAAACCATTTTGACTTAGTCTTATCCGAAAAAATCTGATTTGTTGCTAAGTGCTCCTGATTTTCTGTAGCATTATCTTCCACTAATGTTTAGAAAATCTTTGATTAACGGATCTTTTATTAACGTTAATAATTTTTCCTATATATCTGGACCTACACTCATACACCAGGGACACCTTCTCTCCCTTTCTACTTTCGTTCTTCTTCTTTTTCTCGCTGCGTACTGCTAGTATTATTACATTCTCGAGTTACGGTAGCCTCAGACGCTTATCACGGAAGAATATGTTGTATCCTGGGGGTTTACGCAATTTTGCGGATAAATCCTTAGGACAGTGACTACACGCCTCAGGTTTCGTACACCGATCAGCCATCTGTGACAACACTGGCGTCATGCGGACTTGCTTGCGGATGTTACTCGGGCCAGGCAAGCCTCAAATTGCTTCTGTGCTTTCTTTTTCTCTCTGCTGCAGTTATTATCCCATTAGCAGCGTGAAGCCAGTGCCATGATCCTGTGGAGTGTGTGGACCAGCAGGAACCGCAAAATCTGGGACAACGTTGAGGATGCAATGCTGGTTGTTCTTAGCCGTGGTACTCGGTTTTTTCATGATTGGCAAGCCGTTAGACAGCAGCCAGATGGTGCTGCCACAGGGGGATGCATCGTAGACCAGTGTCATGGTCCAAGCCTCCTTTGGGGTATATTAAGTGCAATGTTGACGCTTCCTTCCAGACAGCTCAGAATGCAGTGGGCATTGGTATTTGCCTTAGGGACGAATCAGGGGCTTTCATCCGTGCCAAAATGCTGTGATGCGACTACTTGCTGCCCGTTGCTCAGGGGGAGGCTTTTGGACTCCTTCAGGCGATTAGTTAGGCTCGGGAGCTTTGTATTGATAAGGTAATTTTTGAAGTAGACTCAAAGACTGTGGCGGATAGCTTTTATTCGATAAAACCAAATGTTACTGAATTTGGTGCTATTATTTCCACTTGTATGAATCTTTTATTATCTCATATGAACAACTCTAGGGTCGAGTTTATGAAGAGGGAGGCGAACATGGTTGCTCATACTCTTGTAAGGGTGGCCACGTTTTATGTTAGCCCTCATGTTTTTGAGATTGTCCCTCCTTGTATTGGCTCAATTATTATGAATGAAATTCATTAGTTCTGGTTTTGTCAAAAAAAAAAAAGTGAGCTCGCAGATCTATAGTGAATAATGCTCGTGAGAGAAGAATTGGAAGATACTTGTAGAACTAATTGCTATCTTCTCTTTGCCTTGCTTGAGAAGGAGAAACGAGATAAGTAACATAACATGTTGCCGTAGCAGTTACAAGAAAGTTTCTTGGTGGGGTAAAAGTGGTTCATCATATACATCATCCCTTTCAAAAAAAATTGAACTTTTTTTTTTAATAACGTGTGAGATCTTTACACACGATAATAATCATTAATTATTTAAATTTTTTTCTTATTAATTATTATTTTTCTTTTTATTTTATAGATTCACATTTATGTAATCTCTTTCCACCCACGAAATATGAAACAAGGTAATTAATAAAAACAAATTGACAATTAATGATCCTTATCGTGAGTAAAGTTACATACGCTAAAACCTTTTTCGAATTTAGACTTTAGGGATTTGCTAACATACACCAATTCATTTTTTAGAAGTAATATATTAGCAAGTTATCTATTATCTATATAAGAAACTTAATTCCACTAAAGACACGTGGTAAAATCTCATTCATTCGTTTTTTTCGTAAAAAATTATTTTCCTCAAAAAACTTAACCTCACTCCAAAATATTAAGGTTCTATTTTTATTTACTACCTGTGCTAAATAGGGATTCTCTCAGATAGTAACTAAAAAAATTTTCAAATACACATAAAGGCTAACATACTCCTTCTAAAAAATAAGTTGGTATAAGTTAACAAATACATAGGGATTTGGTAATGTATACCCAACTCATTTTCCAGAAGAGTATGTTATCAAATTTTAACTAAAAATTTCTTAAGTACACTAAAGGTGTAACTTAATAATGTACTCATAGGTGTAACTTAATAATGTACTCATACTCCTTCTAAAAAATAAGTTGGTATAAGTTAACAAATACATAGGGATTTGGTAATGTATACCCAACTCATTTTCCAGAAGCGTATGTTATCAAATTTTAACTAAAAATTTCTTAAGTACACTAAAGGTGTAACTTACCAAATCCCTTTTTATTTATATAAAAAGAGAAATGATTAAAAGATGAAAATAAATGAAAATAAATGGCAATAATTAGGATAATTAAGTACCTAGTAAAACTTTAAATATCTTAAAGCTGAAATTAATTCACATTCATTATTAATTAACAATAACAATGATGGTTTCCCTGGTTTTTTTGACAATGATGGTTTGATAAAACGTTTTTTCTGACGTGTGAAAATTTACACACGATAAGGATAATTAATTGTCAACTTTTTTTCCATATTATTTATTCATTTTCCTATTTATTTTATAGTTTCACATTTATATAATTTCTCTTAACCCACAAAATAGGAAATTAGATAATTAATAAGAAAAAACGTGGACAATTAATGTTCATTATCGTTGCAATATTGCAATAAAATAAGGATTTTTTACCGAAGTATTTATAATAAATAGAGGAGTATAAATGGTAATAGACGTAAATTTTGTGATGGAGAAATTTGCAACTTGGTTGAGTACCCATTTTGTACCAGCCCGATACAGTAACAATAACAATAACTTATGACTTTTTTATGAGGAGCTTATGACTTATAACTTATTTTTTCCCTTATTTTTATTCTTATTATTTTAATCAAAATCTCACTTTATCCTCTTCTAAATGAAATATAAAAATATGTATGAATATATAATTTTTTTCATCAACAATAAAGCTACGACATTTCATTCAAAATAAGTGTGCCAATACAATCTGAAACATCAGTAAAGATGTGAGAGCCGGCAAAACACACGGCCACCCGTGCAAGGGAATGAGCAACCATGTTAGTCTCCCTCCTAACAAACTCTACACGCGAGTTGTGACAAAATGACTTAAGGATCCCATTACAATATGAAATAATAGCTCCGTAATCTGAATCATTGGGTTTACAAGAATTAAAACAATCCACCACTAACTTTGAGTCTACCTAAAAAATGACACTGTCAAAGTGCAGCTCCCTAACCCAATTCACAGCATGGTGCAACCAACAACCACCCCAATCGCTACTGGCATGAGTGGATTAAAACAAATAGTTTTAGCTGTCACAAAACTTCCAGTATCATCTCTATAGAGAATTAATTTGAATTGGATTTCATTGATTGTATCGTGTACAAGCTGTTGCATATATACACATGACTTAAGCTAAAGAATAGGAACAGGCTAAAGTATAGGAATAGACTTTTGAAAAGCTGTTACATGCCTATGGTTCTACATTTGAGTTTAAAAAAAATCAAATTTAACAAACTAGATACAACAGAATGGATAAGCTTGGGCAACGCTTGGCTTCTAGATAATTCTATCTTCTACGGGTGTTAGCCTTATCTTCTACACGCCCCTGCAAGATGGTGGAGGGTTCAACGACACCAATCTTGGACGTTAACAATGAATGCCGCGAACATGACAATGGCTTTGTGAGTAGGTCTACCAACTGAGAACCAGTTGGAATGTGAAGAACCTGAAGTTGATTGGCCTGGACTAGATCCCGAACAAAGTGATAGTCTATGGCAAGATGCTTCATTCTTGAATGGAAAACCGGATTTGCACATAGATAAGTGGTGCCAAGATTAGCTGAATATATGGTTGGGCTTTTGAGTAGAGGGCATTGAAGTTCTTGAAGCAATTATTGTAGCCAAATAATTTCCTGAGTTGTTGATGCAAATGTTCCATATTCAGCTTTAGTAGAGGATTTGGCAACAGTTCATTGCTTTTTAGAGGACTAGGAAATTGGATTTGAGCCAAAATAAATGATGTAAGCAGCAATAGACTTATAATCAGTGTGATCACTTGCCCAATCTGCATCACAGAATGCCGCAAGATTGAAAGATTTGTCACATTTAAGATGAAGCCCCTGAGTGAGTGTACCCTTTAGGTAACGCAGGATACGCTTAGATGCTTGCAAGTGAATTGCAGTTGGCACTGCAAGATGTTGAGATAAACGATTAATGCAAGATGTTGAGATAAACAATTTGCATACGTGATTGGGATGGTTAGGATAAATAAAACTATTTGGTTGTGACATGTAGATATCTTCAGATATTGTTCCATTAAGAACACGCTGTTGACATCCATGTGTGAGAGAGACCAACCACAATTTAGAGCAATGTATATCACCAATTTTATGGTTTGTGCTTTAACCACAGGGGCTGAATGTATCAGTGTAATGAATGCCAGGTTGCTGATAAAATCCTTTGGCAACCAAACGAGCTTTGTATCGAGCAATGGAACCATCGGGATTTCTTTTGATTCGAAAAACCCATTTACATCCAATGACATTTAGAGAAGAGTGAGGTGGAACAAGGGACCAAGTTCCATTGGTCATTAGAGCGTCGAATTCATCACTCATTGCCAATTTCCATTCTGCAATCTTGATTGCTTTGGAAGCACATGATGGCTTTATGGTAGTGGGAAGAGGAAACTGTGCAAATCTTTTTCGGTTTGACAATCCCATTTTTTTATCTTGTAACCATGGGATGAAGAAAAGGAGGTGAATTTGGGAGTGATACAGCTGTAGGTGTTGCAATGGAGGAGGTAATGTTGGTTGGTGAGTTGGTTTCAGCTTTGTGGGGTTGGATAGGTTGGTGTGATTCGGTTGAGTTGTTGGTGGAGGGAGGTGTTTGAATATTTGAATTTGAATTTGAAGGAGGTAGAGAGGAAGGTGGGGTTTGAGCCGTGATGATAGGAGAGGAAGGTGGAGTTTGGTTATTGTTTGAAGTTGAATTAGATGAAGTTGAGGCTGGAGGGAGTGATAGGGCCGAAGTTGTAGTGAAAAGGGGGAGTATTTGTTGAGCGTTTGAATTTGAATTGGAAGGTTGGTGGATGGGTGATGGTTTGGCCGAGTTATTGGGATGGATAAATGGGGGCAAGAAGTTTGAATTTGAATTTTGGTTAGAGGGTGGCGATACGAGAGTGGGGTAGGGGAAGACTTTTCAACAGATTGGACATGATGTGAGGTGTATAGCTTATCAGTGATGGGGTTGAAACAGAGATAACCCCTTTGGGTGGGGCAATAACCCAAGAAGACGCAAGGTTGGGATTTTGGAATAAGTTTGTTCTGAGTATAAGGGGCAAGCCAGGGATAGTAATGACAACCAAAAGTCTTGAGTTTGGCATAATTTGGGGGTTGGTTAAAAAGTTTTTCTAGAGGGGATAACATTTTTTGGCTAGGTGTAGGAAGACGGTTGATGAGGAAGGCTACGGTCTGAAGAAAGTAACACCAGAATTTAGGAGGTAGTGTGGCATGATGAAGTAAGCGTCGAGCTGTTTCTACTAAATGTCGAGGTGCGTTATGCCATGTTGTCGAAGGAAGGAGCGAAGCTTAATGTACTCACCTCCATTATCGGAATAAAGTGTTTTTATTTTTGAATTTAATTGCTTTTCAACAAGAGATTTGAAAACTGGAAAGATATGAGAAACATTGGATTTTCGTTTCTTTGGATACGACCACACATATTTGGAATAGTGATCAATAAAAATAACATAATATGAAAATCCATTTATTGAGAGGAAAGGAGCATGGCCCCATACATCAGAGAAGATAATATCCAAAGGACCTTTACTAGATAAACTAGACTTATTGAAAGATAACTGTAGCGACCGAAAAATCTGGAGGGATTTTATTCGAGGTTAATGGAGCCGCCACCAATGATTTATTTATTAGGGAAAAATATTGGAAAACCTTATTAAAGAAAATGGTCCTTGAGACCATATTTGGGTTCGGGAGTCGATTATGCGTAGGGAAGGTATTAGCACCCCACGACATCCTTTCGAAAAAGGTTACCTCTAATTAATTGTGCAAAATTTATATTAACTTCTAAAAAATATTTATTTCCCTCTTATTAAAAAAAGAATAGACAAAAATTTACAATGATGAAATAATAAAAAAGGGGTTTAATAAAAGTTGTTTATTTTTGCGCTTGACAGGAGTGGGCTCCTGCTCCTACGTATCTCCGGGTGCAGTGGAGAAATCAAAGGCTACGTAGTTCTTGGGTAGAAAATGGTTGTGTGTTGGTTGATTTTTATTAATCAATCTGTGACTTAATTTTTATTGTTTGCGTAGGGATCAAACCAAAAGTGGATTTGGCGTAATCACTACTAATATTTTAAGGTATTTTATTAAGATTTTTGTAATGACCAAACCAAAAGAGGATTTAGAGTAGTCATTGATTTTAAATTTTTTTGAAACGGAAAAGGGTTTGCATAGTGATCAAACCAAAAGTAGATTTGGCGTTGTCATTACTAATATTTATTAGATTTTTTATTAGGAAATTATGATGACCAAACCAAAAGAGGATTTGGAGTAGTCATCAGAAAAAGTTTGCGTAGTGACCAAACCAAAAGTAGATTTGACGTAATCACTACTAATATTTTAAATTATTATTATTATTATTATTATTATTATTATTATTATTATTTTCTAAGCTAGAAACAATTATTAATAATAGCAAATATAACAAAAGTATCTAACATTATAAATAAAGACAAACATAAACAATCTAAAAAAAAATACATAAAAAGAAAAAGAGAGAATGAATTAATGCACTTACCTCGAGAGAAAATATTTTTTGTTGGGGGCAATGCGTCAGACCCACGAATCCCTTCAATCTTGAAGGTTGAAAAGGGATAGTAACCCTCTCATTAAAAAAAATTTGACTAAAGCAAAGGCCCTATGCTTTGCACTAGGCCCATTAATCCATTTTTCTTGGATGATCTTAGTGCTTGGTGATGCACTCCTTATATAGGAGAATGAGAGGTTGAAAGAGTGTGGATTTTTTCAAAGTGGGACTTCAATAGTAAAGTTAGGAGTTGGCTTCTTAAGTTTAATATTTTAAATGTTCAACAAAACTAAATAGCCAACTTTGAGCACTAATACAACACTTAAAACAACTTTATTGTGCTTCATGACCTTCATAAGAATTATCGACATTGTTTCCAGCTTTCAAATGGCACAAGTTTCATCTCAAAAGGATATCTACAACTCAAGATATTGTCAACACAAGTGGCTGTCCCGAACAATACATGTAACATCACGTCTCGAACTTCATGCTCGATTTGGTCCATGATAGATGTCGATCTGGATTTGTAATCCAAAATAATAGTTGTATATCTTTTTCTTATCTTTCCAACAGTATAAAGAACACCTCATTTGGACAAGTATAGCTCAAGATACGACATTTTCTTTGAACGTTATTCAACATGATGTGTTGTCCGTTTTTGTGCAGTTTTATAACTTTCATGGTATTTTAGGGCAGTAAAACGTTAGAATCAAGTCCCAAGTCCTTCATAACATTTGTAGCCAAGGATGTTAGCTTTCAAATGGCGTTGGTTTCATTAAAAAATGACTTTTACAACTCAAGATATGACCTAATCTTTACATACTGTTCAAAACCATTTTTCAGCATACTTGTTCTTACTTCCAAGTCAATTTGGACTTAGTAAACTTCAGATTTGACTCTTGGGTTCCTCATCAAAGTTGTAGAGTTTTGTTTTAACTTTCTAACAAGGTAAAAATCACTTTAATACCATCTCCACAACATTAATTATACCCAGAATACATAAGCTATACCAAAGTACAAATTTTTTCAACCTCTTTTCTCTTCAAGATTTCTTTCTCCTTCTTTCTTCTCTACTACTATTTTTGTTCTTTTTGAATGTTATTTTACCGGACAAAATTAGGGTATGACAGCTGCCCCTCTTTAGTTATATTTTACTAGAAAATATGAATAACAATGGTTTTCAAATTTCATTGTAAAAGATAAGTAAAGATAAAGACACTAATTTTGTCCTGAATCAGGATAGGCGAAGGATGAGGTGAGGAATAATATCGGGGGATTAACGCTTGGCGCGTTTATCAGAAAGCAATAAAGAAGGGTCACCGCCAGTTCAGGTACTGACGCGGTGATCGAAAAGCAATAATGAGGGATTAACGCTTGGCGCGTTTATCGAAAAGCAATAAAGAAGGGTCACCGCCAGGTCAGGTACTGACGCGGTGATCGAAAAGCAATAATGAGGGATTAACGCTTGGCGCGTTTATCAGAAAGCAATAAAGAAGGATCTCCGCCAGGTCGGGTACTGACGCGGTGATCGGAAAGCAATAATGAGGGATTAACGCTTGGCGCGTTTATCGAAAAGCAATAAAGAAGGGTCACCGCCAGGTCGGGTACTGACGCGGTGATCGAAAAGCAATAATGAGGGATTAACGCTTGGCGCGTTTATCAAAAAACTATAAAGAATGATCTCCGCCAGGTCGGGTACTGACGCGGTGATCGGAAGGTTCGACGCCAAGTAGGGTATTGACGCGTCGATAAGAAGCAATAAAGAAGGATCAACATCAGGTCCGGAACTGATATGTTGGTCAAAAAGCAATAATGAGGGATTACCGCCAGGTTGGATACTGACGCGGTAATCTTAAAGCAATAAAAGGGGGTGATGCTTGGCGCGTTTATCAGAAAATTATAAAGAAGGATCTCCCCCAGGTCGGATACTGACTCGGTGATCGGAAAGCAATAAAGGGTGAGCGATACTTGGCGTGTCGCTTAGAAAGCAAAATAAAGGACCAATGCTAGGCGCATTGTCTGTAAATAAGAATGAAGGATCAAAATTTGGTGCGCGGACCAGGTGTAACAAAACGGCTAAAAAGTGGTGATATGAAGATGATGCACGAATATATGGTATGTGATGCATGTATGCAATGTGATTATTATTTTTACTGATTCCTCGTCCCGTATGATCTCTAGTGCTTAAAGATATGGGACTGACTGAGATTTATCGGATTTAGTCATGCTATGCCTTCGACTGGGAGGGAGCGCGAGTTATCGATGCAGTGCTTGTCATTTTTTACAGGTAATTCCTTTGCCCTTTCGAAACTTATTTGTTGAGATTTGATGTTTTCCGTGATTCTTAAGATGTATATAATAACCGTAATGCTTTTCCATATCATCACATGCTTCACAATTCAGTGCCTATTATCATAAAACAACATTTTGAAATACGAGAATGGAGGTGTTTGGTAAAAAAAAAAAAGTCATGTGTACAAGGACTGAAGTTACACAGACTTGAAGATACATCAAGAAAAATGCAGGAAGAAGAAAAAACAAAGAAAGACAATAACTAAGCAGATATTTTATACTTTGTGTCTTTATAGGAACAAATGCCAGCTTCCCATATCCATAACTTTGATTACTCATTACTCTACTTCTGAAAATATATAGAATCGCCGGTTGGGTAAGAGCCCCTTGATGCACCAAATTTTCTTCAATATCCGATTTTAGACCCTAACTTCTGCTTGGATTGCTCTTTCAAGTTTTCAATCCAACGGGTCGCTCTAATTTTTGTCTAGGTCACCCTTTCAGGTTTTCAACCTAGCGAGCTCACATTTGCTTGGCTTTTCATATGTTTTTCCTTTTTAGGCATAATATTTTTTGACTGCATCAGAGTTCACTGGGAGTGGGAGATCTTCACCGTCCATCCTTGTGAGGATTAAGGCTCCTCTAGAAAAGCTTTTTTCACAACATACGGGCCTTCATAATTCGGAGTCCATTTTCCACGAGAATCTTTTTGGATGGGTAAAATCTTCTTGAGTACTAGGTCTACTTCTTGGAATTCCCGAGGGCGAACTTTCTTTTCATAAGCCCTCTTCATCCTGTGCTGATATAGTTGCCCATGACATAAGGCCATCACTCTCTTTTCTTCAATGAGATTCAATTGATCCAGCCGAGCCTGAACCCATTCTGCCTCTTCTAGTTTTGTCTCCATCAATACCCTTAACGAGGGGATCTCGACTTCAATGGGAAGCACTGCTTCCATTCCATACACCAGCGAGAAAGGGGTTGCCCCTGTTGAGGTGCGAACCGAAGTCCGATAACCGTGCAAGGCGAAAGGGAGCATTTCGTGCCAGTCTCTAAATGTTACCACCATCTTTTGGACAATCTTCTTGATGTTCTTATTTGCAGCTTCAACTGCCCCATTCATCTTTGGGCGGTACGGTGAGGAATTATGATGTTGGATCTTGAAGTCATTGCACAGCTCCTTCATCATCTTGTTGTTCAAATTAGTCCCATTATCAGTGATGATGTTATTTGGTAAACCATAGCGGCAGATCAAATCTCTCTTGATGAATTTGACAACCACATTTTTTGTCACACTCACATATGAAGCCTGTAACGACCCGTTTCCGGACCGCTACCGAGCTCAACATACCGAGCTCGAGTTACCGAGCTCAACACACCGAGCTCAACTAAACCTGTATGCGATGCATTTTAAAACGATACTCTTGTGCCTTTTAAAAAGTACGATCTATTTTTTTTTTATAACACCAGCTCGTGCACATCAGAGTAATTACAGCTTTTCGAAAACATGGTGTAACTAAGACACAAGACAAAAATTCTAATAAAACATACATGCATATATACCACTCGAAATAATAATGTATACAAAATACAGAGTAGTAAATGTACAAAGAAAATACACCTAAGGTATGACGACTTCAAGAGAGCAATCATACCCTGGGGGTACTTCCGGCAGACTCCCACGCAGGGGGCTGCTCCAAAAGTAAACCGCCAGTCTACCCTGTAGCAACAAAACATAACCGGCCCAAACTGGTCACGACCTCTGAACACAAAGAAAAACAAAGTACAGTCATCAGAAAAACAAACATCCAACAACATAATCAATCACGACAAATAGAGGTCGTCGCCCTGATCCTCGTCGAGCTCCTCCTCGCCATCGTCTGCTGTCGAGTTCCCTGCACCCTCGACATCGCCTGGGTAACCATCATGGATTGAAGGCACCACGGGAAAGGGTCAACTTCTCAACAATTCAAGATAAGCACGGCATAAAGAAATAAGCAGACATCACAGTATATCATTCACCAACGTGACTCGACCATCTCACTCTAGACTCGACTCGACTCTTATTCCGGAATATCGTCAGCAGGTCCATCCCCAAACTGACGTAATAGGTAAGCGGCAGGTCCAACCCCAAACCGATACCATGCATTAATCAGCAGGTCCAACCCCAAACTGATAATGCGACGTCTAGTCAATCTCCCGTAAACAAAAAGGGGACCTAGCACCCTTAGTTATCCGGGTCACGGCTCAAAAACGTCATACGACTCGCCTAGCTCTCTCACTCGATGAACAGCTCTCCGCTTACAATATTCAAAGAGTTATACACAAGATATTCAACCGCATGTCAAATAAAAGAGCAAGCTCGACATGAAGAAACGCAATTCAACATGCAATACACAATTCACAACATATATTCAATCACATATTAAATACATGCAAAAACTCAATCATATCACAACATTTCAAGCTCGACACCAATCAAGGAATCCATACACAATAACATATAAAATAAAGTCTTAATAATGTCTAAAAGTTGCCCTTACCGAACACCAAGCTAAAGCTGCTCGACAACGACCTCGACACGGCTGTCTTCAAACGAGCTCGACAACGACTTCTCTTACTCGATCTCGACACGTACGCTTCTTAGTCGACCTCGACACGTACAGCTCTCGATCTGGATCCCACTGCTCCCACTGTAACGACCCGTTTCCGGACCGCTATCGAGCTCAACATACCGAGCTCGAGTTACCGAGCTCAACACACCGAGCTCAACTAAACCTGTATGCGATGCGTTTTAAAACGATACTCTTGTGCCTTTTAAAAAGTACGATCTATATTTTTTTTTTTATAAAACCCGCTCGTGCACATCAGAGTAATTACAGCTTTTCGAAAACATGGTGCAACTAAGACACAAGACATAAATTCTAATAAAACAAACATGCAGAATATACACATATACCACTCGAAATAATAATGTATACAAAATACAGAGTAGCAATGTATAAAGAAAATACACCTAAGGTATGACGACTTCAAGAGAGCAATCATACCCTGGGGGTACTTCCGGCAGACACCCACGAAGGGGGCTGCTCCAAAAGTAAGACCACCAGTCTACCCTGTGCTCAAAATAACATTTAGCCTAAACTGGTCACAACCTCTGAACACCAAGAAAAACAAGGTACAATCGTCCCAAAAAAAAAACATCCATCAAACATAAACGATCACGACAAGTAGAGGTCGTCGCCCTGATCCTCGTCGAGCTCCTCCTCGCCATCGTCTGCTGTCGAGTTCCCTGCACCCTCGACATCGCCTGGGTAACCATCATGGATTGAAGGCACCACGGGAAAGGGTCAACTTCTCAACAATTCAAGATAAGCACGACATAAAAAAATAAGCAGACATCACAGTATATCATTCACCAACGTGACTCGACCATCTCACTCTAGACTCGACTCGACTCTTATTCCGGAATATCGTCAGCAGGTCCATCCCCAAACTGACGTAATAGGTAAGCGGCAGGTCCAACCCCAAACCGATACCATGCATTAATCAGCAGGTCCAACCCCAAACTGATAATGCGACGTCTAGTCAATCTCCCGTAAACAAAAAGGGGACCTAGCACCCTTAGTTATCCGGGTCACGGCTCAAAAACGTCACACGACTCGCCTAGCTCTCTCACTCGATGAACAGCTCTCCGCTTACAATATTCAAAGAGTTATACACAAGATATTCAACCGCATGTCAAATAAAAGAGCAAGCTCGACATGAAGAAACGCAATTCAACATGCAATACACAATTCACAACATATATTCAATCACATATTAAATACATGCAAAAACTCAATCATATCACAACATTTCAAGCTCGACACCAATCAAGGAATCCATACACAATAACATATAAAATAAAGTCTTAATAATGTCTAAAAGTTGCCCTTACCGAACTCCAAGTTAAAGCTGCTCGACAACGACCTCAACACGGCTGTCTTCAAACGAGCTCGACACGGCTGTCTTCAAACAAGCTCGACAACGACTTCTCTTACTCGATCTCGACACGTACGCTTCTTAGTCGACCTCGACACGTACAGCTCTCGATCTGGATCCCACTGCTTCCACGTCCTCGGGTTCGGAAATCACACGATCTCGGGAATCAGACTTCCTAAAACAAGCACAACTTAGTTCGATCTATGGGTTCTAATAACACTTAGCTCTCATAACCCCAATCCTAACTACAACCCAGTAAATATTAAAACTCAAGAACTTAAATATATTTTTCCCCTAACACAAAGTTAGGGTTTTCGATCAAAAGTTCAAGAAAAAGGTTATCTGATGCTACAACAGATAAATCGACGACAACAACAACCAGAAACAACAAACAACAAACTAAAACAAGAAATCGAAACAAACCAAAAAGGAAGGGTTTTTGGGCACTGCCTATTGCAGAAAACAGAGAAAGAAATTTGTTTTACAAGCTCAAATAATCGGTTAGAAAGGTAGGTAATATCATGAAGAAGAAAACCCATCAGTTTGACATGATTTGGAAACATAAAAACTAGCCAAAATGGAAAGAAGAAATGGCGCTAAACAGTAGCATGAAGAGAAAATCTGTTTTTCCATACCTCAGATGGTGGTCGAGATGGTGATATATGTCGAGAAGATGATGAGGAACAAGATTGATGAAGAAGGTCTGTGCAAAGCCTCAGAAAAATCCAAGGTTCTTCGATGGAGGTTTGGAGAGGAAGAGGAACTCAGAGAAGAAAGGAAGAAGAAAGAAGAAAAGAGAAAGTGAGGTTTGTGAGAAGGGCCATTTGTTGTTAGCCTATCATGGTGGTGCTTATCGGCTAGTTAACATGCAACGCGAAGAATTAAATAGGAGCATCAATGGAAAATACCTCAAGAGATACTACCCTACCATATGGGAAGGCATACTGGAGGAATAAAGGAAAATGACATTTAACAGAGATATTGTCTTTGGTGACCACAGATCGGCCACCTAGCCCAAAATACTTGAATTAAAATGAAAAAGCAAGAAAATGCTAAAGAGGGTTAGGTAGCTGCAGTACCAGGCATATCACTTGTGTGATCTTCAGTATGCTTAGAACCCAGTTTGGCTGAAGATGCAGAAGCATCCTTTGCAGCCAAAGCCACAGCAGTTTCAGGGGTAAGCTCAGCCGATGCCTCCACTACAGGGATAATGGGGTCCGCAGAATCGCCTTGTTTGGTGGCTGAGGTACCGGCTACCACGAGGGCTTCTTTCCTTTTGGCCTCTTCCAATTGCCTCTTGAAGGAGTCCCAAGTCCTGTTAGCTTCTACTAACCCATCACCACTAGTCTTCAAATCCTTCTTTAATCCTGCCTTTTGTGCAGATAACACCACAATGTCGTGATCCAGCGAAGAGGATTGGGTGTAAACAGCAAAGCGTCGAGTGGAGAGGGAGTCTAGCTTCTCGGTTAGGGCAGTCGATTGAGGGGCCAATGTTTCCATCTCCTTCTTGATTTTCTTTAGCTCAGTTGACAAGATAGATAGTCGTTCATCAATGGCCTTGCGGTGAGACAGAGTCTCTTGTCGTTCTGTTTCCAAAGCTAGGAAGGAGGTCTGAAATTGAGCCTTCTTTTCTTGAAGTTCCCTCAACCTTCTAAGGTAATGGGAAGTCATATCATGAACCTCTCAGGAGCGGCCATATTGGTGAGCTAAATCATTTAGCTGAAGAGCAAGAGTATTATAACCTCCTGGCTAGCCGCAGAGATGTCAGCCGAATTGGCAAGTTTGAACAAAGAAGTTCTCGTGGTCAGAACCTACTCTCTATTGGTTGGAATCTCCCCATCAATGTTGCATTCACTCTCCAAGTGATTGGAAATGGGAGAGGAAACCAATGGGAGAGGTTAGCCGAGGTGAAATATTTTGTCACGCCTCTTCAAAAATTGTCACCACCGGAGCTCTAGGGGAGAAGGCATGAGGGGAGCTTCATGGATGGGTTCTTCAAACAGAAGTGAAACAGTGGAAGCTTGAGGCGCCTGTGTCAATCAATGGATAGCCGATGAGACAGATAAACAGAAATACATAAAGAAAAGTAAGAATCAGTTGTACCATTGTAGGAACTTGTGAACTGGTGCCTTGGACAGGCTCTTGAACATATGGAGCTGGTATCTCCACACGTGGCTTCTAAGAATAAAGAGAAGTTAGATTCAGGCTAATAAAGAAGTTTTGAGAAGGATACTTGGGTAAAACATTTACCTTCACTTTCGGCTGCTTCCCTTTGCCAGCCGATGGAGACTTTTCTTTAGGCCTGGTTTGAGTTTGAGGAGGTTCCTCTATTACAATACCAGTGCCCCTGGTCCTTTTCTTGGTAAGGGGAGTGATAGGGTCATCTTCAACAAGAATGACCTTTGGAGTTGTGGCTGCCACAAAACAAAAATAGTGAGGAACAACCTTGAGAAAAGATAAGTGTAATGAGAGAGTCGAATCAAAGGACACTTACTTGGTTGGGTTACTGGAGTCTTCATTCTAGTGGAAGTCCTCTTTGAAACCTAAACCTGAGGCTTAGCCTTAACCGGAGTGCTCTTTGGTTGAGTTCTTTGGCCTTGTCGCTTCTCTAGCCGGTTCATCGATATCGCACAATAACCAATCTGGTGACATATTTTTCCAGCCGATCAGGAAACAACTGAGTCTTCACTGATGGCCACCAGTTGGCAAAAGCAGAGGTTTCACCAGAAGCAGGGATGAAGGAAATCCACTGGAAGGCCTTGATTTTCTTGAAGTTGGTGGTGGCCACCTCCATCACATTATTGGCAGAAAATGCCAGTCGACCAAGGCTCCCAATCTTGGAGTCATACGGAAAGGGTACATGCTGAAGAAGCTCAAACTGCCTTGCCACACAGTTAGGGTAGTAAAACTCAGCCGATGACTTGTTATTTCTTGAAGTAGGCTTGAGGCCACAGAGTAAATCACGTGTTGTGAAAACTGAGCTCCAATTAAGCTCCACTTGATCTGGCTGGTCAACTGGGAGAGGCTCATCCGATGAGAAAATCCAAAATGGCCCAATGCCCTTTTCCAAAACAGGGCGCCAGTCAGCCGATATCCGAGTCAAATTGAAGAGCTTCTCTGTCACACTGAAGGCATAAGTGACCTCACTAGGTATAATCCTGAGATGAGTCCCCAAAATACTTACATTTTGGGGGAGAGAGCTAGGGTTAAAGCGTGAGTCGATGAACTATGGAAAATAGAGCATTATCCAGAGTTGTAAGAACCAAAGAGGTCCCTGGACATTCTTGATGTCTTCTCTTCCCTGTAGCCGCTCTAAAACGGTGAACAGGTAGCAGTACAGGTATGAGAGGAAGAGAGTTCCCCAAGAGAAATTGTCATCTAAGTTGCAAGAGCCACATACAATTGTAGCTCTTACACCACAGTAATGGAACTGGAGCAAAGGAAGTACTTGCTAAACTAGTAAAGGAGGAAGGCGTTGAGTTCAGCATCAGTCACAACTCCTTTGGACTTGGCATTATTGGCAAGGAAGTTAGAATAACCAGAAGTACTCTTGGAAAAATTGAATCCCAAGTCTAGGACCTGAAAAGAATAGTGGGAGGGGACATCATCGCCGGTGATTGGAAGTCCCATGATAGCCGCAACATCCAGAAGAGTGGGGGTGATCATTCCCCATGGAAAAATAAAGGTTGGTAGAGATACACCAATAGCCGAAGAAGCCATAAAGTAGCTCCAAGTTGAGTGGAATGTCTTGAGTAGACAACATGATCATGTCATAGAGGCCCCATTGCCTCCATTTGTCAGATTTGGCTTCCTTCAGCCGATTAACCCAGTCCACGTAGGGTTGAGGAGATCAAGGCCACGAACGGAGGTCAGTTGATTTGGACTTTGAGGTGAACTAATCACAAGAGATTGGTAGGGCATACAAAGAAAGGCCCATGTATTCCTTCAAGAAGATAGCTCCTTCTTCCAGTTTTGAAGTGGAAAGTGTCAAGGATATGAAATCCTAAATCTCGAAGAGAGGAGGACAGAAACTGAATCGAGAGCCGCAAGAGGGCTTGGAGAATGCTCAACGCTCATAGAACTAGATGGTTGTGAGTCATCGTCCTCGTAGGACTGGTTTTGAGAATCGGAGGCAGAAGACATTGTGAGCGAGTTGCAGGTAAAAGCGAAATCGCAATGAAAGGGGTAAAACTACAGGAATTAAGGCTTGCAGAAAGTGTGAAAAGGTAATTCGGCTAAGGGGTATTTATAGGAAAAGTTAATCAACAGCGTTGGGATTCGATGGGAGTAAATCGAATGGATAAGATTAGTCGTTGCACTATTTAAAAAGTCGTTGCAAATGTATAACTTAGCATTTATGATTAAAAAGGCGATTTAACATTAATCATTACGTCGCCTCAGCCTAAACCTAAAGTTTTACAGCTCAGAGCAGCATAAGGGGGCAATTGTTTACACCCAAAATATTCTCAAGTATTAGCCGAATCCAACAGTAGCTGAAGCAAGGAAATTAGTCGATTAGATGTTAGCCGAATCACAAGTCAGCCGAATATGCAGCTGATAGAGCCATAAGCAGGAAACTAAGAGCTAGGCATAGGCCTTAGGCTTACTGGGTTGAATTGAAGATATTGGGCCTATTGGGCTAGCATGAAGTCACTTATTGGGTCAGGCTCTTGAAATTGCTCCATGAGCCGAATGAGGTGGAGACTAATTTTGAATTAATTAAAATTCAAAATTAATTAAAGTCAAGATGATCTCTAAGTTTTTAGGAGCTGAGCGAGAGAACCAAGGATAAGATCCACGCTGAGAAGACCGTTGGTTGAGAACGTGGCTATGACGTGGTAGTGCGCCTAGATTTTATGATTGTGGGTAGTGGAGCATGGTACTACTCAGCCGATTAACTGCCAACTAGGAGTTTATCGTTGTTAGCCAACTAAACGTGCCAAATAGGGGTAGTTCTTGGTTGTCACTATAAATACCCAAGTTGTACATAATTTTTGACACATCAATTAATATAAACAACTTATTTTCGTTCAAGTTTATTCGGCCGCACTTTATGTTTATCTTTGTGTTCTCGTTTTTATCTTAGTTCACTTACTTAAACCTTTTTGGAGTGAGTTAAGGAACCCATAGCCGAGGAACAGAGTTCTTTCCTTGGCGTAATCGCTTGAAGAAAAGGGAATCACTGTTGTGGAGTTTAGTCGATTTGCGGTTAAGTTACATTCCAGTCAACAGTAATTGAGGAAGTTTATAATGACAATGTTAACATGAAAAGACAAATTGAGATCTTACAGTAATAGATTTTATGTTTCCATTTTCACATTTAATTTCTATCGTGAACTATAAGGAGCTCATCCAATTTACAATTCTGATGAATAGTAGGAGAACAAATCGTAGAGAAAGCCAATGAACATAAGGAGCTCATCTTAACTAGGGAAGCCAATGCTAATTCCGTTTGAGAGTATCAATGACGTATTTCATAATTGCAAATAGGAATATCTTATGACTATAGTAATTTTAACATATTTTTGGACATAAGGATTTTTTAATTACTGGTTGATCTACGTGGTAACGTGGTTCAAAATAAATTTTCAAGAGGAGAAGAGGGCACGAGAAAGGGAACTAGCAAGGACAAAAATGACAAGGTCATGTCAGTGAGGCAGTGGCTAGAAGAGAGAACGATAATGCAAGTATATTTTCCACTTAAAATCTTATTTTAAACTCATATGGTACCGAATTCTTAACCTCAAAATACTGTTATTTCGATTAGTAACATAGATTTTTTTTATAAATCTACAATAAATATATAGAGGCAAAAAATAATTTTAAAAAGTCAAAAGTACAATTAAGATAAATTAATGTACATTCCCCAGTCCCAACTATACTTTAAGCTGCTGAAAAGGCATTTCAAAAGTTGTTTTCATTTTAAAATTTGGTTGTTCATTCCTATGCAAGAATCATTCATGATTTCATGCATATGAAGTCAGAGATACAACGATTGAAAAATCAAGCTAGCAATATTAGAGAGAATAAAAAAGGCAGAATCACAATTGAATGTCAACTAGATTAGTGTTACTATCGGCCAAAGCATAAGGCCACACAAGCCCTTAATTTAGGCCTTCAATCTGCCCCTCTCATCCACTTATGAATTCACCACAATTTTAAGACCTAACATAAATTACATATACGAGGCGCCTCTAATGATTTATTAACATTAAGTCCTCACGTAGCTTTAGGCCAGAAATTGCCTTTTCCAACCCTACATTGATGATTAATTACAACATGGAGTCTTGAACAACCAACATATTGTCATATTTTATAAACTCTGATTGAACATTGGCCGACTGTGCTATTGCGAAAGTTATTATAATTGAAACCAAAATAAAATTTCTAAAACAATTCAATCCATGCTCAATGAATAGTTTGATGGAAATACAATTAGAACTATACATTTTTATAAATTGCTTTTATCTATAATAAATGAAAAAATAGATTAAAATTTACATGATAAAAAAGATTATGTATCAAGTAGAGAAAATATATAAAACAATAGCAGTCAATTGCGAAACCATGCCAACATGATAAAACTTACAAATTCAAATAAAAAATAGATAGTACTCGTCAAAATAAAATCAATTTATTTAATTGGTTTCTTGTGCAGATCCTCCCTTTCTTCCATGACGTTCTGGATGTCAGCGACGATGGAATTATGGGTATCGTGCAGTTGGTGCTTTGCTTGGTAGGGGTGAGGACTCTTGGTCTACAATCCATCAGAAGTTGACATTAGAACTTCAACAATGGAGAACTGACTATGACAGGTTATTTGGTGGCGAGGGTTGGGTTCACCATTTTATTCAGTCTTTATATGTTGATAAAATGGCAACAGTTGCTGACGACGAATGCTGGAAGCAGCACAAACTGCCATTCTTGCCATTTTCAGACTAGTTGCCTTCCAAATATGGATGCATCTAGATTCCAAAGTCTCCATCATTTTCCAGCCCATGATTCAAGAGTGGACTAGCCTGCAAAGTACACAATTTCACAATAATTTTAAAGCTAAAAAAAGAGTAGTAGCAACGAGAACGAACTTTAAAAAAATAGAACTAGTTTTTTAGTGACTACTTCATTCTAAATTGCATTATATTTGTAACATGCAGCTTTGTGGGAATAGGTTGAATGCATCTTAGGTAATAAAGATAACTTAATTACTCATCTTGTGAAAAAATTGAAGGTAATTATTAAGGAATATAACTTAGGAAATATATATATATATATATATATGAAATTAAAAGGTTGAATGCATCTGAGGGAATATATATATTAATTTCATAATAATTACCTTTAATCGTCACCTTTTACGTGTACTGTTTTAATCAAGGAAATCACAGTTGTTGTAGATCTGTGGTGGACATTATCTAAACGAATAATATAGCAAAGCATAACTAAGAAGGCATAGAAATAAAAGACAACAACGATAATTTCCATTTGATCGGGTCCGTGATGATAGTCCATTATGAGGGTTTGTTGCCTCGCTTATGGATCTAGTGGAAACAAAACAAACACAACTAAAATGGAGAAAAGAAGCCAAACTAAAAAATAGATGCAATGAATGACAGACCATGATGAATAACCTGAGATTAGTCATATATATGGTACTTGTCTAAGTAGACTGAAGTCTCAATTGATGTACCCTTCCCTAGCAAATCATCGTAACCGATTCAAAAATACAATTATATATGTGTGTGAACATTTCTTATATATGAATGAGTGATGCATATATTGCGTAAGGTGATTTTTTCAAGTCTCTACAAATGAAAGCAATGGGGTATATATATATATATATATATATATATATATATATATATATATATATATAGTGAGAGAGAGAAAGAAAGAGAACCTTGTAGTTTTGCGGAAGTAGCGCTTGTCCTTGCGTGTACAGTCAAACTGATGATCGCAACCACATATTTTTAAGGTGTTAACCAGAGGAACTATTAAATTTAGGTTAAGTCCTCACTAGCATAGTCAAAATGATGATCGCAACACATATTTATAAGGAGTTAACTAGAGGAAGGCTTAAATTTAGGATAAGTTTTCACGAGTCTATTTTTTAATATTATAAAGCAAAAAAGAAGTATGATTTTTAAGATAATAAAATCATATAAAAATTATATTTCATTATTTTCTAGCAAGTAAATTTCACTCTAAAAAGTTAAATAAAAAATAACAATTATTAAAAAAATTAAGAATTGAATTTGAAACGATATACACATATATGTAAATAAGAGATTATAAACTATTTAAATTTTTATAATTAATGTCAATCAGATATCTTATTTTTTTCTTTTTTTTCCTTCTTAGATTACCTTTTAAAAAATGAACACCCTAGGAATTTAATTCAAAAAGATATATTTTTGAATTCAACAATTTGTTTTGATTGTCCTTGTAAGCATCTAATGTTATAATTTGTTTCAATAAAACTACGAAGCAATGTTATGAGACTGAGACCGGTTATTGATTTTGGTAAGATTGCACGAACCTGTAAGTAATAAATATATTAATTTTGTATTAACAAAAAATATATGTAATTCAATTGTAACATATATATCAAATGATTGCCTTGATGTAATGTTTCCCTTGAAATTTAGAACAACCTCTTTGTAAGATATATCAAATCCTACAGAGGCACACTTTAGATAATGTTTTTATTTTCCCGCATTTATTATTTTATTACTTTCATACGATTTGAGCTCAATCCAATGTGAAATCGTAAATCTCTTGACATTTCTCCCAAACACTAAAACAACTGTCTCTTTTTCTACAGTTGCCCTTTTTCCCTCTCTTTCTTCTTCGCTACCTATGCTTCCTTCTTCGGTTATTCTACTTTGCTGCCGCCATGCTTCTTGTAACACCCTAAGCAGCCGCCACTTATACTATTGTAGTTGATATGATTATGAATACTTGAAAAATAAGCCATATTTTCTTTTTCGAAAACTAATTGTTTTAGGAATAAACCAAAACCTTCCTCTAATAAAATTTGATGTTCACAAATCATTTTGCAAATAAAAGTAAGTAACGCATGAACCTCATGTCTTACATATAATAAAGTATTTAACCCTTATGGTGCATACTAAAACCATTATCATTATATATGACATCCTTAGAATATAAAAGAGTTACTACTAATTTAAAAACTAAGTTTTGTTCAACATTTACATTTCATGTGAAGGGAGAAATTCCAAATCGAGTACCATACATAATGCATATAAAATTCTAATAAAAATTATATATTCGATAATTATTACATACAAAGATAAAAGATCATACAACAGGCATGTTATCGACATAAGATAACTCAAGCTAATTAACCCAAAACAAGCTGTACCAACATAGAGACCAAACCATATTTAAAGACACAAACTCATCAATAATGCATGTGGATTCAATGAGATTTCCACAAGTATTGCCATATGCATGTGGGCCCATCAACAACTAACTCGGGAAAGAAGTTTCGGAATTCGTTTCAGGTTTTCCAAAATGAACTATTCATCACTAATGATGACATCCTCAACATACCAACACAACAACAAAACAAATTAAGATTTTAATTAATTAAAAACCTTTAGATTAAGGGGCTAGAACTTACAAAGGTATAGTTACCACTGTTCAATCACCTTAATGTTTAAGTTTTATATTGATATGCTTTATACTTTATTCATTGCTTATAGATTCTCATTCTAAGTAAATGATATCGTTTTCTTTGAATTTGGATACTCTCATATGTTAGTAAAGAAAAAGTCTGTAAGCAGGATGAGATAGTTAGGATTCTACTAATACTAGCATCCATTTTATCTTTAGATTACAACACTTCAAGAAGATAAGAAAGCTTTGGAATCTATTTATCTATCAATTATAATTTATAAAACAGGCCCCCAAATCTATTCCAATTGCGACATCTCACAAATATGTTGATTTGTTAACATAAAAAACATTTCATTCCTTTTCATTCAAGTTAGTTTCTCCCAACCCGGCTATTCATTCATTCAATAGTCGTTACTTATATATTATTTTCATTTAAAATTTTTTTTAGGATATTTCATTTAAAAGATTTAAATCAGCTTTCAAACATCGAGATACTTACTATTTGCTTCAGTTGTAATATTCAACAGAAATCTACCGTTACATCAGCCACTTGCAATAGTTTCAGAAAATATATATTTTCAGCTATTTTTCTTCATTCTTAATCGCTCTCATGACACAAGCAGGAAGGTTGTCGACTCTAATCTCTATTAGATATTATTAGTTAATAAGGGTAGTATAGTCTTTTAATAGGTTACTATATATTCTCTCTTTAGCTTTGTATTCTATCAACTTGTGTTATGTTTATTGGAACCCTAAGGGAGCTCTCTCCTTTTCTTCTTTCTCTTCATATGATTTTGTATGTTTGTTAACATGGTATCAGAGCTAGTAAGATTTTGGGAAGAACGTTAGCGTGTTCCACAGCTTTTGCGGGGCTCGGGGCAGCGCCCCGGGGAAAAAAAATTATGTACGACCCGTTTTGCGACCCGGTTTTGCGAGGACTTTTCGAACGCCGTTTCTGGGTATAGGGCCGCCTCTTGATCATCGTTTCTGGGTATAGGGCCGTCGCGGTTCTGTTGTGGTTTTTTTCCCGGCACGGTTCTGTTTCAGGTGGATCTTCCCGTTTGGTGCGCATCTGTTCTTTGGTGGTCTGGTCTGGTATTTTTGTTTTCCTCTCTTCTGTTCGATTTTTCTCTTATGTTTGTCTGGTATTTGGTCTGCTGGTGGTCTCATATTTGGTATCCTCTTCTGACACCCCTCAAGTATCTGATCTTGCTGAGCAGTTTCAAAAGTTCCTTGCCACACAGCCACATGCCATGTCTGCCTCCTCCTTTAAAGGTTTGCCTTCCCCTAGCCCGTCAGGTATATCTTCACCCTTATGGATACTTGATTCTGGAGCTGCACACCATATGTCATATGATTATAATTCTTTTGTGTCTTTAAATCATGTCTCACCTATATGCATCATGACTGATGGCACTCCTATGCCATTAGCAGCACCGGTCTGTTCCACATCTAACTTATCTCTTTCAAATGTATATTACATTCCTAATCTCACATTGAGTCTTGCCTCTGTTGGTCGGGCTTATGTGATTACGGTAATTTAGTTTTGTTTTCTCCCACTCATTGTTATGTGCAGGATCGCCGATCCGGAGGTCGATTGGGACAGCCGTAGGCGTGGGGACTCTACTTTCTGGATGAGCTAAAAGTACCAGATGTTGCAGCCTCTACTGTTGATTTGTCATCTTTTTGAATGAGTTCATCTTCTTCTAGTTTTTATTTGTGGCACTCTCGTCTTGGACATGTTCCCTCTTCTCGTTTAAAATACATACCTTCTATGCGTGCCTTAGGAAAGTGACAAACAAATGATATTTCGATTGTTGTGGTTGTAAACTTGCTAAATTTTTCGCTTTGCCCTTTAGCAAAAGCATCTCAGTTTCTAATGCACCTTTTGATTTGGTTCATTCTGATGTATGGGGTCCATCACCGGTTCCTACCAAGGGTGGATCTAGATATTATGTGTCTTTCATTGATGATTGTACTCGTTATTGTTGGGTTTATCTTATGAAACATCGTTATGAGTTTTTTGGTATTTATCACATGTTTCGTGCTTTGGTTAAAACTCAACATAATGCTGTTATAAAGTGTTTTCGGTGTGATTTAAGTGGTGAGTATACCTCTAATAAATTCTCTGAGTTACTTGCTTCAGATGGGACCTTGCACCAAACCTCGTGTACTGATACCCCAGAACAAAATGGCGTTGCTGAAAGAAAACATCGCCATATTGTTGAAACTGCTCGGTCCCTTCTTTTGTCTGCCTCTGCTCCAAGTGAATTTTGGGGTGAGGCTGTTCTTACTGCTGTTCATGCCATTAATAGAATTCCATCCTCTGTCACATCAGGTTTGTCTCCCTTTGAAAAATTATATGGTTGTGTTCCTGATTACTCGTCCTTGAGAGTCTTTGGTTCCACTTGTTTTGTCCTTCGCCCTCATGTAGAACGTAGTAAGTTGTCTTCTCGTTCTACGATATGTGTTTTCCTTGGTTACGGAGATGGTCAGAAGGGTTATCGTTGCTATGACCCTTCAAGTCAAAAATTATATGTTTCTCGTCATGTTGTATTCCTTGAACACATACCATTTTACTCTATTCCTCCTAACTCTCATGGTCTCACTAGGTCTGATCTCACATGTATTGATCCTTTTTCCATGGATGTTGATGACTCTAATTTTGAGAATTGCAGGGTTGATGACACTAGTACTTCTACAGCTCCAGATGTTCCCTCCATCCCCACGGCCCCTCAAGAACCTCCTGTGGTTGTTGATCCTGCATCTACTCCTCCTCCCCCTCCTCCTCCTCCTCCTCGGTATCCTCTACGTGATCGTAAGTCCACTAAATTACCAGATTATGTTTACTCCACTTATTCCAATTCTTTTGCTTCTTTCCTAACCACTATTCATAGTTTGTCTGAGCCCTCTTCCTATAAAGAGGCTAGTCTTGATCCTGTTTGGCAGCAGGCTATGGCAGAGGAACTTTCTGCTTTACACAAGACAGATACTTGGGACTTAGTACCTCTTCCACCAGGAAAACGTGCTATTGGGTCTCGTTGGGTATACAAGATCAAAACTAAGTCTGATGGGTCAGTTGAGCGTTACAAAGCCCGTCTTGTTGCTAAAGGATTCTCTCAAGAATATGGCATGGATTATGAAGAAACTTTTGCTCCTGTGGCCAAAATGACTACTATTCGTACTCTTATTGCAGTTGCATCGGTCCGTCAATGGCATATTTCTCAGTTAGATGTTAAAAATGCATTCTTAAATGGTGATCTTCAAGAAGAGGTTTACATGATTCCTCCACCAGGTGTTTCTCATAATCAGGGAGAAGTTTGTAAGTTAAAGAAGGCTCTTTATGGTCTTAAACAAGCTCCTAGAGCTTGGTTTGAAAAGTTCTCCACTGTGATTGCCTCTCTCGGCTTCCATTCTAGTGATCATGATTCTGCTTTGTTTCTCAAGTCTACTCCTCATGGTCGTGTAATACTATCCTTATATGTTGATGATATGATTGTTACTGGGGATGATGTTGATGGTATTTCTGAGTTGAAATTACAGTTGGCCAAGCAGTTTGAGATGAAGGATTTAGGTCCTCTTCGCTATTTCTTGGGGATTGAAGTTGCCTACTCTCCTAGAGGTTATCTTCTCTCCCAATCTAAGTATATTGGCAACATTCTTGATCAAGCTCGTCTCTCTGACACTCGAGTAGCTGACACTCCTATTGAGCTTAATGCTAAATATGTCTTAACTGATGGTGTTCCTCTACCGGATCCCAATTTGTATCGGACCCTAGTTGGCAGTTTGGTGTACCTTACTATTACTAGACCTGATATTGCTTATGCAGTGCATGTTGTCAGTCAGTTCGTTGTTTCTCCTACTACAGTGCACTGGGCAGCTGTTCTTCGCATTCTTCATTATCTTCGGAGCACTCAGTTTCAAAGTCTTCTCTTTCCTTCATCCTCTTCTTTGGAGTTGCGTGCTTACTCTGATGCTGATTGGGCTGGTGACCCCACTGATCGCAAGTCTACCACTGGATTTTGCATTTTTCTAGGAGATTCTCTTATTTCTTGGAGGAGTAAGAAGCAAGAAGTTGTTTCCCGCTCTTCTACAGAAGCTGAGTATCGTGCTATGGCAGACACCACTTCGGAAATAGTTTGGTTACGTTGGTTGATCTCTGATATGGGTGTATGTCTTTCTGGACCAACTCCTATGTACTGTGATAACAAGAGTGCTATTCAAATTGCTCACAACTCGGTTTTTCATCAACGCACCAAGCACATTGAGATTGATTGTCACCTCACTCGCCATCATCTTCAACATGGCACCATTTCTTTGCCTTTTGTCTCTTCCTCCATGCAGATTGCTGACTTGTTCACCAAATCTCATTCTATTAAGCGTTTTCATTTTTTGACTGACAAACTCTCAATGCTTTCTGTTAATGCATCGTGAGTTTGAGGAGGGGTATTAGATATTATTAGTTAATAAGGGTAGTATAGTCTTTTAATAGGTTACTATATATTCTCTCTTTAGCTTTGTATTCTATCAACTTGTGTTATGTTTATTGGAACCCTAAGGGAGCTCTCTCCTTTTCTTCTTTCTCTTCATACGATTTTGTATGTTTGTTAACAATCTCCAAACCTACCAAAATGAAATTATATTTTTATGTTCTACTAAAACCGATACAACATGAAACTCGGTAGAAAAAGGAAATGTATAATTTTTGGAAAGAAAAATTATACTTAGCACCCAACTTTCTTGGATAGAAAAGAATCTAGAAATACATTTGCAAACCTCCATGAAAGTTTTGGTCTATCAAATTGTTTGCTGATTTAATATCTGGATTAATGTAGGGAGAAATCGTGTACTCATAAATGTATTCCAACCAAACCTCTTGCTGCATCTTGGACAATTTAAACTCTTGCTAGCAATGATAACTAATCCTTCTCTAGAAAGCAAGTGCAACTATCTTAAGATCCTTGAATTCATTAAAATGATTCCAGAAATATTCAAAAGTAGATTTTTATGATTGTTTTAAACCTAATCTACACAAAATTTGACTTATAAACCAAAAGGAACCGTCAATAATAACAACACCTGCATTGCATAGAGCATATACGGACAGCGACACATGATTTTAGAAATAAGTAACAATATATATGCACACACATGAATATCGTGATAAGCAATTTGTCTATTTTCATTAAAAACCTAAGCAATTTGTCTATTTTAGAAATAAGAAAACATGATTTTAGAAATAAGTAACAATATATATACACCTTAATTTTGCTATTTTCATTAAAAACCTAAAATCTAGAGTTGATCTATTTTTTTTTAAAATAACTGATTGGATATGGGTTTTAACTATACTCTATGCCAAAAACAGGTTTTTAATATGGCTTATTTTGACCTATAACAGCGCTTTTAAGTGCTATTAAACATTGCACTATTATAGGCTAGATAACCTATGATAGCGCTCAAGCGCTATTAAAGGTACACTTACCATAGCGGTTGGTAAATCAAGCGCTATTATAAGCCCAACCTTTCACAAAGTTATGCATACCCACCACAGGAAATTTGACATTTAGTGATAGACAAAATCTGTCACTAAAAGCTATATTGTCCATCGCTAAATGTCTAGGACTTTTACCTGCGGTTTTTACCAATCAGTAAAACCCACGCTAGGGATGCTGAAAACATTTGACTTCTACCTACAGTTTACGTCTGTCACTAAAAGTTATTGCTATTTATTAAATTTATTTTATTTTTATTACTATTCTAATAAATAATTCATAAAATTGCCACTAAAATTAATTTACAGAGAGAGAAATACAATGTCTGTTACTTGAAATATGAAACAAAAGTGAGATTTGAAGACTAAAACAGGAACAGATCATTATAGGCTCATTACTATATATCTTTGAGAATGTGTAAACAATATAGACAATGCCTTACTTAACTAAAAAATAATTTTCTTGTAATATATAAAAACTGAGTCGTGTAACCGTTTGTTTACATGTCATCTCCTATAATGCCATATATTTCTAATTTTGCTATGTCAGAAATATGCTAATTGAAAACAAATCCACCGCTTTATTCTTTATACAGCACCATTTATTCACGAGTTCTTTGTAAGTTATCGGCATCCCTACTATGTCTTTTCCAAATTCACTTCTTAGCCGCCGTATTAAAAACTTTGTAGCTCTTATCCCATTTATAATTAAAACATGCATAACTCATTCGGTTACAACATCAACAAGACTTCATGCACATTACACCATCCTCAATCAATCAATTGTAAAGTGTGAGTTGTCATCCCCTAGAATCCCTCCCTCTTACTATTCCTTATTCAGAAATGCTTGATCTCGCGAATGATTCTTTTCATGAACATCATGAATGATTTGATGGGTTAGTTTTTCAATTACATATCCTACGTGTTTCTATAACACCCCCAATTTTTAAGAAAAATTGTTTTAACGATAAAATCCCAGATACTTGAAGGTAAGTCTTGGAGACTGATCACCTTAATAATTTACTAAGAGTACGAGGAATTATTTTTATTTATTTTAAATAATTGATTTATTATAGATAATTATTATTTGTGATGTCAATTCAAATTAATAGACAGCGTAGACATATGCTGCTTTTAAGATGAATTTATCAATTAAACTTTATATAAGTTTTCTGTTTGACGTGGTAACATGTATTTTTGTTGACTAAAAAAGTGATTGAATTAAATCAAGATGAAATTTAATTTAAGAATTAATATTTAATATTAATTCATGGTTCAAAAATTGTCAAATAATTCTAACGAAGTTTCGCCGTATTTTGAATCGCTGGGTAATTTTTATCCGCAATTAAAATTTAAAATGAACTCCGATTTTGATAAAAATCGAAACGTAACTTTTTGTACTGATGCTTGAGTGTTTTTAATTGTTTTTATTATTTATAGATAAATTATTATCCCGCGGTGAATTAATTTCTAGGTAAATTAATTTTTGCGATTAATCGGCGAAAAAATTAATCAGTAACGCGATTACTCGACGCCGTATTTTTGGAACACTCAAAACTCTAGGATTCGGGGGTAATCATGAGAAGAGAGAGATTAGATGTTTAGACTTGTGATTAGATTGGAATCTTACTTTATTGTGTTTAGGTGTCACACCTTTGGTGGTTAATTAGATGGTGCTTTTCCTAAACCATTTCTAACCAAGTAATAAAAGCTTGTTTTAATTTTTTTTCTCTCCTCCCTTTTTCTTATAATCTGTCCGAGAGCACCCCCCATTTCTAGTGCTCGCTTTCATTTTCTTTTTTCCTCTTGCTTATGAGTCGAGAAACATCAAGGCACCAAGTTCTTCCATGGCTTCCTCCTTCTTCTTCTAGGCGTGACTCCATCTCCATTCATCAACCTCCATTACTCCTAGTTTCTTCTTCTAATTTCCATCATCTTCTTAACTTTGCAAGTAAGCTTGAAAGAAAATATTTTCCTTGTTCTTCCTAGCCCCAAAACCGTGGCCCTTAATGTAGGATTAAGAGTTGTTATTTTTGATTCTTTGCTTGTTTAATGCTTTATTTATGCATTGATTGTGATCATGAGAGAAAGGAAAAAAATATTTTCCCCAAATTTTCTAAACCCTAGGCCGATTTGCTCAAGGAAAAGGGGATATGTGATTTCTCACGTGAATCATGTAATTAACTTAGGGTTATTACTCCTTGATGCTAGAAATTGTTGTTGTTGTGGCCTAATTTAGGTTTGATCAAAGGAAACTTGTGATTTTGGAAACCCTTGATGCTTGAATAAGCCATGATAGAGTAATGTACTTGAGTTAATGGTTTAGTTTTGGAAAAATTGAAGGTTTTGGAACAGGAATTATGTGTTGAATGATGTGGTTTTGTTGATTTGGAAAGTTTGTAATTTTTCCCTATTTGTGTGTGTGTTGGCCGAGAGCCCTAGGAGGCTTAGGAAAGAAAATTATTTTGTGTCCTTGACTTGAATTAATTATATTGGGTTGTTGTTTAAGTTTGGAAAATTTTAGAAAGCGTTTGATTGGATTTTGGAAGTTGTCTTGGCTTTAAGGCAATGAGACACTTAGGTGAAATAGATTCCTTGTGATCCTAAAACCAAGTGGAGCCTTGATCAAGTATTGTTATGAAAAGAAATTTGGTGTTAGTAGTGTTTCATGTTTCAAAAACAAAATAAAAGGAATCTTAGTCTTTAAAACATTAAATTTTCAACTTGCTTATCATTTCAAGTGTATGTGCTTTATTAAAAAGATTTTTGGGGTTGAGAAAACTAGGGGTTAGAATTGAACCATAACCTAGGGAATTATTTGAGTGAACTAGAATTGTGCTAAACTTTGGTGTGTACTGTTTAGGATTTTTGAGGAATTGAGTACGTGCTGAATAGGATTGTGATGTGCTTTGACACATGGATTGTTAACTTTGGTAAGGGCACTTCACATTCAGTAGCTCTTATTGTTTTAATGTATGAACTACTGTATGCTTATGTCTGGTGATTTTCAATATGCGAATGTGGATCGTTGTGGATTGTTGAACTGTTGTGGGTCTGAATTGTTGTGACTCTGAATTGATTACATGTTATGTTTGGATATATGTTTAAATCATGTGGAGATATATGATGTTGGGTGGTGCTGGATAATTGAATATTTATTTGATTATGCCATATTGAAATATCATATGCATGATATGTTCATTGGAGTTGGCGGAATGCATTGTCATGCATTATGGTATAACTTCGACCTGAATATCCTGGGGTGATGGATTGTGTTGGCTTTGGTACGTACAGAATGACTAACCATAGCGTATGGAATTCCGAAATCATAAACAATGGCATGTAGTCGCATTTATGCATTCTTATTGAATTGTATATTATGTTATACTGTATTATCTGCTTTTAATTAAGAAGTTGACCCTTTCTCGTAGTTCTTTCAATCAATGCATGTAACCCAGATGATGAAGACTGTAGAGTGGTCGAGGCTGCTGACAAGCCTGAGGATAGTCCCATCCGACTATCTGCCCTGTGTATTTGTTTGCAACTTATTAGAAGTCTAGTAAGTGTTGTAGCGTGTCGATCGGCTATAGGATGTTTCTTTACTAATTACCGTGTTGTAATAAGTATGTCATGTTTTCAAGACCTGAATTGTCATGTGTTTAATGTTTAAATAAATCTACTTGTATGGTTATTGTGAGTTGAACATGGTGTCTTATTTATTCACCACCTTTCGAAAATACTGCAATACTCTGATTGTTATTTCAAAAGAAGTTTGAACAAAAAAAATTTAGACTCACATTTTTTGAAAACCATGCAAGCAGCGTATTCTATTTACGAAAGTATTTGCACTGGCAAGAGTAATAGTTAATGTAGTAGCACACCAGGAACAGGGAGTAAAAGTTTCTGTCAAACGGAGGAAATTATTGTTCACTAAATATTTCAAAAATTGACACGCATTATGCTCGTGATTCCGTGAAAAGAATGGTTCGCGAGAAATAGCAGTTCTCTTCCTTATTAAGCCTCCACAAATTTTTTCCGTCGATTTGCATCTCACACATCATTCAACTATGAATTATTTTTAACGTTATTAACTAATATACGATTCCGTATAAAAAATGTTGGAACCTAAACGATTGAGAAGTTTAGACCCTCATTAATTTTGATAATAACAAAGTATTTGCAAGTGAACAACTTAACTTCTAATAAGTCTTGAAGTGTGTAGGAATTGAAATCATTTATGTTTTATAACACACTCAAGCAAGAAGAAGTATTTTACACGAAGCTGAATACATTCCATGAGTGTCTGTGTCCGGTTCTCTCTAGCGTCTTATTTATAGCAAGCGTCTGGTAGTGTATTCTTATGATACATGGTTACTCAATAGCTGCGAGCGTCCTTTTGATTTCTAAGCGAGCATCTGTTCATTTAAATGAAGCACGTGATGGTCACACTTATGCTCTTTTACCTCAGCTTTCCTGGAACAGAATTCGAATTTGATTTTGTGCGCTCAATTTTATGTACGATCAACCAAAGGTGACACCTTTAGAATAAAAAAAATTCGTACAAAGCAATTGTGTGAAAAGCGGATAGTACAATAACGAAAATATGTAATATTCTGATATTCTCTAGAAAGGAAGAAAATGACAGAATTTCAAATTACCTCACCCAATGATTTGGAGCTGAAATATCTGCGACGGTAATTTCCTCAAGGTATTTTATAAATACGTCAAGCCTCTCATTGAAGAAGGTTACTAGAAACGTTATACTACAAAAGCTATTACTCAAGTGTGCAACCAAGTTTCTGAGAACCAAAACTGAACTTCAGCGTCTTATATTCTTTCTTTTGGAAAGTTATTCTTTTGAGCTTAAGTTTTTTATCCTCTCTGTGAAAGTTATTTGATTATATTCAAAACTACTTTGTGAAAGTTGTATTGCCTAGTTACAGGCTTGATTCCTTAAAGGCTCTTAACGGTATTGTCAAGTTTGTGACAATAGAATACTTTTAAGGAAATTTGTAATCAGTTGATTATAGTGAAAATCCTTCAGGAACAAAGGGGCTAGACGTAGCTACCAGTTTGGTGGTGAACTAGTATAAATCTCTGTGTCTCTTGCTTTACTGCTTTACATTTACTTTTATCTTGCAAAGAAAAATAAGTTTTCATAAACTTATTTCCAGCGTCTGGTCATACTCCAACTTCCAATAACAAATAGTTTTCAAAGAAAAGTGGTTTTATCTTAAAGTTTTCGAAGAAAATCTTTCAAGACAATTCAACCCCCTTCTTGTGTTCACTTTCAAAAAATAGAAATACTATATGAGAACATACACTCACCCATCTGTGCTTGCACTCATCTTCCATCTTTAACCCTTCCTATTCCCATAATTTAACTGACCCCTCGATTTTGTGGATTGTTAAATCATAGTAAGAAGTATTCAAACAAAATTTGTCTTGTTAGTGTGATCTGTGTTATAACTCTGTTCGTGAATTTTGACTATCGACCAAATGGTTATGACTAAGAAACCAATGTTTTGCGACCATGGCATAGTTCGGAGAGCGTAACACCCTAATTTTTATAAAGATTATCTTACAATTTTCAACTACTTGGAAATAAATCATAGAGATTGATCACTTTAATGATTTTTTTGAAGAGTACAAAGAACTTCTATGAATTATCGTAAATAATTCGCTGTTTTGGTAATTAATTCAGATTATCAGATAGTGTAGACGTATAATGTTTTTAATATGAATTAATCTTGAAAAATATGTAAACTTGTTGTTTGATTAAAGGGATTATTTTATTGAGGGAGAAATAATTTTTAGGACTTAATAAGTAATTTTAAATCACAGTTTGAATTTTCGACGTTTAGTTATTTATTAATTGATTGTTTTCTGTCATATTTAATACAACTTCTCTGTTAATAATTTTCTATAGATAATTTTATTGTTTGAAATTACCCTTGATAATAAGAAAAATTGGAATTAGTAATTATTACTAATTTACAATTTTTACTACGCTGCAAGAATTCTGTTGAATTATGCCGTAATGAGGCTATTGGGTGAGTTTCTAACTGAAACATGCCAAAACATGATCCAAATTTTACAAAATTTTAGATCTTAGTATTTTCCAATATTAATGATTTACTAGAATGTTTTTGGGATTTTTGGGTAACAGAAAATATTTAGGGTATTTTTCCATACCTAGAAACTGCCTAATTGCAACGTTTTGGCTCGTAATTTGAGAAAACGAGATACGTGGGTATATTTCTCATGTCATGAGGAATATTTTGACTAAATAATCATTTTTAGTTGTGGACTTGTATATTAGAAAAATTTTGAGAGTTTTTGGTAAAAAAAGTCTAATATACATGAAACGCCACACACCTGGTTGTATGATAACGCGACGAAACGAAGCCTGAGCTAGGGGGATGCACCACGACCACAGATGGGCCAAGGGGAGCTGAACCTTGAGTCATAGAAGCTTCCTTGACATGTGTTGGATTATGTTTGGTTAAGTTGTAATAAGTGGGTAGTTAGTTTAGTTAATTTGTAACTAAATTAGCTAAATCCTAACTAAATGAACAAATTTGATCCCTCCTTGTCCCACCTGAATTTCGTGGCTCTCTCCCTCATTAGACATCAGATCCATCCTTTCTTCCATTGTTGGAAAGCTTAGAAAAAAAATCCTTGAGAGGGAAAGTGGTTTTAGGTGGAGAACTTAGTGATTAAAGCTTGTAACCTTTATCCTCTCTTCTTCCTTCTTGGTCAACCATCATCAAACTTCTTGGTAAGCCTCCTAACCCATTTTATTTTTATCTTGGCTGCCATGAATGGGTTTACATGGATTTAGTGTTGATTTTGCTTAGAAATTGTTGGATCTTGATATATAATTAGCTTGATTACTTCATAGATCTATCATTTCCTTCAAGATTAAGTATGTTTGGTTAATTTAAAAATTGTAAAACCCCTAGATCTAGATCTGGCCAAACTATAAGGGCTATTTAAGGGCTTGTTCTTGGCTTGATTTTGTTGTTTTGGAGATAGATCTTTGCATGTTTTAGCTTAGTATACTTAGATCTAGTCATATATGCATGTTAAGCAAGGTTTTCTGAAATTAATTTGGGGCTTTTGGGGTCTTCAAATCGTGGCTTATTTATGTGTTCTTGGGGTTATTTCTAATTCAATTTTCTTGCTTAAAATTGATGATTAACTTGTGTAAAAATGATAGTAATTAGATCTAGCATTTTTTAGCAACTTACATGGTTTAAAATGGAATAAAGTTGGGTATTAAAGTGGCGTTTGAGTAACTTACATGATTTGAGTAAGTTTTAACTTGTTCTTAAGTGTATTAAAGTGGTAAAGAAATTGGTTTATGATAGGAAGTTTTGGATTTAATAAAGTTGTAATGATTTAGAAGTTAAAAATTTGAAAACTTGGAATTGTTTTTGGAACCCTAGAAATTGTGGCCTTCCAAGAGAATTTGTGACTTGTTCTTAACTTGTCTTATGCCTAAATATCTTGTAAAAAGTGGTTAATACTTGGATCTAACGAAAGCTTTCAAAAGAATTTGATTTAGGGAAACAATTTTTGTATATGTATTAAGAATTGTCTTAAAACTATAATGAGTTTGTTTCTAAAATTTTATGACATGTTTAAGTGCTTTAAAAAGTTGTTCAAAGCTGGGAAAATACTATTCAAAGTGGTAAATTTTGGTTTAGGTATTTTTCTAAGTGTGTAGTGTTTGTAAAAATTTCAAAAACTCTCATGATTTCAACTTGTTTCATGACATATGACTGGATGTGGTCAAATAGGGATTAACTTGAGTAATTCCTAGGCCTTAGGAGGCCCTAATCCGTGGCTGCCCTAGGGGCATTAGACTTGAGTTTTTAGTTCAAATCAAATTAAACTTGCGTTGTTAAGGTTCGTGCGAGGTACGACTTGACGACAACTTTGGAATTTCTCTTTTGGAATGCGTTTGAGGTAAGGGAAATTCTTACATAATGAGTTTGGGCTTCTTGTCTTGTTTGTTGTGTGGTTTGATTGATTGTTTAATTGCGTGATAATACGTGTAGTATTATTATATGTTAGCATAAATTGTTGTGATGTTATTTGGCCTTGCATGGCAAGATTGAATTGTATTGTTCGAATTAAATCATGTATGATTGATTTAAATTTGACTTGAAATTGATTACAGTACGCATGATAATGTGAATGATGATGGATTAATTAATAATACGAGGATCAATTGTAAACTGGTTTGACGATTTACAACGGTAAATCTGATGTGATTTCATAAGCGGAACTAAGATTTCAAAAACAAATGTTAAAGGCTTTTTGATTTAAAAACAAGCGAGTGGGTTTTAGTAAAACTAGCCAAAGCTTGTAAAGTATTTTAAAATGGAATTATGTTAAGTAAATGACTCAAGATAAATTGCACAATTTACGAAAACAGTTGAGTTAACTAATGCGTCTGGGAAAATTCTGGCAAGAAAAGACTTAGTAATTAAGAGTGTTCACATCGCCTCTCTTTCCTGGGAATTCTCCTAGCATATTATTTAGCACAGTTAGGGTTCCAACGACCTAAAGCTAAAGTGCATTTTCAGATACATTAGTACATGGGAATGACACAAGAACAGAGGAAGAGAGTTCAAAGATTTCAAAGGTTGAGATTTCTAAAGAATAAAATATAGGGCGCCTAGTGTTCCTATTGAGCACATGGGCCATGTGTCATGTGTTGGGACTTACATCCTACTTGCGTGCGTATTTTCTTGATTAAGGATTGGACCTAGTGTTCCGCATTATATACGTGCCTAAAGTTTTAGTCTAAGATTGAGACTAGCATTCCGTAGTTGAACACCTGGACCTTGTGTCTTGTGTTTGAGCTCTAAGTGGTATTTTCTCATCGTCTCAGTTTACTGGTGATGAAGAATTGCCCGACCATTACACTTAGTAGTATAGGCTACCTGGTGTGGTACTTAACCTTTGAGTTCCCTCCACTTTTTCAAAAGAGAAATGAAGTGATTTAACTCATAGGACATGAGAGACTTAAGAAATCATAGTTGATCATCCATCCGCATTAATTAATTAAAAGATCTCTCGGACACTCCTTAGGTGAGTGGGTCGTACCAAAGAATTGGACTTTATGCATACTAACCATTGAGCATCGATACTCATAACTTTTGAAAATCTTATGTTGAATTTCAAAAGGGCGAGTAGTCATTTTAGCCAAACCCGAATATCCTTTAGTGACTAGTGGTTATAAATGGCTCTGCCAAATACCAAATGTCTTTCTGGTGACTAATGGTTATGCATGGCAAAACAGTCTAATGTTGTTGCAATTAGACTGTAATACCCTTGGTAGGGGAATTTTGTTTGGACCTGGAAAATAAGTTCCTTGTCTACTGCTATCCTTGTTTAAGGCTGCAAGTGTATACATAAACTTCTTCATAATGCATAGGCATGCATGGCTGACCACATTTATGATATGTGATAAATTGTTTGATGAATCTGTGGATTTTTTTGTTTGCTCGTATGGAAACGCTTGATATACCATGATGATGCATGCAGTCTATTAAGTATGTATCTGTATATAAAGGATTGTTGTTGTATTATATATATATATATAAATATATATATATATATATATATATATATATATATATCGTGGAAAAGAATTTACCCTTTCACTATTGTTGGATTGGACATTCTCATGGATGTTACCAGATGGAGTTCCACATTGCTGCTGCAGTTTCGTCCTTCCCAGTGGTGAAAGATTCCTCTGAGTGCTCTATAAGGACTTTCTAGTTACTGGTTTATCTACGTGGTAACATGGTTTAGAATAAATTTTCAAGAGGAGAAGAGGGCACGAGAGAGGGAACTAGCAAGGACAAAAATGACAAAGTCATGCTTGTGAGGCAGTGGCTAGAAGAGAGAATGATTAAACAGGTATATTTGGCCCTTAAAATCTTATTTTAAGCCCATATGGTCCCTACTTATTAACCCCAAAATACTATTATTTCGATTAGTAACATGGCATTTTTTATAAATCTACAATCAATATATAGAGGCAAAAATATTTTTAAAAAGTCAAAAGTACAATCAAGATAAATTAATGTTCATTCCGTAGTCCCAACTATACTTTAAGCTGCTGAAAAAGTATTTCTAAAGGAGTTTTCATTCTAAAATTTGGTTATTCAATCATAAGCAAGAATCATTCATGATTTCATGCATATGATTTCAGAGATGCAACGATTGAAAAATCAAGCTAGCTATATTAGATAGAATAAAAAAGGCAGAATCACAATTGAAGATCAACTAGATTAGTGTTACTACGAATCGATGTAGGGTCGACCAAAACGTAAAGCCAGACAAGCCTTAATTTAGGCCTTCCACCCTTCTCAGCAACTTATGGTTTCACCATAATTTTAAGACCTAACATAAATTACATATATGAGTTGAACGTGGCAAAAACGCAAGAAAGGGGGGTTTGAATTGGGTTTTAGAAATCTTTTCGCAAAGCTTGTGTGTTTATGAAAACCTTTTCAAAACAACTCGTTAATAAAATAAGGCAATACGTAAGTAAAGAGAACATATAAGAAAGTGACACAGTGATTTATACTAGTTCACTATCACCTGATAGCTACGTCTAGTCCCTTCACACACTTGAAGGATTTTTCCACTATAATCTACCTGATTACACTTGAGAGTATAATGTTGCCAACCTGGCTATGCTCACAACTTCTTAGAACGACTTAGTGCAGTCAAGCCTCTAAGGAATACAGCCACTACTGGGCTAAATACAATGTTCAAAAATGATTTGAAACAATATCAAAATAACTCTTATAGAGAGGATATAGAGTGAAAAAATCAAGCACAAAGAATAACTTTCAAGCTGAAAGGGTAAAAACAATTAAGTGCTTTGTTCAATGTGATCTCAGATACTTGGAATGATTCTTGGTTGCTCACTTTGTATCACAGCGTTAACCTACTTCAGTGGGTGAAGTAAGGTATATATAGCTAGGGCTGTGAATAGTGCCGTTGTGACCTAACAACTCTTTTCACCTAGGTCAAAAGACTTCTAATCCCCTTTTTGTGGCTTTAGCAAGTCACGTCATTTTTTGCTCTGCTTAAAGCATCCTGACACAACAGACAAAATCAGAATGTTTGTCTCTTATGAACTTTTTGAATATAAGACCATTCGAGAGCAAGTTTCCTGATGATTATATTCGTTGACATTCCCTTTGGCCTTTGATACCTCTTACATTAAAATGCTTCATCAATGAGGTCTCTTAAATACATGAAGTAGCCTTACATGAACTTCAGTCTGATTTCTTATCAGAGCCACACTGTTCACTAGAGTGAGCTTGAAACAGAGGTGAGTTCTTCAGCAAAAAATGTGTTGGCCTTTCACATGAGAGAGTCATGAAGAATTAGACGAAGGCTTCCATAGAGTAGTCTAACCAAAGTCTATTTATGTGTTGACTAAATACCAAAGCGTTGACCAGAAACAGAGTTGACTAAGCCAGAACATAGTCTTACCAATGTTGATTACCAACAGAGTTGACCAAGTCAAAGTATGGTCTTACTAGAGCGTTGACCGACAACAGAGTTGACCAAGTCAAAGTATGGTCTTACTAAAGCGTTGACCACCAACAGAGTTGACCATTTCAGAGCAGGGCTTTCACATGATGATGTCAACGAGATTTCAAAGGATCCATGCCCCACTTAGATTTATGGATCTAAGTGTGAAATTCACAATTTCACTAAGTCTTCTGAGAATTTCTTCTGATGAATAGTGATTTACTGCACACTAACAAACACATCAGAGGATAAATTATTCTATTTACTATTTGTTATCATCAAAACAATTAAGGGTCATTGTTTCTGAATCCACTTAATTTCAACAATCTCGCCCTTTTTGATGATCACAAATACATATATTGATGAACAATTTTCTTTTAGAAAAATATTTATTTAAAATAATTTAAGAGGCTCCCCCTGAATTAAGCACATATAAATATTTTCTAAATATAAAATCATATCAAATGAATATATCATTTCAGAGCATTTTAAATAAAGTATCGGAACTTAAATAAACAGATAGATCTTTCAGAGCATATACTTCATTCCAAGTTAATGTATCAGAGTAAATAATGGACAAATGCAACGTATGATGACACTTGGTTGATACATCAGGTTCATCAATTACTCTATAAGTCTATGTTTTCTTCTCCCTCATTTGTCATCAGACAAAAAAGTTAAGAATAAATAAAGAACATCATAGTCAAAATATTATTTGAGAAAGATAGAGGTAAATCAGTAAGAGCCAAAAATTGATTTCATTAATCAAAAAGTGCCAAATTACAACCAATTAACTAAAGAAAGATAAATAACAGGCTAAAAGCAAGATGGTAAAAAAAATCTTAAAGGCTGTCTAAGGCTTAGGCAACTGATCCATAATGGCCTGCAGCATATCAGTAACAACATCATTCTTCCTCTCTGAAGCTTCCAAATGCTTCTCAGTAGTTTCCATATATTTCTTCAACAAGCTGATCCAAGACTTCCTGAGGGACAACTACAGAACGGCTTGCAGATACAGAAGCAGTTCCAAAACCAGAGATAGATGGATGAGTGATCATAGCAGTTGAAGCAGGAGGAGGGATGACAGGTTCTGTGACAGGTGGAAGTGGAGGAATAGGTGCAGGTGGAGCAGGTAGGAGTATGGGAGCAGGTTCAGGTTCCCAAACGGCAGGGGTGCTTCTTCTTTAAGGCACATTCTAAGTAGAAGCAGCAACTAATCTTCTGTTCCTTTCAAGTTGATCCTTTTTGTGCTGTGCAAACCAGTTATGCACAAATTGCCAATTGGCAAGAAGGTCCTCTTAAGCCTGTGCAAACAGAACTTCATCCATTCTTTCTTCTTCAATGATTCTCCAGTCTTGATACTCACGGTATCTCTTAGCCTTAAGGCTCTCAAAACCAGCAATCAGATGTGGATAGCGTTTAGGCACAATTCTTGTTTCCCGATGGTTAGGTGAAGGCTCACAACCAATTTGAACAATGGGGCCAGGGGGTGCAGTAATAAGCAGGGTTAGTTGGTCAATGATGGCAACAACATTATTATTAGGTTCAAGTCCTTGAATTACCTCAGAGGCAATTGTAGCTGTAATGACTAGATCATCATCTACAATTGGTTCTGCAGTAGCTTCAGGTTCAGTTAATAGATTATTAAGAGTCAAAATGTGTTTTAATTGTGAGTCAAGCTATGCATTTGTGTTTTTTTGCTCAAGTGGAGTAACTCTACTTCTAATTGTTTGGATTGTTTCTTAATTGAAACAATGTATGTTAGCACACGAAACAAAAGTTGTTGTGGGGTTCTGACTAGGTGATAAGACCTTGTGGGAATCCAATACCTCAGAGGCGAGAGATTTTTATGTTAGAACTGATAATTCAGAGACGGAACAGAAGATTCAGATAGCCAAGCTGTGGCAGGGATACCAGTTGTTGTTGCTCAACAGACAACTACAGAGAATTAATGTGAACTGCTAGGATAGCATAGAGAAAGCAAGTTGCATAGACCAAAGGATTGGTTGACTTTCGTCCCCATGAAACTCTTAAGTCCTTGAAATAAGAGATAAGAATTCAGGGATCGTCTATAAGAGACTCTATTATTATTATTATTAGTATTTAGTATGATCTTTGGTATATTAGTGGTTCTAGATATAAACCACAATGTTTGATGTTTGAATTATTTTGATACGTACTAGATGGAAAACCAAAACTATTTAATGATTTTCAGAGTGTGACATGTTTGCCACTAACATCTGTGTTTTTGCAGTAATGTATTCTTGTACTGCTGTGAATATATGTGGTTTGTTGTGTAATTGATTGATTATTGTGAGCGTATTCATATTTTCCAAGGAAAAATATTATACGCAATTATTTTCTAGCAAGCGTTAATTAAATGTCTTGTGATAATTTAATTTACGCGAGTCCCATTTGACCTAGTTAAATAGAATCTAGAGTGTTAGTAGGAGTTGCTGGTAGTGGTTTAGTGCATGACGAGTTGTCTAGCTAGTATTGGGTAGTACCTAAATTTTATCAAACCTTGCCCTTATTTCTTTAGATCATGGAGGACTAAGATAAGGACTTGGACCAAGATTTTCTGAGTCTTTTCCCTTTCTTCTTTTAGACCCGTGACTGACCACTTTTTGGTTAAAAAAACAAAAGATATTTTGAATGATTCTTTTCACTGCATGGTCGGCAACACTCAAAAAGAAAAAGGGGGAATAGTAAGTTGCATTATTGGTCTTAGGTGCGCCATGAATAGGTTCAGCTCCAAGGACCCCTATTTTATACAATTCTCCCTTAGGTGATACCAAACCGTGTGGTGATTGGAGTGTGTGAGAGATCTTGAGAGGTTTAGAGAGTTGCGTTTCTTACCTTTCCTTAGTTAAGCCGTAAGTTTTGAGATGATGTTGAATGAAGGTTGTCCTCTATATCCTCTATATCTATGGGTATTGTTGTTTATGATTTTGTGGTTGATATGTGTGAGAGTTCTTCTTTGCTAATGACCTCTTATAGACCGCGAGTTCTTGGAGGAGCTCTAGGTGAGTATTTTAATCCTTTTGCTTTCAAATTTTTGTATTGTTGTAGATTATCTTCTTGATCATGGTTCTGTAGCAAATGGTCCCTTTTCTTTTCTTATATAAAAAAAATTATGATTTCAAGGTTTCCTTGAAAATGTTTTGTTTGATTTGTTATTGTTGAGAGGATTGATGTTGAAAAATATTTTCATCTTATATTTGGTTGAAGAACCATGTTTTAAGTGTGTGTAGTGTTGAGAAAATTTTGAAAGTTTGTTGTTAGATTGAAAGCATGAACCGTGACCAAAGATATTGTGTGTGAGGTTAATTTCAAGTTTTTGTAACGTAAATTTTGACGATTTTGTGTTCATAGTGATTTAGGAGTTATTGATAAGTATGTTAGTTTTGAACTGTTGGTTGAAAAGCTTGTGTGTGAGTCAGAAGGATTTTTAGAAATAAAATTTTGAGTAAGTGTGTAATTTGTATAGTTCTTTGAGAAAAGAAAATGGAATCCAAATTTTAACACCTAGTGGTTAGTACTTTTTATTGTTGTTGGAGTGTAAAAGAAGACTATTATAGAAAAGTTTTGCTCTAAAAAAATTTAAAGAGAAGCGAGTTGTTGATTTAAATTGAAGATTTAGTTTTAATCTTTTAAGTGAAGTATGTTTAATGATTTTCAGATGACGATGACTTAATCTTAAAAGAACTCTAGTGTCCATGAGAATGGTTGAGTCTTAAGGAAAAGTGGGATTTTTATTAAATTTTTATTTTGGGGTATTGTTTTAGAAAAAGTGATTGATTTGAGAAAAAATTTTAATCTTTCGAAGTTTTAAGTCGTTTTTGTAATTTTTATGTGTGTAACCATGGTTAGGTATGAGGTTGAGTATTAATATTGTGGTGTTAGTATGTAGTTGTAGTCGAGTTCGTGTTCGTGCTCGTAAATAAGCAGAGATTATGGCTTGTGAGTAAAGCGTCAGTGGATCGTAAGGACTCCTTCGTCAAATAAATTATGTATGTATTACTGTGTGATATATATATTAGAGCTATTAAGTTTGACTGTTGTTGCATGCTGTGATGTGATGGTAAGATTAATTATGTAACTATAAATATTATAGTACTATTTATATTAATATGCATTATGAATGCCTATGTGTTGCAAATTATTTTATGGATTTCAGTAAAATTAATTTTCGTATCTTAATACCAGCTTAGTTTCAAGGACAAAACTATTTTAAGGGGGTGGCAGTGTAACACTCCAATTTTTAGGAAAAATTGTTTTAAGAAATAAAATCCTGAATACTTGAAGGTAAGTCGTAGAGACTGATCACCTCAATGATTTACTGAGAATACGAGAAATTATTTTGATGTATTTTAAATAATTTACTTATTATAAATAATTATTATCAATGATGTCAATTAAAATTAATAGACAGCATAGACATATGCTGCTTTTAAGGCGAATTCATCAATTAAACTTATTATAAGTTTTCTGTTTGACGCGGTAACGCGTATTTTTGTTGACTAAGAAAGTGATTGAATTAAATCAAGATGAAGTTTAATTTAAGAATTAATATTCAATATTAATTCATGATTCAAAATTTGTCGATTAATTCTTATGAATATTCGCCGTATTTTGAATCGCCTGGTAATTTTTATCCACAATAAAAATTTAAAATAAACTCCGATTTCGATGAAAATCGAATCGTAACTTGTTTGTAATAATGCTTGAGTGTTTTTAATTGTTTTCATATTTATACAATTTATTTATCACGTAGTGAATTAATTTCTAAGTAAATTAATTTTTGCGATTCATTAGCTAATGAATTAGTGTTAACACGATTATTCGACGCCGAAATTTTAGGACCCCAAAACTCTAGGATTAGTGGGTGATCATGAGAAGAGATATTAGGTGTCAAGACTTGGTGATTAGATTAGAAATATCTTGCTTTATGGTGCTAGATGTCAAGTCTTACATGGTTAATTAGGAGATACCTTTTACTAAGCTATTCTTGGCCAAGTAAATTACCAACATTAATTTTTTTCCCTCCTCCTTCCTTGTGATCAGTGTGATCCTCCCCCATTTCCACTCATTCATTCATTTTTTTTCTTCTTACTTTGGCTCTAAGTTATTCAGTATAAGGTGTCACCTATCTATTTGTTCTAAAACAAATATCCTAGCTTTGATCTTATCTATTAGCCTATTAATTGGATTAATGTTTTTATTTTTATTTTTTGTTCCTTCCTTTTCAAGAGAGCCAGGCCGTAGCCCCCCATGTTCTCCCATTTTTCACTTTACTTCCATTCCTTTCTTCAAGTTTTAGTGTAGGTGAAATGAGAAGTAAAGCAAAGTTCCATTTCCTACCTCCTTTTCTTTGTTTCAGCCGAAGCACCCCTTCATCCTCACTCATTTTGTCCCTTCTTCTAATTAATAAGTGTTTAGTTTTGATTTACATTCTTTCCCTTCCTTTTCTTTCAACAGGCCGTAGCCTCCCTCCACCATGAACCCCACCATTTACTTCCATTTTCTTCTCCTAACTAACATCAAAACCTTGATCAACTGAGTGAGTATGAAATCAACTTCTTTACCCTTTGATTTTAGCCCAAAAACCGTGGACCCTAGGGTATTGTGTGTGAGGGTTTCTTTTTGTTTACTTGTCTTTTCTTGCTTAATTATTAATATATGTTTTGATTATGATCATAAAGCAAAAAGATTAAATGTTCCCTGAAATTTTTGGAACCCTAGGTTGAATTGCCCTATGGGAAAGAGAGAAATGTGATTGCTCATGTGAATCACCAAATTGTGTTGGGATTATTTGATGTTTAATACTTGAATTTGTTGTTGTTATTAATTTGAGTTTGATCAAAGAAAATTTTAGTTTGAGACTCCTTGATGCTTGAATAAGCCATGATAGGAGCAAAGCATTTGGATTAGTGGTTTTTATTTGGAAATCTTGGAAATTTTGGAAAAGGAATTAGGTGTTGTGTGTTGAAGTTTTGTTGATTTGGAAATTTTACAAATTTTTCCCCAAATGTGGGTGTAGGCCATGAGCCCTAAATGTGTTAGGAAGAAATTTTTTTGTGTTCTTAGGCTTGAAACTTGTGTATTTAATTGTGTGTCAAAGTTTTGGAAATTTTGGGAAAATTTTTAGGGATTTGAAGTTTTGGGTTAACTTATTTAAAGTTGTAAGAAAAGTTTTTAGTATAATTGTTGTTAAGTGTTGATTGATCAGTTGGATAAGACTATGAAACATCTAATGTTAAAGAAATCTTGTGTTTCTTAAACAAGGTGGAGTCTTAGAATTGTTGGTATTAGAATCTTTAATTTTAGTGTTGGTTTTGATTTGGGAGAAGAAAATTTTTTGGGATGTTGTTTTAATAGTTAGAGCAGAGGGAGTATTTTGATGTCTTGGTAATGTTTTAAAATTTTTACTTGCTTGATAAGTTAAGAGTTGATTATTTGGTATTTTAAGAGTTTAATTTTTGCTTTGGTTTTGTAAGAAAATGATTTTTTTAGTGTTTTTTTAAAGTTCAAAGTTTAGTTAAGAAGTTTTTGAGAAAATTATAAAGATTTGAGTACGTTGTAGAGTATTTAAACATATTATTTTTAACTTTGCTTTAGTGTTTTAAGTGTGAGTTTTAGTAATAAGAATTTTTGAGTTGCGTACCCTAGGGGTTTGATTTCAAACCATGACCTAGGGGTTCCTTTTAAGAGATTTAGAGATTCTTCTAAGAGTCAGTACTATTGTCTTAGAGATTTTGAGGTCGTGAGTACGTGCGTGCGAGAGTTCGTGACGAGTCTTGATGTTAGCATGGACGTGGAACTCTAATTTGTAAGGGCACTTCACATTTAATACTTGATATTGCTATAGTGATGTGTATGAGCTATTGTATGCTTATGTCTGACGATTAGTAATATGTGAATGCGAGTTGCTGTGAGTTGCTAAACCGTTGCGGGATGATTAATATGATGTGCTTGCATGTATGCTTAATTGTGTTGAGATATATGTTGTTGATACTTGTGCTAGATAATTAAATATTTATTTAATTTTGCCATATTTGAAATATCATATGCATTGACATGCATAATGGTAACTTCGATCTGGATAGTGTCGGGAAAGGGATTCAGTATCGTTGTTAGCCTGTAGTAGGATAGTCCTAGACCTGAATTGTGCCGGGAAGGGGATTCAGTGTCGTCAGGACAGTCCGTTATGTCTTGGGGACGTTAACCCATCGCATGGAAAAGTATCAGATTTGGTACGTATAAAACGATTGACCATGGCGTATGGTATTTCGGAATCATATACACTGGCATATAGTTACAACATTAAGGAAGTCTGTGCATCCTTATTGAATTGTTCGTAATGTCAATGACATGTTTATGTGAATATGGGAAGAAGTGGAATTCCATATTATATCCTGTCTGTATAATATGATTGGCTATTGCTGTCGTTTTTGTATTTGTTTGTGTAAGAAGTTGACCCTTGCCCGTGGTTCTTTCAATCAATGAATGTAACCCAAATGATGAAGACTGCAAAGTGTTCGAGGTTGTTGACAAGTGTAGCTAAGGCGATAGTCCCATCCGACTATCTACCTTGAGTATTTGTTCGCAACTTACTAGAGGTATAGTAAGTGTTGTAGCGTGTCGACCAGCTATAGGATGTTTACTATACTAATTACGGAGTTGTAATAAGTATATTATGTTTTCAAGACTTAAATGGTCATGTGTGAATGTTTAAATAAATCTACTTGTATTGATATGGTGAGTTGAACATGGTATTTTATTTATTCACCACCTTTCGAAAATGTTGCAATACTCTGATTGCTATTTCAAAAGAAGTTTGAGGAAAAAAATTTTGACTCGCATTTTTGAAAACCATGCAAGCAGCGTATTCCATTTACGAATGTATTTGAACCGACAAGAATAATAGTTAGTTTAGTAGCGCTCCAGAAGTAGGGTGTTACACTGGTTCTCACACCTTCCATGCCTGGATGGAAAGAAACGATAGCACAGAGAAGCCACCACTTATACTATTGTAGTTAATGTGATTGCTGAACACTTCGTAAAATAAGCCATATTTTCTTTTTCGAAAACTAATTGTTTTAGGGGTCAAACTAAAATCCTCGCTTTAATAAAATATGATGTTTGAAAATCATTTTGCAAATAAAAGTAACACGTGAACCTTATGTCTTACTTAAAATAAAGTATATAAATCCAAAACTTTACTCTTAAGGTGCATACTAAAACCATTATCATTATATATGACATTCTTAGAATATAAAAGAGTTACTACTAATTTGAAAACTAAGTTTTGTACAACATTTCCATTTCATGTAAAGGGAGAAATTCCAATTCAAGTACCATACATAATGCATATAGAATTCTTATAAAAATTATAATCTTCCGAAATTAGTTAAATATCGAGGTCCAAACTGCATATAATTATAATACAACAATATAAATAATTTTCAAATACCTTTCAATATTACATTCTTAGAGCCTAATGTACAAGAATACAACCCAACTACTCTAACTCAAAATTGATAAGGCATATGCGACATCAAGAAGCGGTAAAAAGCACTGAACAAAGATAAGAGATCATACAACGGCATGTTATCGACATAAGATAACTCGAGCCGATTAACCCAAAACAAGTTGTACCAACATAGAGACCAAACCAAATTTAAAGACATAACCTCATCAATAATGCTGTGGATTCAATGAGATTTCCACAAGTATCGCCATATGCAAGTCGGCCCATCAATACTAACTCGGGAAAGACGTTTAGTAGTTCATTTCAGGTTTTCCAAAACAGACCATTCATCACTAATTGATGACTTCCTCAACATACCAACACAACAACCAAACAAATTAAGATTTTAATTAATTAAAAACCTTTAGATTAATGGGCTACAACTTACAAGGTATAGTTACCACTGTTCAATCACTTTAATGTTTGAGTTTTATACTAATATTCTTTATACTTTATTCATTGTTTATAATCTCATTCTTAGTAAATGATGTTGTTTTCTTTGAATATGGATCATCTCATACGTTAGCAAGGAAAAAGTCTGTAAGCAGGATGGGATACTTAGGCTTCTAATAATACTGGCATCCATTTTATCTTTAGATTACAACACTACAAGAAGATAAGAAAGCCTTGGAATCAATATCTATCTATTATAATATATAAAAGCAGGCCCCCCGAATCTATTCCAATTGCGCTATCTCACAAATATACTGAGTTGTCAACATAAAAAACATTTCCTTCTTTTTCATTCATGATAGTTTCTTCCAACCAGGCTATTCATCCATTCCATAGTCGTTACTTGTAAATTATTGTCATTTAAAAGTATTTTTAGGACATTTCAGTTAGAAGATTTAAATCAGCTTTCAAACATCGAGATACTTACTATTTGTTCAATTATAATATTCAATAGAAATCTACCATTACATCAGTCGCTTGTAATAGTTTCCAAAAATATATAGGTTCAATTATTTTTCTTCATTCTTAATCGCTCTCATGATGCAAGTCAGAAGGTTGTCAACTCTAATCTCCAAACCTGACAAAATGTAATTATATTTTTATGTTCTACTCAAACCAATACAACATGAAACTCAGTAGAAAAAGGAAACGATAAGCTTGTGGAAAGAAAAATTATAGTTAGCACTTAACTTTCTAGGATAGAAAAGAATCTAGAAATACATTTGCAAACCTTCATGAAAGTTTTTGTCTATCAAATTGTTTGCTGATTTAATATCTAGATTGATGTAGGGAGAAACCGTGTACTCATAAATGTATTACAACCAAACCTCTTGCTGCATCTTGGACAATTTAAACTCTTGCTAGCAATGACAACAAATCCCTCCCTAGAAAGCAAGTGCAACTATCTTAAAAGCCATGAATTCATTAAAATGATTCCAGAAAGATTCAAAAGTGGATTTTTATGATTGTTTTAAACCTAAGCTACACAAAATTTGACTTATATACCAAAAGGAACCCTCAATAATAACAGCACCTGCATTGCATAGAGCATATATATGGATAACAAAGCATGATTTTAGAAATAAGTAACAATATATACACACACACACACACAAATATCGTTGTTTACAATTTGTCTATTTTAGAAATAAGGAAACATGATTTTAGAAATAAGTAACAATATATATACACCTTAATTTTGCTATTTTCATTAAAAACCTTAGAATTAGAATTGGTCTATATTTTGTTTTAAATAACTGATTGGATATGGGTTTTAACTATACTCTATGCCAAAAAAAAGGTTTTTAATAGCACTTATTTTTACCTATAATAGCGCTTTTAAGTGCTATTAAACGTTGCACAATTATAGACTAGATAACCTTCGGGATTGTTTGCAGTCACTAGCTGAATGTGTCACTTATCCAAGGTGAAAATTTGTTGTTATATTGGCTCAGTCAACATTCCATGACATCATCTACTTGTTAGTTAATTTGGTTAGGTTGTTATTTACTGAATTGTAACCGATTCTGTTACTTGGTGAGATTGGTTAGTTAGTAAATTGATGTGCTATTTAGGTAGCTAGTTTGACCATTTCTAAAATTTAATTTAGTCTCTTGTATTCTGTACGAAATCTCTGTAACTGTGTGAGGAAGAGTTATTCTCAGAATTTGTAAGAGAGATCATCATCAATATAGTGGCTGCCGTGGATGTAGGCTTGGGGTACATTGCTCCAAGTTGATCCACATAAATCTTGTGTGTGTTGTTCCTTTCTTTTTCCTCTTTGTTACTGTTTGATTGATTTTTCTCTTTGGATAATTAGTTCTGTTTTTTCTTTCTTCACAATAATATATAAAAGCAGGCCCCTAAATCTATTCCAATTGTGCCAATTCATAAATATGCTGAGTTGTCAACATAAAAAACATTTCCTTCCTTTTCATTCACGTTAGTTTCTCCCAATCAGGCTATTCATCCATTCAATAGTCGTTACTTATATATTATTGTCATTTAAAAGTTTTTTTAGGACATTTCATTTAAAAGATTTGAATCAGCTTTCAAACATCGAGATATTTACTATTTGCTTCAGTTATAATATTCAATGGAAATCTACCGTTACATTAACCGCTTTCAATAGTTTCAGAAAATATATATTTTCAGTTTTTTCATTTTTTTTAGGCATAGATTTCTTTAATAATAGGTTTGGCTTTCCAGCCTATAGATTTGTGTAGTCCCCTTCTTTGGGCTCCGTTGTTGCTCTGTTGCTTCATGGGTTTTGGCCTAGTCTCCCCATGGATTCTTTGTTCTCTTTTTTCCTTTTTTTCAATAAATACAGGGAGGAGTACTCTTTTTCCTTCTAGATGTTTTTTTTTCCTAAGGAGGGTTTTGCATCAGAAGGTTTTAACGAGGCTCCTTACCTTCACTTAAAAAAAAAAAAAAATAATCGGTCTCATGACACAAGCAGGAAGGTTGTCGACTCTAACCTCCAAACTTGACAAAATGTAATTATATTTTTATGTTCTACTCAATAATTATTTTAAGCTCATAAGGTCCCTACTTCTTAACCCCAAAATACTATTATTTTGATTTGTAACATAGCTTCTTTTTATAAATCTACAATCAATGTACAGAGGCAAAAATATTTTTAAAAAGTCAATACTACAATCAAGATAAAATGTTCATTTCTCAGTCCCAACTATACTTTAAACTGCTGAAAAGGCATTTCTAAAAGAGTTTTCATTCCAAAATTTGGTTATTCAATCATAAGCAAGAATCATTCATGATTTCATGCATACGAAGTCAGAGATGCAATGATTGAAAAATCAAGCTAGCTATATTAGAGAGAATAAAAATGGCAGAATCACAATTGAACGTCAACTAGATTAGTGTTACTGTGAATTGACATAGGGTTGGCCAAAGCATAAGACAAGCCCTTAATTTAGGCTTGCAATCCACCCTCTCAGCCACTTATGGTTTCACCACAATTTTAAGACCTAACATAAATTACATATATGAGGCGCCTACAATGATTTATTACCATTAAGTCCCCACGTAGCTTTAGGCTAGGAATTTCCTTTCCCAACCCTGCATTGATGATTAATTACAACATGGAGTTTTGAACAACCAACATATTATCCTATTTTTTAAACTCTGATTTACTATTGGCCGATTGTGCTATTGCGAAATTTATTATAAGTGAAACCAAAATGAAATTTCCAAAACACTTCAATCCATGCTCAATGAATAGAAATACAATTAGAACTATACATTCCTATAAATTGCTATTATTTATAATAAATGAAAAAAATATATTAAAATTTACATGATAAAAAATTATGTATCAAGTAGAAAAAATATATAAAACAATAGCAGCCAATTGCTAAACCATTCCAATATGATAAAACTTACAAATTCAAATAAAAAATAGATAGTACTCATTAAAATAAAAGCAATTTATTTAATTGGTTTTCTTTGGGGATCCACCCTTTCATTGATGATGTTCTGGATGTTGGTGATGATGGTAATTGTGCGTATCGTGCAGTTGGTGCTTTGCTTGGTAGGGTTGAGGACTCTTGGTCTATAATCCGTCAGGAGTTGACATTAGAACTTCAACAGTGGAGCATGGCTATGGGAGGTTATTTGATGGTGAGGGTTAGGTTCACCATTTTATGCAGTCTTTATATGTTGACAAAAAGGCAATAGTTGCTAATTGGAAGGTCATTATGTATCTTCAAGGTTTTTATAATGGCAATGAGAACGTGGTCATTATGTTATGTGATCTCACTCATTTTTGAACATTTCTTGACATAACGACGAATGCTAGAAGCAGTACAAACTGCCATTATTGCCATTTTTTGACTACTATAATTGCCTTCCAAATATGGATGCACCAAGTCTCCAAAGTTTCCATCATCTTCCAGCCCACAATTCAAAAGTGGACTAGCCTGCTAAGTACACAGTTTCACAATAATTATAAAATTAAACAAAAAATTAGTAGCACAAAGAACGAACTTAAAAAAATAGAACTGGTTTTTTAAGGACCACTTCACTTTAAATTGCATTAAATTTTGAAACATGCAGCTTTATGGGGGTGGGACATATAACTATATAATTCTAACCCATTCCACTAAGATTTTGTTTATGGAGTCAGTGAAATCCAAAGGTCGCTAGTTCGATTCACTGTACAACAAGTGGAATAGGTTGAATGCATCTTAAGAAATAGAGATAACTTAATTACTCATCTTGTGAAACAATTTAAGGAAATTATTGCGAAATATAACTTTGGGATTATATATATGAAATTAAAAGGTTGAATGCATCTTAGGGAATATATATGTATTAATTTCATAATAATTACCTTTAATCATGTCACCTTTTACGCGTTCTGTTTTAATCAAGGAAATCACAGTTGTTGGAGATTTGTGGTGGACATTATCTAAACAAATAATATAGCAAAGCATAACTGAGAAGGCATAGAAATAAAAGACAGCAATGATGATTTCCATTTGATCGGGTCCATGATGATAGTCCATTATCAGGGTTTATTGCCTCGCTTATGGATCTAGTGGAAACAAAACAATACACGATTAAAATCGAGAAAATAATCCAAACTAAAAAATAGATGCAATGAAATATGAAACATGATGAAAAACCTGAGATTAGTCATATATATGGCACTTGTCTAAGTAGACTGAAGTCTCAATTGATGTACCCGTCCCTAGCAAATCATCGTAACCGATTAAAAAATACAATTATATTTCTATGTGAACATTTCTTATATATGAATGAGTGATACATATATAGTGAAAGGTGACTTTTGCAAGTCTCTACGAATGAAAGCAATGGGGTATATATATATATATATATATAAAGAGAGAGAGAGAGAGAATGAGAGATACCCTTGTAGTTTTGCGGAAGTAGCGCTACTCCTTGCTAGTATAGTCAACATGATGATCGCAACCACATATTTATAAGTAGTTAATCAGAGGAAGGGTTAAATTTAGGTTAACTCCTCGCTAATACAGTCAAAATGTTGAACCCAACCACATATTTATATGGAGTTAACCAGAGGAAGGCTTAAATTTAGGTTAAGTTTTCACGTGTCTATTTTTATATTATTATAAAGCAAAAAAGAAGTATAATTTTTAAGATAATAAAATCACACAAAAATTATATTTCATTATTTTCTCGAAAGTAAATTTCACTCTAAAAAGATAAATAAAAAATAACACAATTATTAAAAAAATTAAGAATTGAAATTGCAACGATATACACATGTATGTAAATAAGAGATTATAAACTATTTAAATTTTAATAATTAATGTCAATCAAATATCGTATTTTTTCTTTTTTTCTTCTTAGATTGCCTTTTAAAAAATGAACACCCTAGGAATTTAATTCAAAAAGATATATTTTTTAATTCAACTGTTTGTTTTGATTGTCCTTGTAAGCCTCTAATGTTCTAATTTGTTTCGTTAAAACTATGAAGCAATGTTATGAGACTCAGACCAGTTATTGATTTTGGTAAGATTGCATGAACCAGTAAGTATTAAATATATTAATTTTGTATTAACAAAATATATATGTAATTCATTTGTAACATATATATCAAATGATTGCCTTGATGTAATGTTTCCCTTGAAATTTAGAATTGCCTCTTTGTAAGATATATCAAATCCTACAGAGGCACACTTTAGATAATGTTTTTATTTTCCCGCATTTATTATTTTATTACTTTTATACGATCTGAGCTCAATCTAACGTCAAATCGTAAATCTCTTGACCTTTCTCTCAAACACTAAAACAACTGTCTCTTTTCTACAGTTGCCCTTTCTCCTCTCTTTCTTCTTCGCTACCTCTGCTTCCTTTTTCGGTTATTCTACTTAGCTGCCGCCATGCTTCTTGTAACACTCTAAGTAGCCACCACTTATATTATTGTAGTTGATATGATTGCTGAATACTTTGAAAAATAAGCAATATTTTCTTTTTCGAAAACTAATTATTTTAGGAATAAAACTGAAAACCTCCCTCTAATAAAATTTGATGTTCGCAAATCATTTTGTAAATAAAAGTAAGTAATGCATGAACCTCATGTCTTAATAAAATAAAGTATTTAATCCTTATGGTGCATACGAAAACCATTATCATTATATATGACATCCTTAGAATATAAAAGAGTTACTACTAATTTAAAAACTAAGTTTTGTACAACATTTTCGTTTCATGTGAAGGGAGAAATTCCAAATCGAGTAACATACATAATGCATATAAAATTCTTATAAAAATTATAATCTTCCGGAAAAAGTTAAATATTGAGGTCCGAACTGCATACAATTATAATACAACAATACAAATAATTTTCAAATACCTTTTAATATTACACACTTAGAGCTTTATCTACAAAAATACAACCCAACTACTCTAACTCAAAATTGACAATGCATATGCAAATACTTCAAGTTGGTTAGTTGTAACAATATAAACATAAGTGTTCCAACTTATGTATTTTAGAAATAAGTAACAATATATATACACCTTAATTTTGCTATTTTCATTAAAAACCTAAGATCTAGAGTTGATCTATTTTTTTTTAAAATAACTGATTGGATATGGGTTTTAACTATACTCTATGCCAAAAACAGGTTTTTAATAGCGCTTATTTTGACCTATAACAGCGCTTTTAAGTGCTATTAAACATTGCACTATTATAGGCTAGATAACCTATGATAGCGCTTCTGAAGCGCTATTAAAGGTACACTTATCATAGCGGTTGGTAAATCAAGCGCTATTATAAGCCCAACCTTTCACAAAGTTATGCATACCCACCACAGGAAATTTGACATTTAGTGATAGACAAAATCTGTCACTAAAAGGTATATTGTCCATCGCTAAATGTCTAGGACTTTTACCTGCGATTTTTACCAATCAGTAAAACCCACGCTAGGGATGCTGAAAACATTTGACTTCTACCTACAGTTTACGTCTGTCACTAAAAGTTATTGCTATTTATTAAATTTATTTTATTTTTATTACTATTCTAAAAAATAATTCATAAAATTGCCACTAAAATTAATTTACAGAGGGAGAAATACAATGTCTGTTACTTGAAATATGAAACAAAAGTGAGATTTGAAGACTAAAACAGGAACAGATCATTATAGGCTCATTACTATATATCTTTGAGAATGTGTAAACAATATAGACAATGCCTTACTTAACTAAAAAGTAATTTTCTTGTAATATATAAAAACTAAGTCGTGTAACCGTTTGTTTACATGTCATCTCCTATAATGCCATATATTTCTAATTTTGCTATGTCAGAAATATGCTGATTGAAAACAAATCCACCGCTTTGTTCTTTATACAGCACCATTTATTCACGAGTTCTTTGTAAGTTATCGGCATCCCTACTATGTCTTTTCCAAATTCACTTCTTAGTCGCCGTATTAAAAACTTTGTAGCTCTTATCCCATTTATAATTAAAACATGCATAACTCATTCGGTTACAACATCAACAAGACTTCATGCACATTACACCATCCTCAATCAATCAATTGTAAAGTGTGAGTTGTCATCCCCTAGAATCCCTTCCTCTTACTATTCCTTATTCAAAAATGCTTGATCTCGCGAATGATTCTTTTCATGAACATCATGAATGATTTGATGGGTTAGTTTTTCAATTACATATCCTACGTGTTTCTGTAACACCCCCAATTTTTAAGAAAAATTGTTTTAACGATAAAATCCCAGATACTTGAAGGTAAGTCTTGGAGACTGATCACCTTAATGATTTACTAAGAGTACGAGGAATTATTTTGATTTGTTTTAAATAATTGATTTATTATAGATAATTATTATTTGTGATGTCAATTCAAATTAATAGACAGCGTAGACGTATGCTGCTTTTAAGATGAATTTATCAATTAAACTTTATATAAGTTTTCTGTTTGACGTGGTAACATGTATTTTTGTTGACTAAAAAAGTGATTGAATTAAATCAAGATGAAATTTAATTTAAGAATTAATATTTAATATTAATTCATGGTTCAAAAATTGTCAAAAAATTCTAATGAAGTTTCGCCGTATTTTGAATCGCTGGGTAATTTTTATCCGCAATTAAAATTTAAAATGAACTCCGATTTTGATAAAAATCGAAACGTAACTTGTTGTACTGATGCTTGAGTGTTTTTAATTGTTTTTATTATTTATAGATAAATTATTATCCCGCGGTGAATTAATTTCTAGGTAAATTAATTTTTGCGATTAATCGGCGAAAAAATTAATCAGTAACGCGATTACTCGACGCCGTATTTTTGGAACACTCAAAACTCTAGGATTCGGGTGTAATCATGAGAAGAGAGAGATTAGATGTTTAGACTTGTGATTAGATTGGAATCTTACTTTATAGTGTTTAGGTGTCACACCTTTGGTGGTTAATTAGATGGTGCTTTTCCTAAACCATTTCTAACCAAGTAATAAAAGCTTGTTTTAATTTTTTTTCTCTCCTCCCTTTTTCTTATAATCTGGCCGAGAGCACCCCCCATTTCTAGTGCTCGCTTTCATTTTCTTTTTTCCTCTTGCTTATGAGTCGAGAAACATCAAGGCACCAAGTTCTTCCATGGCTTCCTCCTTCTTCTTCTAGGCGTGACTCCATCTCCATTCATCAACCTCCATTACTCCTAGTTTCTTCTTCTAATTTCCATCATCTTCTTAACTTTGTAAGTAAGCTTGAAAGAAAATATTTTCCTTGTTCTTCCTAGCCCCAAAACCGTGGCCCTTAATGTAGGATTAAGAGTTGTTATTTTTGATTCTTTGCTTGTTTAATGCTTTATTTATGCATTGATTGTGATCATGAGAGAAAGGAAAAAAATATTTTCCCCAAATTTTCTAAACCCTAGGCCGATTTGCTTAAGGAAAAGGGGATATGTGATTTCTCACGTGAATCATGTAATTAACTTAGGGTTATTACTCCTTGATGCTTGAAATTGTTGTTGTTGTGGCTAATTTAGGTTTGATCAAAGGAAACTTGTGATTTTGGAAACCCTTGATGCTTGAATAAGCCATGATAGAGTAATGTACTTGAGTTAATGGTTTAGTTTTGGAAAAATTGAAGGTTTTGGAACAGGAATTATGTGTTGAATGATGTGGTTTTGTTGATTTGAAAAGTTTGTAATTTTTCCCTATTTGTGTGTGTGTTGGCCGAGAGCCCTAGGAGGCTTAGGAAAGAAAATTATTTTGTGTCCTTGACTTGAATTAATTATATTGGGTTGTTGTTTAAGTTTGGAAAATTTTAGAAAGCGTTTGATTGGATTTTGGAAGTTGTCTTGGCTTTAAGGCAATGGACACTTAGGTGAAATAGATTCCTTGTGATCCTAAAACCAAGTGGAGCCTTGATCAAGTATTGTTATGAAAAGAAATTTGGTGTTAGTAGTGTTTCATGTTTCAAAAACAAAATAAAAGGAATCTTAGTCTTTAAAACATTTAATTTTCAACTTGCTTATCATTTCAAGTGTATGTGCTTTATTAAAAAGATTTTTGGGGTTGAGAAAACTAGGGGTTAGAATTGAACCATAACCTAGGGAATTATTTGAGTGAACTAGAATTGTGCTAAATGTAACACCTTACTTTCATTAACTTGAAAATAGGATAATTATCATTAGGTACAGTCTTCCCAATTCAATTTTAAACTTAAAGTTCAACATTAAGTCCAAATGCCACAAAATACTAAAACTCAAATACATAAGTTTCATAACGGTACAACCCCAATACATAATTCTAGAAATTACATCTTCAAGGTGTTACTATAAACTACTACAAAATAAACAAGCTCTCCAGAGCTAGCCGCTGTCAGTCTTCCTTTGAAACCTGTGCATCTGTAAAAATAATTAAATAAAGGAGTGGGGTGAGATAATAATCTCAGTGAATCCTCCCTTCGACTCCTCACCATCCACTCACATAATACTCTATCGGTTAAGACTTAATGACACACTTTTATGCAATGCATACCCTTACTATGAATTTCTAATTCATCTTTGGTTCGTATTCATGGGTAGCGTTTTATGCTTACGTCCATACAACCCCATAAATACGCTTTCGATATGGTGGTTAGACGTCTTAACCGTCCGAGGGCGTCCCACACGGCTAACCATATCGATCACCCCCTTTTTGAGGCATCTTAGTGTCTTTTAGGGAATTTAATTCACCAACTATGTCCTTAAATGCATGCTTTATTCTAATGTAGAATTACAATTAGAAGCTACTCTAACGCAACATGCAACTGAACATATTCATGTAAAAAGATGCATTTCAAACTTAAAAGAGAACATATATCATAATAAATCAAGGAAAATACATCAAGACAAGGGCGCTTCCATTAGAGCTCCATGGAGCTCTCAATGGTCAAACATTCATTTCACCATCTATAGGGGTACAACATTACCCCCTTAATTAGTCCCAATAACACATGCATAGCTATTAACACTACAAATTGTACATAAAAGAGGGATTTGGGGAAATTCCTAACATAGGGTTCAAGAGTTTTCTTCAAGGGGACCCTAATGTGCGACTTATGGGTGCCCATCACCTAAGAGAAGAAAGAACTCACCACAACTCCTAAGATTCAAGCTTAAAAGTTGATATTCAGCTCCTCCTCCTTCCTTCTTCACGTTCTTCTTCTTCTCCTCCAAGCTTGCCTTCTAGGGCTTCCTTCCAACTTTCCAAACCAAGAATAAACACTCCCCCAACTTGGATTTAAGCTAAGATTAATGGTGAATCTGGCATGAATCCATGTTTTTTCCCTTAGGAATATGAACCCTAGGTGTTTAATCCCCTTTCTCTTCTCTCTCTCGCATCCTCTCTCTAACCCTTTCTCTAAAAATCGCGTTCTGTTCTTTTTCTGCTGAGTTTTTATGATATACTGCAGCTGTGAATCGATTCACAGCATAGGTGAATCGATTCACTCAGTGCAAAAATGACACGAATCGCAGTTTTAAGTGTATGAATCGATTCCTGCAGCTCCCAGATTCGATTCACAGAGAACTGATTTTCGTGAATCGATTCAAGCTTCGATTCACAGAGAATCAACCTTTGTGAATCGATTCACTCTCCGATTCACTGAAAGCCTGATCGAGTCCCAGCAAACTCACAGCCCTGAATCGATTCACAGGGCCTGGGAATCGATTCACACTGGGCAGAAATTACTAAACACAATATTCACACATTCAATTTTGACAATCAATGAGAAAATCACTTAAAATTCATCATTAAGCCATACTAAGCTTATGCATGCACATCAACCAAGCTTGAGGAAATTTGGGGTGTTACACTACTACCCACCTTAAAAAAAAATTTTGTCCTCAAAATTGGATAAACTTACATACCTATTGAAAAAGTTGCGGATATTGGCTTCGCATCTCATCTTCAAGTTCCCAAGTGGCTTCTTCGGGAGTGGATCATTCCCAGATCACCTTGACCAAAGGGATAGTCTTATTCCTGAGTGCCTTGGAAGCTCGGTCCACTATTTGGGCCGGTTCGGGCTGGTACGTGCAATCTGATCTAAGTTGTATAGACTCATGGTCTATAGAGTGGAATGGATCCGGAATGTATTTCTTAAGCTGAGACACATGAAAAAACATTGTGGAGATTTGACAAAGAAGGAGGTAAGGCAATTTGGTATGCGACCGGACCAACTCGACCGAGGATTTGGAAAGGACCCACATACCGAGGGGTCAACTTCTTGGCCCTAAGAGCTCTACCAACACCTACAGTGGGAGTGACTTTCAGGAATACATGTTCTCCTTCATCAAATTCAAGGGGTTTGAGCCTACGATCTGCATAACTTTTCTGCCTACTCTGAGTAGTCCTTATCTTCTCCCTAATCATAGGAATCTTATCAGTGGTTTCTTGAACAAGGTCGGGACCTAACAATTGTTTCTCCCCCACTTCAAACCAACATAGCGGAGTCCTACACTTGCGACCATAGAGGGCCTCGTACGGTGCCATTCCTATACTAGAGTGATAGCTGTTGTTGTATGAAAATTCAATTAATGACAAATACTTGATCCAACTACCGCCATCCTCTAAGACACAGACTCTGAGCATATCCTCTAAAGTTTGAATGGTTCTCTCCGACTGACCATTTGTCTGGGGATGGTAGGCAGTGCTAAGGCTCAACCTCGTCCCTAATGCTTGGTGAAGTGCCTTCCAAAATCGAGAGGTAAACTTTGGATCCCTGTCAGAGACAATGTTAGTTGGAACTCCGTGGAGCCTAACAATCTCTCTGATGTAGATCTCAGCTAACCGGGCAGTGTTGTAGGTGGACTTTATGGGAAGAAAATGGGCAGATTTGGTTAATCTATCCACTATGACCCATATAGAGTCATATCCTAACTGAGTGTAGGGTAATCCTCCCACGAAGTCCATTGCTATACTATCCCACTTCCACTCTGGAATTTCTAAGGGTTGGAGAAAACCTGAATGATTTTGATGTTCTATCTTGGTTTTCTGACAAACCAAGCATTGAGCTACAAATTCTGCCACATCATTCCTCATGCCTGGCCACCAATACCTCTGCCTAAGGTCCTGATACATCTTGGTGGAGCCAGGGTGTACCGAGAATCCACTCTTGTGGGCTTCTCCTAGAACCTGCTGCTTAATGGAATTATCCTTTGGTATGCAGATTCTCTGATGGAACAATAAAGTGCCATCCTCAGCTTCAGAAAAACCGGGGCGGTGTTTGCTAGACTGCAACTCTACATCTAAACTCTGGGCAAGTCTAATTTGTTCCCTAAAATTGCAGGAAATTTCTAAATTATAAAGCATGAGACTGTTCATTGATGGGAAAATTCCAAGATTAAGGTCCCTAAAGGACTCCAACAACTCCATTTCTTTTATCATCAGTGAAGACACATGCAAGGATTTCCTACTCAAGGCATCAGCGACCACATTCGCTTGGCCCGGATGGTACTTCAACTCAAAGTCATAATCTTTTAGGAACTCAACCCATCTTCTTTGTCTCATGTTAAGTTCCTTCTGATCAAAAAGGTATTTCAAGCTCTTATGATCACTAAACACTTCAAACTGAGCACCATACAGATAATGCCGCCAAATCTTTAGAGCAAAGACAATGGCTGCGAGCTCTAAGTCATGAGTAGGGTAGTTCTCCTCATGGGGCCTTAACTGCCTAGATGCATAGGCCACAACTTGTCGATTCTGCATGAGAACACATCCTAACCCTTTCTTAGAGGCATCACTATAAACTTCAAATCCCAATGTTGGGTCAGGGATAATCAAGACCGGGGTGGAAGTCAACCTGATCTTAAGCTCTAGGAAACTACTCTCACAGCTCTTAGTCCACACAAACGGCTCCCCCTTTCGGGTTAACCTTGTCAGGGGAAGTACCATCTGCGAAAATCCCTTAATAAACCTTCGGTAGTAACCGGCTAACCCTAGAAAGCTCCTAACTTCTGTGACTGTGGTTGGTCGTTCCCAACTAAGGACTGCTTCCACTTTACTAGGATCAACCGACACTCCCGCTTTAGAAATTACATGACCAAGAAACTTAACTTCACTGAGCCAAAACTCACATTTCTCAGGTTTAGCAAAGAGGCTCTTTTCCCTAAGGGTACTGAGGACAATCCTAAGGTGTTCCTCATGCTCTCGAGGATCCTTAGAATAAACTAAGATATCGTCTATGAAGACCACTACAAACTTGTCAAGAAAAGGCCTAAAAATTCGGTTCATATAGTCCATAAATACGGCTGGAGCATTGGTCAGACCAAAAGGCATAACCAAATACTCATAGTGCCCGTATCTAGTCCTAAATGCCGTCTTTGGGATATCCTCTACCTTAACTCTAATCTGGTGATAACCAGATCTTAGATCAATCTCAGAGAAAACCGAAGCTCCCCTAAGTTGGTCTAACAAGTCATCTATTCTGGGCAAAGGGTATTTATTCTTCACCGTAATCTTATTGATTTTCCGGTAATCAATACATAACCTCATACTCCCATCTTTCTTCTTTACCAAAAGGACAGGTGCGCCCCAAGGTGACACACTAGGTCTAATAAATTGCTTAGCAATCAAATCTTCCAACTGTGCTTTTAGTTCTCTCAACTCCAAGGGTGACATCCTATAAGGTGCTATGGAGATTGGTCCCGTTCCGGGAACCAGTTCTATTGAGAACTCCACCTCTCTCTCTGGGGGTAAGGTCGCTACCTCGTTAGGAAACACATCTAAGAATTCGTTCACCATAGGGATAGTGGTCAGATCCAGGCTAACCTCCACAGTTGAAGAAAGTAAGATTATATATCCTGCAAGACCTTCCACTAGACAGCGACTCAATAAAAGATCATTACTCTGTGCAACATAACTGGACTCTTCAATAGTAGAATGCACGCGTGGAAACTCAATCGTTTTACAGAAACAGTTCAGAACAACTTGATTGGCGGAAAGCCAATCCATACCCAGGATAATGTCCATTCCCTTGAGAGGTAGACACACAAGGCTTACTAAAAACATCCTCCCTTGAATTATGAGAGGGCAATTCTCACATATCAAGGAAGTAGAAATGCTATCTTCGGTGGGTGTATACACATGCAACGGGAATTGTAAAGAGGTAAGACACAACCCTAGCCTTTGAACACATGTACAAGAGATAAAGGAATGTGTTGCTCCCGAATCAAACAGAACAACTAGAGGTTCATCCTGAAAGAAACAAGTACCTTTCATCAGATTTTCCGCTCCCTTTGCTTTTTTGGCGTCAAGAGTAAAGACTCTCCCTTGGTTAGGATCACCAGACTTGGCTCCTTTCCCTTTAGTGTATTGGGGGCACTCCCTAGCCATGTGCCCTGGTTGGTGACAAACATAGCAAACATTCTTGCCCTTCATACACTCTCCCGGATGCACCTTCCCACAGTTCGAGCATGCATGATAATCAGACTCGGAGTTTTGAACCTGCTTTCCTTTGAAAAGATTTCCTTTCAGTCTCATGTGTTGAGCGCTCTTATCCGCATCCTTCTTTTTGTTCTTATCTTGCCACCTAGTTTGCCTATCCTCATACATCCTCTTCAAGCTTGCTTCAGCCACGTAGCTCTGATGGACTACCTTGGCGAACTCGATGAATTCAGTCTGTGAAATGCTGTTCTGGATGTCTGGCCTCAGTCCCCACTTGAACTGCTTGATTTTCCAATTATCATTCGGAGCAAATTGAGCAACAGATGAGTACCTTACCAACTCCTCAAACTTGTTCACATATTCTGAAACAGTAGATTTTCCTTGCTGAAGTTGGACTAACTCTCTATCCATCATATCCTTCACGGTCTGTGGAAAGTACTTCTCCAAGAAGATCCTCTGAAAGTTCGCCCAAGTTACTGGTGTCCCTTGAGCCACCATATAAGCCCGAGCCCCTTTCCACCAGTTTTCAGCATCCTCTATGAGCACATGAGTAGCTAACTCGACCTTTTGCTCCTCGGTACAATGGACAACCTTAAAACTCTTCTCCACGGCTTCCAGCCAGTGTTGGGATGCCATGGCTTCTGTTTTTCCATTGAAGGTTGGTGGCTTCATCTTGAGGAACTTAAGGAATTTCCGGTCTAAATCCTCCTCTTGCGGGGGAGGTGGAGCTTGGTGCTGCTGTTGTTGGGCTAACTGAGCCGCAAGATTGTTGGTTGCAATACTCTGATTCTGAATAGCCTGCAATATCCCTTGTAGCCAAGCATTATCTTGTCCTGGCGGATTCGGAGGTATTTCAGCGTTCCTCTTGGGTCTCCCGCGCCTTCCAGAACCTGAAGCCATATTTCTGCATAGAATGCACCAAGCATTGAGTTGATCAAGCTCAATATCTCATAGCATACTAAGTAGAAAAACAACAGCAGACTCAAGAAATTCATGAAACTATTCCTAGCAACCCCTACAGTCCGATTAGAATCGAACTGCTCTGATACCATAATGTAACACCTTACTTTCATTAACTTGAAAATAGGATAATTATCATTAGGTACAGTCTTCCCAATTCAATTTTAAACTTAAAGTTCAACATTAAGTCCAAATGCCACAAAATACTAAAACTCAAATACATAAGTTTCATAACGGTACAACCCCAATACATAATTCTAGAAATTACATCTTCAAGGTGTTACTATAAACTACTACAAAATAAACAAGCTCTCTAGAGCTAGCCGCTGTCAGTCTTCCTTTGAAACCTGTGCATCTGTAAAAATAATTAAATAAAGGAGTGGGGTGAGATAATAATCTCAGTGAATCCTCCCTTCGACTCCTCACCATCCACTCACATAATACTCTATCGGTTAAGACTTAATGACACACTTTTATGCAATGCATACCCTTACTATGAATTTCTAATTCATCTTTGGTTCGTATTCATGGGTAGCGTTATATGCTTACGTCCATACTACCCCATAAATATGCTTTCGATATGGTGGTTAGACGTCTTAACCGTCCGAGGGCGTCCCACACGGCTAACCATATCGATCACCCCCTTTTTGAGGCATCTTAGTGTCTTTTAGGGAATTTAATTCACCAACTATGTCCTTAAATGCATGCTTTATTCTAATGTAGAATTACAATTAGAAGCTACTCTAACGCAACATGCAACTGAACATATTCATGTAAAAAGATGCATTTCAAACTTAAAAGAGAACATATATCATAATAAATCAAGGAAAATACATCAAGACAAGGGCGCTTCCATTAGAGCTCCATGGAGCTCTCAATGGTCAAACATTCATTTCACCATCTATAGGGGTACAACATTACCCCCTTAATTAGTCCCAATAACACATGCATAGCTATTAACACTACAAACTGTACATAAAAGAGGGATTTGGGGAAATTCCTAACATAGGGTTCAAGAGTTTTCTTCAAGGGGACCCTAATGTGCGACTTATGGGTGCCTATCACCTAAGAGAAGAAAGAACTCACCACAACTCCTAAGATTCAAGCTTAAAAGTTGATGTTCAGCTCCTCCTCTTTCCTTCTTCACGTTCTTCTTCTTTTCCTCCAAGCTTGCCTTCTAGGGCTTCCTTCCAACTTTCCAAACCAAGAATAAACACTCCCCCAACTTGGATTTAAGCTAAGATTGATGGTGAATCTGGCATGAATCCATGTTTTTTCCTTTAGGAATATGAACCCTAGGTGTTTAATCCCCTTTCTCTTCTCTCTCTCGCATCCTCTCTCTAGCCCTCTCTCTAAAAATCGCGTTACATTCTTTTCTCTGAGTTTTTACGATATCTGCGGTGTGAATCGATTCACAGCATAGGTGAATCGATTCACTCAGTGCAAAAATGACAGGAATCGCAGTTTTAAGTGTATGAATCGATTCCTGTAGCTCCCAGATTCGATTCACAGAGAACTGATTTTCGTGAATCGATTCAAGCTTCGATTCACAGAGAATCAACCTTTGTGAATCGATTCACTCTCCGATTCACTGAAAGCCTGATCGAGTCCCAGCAAACTCACAGCCCTGAATCGATTCACAGGGCCTGGGAATCGATTCACACTGGGCAGAAATTACTAAACACAATATTCACACATTCAATTTTGACAATCAATGAGAAAATCACTTAAAATTCATCATTAAGCCATACTAAGCTTATGCATGCACATCAACCAAGCTTGAGGAAATTTGGGGTGTTACACTAAACTTTGGTGTGTACTGTTTAGGATTTTTGAGGAATTGAGTACGTGCTGAATAGGATTGTGACGTGCTTTGACACATGGATTGTTAACTTTGGTAAGGGCACTTCACATTCAGTAGCTCTTATTGTTTTAATGTATGAACTACTGTATGCTTATGTCTGGTGATTTTCAATATGCGAATGTGGATCGTTGTGGATTGTTGAACTGTTGTGGGTCTGAATTGTTGTGACTCTGAATTGATTACATGTTATGTTTGGATATATGTTTAAATCATGTGGAGATATATGATGTTGGGTGGTGCTGGATAATTGAATATTTATTTGATTATGCCATATTGAAATATCATATGCATGATATGTTCATTGGAGTTGGCGGAATGCATTGTCATGCATTATGGTATAACTTCGACCTGAATATCCTGGGGTGATGGATTGTGTTGGCTTTGGTACGTACAGAATGACTGACCATAGCGTATGGAATTCCGGAATCATAAACAATGGCATGTAGTCGCATTTATGCATTCTTATTGAATTGTATATTATGTTATACTTTATTATTTGCTTTTAATTAAGAAGTTGACCCTTTCCCGTAGTTCTTTCAATCAATGCATGTAACCCAGATGATGAAGACTGTAGAGTGGTCGAGGCTGCTGATAAGCCTGAGGATAGTCCCATCCGACTATCTGCCTTGTGTATTTGTTTGCAACTTATTAGAAGTCTAGTAAGTGTTGTAGCGTGTCGATCGGCTATAGGATGTTTCTTTACTAATTACCGTGTTGTAATAAGTATATCATGTTTTCAAGACCTGAATTGTCATGTGTTTAATGTTTAAATAAATCTACTTGTATGGTTATTGTGAGTTGAACATGGTGTCTTATTTATTCACCACCTTTCGAAAATGCTGCAATACTCTGATTGCTATTTCAAAAGAAGTTTGAACAAAAAAAATTTAGACTCACATTTTTTGAAAACCATGCAAGCAGCGTATTCTATTTACGAAAGTATTTGCACTGGCAAGAGTAATAGTTAATGTAGTAGCACACCAGGAACAGGGAGTAAAAGTTTCTGTCAAACGGAGGAAATTATTGTTCACTAAATATTTCAAAAATTGACACGTACACGTTCGTGATTCCGTGAAAAGAATGGTTCGCGAGAAATAGCAGTTCTCTTCCTTATTAAGCCTCCACAAATTTTTTCCGTCGATTTGCATCTCACACATCATTCAACTATGAATTTTTTTTAACGTTATTAACTAATATAGGATTCCGTATAAAAAATGTTGGAACCTAAACGATTGAGAAGTTTAGACCCTCATTAATTTTGATGATAACAAAGTATTTGCAAGTGAACAACTTAACTTCTAATAAGTCTTGAAGTGTGTAGGAATTGAAATCATTTATGTTTTATAACACACTCAAGCAAGAAGAAGTATTTTACACGAAGTTGAATACATTCCATGTGTGTCTGTGTCCGGTTCTCTCCAGCGTCTTATTTATAGCAAGCGTCTGGTAGTGTATTCTTATGATACATGGTTACTCAATAGCTGCGAGCGTCCTTTTGATTTCTAAGCGAGCATCTGTTCATTTAAATGAAGCACGTGATGGTCACACTTATGCTCTTTTACCTCAGCTTTCCTGGAACAGAATTCGAATTTGATTTTGTGCGCTCAATTTTATGTACGAGCAACCAAAGGTGACACCTTTAGAATAAGAGAAATCCGTACAAAGCAATTGTGTGAAAATCAGATAGTACAATAACGAAAATATGTAATATTCTGATATTCTCTAGAAAGGAAGAAAATGACAGAATTCCAAATTACCTCACCCAATGATTTGGAGCTGAAATATCTGCGACGGTAATATCCTCAAGGTATTTTATAAATACGTCAAGCCTCTCATTGAAGAAGGTTACTAGAAACGTTATACTACAAAAGCTATTACTCAAGTGTGCAACCAAGTTTCTGAGAACCAAAACTGAACTTCAGCGTCTTATATTCTTTCTTTTGGAAAGTTAATCTTTTGAGCTTAAGTTTTTTATCCTCTCTGTGAAAGTTATTTGATTATATTCAAAACTACTTTGTGAAAGTTGTATTGCCTAGTTACAGGCTTGATTCCTTAAAGGCTCTTAACGGTATTGTCAAGTTTGTGACAATAGAATACTTTTAAGGAAATTTGTAATCAGTTGATTATAGTGAAAATCCTTCAGGAACAAAGGGGCTAGACATAGCTACCAGTTTGGTGGTGAACTAGTATAAATCTCTGTGTCTCTTGCTTTACTGCTTTACATTTACTTTTATCTTGCAAAGAAAAATTAGTTTCCATAAACTTATTTCCAGCGTCTGGTCATACTCCAACTTCCAATAACAAATAGTTTTCAAAGAAAAGTGGTTTTATCTTAAAGTTTTCAAAGAAAATCTTTCAAGACAATTCAACCCGCTTCTTGTGTTCACTTTCAAAAAATAGAAATACTATATGAGAACATACACTCACCCATCTGTGCTTGCACTCATCTTCCATCTTTAACCCTTCCTATTCCCATAATTTAACTGACCCCTCGATTTTGTGGATTGTTAAATCATAGTAAGAAGTATTCAAAAAAAATTTGTCTTGTTAGTGTGATCTGTGTTATAACTCTGTTCGTGAATTTTGACTATCGACCAAATGGTTATGACTAAGAAACCAATGTTTTGCGACCATGGCATAGTTCGGAGAGCGTAACACCCTAATTTTTATAAAGATTATCTTACAATTTTCAACTACTTGGAAATAAATCATAGAGATTGGTCACTTTAATGATTTTTTTGAAGAGTACAAAGAACTGCTATGAATTATCGTAAATAATTCGCTGTTTTGGTAATTAATTCAGATTATCAGACAGTGTAGACATATAATGTTTTTAATATGAATTAATCTTGAAAAATATGTAAACTTGTTGTTTGATTAAAGGGATTATTTTATTGAGGGAGAAATAATTTTTAGGACTTAATAAGTAATTTTAAATCACAGTTTGAATTTTCGACGTTTAGTTATTTATTAATTGATTGTTTTCTGTCATATTTAATACAACTTCTCTGTTAATAATTTTCTATAGATAATTTTATTGTTTGAAATTACCCTTGATAATAAGAAAAATTGGAATTAGTAATTATTACTAATTTACAATTTTTACTACGCAGCAAGAATTCTGTTGAATTATCCCGTAATGAGGCTATCGGGTGAGTTTCTAACTGAAACATGCCAAAACATGATCCAAATTTTACAAAATTTTAGATCTTAGTATTTTCCAATATTAATGATTTACTAGAATGTTTTTGGGATTTTTGGGCAACAGAAAATATCTAGGGTATTTTTCCATACCCAGAAACTGCCTAATTGCAACGTTTTGGCTTGTAATTTGAGAAAACGAGACACGTGGGTGTATTTCTCATGTCATGAGGAATATTTTGACTAAATAATCATTTTTAGTTGTGGACTTGTATATTAGAAAAATTTTGAGAGTTTTTGGTAAAAAAAGTCTAATATACATGAAACGCCACACACCTGGTTGTATGATAACGCGACGAAACGAAGCCTGAGCTAGGGGGGATGCACCACGACCACAGATGGGCCAAGGGGAGCTGAACCTTGAGTCATAGAAGCTTCCTTGACATGTGTTGGATTATGTTTGGTTAAGTTGTAATAAGTGGGTAGTTAGTTTAGTTAATTTGTAACTAAATTAGCTAAATCCTAACTAAATGAACAAATTTGATCCCTCCTTGTCCCACCTGAATTTCGTGGCTCTCTCCCTCATTAGACATCAGATCCATCCTTTCTTCCATTGTTGGAAAGCTTAGAAAAAAAATCCTTGAGAGGGAAAGTGGTTTTAGGTGGAGAACTTAGTGATTAAAGCTTGTAACCTTTATCCTTTCTTCTTCCTTCTTGGTCAACCATCATCAAACTTCTTGGTAAGCCTCCTAACCCATTTTATTTTTATCTTGGCTGCCATGAATGGGTTTGCATGGATTTAGTGTTGATTTTGCTTAGAAATTGTTGGATCTTGATATATTAGCTTGATTACTTCATAGATCTATCATTTCCTTCAAGATTAAGTATGTTTGGTTAATTTAAAAATTGTAAAACCCCTAGATCTAGATCTGGCCAAACTATAAGGGCTATTTAAGGGCTTGTTCTTGGCTTGATTTTGTTGTTTTGGAGATAGATCTTTGCAGGTTTTAGCTTAGTATACTTAGATCTAGTCATATATGCATGTTAAGCAAGGTTTTCTGAAATTAATTTGGGGCTTTTGGGGTCTTCAAATCATGGCTTATTTATGTGTTCTTGGGGTTATTTCTAATTCAATTTTGTTGCTTAAAATTGATGATTAACTTGTGTAAAAATGATAGTAGTTAGATCTAGCATTTTTTAGCAACTTACATGGTTTAAAATGGAATAAAGTTGGGGCTGTTTTGCGGCTTTCAACACAGTGGCTTATGAACACGATTTGAGTAAGTTTTAACTTGTTCTTAAGTGTATTAAAGTGGTAAAGAAATTGGTTTATGATAGGAAGTTTTGGATTTAATAAAGTTGTAATGATTTAGAAGTTAAAAATTTGAAAACTTGGAATTGTTTTTGGAACCCTAGAAATCGTGGCCTTCCAAGAGAATTTGTGACTTGTTCTTAACTTGTCTTATGCCTAAATATCTTGTAAAAAGTGGTTAATACTTGGATCTAACGAAAGCTTTCAAAAGAATTTGATTTAGGGAAACAATTTTTGTATATGTAATAAGAATTGTCTTAAAACTATAATGAGTTTGTTTCTAAAATTTTATGACATGTTTAAGTGCTTTAAAAAGTTGTTCAAAGCTGGGAATATACTATTCAAAGTGGTAAATTTTGGTTTAGGTATTTTTCTAAGTGTGTAGTGTTTGTAAAAATTTCAAAAACTCTCATGATTTCAACTTGTTTCATGACATATGACTGGATGTGGTCAAATAGGGATTAACTTGAGTAATTCCTAGGCCTTAGGAGGCCCTAATCCGTGGCTGCCCTAGGGGCATTAGACTTGAGTTTTTAGTTCAAATCAAATTAAACTTGCGTTGTTAAGGTTCGTGCGAGGTACGACTTGACGACAACTTTGGAATTTCTCTTTTGGAATGCGTTTGAGGTAAGGGAAATTCTTACATAATGAGTTTGGGCTTCTTGTCTTGTTTGTTGTGTGGTTTGATTGATTGTTTAATTGCGTGATAATACGTGTAGTATTATTATATGTTAGCATAAATTGTTGTGATGTTATTTGGCCTTGCATGGCAAGATTGAATTGTATTGTTCGAATTAAATCATGTATGATTGATTTAAATTTGACTTGAAATTGATTACAGTACGCATGATAATGTGAATGATGATGGATTAATTAATAATACGAGGATCAATTGTAAACTGGTTTGACGATTTACAATGGTAAATCTGATGTGATTTCATAAGCGGAACTAAGATTTCAAAAACAAATGTTAAAGGCTTTTTGATTTAAAAACAAGCGAGTGGGTTTTAGTAAAACTAGCCAAAGCTTGTAAAGTATTTTCCAATGGAATTATGTTAAGTAAATGACTCAAGATAAATTGCACAATTTACGAAAACGGTTGAGTTAACTAATGCATCTGGGAAAATTCTGGCAAGAAAAGACTTAGTAATTAAGAGTGTTCACATCGCCTCTCTTTCCTGGGAATTCTCCTAGCATATTATTTAGCACAGTTAGGGTTCCAACGACCTAAAGCTAAAGTGCATTTTCAGATACATTAGTACATGGGAATGACACAAGAACAGAGGAAGAGAGTTCAAAGATTTCAAAGTTTGAGATTTCTAAAGAATAAAATATAGGGCGCCTAGTGTTCCTATTGAGCACATGGGCCATGTGTCATGTGTTGGGACTTACATCCTACTTGCGTGCGTATTTTCTTGATTAAGGATTGGACCTAGTGTTCTGCATTACGTGCCTAAAGTTTTAATCTAAGATTGAGACTAGCATTCCGTAGTTGAACACCTGGACCTTGTGTCTTGTGTTTGAGCTCTAAGTGGTATTTTCTCATCGTCTCAGTTTACTGGTGATGAAGAATTGCCCGACCATTACACTTAGTAGTATAGGCTACCTGGTGTGGTACTTAAGCTTTGAGTTCCCTCCACTTTTTCAAAAGAGAAATGAAGTGATTTAACTCATAGGACATGAGAGACTTAAGAAATCATAGTTGATCATCCATCCGCATTAATTAATTAAAAGATCTCTCGGACACTCCTTAGGTGAGTGGGCCGTACCAAAGAATTGGACTTTATGCATACTAACCATTGAGCATTGATACTCATAACTTTTGAAAATCTTATGTTGAATTTCAGAAGGGCGAGTAGTCATTTTAGCCAAACCCGAATGTCCTTTAGTGACTAGTGGTTATAAATGGCTCTGCCAAATACCAAATGTCTTTCTGGTGACTAATGGTTATGCATGGCAAAACAGTCTAATGTTGTTGCAATTAGACTGTAATACCCTTGGTAGGGGAATTTTGTTTGGACCTGGAAAATAAGTTCCTTGTCTACTGTTATCCTTGTTTAAGGCTGCAAGTGTATACATAAACTTCTTCATAATGCATAGGCATGCATGGCTGACCACATTTATGATATGTGATGAATTGTTTGATGAATCTGTGGATTGTTTTGTTTGCTCATATGGAAACGCTTGATATACCATGATGATGCATGCAGTCTATTAAGTATGTATCTGTATATAAAGGATTGTTGTTGTATTATATATATATATATATATATATATATATAAATATAAATATATATATATATATATCGTGGAAAAGAATTTACCCTTTCACTATTGTTGGATTGGACATTCTCATGGATGTTACCAGATGGAGTTCCACATTCTTTCTTTGCGATTTAAATCCTTCCCAGTGGTGAAAGATTCCTCCGAGTGCTCTATAAGGACTTTCTAGTTACTGGTTTATCTACGTGGTAACATGGTTTAGAATAAATTTTCAAGAGGAGAAGAGGGCACGAGAGAGGGAACTAGCAAGGACAAAAATGACAAAGTCATGCTTGTGAGGCAGTGGCTAGAAGTGAGAATGATTATGCAGGTATATTTGGCCCTTAAAATCTTATTTTAGGCCCATATGGTCCCTACTTATTAACCCCAAAATACAATTATTTCGATTAGTAACATGGCATTTTTTATAAATCTACAATCAATATATAGAGGCAAAAATATTTTTAAAAAGTCAAAAGTACAATCAAGATAAATTAATGTTCATTCCATAGTCCCAACTATACTTTAAGCTGCTGAAAAAGTATTTCTAAAGGAGTTTTCATTCTAAAATTTGGTTATTCAATCATAAGCAAGAATCATTCATGATTTCATGCATATGATTTCAGAGATGCAACGATTGAAAAATCAAGCTAGCTATATTAGATAGAATAAAAAAGGCAGAATCACAATTGAAGATCAACTAGATTAGTGTTACTACGAATCGATGTAGGGTCGACCAAAACGTAAAGCCAGACAAGCCTTAATTTAGGCCTTCCACCCTTCTCAGCAACTTATGGTTTCACCATAATTTTAAGACCTAACATAAATTACATATATGAGTTGAACGTGGCAAAAACGCAAGAAAGGGGGGTTTGAATTGGGTTTTAGAAATCTTTTCGCAAAGCTTGTGTGTTTATGAAAACCTTTTCAAAACAACTCGTTAATAAAATAAGGCAATACGTAAGTAAAGAGAACATATAAGAAAGTGACACAGTGATTTATACTAGTTCACTATCACCTGATAGCTACGTCTAGTCCCTTCACACACTTGAAGGATTTTTCCACTATAATCTACCTGATTACACTTGAGAGTATAATGTTGCCAACCTGGCTATGCTCACAACTTCTTAGAACGACTTAGTGTAGTCAAGCCTCTAAGGAATACAGCCACTACTGGGCTAAATACAATGTTCAAAAATGATTTGAAACAATATCAAAATAACTCTTATAGAGAGGATATAGAGTGAAAAAATCAAGCACAAAGAATAACTTTCAAGCTGAAAGGGTAAAAACAATTAAGTGCTTTGTTCAATGTGATCTCAGATACTTGGAATGATTCTTGGTTGCTCACTTTGTATCACAGCGTTAACTTACTTCAGTGGGTGAAGTAAGGTATATATAGCTAGGGCTGTGAATAGTGCCGTTGTGACCTAACAACTTTTTTCACCTAGGTCAAAAGACTTCTAATCCCCTTTTTGTGGCTTTACAAGTCACGTCATTTTTTGCTCTGCTTAAAGCATACTGACACAACAGACAAAATCAGAATGTTTGTCTCTTATGAACTTTTTGAATATAAGACCATTCGAGAGCAAGTTTCCTGATGATTATATTCGTTGACATTCCCTTTGGCCTTTGATACCTCTTACATTAAAATGCTTCATCAATGAGGTCTCTTAAATACATGAAGTAGCCTTACATGAACTTCAGTCTGATTTCTTATCAGAGCCACACTGTTCACCAGAGTGAGCTTGAAACAGAGGTGAGTTCTTCAGCAAAAAATGTGTTGGCCTTTCACATGAGAGAGTCATGAAGAATTAGACGAAGGCTTCCATAGAGTAGTCTAACCAAAGTCTATTTATGTGTTGACTAAATACCAAAGCGTTGACCAGAAATAGAGTTGACTAAGCCAGAACATAGTCTTACCAATGTTGATTACCAACAGAGTTGACCAAGTCAAAGTATGGTCTTACTAGAGCGTTGACCGACAACAGAGTTGACCAAGTCAAAGTATGGTCTTACTAAAGCGTTGACCACCGACAGAGTTGACCATTTCAGAGCAGGGCTTTCACATGATGATGTCAGCGAGATTTCAAAGGATCCATGCCCCACTTAGATTTATGGATCTAAGTGTGAAATTCACAATTTCACTAAGTCTTCTGAGAATTTCTTCTGATGAATAGTGATTTACTGCACACTAACAAACACATCAGAGGATAAATTATTCTATTTACTATTTGTTATCATCAAAACAATTAAGGGTCATTGTTTCTGAATCCACTTAATTTCAACAATCTCGCCCTTTTTGATGATCACAAATACATATATTGATGAACAATTTTCCTTTAGAAAAATATTTATTTAAAATAATTTAAGAGGCTCCCCCTGAATTAAGCACATATAAATATTTTCTAAATATAAAATCATATCAAATGAATATATCATTTTAGAGCATTTTAAATAAAGTATCGGAACTTAAATAAACAGATAGATCTTTCAGAGCATATACTTCATTCCAAGTTAATGTATCAGAGTAAATAATGCACAAATGCAACGTATGATGACACTTGGTTGATACATCAGGTTCATCAATTACTGTATAAGTCTATGTTTTCTTCTCCCTCATTTGTCATCAGACAAAAAAGTTAAGAATAAATAAAGAACATCATAGTCAAAATATTATTTGAGAAAGATAGAGGTAAATCAGTAAGAGCCAAAAATTGATTTCATTAATCAAAAAGTGCCAAATTACAACCAATTAACTAAAGAAAGATAAATAACAGGCTAAAAGCAAGATGGTAAAAAAAATCTTAAAGGCTGTCTAAGGCTTAGGCAACTGATCCATAATGGCCTGCAAAGATATCAAGAATAACATCATTCTTCCTCTCAAGCTTCCAAATGCTTCTCAGTAGTTTCCATATATTTCTTCAACAAGCTGATCCAAGACTTCCTGAGGGACAACTACAGAACGGCTTGCAGATACAGAAGCAGTTCCAAAACCAGAGATATATGGATGAGTGATCATAGCAGTTGAAGCAGGAGGAGGGATGACAGGTTCTGTGACAGGTGGAAGTGGAGGAATAGGTGCAGGTGGAGCAGGTAGGAGTATGGGAGCAGGTTCAGGTTCCCAAACGGCAGGGGTGCTTCTTCTTTAAGGCACATTCTAAGTAGAAGCAGCAACTAATCTTCTGTTCCTTTCAAGTTGATCCTTTTTGTGCTGTGCAAACCAGTTATGCACAAATTTCCAATTGGCAAGAAGGTCCTCTTAAGCCTGTGAAAACAGAACTTCATCCATTCTTTCTTCTTCAATGATTTTCCAGTCTTGATACTCACGGTATCTCTTAGCCTTAAGGCTCTCAAAACCAGCAATCAGATGTGGATAGCGTTCAGGCACAATTCTTGCTTCCCGATGGTTAGGTGAAGGCTCACAACCAATCTGAACAATGGGGCCAGGGGGTGCAGTAATAAGCAGGGTTAGTGGGTCAATGATGGCAACATCATTATTATTAGGTTCAAGTCCTTGAATTACCTCAGAGGCAATTGTAGCTGTAATGACTAGATCATCATCTACAATTGGTTCTGCAGTAGCTTCAGGTTCAGTTAATACTTGTGAATGAGGTGGAGAATGAATATGTGGTGACAAAGGTACAATAATAGCAAGTTGAAAAGAGGGGTCAGGAACTGGTTGAAGGATAGAGAGAGGTTGTGCTTCACAAACAGTATCAGAGCCAGGTGAAGGAGATGAGGGTTCCTGGATAATAGGTTTAGGTACTGTTTCATTGAAAGATTCGGGATGGTTTATGTCAGGTTGAGTTAAAGGAGGTGAGGGAGGTCTAGGTGGTGATTTGGGGCTAAGTGGAGGAGTAGTAGGTTTAGGTTGTGGTGAAGGTGTTTTGGTTGTTTATAGTTAAGATGATGGAATATGAGTGGTTTGTGGTGAAGTGATACAAAAGTAGAGGTTGAAGGGTGAATAGCAGAGACGGGTTCAATATAAGGAAATTGAACTTGGGATTGAGGTCTCTGTCTTTGTCTCAGAGGGACATAATCAGCTTCCTCTTCATTAGATGAAGATGAGTCAGAGGGTAAAGAAGGCAAAGGCTTTTTAGGAGGAGAGGGTTTGTTAGAAGGTTGAGAAGGTTTAGATGGGGAAATAGGTTTAGAGGATTGTGGAGGAGGGATAGGTTTAGACACAATAGGTTGTGTGGAGCCAATAGATCCAAAACCATAAACAGTATCATACAAATGTACAGCATCATCTAGTACCTTGGTTTTCTTTGCTGTTGAGAGATCACCCAACTTAGTTATCCGCTTCAAATTTGAAGTAGCAGGTGCAGCAGTAGTAGCAGGAACTGAGGCTTATCCTTTTAGCCTTTCTTCTTTGAGGTATAGGTAATATTGATAGCTATCTTCCTTACATTTGGCTATCATCTCATCAACCTCAATTTTCTTCTCCTCAATTTCTCCTGGCATCACTGAGGGCATGAATGTAGGTCTCACTGGTTGAACCAAGTGAGTGGGCTCAGTAATGTGGATGCTAGTTCTCCTAGTTACTCTTCTGGTAGGCTCAGCAGTAACTTCACTCATCTTCCTTTTTCCCTTCCTTACTGGTTTTCTCCCACCTTCTTCTTCCTTTTGTATCTCAGCAATCACTTCTTCAGATAAAAGCTTCATTCTCCTCAAGTTTTCACTGGAGAGGGTTGGTACACTCATGGTTTTGAGTGCAACTCCAGTCTTCAGTGTTAAGCTCTTGAAGATGTCGAATCAAGCCTTTATTGTCCATGATAGCAGAGAGCAACCTTCCATAAGGGATATTCAAGTTCTTTGCTTTTCTGGAGAACATGATGTTTCTTCGCAGATGATCAAAAATGAGACTTGGCATGTTGAGTTTGGCCTTTATCTCATAATTACACTTAATGAACTTGTGGTCACTACTCACAGTGTCCACAGACCCAAACATGGGAACCATGCAGTGCATTATAATCTTGAAAAGCACTCTGAACTTGTTCTTCATGTCCACAGCCTTGAAACCACCAGGCTTCTCATAGAAAGAGTCATTGATTGTTCCCCAGCCACCAAAATCCTTTTCCCAAATTTCCCTCTTCAAGATATGACTCGAGTTAGGGCATTTGATAACATCAGCAATAATATCCTGAGTAATCAGAATATTCCTATTTTGAATGTAGCTGTGAATGGTGTTGTTCTTGAACCAAGCATACATCTAAAATTCCTTTACCAGTTCCTCATACGTAGGGTAGTTTTCCATACAGAAGAAATCCATTATACCCATATCGATGAAATCAGTTCTGAAGGCGTACCCTTTAGCAGCTAGGTCTTCAAAATTCACTTGGTGTTCCACCATTACCTTCAGTTGGTGTTGCTCAGCATTCACCAAGGTAGGTTTAGGTTCTTCATTCGGACCAAAGGTAACTAGCTGTGAGGTAGCCATTGCAGAAAAAAAACAGGAAGTTGCAGAGAGCAGGTAGAAGAGAAAGGGGTTAAGGGTTTAGAGCGTGTGGCTTCTCAGAGAGATAGTGTGAGTAGTGGGTGTAGTGAGTGAGTGAGTGGGTAATAAAACGTGTTGAAGAAGGCAGACTGCCTTTTTCAGTTTTCAACAAACATATATATCTTTTTTTTATTTTTAGAAAGTCGTTACTACTCATTTTGGTTGGTCTTGATAGGTCAGAGTAATAAATGAAATAAAAGAAATAAATAAATTGTTGTTTAAAAAAAATGTGTCATGCAAAGTATTAAAAAGGCGCAGTAAAACTGTCCTCGGGCAGTAAAAGAAATAATGACTCAGTGAGAATAACTCTCAGCCACTAACGCATCAACCAGTCTCATAGAGACATGTGTACACAAAGATTCTTAGAGGCACCTTTGTGATAAATGCAACAGACACATATGAACAGTCACCAAAACAGATGATACAAGTATTAAAAAATTGATAAGATAATAAATAATATAAACAAATAATTAATAATTAAATAATAATCAGAACCAACGTATAAATAGAGGCACATATCAAGCAGACTCACATATGCCAACAGAGGCACGTGTTCAACAACAGAGGCAACTATATCAAAATTAAACACTTATTCCTTTATAAGACGAAAATTCAAACTCTTTCTTATAAAGTTGAATCTATCTTCAGCAAGGGGTTTTTCTAAAGATATCAGCCCATTGATGGTCAGTGTCAATAAATTTAATTTCAAGTATCCCTTTCTGAACATAGTCTCTAATGAAGTGATGTTTAATTTCAATATGTTTAGCACGTGAATGCAAAATAGGATTTTTAGTTAAACATATTGCAGAGGTATTATCACAGTATATATGAATGTTACTCTCTTTAATCTGGTTGTCCTAAAGAAATATTGGTTTTGTGCAAAATTGATATTGTTAGGTATTTACTTAATAGGCCTGTCTTACAGGGTCGACTGATGAAGTGGGCCATTAAATTAAATGTTTTTGCATTAAAATACGTTCTATTAAGAGCAATGAAAGGGCAGGTCGTAGCTGACTTCTTAGCTCAACACCCTTGTGTAGAAGTCAATGACCTTTTAGTCGATCAAGTTGCATGCATCAACTTGAAGCCTTGGGTGTTGATGTTTGATGGGTCAAGAACTCAAAAAGGGGTAGGTGCTAGCATCACCATTACTAGTCCAATAGGCAAGAGTTAGAGATTCATTTGTCAGCTTGATCTTGGTTGTTCTAATAAACAGGCAGAGTATGAAGCCCTAATTTTGGGACTTAAGATCCTGGCAACCATGAAAGCAAACTATGTTCAAGTCATGGGAGATTCACAGTTATTTATAAAGCAGCTAACTGGAGAATATAGGTGCAATAATCCTAACTTGAAAGAATACTATGAAACGGCTAGCAGGTTGCTGCACCTGTTTGCTGATGCTATGGTATTCCACATTCCCAGAGAGGAAAATGAAGATGCTAATGATTTAGCCCAGCAAGCCTTAGGGTAGAAAGATATGATAGTTGAAGTAAAACATGAAGAGTACCCAGTATGGGAATGTTCCTCTATAGGAATGATAGATGTAACATCCCAAATTCCCTAAGCCTAATTATTAGAAATCCTAAGTGGATAAGAGGTTTAATCTCTAAGGATTAAATAAAGTTTACCGTCTTTAATTAAGTGTCTTACAGCGAATTTGGATCTTAGGGGTAAAATGGTAAATTCACTCTAGGATTAAGGGATTAATTAGTGATGAGTGGTTTTAAGTGAATAAAATTACCTAAGCTTGGTTTAAGGACCTAAGGGCAAATCTTGTCATCTTAAAGGGGTTTATTTGCTAAATCCTAATTAAATACACATCGCTACCCCATCATACTCCATGTTTCACTTACTCTCACCCTAGAGCCCTCTCACAAACCCTATACTCCCTCCCCCTCACGATCTGTTTCTGAAAAACAGAAAAAAGAAAGGGAATAAAGAAAGATGAAGAGAGGAGAAGGAAGAAAAGAAAATAGGAGAAGAGGAAGGAAGGTGCAATCGGCCGATGGAGGAAGAAGAAGACCCAGGGTGCGGCGGCCCTGGAGGTGAGGCGCGGTGGCACGCCGGTGAGAGGAAAGAGGGTCGTGTCACTGTTCACGCGGCTGGGAGAGAGAGAGACGCCGAGAGAGAGAGAGGGTTTGGCCGGGAGTGAGAGAGAGATCGAGACTGAGAGATTGAAAGGGGCTGAGATCAAATTAGAAGAAGAAGCAACGCATTCCATCTCCATTGAAGCTTGAAGGAAGAAGGTGAAAGCTTTGAACCCCCTCCCATGGAGGTTAGGACTTGCATGTGGACTTCTTGAAGAAGAAGGAGAAGAATGTGACACAAAATGGTGATAAATCGGAGAAAGAAGAAGTTGGAGCTTAAAATCCCTAACTTGGGATTATTCAGGTAACATAGACTTCCCCTAAAACCTCCCTTAGGGTGTGCTAGGAATTGTTATATAGATTCTTTAGTTCAATAATTAGTCTATTAATTATTCTGAAATGGTCTTGTATGGGGTTTTGACTGAAATAGGGTTGGATTCTGTCCCCAACCCCCCTAAACCAATGTTTGATGTTGATGTTTGTTCTGTTGTGAGTTCCATCGAACTTCACTCGGATTATTTATGGGATTGCTATGTTTGCTACTATGATTGGATTCAATTTTGATGTGGCTTGGCATTCGAACTAGCCCATTTGTATGATTTTGGGGCAATAAGTTATTTGAGATTGAATTGCATGCACTAAGATATATGTATTCGCTTAGTGTAGAGGATAATTTGATAAGGGTACTAATCCTCTTTACACCTTTTAAGTTTCCTAATGATCTTGGTTTCTTAATATGTTTGAGGTTTGATTAAGTATAGTGAACAAATAAATATGTATATATTTAAGGGGAGGATTTTTCCATACATCGCACACCACGTATGGCTGGAAACAACGGTAAAAATATTTATGATTTCAAGTCTATGTTATTGAGTTTTATAAACTCACCTTTGGGGCGTTGTTTTCAGTCACATTTGTTGAAGAGGTTCAGAGCATTGGATTGTGCTCGGTCTCGCTTATCTACGAGACCCGAGTCACCGGATCACCAGTCATGTCCTAAGTCTTAGGTTCTGTCCTAGTATTATATGTAATTGTAATTATTTTACTTTATTATTATATTGAAAAAGAAGTTGTAATAATTAAAGTTAATTACCTTTGAAACTACGAGTTATGTTTAATATTTTCATAGCGTATTTTGTATAACAGCTTAAGTATTCAGCGATTTTATTGAAGAAAGTCTGGTATAGGATTGTGTCTGAGGATTCTTCTTTATTATCAATCGGTATGTGAAAAATTTTTCGAGTCTAATCCTATTTATTTAGGGTTTAATTGTAAGTAATTCCCTAATTAGAGTTAGGGTGTTACATTATGGTATCGAGCTTGATTCGACCTCTCGACCGTGTGATTCAAGTATGTCTAAGACGTGATCCGGTTTAGGAAAGAGTCAGTTGTGTCTGTAAGTCTAAGGTTTCTAAGTACTTTCGATAAATTATTGAGGTAGGCCACCTCAAGGATTTATTCTAAGTACGAGGGAATTGAAGACGAGCATAATATTGTCTTATATGCTCGCTTTGTGAGATATCTTTATATAAGTGTGTGATGTTTGGTGTGACCTTTGTAAATTCCGCCCATATATGCATTTTAGTTATATGATTGGATGGTTTGATTGTATTGAAATATATGTCAATTGTGGAGGTTTGAGGAAGAGATAATGCATTTATATCGATTGATTATGATACTTAACTTGGAATTATGAGTGTATGTGTAACATCCCAAATTCCCTAAGCCTAATTATTAGAGATCCTAAGTGAAAACGAGATTTAATTCCTAAGGATTAAATATAGTTCATAGCCTTAATTTAGTAGTTTAAAACCAATTTGGAACAAAAGGGTAAAATAGTAATTTTACCCAATGATTTAGGAAATATGGGACTAATTAATTAGGAGTAGTTTAATTAATTAAAATTACTCAAGATGTTATTAGGGACCTATAGTTAAATTGTGAAATTGAATGAGGACTTACAAGTCAAATTTTAGTTATGCCTTTGACTTAGATCTACCATACACCACACTTATGGTCTCTCCACCCTAACACCCTCTCATCTCCTCATCTACTCCCTCCCTCTCGTGACTGCGACCAATGTAAAAGGGAAAGAAATCAGAAAAAAGAAAGAAGAAGAAAGGGAAATAAAGAGAGCAGAAAGAAGGAAGAGGTGCGATCGAAGGAAGGGGAAGGAAGAAGGGTCGCGGTGGTGGCCTGGTGGTGGCGCAGCGGCGGCGTGGAAGGTGGCCTCGCCACTGTTCACGCTATGGAGAGAGAGTGAGGGACGAACAGAGAGAGGGAGGGAGAGTTTGAGAGAGAGAGTGAGAAACCGAGAGTGAGAGAGATTGGAAGAGAGAAAGAGCTCGACTTGGAGGAAGATGAAGGAAGAAGATGGAGGTTTCACCTCCATTAAAGCTTGAAGGATGAAGATGGAAGCTTGAAGCTTCAAGAAATGCTCCAATGGTGGTTGGGTTTCTGAACAACAAAGAAAATGACGTGCATGTGGATTCTAAGCGAAGGAGAAGATGATTATGAGCTTAGAACGTTGAAAGAAGAAGAATGAGGATTTTTGGAATTGAAATCCCTAACTGGGGATTGCTCAGGTAACCTAGACTTCCCCCAAAACCTCCTTTAGGGTGTGCTAGAAATTGTTAATTAAATTACTTATATTAATTATCAGTTTATTAATTGTTCTGAAATGGTCTTGTATGGGGTTTGACTGAAATAGGGTTGGATACTGCCCCCAACCTCCCTAAACCAATGTGTGATGTTTGTACTGTTAAAAGCTCCATTGAGCTCCAATCGAAATATTTTTATGTGGTTCTCATGTTCGTTAAATAGGTCTGGTTATAATCTTGAAGTGGCTCGGCATTCGAGCTAGCCCATTATAGGAGTTTGGGAATTGTGAAGATGTGGTTTTGATTCTTAGTCATGCATGTGAGTTCTTGCATTGAATCTTGAATTGATTGAATTTGGATTGCAATGTCTTGATTGGTGATAGCTTGTGTTTGGAACCTTAAATGAAAGGGATTTAATTCCACATGATTCCTTGTGAAAGTTCTTAGGATTTGCATTGTGATGAATGACCCTGGATTACATTCATTGATTATGTTCTTGATTGAAATTGTGTGAAGTCCTGTGAGTAACATACCTTTCGGAAACCCTTTTGTAACACTCCAATGTGGGTGGGGGTTGGGTTGTTACAATATAAGGCGCTTGTATTCCTCTGATAGGAATTGTTTGGAATGTTTGCAATTTGCTCTGCAACCCCATCGTAAGTGATTAGCTACCACCTTTGCCGTTGGGGGTCCCTTGACTTTATCCTTCTATATATAGGATTTTACCCATTCTGCATTTGAGCTGGGCCTTTGGCTTTATCCTTGTATATGGGATTTTACTCATTTTGCAATTGAAATTTGGTCAAGTGGGGAAATTCATTGTGGTCCTTTGGACATTTGTTTGCAATTGCTTCTCTCTTTAAAGATGTCAACTGCATTACTATGAATTGTGATTTGCTTGTAAGCATTATTGAACACGTGTGTGCAATGATTATGAATTGAGGTTGGTGAAAAATGATCGTGTTATGTTTAGGTTATGTGTTGATGTGTGTTTGGGAGTTAGAAATTTAGTTGCACTATCATGTTTGAGGTTTGATTAAGGATAGTGAACAAATAAATAAGTATATATTTATGGGGAGGATTTTCCATATGTCGCACACCACGTATGGCTGGAAACAACGGTAAAAATATTTATGATTTCAAGTCTATGTTATTGAGTTTTATAAACTCACCTTTGGGGCGTTGTTTTCAAGTACAAGCTGTTGAAGAGGTTCGTGAGCATTGATTGTGTTTCTGCCTTGTTTTCCTACGAGACCCGAGTTACCGGATCATGAGTCGAGTCTTGGTTTCTGAGTTGTGTCTTTGTGTAATTAAGAGATTTATGTATAATTTGTAATTATTTTAATTATCTATTCTTTGAAAAGAAGTTGTAATAATTATAGTTAATTCCGCTTTCGAAACTCTGAGTTATGTTTAATATCTTCATAGCATATTTTGTATAACGCTTAAGTATTCAGGGATTTTATTGAAGAAAGTCTGGTATAAGATTGTAATATATGATTCTTCTTTATTATCAATCGGTATGTGAAATAATTTTTTTTGAGTCAAATTCTATTTATTTAGGGTTTAATTGTAAGTAATTCCCTAATTAGTGTTAGGGTGTTACAGTATGATTAAGTATGTGGTTGGTACTTGGTTGAGTAGATTTTGAACAAGGCTTTAGGAATAAAATACTGCACTTGTATCCTTTGTTGGATTGCTTGAATTGAGTTTAAATTGCATGTCTTTATGAGTTAAAATTATGCACTATCATTGTTTGTTGGAATGCTTTGAGTTGGAATAGATTTTGCATGTAAAAAGCTGTCAAAAAAAAAAAAATCTGCACATGTGTATATATTTAGCATCTTTGAATTGGAATGGAAATACGTGTATGATTGTGTAAAAATCCTGCACCTGAGTAGTTTGTTAGGATACTTGATCTAGAGTTAATATGCATGCCTCATTGAGATAGAAAATCCTACACTATTAGGGCTTGATGTATACTTGCTTAAGAGTATTATTTTCATGTAAATCAAGAGATAAAATGCTGCACTATGTAGTTGTAGTGAATTGTTGATTTGAGATGGGACTAACATGCTGATAATTCTGCACTGTGGATACTTAAATGAATTGCATGATTAGGTTGAATGTGAGTTCTTCTCACATTAGGTGTGGGCAACCAATAAGTCCCACCATAGGGTTATCTTGCCTTGCTTGCATGTTCATATAGTTGAGGTGTTGGGTGAATTCCGGTTATCTAAGATTAAAGGAATGAGTTTAGAAGTCTTGAGCATGGCTAAGTGAGGTTTGAGTAGAATTTTGGAATTTGAGATATGGTTTGCCTTTGCATGTAGTTATAAGTGTGTGCAAAGTGTTTGATTGATCATTTGAACTTGCTTGATCACTGATATTGATTTCTATTTGGTTGGATTTGATCTTGAATGGCTTGAATCAAGTTTTGGGAAGTTAGGGACTCTAAAAACCCATTTTTCTGCTGAATTCTGCAGGAGTGCTCTTGAGTTGCTCTTCGGATGCTCTTGAGCGCACTCCCTGTCATTTGGAAAACAGAAGCAGCTGTAGGAGTGCTCTTGAGTTGCTCTTCGGATGCTCTTGAGTGCACTCCCTGTCGTTTGGAAAACAGAAGCAGCTGTAGGAGTGCTCTTGAGTTGCTCTTCGGATGCTCTTGAGTGCACTCCCTGCCGTTTGGAAAACAGAAGCAGCTGTAGGAGTGCTCTTGAGCTGCGCCTCAAGTGCTCTTGAGCGCACTCCCTGTCTCTTTTATTTAATTTTTGTCTGTTTCAATAGCTTAGAGGCTGAGAGGGCAGACCTTTAAGACCCTTTTTAATCCTAATATGTTGATGGTTAATTGGACTAGTAACCTTAAGTAGTAGGGCTTAAAATTAAGGTTATATGCATGCATAACCTGATACTTTGGCATTAATATGAGTGATGCATTTGATTGAAATTGTTTGTGTTTGAGGACTATGAAGTAGTTACTTTGGAGTGTTGTGGATCAATGATCTATATGTAGTGCCCTTATCTAAATGGGGTTTCAACCCTAAGTGAGGATTTATATGATTGTTTAGTATTATATTATTGTTAAATGCCTTGTGATTGATTTGATTATGTTCTTGATTGAATTTATGTGTCAAGTCCTGTGAGTAACACTTGATGTGGGCTTTGGCAACCGGAGGGACCCAATATCGGCTACCTGAGGACCGAGCCGGGGTGTTACAACAAAAGGCATTGAATGTGATTGAGATTGAGGATGTTTGCATAAATATTGCAAACCCGTCCTTGGTTATTTTGGGTTTTCCACTGACGGGGACTCCTTGGTGGAGCCAATTAAGCTTCTCACTCTTTTCTTTGGGTTATTGAGTGGCACCAAGAGGGTCCATCCTTTATGAATTGTGAATGCTATGTAAACAATATTGAATAATTGTTAGCATTGATATGATATGAGGTATGTGACATGTGAATTGCTATGTGAACACTGTTGATTATTTGTTTGCATTAACTCTGGCTTGAAGTATGTAACCTGTGATTGATTATGTAACAATGTTGAACATTGTTGCATTACTTATGATTGAGGATTATGTTATATGCTTATTTGTGATCAATTGATTCCATAGTTATTCCTCAATAGGTAAGTGCTCCTAATGGTGACCTTACTGTTAACGGTGTTAGTAAACATGACCAATTTTCAACTATTAATTTTGAGAAGGTCACTTTGGATATATTGTACCTAGAGTGGTTCAACACTGTGTTAATCCTTTTGTCGTGACCACTTGGTTCTACGACAATTAGAATTGGTAAGTAAGGATTCTTAGCGCGCGGTTTTGATCAGTTTAGGATGGGCATTCATAATCGCTTAGGTTTCCAACGCTTGTTAATTAATCAGGTTTGTTGGGCCTAACCAATGTGGATGGATCTTAAATTGATTGGGAACCTCAAGGCCTCCTAAAGAACTTATAGTGCTTGTTTTCTAAAATCGAAAGGGATGGTGATGAACCAGACTTAGTAATACCTGAGTTGTAATTAGGGAACCTCGTAGGGAGTCTAAGCCCTAATTCGTTAGAAACACTTTAAGCCTTCTAGGCATAGTGACTTTGCTAGAATAACTAGCCGGATGAAGAGTATTAGACCATAGTCCTTGGACTACTAGAGTCATAGTATAGCTAAATCGGCGGGAATTCAAGGAAATTAATGTCTACGCTAGATTCAACGGCCGGTGTATGAAGTGGCATTGTTTGACCAATTACAAACTTTGTCTTGACTTAATAAGCATCTTATTGGGATTAGGACTTAGTTTGTAACTGGTTAGCTAAATCACAAGTTCTCCAGATAGTTGACCTAGGGTAGCTATTAATTCTTTTTTTTTTTTAAATTTCGAGGATTTAGAACGACCAAGGGAAGGAACTTACTCATTTGAAGCAGAGTAAAATTAGAGTTCACAGGGAAGCACGGATGGCGAATCTTATATAAGGATAAGGATAGAAGGTAAGGCGAATTTTGGGGACAAAATTCCTAAAAGGTGGGGAGTAATGTAACATCCCAAATTCCCTAAGCCTAATTATTAGAAATCCTAAGTGGATAAAAGGTTTAATCTCTAAGGATTAAATAAAGTTTACCGTCTTTAATTAAGTGTCTTACAGCGAATTTGGATCTTAGGGATAAAATGGTAAATTCACTCTAGGATTAAGGAATTAAGGGACTAATTAGTGATGAGTGGTTTTAAGTGAATAAAATTACCTAAGCTTGGTTTAAGGACCTAAGGGCAAATCTTGTTATCTTAAAGGGGTTTATTTGCTAAATCCTAATTAAATACACACCGGTACCCCACCATACTCCATGTTTCACTTACTCTCACCCTAAAGCCCTCTCACAAACCCTATACTCCCTCCCCCTCACGATCTGTTTCTAAAAAACAGAAAAAAGAAAGGGAATAAAGAAAGATGAAGAGAGGAGAAGGAAGAAAAGAAAAGAGGAGAAGAGGAAGGAAGGTGCGATCGGCCGATGGAGGAAGAAGAAGACCCAGGGCGCGGCGGCCCTGGAGGTGAGGCACGGTGGCACACCGGTGAGAGGAAGGAGGGCCGTGTCACTGTTCACGCGGCTGGGAGAGAGAGAGACGCCGAGAGAGAGAGAGGGTTTGGCCGGGAGTGAGAGAGAGATCGAGACTGAGAGATTGAAAGGGGCTGAGATCAAATTAGAAGAAGAAGCAACGGATTCCATCTCCATTGAAGCTTGAAGGAAGAAGATGAAAGCTTTGAACCCCCTCCCATGGAGGTTAGGACTTGCATGTGGACTTCTTGAAGAAGAAGGAGATGAATGGGACACAAAATGGTGACAAATCGGAGAAAGAAGAAGTTGGAGCTTAAAATCCCTAACTTGGGATTATTCAAGTAACATAGACTACCCCTAAAACCTCCCTTAGGGTGTGCTAGGAATTGCTATATAGATTCTTTAGTTCAATAATTAGTCTATTAATTATTCTGAAATGGTCTTGTATGGGGTTTTGACTGAAATAGGGTTGGATTCTGTCCCCAACCCCCCTAAACCAATGTTTGATGTTGATGTTTGTTCTGTTGTGAGTTCCATCGAACTTCACTCGGATTATTTATGGGATTGCTATGTTTGCTACTATGATTGGATTCAATTTTGATGTGGCTCGGCATTCGAACTAGCCCATTTGTATGATTTTGGGGCAATAAGTTATTTGAGATTGAATTGCATGCACTAAGATATATGTATTCGCTTAGTGTAGAGGATAATTTGATAAGGGTACTAATCCTCTTTACACCTTTTAAGTTTCCTAATGATCTTGGTTTCTTAATATGTTTGAGGTTTGATTAAGTATAGTGAACAAATAAATGTGTATATATTTAAGGGGACGATTTTTCCATACATCGCACACCACGTATGGCTGGAAACAACGGTAAAAATATTTATGATTTCAAGTCTATGTTATTGAGTTTTATAAACTCACCTTTGGGGCGTTGTTTTCAGGTACGACTGTTGAAGAGGTTCAGAGCATTGGATTGTGCTCGGTCTCACTTATCTACGAGACCCGAGTCACCGGATCACCAGTCATGTCCTAAGTCTTAGGTTCTGTCCTAGTATTATATGTAATTGTAATTATTTTACTTTATTATTATATTGAAAAAGAAGTTGTAATAATTAAAGTTAATTCCGCTTTCGAAACTCTGAGTTATGTTTAATATTTTCATAGCGTATTTTGTATAACGCTTAAGTATTCAGGGATTTTATTGAAGAAAGTCTGGTATAGGATTGTAATACAGGATTCTTCTTTATTATCAATCGGTATGTGAAAAATTTTTCGAGTCTAATTCTATTTATTTAGGGTTTAATTGTAAGTAATTCCCTAATTAGAGTTAGGGTGTTACAATAGACTCTTGGAAACAAGAGTTAATCGACTACCCTAAAAATCCTTCAAGTACTACTGACTTCAAGCTCAAGCAGAGAGCACTTAAGTATGTATTAGTAGATGATGAACTCTACAGGAGGGCTATCAATGGAGTATTACTTAAGTGCATAGACAAAGATGAATCCATGAAGGTTATGGGGGAGGTACATAAAGGAATTTGTGGTTCACATAGGGCTGGACCAACAATGAAATGGCTAATATACAGGCAAGGGTATTACTGGCTTACCATCACAGCTGATTATTATCAATATGCCAAAGGGTGTGAAGCCTGTCAGCTGCATGGTCCAATACATAGGGTTCCAGCCGAAAACCTACACCCAGTGATAAAACCTTGGCCATTCAGGGGATGGGCAATGGATTTAATAGGCAAAATCTATCCACCTTCATCTAAGATGCATGCATTTATCATAGCTGCGACTTACTACTTTACCAAGTTGGTAGAGGCACAGCCGATGGTGAACGTGACTCAAGAGGAGGTGATTAGGTTTATACAATGCCAAATCATTTATAGATTTGGTATCCTTGAGACCATCACCACAGATCAAGGTACTATGTTCACTGGGGAGAAAGTGGTGGCCTTTGCACAACAATTTGGGATTAAGTTGATTCATTCATCCCCTTATTATGCTCAAGCCAATGGGCAAGCAGAGGCTACTAACAAAATTCTTGTTGATTTAATCAAGAAGAATATTGAAGATTGGCCCAGGAAGTGGCATGAAACATTGAATGAGGTATTGTAGGCCGTGAGGAATTCTAAATGCAATGCAACTGGATTTACTCCTTATCGGCTAACATATGGTCAAGATGCAGTGTTGCCATTTGAGATAAATGTGACTTCATTAAGAGTAGCAAAGTAAAACTTGCTAAGTCTAGATGAATATCAATAAGCCATGCTACTGGAATTAGATTCTGTTGATGAAGATCGACTCATGGCCTTAAGCAGAGTTGAATGCAGCAAGAAAAAAAATGGCTAGAGCCTACAACAAACATGTAAAACCAAAGACGTTTATTGAAGGGGACCTTGTTTGGAAAACCATATTACCTATTGGGATTAAAGATCCTAGGTTTGGGAAATGGTCACCAAATTAGGAAGGGCCATTTGTTGTTAGCCTTTCATGGTGGTGCTTATCGGCTAGTTAACATGCAACGCGAAGAATTAAATAGGAACATCAATGGAAAATACCTCAAGAGATACTACCCTACCATATGGGAAGGCATACTAGAGGAATAAAGGAAAATGACATTTAACAAAGAAGAGATATTGTCTTTGGTGACCACAGATCGGCCACCTAGCCCAAAATACTTGAATTAAAATGAAAAAGCAAGAAAATGCTAAAGAGGGTTAGGTAGCTGCAGCACCAGGCATATCACTTGTGTGATCTTCAGTATGCTTAGAACCCAGTTCGGCTGAAGATGCAGAAGCATCCTTTGCAGCCAAAGCCACAGCAGTTTCAGGGGTAAGCTCAGCCGATGCCTCCACTACAGGGATAATGGGGTCCGCAGAATCGCCTTGTTTGGTGGCTGAGGTACCGGCTACCACGAGGGCTTCTTTCCTTTTGGCCTCTTCCAATTGCCTCTTGAAGGAGTCCCAAGTCCTGTTAGCTTCTGCTAACCCATCACCACTAGTCTTCAAATCCTTCTCTAATCCTGCCTTTTGTGCAGATAACACCACAATGTCATGATCCAGCGAAGAGGATTGGGTGTAAACAGCAAAGCGTCGAGTGGAGAGGGAGTCTAGCTTCTCGGTTAGGGCAGTCGATTGAGGGGCCAATGTTTCCATCTCCTTCTTGATTTTCTTTAGCTCAGTTGACAAGATAGACAGCCGTTCATCAATGGCCTTGCGGTGAGACAAAGTCTCTTGTCGTTCTGTTTCCAAGCTAGGAAGGAGGCCTGAAATTGAGCCTTCTTTTCTTGAAGTTCCCTCAACCTTCTAAGGTAATGGGAAGTCATATCATGAACCTCTCAGGAGCGGCCATATTGGTGAGCTAAATCATTTAGCTGAAGAGCAAGAGTATTATAACCTCCTGGCTAGCCGCAGAGATGTCAGTCGAATTGGCAAGTTTGAACAAAGAAGTTCTCAGGGCTGTAACCTACTCTCTATTGGTTGGAATCTCCCCCATCAATGTTGCATTCATTCTCTCCAAGTGATTGGAAATGGGAGAGGAAACCAATGGGAGAGGGTTAGCTGAGGTGAAATATTTTGTCAGTTCCTCTTCAAAAATTGTCACCACCGGAGCTCTAGGGGAGAAGGCATGAGGGGAGCTTCATGGATGGGTTCTTTAAACAGAAGTGAAACAGTGGAAGCTTGAGGCGCCTGTGTCAATCAATGGATAGCCGATGAGACAGATAAACATAAATACATAAAGAAAAGTAAGAATCAGCTGTACCATTGTAGGAACTTGTGAACTGGTGCCTTGAACAGGCTCTTGAACATATGGAGCTGGTATCTCCACACGTGGCTTCTAAGAATAAAGAGAAGTTAGATTCAGGCAAATAAAGAAGTTTTGAGAAGGATACTTGGGTAAAACATTTACCTTCACTTTCGGCTGCTTCCCTTTGCCAGCCGATGGAGACTTTTCTTTAGGCCTGGTTTGAGTTTGAGGAGGTTCCTCTATTACAATACCAGTGCCCCTGGTCCTTTTCTTGGTAAGGGGAGTGATAGGGTCATCTTCAACAAGAATGACCTTTGGAGTTGTGGCTGCCACAAAACAAAAACAGTGAGGAACAACCTTGAGAAAAGATAAGTGTAATGAGAGAGTCGAATCAAAGGACACTTACTTGGTTGGGTTACTGGAGTCTTCATTCTAGTGGAAGTCCTCTTTGAAACCTAAACCTGAGGCTTAGCCTTAACTGGAGTGCTCTTTGGTTGAGTTGCTGGCCTTGCTGCTTCTCTAGCTGGTTCACTGATATCAGTAATAACCAATCTGGTGACATATTTTTCCAGCCGATCAGGAAACAACTGAGTCTTCACTGATGGCCACCAGTTGGCAAAAGCAGAGGTTTCACCAGAAGCAGGGCTGAAGGAAATCCACTGGAAGGCCTTGATTTTCTTGAAGTTGGTGGTGGCCACCTCCATCACATTATTGGCAGAAAATGCCAGTCGACCAAGGCTCCCAATCTTGGAGTCATACGGAAAGGGTACATGCTGAAGAAGCTCAAACTGCCTTGCCACACAGTTAGGGTAGTAAAACTCAGCCGATAACTTGTTATTTCTTGAAGTAGGCTTGAGGCCACAGAGTAAATCACGTGTTGTGAAAACTGAGCTCCAATTAAGCTCCACTTGATCTGGCTGGTCAACTGGGAGAGGCTCATCCTATGAGAAAATCCAAAATGGGCCAATGCCCTTTTCCAAAACAGGGCGCCAGTCAGCCGATATCCGAGTCAAATTGAAGAGCTTCTCTGTCACACTGAAGGCATAAGTGACCTCACAAGGTATAATCCTGAGATGAGTCCCCAAAATACTTACATTTTGGGGGAGAGAGCTAGGGTTAAAGCGTGAATCGATGAACTATGGAAAATAGAGCATTATCCAGAGTTGTAAGAACCAAAGAGGTCCTTGGACATTCTTGATGTCTTCTCTTCCCTGTAGCCGCTCTAAAACGGTGAACAGGTAGCAGTAGAGGTATGAGAGGAAGAGAGTTCCCCAAGAGAAATTGTCATCTAAGTTGCAAGAGCCACATACAATTGTAGCTCTTACACCACAGTAATGGAACTGGAGCAAAGGAAGTACTTGCTAAACTAGTAAAGGAGGAAGGCGTTGGGTTCAGCATCAGTCACAACTCCTTTGGACTTGGCATTATTGGCAAGGAAGTTGGAATAACCAGAAGTACTCTTGGAAAAATTGAATCCCAAGTCTAGGACCTGAAAAGAATAGTGGGAGGGGACATCATCGCCGGTGATTGGAAGTCCCATGATAGCCGCAACATCCAGAAGAGTGGGGGTGATCATTCCCCATGGAAAAATAAAGGTGTTGGTAGAGATACACCAATAGCCGAAGAAGCCATAAAGTAGCTCCAAGTTGAGTGGAATGTCTTGAGTAGACAGCATGATCATGTCATAGAGGCCCCATTGCCTCCATTTGTCAGATTTGGCTTCCTTCAGCCGATTAACCCAGTCCACGTAGGGTTGAGGAGAGCAAGGCCACGAACGGAGGTCAGTTGATTTGGAATTTGAGGTGAACTAATCACAAGAGATTGGTAGGGCATACAAAGATAGGCCCATGTATTCCTTCAAGAAGATAGCTCCTTCTTCCAGTTTCGAAGTGGAAAGTGTCAAGGATATGAAATCCTAAATCTCGAAGAGAGGAGGACAGAAACTGAATCGAGAGCCGCAAGAGGGCTTGGAGAATGCTCAACGCTCATAGAACTAGATGATTGTGAGTCATCGTCCTCGTAGGACTAGTTTTGAGAATCGGAGGCAGAAGACATTGTGAGCGAGTTGCAGGTAAAAGCGAAATCGCAATGAAAGGGGTAAAACTACAGGAATTAAGGCTTGCAGAAAGTGTGAAAAGGTAATTCGGCTAAGGGGTATTTAAAGGAAAAGTTAATCAACAGCGTTAGGATTCGATGGGAGTAAATCGAATGGATAAGATTAGTCATTGCACTATTTAAAAAGTCGTTGCAAATGTATAACTTAGCATTTATGATTAAAAAGGCGATTTAACATTAATCATTACGTCGCCTCAGCCTAAACCTAAAGTTTTACAGCGAAGATCAGCATAAGGGGGCAATTGTTTACACCCAAAATATTCTCAAGTATTAGCCGAATCCAACAGTAGCTGAAGCAAGGAAATTAGTCAATTAGATGTTAGCCGAATCACAAGTCAGTCGAATATGCAGCTGATAGAGCCATAAGCAGGAAACTAAGAGCTAGGCATAGGCCTTAGGCTTACTGGGTTGAATTGAAGATATTGGGCCTTTTGGGCTAGCATGAAGTCACTTATTGGGTCAAGCTCTTGAAATTGCTCCATGAGCCGAATGAGGTGGAGACTAATTTTGAATTAATTAAAATTCAAAATTAATTAAAGTCAAGATGATCTCTAAGTTTTTAGGAGCTGAGCGAGAGAACCAAGGATAAGATCCATGCTGAGAAGACCGTTGGTTAAGAACGTGGCTATGACGTGGTAGTGCGCCTAGATTTTATGATTGTGGTTAGTGGAGCATGGTACTACTCAGCCGATTAACTGCCAACTAGGAGTTTATCGTTGTTAGCCAACTGAACGTGTCAAATAGGGGTAGTTCTTGGTTGTCACTATAAATACCCAAGTTGTACATAATTTTTGACACATCAATTAATATAAACAACTTATTTTCGTTCAAGTTTATTCGGCCGCACTTTATGTTTATCTTTGTGTTCTCGTTTTTATCTTAGTTCACTTACTTAACCCTTTTTGGAGTGAGTTAAGGAACCCATAGCCGAGGAACAGAGTTCTTTCCTTGGCGTAATCGCTTGAAGAAAAGGGAATCACTGTTGTGGAGTTTTGCCGATTTGCGGTTAAGTTACATTCCAGTCAACAGTAATTGAGGAAGTTTATAATGACAATGTTAACATGAAAAGACAAATTGAGATCTTACAGTAATAGATTTTATGTTTCCATTTTCACATTTAATTTCTATCGTGAACTATAAGGAGCTCATCCAATTTACAATTCTGATGAATAGTAGGAGAACAAATCGTAGAGAAAGCCAATGAACATAAGGAGCTCATCTTAACTAGGGAAGCCAATGCTAATTCTGTTTGAGAGTATCAATGACGTATTTCATAATTGCAAATAGGCATATCTTATGACTATAGTAATTTTAACATACTTTTGGACATAAGGATTTTTTAATTACTGGTCGATCTACGTGGTAACGTGGTTCAAAATAAATTTTCAAGAGGAGGAGAGGGCACGAGAAAGGGAACTAACAAGGACAAAAATGACAAGGTCATGTCAGTGAGGCAGTGTCTAGAAGAGAGAACGATAATGCAAGTATATTTTCCACTTAAAATCTTATTTTAAACTCATATGGTACCGAATTCTTAACCTCAAAATACTGTTATTTCGATTAGTAACATAGATTTTTTTTATAAATCTACAATAAATATATAGAGGCAAAAAATAATTTTAAAAAGTCAAAAGTACAATTAAGATAAATTAATGTACATTCCTCAGTCCCAACTATACTTTAAGCTGCTGAAAAGGCATTTCAAAAGTTGTTTTCATTCTAAAATTTGGTTGTTCATTCCTATGCAAGAATCATTCATGATTTCATGCATATGAAGTCAGAGATACAACGATTGAAAAATCAAGCTAGCAATATTAGAGAGAATAAAAAAGGCAGAATCACAATTGAATGTCAACTAGATTAGTGTTACTATCGGCCAAAGCATAAGGCCACACAAGCCCTTAATTTAGGCCTTCAATCTGCCCCTCTCATCCACTTATGAATTCACCACAATTTTAAGACCTAACATAAATTACATATACGAGGCGCCTCTAATGATTTATTAACATTAAGTCCTCACATAGCTTTAGGCCAGAAATTGCCTTTTCCAACCCTACATTGATGATTAATTACAACATGGAGTCTTGAACAACCAACATATTGTCATATTTTATAAACTCTGATTGAACATTGGCCGACTGTGCTATTGCGAAAGTTATTATAATTGGAACCAAAATAAAATTTCTAAAACAATTCAATCCATGCTCAATGAATAGTTTGATGGAAATACAATTAGAACTATACATTCTTATAAATTGCTTTTATCTATAATAAATGAAATAATAGATTAAAATTTACATGATAAAAAAAAATATGTATCAAGTAGAGAAAATATATAAAACAATAACCGTCAATTGCTAAACCATGCCGGCATGATAAAACTTACAAATTCAAATAAAAAATAGATAGTACTCGTCAAAATAAAATCAATTTATTTAATTGGTTTCTTGTGCAGATCCTCCCTTTCTTCCATGACGTTCTGGATGTCAGCGACGATGGAATTATGGGTATCGTGCAGTTGGTGCTTTGCTTGGTAGGGGTGAGGACTCTTAGTCTACAATCCATCAGAAGTTGGCATTAGAACTTCAACAATGGAGAACTGACTATGACAGGTTATTTGGCGATGAGGGTTGGGTTAACCATTTTATTCAGTCTTTATATGTTGACAAAAAGGCAACAGTTGCTGACGACGAATGCTGGAAGCAGCACAAACTGCCATTCTTGCCATTTTCAGACTAGTTGCCTTCCAAATATGGATGCATCTAGATTCCAAAGTCTCCATCATTTTCCAGCCCATGATTCAAGAGTGGACTAGCCTGCAAAGTACACAATTTCACAATAATTTTAAAGCTAAAAAAAGAGTAGTAGCAACGAGAACGAACTTAAAAAAAATAGAACTAGTTTTTTAGAGACTACTTCATTCTAAATTGCATTATATTTGTAACATGCAGCTTTGTGGGAATAGGTTGAATGCATCTTAGGTAATAAAGATAACTTAATTACTCATCTTGTGAAAAAATTGAAGGTAATTATTAAGGAATATAACTTAGGGAATATATATATATATATATATATATATGAAATTAAAAGGTTGAATGCATCTGAGGGAATATATATATATATTAATTTCATAATAATTACCTTTAATCGTCACCTTTTACGTGTACTGTTTTAATCAAGGAAATCACAGTTGTTGTAGATCTGTGGTGGACATTATCTAAACGAATAATATAGCAAAGCATAACTGAGAAGGCATAGAAATAAAAGACAACAACGATAATTTCCATTTGATCGGGTCCGTGATGATAGTCCATTATGAGGGTTTGTTGCCTCGCTTATGGATCTAGTGGAAACAAAACAAACACGATTAGAATGGAGAAAAGAAGCCAAACTAAAAAATAGATGCAATGAATGACAGACCATGATGAATAACCTGAGATTAGTCATATATATGGTACTTGTCTAAGTAGACTGAAGTCTCAATTGATGTACCCTTCCCTAGTAAATCATCGTAACCGATTCAAAAATACAATTATATATGTGTGTGAACATTTCTTATATATGAATGAGTGATGCATATATTGCGTAAGGTGATTTTTTCAAGTCTCTACAAATGAAAGCAATGGGGTATATATATATATATATATATATATATATATATATATATATATATTGAGAGAGAGAGAAAGAGAACCTTGTAGTTTTGCGGAAGTAGCGCTTGTCCTTGCGTGTACAGTCAAACTGATGATCGCAACCACATATTTTTAAGGTGTTAACCAGAGGAACTATTAAATTTAGGTTAAGTCCTCACTAGCATAGTCAAAATGATGATCGCAACACATATTTATAAGGAGTTAACTAGAGGAAGGCTTAAATTTAGGATAAGTTTTCACGAGTCTATTTTTTAATATTATAAAGCAAAAAAGAAGTATGATTTTTAAGATAATAAAATCATATAAAAATTATATTTCATTATTTTCTAGCAAGTAAATTTCACTCTAAAAAGTTAAATAAAAAATAACAATTATTAAAAAAATTAAGAATTGAATTTGAAACGATATACACATATATGTAAATAAGAGATTATAAACTATTTAAATTTTAATAATTAATGTCAATCAGATATCTTATTTTTTTCTTTTTTTTTTCTTCTTAGATTACCTTTTAAAAAATGAACACCCTAGGAATTTAATTCAAAAAGATATATTTTTGAATTCAACAATTTGTTTTGATTGTCCTTGTAAGCATCTAATGTTATAATTTGTTTCAATAAAACTATGAAGCAATGTTATGAGACTGAGACCGGTTATTGATTTTGGTAAGATTGCACGAACCTGTAAGTAATAAATATATTAATTTTGTATTAACAAAAAATATATGTAATTCAATTGTAACATATATATCAAATGATTGCCTTGATGTAATGTTTCCCTTGAAATTTAGAACAACCTCTTTGTAAGATATATCAAATCCTACAGAGGCACACTTTAGATAATGTTTTTATTTTCCCGCATTTATTATTTTATTACTTTCATACGATTTGAGCTCAATCCAATGTGAAATCGTAAATCTCTTGACTTTTCTCCCAAACACTAAAACAACTGTCTCTTTTCTACAGTTGCCCTTTTTCCCTCTCTTTCTTCTTCGCTACCTATGCTTCCTTCTTCGGTTATTCTACTTTGCTGCCGCCATGCTTCTTGTAACACCCTAAGTAGCCGCCACTTATACTATTGTAGTTGATATGATTGCGGAATACTTCGAAAAATAAGCCATATTTTCTTTTTCGAAAACTAATTGTTTTAGGAATAAAACTGAAAACCTTCCTCTAATAAAATTTGATGTTCACAAATCATTTCGCAAATAAAAGTAAGTAACGCATGAACCTCATGTCTTACATATAATAAAGTATTTAACCCTTATGGTGCATACTAAAACCATTATCATTATATATGACATCCTTAGAATATAAAAGAGTTACTACTAATTTAAAAACTAAAGTTTTGTACAACATTTCTGTTTCATGTGAAGGGAGAAATTCCAAATCGAGTACCATACATAATGCATATAAAATTCTAATAAAAATTATATATTCGATAATTATTACATACAAAGATAAAAGATCATACAACAGGCATGTTATCGACATAAGATAACTCAAGCTAATTAACCCAAAACAAGTTGTACCAACATAGAGACCAAACCATATTTAAAGACACAAACTCATCAATAATGCATGTGGATTCAATGAGATTTCCACAAGTATTGCCATATGCATGTGGGCCCATCAACAACTAACTCGGGAAAGAAGTTTCGGAATTCGTTTCAGGTTTTCCAAAATGAACTATTCATCACTAATGATGACATCCTCAACATACCAACACAACAACAAAACAAATTAAGATTTTAATTAATTAAAAACCTTTAGATTAAGGGGCTAGAACTTACAAAGGTATAGTTACCACTGTTCAATCACCTTAATGTTTAAGTTTTATATTGATATGCTTTATACTTTATTCATTGCTTATAGATTCTCATTCTAAGTACATGATATCGTTTTCTTTGAATTTGGATACTCTCATATGTTAGTAAAGAAAAAGTCTGTAAGCAGGATGAGGTACTTAGGCTTCTAACAATACTAGCATCCGTTTTATCTGTAGATTACAACACTTCAAGAAGATAAGAAAGCTTTGGAATCTATTTATCTATCTATTATAATTTATAAAAGCAGGCCCCCAAATCTATTCCAATTGCCACATCTCACAAATATGTTGATTTGTTAACATAAGAAACATTTCATTCCTTTTCATTCAAGTTAGTTTCTCCCAACCCGGCTATTCATCCATTCAATAGTCGTTACTTATAAATTATTGTCATTTAAAAGTTTTTTCAGGACATTTCATTTAAAAGATTTAAATCAGCTTTCAAACATCGAGATACTTACTATTTGCTTCAGTTATAATATTCAATGGAAATCTATCGTTACATCAGCTGCTTGCAATAGTTTCAGAAAATATATATTTTCAGTTATTTTTCTTCATTCTTAATTGCTCTCATGACACAAGCAGGAAGGTTATCGACTGTAATCTCCAAACCTACCAAAATGTAATTATATTTTTATGTTCTACTCAAACCAATACAACATGAAACTCGGTAGAAAAAGGAAATGATAAGCTTTTGGAAAGAAAAATTATACTTAGCACCCAACTTTCTTGGATAGAAAAGAATCTAGAAATACATTTGCAAACCTTCATGAAAGTTTTGGTCTATCAAATTGTTTGCTGATTTAATATCTGGATTAATGTAGGGAGAAATCATGTACTCATAAATGTATTCCAACCAAATCTCTTGCTGCATCTTGGACAATTTAAACTCTTGCTAGCAATGACAACTAATCCTTCTCTAGAAAGCAAGTACAACTATCTTAAGATCCTTGAATTCATTAAAATGATTCCAGAAAGATTCAAAAGTGGATTTTTATGATTGTTTTAAACCTAAGCTACACAAAATTTGACTTATAAACCAAAAGGAACTGTCAGTAATAACAACACCTGCATTGCATAGAGCATATATGGATAGCGAAACATGATTTTTAGAAATAAGTAACAATATATAAGCACACACACAAATATAATGATAAGCAATTTGTCTATTTTCATTAAAAACCTAAGTAATTTGTCTATTTTAGAAATAAGAAAGCATGATTTTAGAAATAAGTAACAATATATATGCACCTTAATTTTGCTATTTTCATTAAAAACCTAAGATCTAGAGTTGGTCTATATTTTTTTTTTCAAAATAACTGATTGGATATGGGTTTTAGCTATACTCTACACCAAAAACAGGTTTTTAATAGCGCTTATTTTTACCTATAACAGCGCTTTTAAGTGCTATTAAACATTGCACTATTATAGGCTAACCTATGATAGCGCTTCTGAAGGGCTATTAAAGGTACACTTATCGTAGCGGTTGGTAAATCAAGCGCTATTATAAGCCCAACCTTTCACAAAGTTATGCATACCCCCACAGGAAATTTGACATTTAGTGATAGACAAAATATGTCACTAAAAGCTGTATTGTCCATCGATAAATGTCTAGGACTTCTACCTACGGTTTTTACCAATCAGTAAAACCATGCTAGGGACGCTGAAAATGTTTGACTCCTACCTACAGTTTACGTCTGTCACTAAAAGTTATTACTATTTATTAAATTTATTTTATTTTTATTACTATTCTAATAAATAATTCATAAAATTGCTACTAAAATTAATTTACAGAGGGAGAAATACAATGTCTGTTACTTGAAATATGAAACAAAAGTGAGATTTGAAGACTATAACCGGAACAGATCATTATAGGCTCATTACTATATATCTTTGAGAATCTAGTGTAAACAATATAGACAATGCCTTACATAACTAAAAAATAATTTTCTTGTAATATATAAAAACTGAGTTGTGTAACCGTTTGTTTACATGTCATCTCCAATAATGCCATATATTTCTAATTTTGCTACGTCAGAAATATGCTGATTGAAAACAAATCCACCACTTTGTTCTTTATACAGCACCATTTATTCATAAGTTCTTTGTAAGTCATCGGCATCCCTACTATGACTTTTCGAAATTCACTTCTCATCCGCCGTATTAAAAACTTTGTAACTCTCATCCCATTTATAATTAAAACATGCATAACTCATTTGGTTACAACATCAACAAGACTTCATGCACGTTACACCATCCTCAATCAATCGACCCTAGAATCCTTCCCTCTTACTATTCCTTATTCAGAAATGCTTGATCTCGCGAATGATTCTTTTCACGAACATCATGAATGAGGTAATGGGTTAGTTTTTCAATTACATAGCCTACATGTTTCTGTAACACCCCCAATTTTTAAGAAAAATTGTTTTAACGATAAAATCCCAGATACTTGAAGGTAAGATCTTGGAGACTGATCACCTCAATGATTTACTGAGAGTACGAGGAATTATTTTGATTTATTTTAAATAATTGATTAATTGTAGATAATTATTATTTGTGATGTCAATTCAAATTAATAGACAACATAGACGCATGCTGCTTTTAAGGTGAATTTATCAATTAAACTTTATATAAGTTTTTTGTTTGACGCAGTAACACGTATTTTTGTTGACTAAGAAAGTGATTGAATTAAATCAAGATAAAATTTAATTTAAGAATTAATATTTAATATTAATTCATGGTTCAAAAATCGTGAAAAAATTCTAACGAAGTTTTGTCGTATATTGAATTGCCGAGTAATTTTTATCCGCAATAAAAATTTAAAACGAACTCCTATTTCGATGAAAATCGAAACGTAACTTGTTGTACTGATGCTTGAGTGTTTTAAATTGTTTTTATTATTTATATATAAATTATTATCACACGATGAATTAATTTTTAGGTAAATTAATTTTCACGATTAATCGGCGAAAGAATTAATCGATAACGTGATTACTCGACGCCGTATTTTTAGAACACTCAAAACTCTAGGATTAGGGGGTAATCATGAGAAGAGAGAGATTAGATATTTAGACTTGTGATTAGATTAGAATCTTACTTTATAATGTTTAGGTGTCACACCTTTGGTGGTTAATTAGATGGTGCTTTTCCTAAACCATTTTTAACCAAGTAATAAAAGCTTGTTTTAATTTTTTCTTCTCTCCTCCCTTTTTCTTATAACCTGGCTGAGAGCACCGCCCTTTCTAGTGCTCACTTTCTTTTCTTTTTCCTCTTGCTCATTAGCGGAGAAACATCAAGGCACCAAGTTCTTCCATGGCTTCCTCCTTCTTCTTCTAGGCATGACTCCATCTGCATTCTTCAACCTCCATTGCTCCTAGTTTCTTCTTCTAATTTCCATCATCTTCTTAACCTTGTAAGTAAGCTTGAAAGCAAACATTTTCCTTGTTCTTCTTAGCCCCAAAACTGTGGCCCTTAATGTAGGATTAGGAGTTGTTATTTTTTATTCTTTGCTTGTTTAATGCTTTATTTATGCATTGATTGTGATCATGAGAGAAAGGAACAAAATTTTCCCCAAATTTTCTAAACCCTAGGCCGATTTTCTCAAGGGAAAGGGGATATGTGATTTCTCATGTGAATCATGCAATTAACTTGGGGTTATTACTCCTTGATGCTTGAAATTGTTGTTGTTGTGGTTAATTTGGGTTTGATCAAAGAAAACTTGTGATTTTGGAAACCCTTGGTGCTTGAATAAGCCATGATAGGGTAATGTACTTGAGTTAATGGTTTTGTTTTGGAAAAATTGAAGGTTTTGGAAAAGGAATTATGTGTTGAATGATGTGGTTTTGTTGATTTGGAAAGTTTGTAATTTTTCCCTATTTGTGTGTGTGTTGGCCGAGAGCCCTAGGAGGCTTGGGGAAGAAAATTATTTTGTGTCCTTGTCTTGAATTAATTATATTGGGTTGTTATTTAAGTTTGGAAAATTTTAGAAAGAGTTTGATTGGATTTTGGAAGTTGTCTTGGCTTTAAGGCAATGAGACACTTAGGTGAAATGGATTCCTTGTGATTCTAAAACCAAGTGGAGCCTTGATCAAGTGTTGTTATGAAAAGAAATTTGGTGTTAGTAGTGTTTCATGTTTCAAAAACAAAAGAAAAGGAATTTGAGTCTTTAAAATATTTAATTTTCAACTTGCTTACCATTTCAAGTGTATGTACTTTATTAAAAAGATTCTTGGGGTTGAGAAACCTAGGGAATTATTTGAGTGTACTAGAATTTAGAGAATTATTTGAGTGAACTTGAATTGTGCTAAACTTTGGTGTGTGCTATTTAGGATTTTTGAGGAATTGAGTACGTGCTGAATAGAATTGTGACGTGCTTTGACACGTGGATTGTTAACTTTGGTAAGGGCACTTCACATTCAGTAGTTCTTATTGTTTTAATGTATGAACTATTGTATGCCTATGTCTGGTGATTTTCAATATGCAAATGTGGATCGTTGTGGATTGTTGAACTGTTGTGGGTCTGAATTTTTGTGACTCTAAATTGATTACATGATATGTTTGGATATATGTTTAAATCATGTGGAGATATATGACATTAGGTGGTGTTGGATAATTGAATATTTATTTGATTATGCCATATTGAAATATCATATGCATGATATGTTCATTGGAGTTAGCGGATTACATTGTCATGCGTTGTGGTATAACTTCGACCTGAATATCTTGGGGTGATGGATTGCCTCATGGCCAAAGGAATTCAGGGGCGTCATTAATTTAACCATCGCATGGGAAAGTGTTGGCTCTGGTACGTGCAGAACGACTGACCATAGCATATAGAATTCTGGAATCATAAACAGTGGCATGTAGTCGTATTTGCAGAGCATTTATGCATTCTTATTGAATTGTATGTTATGTTATACTGTATTATCTGATTTAATTAAGAAGTTGACCCTTTCCCATGGTTCTTTCAATCAATGAATGTAACCTCGATGATGAAGACTGCAAAGTGTTCGAGGCTGCTGACAAGCGTAGCTGGGATAGTCCCATCCGACTATTTGCCTTGTGTATTTGTTTGCAACTTACTAGAGGTCTAGTAAGTGTTGTAGCGTGTCGATCAGCTATTGGGTGTTGCTTTACTAATTACCGTGTTGTAATAAGTATATCATGTTTTCAAGACCTGAATTGTCGTGTGTGTAATGTTTAAATAAATCTACTTGTATGGTTATTGTGAGCTGAACATGTTGTCTTATTTATGCACCACCTTTCGAAAATACTGCAATACTCTTATTGCTATTTCAAAAGAAGTTTGAACAAAAAAAAAATTAGGCTCCCATTTTTTGAAAATCATGCAAGCAGCGTATTCCATTTACGAAAGTATTTGCACTGGCAAGAGTAATAGTTAATGTAGTAGCGCTCCAGGAACGAAGTGTTACAGTTTTCGTCAAACGGAGGAAATTATCGTTCACTAAATATTTCAAAAATCAACCCGTATACATTCGTGATTCCGTGAAAAGAATGGTTCGCGAGAAATAGCAGTTCTCTTCCTTATTATGCCTTCACAAATTTGTCCCGTCGATTTGTATCTCACACATCATTCAACTCTGAATTTTTTTTAACATTATGAACTAATATATGATTCGGTTTAAAAAATGTTGGAACCTAAACGATTGAGAAGTTTAGACGCTCAATAATTTTGATGATAACAAAGTATTTGCAAGTGAACAATTTAACTTCTAATAAGTCTTGAAGTGTGTAGGAATTGAAATGATTTATGTTTTATAACACGCTCAAGCAAGAAGAAGTATTTTACAAGAAGTTGAATACATTCCATGTGTGTCTGTGTCCGGTTCACTCCAGCGTCTTGTTTATAGCGAGCATCCGGTAGTGTATTCTTATGACACACGGTTACTCAATAGCTGCGAGTGTCCGTTTGATTTCTAAACGAGCATCTGGTCTTTTAAATGAAGCATGTGATGGACACATTTATGCTATTTTACCTCAGCTTTCCCGGAACAGAATTTGAATTTGATTTTGTGCACTCAATTTTATGTACGAGGAATCAAAGGTGACACCTTTAGAATAAGACAAATTTGTACAAAGCAATTGTGTGAAAAACAGATAGTACAATAACGAAAATATGTACTATTCTGATATTCTCTGGAAAGGAAGAAAATGACAGAATTTCAAATTACCTCACCCAATGATTTGGAGCTGAAATATCTGCAACGGTAATATCCTCAAGGTATTCTATAAATACCTCAAGCCTCTCATTGAAGAAGGTTTCTAGAAATGTTATACTCCAAAAGCTATTACTCAAGTGTGCAACCAAGTTTCGGAGAACCAGAACTGAACTTCATCGTCTTATATTCTTTCTTTTGAAAAGTTATTATTTTGAGCTTAAGTTTTTTATCCTCGTTGTGAGAGTTATTTGATTATATTCAAAACTACTTTGTGAAAGTTGTATTTCCTAGTTACAGGCTTGATTCCTCAAAGGCTCTTAACGGTATTGTCAAGTTTGTGAAAAAAGAATACTCTTAAGGAAATTTGTAATCAGTTGATTATACTGAAAATCCTTCAGGAACGAAGGGACTAGACGTAGCTACCAGTTTGGTGGTGAACTAATATAAATTTATGTGTCTCTTGCTTTACTGCTTTACATTTACTTTTATCTAAGAAAAATAAGTTTTCATAAACTTTTTTCCAGCGTCTGGTCATACTCAAACTTTCGATAAAAAATAGTATTCAAAGAAAAGTGGTTTTATCTTAAAGTTTTAAAAGAAAAGCTTTCGACACAATTCAAACCCCCTTCTTGTGTTCATTTTCAAAGAATAGAAATACTGTATGAGAACCTACACTCACCCATCTGTGCTTGCACTCATCTTCCATCTTTAACCCTTCCTAGTCCCATAATTTAACTCACCATCGATTTTGTGGATTGTTAAATCATAATAAGAAGCATTCAAACAAAATTTGTCTTGTTAGTGTGATATGTGTTATAACTCTATCCGTGAATTTTGACTATAGACCAAATGGTTATGACTAAGAAACCAATATTTTGCGACCATGGCATAGTGACAAAGAGTGTAACACCCTAATTTTTATAAAGATTATTTTACAATTTTTAACTACTTGGAAATAAATCATAGAGATTGATCACCTTAATAATTTTTTTGAAGAGTACAAAGAACTGCTATGAATTGATGTAAATAATTCGTTGTTCTGGTAATTAATTCAGATTATCAGACAGTGTAGACGTATAATGCTTTTAATATGAATTAATCCTGAAATATATGTAAACTTGTTGTTTGATTAACAGGATTATTTTATTAAGCGAGAAATAATTTTTAGGACTTAATAAGTATTTTTAAGTCACAGTTTGAATTTTTGACGTTTAGTTATTTATTAATTGATTGTTTTCTGTCATATTTAATACAACTTCTCTGTTATTAATTTTCTATGGATAATTTTATTGTTTGAAATTACCCTTGATAATAAGAAAAATTGGAATTAGTTATTATTACTAATTTACAATTTTTACTACGCTGCAAGAATTCTATTGAATTATGCCGTAATGAGGCTATCGGGTGAGTTTCTAACTGAAACATGCCCAAACGTGATCCAAATTTTACATGAAATGCCGCACACCTGGTTGATTGATAACGCGATGAAACGAAGCCTGAGCTAGGGGGGATGCACCACGGCCACAAATGGACCAAGGGGAGATGAACCTTGAGCCATAGAAGCTTCCTTAACATGTGTTGGATTATGTTTGGTTAAGTTGTAATTAGTGGGTAGTTAGTTTAGTTAATTTGTAACTAAATTAGCTAAATCCTAACTAAATGAACAAATTTGATCTCTCCTTGTCCAACCTGAATATCGTGGCTCTCTCCCTCATTAGACATCAGATCCATCCTTTCTTCCATTTTTGGTAAGCTTAGAAAAAAAAATCCTTTAGAGGGAAAGTGGTTTAGGTGGAGAACTTAGTCATTAAAGCTTGTAACCTTTATCCTTTCTTCTTCCTTCTTGATCAACCATCATCAAACTTCTTGGTAAGCCTCCTAACCCATTTTATTTTTCTCTTGGCTGCCATGAATGGGTTTGCATGGATTTAGTGTTGATTTTGCTTACAAATTCTTAGATCTTGATATATTAGCTTGATTACTTCATAGATCTATCATTTTGCTTCAAGATTAAGCATGTTTGGTGAATTTAAAAATTGTAAAACCCCTAGATCTAGATTTGGCCGAACCATAGGGGCTATTTAAGGGCTTGTTCTTGGCTTGATTTTGTTGTTTTGGAGTTAGATCTTTGAGGGTTTTAGCTTAGTATACTTAGATCTAGTCGTATATACTTGTTAAGCAAGGTTTTGTGAAATTAATTTAGGGATTTTTGGGGTCTTCAAACTGTGGCTTATTTATGTGTTCTTGGGTATTTTTCTACGTGTGTAGTGTTTGTAAAAGTTTCAAAAACTCTCATGATTTCAACTTGTTTCATGACATATGACTAGATGTGGTCAAATAGGGATTAACTTGAGTAATTCCTAGGCCTTAGGAGGCCCTAATCCGCGGCTGCCCTAGGGGCATTAGACTTGAGTTTTTAGTTCTAATCGAATTAAACTTCCGTTGTTAAGGTTCATGCGAGGTACGACTTGACGACAACTTTGGAATTTCTCTATTGGAATGCGTTCGAGGTAAGGGAAATTCTTACATAATGAGTTTGGGCTTCTCATCTTGTTTGTTCTGTGGATTGATTGATTGTTTAATTGCGTGATAATACGTGTAGTAATATTATATGTTAGCATAAATTGTTGTGATGTTATTTGGCCCTACGTGGCAAGACTGAATTGTATTGTCTGAATTAAATCATGTATGATTGATATAAATTTGACTTGAAATTGATTAAAGTATGCATGATAATGTGAATGATGATGGATTAATTAATAATACGAGGATCGATTGTAAACTGGTTTGACGATTTACAACGCTAAATCTGATGCGATTTCATAAGCGGAACTATGATTTCAAAAACAAATGTTGAAGGCTTTTTGATTTAAAAACAAGCGAGTGGGTTTTAATAAAACTAGCCAAAGCTTGTAAAGTATTTCCCAATGGAATTATGTTAAGTAAATGACTCAAGATAAATTGCACAATTTGCGAAAACGGTTGAGTTAATTAATGCGTCTGGGAAAATTCTGATAAGGAAAGACTTAATAATTAAGAGTGTTCGCACTGCCTCTCTTTCCTGGAAATTCTCCTAGCATATTATTTAGCACAATTAGGGTTCCAATGACCTAAAGCTAAAGTGCATTTTCAGATACATTAGTACATGGGAATGACACAAGAACAGAGGAAGAGATTTCAAAGATTTCAAAGGTCGAGATTTCTAAAGAATAAAATATAGGGTGCCTGGTGTTCCTATTGAGCACATGGGCCATGTGTCATGTGCTGGGACTTACCTCCTACTTGCATGTGCATTTTCTTGTTTAAGGATTGGACCTAGTGTTCCGCATTACGTGCCTAAAGTTTTAATCTAAGATTGAGACTAGCATTCCGCAGTTGAACACCTGGACCTTGTGTCCTGTGTTTGAGCTCTAAGTGGTATTTTCTCATCGTCTCAGTTTACTGGGTGATGAAGAATTGCCCGACCATTACACTTAGTAGTATAGGCTACCTGGTGTGGTACTTACGTGTTGAGTTCCCTCCACCTTTTCAAAAGAGAAACGAAGTGATTTAACTCGTAGGACGTGAGAGACTTAGGAAATCATAGTTGATCGTTGATCCGCATTAATTAATTAAAAGATCTCTCGGACACTCCTTATGGTGAGTGGGCCGTGCCAAAGAATTGGACTTTATGCATACTAACCATTGAGCATCGATACTCATAACTTTTGAAAATCTTATGTTGAATTTCAAAAGGGCGAGTAATCGTTTTAGCCAAACCCAAATGTCTTTCTAGTGACTAGTGGTTATAAATGGCTCTGCCAAATACCGAATGTCCTTCTAAGGACTAATGGTTATGGATGGAAAAACAGTCTAATGCGGTTGCAATTACACTGTAATACCCTTGGCAGGGGAATTTTGTTTGGACATGGAAAATAAGTTCCTCGTCTATTGCTATCCTTGTTTTAGGCTGCAAGTGTATACATAAACTTGTTCATAATGCATTGGCATGCATGGCTGACCACATTTATGATATGTGATGAATTATTTGATGAATCGGTGGATTATTTTGTTTGCTCACATGCAAATGCTTGATATACCATGATGATGCATGCAGTCTGTTAAGTATGTATATGTATAAAAAGGATTGTCGTTGTACATATATATATATATATATATCTTGTTTGCTTGCGACAAAACATATGATAAACTCGTGGAAAAGAATCTACCCTTACACTATTGTTGGATTGGACATTCTCATGGATGTTACCAGATGGTGTTCCACATTGCTACTGCTGTTCCGTCCTTCCCAGTGGTGAAAGATTCCTCTAAGTGCTCTATAAGGACTTTCTAGTTACTGGTTGATCTACGTGGTAACATGGTTTAGAATAAATTTTCAAGAGGAGAAGAGGGCACGAGAGAGGGAACTAGCAAGGACAAAAATGACAAGGTCATGCTTGTGAGGCAGTGGATAGAAGAGAGAATGATAATGCAGGTATATTTGGCCCTTAAAATCTAATTTTAAGCCCATATGGTCCCTACATCTTAACCCCAAAATACTATTATTTCGATTAGTAACATGGCATTTTTTATAAATCTACAATCAATATATAGAGGCAAAAATATTTTTAAAAAGTCAAAAGTACAATCAAGATAAATTAATGTTCATTCCACAGTCCCAACTATACTTTAAGCTACTGAAAAAGCATTTCTAAAGGAGTTTTCATTCTAAAATTTGGTTATTCAATCATAAGCAAGAATCATTCATGATTTCATGCATATGATTTCAGAGATGCAATGATTGAAAAATCCAGCTAGCTATATTAGAGAGAATAAAAAAGGTAGAATCACAATTGAACATCAACTAGATTAGTGTTACTACGAATCGACGTAGGGTCGACCAAAACGTAAAGCCAAACAAGCCTTAATTTAGGCCTTCCACACCTCTCAGCAACTTATGGTTTCACCACAATTTTAAGACCTAACATAAATTACATATACGAGGTGCCTCTAACGATTTATTAACATTAAGTCCTCACTTAGCTTTAGGCCAAAAATTGCCCTTCCCAACCCTACATGGATGATTAATTACAACATGGAGTTTTGAACAACCAACGTATTATCGTATTTTATATACTCTGATTGACTATTGGCAGACTGTGCTATTACGAAAGTTATTATAATTGAAACCAAAATAAAATTTCCAAAACAATTCAATCCATGCTCAATGAATAGTTTCATGGAAATTCAATTAGAACTATACATTCTTATAAATTGCTTTTATCAATAATAAATGAAAAAAATAGATTAAAATTTACATGACAAAAAATTATGTATCAAGTAGAGAAAATATATAAAATAATAGTAATCAATTGGTAAACCATGCCAACATGATAAAACTTACAGATTCAAATAAAAAACAGATAGTACTCATCAAAATAAAATCAATTTATTTAATTGGTTTCCTGTGGGGATCCACCCTTTCATTGATGACGTTCTGGATATTGGTGACGATGGGAATTTTGGGTATCGTGCAGTTGGTGCTTTGCTTGGTAGGGGTGAGGACTCTAGATCTATAATTCGTCACGAGTTGACATTAGTACTTCAACGGTGGAGCACTGACTATGGGAGGTTATTTGGTGGTGAGGGTTGGGTTCACCATTTTATTCAATCTTTATATGTTGATAAAAAGGCAGCAGTTGCTAAGTTATGTGTCTTCAAGGTTTTATCAATGGAAATGAGGCATTAACGAGCATGGTCATTATGTTATGTTATCTGGCTCATTGTTGAACATTTCTTGACATAACGATGAATGCTAGAAGCAGCATAAACTGCCATTCTTTCCATTTCCTGACAATAAACTGCCATTCTTGACATGTCACCTTTTACGCGTACTGTTTTAATCAAGTAAATCACAGTTGTTGGAGATCTGTAGTGGTCGTTATCTAAAGAATAATATAGCAAAGCATAATTGAGAAACCAAGAAATAACAGACAACAACGATGATTTCCATTGGATCGGGTCCGTGATGATAGTCCATTATCAGGATTTGTTGCCTCGCTTATGAATCTGGTGGAAACAAAACAACTCACGATTAAAATGGAGAAAAGAAGCCAAACTAAAAAATAGATGCAACGAATGACGGAGCACGATGAATAACCTGAGATTAGTCATATGTATGGTACTTGTCTAAGTAGACTGAAGTCTCAATTGATGTACCCTTCCCTAGCAAATCAGCGTAACCAATTCAAAAATACAATTGTATATGTGTGTGAACATTTCTTATGTATGAATGAGTGATACATATATAGCAAAAGGTGACTTTTGCAAGTCTCGACAAATGAAAGCAATGGGGTATGTATATATATATATATATATATATATATATATATATATATATATATATATATATATATATATATATATGTTACCCTTGTGGTTTTGCGGAAGCAGCGATGGTCCTTGCAAGTATAGTCAAAATGATGATCGCAACCACATATTTATAAGGAGTTAACCAAAGGAACGGTTAAATTTAGGTTAAGTCATCGCTAGTATAGTCAAAATGATGATCACAACCACATATTTGTAGGGAGTTAACTAGAGGAAGGCTTAAATTTAGGTTAAGTTTTCACATGTTTATTTATATAATATTATAAAGCAAAAAAGAAGTCTAATTTTTAAGATAATACAATCACATAAAAATTATATTTCATTATTTTCTCGAAAGTAAATTTCACTCTAAAAAGATAAATAAAAAATAACACGATTATTAAAAAAATTAAGAATTAAAATTGTAACGATATACACATATATGTAAATAATATATTATAAACAATTTAAATTTTAATAATTAATGCCAATCAAATAACGTATTTTTCTCTTTTTCTTCTTAGACTACTTTTTAAAAAATGAACACCCTAGGAATTTAATTCAAAAAGATAAATTTTTGGATTCAATTGTTTGTTTTGATTGTCCTTGTAAGCATCTAACGTTCTAATTTGTTTCATTAAAACTATGAAGCAATGTTTTGAGACTCAGATCGGTTATTGATTTTGGTAAGATGTATCAAATCCTACAGAGGCACACTTTAGATAATGTTTCTCTTTTCCTACGTTTATTATTTTATTACATTTATACTATTTGAGCTCAATCCAACGTGAAATCCTAAATCTCTCGACCTTTCTCCCAAACACTAAAACAACTGTCTGTTTTTTGCAGTTGCCCTTTCTCCCTCTCTTTCTTCTTCACTTCCTCTGCTTCCTTCTTCGGTTATTCTACTTTGCTGCCGTCATGCTTCTTGTAGCACCCTAAGGAGCCACCACTTATACTGTTGTAGTTGATATGATTGCGGAATACTTCGAAAAATAAGCCTTATTTTCTTTTTCGAAAACTAATTGTTTTAGGAATAAAACTTAAAACCTACCTCTAATAAAATTTGATGTTCACAAATCATTTTGCAAATAAAAGTAACGCATGAACTTCATGTCTTGATTAAAATAAATAGATATAAAAGAGTTACTACTAATTTGAAAACTAATTGGCATATGACTGGTGCAATTGTTAGAAGGGTAGGTGCGGTCTCTGTATCAGCAGATGAATTTTGAAACATAATTAATGTGTATGTATGATGCTTTTTGGGTCTAGCTTACTAGCACATGATAGTGTAGGCTCCCTGCAACCCTTTATAGAAAGTGGGTAGGGTTTCCCACTTTTATACTGTAGCTGGACAATATTAATAGAGTTTCAACTTATCGGAAAAAAATTGTTTGGCGTGGGTCTTGGCTTAGTCCCCCATTTGCCTTGTTTATTGTTTCCATTTTTTCTCTTTTTTAATATAGTTGAGTGTGCTGCAGATTATAGATAAATGTTGTGGTGCCAACATAGTTGGGATCACTTCTCCTTATTGTGATATCTATACATGTCTTTTTATTCAAAAAATATATTTAAAAATAGCCTTTAAATATAAAATTGTATAAATATTAATTTTTACTATAATTATCAATTATTATTATTATTATACATATAGATATATATAATTTAGTTGAATTATTTAGAGTAGAAGTATTATTTTAAAATTATGGAAATAGTTAATGTATTTGTATATATGTTGTATTAAGCTAAAAAAGGAGGGATACGTGGTAATTCATGATCTACATGATGCATGATACGTGTACATATATCTATATTAATAATATAATAATATGTATACATATTAGTATAATAATATCACAACGTTCTATTATAATACTTATAATATTTATAATCGACAATTGAATATGGCTTCAGGAAGCTTCTTCTGTAAGCCTTTGTGCAGGGTCTTTGCGTAGCACCCGCGATAACATTTAACGATATAGCGGAGATGAGACTATGCTTCTCCTTCTCCAAAACGTTTGGCACATATGTTTTTGGGCTCAGTGAAATTCGAAGGACGTCGTTTTCTGGTTATCAGTTGCAGCAGCATGATCTCAAATGAGTTCCACGAGATACATATTCCGGAGCTATGTACCTGTGTCAACATGCAAATTTAGTATTTCAAGTTGCATTACCTTATTTAAAGGTACTTGTTCGTAAGTGTAAGAAGGATAAGACACTAGTGACTCACAAATTCGAAAGTGTCAGCATTGGTTGAGACACAAAGGATTTGAAGAAATGCACAAAAGTGGGCTTTAGTAATTGAGGAAGTTTATAATGACAATGTTAACATGAAAAGACAGATTGAGATTTTACAGTAATAGATTTTATGTTTCCATTTTCACATTTAGTTTCTATCGTGAACTATAAGGAGCTCATCCAATTTACAACTCTGATGAATAGCATGAGAACAAATCATAGAGAAAGCCAATGAACTTAAGGAGCTCATCTTAACTAGGGAAGCCAATGCTAATTCCGTTTGAGAGTATCAACGACGTATTTCATAATTGCAAATAGGCGTATCTTATGACTATAGTGATTTTAACATATTTTTGGACATAAGGACTTTTTAATTACTGGTTGATCTACGTGGTAACATGGTTCAGAATAAATTTTTAAAGAGGAGAAGAGGGCACGAGAGAGGGAACTAGCAAGGACAAAAGTGACAAGGTCATGCTAGTGAGGCAGTGGCTAGAAGAGAGAATGATAATGCATGTATATTTTCCCCTTAAAATCTTTTTTTAAACTCATATGGTCCCGAATTCTTAACCTCAAAATGCCATTATTTAGATTAATAATATAGATTATTTTTATAAATCTACAATCAATATATAGAGGCAAAAAATAATTTTAAAAAGTCAAAAGTACAATCAAGATAAATTAATGTTCATTCCTCAGTTCCAACTATACTTTAAGCTCCTGAAAAGGCATTTCAAAAGTTGTTTTCATTCTAAAATTTGGTTGTTCATTCCTAAGCAAGAATCATTCATGATTTCATACATATGAAGTCAGAGATACAACGATTGAAAAATCAAGCTACCAATATTAGAGAGAATACAAAAGGCAGAATCACAATTAAACGTCAACTAGATTAGTGTTACTATCGGCCAAAGCATAAGGCCATACAAGCCCTTAATTTAGGCCTTCAATCCACCCCTCTCATCCACTTATGAATTCACCACAATTTTAAGACCTAACATAAATTACATATACGAGGCGCCTCCAATGATTTATTAACATTAAGTCCTCACATAGCTTTAGGCCAGAAATTGCCTTTCCCAACCCTGCATTGATGATTAATTACAACATGGAGTTTTGAACAACCAACGTATTGTCATATTTTATAAACTCTGATTGACTATTGGCAGACTGTGCTATTACGAAAGTTATTATAATTGAAACCGAAATAAAATTTCCAAAACAATTCAATCCATGCTCAATGAATAGTTTCATGGAAATACAATTAGAACTATACATTCTTATAAATTGCTTTTATCAATAATAAATGAAAAAAATAGATTAAAATTTACATGACAAAAAATTATGTATCAAGTAGAGAAAATATATAAAATAATAGTAATCAATTGGTAAACCATGCCAACATGATAAAACTTACAGATTCAAATAAAAAACAGATAGTACTCGTCAAAATAAAATCAATTTATTTAATTGGTTTCCTGTGGGGATCCACCCTTTCATTGATGACGTTCTGGATATTGGTGACGATGGGAATTTTGGGTATCGTGCAGTTGGTGCTTTGCTTGGTAGGGGTGAGGACTCTTGGTCTATAATCCGTCAGAAGTTGACATTAGAACTTCAACGGTGGAGAACTGACTATGGCAGGTTATTTGGTGGTGAGGGTTGGGTTCACCATTTTATTCAGTCTTTATATGTTGATAAAAAGGCAACAGTTGCTAACGACGAATGCTTGAAGCAGCACAAACTGCCATTCTTGCCATTTCTGGACTAGTTGCCTTCCAAATATGGATGCACCTAGTCTCCAAAGTTTCCATCGTCTTTCAGCCCACGATTCAAGAGTGGACTAGCCTGCTAAGTACATAGTTTCACAATAATTTTAAAGCTAAAAAAAGAGTAGTAGCAACGAAAATGAACATAAAAAAATAGAACTGGTTTTTTAGTGACTACTTCATTCTAAATTGCATTACATTTGTAACATGCAGCTTTGTGGGGGTGAGAGATGTAACCCTTTCTACTAAGATTTTATTTATGGAATCAGTGAAATCCAAAGGTCGCTAGTTAGATTCACTGTACAAAAGGTGGAATAGGTTGAATGCATCTTAGGTAATAAAGATAACTTAATTACTCATCTTGTGAAAAAATTGAAGGTAATTATTAAGGAATATAACTTAGGTAATATATATATATGAAATTAAAAGGTTGAATGCATCTGAGGGAATATATATATATATTAATTTCATAATAATTACCTTTAATCATCACCTTTTACGTGTACTGTTTTAATCAAGGAAATCACAGTTATTGTAGATCTGTGGTGGACATTATCTAAACGAATAATATAGCAAAGCATAACTGAGAAGGCATAGAAATAAAAGACAACAACGATGATTTCCATTAGATCTGGTCCGTGATGATAGTCCATTATCAGGGTTTGTTGCTTCGCTTATGGATCTAGTGGAAACAAAACAACACATGATTAAAATGGAGAAAAGAAGCCAAACTAAAAAATAGATGCAATGAATGACAGAATATGATGAATAACCTGAGATTAGTCATATATATGGTACTTGTCTAAGTAGACTGAAGTCTCAATTGATGTACCCTTCCCTAGCAAATCATCGTAACCGATTCAAAAATACAATTATATATGTGTGTGAACATTTCTTATATATGAATGAGTGATGTATATATTGCGAAAGGTGATTTTTGCAAGTCTCTACAAATGAAAGCAAGGGGGTATATATATATATATATATATATATATATATATATATATATGTATATATATATATATAGTGAGAGAGGGAGAGGACCTTGTAGTTTTGCGGAAGCAGCGCTTGTCCTTGCATGTACAGTCAAACTGATGATCGCAACCACATATTTTTAAGGTGTTAACCAAAGGAACTATTAAATTTAGGTTAAGTCCTCACTAGTATAGTCAAAATGATGATCGCAACCACATATTTATAAGGAGTTAACCAGAGGAAGGCTTAAATTTAGGTTAAGTTTTCACGTGTCTATTTTTATAATATTATAAAGCAAAAAAGAAGTATGATTTTTAAGATAATAAAATCACATAAAAATTATATTTCATTATTTTCTCGCAAGAAAATTTCACTCTAAAAAGATAAATAAAAAATAACAACTATTAAAAAAATTAAGAATTGAAATTGAAACGATATAAACATATATGTAAATAAGAGATTATTAACTATTTAATTTTAATAATTAATGTCAATCAAATATCGTATTTTTTCTTTTTTTCTTCTTAGATTACCTTTTAAAAAATGAACACTCTAGGAATTTAATTCAAAAAGATATATTTTTGAATTCAACAGTTTGTTTTGATTGTCCTTGTAACCATCTAATGTTCTAATTTGTTTCATTAAAACTATGAAGCAATGTTATGAGACTCAGACCGGTTATTGGTTTTCATAAGATTGCACGAACCAGTAAGTATTAAATATATTAATTTTGTATTAACAAAAAATATATGTAATTCATTTGTAACATATATATCAAATGATTGCCTTGACGTAATGTTTCCCTTGAAATTTAGAACTGCCTCTTTGTAAGATATATCAAATCCTACAGAGGCACACTTTAGATAATGTTTTTATTTTCCCGCATTTATTATTTTATTACTTTTATACGATCTGAGCTCAATCCAACGTGAAATCGTAAATCTCTTGACATTTCTCCCAAACACTAAAACAACTGTCTCTTTTCTACAGTTGCCCTTTTTCCCTCTCTTTCTTCTTTGCTACCTCTGCTTCCTTCTTCGGTTATTCTACTTTGTTGCCGCCATGCTTCTTGTAACACCCTAAGTAGCCACCACTTATACTATTATAGTTGATATGATTGCGGAATACTTCGAAAAAATAAGCCATATTTTCTTTTTTGAAAACTAATTGTTTTAGGAATAAAACTGAAAACCTCCCTCTAATAAAATTTGATGTTCGCAAATCATTTTGCAAATAAGAGTAAGTAACGCATGAACCTAATGTCTTACTTATAATAAAGTATTTAACCCTTATGGTGCATACTAAAACAATTATCATTATATATGACATCCTTAGAATATAAAAGAGTTACTACTAATTTAAAAACTAATTTTTGTACAACATTTCCTTTTCATGTGAAGGGAGAAATTCTAAATTAAGTGCCATACATAATGCATATAAAATTCTTATAAAAATTATAATCTTCCGAAAAAAGTTAAATATGGAGGTCCGAACTGTATACAATTATATTACAACAATACAAATAATTTTCAAATACCTTTTAATATTACACACTTAGAGCTTAATCTACAAAAATACAACCCAACTAATCTAACTCAAAATTGACAACGCATATGCAAATACTTCAAGTTGGTTAGTTGTAACAATATAAACTTAAGTGTTCCCGGCACACTCATATGCGACATCAAGAAGCGCTAAAAACCACACAACAAAGATAAAAGATCATACAATAGGCATGTTATCGACATAAGATAACTCAAGCTAATTAACCCAAAACAAGTTGTACCAATATAGAGACCAAACCATATTTAAAGACACAAACTCATCAATAATGCATGTGGATTCAATGAGATTTCCACAAGTATCGTGATATGCAAGTGGGCCCACCAATAACTAACTCGGGAAAGACGTTTGGGAATTCATTTCAGGTTTTCCAAAATGGACTATTCATCACTAATGATGACATCCTCAACATACCAACACAACAACAAAACAAATTAAGATTTTAATTAATTAAAAACCTTTAGATTAAGGGGCAAGAACTTACAAAGGTATAGTTACCACTGTTCAATCACCTTAATGTTTAAGTTTTATATTGATATGCTTTATACTTTATTCATTGCTTATAGATTCTCATTCTAAGTAAATGATATAGTTTTCTTTGAATTTGGATACTCTCATATGTTAGTAAAGAAAAAGTCTGTAAGCAGGATGAGATACTTAGGCTTCTAACAATACTAGCATCCGTTTTATCTGTAGATTACAACACTTCAAGAAGATAAGAAAGCTTTGGAATCTATTTATCTATCTATTATAATTTATAAAAGCAGGCCCCCAAATCTATTCCAATTGCGCCATCTCACAAATATGTTGATTTGTTAACATAAGAAACATTTCATTCCTTTTCATTCAAGTTAGTTTCTCCCAACCTGGCTATTCATCCATTCAATAGTCGTTACTTATATATTATTGTCATTTAAAAGTTTTTTCAGGACATTTCATGTAAAAGATTTAAATCAGCTTTCAAACATCGAGATACTTACTATTTGCTTCAGTTATAATATTCAATGGAAATCTACCATTACATCAGCCGCTTGCAATAGTTTCAGAAAATATATATTTTCAGTTATTTTTCTTCATTCTTAATTGCTTTCATGACAAAAGCCGGAAGGTTGTCGACTCTAATCTCCAAACCTACCAAAATGTAATTATATTTTTATGTTCTACTCAAACCAGTACAACATGAAACTCGGTAGAAAAAGAAAATGATAAGCTTTTGGAAAGAAAAATTATACTTAACACCCAACTTTCTTGGATGGAGAAGAATCTAGAAATACATTTGCAAACCTTCATGAAAGTTTTGGTCTATCAAATTGTTTGTTGATTTAATATCTGGATTAATGTAGGGAGAAATCGTGTACTCATAAATGTATTCCAACCAAACCTCTTGCTGCATCTTGGACAATTTAAACTCTTGCTAGCAATGACAACTAATCTTTCTCTAGAAAGCAAGTGCAACTATCTTAAGATCCTTGAATTCATTAAAATGATTCCAAAAATATTCAAAAGTGGATTTTTATGATTGTTTTAAACCTAAGCTACACAAAATTTGACTTATAAACCTGTTCTGAAGTAGAACTCAGAGGATGGCCGGAGTGAAGCAGTGTGGCAGTGCTCGCAGTGGTTGACGACGGCGTGCGGGGGTGGTGTACCTGCAAGGACTCCGATGCCTAAGTCAGATTAGGTAGGAGTTGAGGTAAGCAGGAGAATGAATCAAATCATACCTGGATCGTGACGGAGATTCCTTTTATGGTGCTCGGAGACGGTTATTGAGATATAATCGCTCCCGCGAGATCCGTGGTACCGTCGGATCTATGCCAGACTGTGATGAGCTGCCGCAAAGATCTGAGGACCATAGGATCTGCCAGGTCGACATGGCTCCGAAGTGGAGTAGCCAACTGCACGCGATATTGGGCCTTCAGCGAGCGGCCTGCTGGATTGGGCCTTGGCCCCGTCCGGAACAGTTGTCCCCCTAAGTCGGTAGGTCGAGTGTCGAGGTGGTGACTTGTAGATGTTTGTTTTTCGGGTGATTGATGCGTTCGAAATAGCATATAGTTTAGTGTTAGTTTTGCATCACATTTTAGTCATTTTTATCCATGTTATTTATGCATTTGGCTTGATTTGAATAACGCACTTGGTTTTGGTTCAATTGTGCTTAAAGGAAGGTATTTGTCCTAGGAAAAAGGAGAAAAATCACTTGGAATAAGTTGGGGTAATTTGTGCTACAAGTTGATAATGTAATGCTGTCTTAGCCTGACACTTGTTCAGTGTTTTATTCATATCTGGAGTTTTAGGTGTCCAAATGAGATGACACCGGTGCCATTGGAAAGCTAAGATCCATAGCTTCAACTTTCATGAATACACCTTGAGCTAATTCGGACGTTAAAGAGGTGAAAAATACAAAACAACATGAAACACGGCCTGGCCGTGTCAGGAAGCACGGCCGTGTTGCGTGACAAAGACCTAAAGCTGTGAGAAACAGAATGAAGCACGGCCTGGCCGTGCCTCACACCACGGCCGTGCTACGATAGCACCCTGGACGCAGAATTTTACGTTTTTACATGTTTTGGACCTGTTTTTTACTCCTTTTCACCCTAGACTATAAATAGACACTTTAGAGACGTGTCTAGGGTTCGAACTTCGTTATTTGGAGGCACGGTGGAGGATTGGGAACGATATCTTCATCAATTCTCATGAATTTCTGGTTTGGCTTTTCCTTTTCTATGAGTAGCTAAATTCCTTAGGCTAGGGAAGATGAACCTTGTGAACACTCTTATGTAGTTGTTTTACTTATATCAATGCAAGTTTATTTCAATTATGATTGAGCCTTCAATTCTATTATTAATGCTTTTTGGTAACTGATCACTACCGAATCGATTTTGGGTTATACTCACGATTGGGAAATTGGGGTTATGAACTTGAACTGAATTGTTGGTCATGTTTAGGAGGATTATAGGAATATAACCTTATGAACATGTGTTCTTATGAATCATTAGTCTTATTGCTTAATCTAGCTTTAATTCACCTAAGGGATTAGGGGATTTTAGTTAAAGTAAAGGGTTTATGAGGCAAGGAATTGTCCTTAAACTAATTTTGTTGATTCGAACTTCAATTATATGGAATAACTTGCGTTGGTTGTAAATTGATTGCATAAGAGTGGAAGCAAGAGGATTCGATCCCTGGTCGCTTTTAATTCTCCTTAAAATCCAAATTTTTGTTTAGTTGTTTACTGTTTTTGTCTTTTGATATAAGTCATAAATATTTAAAACACATCACTTAGTTCAATAGTTCAAATTATTACAAGTTTGTTAAGTTAAATAATTAGTTACAATCCCTGTGGATTCGATCTTTTTATTACTTGACGACGAATCGTACACTTGCGATTTTGCCACCAACAAGTTTTTGGCGCCGTTGCCGGGGATTGTTGAATTGATATTTAACAAGGAAACTAGTGTTATTTTGAACATTTATTTTTTGTTTATAAAAAAAAAACCAAAAATTTAATTTTTTTCTTCTCTTCTTATAAAGTTGTTGTGTTGCTCACAATTCTCTTAGCTTCTGTAGCATGCAGCCTCTTAGATGTGATTTTTGTGGAGGAAAGCATAAGAATGGCTATTGTGAGGATTTCTTAGTCATGGCGGAGGAAGAAGAGGATTATTACATGCAGCCTCTTAGATGTGACTTTTGTGGAGGAAATCATAGAAATGACTATTGTGAGGATTTCTTAGTCATGGTGGAAGAAGAAGAGGACTATTGCATGGAAAGTATCTTGGGAGAAGAAGAGTCACATCCTAAAAAGCAAGAGAAGACAAGTGCCTTAGAAGATGCTCTTATGCAGTTCATGAAGATGACTCAATCCAATTTCAAGAAACATGAGTCTTATTTCAAAAACCAAGAGGCCTCTATCAAAAATCTGGAGAATCAAATTGGGCAACTCTCAAAGCAACTTGCGGAGCAAACCAAAGAGTCACATCCTCAAGCTCAATTCGAAGAATCCCATGACAGAGACTCTTACCTTAACAATGTTTGGGTGAAATTCATGAGAGTCAACCAAGCTTCATTTGATAACTTTGAGGTTCGTTGTGAGAGGTTGTCAGAGCAATTATCCCAATTTGAGCGAAGAAAGTGGAGATAGAGAGTGAACATAACTTCATGGTGGCATTGGAAGAAGAATTGAAAAACAAAAATAGTGACATGGAAGAGGACCTAAGGGGGAGGCACGGAGAGATTCATGTGATAGCTCAACTCTTGGGCATTGAAGAGAATCGTCCTCCGCAAGATGAATTTGATGTGCTTCAAGATAAGGAGTGGGGGAAACAATATCCCAAATGTACAATTGCTAAGGCATGGGCACACTTACTTCCCTATGCCAAGTACATGGGAATTCTCTCCAAAAGAAGGAAGCGGAAGGATGAAATCTTCTTCATGACATATTATCCACCCTAACAAGGGTGTTGAAGTGTCAAGCTAATGACGTTAAAGAAGCGCTTCTTGGGAGGCAACCCAAGTTTTTCGGTTAGTTCTTTCCTTCTCATCCTTGCTTCAACTTAAATTTTTACATTGGGGACAATGTAAGTTTTTAAGCTTGGGGTAAGGAGTTTACATTTTGTGCATTTAGTCTTGCATCTCATTTTAGTTTTTGCATCTTGTGTTAATTTTTGTTTTTGTTTGCATCATTTTATCCCCCAAATTGTCATGCTATTCTCTTGTGCTCTTCCATGTGTGCCGTAATTTTGTTGAAATTTGAGATTGCAATGATTTGGAACCCAATTATTTTCTCTTGTGATGGGCTTAAAGGTAGTGTTCTTAATGTACATAGTGACAATCTTTTGATAAGTTGAGAATTAGCATGTGGCGCTCTGATTTGATGTTTTTCACTGATTTTGACTTCTAAATGTGAGACTTGAGCTTGTATTGGGGCTTGCACTTTATCATGTTTATATGCCCCCTTCTCCTTGTATGAGTGTGTCCATCCTGATTGTGCTCTCTAGAACTTGACTTGAAACCATTTCAAAACTTGAAAATTTTTGTCTACACACTTGAATATGATTAAGGCATTATAGGCATGTTTTCAAGACTCTGATTTTTGAACGAAAGCTTCCTCTAGTTGCCCCTTTTGAGCCTTAACTGAAATAAATTTTCTTGGTACCCATGCTATTGACCAATGTTTATGGTACCTTTTTAGAGTATGTTTAAGGGAGCAATTGGATCCTTAATCTTGTGAATTGTTTTGATGCTTGATCTTGGGATCTCTTCTGTTGTTTAGTTCCTCCCCAATAAATATTGCAAAATCTCAAATGAGGGAGAATAAATTAAAAAAAATAGAAAAAAAAAAACAACGGAAGAGGAGTAAAAAATAAAAATAAAAAGGTTTTGAAAGCAAAAAGGAAAAATGAATTGCTCCACTTATGCTACTTTAAAAGGGTTGTTGGTTTATAGCCCTTGAATTTTCGTTTCCTTGTTATTATCCCACTTTTCAAGTAAAATCCCATGGCCACGTTACAACCTTTTGAAAGACCTTTTGATTCTTTTGTGTTTTCAATAATTATTTGCTGAGATTTGGTTAATAGTCAAGCCTATGGTAGAGCACTTTCTTTGAGGAATATGAGTGAATTGTTTTAACTTGTAAACATTTTGAGAGTGGTAAGGAGAGTGCCCCTATCAGTGAGAGACATGTTTTCAGAGAACTTAAATTTCTAATTGGACTTGATCTTGATTGTCTCTATTGTGTTTAATAGTCCTTTAGCCTATTGTTTGATCTTGTTTTTATCTCGGGTTCCTTATCTGTTGCATCTCTTATTTCCATTTTATCTTTGGCCACAACAATTGCTTGAGGACAAGCAAGATTCTAAGCTTGGGGTAATTTGATGCGTTCGAAATAGCATATAGTTTAGTGTTAGTTTTGCATCACATTTTAGTCATTTTTATCCATGTTATTTATGCATTTGGCTTGATTTGAATAACGCACTTGGTTTTGGTTCAATTGTGCTTAAAGGAAGGTATTTGTCCTAGGAAAAAGGAGAAAAATCACTTGGAATAAGTTGGGGTAATTTGTGCTACAAGTTGATAATGTAATGCTGTCTTAGCCTGACACTTGTTCAGTGTTTTAATCATATCTGGAGTTTTAGGTGTCCAAATGAGATGAAACTGGTGCCATTGGAAATCTAAGATCCATAGCTTCAACTTTCATGAAGACACCTTGAGCTAATTCGGACGTTAAAGAGGTGAAAAATACAAAACAACATGAAACACGGCCTGGCCGTGTCAGGAAGCACGGCCGTGTTGCGACAGCACCTAAACTGTACGACAAACAGAATGAAGCACGGCCTGGCCGTGCCTCACACCACGGCCGTGCTACGATAGCACCCTGGACGTAGAATTTTACGTTTTTACATGTTTTGGACCTGTTTTTTACTCCTTTTCACCCTAGACTATAAATAGACACTTTAGAGACGTGTCTAGGGTTCGAACTTCGTTATTTGGAGGCACGGTGGAGGATTGGGAACGATCTCTTCATCAATTCTCATGAATTTCTGGTTTGGCTTTTCCTTTTCTATGAGTAGCTAAATTCCTTAGGCTAGGGAAGATGAACCTTGTGAACACTCTTATGTAGTTGTTTTACTTATATCAATGCAAGTTTATTTCAATTATGATTGAGCCTTCAATTCTATTATTAATGCTTTTTGGTAACTGATCACTACCGAATCGATTTTGGGTTATACTCACGATTGGGAAATTGGGGTTATGATCTTGAACTGAATTGTTGGTCATGTTTAGGAGGATTATAGGAATATAACCTTATGAACATGTGTTCTTATGAATCATTAGTCTTATTGCTTAATCTAGCTTTAATTCACCTAAGGGATTAGGGGATTTTAGTTAAAGTAAAGGGTTTATGAGGCAAGGAATTGTCCTTAAACTAATTTTGTTGATTCGAACTTCAATTATATGGAATAACTTGCGTTGGTTGTAAATTGATTGCATAAGAGTGGAAGCAAGAGGATTCGATCCCTAGTCGCTTTTAATTCTCCTTAAAATCCAAATTTTTGTTTAGTTGTTTACTGTTTTTGTCTTTTGATATAAGTCATAAATATTTAAAACACATCACTTAGTTCAATAGTTCAAATTATTACAAGTTTGTTAAGTTAAATTATTAGTTACAATCCCTGTGGATTCGATCTTTTTATTACTTGACGACGAATCGTACACTTGCGATTTTGCCCAACAGTGATGTCGACATTCAGTACTTCTGTTTGAAGAGGAATGTCAATGCTCGTTGTCTTGTTCGAAGAGAGGTAGCTGAATCGCTTCCAAACCCTAGGCGCGTGAGCGTTAGATTTGAAATTCAAACTGTCGCTTTAGCCGCCTTTGGGACTTAGAGCGCCGTGTTGTTTCGAGGCGAGTCATCATTGCCCTGTGTCCCGAGGTTAAATAGGTGCGACGTGTCGTTGATCAACGGTGAAAGAGAAGAAAAGTCACGTCGCTTAGATCAGATCAACAGTGAGAGGAGAAGAAAAGTCACGTCATTTCGATCAGAATTGGGGTTTATAAAGAATCATTCCCCTTGCACTTTCTTACTTTTGCTCGTTCTGCATAGCCTCCGAGAGACTCTTCTGCTTCGCCCTTCCTTATTCTTCTTCTCAGGTGATTCTTTGAGTGTTCTCTGGTTCATCATTTATCCAACCGTTCGTGCTTGCTCGTGTTCTGTTTCTTTGATTTCCCTGCGAACTTCGTCATTTACAGGTAAATCTCTCTTCCTCTTCTCTATTTTTCCTTTCGTTGTTTCGAAATGGGTAGTAACATAAGGTTTCTTTTGAAAGATTCGTCCTCTTCTTCTTCTTCTTCTGTTTCTGGATTTTCCACCTCCTCTTCTCCCGGTGGCCCCTCGGAAGGGCGGAGCGATATCGCCGATAGCGGTGGCTCATTGCCAAGCTCCAAGGAGGAAAGTTCTCCCCCCGTAATCTATCCCCCTCCGGGGCTTTTCGTCAAAGATTATGAGGGTAAGAAAGTGTTCCCGGTGGATCCCGTAGAAATCCAACGTCTTTCCTTAAAATTACAGAAGTTTTTCGGGCGGACCTTTACCGAGAGAGAAGTATGAGAGTGGTTGATAAGTATAGATAAAAATCGACCTCATTTTCATGACAGTGCTTTGGCTAGGTCGGAAATGGGTAAAAAGTTGCTTCAGAGGGATGACTATTACTTGCCCCCAAATGCTGAAAATTTCGATTGGGTTGCGGAGGACGCACTTTGTACTCGCTCCCTTTACTCGTCGAAAGAAAGTTTTTCACTTCTGTTAGGGTCTCTTGATGTTGTGAACGGGGTTGGTAATTTCAAAAATTGGAGTTTGGGTCGACCCAAACTTGACGCTCGGATCTGTTCGTACTCATCCAATATCTTGATATTTATGTACGAGGTCCTTTTTTAAAGACTTAGGTTTCAGTCGCTTTTTCGCTGAGGTGGCAGTCTACACCATTCGGAAGTCGCCTTCATTAAGTTACATCCAAACGCCAGGCCATAGGGTTTTCAGCTATTGTGCCCCTATTTGAAAATTGAACCACTGCTCGAGACGTTTTTTGCCATCTTTTCCCCTCTGTGGACTGAAGCAGACTCGGCGAAACGCCAAGGCTGGGTTTCGCTGAAACAAAATGGAAAAGTTTTTGGATTGTTCTCAGAATCCCGCCGTGGCTTTAAGTCAAAGTACTTTATTGTCGAGGCCGTCAGTGAAACTGCTATGGAGAACGTTTGTATTCCCGTGGAAGCGTTGGATGAGAAGGGGCAAGTGTTTACAGACTGGCAAGAACGATTTCCATTTTGTTGGACCGACAAGCATTTTCAGTATCAGAAGAGTGAATTTACTTATAAGCTCGAGGAACTGGACGACAACGCACGGTTCGGCTTGAAGCGAATTCTTGGGTTTGTCGAGAAGCTCAAGCCTCGACAATACGTGAACAAGAAGGGAGAGATGGTCACTGAAAAAAGATACGTCGACACTCGTTGCCTTCTCAAATGTAAAACTCCGGAAGAAGCTAGTGTGTGCTTAGGTAATCTTGTAGAAATTTTCTGCATTCATGGTTTTCCACTTATCCCTCTAACTCACTTTGTTTCTACAGATTTGATGGCGACTTCGGCTTATTTGGCAAGCTTAAAGAGGAGGGCTTCTGTTGAAAGGACTCCTTCTCCCGTGGTTAGAGAAGGTTCCAGCCAAACTACTCCTGTCCTCACTCCGTCTTCTGGAGCCTCGCCTGTTCAAGTTATTGGGTCTGAGGTTTCTTCAGGTCGAGATCAGGGCACAGTAGTCCGAGCTCAGGTTGCTGTTTCAACTGTGGTAGCGAAGGTGGTCGAAGATGTGTCTTCGGGCACTAAGCGAGTTCTCGCTCAGGTCACTGAAGAGCCTGCTGCCAAGAAGATGAAGCCTCCCCCTCCGCCAAAGACCTCGGTACCTGCGTCGATAATTAAAGCAGGAGGTAAACGGAGGAAAGGGAAAGAAGTGGTTCCGTCTTCTGGTGAGGTCTCGCCAGTTTGGTCTCGCCGCGAGTTGGTGAGCACGGATGAAGTTGGAAGGTTGGTTCCTCCTTTCGATGAAGCTTATTTCAATGAACTCTCCGAAAGTGCCAAGGAAATTTTATTCTTTGAGAACATGACTCAAAAGTTGTGTGACTGGTAGTTTCCAAGTGGATGTTTGAGAAGAACAGGCAATTGGAAGCCGAGCTCGAAGGCCTCCGCAAAGCCAAGTCTGAGTTCGACACGAAGATCAAGTCTTTAGAAAGGCTCAAAGTCGACCTTCGAGCATAGTTGGGGTTTGCCAGGAAGGAGACCAATAAGGCCAAGGGCGAAGTGACTAAGCTAACGAAGGAGCTCGAAGGTCTTTCTTTTGAGAAGAAGAAGTGGATTGAAGAGCGAGAAGGACTCTTGCTCAGGATCAAAGATCTCGTGAAGTCTGAAGAGAGTTTGAAGTTGGATGTTCTCGAGTCTCAACGCAAGATGGAGGGTTTGAGCACTGAAAACGAACAACTTTCAAAAGAGACCCAAGAAGTCCCCAAGCTTTCTGAAGAGGTTCGGGCTTTGACGGTTGAGAAAGTAGAATTGGAAAAATTGCTCGTGAATGCTGTGGATGAGTTGTTTGGCAATGTCATCGCCCAGATTCGGCTCCTTAATCCGGGTTCGTCTTTGTCACCAAGGGCATGACCCCTGATGGGGTAGTCGAGGGGAGCTTGATCATAGATGGCCAAACAAAGGAAGTTATTCTTACTATGCCTACTCTGTCTCCTGAAGTGGCTCTTCCTTCGGCTTCCGAGGTGCCTCCTCCTTCGACTTCTGGCGTGGCTATACCTTCAAAGTCTTAGGATTTTTGCTTGTATTTATTGTTTGTTTCGATTTCGCTGTCTTTTGTGATAAACAAAAACATTTGTAATGATCAAGTAATTTTAACTTAGCAAAATATTTACCTCATTTATTTTGTTTGTTGTTTGTTTGAAACCTCCTTATTCAAGTGGGTTTACCCATTTAGCGATGTTCGCTACTCTGCTGGCCAGTCAAAAAGCGAGATCATTTAGAAATGCTCGCACACTCGGGCGCGAGGCTTGTTCGATAATGCTCGCGCACTTGGGCACGAGGCTCGTTTGATAACACTCGCGGTATACACACAAGGTCGTTATGCACGTGCGCTCGGGCGCGAGGCTTATTCGAAGATGCTCACGCACTCGGGCACGAGGCTTGTTTGAACACACGTGCTATCTGCACAATGTTGTTTAGGTACACAATTCATACTTGTGTTACTTTGAATGCACTTTATTGCTTTGACACTCGCTTAATTTGAACACCCTCGTGCCCTTCAAAGTTCATTACACTTGTACTTAGCTAAAGTATTTCTTCAACTTAGTTGCGTTCCAAGTCCTTTGAATTGCTTGACCCTGCAACGTTTCGAGATTGTAGGCGCCAGTACCGGTCTTTGTGGTGACTCGATAAGGGCCTTCCCAATTGGGCGCAAGTTTTCCTTGTGAGGAATTCTTTAAACCGACGTCGGCTCGTCGCATGACGAGATCGCCAGGCGCGGACTCCCTTGGAACGATGTTTCGGTTGTACCTTGCTGCAATTTTCTATTTGACTGTGACCTCGTTGAGGGCTGTGAGCTCTATGCATTCGTCCAGGAGGTCGAGTTCTTCTCTCAGGCTTTGAAAGTTGTTGATACTTTGCTGAGGATACGAAGTTCTCCAACTTAGCTCTCCGATCTCGACAGGGATGACGGCTTCAGTCCCATATGTGAGACGAAAAGGTGACTCTCCTGTCTTCGAATGTCGAGTTGTGCGACCCAAAGTACTCAAGGGAGTTCTTCCGCCCAGTTCCCCTTTGCTTCATCTAGCCTTCGTTTCTAGCCTCAGAGAATAACCCGGTTGGCGGCCTCAGCTTGACCGTTTGTTTGGGGGTGTTCTACCGAGGTGAAGTACTGTTTGATTCGGAGGTCCTCTAGGGTCTTACGAAAACCTCGATCAGCAAACTGAGTTGCGTTGTCGGTGACGACGACCTCAGGAATTCCGAACCTTGTTAGGATATATCTTTTGAAGAACTTGATCAAATTCTTCGCGGTTATTTTTGCCAGGGGTTCTGCTTTTACCCATTTGGTGAAGTAGTCTATTGTTATAGTTAAATACTTCACTTGTCCAGGAGCCATTGGAAATGGTCCAAGGATGTCGATGCCCCACCATGCGAAGGGCCATGGAGTAGAAAGGGATATCAACTCCGCTAAAGGAGCTAAATGAAGGTCACCGTGTCTCTGGCACTTATTGCATTTCTTAAGGAACAACCTTGCGTCTTCGTCCATTGGTGGCCAATAGTAACCTCCTCGAAGGGCTTTCTTCGTGAGGGAATGTCCTCTAAGGTGTTTCCCACATATCCCTTCATGCACTTCGGCCAGTGCGTACTGGGCTTTGGTGTCGTCAAGACACTTCAACAGGGGAGTAGAGAACCCTCTTTGGTACAAAATGCCCTCGATAATGGAGTAGGAACACACTTTCTTTCGAACTTTGGCAGCCTCCTTTTCGTCTCTAGGGAGCTCGCCAAGCTGAATATATTTCCGAATGGGTGTCATCCAGTTATCCGCTATGCTGGTAACATCATCAACACTTGCATGGGAAACAACAAAGCAAAATTTCGGAAGAAACTTCGGCACTTCGATGGGCGTCGCGCCGACGATCGAAGTTATACTCGGCTTGGCCAGTGTTTCTGTATCACAGATCTGTTGTTCCCCGAGGTTCGCGTGCTTGCGAGTTTGGACAAAATGTATGCTCGGGTGTTCTGTTCTCTCGAAACGTGTGTAATCTCGGCTGCAGCAAAGTTGCTCATCTTTTGCTTTACCAACGCGAGATATTTTTGGAGGAGGGGATCTTTAGCCTGGTATTCCCCTTTGATCTGGGATATCACTAACTGAGAATCAGTTTTGAGTTTAACTTCCTCAACACCAAAGTCCCGTGCTAATGTAAGTCCTGCTAGACATGCTTCATATTCTGCTTGATTGTTTGAGGTATGGAATGTGAATCCCACGGAGAACTCGACGATCAGCCCATCATCGTTCTCGAGTAACAATCCAGCACCACTACCCTTAGCATTAGATGATCCGTCAACGTGAGTTGTCCATTTGGAGCAAGGTTCTGTGGGTCCCGGAGTCATCTCAGCAATAAAATCTGCCAAACATTGAGCTTTGATGGGTTGTCGCGCTTCGTAAGTAACCTCAAATTCAGATAACTCAATCGACCATTTGATCATACATCCTGCCAGGTCAGGCCTGTGTAAGATCTGTTTGATTGGTTGGTCTGTCCGAACTACTATGGGATGTGCTAAGAAATATTGTCTCAACCGTCGAGCAGTGATCATTAATGCTAACGCGGCCTTCTCAATTTTCTGATATCTCAGCTCAGGGCCCTGAAGTGCTTTGCTCACAAAATAAACGGGTTTCTGTCCCTCATCTGTTTCGCGGATGAGGACGGCACTGGGAGCTTCATCCGCTACTGCCAGATAGAGATAAAGGACCTCCCCTGGGGATGGTCTTGTCAAGACTGGTGGTTGAGATAGAATACGCTTCAGTTACGTCAGAGCTTCTTCGCATTTGGGGGACCATTCAAACTGGATCCCCTTTTTGAGTAGGCGGAAGAAGGGCAACGCGCGTTGAGCTGATTTCGAAATGAATCTTGTCAACGAAGCGAGCATTCCAGTGAGCTGCTGAATGTTTTCTTTGATGATGGTTGTTGCATTTCGGTAACAGCGCGACATTTGTCGGGGTTTGCTTCAATTCCTCTCTCGGTCAGGTAAAAACTGAGGAACTTTCTAGCTCGCACTCCGAAAGTACATTTTTCGAAATTTAATCTCATGTTGTGGCGTCGGACTTCGTGAAAAACCACTTTTAGGTCGATGACATGGTCGACCTCTTTCGATGTTTTCACGATCATGTCGTCCATGTATACCTCAAGCACTTTTTTGATCTGGTTTTTGTACACTTTGTTCATCATGCGCTGATAAGTGGCTTTAGCATTCTTGAGGCCAAAGGGCATCACTTTGTAGTAGTAGTTGCCTTTGTCGGTCATGAATGCATTTTTTTCTTGATCAACGGGGTGCATTGGGATCTGGTTATAACTAGAGTATGCGTCCATGAAAGAAAGCAATTGAAACCCGGAGGAATTATCGATAAGTCTGTCGATATTAGGTAGGGGATAGGCGTCCTTGGGGCACGCCTTGTTAAGATCGGTGTAATCAACACACATACGCCATTTTCCATTAGACATTTTAACTGGTACAACGTTAGAAAGCCATGTAGTGTACTTAATCTGCCTAATAAACTCGGCCTTAAAAAGGTCATCGACAGCTTTGGCTGCAGCTTCAGCTTTCTCAGGAGCTTGCTTATGACGCCTCTGAGCCACCCACCGGGCTTTGGAGTCAAGGGCAAGTTAATGGCAGGCAATTTCAGGAGAGATGCCCGGCATATCGGCAGCAGTCCAAGCAAAGAGGTCTGCGTTGGACTTCAGACACTCTGTCAGCTGCAGTCTAACCTTCTCGAGGAGGTCAGCACCGAGCTTCACGGTCTTCTCAGGGTTATCACCTAGCTGAATTCGGATAAACTCGCCATCAGATACTGGTCTTTTGATCTTCTACTGGAATTCGCGGGCTAGGGGATCGTCTTCTTGGACTTTATCTTCAAATTCAATCCTGGAATCAAAATCAGTAAGGTTGACTTCTGCAGCAGCTTTTGCATGAACATGTTTCTTGGCAGATGGAGGCTGTTTCTCCTCTCCTGACTCGTCGACTTTCAAAGACAGGAGATAACATCTCCTTGCAGCTTCGCAATTGGTTTCCACTGTGATGATTTTGTCGTCGTCACTATGGAAACACATTTTTAAATGGACTGTCGAGGTCACCATTCTGAGCTCCCCCAAGGTTGGGCATCCAATGATACAGTTGTAAATAGACTTGCACGAAAGTACAATGAACTAAACTTTGACAGTTTTCGAGGCTGGTTGTTTGCCAAAAGTCACCATCAATTCCACATAGCCTAACGGCTTTGTTTTGGAACCATTGAAACCAGTCAGATCAGACCCCGGGTAAGGTACGAGGTCTTTCTCAGGTAGTTTTGAAGGTTTTAAATAGTTCGTGGAAAATGATATCCGCTGAGCTCCCCTGGTCTATCAGTATTCTTCGGACGTCAAAGTTGGCCATGTAAGCTTTGACCAACAGGGGAATCAGATAATTCGGCTTATAATTCGGCTTCCCGTTCACCAAGTCCTCGTCATAAAAGGCGAGGGTGGTCTTCCCTTATGCCTGCTAGACGGGGAAAAAACAGTGGAAACTGACATTGTCTCTCATAGCTTTCGCTTTGCTGAACTGATGCTCGCACCTCCCTTGTCAGAAAAACCCCCAGAGATTACTAGGGCGACTGGGGGAGGTCGAGGTCTTTCTTTGCTTTCCTCGGATTCTCGACTTGCCTCGTCGAGTTGTGTTGCTGAAGCTGATTCTTTCATTTTAGATCGAGGGGATCTGGACCTTGACCTCCTGTTACCAGATCTTGGCTTTTCTTTCACAAACCTCGACAATTTTCCTTTCTGGATCAATTGTTCAATGACATCTTTCAGGTGGAAGCAATCATCAGTGTCGTGTCCGTCACACCTATGAAAATGGCAATATATCGACTTGTCGGCGTTCGACTTCTCTTTCCCCTTCAGTGGGAACTTGATTCCAGCATCTCTGAACTCAGTGTTCACGCATTCGTTCAATATGCACGTTTGGTTTCTTTTATCTCTGCGCGATTTGTCTTCGCTCTGTCTGCCAGCTTTCTCTTGGGGTTTGTTTTTGACTTTCGATGCCATCAGCTTCTCTTCATAGTTCATGTATTTCTGAGCTCGTTTGAGGAAATCGTTCAGAGTTTTTAGTTTATCGACACCAATATTAACACTGAACAGACTGCCTTCCACCAAGCCCCGCTCCAGCAAGTATAACTTCATCTCGTCAGAGCATTTCTTCACAAAAATTGCCTCATTATTGAAACACTCGATGTACTCTCTGATAGGTTTGTCTTTCCTTTGTCTAATCGTGGGGTGTGCTTCTATCAACTTCGGCTGTACTTTAGATGCGGTGAAGTGAGCAGAAAACTAATCAGTGAGTTCGGCCCAGGAGTCTATGGAGTTTCTCTTAAGGGTCTGGAACTAAGACAAAGCTTCCTTCTTCAGGGTGAAGGGGAAAATCCTGCATTTGATGGGTCCTTGGGCACCTCGGTACTCCATGACGGTGTCAAAGCAACCGACGTACTCATCCGGATCAGTTGTGCCACTGTATGAGTCCAAAGCTGGCGGTTTCTGAAGATGCTTTGGGATCGAAAACTTCACGATCTTGGAGGTGAAAGGACCGAAAGTCTCATGCGTGTCATTCTCTTCATCACTCTGCAGAGAAGTGGATGAAAGCGGGTGAGCACAGCTGCGACGAGAAGTGCGGTCAGGTGACTTCGCTCGGCGCCACGAGGCAGTGGTGACCCTTCGAGGTGGTGTGTCACTGCTCGCGGTCGTGCTTCTGTGACGGGAAAAGTAACTTGGAGAGTGGTGGCGACGCGACGGAGAGTGTCTCGCCTCAGGCCCCGAGGATAGGCTGTTTGGCGAAACTCTTTCACGTAGCGTTTTTTTCATTTCTTCTTCTGCCGCGAGGAGAGCGGATTTGAGATCTGTGACGGCGAGGCGGAGAGCGACTGAGCGATTTGCTACGGTGGAGTGCAGTATGCGGAGATCGGCGTGAAGTTGTACCACGGCGGCGACGATGAACCGAACGGCGAGTCTCGAATTCTCTAGATCGCTGAGGTGGTGGAGAATTCTGATCCTGTCTGTTTTCGATTTATGTAGCTACACGAACCGAAATTTCTTTCTGCTGATTCTCCATGCGATCGAGGCGTTGATTCTGAATCTGCATCGCTTCAGTGTGGCTTCGCTTAAACTCGTGAAACTCGTGGTGGACGAAGGCGATACTAGAAGCAGTTTTGCCTGTTTCAGTTGTTGCTGGAACAGTGATGAGCGGAATAGCATTGACCTGAGGCGGAGGAAGGTTCCTAGGCCTTTCGTATTCGACAGTGAATGGTACTCGTCCAGGTTGAAGTTGATCCACCGGAGCGATTGGAGGATTTGGCAGATTAAGATCCGTGCGGAGTTGAGAACTACGAGTCGCCACGATTCGCTTCGATCCAGTCATCGCAAACAATGAAGAGAAACTAAACTTCAGAAGAGATGAAATCGAAGACGATTCCCATAGACGGCGCCAATGTTTTGAAGTAGAATTCAGAGGATGGCCGGAGTGAAGCAGTGTGGCGGTGCTCGTAGTGGTTAACGACGGCGTGCGGGGGTGGTGTACCTGCAAGGACTACGATGCCTAAGTCAGTTTAGGTAGGAGGTGAGGTAAGCAGGACAATGAATCAAATCGTACCTGGATCGTGACGGAGATCCCTTTTATAGTGCTCGAAGACGATTATTGAGATATAACCGCTCCCGCGAGATCCGCGGTACCGTCGGATCTATGCCAGGTCGATATGGCTCCGAAGTGGAGTAGCCAGCTGCACGCGATACTGGGCCTTCGGCAAGCGCTCTGCTAGATTAGGCCTTGGCCCTGTCCGGAACAAAACCAAAAGGAACCGCCAATAATAACAACACCTGCATTGCATAGAGCATATATGGATAGCGAAACATGATTATAGAAATAAGTAACAATATATATGCACACACACGAATATCATGATAAGCAATTTGTCTATTTTCATTAAAAACCTAAGATCTAGAGTTGGTCTATATTTTTTTTTAAATAACTGATTGGATATGGGTTTTAACTATACTCTACGCCAAAAACATGTTTTTAATAGCGCTTATTTTTACCTATAATAGCACTTTTAAGTGCTATTAAACATTGCACTATTATAGGCTAGATAACCTATGATAGCGCTTCTGAAGCACTATTAAAGGTACACTTATCATAGCAGTTGGTAAATTAAGCGCTATTATAAGCCCAACCTTTCACAAAATTATGCATACCCACCACAGGAAATTTGACATTTAGTGACAGACAAAATCTGTCACTAAAAGCTATATTGTCCATCGCTAAATGTCTAGGACTTCTACCTGCGGTTTTTACCAATCGGTAAAACCCACGCTAGGGACGCCGAAAATAATTGACTTCTACCTACAGTTTACGTCTGTCACTAAAAGTTATTACTATTTATTAAATTTATTTTATTTTTATTACTATTCTAATAAATAATTCATAAAATTGCCACTAAAATTAATTTACAGAGGGAGAAATACAATGTCTATTACTTGAAATATGAAACAAAAGTGAGATTAGAAGACTAAAATAGGAACAGATCATTATAGGCTCATTACTATATATCTTTGAGAATCTAGTGTAAACAATATAGACAATGCCTTACATAACTAAAAAATAATTTTCTTGTCATATATAAAAACTGAGTCGTGTAACCGTTTGTTTACATGTCATCTCCTATAATGCCATATATTTCTAATTTTTCTAGTCAGAAATATGCTGATTGAAAACAAATCCACCACTTTGTTCTTTATACGGCACCATTTGTAACAGCCCAGATTTTTCATCCTTCAAGATTAGGATATATTTTAGGGTATTAGAACATGCTTATAGTTGCTTGGGATGAGTTTCATATGTTTTACCATTCCTTCAGCCGATTGAGTATCTAGATGTACCTTTATTCCTATGTTTAGTTATTTCAGTTACCGTATTCCCCATTTTCGAACCCCTTAACAACTCAATTGGATTTAAGTCCCTTCAATAAAGTTGTAGCGTTATCTCTTATCTTTTAGTTGGCTTTAGTTTGACTCGATTTCGATACCTACAACTCTAGATATGCTCTCTGGAGTCAATACAATGCAAGCGTAACACTAAGGAATATTATAGTATATTTTAATTGCATTTTTGGTCCTATTAGATTCCGAATTTGGGTAAGCCTATTAGAGAGGATATTGTAGGAAATTCTCTTAGCTTTCCCACGCCACCAAGAATGCCTCAATCAGATATCTGTAGCTCCAGATACAGCCAAACCAGTGATGCAGTAGCGCTGATCGCCCAGACTCAAGCGCAGGCGCCCCGGGATCACCGAGAGCCTGCGCCAGGCACCCATTCCAGGCGCCAGGCACCTGCTGACAGGTGATTTCTGCACGTTGTTGCGTGTTTTGTTGCGTTTTTGGCAGTGTAATCCGACCCATTGGACCCAAACTCGACCCAATTCACTAAGATTACATGTTATGGTTACAAACCAACCACTAAGCCTCAGCTTTGAACCCTAATCACGTTTGGAAACCTCTCACCAAAGATCAAACCTCACTTCTCCATTCTCTCTATTTTTCTGCACTTGGTGAGTTTCAACCTTACTCTTGGGACTGAAGAACCATTGTTGGGGCTTTGCTCTACCAACATCCTTCATCATTCTTGGAGGGCTTGGGTTTAAGGTAATGCCTCTAATCTAAGTTTTGGTTTATGATCGCCGTTAGGGTTCCAAACATTAGTTTTCTCACTTCTCATCACCTATCCTTGTGTTTTTTATGGAGAAAGCCACGAAGGGAGAGGAAAAGCTTGGAGTTCACATACCCTATCTAGAGCACGAAATTCTAAGAGGTAAGGGGGTAGTTTGATGCTCATGTAGTGGGTTTATGGAATGCGAATGAACAATAGGGATGTCCTAAGATCCCTAAGCCTCGCGCGGTTGCCATGAGAGAGTACTGTCACCATGGTGACGAGAAAATCAATATAAAACCAATAAATTGATGTTTAAATATGTTCCTTATTGATTTTATGATATTATATTGTGGTTGGATGTTGTGGTTGTGGTTGATGGTTGACTCATTCATGTTTGGTGGTTGAAGTGCATGATTTTATGCTTCTTTTGGTGTTTGAAACATGATGCAAATTCCTTGTTGTTAACACCTATGATCTTATGTTATCTGTTGATGTTTGCAACATGCTATGATTTCCTTGTTGAGAGATTGGTGTCTAAGTGATGAACATGCTCTTTGGAATTTGATACTTCATGTCTTGAGATTGAGTATTTGTGCATGATTTTATGCTTCTTTTGGTGTTTGAAACATGATGCAAATTCCTTGTTATTAACACCTATGATCTTATGTTATCTGTTGATGTTTGCAACATGATGTGATTTCCTTGTTGAGAGATTGGTGTCTAAGTGATGAATATGCTCTTTGGAATTTGCTACTTCATGTCTTGAGATTGAGTATTTGTGCATGATTAATTTGCTAGTTAGTGCAAAATATTGTTTGAAGTAGTGGTGTTGGTTTTAATAAATTATGCAGAAAATTGGAATAAGGGTAATGGGTTTAAAGGTTAAAATCTAGATTAAATGTACTAAATAAATGGTAGGCAATTTTGGTGATTTCTTGATGTTGGTATTATAGCCTTAAGTGTTTAATAAAAGAATAGTAGCAAGGATATAAAATCTATTATGCAGAATTCTCTGTAAAAATGCTAAGTGTTGGGTTGATTGGGTTTAAGGTCTCATGTTTTGAATTTTATAATTCCATAAAAGATAGGTGTGGTTCTAAGGACTCTGGATTAGTGTCAAGTATGAATTATGGAACATAATAGTACCCCGAACGATCCCCAAAAGCGTGGAAATCACACGACTGAAGGTTTTGGACAGAAGTTGGGCGCTAGGCGCCCCACTCTGTCAGGCGACAGGCGCCCTCTGTGCACTGGCCGCCGCGTGTATCTTTAATATCCTACCATTTCTCGCGTGTTGGGCTATATCCTATGAACTATATTAGATGTCCAAAACTTGCCAATGGTAACTAGAGAATGGTTAACAAGATAAGAGTTGGATGAGATAATTATTTAATTAAATGATTGAGTTAAGTATTGTGTGTTTGAAACTTAGTTAGCTAAGTAGGTTGATTGTTATTATGTTGCTGGTTAAAGGGACTCGTCAACGTACTGACTGGTTAACTTTGTTGCTATTGTATGTCATTTGTTGACACTTGGCTGATTGTTCTTGTATCATGAGTGTCTCATTGATGCCGTTATTGTTATTCTATAGAGGATATTGCGATAGAAGTCACTATTGTTAGACACCGCATTTGGTCATGTTCATGCATCTTGGTGTCGGCATTGTTGTTGTTGCTAGTAGGGCGTATCGGGCAAGGTATCCCGTGACGGGCGTGGTTTCCCGGTCCTACGGTTAGAAAGGGCAAGTCGGGCAAGGTATCCCGTGACGGGCGAGGTTTCCCGGTCCTGCGGTTAATGGGGCGAATCGGGCAAGGTATCCCGTGACGGGCGTGGTATCCCGGTCCTGTTGTTATTGGGGCATTACGGACATGGCATTCCGAAACGGGCAAGGTATCCCGGCCTCGTTATAAATGGATCCACATGCATATAGTTATGGTCCTAGAGATGCATCATTATGATGATAATATGCCTGGTTGTGCATATGTCGTGATGTTATTCTAATGTTGTGGTTGATGTTGTAGCCTGTGGTGTTTGGACGGTTGTTGTTATTATGTGTTGTTGTTGTAGGTACAATGTTGATGTTAGGAGTTATTCAGTTTATGCGCATTGTTCATTTAGTTCCTTTACCTTAAAGTGCTACTTGAGTGCATGATTTCTAACCCCTTTGTTGTGGCTATGCATACACCATTGTGTATGTGTAGACAATGAAGCTGCAGGTGTTGATGAAGATGTGATCGAGGAGCAATCGTTGGGAGCCCTCGTTTAGTTAGGATTTGATGGCTTCGTTATTGAATAAATGTTTTATTTCCGATGTAATATGTAAGGGTCAGCTCTGAATATTGTGACATCGGGAACTTAGGTTATTTTCATTATTTGAATTTCATACTCATTTTCTATTTCCGCATGTTGTGAACGTGACAACTCTATTTCGTTTGAAATGAAAGTTTTATCCGAATGAATATTTGTTTTTTTTTATTTTGTGTTATTTTCTTCTTACATTGCTAAAATGCCATGACGGGGTAGAGGGTGTCACACCATTTATTCACAAGTTCTTTGTAAGTCATCGGCATCCCTACTATGTCTTTTCCAAATTCACTTCTCATCCGCCGTATTAAAAACTTTGTAACTCTCATCCCATTTATAATTAAAACATGCATAACTTATTCGGTTACAACATCACAAGACTTCATGCACGTTACACCATCCTTTATCAATCGACTGTAAAGTGTGAGTTGTCATCCCCTAGAATCCCTCCCTCTTACTATTCCTTATTCAGAAATGCTTGATCTCGCGAGTGATTCTTTTCACGAACATCATGAATGAGGTGATGGGTTAGTTTTTCAATTACATAGCCTACGTGTTTCTGTAACACCCCCAATTTTTAAGAAAAATTGTTTTAACGATAAAATCCCAGATACTTGAAGGTAAGTCTTGGAGACTGATCACCTCAATGATTTACTGAGAGTACGAGGAATTATTTTCATTTATTTTAAATAATTGATTTATTATAGATAATTATTATTTGTGATGTCAGTTCAAATTAATAGACAGCATAGACGCATGCTGCTTTTAAGGTGAATTTTTCAATTAAACTTTATATAAGTTTTCTGTTTGACGCGGTAACGCATATTTTTGTTGACTAAGAAAGTGATTGAATTAAATCAAGATGAAATTTAATTTAAGAATTAATATTTAATATTAATTCATGGTTCAAAAATCGTCGAAAAATTCTAACGAAGTTTCACCATATTTTGAATCGCCGAGTAATTTTTATCCGCAATAAAAATTTAAAACGAACTCCTATTTCGATGAAAATAGAAACGTAACTTGTTGTACTGATGCTTGAGTGTTTTTAATTGTTTTTATTATTTATATATAAATTATTATCACACGGTGAATTAATTTCTAGGTAAATTAATTTTCGCGATTAATCGGCGAAAGAATTAATCGGTAACGTGATTATTCGACGCCGCATTTTTGGAACACTCAAAACTCTAGGATTAGGGGGTAATCATGAGAAGAGAGAGATTAGATGTTTAGACTTGTGATTAGATTAGAATCTTACTTTATAGTGTTTAGGTGTCACACCTTTGGTGGTTAATTAGATGGTGCTTTTCCTAAACCATTTTTAACTAAGTAATAAAAGCTTGTTTTTATTTTGTTTTCTCCTCCCTTTTTCTTATAACCTGGCCGAGAGCACCCCCTTTCTAGTGCTCACTTTGATTTTCTTTTTCCTCTTGCTTATGAGTCGAGAAACATCAAGGCACCAAGTTCTTCCATGGCTTCCTCTTTCTTCTTTTAGGCGTGACTCCATCTCCATTCTTCAACCTTCATTGCCCCTAGTTTCTTCTTCTAATTTCCATCATCTTCTTAACCTTGTAAGTAAGCTTGAAAGAAAATATTTTCCTTGTTCTTCCTAGCCCCAAATCCTTGGCCCTTAATGTAGGATTAGGAGTTGTTATTTTTGATTCTTTGATTGTTTAATGCTTTATTTATGCATTGATTGTGATCATGAGAGAAAGGAACAAAATTTTCCCCAAATTTTCTAAATCCTAGGCTGATTTGCTCAAGGGAAAGGGGATATGTGATTTCTCATGTGAATCATGCAATTAACTTAGGGTTATTACTCCTTGAGGCTTGAAATTGTTGTTGTTGTGGTTAATTTGGGTTTGTTCAAAGGAAACTTGTGATTTTGGAAACCATTGATGCTTGAATAAGCCATGATAGGGTAATGTACTTGAGTTAATTGTTTTGTTTTGGAAAAATTGAAGGTTTTGGAAAAGGATTTATGTGTTGAATGATGTGGTTTTGTTGATTTGGAAAGTTTGTAATTTTTCCCTATTTGTGTGTTTGTTGGCCGAGAGCCCTAGGAGGCTTGGGGAAGAAAATTATTTTGTGTCCTTGACTTGAATTAGTTATATTGGGTTGTTGTTTAAGTTTGGAAAATTTTAGAAAGAGTTTGATTGGATTTTGGAAGTTGTCTTGGCTTTAAGGCAATGTGACACTTAGGTGAAATAGATTCCTTGTGATCCTAAAACCAAGTGGAGCCTGATCAAGTATTGTTATGAAAAGAAATTTGGTGTTAGTAGTGTTTCATGTTTCAAAAACAAAAGAAAAGGAATTTTAGTCTTTAAAACATTTAATTTTCAACTTGCTTATCATTTCAAGTGTATGTGCTTTATTAAAAAGATTCTTAGGGTTGAGAAACCTAGGGGTTAGAATTGAACCACAACCTGGGGAATTATTTGAGTGAACTAGAATTGTGTTAAACTTTGGTGTGTACTGTTTAGGATTTTTGAGGAATTGAGTACGTGCTGAATAGGATTATGGTGTGCTTTGACACGTGGATTGTTAACTTTAGTAAGGGCACTTCACATTCAGTAGTTCTTATTGCTTTAATGTATGAACTATTGTATGCTTATGTCTGGTGCTTTTCAATATGTGAATGTGGATCGTTGTGGATTGTTGAACTGTTATGAGTATGAATTGTTGTGGCTCTGAATTGATTACATGATATATTTGGATATATGTTTAAATCATGTGGAGATATATGATGTTGGGTGGTGCTGGATAATTGAATATTTATTTGATTAAGCCATATTGAAATATCATATGCATGATATGTTCATTGGAGTTAGCAGAATGCATTGTCATGCATTGTGTTATAACTTCGACCTAAATATCCTTGGGTGATGGATTGCCTCATGGCCAAAGGAATTCAGGGGCGTCGTTAATTTAACCATCGCATGGGAAAATGTTGGCTTTGGTACGTACAGAATGACTGACCATAGCATATGGAATTTCGGAATCATAAACAGTGGCATGTAGTCGCATTTGCAGAGCATTTATGCATTCTTATTGAATTGTATATTATGTTATACTGTATTATCTGCTTTTAATTAAGAAGTTGATCCTTTCCCGTGGTTCTTTCAATCAATGAATGTAACCCAGATAATGAAGACTACAGAGTGTTCGAGGCTGCTGACAAGCGTAGCTGAGGATAGTCCTATCCGACTATCTGCCTTATGTATTTGTTTGCAACTTACTAGAGGTCTAGTAAGTGTTGTAGCGTGTCGATCAGCTATAGGGTGTTGCTTTACTAATTACCGTGTTGTAATAAGTATATCATGTTTTCAAGACCTGAATTGTCATGTGTGTAATGTTTAAATAAATCTACTTGTATAGTTATTGTGAGTTGAACACGGTGTCTTATTTATTCACCACCTTTTGAAAATGCTGCAATACTCTGATTGCTATTTCAAAAGAAGTTTGAACAAAAAATAATAATTTAGACTTACATTTTTTGAAAACCATGCAAGCAGCATATTCCATTTATGAAAGTATTTGCACTGAAAAGAGTAATAGTTAATGTAGTCGCGCTCTAGGAACATGGTGTTACAGTTTTTGTCAAACGGAGGAAATTATCGTTCACTAAATATTTCAAAAATTGACACGTATACATGCGTGATTCCATGAAAAGAATGGTTCGCGAGAAATAGCAGTTCTCTTCCTTATTATGCCTTCATAAATTTGTTTCGTCGATTTGTATCTCACATCATTCAGCTCTGAATTTTTTTTAACGTTATGGACTAATATATGATTCCGTATAAAAAATGTTGGAACCTAAACGATTGAGATGTTTAGACCCTCATTAATTTTGATGATAACAAAGTATTTGCAAGTGAACAATTTAACTTCTAATAAGTCTTGAAGTGTGCAGGAATTAAAATCATTTATGTTTTATAACACACTCAAGCAAGAAGAAGTATTTTACAAGAAGTTGAATACATTCCATGCGTCTCTGCATCCAGTTCACTCCAGCATCTTGTTTATAGCGAGCATCCGGTAGTGTATTATTTTGACGCATGGTTACCCAATAGCTGTGAGCGTCCGTTTGATTTCTAAGCGAGCATCTGGTCTTTTAAATGAAGCACGCGATGGTCACGTTTATGCTCTTTTACCTCAGCTTTCCTGGAACAGAATTCAAATTTTTTTTTGAGCGCTCAATTTTATGTACGAGGAATCAAAGGTGATACCTTTAGAATAAGACAAATTCGTACAAAGCAATTGTGTGAAAAACAGATAGTACAATAACGGAAATATGTGCTACTCTGATATTCTCTGGAAAGGAAGAAAATGACTGAATTTCAAATTACCTCACCTAATGATTTGGACCTAAAATATCTGCAACGGTAATATCCTCAAGGTATTCTATAAATACCTCAAGCCTCTCATTGAAGAAGGTTGCTGGAAACGTTATACTGCAAAAGCTATTACTCAAGTGTGCAACCAAGTTTCTGAGAACCAGAACTGAACTTCAGCATCTTATATTCTTTCTTTTGGAAAGTTATTGTTTTGAGCTTAAGTTTTTTATCCTCTCTGTGAGAGTTATTTGATTGTATTCAAAACTACTTTGTAAAAGTTGTATTGCCTAGTTACAGGCTTCATTCCTCAAAGGCTCTTAACGGTATTGTCAAGTTTGTGACAGTAGAATACTCTTAAGGAAATTTGTAACCAATTGATTATGGTGAAAATCCTTCAGAAATGAAAGGACTAGACGTAGCTACCAATTTGGTGTTGAACTAGTATAAATCTCTGTGTCTCTTGCTTTACTGCTTTACATTTACTTTTATCATGCAAAGAAAAATAAGTTTTCATAAACTTATTTCCAGCGTCTGCTCATACTCGAACATCCGATAACAAACAATTTTCAAAGAAATGTGGTTTTATCTTAAAGTTTTAAACGAAAAACATTCGACACAATTCAACCCCCCTTCTTTGAACGCGAACACAAGAAGGGGGGTTGAATTGTGTTAAAAACTTTTCGCAATCAATGCGTAAAAACTTCAAAATAAGTTGTTCAAAACTGTTTTGTATATCGGATGCAGAGAATTAAACAGGACCGGATGCAGAAATTTAAACAGTTTATAAAAACTTGTTTTACTGAGCAAGGTAAAGATAAATAATGTAAAGCAGTAAAGGATGAGACTCAGAGATTTATACTAGTTCACCACCAACTGGTAGCTACGTCTAGTCCCTTCGTTCCTGAAGGATTTTCCACTATAATCAGCTGATTACAATTTCCTCAAGAGTATTCTTCTGTCACAAACTTGACAATACTCTCAACTTCTCAAAACGACTCAGTACAGTCGAGCCTTTGAGGAACAGAGCCTGAACTAGGCCAAATACAGTTTTACAAAAGAGATTATGATTTTGATAACAATCGAAATAACTCTCACAGAGAGGATGAAAAGATTAAGCTCAAAACAGAATAGCTTTCTAAAAGAAAGTATAAGACGCTGAGTTCAGTTCAATGTAGACCAGAAACTTGGCTCGAAGCTTGATTGCACACTTGAGTAATATTGCTTTCAGAATGAAGTTTCTTCACAGTTTCTCTAACTCTTCTTCAATGAATACTTTGGGGTATTTATAGGAGTCTTCAAGGGTATTACCGTTGCAGTAAAAATATCTCCTTTCTATTGAGTGAGGTAATTTGAAATGTAGTCCTTTTCATCCTTTCCAGAGAATATCAGAATAGTACACATTACCGCTTTCGTACTATCTGTAATTTGCAATTGCCTTGTACGATTTTTGTCTTATGCTAATGGTGTCACCTTTGCATCCTCATACATCAAAATGAGCGCACAAAATCAAATTCGAATTCCATTCCAGAACAGTCTGAGGCTGAGAGCAAAAACGTGATCACCACGTGCTTCATTAAAGAGATCAGACGCTCGCTCAGAACAGAGGACGGACGCTCGTAGCAATTGAGTGTTCCACGAGTCAAGAAGTCACACTGCTGGATGCTTGCTGGTAACCAGACGCTGAAGTGGGTTAGGATGCTGACACTAGTGGATTATACTCAATTCTTTTGTATATTTCTTCTTCTTTCTTGAGTGATTTGTATAAATGAAGCTTTTGATACCTGTACACTCAAAGATATGTTAGAGGATAAATTATTCTCTTGAGAAATTTTTGTTATCATCAAAATTAATGAGGGTCTAAACTTCTCAATCGTTTGGGTTCCAACAATCTCCCCCTTTTTGATGATGACAAATATCTAAGGTTGATGAACAATTTAATTTCAAAATAACATTAAAGGTCTCCCCCTGACTTTAACACTGTTGATGTATAAGACAATTCTAGTATTAAGGCGATTGTTGAAAAACAAATTCATTTAAGTGATCGCAAAAATACATAGATGAATCAGAGCATATTTTTAACAAGGTGAGATCGGATGCTGATTTTCATTTGATCAAAAAGATTTTCATATTACCAACTTTATTGATCATTGTTAGATTATTGGGTCAATGAATATCAATGTAGTTAATAGATATTAGAGCAATGAATAACCATACAAATGCTATGTATGAAATGATATGCATGATAAATTCAGTTTTTGTGTATTCATCGGACGGTGAATTTGTTAATCAGACTTAATCAGACTCACGTGTTCATCAGACCTTTCTTTTACTCCCCCTTTTGTCATCAGACAAAAAGACTGTAAAGCACATCATAGTAAAAAAGATGGCTTAGAAAAATTTGAATGTATATAAACAAATAATCAGATAAAGGCATGTATAGTCAGATAATCAGAAAAACACTGAATATATAAAAAAATAAGAGAGTACTCAAAAAAATATATATATCACACAAAAAATTTAAGGGTTTGGTGGTGGAGGAGGGATGTTAAGACGTTCATAAAGAAGTTTCAGTGCATTCTCCAGCTGAGTGACTTTCAGATTAGTAGCCTTCATTTCTTCAAACTCTGCTTTAGGAATGGTGACCATTTCAACTGCAGGAGTAGAAGTAGAAGGTCCAAATTACAGTGCAGGTTTCATCTTCTGATGCTCTACTAGCACCCAGTTGGAAAGCTTCAATCTGAAGTCCTTCTTTTGTTGAGCCTTTTGAAAGAATGCATCATTTGGTATAAACCATTTGATGAGACTTCCAAGTTTCCTCTGCTCAGATTTTGACTGAATTCTTCTCCTTTTCTCCACCTCTTCTGGATACAGCAAATCCATAAAGACCGTTTTGTTGTTGTAAGCCCTAGTGGCCAATCTATTTTATATAGATTATTATTTGTATCATGACTTTAGCCATATATTTAATATATGTAAAGGTGTCATTTATTATGTTATTAGTATATAGCATAATAAAGTCCTTAGAATAGACAATTTGTTTAATGGAACATCAAGTGTGACTTGATCGTGAGACCCCATTGAACATATAGAACGTTATTCTTAAAGTATCCGTAGTCGAAGTATTATTGTTAATTAGGACGACAATAATACATATAGACTATTGTGTGAGTAGACTGATGACCATATCTCACGGGTCATGGATATGTGAAATCAAGTCGGCACACAGGTATAAATATTAGGTGTAATATTTATACCGGATTGACCCACTATGAGGACGCTTCATAATAGTTATGTAAGTGTCATAGGCGCTCCTCATGGCGACCATAGTGAAGTTGTCCTTCGACTTGAAGTCACTACAATTCCTATATGAGGAGTTATAGGCTATAATACTATCAAACATCATCTGTAACAGGATGATCATAAAGGTAGTATTTGGACCTGCAATGAATCATGTTGAGGGGTGTGAGTGATGTAGACAGGATTCGTCCCTCCTACATAACAGGAGTAGTGTCTTAGGCCTCTCGATATAGTAGGACGTGAAAAATATGCGTGGCCATGCCGAGATGGGCCAATATGGGATATTGGGCTCATTTCGTGATTACACGTCCACTTGGAGATCGAGGAACATTAGATTGGACTTAACGAGGATGACGCATTTATGCCTCGTATTCAATCAAGACATATGGACGAAGGGACATTGGCTTCATAGTGATTATGGTTGCAATAAGGTTAAAATCGAATCACCGATTTTCTCATGAAATTTGGAGTAACTTGATGCATTCCTAGTTGTCAATCACTGTCCATGATATTTAATATTATAGTTAATATTTGATATTAATATAATATTTAATATTATTGCCACTCGATGGGAACCTATAGGGTCACACACAAAGAGCAAACTAATCGGAGCAGTTAATTAATTAAATAGGATTTAATTAATTAACGGTTGATTTAATTAAATATAATTTAATTAAATTAATGAGGATTGGGCCCGTAGTATACGAGCCCAATAGGGTTAGGGTAAAGCAGAGGAAGGTTAACAACTTAAGTTAAGTTTTGTGCCTCCCTCACTAGTTACTCAAGAAAATTGCGCCCTTGTGCCGTCAGCTAGCACCGACGCTCCTTCTCTGACGCTATTTGCTCGTGTGGACTTAGTTGAGGTGCTGCCTTTTCGCAGCGCTGGTGATCAAAGCACGCTACAAGAGGTAAACACAATAACCTTCTTTGTGATTCTTGGCAATGACATGATCCACGGGAAAAAGGTTTTTTCCGCTCAAGAGAATTTTTCTATAATGAAAATTAAAATTATTCCTCTTGAAAACCCAACAGTGGTATCAGAGACTTGGATGTTTGATTGCTTGAATCCTTTAGTTTTTACCATGTTTGATTCTGCTTTATGGATGAAAATATGTGACTGTTACGGCGTGCATTCGATTGGTCCGATTTTGCTGTTGTCTGCGTCGCTGGGTTTGCGCATTTTCTTTTTCGGTTGTGTGACACCCTCTACCCCGTCATGGCATTTTAGCAATGTAAGAAGAAAATAACACAAGATAAAAAAAAATATTCATTCGGATAAAACTTTCCTTTGAAACGAAATAGAGTTGTCACGTTCACAACATGCGGAAATAGAAATGAGTATGAAATACAATTAATAAAAATAACCCAAGTCCTCGATGTCACAATAATTCAGAGCTCTTCCCCTAATAATTACATCGGAAGAATACAATAACTTAAACAAGTAAACACAAGTCTTCTATCTATCACAGCGAGCTATCGTGATTACTTGCCGGCATTCATATCCTCAATACCTGCAGTCTCAGCATCTACACATACCCCGTGGGATATGCATAGCCACAAGAGGGGTTAGTCATCATAACCTCAAATAGTGCATACAGCGTAGGAAATTAATGAACAATGCGCAATATACAACAATTCCAATAAGGACATCTAATCACTAGCGTTAAGGCATAAGATGGTACCACAACGGCCAAATATCACATGCTACAGCATGAATCACAACATTAAGGTACATTACCACAACAATTATATATCACATGCCACGGCATCAACCACAACAACAAGGTACATTACCAACACTAAACAACCAGGCACATGATCATGTAAAACAATGTATTTATAGAACCATAACTATATGCATGTGGATCCACTTAAACGGCCGGAAACCTTGCCCGCTTTGAATACCATGTCGATGGTGTACCAATAACAACGGGGGACGGGGAACCTCACCCGTCACGGGATACCTTGCCCGATTCGCCCCATTAACCGTAGGACCGGGAAACCTCGCCCGTCACGGGATACCTTGCCCGATTCGTCCTACTAACCAAAGGACCGGGAAACCTCGCCCGTCACGGGATACCTTGCCCGATTCGCCCTTTTTTTTTCTTTTAACCGTAGGACTGGGAAACCTTGCCCGATTCGCCCTACTAACCAAAGGACCGGGAACCTTGCCCGTCACGGGATACCTTGCCCGATTCGCCCCTTTTAACCGTAGGACCGGGAAACCTCGCCCGTCACGGGATACCTTGCCCGATACGCCCTACTAACCAAAGGACCGAACCTTGCGATCACGGGATACCTTGCCCGATTCGCTTCTTTTAACCGTAGGGGCGGAAACCTCGCCGATCACGGGATCCCTTGCCAGCTACGCCCTACTAACAATAACAACAACAACAACAACAATGACGACACCAAGATGCATGAACATGACCAAACGCGGTGTCTAACCATAACATCCTCTATCGCCATATTTTCGACGGAGTAACAACAACAACAGCAGAACACAAATTCATAAGTTAGCTAGTGCCTTCTACCAATAACATGAACATTTAATAATCTTAGCAACTTTGATTAAGCACATACATCCAAGTGAAACTTTGGCATAGAAGGACTAGTTCTCTCAGATTATCATACTAATAAATCAATAGGCATCATAAATGAACCTTAGACATTCTACTTAAGCTTTACAATATCAACATAATTTGTTAGACTCGAGTTCTTTGATTCATACTTAGTGGCTACACTTTCATAGGGTCTAAAGCCTACTATTTAGTTATTTAATTTCCTTACATTGTCATTTGATAACAACCAATTTCTGTACATCAAGCATATAACAACCAAAGCTCAATCATCACGCCAATTTCAACAACCAATAAAATTATCACATCACGTTACAATAAATATCACTAGTCAAGAATAGTAATTGAGGAGTTCGGATGTCTCCCTATCACGGTGGTGATAGTGCTCGTTTTTCGTTACCGCGCGAGGCGTAGGGGTCATGGGACACCCCTATTGTTCATACATGCTCCATACACTCACTAGAAGAGAACAACTACCCCTTACCTCAAGTGAATTTCGTGCTCCTAGGATGGGATGAGGTAACACCAAGCTTTTCCTTTCCTAGTGAAGCTTCCTCAGCAAAACACAAGAGCAAGGGTTTAGGAATGGAAAAATCATGGTTTAGAACCCTAACATTGATCTTAAAGACAAAGCTTATCATTAGAAGACTTACCACCTCCTATTCCTCCCAATGAGGCTGTACGAGTTACAATAACGATGCTCCCCGGTCGAGTCCCGTAGCGTAGTCTTGAGTTAGAGCCCTTGACACCACAAAATTGGAAGAAGGGAAGGAAGAGCTTTTCTCTGTTTGGATTGGTCTTATGAGCAGCTCCTAATCATGTTTAGGGTCTTAGAACTGATGCTTAGTGGCTAGGTTAAGTCTAGGGGTCGTGGTTGCCCTTTCAGGTCGAGAATGGGTCACACTGGGTCACAGAACCGGCCCAAAACGTGTTAAAACGCGAAACAGCGTGTAGTCACTTATCAGCTGTGGGCGCCGGGCGCCTGCACTCCCTGGGCGCCCTGCGCCTGCTCTCGGTGAGGCCTGGGCGCCCGAGCTTCAGTCTGGGCGTCCTGCGCCTGAGTCTGGACACTCGGTGCCACTGTTTTGGTCGTATCTGGAGTTACAGATGTCCGATTGAGACGTTGTTGGTGTCGTTGGAAAGCTAAGAGAATTTCCTACAATTTTATCTCTAATAGGCTTACCCAAATTAGGACTCGAACAGGATCAAAAATGCAGTTGAAATATACTATAATATTCCTAAGTGTTACGCTTGCGTTGTGTTGACTCCAGAGAGCATATCTAGAGTTGTAGGTATCGAAATCGAGTCGAACTAAAGCCAAATAAAATATAAGAGATAATACTACAACTTTATTGAAGGGACTTAAATCCAATTGAGTTGTTAAGAGGTTCGAAAATGGGGAATACGATGACCGAAATAGCTAAATATAGGAATAAAGGTACATCTGGACACTTAATCGGCTGAAGGAACGGTAAAACATATGAAACCCAACCCAGCAACAATAAGCATGTTCTAATACCCTAAGACATATCCTAATCTTGAAGGATGAAAAATTAGGGCTGTTATAGGTTGCGGTTCATGTATACTGATGTGCGCTGTTTTTCTTTGCGTGATTTGATCTCTGCAGTGCATTTTGATATTGTGAATTAGATATCCCGAATGGTTTAAAAAAGGGAAGCATAATGTGAATTCTTTTCACCTTCATAATGCTGATTTAGTTTTTGGTTCTTTTGCTTTTAAATTTATTGTTTTGGAAATCATGAATTTGAAAGTATTTGAAGAAACGTGAATACTAAAGTGTTTAAGCTTTCGGTATTGGCCAGTTGCTATTTGCTTAAGTGAACCATTTTTCAGAATTGCTGTATGCGATTTGGGCATTGACGTGTCTGTCAAATATTTTTTTTTTGTTATCAAAATTTACCAAATTTTTGGGTTCAGTAGCTTTTAAAGTGGCCAAACTTCACATCCCTTTTGCGCAACCATTTCCAGTTGATTACAATGCTTTGAAACCTGCACATTTTTTTTCCAAAATGACGTAACACTAGTTCTTCCACACAAAAAAATGGTAAAAGTGATTGGTTTTTGCAGAGTTTTTTTTTTTAGAAGGATATTTGCAAACCCCGTGAATTGAAAAAGGATTGGAACGCTGTTCATGGTTTTGATTTGGTCAATTCTTATCATCGCCGCATTCAATGCGTGAATTAAGTTTTGCGTTGCATCTTTTTGCGTCCTTGTTAATGCGCAGTTATTAGCCAATTCTTTTACGGTGCACTTGAGGTGTTTAGTATAATTGAGTTTGTTGGCATTTAAGGGTTAGCATTTTGATACATTGATGTTTAAAATATTTTTAATAAAATTATAATAATAAAATGTTTATTACTATTATTGTTTGTTATTAAATATTTTAAGCATGTGGTTTTTGGTTATGGCCTTAGATTTTGGTGTTATTTTTTTTGGTAAATACAACCTGCGTGTTGTGATTTATGTAAATTTAAATACGACCTGCGTGTCGTGCCATTTTATTTATTTAATTGTAATTTCATTTAAATAAATGTAATTCTTCAAAGAGTTGAAGATGAGATAACGCCAAATAAGGATGTCGGTGGGAGAAGCTTACGAAGCATGCTCGTGGGTCAAAGGATTATAATAAAATAGTTTATTTAATTCCTAGGCATTAGGAGGCCATAACTGTACCACACGTCTTGCATGATTGATGTGTATGTGCTGTATGTTTAACATGTTTTGAATGTATGAGATACATGCATGTATGCTTTATATGATTGGATGTATGAGATGCATGTTTTATATGAAGTGTATGCATGTATGCTTGTATGTTGTGCATGTTTGAGGGACACGTTTGTATGAGATACAAAAGCCGGTGAGATCACTTAACTAAATTCCCTCAATTTAAATATTAAGTCATAAATGTCTTCCGATGCGTGGCACTCGCCAAGGCCTTGATCGAATGAGTGTGGGTCATGCCAAAGCTGAGCACTTCGTTTTATCTCGGTGAGGCGCGATTAGTGAAATAGTCGCTTGCCAACCATTGGGTTTGACTTAACTGAGTGAATTCAATAGGATTGAAATGTCTCAGAGGCAAGAGTTGGGCATCAATTTATATGATAAACTGGGATAAAGAGTTAACCACCCAACTGATCCAAGAGTTGCATGGGGATGCAATTGGAAAGGAGTTTCCTACCTAAATAACTGAGTTCTGGGTGATCAGCCAAAGCTGACTCAGGATGAAGTGAAATATGGATCTTGATCTCACTAGAAAATTTTCCAACGGGATTTTCCGAATCAATGCTGAGGGTCATTGATTTGAGTAAAATAGTGGGAGCATATTTAATAAAGTCCTATTAAATATGTTTTGTTCATGATACTGAAATTCTGTATATTTCTGTAATTGACAACACCATGGCATTAAACACTGTTAGTTATTACTGCGATTTGTCCTTTGGAAGGAAAAGGTATCTAGAAATGAATTTCTGGAACGGTACATGAATTTGAGGATAGTCCTCAAGTACGAGAAAAGTTGTATGTTCTCAAGCAAAAGATTCCTGAGCAACCTACTCCTACTTGGATCGAAAAGGATGCTTATGAGAAGCATTAAGTCGATACCTTGTATGTAGGATACTTCATGCTTGCAATCATGGAGGCATATGATATGATCATTCATCTCATGATGCTCTACCAAGAGCAAGCAAGTCATGAAAGGTTTGAGGCTTCCTAATCCTTTTTCAGCTGCAAGTTGCTAGAGGGTAACCCAATGGGTCCTCATGTGCTTCATACTATTGGGTACATTGAGAACCTAGAAAAGTTGGGATCTCTTGTGGGCCAAGAGTTGGCCACTGACTTAATCCTACAAGAGTTTATGGATAGTTATAGTCAGAAGAGATAGACCATGTTAACAGTCATGGAGGGAAAGGCCTAAAGTCTGCTATCAAGGAGTAGACATGAGTAAGAACAAGTTCAAGCTCAGTATTTCTGCCTTGAAGATGATATACAAAGGTTACTAAGGAGGGCACTTGCTTCCAATACAGTTGGACTGGAAAATTGGAAGAAATGCCACGTGTACTAGAAAGAGTATAAGTTGAAGAAAGGAAGTTAGACTTCTTCTTCGGGTATTTTGTCATAGGAGACAAGGAATGTCTGGGAGCTAAATAAGTGTTATTAAGTTCCAACTGTTGATGGAAACATCACTTCCATTTCTTGAGTGGACAAGAAAGGATTTTATGTTGTAATAAAAGGACAATTGTTGTTCCATTTATTCAACTGATGTTTTCAATGTTGGAGATCTTGAAAGACATGTACACGTGTCGTTGATCTCAAGTTGTCCATCTATGACATAAATGCGAATAAGGTCAAATCAAGTGATTTGATTTTTATATACCTAGGCATTAATGTTTAGGCCAAATAAGTATGAAATATAACTCTAAGTTCCATTAAGATGGATTCTCGGACTCATTTGACTGTGAATCGTTTGAGGTCTATAATTCTTGCTTATTGGAAAAGATGACTGGGCTTAAATCACTAATCATGGTGAAAGGACTAGTAATCTTTTGGTGTGATACATGAGATGTATATGGACCACTAAACAAGTTTGAAAAAGGTAGGTTTCCGAACTTCAATGGGTTTACTGTTGACTACAGTAACTAATGATTTGTGTATCTTATGAAACACAAATCGGGAATCTTTGAAGAGTTCAAAGAGCCCAAGGATGAAGTGCAAAACCACATTGGCAGGACTATTAAGACCATACTATTGGATCGTGATGGTAAATACTAAAGCCAAAAGTTTGATGACTATCTGAATCGTACCTTGTCAGACATGGTCTGATCAATGATGTGTCAGTCAAAACTTTATGACTCTTTCTGGAGTATGCTTTATATACAACTGTTTCTCGCCCTTAACTATATTCCATCTGAGGCAGTAAAAAGGCTCCATATGAGATATGGAAGGGCTTAAAAGCCAAGTGTGACATTTATGAAGATTTGGCTTATCAAGATTATTTGATAAACTTGAAGCCAAAATGAATAAATGTACTTTGTGGAGTATCCTTAGGAAACTAAGGGATACTGTTTCTACAATGTCTCCAAGGACAAAAAGTTTGTCGCGAAAACTGGAGTATTCCCTAAAGAAGTTCATCTCCAAAGGAACTAGTGGGAGAAATGTAGAACTTTGCTTGCCTATAATGGAACATGAATCGGTTCCACAAGTGTTGTGGATGAGCCATCGATTCAAGTTACACAAGATCTATGTAGATCTAACAGGTCACATCACCGACCCGAGAGACATGAACTTCTCCTGAATCAAGGAGGTGATGTGCTGCTCAGGGATCAAAATGAGCCTGTGACCTTCCTAGATGCCATAGTTAGCCCAGATTTTGAGAGGTGGCTTGGAGCCATAGAATCTAAGATGGAGTCCATGTGAACCAACAAGGTTGGATCTTGATAGATTCACCCCAATGGGTAAAACCCATAGGGTGCAAGTGGGTCTTTAATAGAAGACTGACATGGATGGTATTGTGAATACCTTTAAGGCGTGATTTGTCGTGAAAGGTTTCATGCAAATCCATAGTATAGACTGTGGTGAGTCCTTCTCCCAATCACGATGCTTAAATCCATTAAGATTCTACTTGTTAAAAATCTATTTATGGATTTGAGCAAGCTTTCAGAAACTAGAATCTTCGTTTTGATGAGACTGTTGGACAGTGGGATTCATCAAGGACGAAAATGAGCTTGTGTATGCACAATGGTTAGTGGAAGTATTATTGATGTCAAGTCCTATATGTGGATAACATACTGCTCATCAGAAATGATTTCCCTACAAAGCGAAAAAGCATAGTTAGGAAATGTTTCTTGATGAGGACTTAGGTAAGACTTCCTAAGTGTTAGGAATCAGGATCTATAGAGATAGATTGCTGAAGTTACTTGGCCTAAGGTTGAAGTACATGTATGCATTGATATGTACTCAACTAGATGTCTTGTATGCTTTAAGCATGATAAACATGTACCAATCTGATCCCAGCGAAGGTCACTGGACCATAGTCAATAATATCCTTGAGTACCTAAGAAAGACTAAGGATATATTCTAGACAGATGAGGGTAAGGAAGAGATCGCTGTAAGTAGTTACACTGATGCTACTTCCAAACCAATAAAATTAATTTCAGGTCGCAGTCTGGATTTGTGTTTTGCCTATATGGTGGCACTGTGAGCTGGAAGTGTTATAGGTCAGGGACAAAGTTTATTTCTCTTACAGAGGCTGAGTATATAGCCGCCTCTAATATGATTAGAAGGTGTTTGGATCAAGAAGTTCTTTTGAACTTGGCGTAGTTGCTAGCTATGTGAACTCCATTGATCTCATTGTGATGATGATGGAATAATCATGTAAGTCAAGGAAACTTGATCTCACTAATGATCCGAACATATACTTAGTTGCTTCCATCTCATTCGATAAATGATACAAGCGATGTGAAGATATGCAGAATGATAACACGAAACAATCCACTAAAGGGGTCTCATACTCAATAGTAGCTTGACACTCACACTAGTTCGATGGGTGTTGAACTAATGCTCGATTGGCACTAGTGCTAGTGGGAGATTGTTGGTGTAAGCCCTAGTGGCCAATCTATTTTATATAGATTATTATTTGTATCATGACTTTAGCCATATATTTAATATATGTAAAGGTGTCATTTATTATGTTATTAGTATATAGCATAATAAAGTCCTTAGAATAGACAGTTTGTTTAATGGAACATCAAGTGTGACTTGATCGTGAGACCCCATTGAACATATAGAACGTTATTCTTAAAGTATCCGTAGTCGAAGTATTATTGTTAATTAGGATGACAATAATACATAGAGACTATTGTGTGAGTAGACTGATGACCATATCTCACGGGTCATGGATATGTGATATCAAGTCGGCACACAGGTATAAATATTAGGTGTAATATTTATACCGGATTGACCCACTATGACGACGCTTCATAATAGTTATGTAAGTGTCATAGGCGCTCCTCATGGCGACCATAGTGAAGTTGTCCTTCGACTTGAAGTCACTACAATTCCTATATGAGGAGTTGTAGGCTTTAATACTATCAAACATCATCTGTAACAGGATGATCATAAAGGTAGTACTTGGACCTGCAATGAATCATGTTGAGGGGTGTGAGTGATGTAGACAGGATTCGTCCCTCCTACATAACAGGAGTAGTGTCTTAGGCCTCTCGATATAGTAGGACGTGAAAAATATGCGTGGCCACGCCGAGATGGGCCAATATGGGATATTGGGCTCATTTCATGATTACACGTCCACTTGGAGATCGAGGAACATAAGATTGGACTTAACGAGGATGACGCATTTATGCCTCGTATTCAATCAAGACATATGGACGAAGGGACATTGGCTTCATAGTGATTATGGTTGCAATAAGGTTAAAATCGAATCACCGATTTTCTCATGGGCTGGGTAACAGTGATGCATTGCTAGATGTCAATCACTGTCCATGATATTTAATATTATAGTTAATATTTGATATTAATATAATATTTAATATTATTGCCAGCTCAGTGGGAACCTATAGGGTCACACACAAAGAGCAAACTAATCGGAGTAGTTAATTAATTAAATAGGATTTAATTAATTAACGGTTGATTTAATTAAATATAATTTAATTAAATTAATGAGGATTGGGCCCGTAGTATACGAGCCCAATAGGGTTAGGGTAAAGGAGAGGAAGGTTAACAACTTAAGTTAAGTTTTGTGCCTCCCTCACTAGTTACTCAAGAAAATTGCGCCCTTGTGCCGTCAGCTAGCACCGACGCTCCTTCTCTGATGCTGTTTGCTCGTGCGGACTTAGTAGAGGTGCTGCCCTTTCGCAGCGTTGGTGATCAAAGCACGCTACAAGAGGTAAACACAATAACCTTCTTTGTGATTCTTGGCAATGACATGATCCACGGGAAAAAGGTTTTTTTCGCTCAAGAGAATTTTTCTATAATGAAAATTAATATTATTCCTCTTGAAAACCCAACACGTTTCCCTATGCAGAAGCACGTCAGCAGTGAAAGCCTCAAACTTATTCCCAGCTTCTTCTCCCCATATCCTTCTGATGAATTCACTTAATGCTTTAGAAGCAAAAGAGATTCCTTCATTTTCTGCCTGGTACAATCCTCTCAGATTTTCCCTGTCATCTTCTGTAAGCACCAAGGGGACGAGGCATGGTAACAAGGCTTTGTCTTTCCATGTTTTTGACCATTGACTCCAAGTGAATCCAATGTCAAAGTGCTTTGTCACTGCAGCCCATTGGACATAAGTCTTCATGCAGTCGTATGGTCTGATTACTGAGCATCTGAACATATCATCGAAGTAAACTGTTCCCAGATTGATGTCGATGGTCTGGCTGATAGTGCCACCTGTTGGAATAGTGGCCTTCTCGGCATTGCAACAGTTTGAGGAGCCAGTTCTCCATTCATCTTCCTTCAGAGAATTCAGGTAAAACCTTCTGGCATGATCCTCAGAGATCTTGGCAATCGGAAGCTTAGAGAATTCCTTAAGATTGTACTTCTTGGGAGCCTTCTCATACTCCGTGAGCCCGATCTTCTTTGAATGGTCGCTTGCCAGAGCGAGTTCTTTCCTTTTCCCAGGGATAGACCAAGGTAGCCACCTTTCCTGCATTTGGTACAATCTTCACTATTACCAGACGAAGGATCACTGAATCGTCTGACATTTCAATCTTCTTTATCTCAAGACAGTGTGCCATGAAGGCAGCTTCTTCATCTGTGATCCACCTTCCGCATTCTTCCAATGTGAGCAGTTCAGTTTGTGGTAGGGATCTAGGAAGGTCAACAGAGAAGGGAATTGCTCTGCTACCAGATGCTGGTCTCAATCTTCCTTTAAATGACATCTGAAAGTGGTCTTCTCCATCCTTGAAGGTAGCACTCATTGGAGAAGCAATCTCCAGTCTGGCAGCTCCAGAGGTGAAGGTTTTCAAATGCCATGTGGAGGGACGATTATAGATGCTGTGATATATCTCATACTTAACAAACTGTGGTTTGTTAATATATGAGACATTCTTCCTTCCACCAGTGTCTGTAGGTTTATGGGTAATGGTGAGTAAGGTGGGAGTGGTTTTGGTGATTTTATAGGTTTTAGGTGTGTAGGGTTTGAAGGGATTAACGGGAGGTACTTTGAATAATAGATTAAAGGGATGAGAGTAAAGTTTGGAAATATATGTGGTAAGAGAAGTATTTGATGAATTTTGTGGTAGGTCAAGGTTGAGTGTAGTGGATGATGGTTGGGTAGGTTTAGGGAGGGTAGAGGTTTGTCGGAGGCTCATTCTGGTTTTTTTGGTTTGTGGTTGTGTTTGTGGTTGTGAAACAGACAATGGGGGTGCAGGAATAACATCATGAGCATCAAAGATAGATACTAATTCATCAGCAGTAAAATCAAGTACCTTTGGGTTAACCTCTGAAGACTTAACCAGGCTTCTTTTCGATCCTCTCGTGACAACAACAGTAGGAGGAGGAGGAGGATGGATTTGCTACCCTTGACCGGACGCTGAAGCATCCTTTTCAGCTGCTGGTCTAAACTATTTCTCCAAGACCTTTCTGATGGGAATTCTATCCTCATCTTCTGGTTCTTCAACAGTAGGTGCAGGAGCCACCTTCTGTTTTGTTCTTCTTGTCTCCCTTGAAGGAGACTCAGCAGGTCTTTTCACACCAGTCATTGTGCTTCTGGTGGTCTTCTTTTCAGCTTCTCCTTCCTGTTGCTCTATTTTCACTTTCTTGATCATAGAGCCAGTAATTAGCTGCATCCTGACCAAACTATTGACTCCAAAAACTTCTGGACGAATAACAGCACCAACACCAAAGTATTTTTCCCTTTCCTCTGTGTTGATGGAGTCAGTCAGCTTCCTCACAACGCCATCTTTGATCATCATAATGGAGAGAAGAATTCCATAAGGGATTATCTTGACGATATTCTTCTTATCGACACTCCTTCTTGAGAAGACAAGGGCATTTATCAGATTGTTGATAATCAACCTTGGCAGATTGATTTTCTTCCCATCCATGTAGTTCCTCATAATGAACTTTTGCTCATAGTTCACTATGTCGCTTGATCCAGCCTTCAGAATCACGCTCTTGGTGATGATTTTGTGCAGTACACGGTAGTGGCTTTTTAAGTCTTTGGCCGTGGGAGTGATGTTCTTCTTCTTCAGTTCACGGTAGTTCTCAAACAGGGCTTCGTTGACGTTTTCAAGTCCTCTGTAAGCATCAGCCCAGTTTGAATGGTAACTGATTCCTTCACACGGACACTTGATCGTCTGAGCAATAGAGTTGATGGTGAAGCGTAGTTTGAAGCCTCTGATGTGACCTTCTATGACTTCCCCCGGAAGTAAGTACGCATTCCCCTATAACTCCTTAATAGCGTAGCTCAGTACGTCAACTGGTTCCTAGATGAAGTAGTTTTTCCAACCCAGTTTCTCAAGACCTTCTTCAAAATCAAAACCGTACAGCTTGAAGTTCTCAAAATCAACCCGGTTCTCATTCAGAAGTTTTGCCTCAGAGAAGACGTCGAAGGCAGCAGTGTATTGTCCAACCTTTCTGTCGGCCATTGTAGCAGTTGAAGAGAAGGTGATGGAGGTTTTAGGGTTCGAAAACACACACACACACAGAGACAGAGAGAAAGAGAACGGTTTTGCAGAAAACGCAGAGTGAAGTGATGGAGCAAAAAATGTGGAGTAGTGGGAAAGTTGATAGAAAATGGTACAGTCCTTTTTCAAAAAATCACTTCGTATTTCCGCATAAAATTAAATCAAAAAGAAAAGAAAATAAAGATTCTCCTTTTCATTAAATACAGACGCCAAAAGAAAAGTAAGATCAAGAAAAAGATTTTATCGAAAGACATAAATAATTATGACTCAGTAGATGTGATGAGACGCTTAAGTCCTTAACATGTGTGACACGTGTGGGTGTGCTCGAACGTACGCAACCGATTCACCAGACGATGAGTTATGATGCATATGACAAATAAGATGCTTATTCATATACATGCTTATGTCTTACCAGATGTTGAGCTTTTGTATATTATCTGAAGTTGAGATTAATCATTCTTCTATAAGATGAAAATTTAAATTTCTTCTTATAAAATTGAATCTATCTTGTGAGGGTTTTGTAAATATGTCACCATTGATGATCGGTGTCTACAAATTTTATTTCTAGAATACCCTTGAACATAGTCTCTTATGAAGTGATGCTTAATCTCAATGTGCTTGGCTCGTGAATGCAATATGGGATTTTTAGTAAGGCAGTTGCGATAGTATTGTCACGAGAAGATAGGAATGTTACTCTCTTTTATCGAGATAGTCTTCAAGTTGATATTTCATCCACGAAGTTGAGAGCTGCAACTTGTTCTGAAATATACTCACCTGCGATTGAGAGTGCAATCGTGCTTTGCCTTTTGCTTGACCAAGATACAAGATTTGCTCCAAGGAATTGGCGGCTTCCACTTGTGCTTTTTCTTTCAATTCGGTCTCCAAAGAAAGTCGCATCACGTAAAACCTACTAACTTGTAATCTTTTGATTTCTTATAAAGCAAACCAAGATTAGTAGATCCTTGCAAATATCTAAAGTTTCTTTTAACAAAGACTCAAATATGATTCTCTAGGATCCGATTGAAACCTAGCACAGACAGACGCCGAACATAATATCGAGTCTTGAAGTGTAAGATAAAGTAGAGATCCAATCATACCTCTGTACATCTTCTGGTCTACCTTTTTACCAGTTTCATCTTTACCAAGAATACATGTGGGATGCATAGGAGTACACATAGGTTTGCAGTCCACCATTTTGAATTTCTTTAGCAATTCATTGATATATTTGCTTTGATGTATATATATACCATCATTGCATTGTTTGATTTGAATTCCAAGGAAAAACTTCAGTTCACCCATCATGCTCATCTCGAATTCAGCCTGCATTCGCTTAGAAATTTCTTTGCAAAGGCTTTCATTAGTAGCTCCAAAAATAATGACATCAACATATATTTGAACAATTATAAAGTGCTTGTTTGATGTTTTTCTAAAAAGAGTAGTGTCTACTAGACCTCTGGTAAATCCAATTTTCATCAAAAAAGTACTCAGTCTTTCATACCAAGCTCTGCGAGCTTGCTTAAGACCATAAAAGGCCTTTTTGAGTTTGAAGACATGTTCTGGAAATTCAATGTCTTCGAAACCAGGAGGTTGTTTTACAAAGACTTCCTCAGTTATAAAACCATTCAAGAAAGCACTTTTCACATCCATTTGATAAAGAATTATATCATGATGTGCAGCAAAAGAAAGGAAAATGCGTATAGCTTCTAACCTTGCAACAGGTGCAAATGTTTCTGTAAAATCAATACCTTCTTCCTGTGAGTACCCTTGAGTAACTAATCTTGCCTTGTTTCTCACAACCTTTCCATCTTCATCAAGCTTGTTTCTAAATACCCATTTAGTGCCAATAGCTTGCTTATCTTCTGGTAAGGTAACCAGCTTCCATACATCGTTTCTTTGGAACTGATTCAACTCTTCTTGCATGGCCAGAATCCAGCCTTCATCTTTCAATGATTGATCAATCGTTTTAGGTTCCATTTCTGAGAGTAGTGCCATATCTGCATGCTCTTTAAAAGAGGATCTGGTGCTTACTTTATCTCCAGGTTTTCCTATGATTTGATCATTAGGATGATTGGCTTTGTACTTCCAAATTTCTTTCAATTCACCAAGATTCTTGTGTCTGGTCACCACCGGACGATGAAGATGTAGGTTCACTATTTGTAGTATTACCTATATTCAATTCTGAAAACAATTCATCTAGCTCTGACATGGTTGTGTCAGGCTTCTTGTCATCAAATTTGACATGAATGGATTCTTCCACTGTCATAGTTTCTTTATTGTATATTCTAAAAGCTTTAGATCTTTCAGAATATCCGAAAAAGATTCCTTTGTCAGCTTTTGAATCAAACTTACCAAGCTGATCCTTAGTATTTAAAATGTAACACGTGCAACCAAATGAATGAAAATATGATATGTTTGGTTTCCTTCCTTTCCACAGTTCATGTTGAGTCTTCTTCAAAATAGATCTTATAGAAATTCTATTTTGAATTAACAAGCTGTGTTTACTGCTTCTGCCCAAAAATGTTTCGCAATATTAGCCTCATTGATCATGGTCCTGGCCATTTCTTGGAGGGATCTATTTTTCCTTTCTACAACACAATTTTGTTGAGGTGTTCTAGGAGAGGAGAAATTGTGGGAGATGTCGTTATCATCGCAAAATTTTTGAAAGCTTTCATTTTCAAATTCTCCCCCATGATCACTTCTAATAGAAGATATGCAAATTCCTTTTTCATTTTGAACTGTTTTGCAGAATACAGTAAATACCTTGTATGACTCATCTTTGTGAGCAAGGAATCTAACCCATGTCCATCTAGTGAAATCATCAACAATGACTAACCCATATTTCTTTCCAGTTAAAGTGGCTGTCCTTGTTGGACCAAAAAGATCAAGATGCAAAAGCTCAAGTGGTCTAGAGGTTAAAACAACATTTTTTGAATGAAAAGAAGTTTTAACTTGTTTTCCTCTTTGACATGCCTCACAGAGAGCATCAGATTGATACTTGAGATTTGGTAAGCCTCTGACAAGACGTGCTTGTTTAATTTTGAGATTAATCTCAAATTGGCATGACCCAATCTCTTGTGCCAAATCCATTGTTCTTCGTCAACAGACATGAGACACTTGACATCTTGTTTTGCAAGTTCAGAGAGATCAATTTTGTAAATATTTTGTTTCCTCTTAGCAGTAAAGAAAGTAGAGCCGTCTTTCTTGCTTTTCACTAGACATCCAATTTCTGTAAAGATGACTTCATAACCATTGTCACATAATTGACTTATGCTCAATAAGTTATGTTTAAGTCCTTCAACATACAATACATTATCAATAGAGGGAAGAGAGCCTTTACCAATGCAACCAATTCCAACTATTTTACCTTTCTGGTTTCCTCCGAAACTAACGAATCCAGCTTCTTTAGGCCTGAGTTCTTGGAACATATGCTTTTCTCCCGTCATGTGACGCGAACATCCACTGTCTAAGTACCAAGATAGGTGTGTTGACTTTGTTGCTAAGCATGTCTGCAACATAGACTATTTTATCTTTAGGTACCCATATCTTTTTGGGTCCTTTCTTGTTAGTTCTTGAAGGAGGCTTATCCTTTACAGTTTTAAAAACAGTACATGCACTTTTCAAATGACCAGGTTTATTGCAGTAAGTACAGTGCAAGCATTTACTATGATTATTGGATTTATCAGATGCTGAATCATTTTTTAAAAGAGGTTCATCTGATACATAACCAAGACCATGAGTTGTCGTTTTACTGACACCCCAAATCATTGAAGCTTGCTTGCTACGAGTTACACTCTCTGCAATAAACTTTTGAAAAGCATATTCATAATCATTTGATTTGCATTTAGGATTGCCTATAACTTTAGAGCTTTCAGCTTGAGAGCTCTTGGCTTCTGGTTGCTTATTAGCGATCAGACGCTGGTTATCCATCAGATGCTGATTTTCAATTTTCAGCTTTTGATTTTCTTTGTTGAGTACAGATTTTTCTTTGTTTAAAGCTTGAAAATCTTGTGATAATTTTGAAAATTTCTTTTTCAAATTCTTATACTCAAGAGAGAGAGTGGCAGAGTCCTTAAGAAGATCATCAAAAGCAAGTTGAAGTTCAGAGTAGGAATCATATACTATTACCTCTTCAACTTCTTCTTCTGAATCAAGGTCAGTGTCTGCCATGAGAGCGAGATTTGCTTCTACTTCATTATCTTCCTCAGATGAGGATGAATCTAGATCTTCCCATGTAGCCATGAGACTCTTCTTCTTTTTCTTGAAAGAACTTCTTGAGGACTTCTCCTTAAGATTAGGACATTCGGACTTGAAATGTCCAGGCTTTTTACATTCATAGCAAATGACTTGAGCCTTGTCCTTGCTCTCTTTCTTGTCCTTAGTATCTTTCTTCTGAAACTTCCTTCTGAAGTTTCTTTTCTTCCACATTCTTTGTATCTTTCTGGATATAAACGCGAGCTCATCTTCTGATGTGTCAGCATCTCCTTCTGAAGCTTCATCTTCTGATTCTTCTTCTTCAGCTTGAAGGGCTTTGGAAGAACTGACTTTATGTTGAGAGACTTTTAAGGCAATAGATTTTCCCTTTTTGACCGGTTCTTCTTCATTTAGCTCAAGTTCATGAGCTTTCAACGAACTCATAGATCTTCAAGTCGTAAGACATTTAGATCTTTTGCTTCCTGAATAGCAGTGACCTTGGGTCTCCACTGCTTAGTCAAGCTTCTTAAGATCTTTCTAATATGGTCAGGTGTAGTGTAACTTTTTCCAAGGGCCTGTAACCCATGAACAAGTGTTTGAAATCTCCCAAACATGGTTTCAATGTTTTCACCATCTTCCATTTTGAATAACTCATATTGGCGAACCAACATGCTAGCTTTGGTTTCTCTTACTTGGGCAGAGCCTTCGTAAGATAAAACAAGTGAGTCCCAGATTTCTTTGGCAGTATCAAATTTGCCACATTTATCATATTCTTTTTTTGTCATAGCACAGATAAGAATGAATCTAGCCTTTTGATTGATTTGATATCTCTTTTTCTGTTCATCATTCCAATCTTCTCTGGCTATCGCAACACCACGAGGATTAGTGGGAGGAATGTAACCACTTTGAACTATATCCCACAACTCAAATATTGTGTCTCAAAGAAAGCTTTTATCTTATCTTTCCAGTAATCAAATTTTTCTCCATCGAATAGAGGAGGACGGTTCATATGACCACCTTTAGTAGACATGTTCACAGTATAGGATCTTTTCTCTTAACACTATTAAGTGCTCAACCAAGAGGGCGAGCTCTGGTACCAATTGAACGTGAACATAAGAAGGGGGGTTGAATTGTGTTAAAAACTTTTCGCAATCAACGCGTAAAAACTTCAAAATAAGTTGTTCAAAACTGTTTTGTATATCGGATGCAGAGAATTAAACAGGACCGGATGCAGAAATTTAAACAGTTTATAAAAACTTGTTTTACTGAGCAAGGTAAAGATAAATAATGTAAAGCAGTAAAGGATGAGACTCAGAGATTTATACTAGTTCACCACCAACTGGTAGCTACGTCTAGTCCGCCGTTCGGAAGGATTTTCCACTATAATCAGCTGATTACAATTTCCTCAAGAGTATTATTCTGTCACAAACTTGACAATACTCTCAACTTCTCAAAACGACTCAGTACAGTCGAGCCTTTGAGGAACAGAGCCTGAACTAGGCCAAATACTGTTTTACAAAAGAGATTATGATTTTGATAACAATTGAAATAACTCTCACAGAGAGGATGAAAAGATTAAGCTCAAAACAGAATAGCTTTCTAAAAGAAAGTATAAGACGCTGAGTTCAATTCAATGTAGACCAGAAACTTGGCTCGAAGCTTGATTGCACACTTGAGTAATATTGCTTTAAGAATGAAGTTTCTTCACAGTTTCTCTAACTCTTCTTCAATGAATACCTTAGGGTAATTATAGGAGTTTTCAAGGGTATTACCGTTGCAGTAAAAATATCTCCTTGCTATTGAGTGAGATAATTTGAAATGTAGTCCTTTTCATCCTTTCCAGAGAATAACAGAATAATACACATTACCGTTTTCGTACTATCTGCAATTTACAATTGCCTTGTACGATTTTTGTCTTATGCTAAAGGTGTCACCTTTGCTTCCTCGTACATCAAAATGAGCGCACAAAATCAAATTCGAATTAGTTCGAAACCGAGGTCGAGAGCAAAAGCGTGATCACCACGTGCTTCATTAAAGATATCAGGACGCCGCTCGGAAACGCAGGGCGGGCCTTCGTAGCAATTGAGTGTTCCACATGTCAAGAAGTCACACTGCTGGACGCTTGCTGGTAACAAGACGCTGAAGTGGGTTCGGATGTTGACACTAGTGGATTGTATTCAATTCTTTTGTATATTTCTTCTTCTTTCTTGAGTGATTTGTATAAATGAAGCTTTTGATACCTATACACTCAAAGATATGTTAGAGGATAAATTGTTCTCTTGAGAAATATTTTGTTATCATCAAAATTAATGAGGGTCTAAACTTCTCAATCGTTTAGGTTCCAACATTCTTGTGTTCACTTTCAAAAAATAGAAATACTATATGAGAACCTACACTCACCCATCTGTGCTTGCACTCATCTTCCATCTTTAACCCTTCTTATTCCCATAATTTAACCGACCCCTCGATTTTGTGGATTGTTAAATCTTAATAAGAAGCATTCAAACAAAATTTGTCTTGTTAGTGTGATCAGTGTTATAACTCTATTCGTGAATTTTGACTATAGACCAAATGGTTACCAATGTTTTGCGACTACGGCATAGTGACGGAGAGTGTAACACCTTAATTTTTATAAAGATTATTTTACAATTTTCAGCTACTTGAAAATAAATCATAGAGATTGATCACCTTAATAATTTTTTTGAAGAGTACAAAGAATTGCTATGAATTATCATAAATAATTCGCTGTTTTGGTAATTAATTCAGATTATCAGACAGTGTAGACGTATAATATTTTTAATATGAATTAATCCTGAAAAATATGTAAACTTGTTGTTTGATTAAAGGGATTATTTTATTGAGGGAGAAATAATTTTTAGGACTTAATAAGTATTTTTAAGTCACAGATTGAATTTTCGACGTTTAGTTATTTATTAATTGATTGTTTTCTGTCATATTTAATACAACTTCTCTGTTAATAATTTTCTATGGATAATTTTATTGTTTGAAATTACCCTTGATAACAAGAAAAATTGGAATTAGTAATTATTACTAATTTACAATTTTTACTACGCTGCAAGAACTCTGTTGAATTATGCCGTAATGAGGCTATTGGGTGAGTTTCTAACTGAAACATGCCCAAACGTGATCCAAATTTTACAAATTTGAGATCTTAGCATTTTCCAATATTATTGATTTATTGGAATGTTTTTGGGATTTTTGGGCAACAGAAAATATTTAGTGTATTTTTTCACACCCAAAAACTGCCTAATTGCAACGTTTTGGCTCGTAATTTGAGAAAACGAGATACGTGGGTGTATTTCTCATGTCATGAGGAACATTTTGACTAAATAATAATTTTTAGTTGTGGACTTGTATATTAGAAAATTTTTGAGAGTTTTTGGTATAAAAAGTCTAATATACATGAAACGCCGCGCACCTGGTTAATTGATAACGTGACGACACGAAGCCTGAGCTAGGGGGGATGCACCACGGCCACAGATGGACCAAGGGGAGCTGAACCTTGAGTCATAGAAGCTTCCTTGACATGTGTTGGATTATGTTTGGTTAAGTTGTAATTAGTGGGTAGTTAGTTTAGTTAATTTGTAACTAAATTAGCTAAATCCTAACTAAATGAGCAAATTTGATCCCTCCTTGTCCCACCTGAATTTCGTGCCTCTCTCCCTCATTAGACATCATATCCTTCCTTTCTTCCATTGTTGGAAAGCTTAGAAAAAAATCCTTGAGAAGGAAAGTGGTTTTAGGGGGAGAACTTAGTGATTAAAGCTTGTAACCTTTATCATTTCTTCTTCCTTCTTGATCAACCATCATCAAACTTCTTGGTAAGCCTCCTAAACCATTTTATTTTTCTCTTGGCTGCCATGAATGGGTTTGCATGGATTTAGTGTTGATTTTGCTTAGAAATTGTTAGATCTTGATATATTAGCTTGATTACTTCATAGATCTACCATTTTCCTTCAAGATTAAGCATGTTTGGTGAATTTAAAAACTGTAAAAGGCCTAGATCTAGATCTGGCCGAACCATAGGGGCTGTTTAAGGGCTTGTTCTTGGCTTGATTTTGTTGTTTTGGAGTTCGATCTTTGAGGGTTTTAGCTTAGTATACTTAGATCTAGTCATATATGCATGCTAAGCAAGGTTTTGTGAAATAATTTGGGGATTTTTGGGGTCTTCAAACATTGGCTTATTTATGTGCTATTGGGGTTGTTTTTAATTCAATTTTGTTGCTTAAAATTGATGATTAACTTGGGTAAAAATGATAGTAATTAGATCTAGCATTTTTAGCAACTTACATGGTTCAAAATGAAATAAATTTGGGGCTGTTTTGCAGCTTTCAAAACAGTGGCTTATGAACATGATTTGAGTAAGTTTTAACTTGTTCTTAAGTGTATTAAAGTGGTAAAGAAATTGGTCTATGATAGGAAGTTTTGGATTTAATAAAGTTGTAATGATTTAGAAGTTAAAAATTTGAAAACTTGGAATTGTTTTTGGAACCCTAGAAACCATGGTCTTCCAAGAGAATTTATGACTTGTTCTTAACTTGTCTTATGCCTAAATATGTTGTAAAAAGTGGTTAATACTTGGATCTAACAAAAGGTTTCAAAAGAATTTGATTTAGGGAAACAATTTTTGTATATGTATTAAGAATTGTCTTAAAACTATAATGAGTTTGTTTCTAAAATTTTATGACATGTTTAAGTGCTTTAAAAAGTTGTTCAAATTTGAGAAAATACTATTCGAAGTGGTAAAACACTATTCAAAGTGGTAAATTTTGGTTTAGGTATTTTTCTAAGTGTGTAGTGTTTGTAAAAGTTTCAAAAACTCTCATGATTTCAACCTGTTTCATGACATATGACTAGACATGGTCAAATAGGGATTAACTTAAGTAATTCCTAGGCCTTAGGAGGCCCTAATCCGTGGCTGCCCTAGGGGCATTAGACTTGAGTCTTTAGTTCTAATCGAATTAAACTTGCATTGTTAAGGTTCGTACGTGGTACGACTTGACGACAACTTTGGAATTTCTCTTTTGGAATGCGTTCGAGGTAAGGAAAATTCTTACATAATGAGTTTGGGCTTCTCGTCTTGTTTGTTGTGTGGTTTGATTGATTGTTTAATTGCATGATAATACGTGTAGTATTATTAAATCATGTATGATTGATTTAAATTTGACTTGAAATTGATTAAAGTATGCATGATAATGTGAATGATGATGGATTAATTAATAATACGAGGATCGATTGTAAACTGGTTTGACGATTTACAACGGTAAATCTGATGCGATTTCATATGCCAAACTAAGATTTCAAAAACAAATGTTAAAGGCTTTTTGATTTAAAAACAAGCGAGTGGATTTTAGTAAAACTAGCCAAAGCTTGTAAAGTATTTTCCATTGGAATTATGTTAAGTAAATGACTCAAGATAAATTGCAAAATTTGCGAAAACGGTTGAGTTAACTAATGCGTCTGGGAAAATTCTGGCAAGCAAAGACTTGGTAATAAAGAGTGTTCGCACCGCCTCTCATTCCTGGGAATTCTCCTAGCGTATTATTTAGCACAATTAGGGTTCCAACGACCTATAGCTAAAGTGCATTTTCAGATATATTAGTACATGGGAATGACACAAGAACGGAGGAAGAGATTTCAAAGATTTCAAAGATCGAGACTTCTAAAGAATAAAATATAGGGTGCCTAGTGTTCCTATTGAGCACATGGGCTATGTGTCATGTGCTGGGACTTACGTCCTACTTGCGTGCGTATTTTCTTGATTAACGATTGGACCTAGTGTTTCGCATTACGTGCCTAAAGTTTTAATCCAAGATTGAGACTAGGATTCCGCAGTTGAATACCTGGACCTTGTGTCCTGTATTTGAGCTCTAAGTGGTATTTTCTCTTCGTCTCGGTTTACTAGGTGATGAAGAATTGCCCGACCATTACACTTAGTAGTATGGGCTACCTGGTGTGGTACTTAAGCTTTGAGTTCCCTTCACTTTTTCAAAAGAGAAACGAAGTGATTTAACTCATAGGACGTGAGAGACTTAAGAAATCATAGTTGATCATCGATCCACATTGATTAATTAAAAGATCTCTCGAACACTCCTTATGGTGAGTGGGCCGTACCAAAGAATTGGACTTTATGCATACGAACCATTGAGCATCGATTCTCATAACTTTTGAAAATCTTATGTTGAATTTCAAAAGGGCGAGTAGTCGTTTTAGCCAAACCCGAATGTCCTTCTAGTGACTAGTGGTTATAAATGACTCTGCCAAATACCGAATGTCGTTCTGTTGACTAATGGTTATGCATGGTAAAACAGTCTAATGCGGTTGCAATTAGACTGTAATACCCTTGGTAGGGGAATTTTGTTTGGACCTGGAAAATAAGTTCCTCGTCTACTGCTATCCTTGTTTAAGGCTACAAGTGCATACATAAACTTGTTCATAATGCATTCGCATGCATGGCTGACCACATTTATGATATGTGATGAATTGTTTGATGAATTGTGGATTGTTTTTTTTGCTCACATGCAAATACTTGATATAGCATGATGATGCATGCAGTCTATTAACTATGTATATGTATATAAAGGATTGTTGTTGTATTACATATATATATATATATATATATATATATATATCTTGTTTGCTTGCGACAAAACCTATGATAAACTCATGGAAAAGAATTTACCCTTGCACTATTGTTGGTTTGGACATTCTCATGGATGTTACCAGGTGGAGTTCCACATTGCTGCTGTAGTTCTGTCCTTCCCAGTGGTGAAAGATTCCTCTGAGTGCTCTATGTTCGGATCTCAGTGAACGGTTTCTCAGAAAGATTCATAGTTGTTGGCCAGCTTAACTTAGGGTATTGTCTTTTCTCTTGACCTATTAGTGGATCATGACTCTATTATTGTGTAAATGCATATTGTCTTGTAATTATACTTTTCAGAAAACCTCGCCTCGGTGCGAACTGATTATGCTCATGACTCTGATATTTGATAAAAGGTTGATTACTCATCATTTGAATTCATGTCTCATTTTTTAAAAGGGTTTTCAAAGGAAAGAAAAAAATTACTTCTATTTTCCATTGTGAATAACAGAAGAGTATTTTTTACTGAGAGCATACAAGCATCAAATGTTTTCAGCATTAGATTGGGTTACACCATAACGCTCAAGAAACGGGGTGTTACAAACGTGAACACAAGAAGGGAGTTGAATTGTGTTGAAAACTTTTCGCAAACTTTAAGATGAAACATACTTGAAAACAAGTTTGTTTGAAAAACGTTTATAACTGGATGCTGAAACAGTACCGGACACTGAAATGAAATTAGTGAAAACTTGTTTTTCTTCGCAAGGCAGAATTAAAGGTAAAGTAATAAAGAACGAGACATAGAGATTTATACTAGTTCAGCACCAACCCGGTAGCTATGTCTAGTCCCTTCGTTCCTGAAGGATTTTCCACTATAATCACACTGATTACAAATTCCTTAAGAGTATTCTACTATCACAAACTTGACAATACTCTTAACTTCTCAAAACAACTCAGTACAATCGAGCCTTTGAGGAACAAGCCTGTTACGAGGCAAGAAAAGTTTGACAAAGATGATTTGAATACATTCAAATAAACTCTCAACAAGAGAGGATGAAAAACTTTAAGCATAAAGAAAATAAGAAAGAATAAGACGTTGAGGTTCAGGTTCTGGTACGCAGAGTTCTTGGTAAAGAAACTTTGGTTACTCACTTGAGTAATATGATTGGCAAAGAAACTTTGGTTAAGTTTTCAGGTGTCTATTTTTATAATGTTATAAAGCAAAAAAGAAGTATAATTTTTAAGATAATAAAATCACATAAAAATTATATTTCATTATTTTCTCGAAACTAAATTTCACTCTAAAAAGATAAATAAAAAATAATAGAATTATTAAAAAAAATAAGAGTTGAAATTGTAACGATATACACATATATGTAAATAGTAGATTAAAAACTATTTAGACTTTAATAATTAATGTCACTCAAATATGATAATTTTTCTCTTTTTCTTCTTAGACTACTTTTTACAAAATGAACACCCTAGGAATTTAATTCAAAAAGATATACTTTTGGATTCAACAGTTTGTTTTGATTGTCCTTGTAAGCATCTAATGTTCAAGTTTCTTTCATTAAAACTATGAAGCAATGTTATGAGACTCAGACCGGTTATTGATTTTGGTAAGATTGCACAAACCATTAAGTGTTAAATACATAAATTTGGTACTAACAAAAAATACATGTAATTCATTTGTAACATATATATCAAATGAATGCCTAGATGTATTGGTTCCCTTGAAACTTAGAACTCCCTCTTTGTAAGGTATATCAAATCCTACAGAGGCACGCTTTAGATAATGTTTTTCTTTTCCTACATTTATTATTTTATTACATTTATACGATTTGAGCTCAATCCAACGTGAAATCCTAAATCTCTTGACCTTTCTCCCTCTCCCTCTTGTAACACCCTAAGTAGCCACCAATTATACTATTGTAGTTGATATGATTGCGGAATACTTCATAAAATAAGCCATTTTTCTTTTTTGAAAACTAATTGTTTTAGGAGTAAAACTAAAAAATTCCATTTGATAAAATATGATGTTCGCAAATCATTTTGAAAATAAAAGTAACGCATGAACTTCATGCCTTACTTAAAATAAAGTTGATAAATCCAAAACTTAACTCTTATGGTGCATACTAAAACCATTATCATTATATATGACATCCTTAGAATATAAAAGAGTTACTACTAAATTCAAAACTAAGTTTTGTACAACATTTCCATTTCATGTCAAGGGAGAAATTCCAAATCAAGTACCCTACATAATGCCTATAGAATTCTTATAAAAATTATAATCTTCCAAAAATAGTTAAATTCAAACTAACACACAAGGCGGATAGCCAGATAGGCCTATCCTCATCTACACTTGTCAGCCACCTCGAACACTCTGCAATCTTCATGATATAGGTTACAATCATTGATTGAAAGAATCACAAGCAAGGGTCAACTTCTTACACAAACAATTACAATAGCAACAGCATGTACAATAGCAATTCATATTATACAGATAGAACATAATATTCAATTCAATAAGAATGCATAAATGCTTTGCAAATGCCACTACATGCCACTATTTATGACTCTGGAATACCCTGAATGGTCAATCGTGATACGCCATGGTACATCCCCAATCGATACTTTTCCATAGGGTTAAATTAACGACGTTCCTGAATTCCTTTGGCCTTGGGGCATTTCCACTTCCCTAGGATATTCAGGTCGAAGTTACGCCACATGCATGACAATACATTTCGCCTACTCCAACGAACATATCAAATGTATATGATATTTCAACATGGCATAATCAAATAAATATTCAATTATCCAGCACCACACCACAGTATATTAACTCCACATGATAACACAGATTCCACATATACCACATAATCAATTCAACAGTCCAACAATTCAGAATTCACAATAATTCATCAAACATGAGCGTATAACACAACCCACATTTCAGCATATAAAATTAAAACTCTAGGTATATCTAGAAGTAGGCCTTACACCTACTTTACAAAACATAAACACATAGAATGTGAAGTGCCCTTACCAAAGGTCCACAGCTCACGGGTCACAGCACGCCACTACCCTAACTCAGCACAAACTCAATCCTCAGAGATTCCTAACAGCACATCAAACCTTAGTACACTCTAGTTCATCCAAAAATAATTCCCTAGGCTTGGACTCAATTCTAACTCCTAGGTTTTCAAACCCAAAAATCTTTTTAACAAGGTACACACACTTGAAACAATAAGCAACTTGAAATTAAAAGTTTTTAAAGACTAAAGACTTACTTGAAAGAATAACCAGAGTTGAAAAACAAGGTCTTTAAATACTAAAACTCACTTCTTTTAAACATGAAACAATTCTAAGATCAACTACTTTTCATCAAAATCTTTAAATTAAGCTCCACTTGGCTTTAGGATTATAATTTCCTAATTTGCCTTAAGTGTTTCATTGCCTTAAACAATCAGAACAACTTCCAATTAAACAAAATATTTCCAAAACATTCCAAACTTACTCAACAACACAAATGCACTTAATTTTAACTAAGAACACAAAAACCTATTACTCCCCAAGCTTTTAGGAGCTCTTGGCCTCACCCGTATTTTTAGAGAAAAATTGCAAACCTTCCAATTTAGCAAAACAACATCATTCCAACACCTAATTCATTTCCAAAACTTTCAATTTTTCCAAAACAAATCATTATTAGAGTTAAATACCCAAATCATGGCTTTCCAAGAATTCAAGGGTTTTTTCTCAAATTTCACAAATCCTTTGATCAACCCACAAATTAACAACTACAACAACCATAATAATTAATAAGGAACAAGAACCCCTTATCAATTGCAAGATTCACTTAGGAGATCACATAACCCCTTTCCCTTAGGTCATGCGGCCTAGGGTTTAAGAAATTTGGGGAAAAAATTGTTCATCTCTCCCATGATCATAATCTAGCCATAAACAAAGCATTAGACAAGAAATTAATCAAGAAAATCAACTCCTAATCCTACTAAAAAGGGCCACGGTTCAGCTCTCAAAACAGAGAGGAAAAGTTTGGTTTTCAATCTTACTCACTAGCTCAATATTCTAACACTAATTTGAAAGAAAATCAAAAGGAAATATGGGGTATTTGGAAGGAAGGCTCACGGTTAAGACATGAAGAGGAAGGAAGGAAGATTTTGCTCTCATTTCTCCATCATCCGCACTTAAGAATAAAGAGAAGAAAGGCATAAATGATGATGGGCTGCACAAGGAGGTGTCACAGCTGTAAATAGAGGAGGAAGAGGAAGTGAACTTGGCTTTGCTCACACTTGGAGATGAGGAAGAAGGGTGAAATAAGATTGGGAATGAGAGAGTAATTAGAGGAGGAGGGTTTCGGCTGAGCTTGAGGGAGAGGAAAAGAAATAAGATTTGCCCTTTTTATTATTTTACCAATACTATGTACTTAAACAAAATTGAAAAAAAAGAGTGAGTGTGAGGGAGGGTCACGCTGGTGCTAAACAAAAGAAGGAGGGGAAGAATAAAAGGAAATTGGGGGGAGGGCCACGGCCTGAAATGAGAAGAGAGGAAGGGTACAAAAATTTTATTTTTGATGTGGTAATTTACTTGGCCAAGAATGACTTAGTAAAAGTATCTCCTAATTACCCATGGAAAACTTGACACCTAGCACTTAAAGTAAGATTCTAATCTAACCAACAAGTCTAAACATTTAATCCCTCTCTCTCATGATTACCTCCTAATCCTAGAGTCTTAAGTGTCCTAAAAAAAATACGGCGTCGAGTAATCGCGTTACCGATTAATTCTTTTGCCGATTAAATCGCGAAAATTAATTTACTTAGAAATTAATTTGCCGCGTGATAATAATTTATCATAAATAATAAAAACAATTGAAAACACTCAATCATAATCACAACAAGTTATGTTTCGATTTTCATCGAAATCGGAATTCGTTTTAAAATTTTATTGTGGATAAAAACTACCCGGCGATTCAAAATACAACGAAACTTCGCTAGAGTTTTTCGACGATTTTTGAACCATGAATTAATATGAAATATTAATTCTTAAATTTAATTTCATCTTGATTTAATTCAATCACTTTCTTAGTCAACAAAAATACGTGTTACCGCGTCAAACAGAAAACTTATATAAAGTTTAATTGATGAATTCACCTTAAAAGTAGCATACGTCTACGCTGTCTATTAATTTGAATTGACATCATGGATAATAATTATCTATACTAAACAAATAATTCAAAATAATTCCTCGTATTCTCAGTAAATCATTGAGGTGATCAATTTCTATGACTTACCTTCAAGTATTTAGGATTTTATCGCTAAAACAATTTTTCTTAAAAATTGGGATGTGACAAAAGGAGATCTCTCACTTGCACTCTTATGCACTCAATGACAGCATTTCACCTTGTGATTCTCTCACTCTCGGATCGTGCCTACATGCTTCTAACTAAGGCTTTATATTGATGTCTTAGAATACAGGTAAAGGAATTACTTACAACCAGTTTCAACAAACTAACTACCTGTGCAACAAACCATCTATCACTCAACTAATAACAACTAACTTCTAACTAAATTAACCAATTTGAGATCCACAGAACATAACAGTAACCTTGTGGAAAAAACTTGTATTTCTATCCCCATAGGCATGCCAATTAATTCAGGCCTTCTCCTTCCAGAATTGCTCCTGAAAATTAAGAGCCTGCTGCAAATCAATCTGAGCAATGCATTCACTCTCTAGGAGCTCTGTCGATGGGCCATTAGAAGAAATCTGAAGTTGAACATTATCAAGATGAGCAAGGGCTTGATCAACATTAACATTCACATTCCCAAAGACTTCAGAGTTCCACACTTTAAGCTCAGATTTCAAGGCTTACAATTTCTGAGAAATAATATGCATGGGACACCCTACCACAGACTTGCTCCAAGAATCTAAGAATACTCTATTATAATCAGGATGAGAGATCCACATTTTCATGAATTTAAAAGAGGAGGGAAAAGACTTATCTTTGTGTTGTGACATCAAGAGTAAGGGATGATGATCCGACTTGCTTCTGACTAGCTGGCAACAAGAAGTGGAATGCCAAAAGTTCAGCCAAGCATCATTGCAAATGGAGCTATCTAGCCTTTTCTCAGTGTGAAGAGCAGCTCTCCTACCATTACTCCAAGTGAAGGCAGCCCCCTTGGTGACCAAGTGAGTGAGATTATTACTGTCCGACCAATTTCTGAAATCTGTGCAGGAAATAGAATTTGGTACTGCATTCCCTCTCATTTCATGTGCACCAAAATGGTGGTGAAGTCCCCAATGAGATACCAAGGGCCTGGGTTGGAGGCTTGAATATGCGCAAGCTTAGACCAAAGACTTCTTACGTACAATGTGGGAAATGCTAGCATAGATAGCTGAGAAAAAGAGCAATTACTATCCACGAAGGAGAAAGAAACTTGTTGGGCAGATATAGAGATCACAGATGGTCAAAGATCAGTTCTGCAGAAACACCAAAGATTACAAGGTAAATGACCTCTCTCATTAGTGGCAAACAACTTCAAACCAAGTTGAGCCCAAAAAATTTTGGAAACTTGATTGATCATAATCCAAGGTTCAGCTATAAAGACAAAGTCAGGTCTATATAAATGACAGAGTTTTTTTAAAACAACCCTAGAATGTTCCAATAGAGGCACTTCATAAATCGCATTTGTTCAAAGAAGCAGCCTGAGATCGGGTGTGTTAATTATCAGTGCGAGTAAATTGCTTCTTAGCCTTTCTTAAATTTTTCTTTTGAGACTTGGAGAGGGCAGGGACAAATCCATCTATAGGATTAAAAACCAAATACTTATCTGCATTGGAGGTCATAGCAGGGGGAGAGTCATCTCCCCAATGCCTGCCCACAGTGTCTAAGTCTTTTTTTACTATTTCATTGGCCATCTTATCAGGAGTAATCAGGTGACAGTCTTTAAGCACATTAATCTGGCTTTCCGCAACCAAATTGGGAGAGCTGAAGTCACCCAAAACATGTGACCTAGAGTTAACATTAGTATCATTGGAGGCCAAAGCAACATTCTGCCTAGGAGAGACAGCATCATGAGCAGAACATGTTGGATTAGCCAAAGCCACAGCTACATCAGGGTGTGCAACAGATTCATCATAGATGGTTTCGATCGAATCATCATCTTCAGGATCAACATTAACATGTTGACAAGCATAATCAACCCTATCAACCTGATTTTCCAATGTGGTATCAATTATATTAACCACGAAGTCAGTGGCTCCCACAGGGCCATGATCAGATTGAAAATCAAGAGCCACATCTGGACCATCAATTGCAGGATCACCAACACATTGTGGATCAATAGAAGCATTCAACGCATTAATTAAAGGCGACAATGTAATTGCAGTATTGAGATGACTTTGTTTAACAACATTAGAGGAACTAGCTAAATTATTAGCCATGACCTGAGGGGATTGTGGCATAGGAGCTTTGCCTTTGTCAATAGACTTCTTAGGAACATAAGCCATGGCAGGTTTCTTACCATAATCCACTTGATTCTGCTTGGGCACAGATTGTTCCCTCCTAGCAGCAGAGGATTCAAGACCACTCCTCTTTCAATTTGAATTTGAATGGCCAATTGTCTTACAGATAGTACAAAATGCAGGAAGTATCTCACATTCTACCAAAATTTGATCACGTAGCTCCTTCTTGAGATCCAAATCAACTAAGACCCGAGCAAAGTGACCATAAGTCTTATTATTAGTTGCCTCATCCATAGAAATAGGGACCCCTACACCGCCCGCGATAGAAAACAAGATCTTAGGTCTCCAGTATTCTTGTGGCAAGCTTATGATTCGAATCCAACATTGTGTGCGGGACTGCCCTTGAAGAAAACGGCGAAAATTCGGTTTCCACTGAGAAAGATGAAGAGTTCTAGGCTTAAGAGACCAAGAACCATAGTACCAGACACTACGCAAGTCTTCTTGAGATGAAAAAGAGAACTCATAAAATCCTCTGCTAAGCGAGATCATGTGCCATTGACCAAGAGGTTTCCATAACGTTGTTAACTTGTTGAGTAAGTCAGCGTTCTTGATCGAAGTTTCACCCTTTACCAGGATTAATTTGCATGCCTCAAGATCAACCCTGTACTCTTTTTCAGGTATTTGAATGGCCAGAGCATCGCCTTTTAGACAAGGTTTAGGGAGGAGTTCAACAGGAACGGCGCAAGATTTTGAAAGTGCTTCTGCAAAAGATTTTTTTTGTACCGACGTGTTCGGTGGCGAGGAGGGCTGAGACGGTGCAGCCTGCCAAGGAGGAGAGGAAGGAGGGATGCATCCCCACATGCATATGGGAGTTTTCATAGCGATGGAAGCTTGCATGCAAACCTTGGAGTCACGTGAGGCAAAACACTAGCAGAGATATGATGTAAAATTATACAAATTATTATTACGATATGATGTTTTCTTGATTGACTCCTCCTTTGATTAGAGTCCTCCACAACTAGTGCATGAGATTCATCACTAATATCCTTATTTCTCATCATTCTTTCATTTTTTCGCAAAGCTGCAGTAACCTCTTCAAACTTCAAGGTTGTCCTACCTCCGAGCAACGTTTGAACCAAGGTTTGTATGACCTTAGTAGTGAGGCCAATAGCAGCAGCGCTTGCTCCTCATCGGAGATTTTATCATTCGCATTCAACAATTGACATACTAGCGGGTTGAAAGTATTAATGTCATCATGAATATTTCCTCCCATCTCCATTTTGAGTTGATACAACTTGATTTTCAAACATAGGTGATTTGTTAGCAACTTCAACATATAGATGCCCTCGAGCTTTCCCACAAGGCATTTGGGGTTTTCTCCTTCAACACATTGTATTTGATCTCGGGAGCTAGAGCTAAACAAATTGTGCCCATGACCTTTCGTTGTATTTTACTCCATTTATGTTTATTCATGGTAGTCGGTTTCTCCTCCTCCAAAGCTAGTCAAGACCTTGCTGCACCAAAAGGTCTTGAATGGAACTTTGTCAAATTGTAAAATCTATTTTCCCATCAAACAATGGGATTTCAAACTTTGGTGCGTGTTCCCCGCTATAGCTCTGATACCATTGTTGGGAAATTCGCTAACGCAACAGATTTACCCATACGGCCAAGAGATTTTTGATGGAACACACACAAAGCACACCACAAAGAGAATAAAAGAAAACACAAATTGACGTGGTTCGACACCTTTTGCCTACGTCCACGGGAACACCTCAACAGATGTATTCACTATCATAAATAAGATTACAAGAATTTGTAACCCAACATAATATGTGTATCACCCTACAGTAATCTCACTCAAGAGTTACAACGAATGATAAATACTCACTCACTCACCCACAAGAGACTCACACCACTGCAAGTGACCTCACATACTCTTCTATTGCTATTGGAATGAGTTACTTCAACTCTTCACAAGTCCCTTATGTGGGAGAAGATAGTAGCATCCATTCATGAATGAATATTAATTATATCACCTCCTCTTAATTTTCCACTACTTGCATTAATATTTATTATTGTTTGGAAATTATAATTGATTTCCCAACAATTATTCCACTGATTAAGTTATTTATTTCTTTTCTTGTGAAAAAAATCTTAAACGTCACTTTCAATTTGAAACGGAGAGAGTAACAAACTATATTTATCTAGAAAATATTTTTCTAAAATGAGCAATTAAGGGTATAATATCTTTTAATTAAATAAAATAAATTATGATCTAACCCACTACACCATGTAACGTTTTTACAGCTCAATCCAGAGACAAGTTACCTTTAAAGGAGATTTTCTTTATATATTCCCAACAACTTCATTCTCTTCCAAATTTAGTGGCTACCTATAGCCTACATTGGAGGATGAAAAACAATGACATCCAAACCAACGCAGAAGCAAACCAAGCAGTGCACTTTGTCTTTAATTTCTATCATACTAGAAATTGGATTTATATTATCTTGTCTTTATAAGAATATCACTGTCATGTTATGAAAGATAAAACATATATATACATGTTTTTTTGAGTAAAAACCGTGTAGGAATCCACTAGTTCAGAACATGAGTTGTTATGTTTTTAAGGGAAAAATGAAGAATCCAAAGCTTTTAGTTAAGGGTGCATCAAGAATAGATAGAACCCCACAACAAGAGTTGAACAAGACTTGTATACCCGTTGTTGCTTTCTTGAAAGCCTATTGTAGTCCAGGTTGGATTAATTACTAACTCATGAAAGCTTGTTAACTGAGATAAATATTGTTTTTATCTTACAAAAAAAAAAATAAGTATACAAGTACTTACAGAGAAACTAGACAATAGAGCTTCTGAAAAGGTTTAAATATCTTTTACATTTTTATAAATATTTAAGTTTTTGCTTTTAGTCTCTGTAAAAAATTTTGTTTGTTTTTAGTCCCTAAAATATAGGAAGATTTTCTTTTGGTCCTTGTTGTTTTGGTTTTAGTTCCTATAACTCTTGTTCATGTTGGTTTTAGTACGTATAATATGTAGGCCATATTGATTTTATTCCCTGACATACGGACCATATAAGGACTAATTCAAACATAAACAAATATTACAAAACTAAAACAAAACAAGAAGGACCGAAAGCAAATTTTTTGATGTTTCAGGTATTAAAAACAAACAAAAGTTTTTATCGGTACTGAATTGCAGGGATGAAAAAGATATTTAAGCCTCCTAAAAATGTTGAGATGTAGAAGCTAATTTCAACTTATATGTGAGAAGTTTGTATTTGGAACACTCAGTCATATCAAGATAATTTCAATTTTTCTTTTCCCATTAGTACTTGTTGAAAGTTTTTTCCAAACTTACTCTATGCTTTGTAATAGGCATGCATCCATATTAAGTACTTATACCACACATCAAATCTGATATGCACAAACATATACCATCTGCCTTTAATAATCATTTGTATGTTATGTACTGTTGGATATTCAACTTCTCAACAACGAAGCCAGAGTTTTTCTGCTCAAAATCTCTAGATAATATAGCATGGGAATGTCTATGTGATAAGGCTTATTGACATTGTAGTCTTATAACGTGTGTATGTGTGTCAATATATATGTACTGGTAGAACTGAAAGATAACAATATAATTATGCTTGTGTAAATCTTTATAGAACCATCATAGAAAACATTCACCCCTTGTGTTTGTGTAAAGTATAAATATGCAAACGTTCTTTTCTTGCAGAATATTAATGCCCATAAGGTGGGAAATATTCCTTTTGATTATTATGGTTTCCTATTGTCAATTTTTACGAGAGAAACAATGTGTTTGTGTGAAAAAAATAATAAAGCAAAATGTTTGCACTTCAATAGCAAAGTTTTACAAGAAAACCTTCTCATCATTAATGTCTATAAAAAATGTCCATGCCAAGTCAACATCTTCACCAAAAGAGATCAACAATATGTCATTTGCGTTTCACCCATATCAACAATTATCTTTGTCAAAAATAATAATAATAATAATAATCGTCCCAAGTAGGTAGCTCGGTTGGTGAGCTAAGGGACACTGAAGAAGTCTAAGCTGGAGGTCCCGGGTTCAAACCCGGGAAACTAACATTTCTAACAATTACTAACAACTAACATTTGCCGATCAAAAAATAATAATAATAATAATAATAATAATAATCTTACGATCAAACTAGTCAAATTAAAAGGACCTACGAGAAAGGTTGTGAACAAAAGAGGGTACAAATAATTTGTCATCCAAAAATGTTTTCTAGCCTTGATGGAAATTGGTAAAATTCTTATCAAATGCCTTTAAACATTTTTTTTTGTGAGGAAAAAAAAAAGAATAACTAAATTTCAAATTTGTTTTATTTACTTTCATTTTTTTTTGAAAGGATTTACTTTCATATTTATTGTTTTTTTTTGACAGGGACTTTCATATTTATTGTTATTTACAAATTTGTTGTCTACTAACTGAAAAAAAACTACCCTTAAACTTTTGAACTTTCAAAATTTGTTGTTATTTACTTTCACATTTATTCTACGTAATTGCGTAATATCAGCAACGACAAATACAAAGAATAACTGAATTCCATCCATCTAGCTTCGCCTTAGCGGTATATATTTGCTTTTTTTTTGTGAAGAATAGGGGTACATATTTGCTACATATCTTATCTTATATTTTTAATATAACAACTAGGTTTTTTTGAATCTTGGACTTCTGTTTCCTTTTTATGCTTAAAATAAATGACCTCATTATTTACGTTTAAAATTATATTTTCATTTCAATGATTGAAGAATAAGGTTATACAAGAGAAGTCAATGGAGGAAGCTGACCTTCTTCTCCGAAGCCAGATGAAAATGGGAGATAAACGAAACAAAGATGAGGTAACTAATGGCAACATGACCAAAGGAGGATCCTACAAAGAGAAATTTCTAAACCTTTTTGGGGAGGAAGTCACAGTATATCAAGGAAAAAAGGAGGATGATGATATGGAAACACAAAAGGTGGAAACTGAAGGCTTAAAACAGAATGGGGATAGACATGAGATCCCTTTAACTGATGAGGAATGGGAGAAATGGTCCAAACCATGGAGAAAAACACTGATCGTGAAGTTACTTGGAAAGAAAGCCAACTACAAGATGCTTGACAACTACCTCCAGCGTAGATGGACTAAACAGGGTACCATCAAACTAGTTGACATGGCAGATGGGTACTTCTTGGTGTACTTTTCAATGGAGGCAGACTACAAATATGCACTATATGAGGGACCTTGGATGACAGCGGACCACTACTTGATTGTGCAACGATGGCGGCCTATGTTTCTCCAAAATGCAGAAGCAGTGACGAAGGTAGCAGTCTGGATCAGAATTCCAAAGCTTGGATTCGAACTATACAACGATGAGTTCCTTATTAGGATTAGATCTATCCTAGGAACAATGCTGAAGATAGATAGACTAACATCTATACATTCTAGAGGGAAGTTTGCATGTATATGTGTAGAAATCTATCTAGAAAAGCCTTTGGTCTTGCATGTTATTATCAGAGGCAACAAACTATTCCTGGAATACGAAGGCTTGAACTTGATATGCCTTCGATGTGGTAAATATGGTCACAAGCAGGAACAATGTAGAGCTTTCCTTGGAGAAAATGTGGGTCATGAGCTGCCGGAGAAGACGGCGCCGGCGAACATTGACGGGTCGAAACCAATTAGGTTAGCAACAATGATGACATGCAACAATCGCATGAGACTGTTACTCAAAGCGTAGAAATCACTGAAATTTCAAAAAGGGAGCTAAGGTCCTGGTCAACGGTTCAACTCAAGCCAAGGAATAATCCAAAAATGAAGGCAAGAAATGTGGAGCCAAGGAATCAGCGCATTGAAAGCATATCAAGCAAAGTTATTATCAAAGATTCTTCCCCTAGTGGATCGTGATTTGCAAACTTGGTGCAAGCTAATCAATCTGAGGAAAATAGTCAACCAAATCAATTTGGTTTGACCAAGGTAACTGAAACGGTTAACCCCGACCCACGTGCGGAGAAAGGCAACCCCAGCCACATTGTGAAGCGTGTGAGGAACAACACTGGTGGAAAGAATCCTCAGAAAGCTACTAAAGGAAAGGAAATCAAGGTTGATAAGAGTGGTCACTCAATGAAGAAATCTGCAACTAATCAGAGTGCAAAACAGATGATAGTAAGAAAGATTATGGGGAATGTGGAGGTCCAACAACCTGTGAAGATTACAGATGAAGCCCTCATGGGCCAATTTCAAATTCTCAAGCGAGATAGTAACCCTCTTGCTACTGCTGGAGAATTGAATCCCATAGCTACGCAAGTTTTCCTACCTGACAGTGAAACTCTAGCTTTTGTTGAAGCAATGAGAAGAAAAAAGATGACCTCATCAGCTGCCTCTGATATAGGCACTATGGATACAGAAGATGGCCTTGGTGCTAGCTCTTCATTGACTACACTTGGGCAAGTGATGGCCACCACTCCTAGCATTTTGAAATGAATGCTATGATATGGAATTGTGGGGGAACAGGGGGCAGGGACTTCCCCAATTACATAAGAGACTGTATGAGTGTCTATAGATTGAATTTTGTGGCTATCTTAGAGCCTAGAATTAGTGGAACTATGGCTGACAAGGCAATTCAGAGAATTGGCCTCAGCAATGGTGTTAGAATTGAAGCTTGTGGCTTTTCAGGGGGTATTTGGTGTCTCTGGAACAATAACTGCCCTAACATTTTGGTGATATCTACTTCTCGATATTGTATCCATCTGCAAGTAAATAATGAACTGGGCACTTTTGGTTCCTCTCTGTGATTTATGCAAGCCCAAATATAGGTCATAGAGACACTGTAGGTCATAGAGACACTCATCTCCAAACACCCTTCCACTATTGAAGGAGCAAAGGGTTGAGAATGGAGGAGCCACCCAAGTGTCATCCCTAGGACCACGGAAGAAATCATAAGCATCTCTCTTGTTTGGTAAGGTTACTAGGAAACTCTCTCGTTGTCCCTCATCTTATGTTTTTGAGAAGCAAACCTTTAGCGGGACCTAGAAGGAAGCCAAGGACACCCACCCTCTCTAAAGGTTTTGAATTCTACATTAAAGGTAAGGGGGAGAGATTATTATGGTTGGGAATATTTGAGGGAATAGGTGAAGGGGTTGTCCTTGAACCCCATTGTTTGATAATAGTTTTAAACATGATTATTTTTCTGGAAATTATAGTATAAAATAGACTCAGTGCGTGAAGAGTTATAAATTATTGGCTTCGAATTTTAACATGGGATCAATTGCATTGTGTTCATATTTTCGTTATCTACATCCTGTAAAACTTTCATAAAATATCGAAGTCATTTGGCACTCCGTTCATTATTTTTACTAACTGCTATTTTCAGCTCTGATTTCTGAAAAATTTGTTTAGTTATGAACTTCTATTATTTTTATACTTGGTAATTTGGACTGGAACCACTTCTAAATCGATTCTAGGAGTGTTGGATGCTTCCATAAAAATTGGTATAATTGTTTGGTTTCTTTTGGTAGCCTTAAGAATTTTAAAACCTTTGGGATGTCCAGGACATTGTTTTGAGTGGCAAAATGTCAAAATAGCTTCAGTATATGATTTCTCATAAATTACTGGATTCAAAATTACTAGCTTCAGTATAGGACTTGTATTGTGTTCGTATATGAGTTAGACACCTTCAGTTAAATATTTAAAAATTTCCAAGGCCGTTTGGTCATGTGTTCATTACTTTTATTAATGACTGTTCTGGAAAATTCTGCACTATGTACTAATCCAAATGATGCATTAGTTGAGTCAAGTTTGAACCCCTTTGTTTGATAATTAATTGAAAATAATTCTGTTTTGAATGATTATATACAACATAATCGCTATTTTGGATGATTTGAATGGCGGCCATGACTGTTTATAGATGATGAAAGTGTTAGAAAAAAATTCGGTTTTAATTCTTGACATGTCCGCTAATTTTCGTAATAATTATTAGTGTCGAAATTGATGAACTATACCTTGAAATGATAAGAATGATTTAGAAAAGATTCTGTTTTTATAATTACTGTTAATAAGAATTTTGGAATAATTTAAACTTGCCTCGTTCATAATTAATTCATAGCGTTTCGTTATAATGAGATGCTGTTTTTTTTCTTCTACTGTATAATTTCTGCTGCTGTGCAGTTGTTTTGTTGTTGTTCCTGCATGCTGTGCAGTTTCTGTTTCTGCTGTTTGCTGTTGCTGTTGCTGCGAATTTAATCACATAATTAGTTATATGCTGTTGCTGTTTTCTGTGAATGTTATGCTGCTGCTGTTTTGTGCTGTTGCTGTCTGCAAAAATTGCATTTTCCTGCTGTATTTTTTGTTTGGTGTTTCTGTTTTTATGCAAAAAATTAAGGTTGCGAACATCTGTTGTTTCTATTTCTATGTGTAGATTAATGTTGTGAAAAATGTCTTTTTCTGCATATTTTAATTTTATGAATATGACCCAAATAAGTGTTGTGGTTTATTTGTAATTGTTGTTGTTCCTATGTGTTCGCCTAAATACTCAAATACGTGGTGGTTATTTTTGAGTTGCCATTGTAACTTACTTTGTATCTTGCCTATTAAATTTTTATAATGATTGTGAAAAGTCCATGTTTGTGCCAACGACCTGAAAAAGGATAAATGACCTTGTGTGCAAGTCACCTATCTATTAGTAGCCACAATGGGACTTGAGTCATTCCTTGTGAGATGATCCTAGCCATATGGGCCATGATGGATTGTCGATGAAAGATTGAACTATGATGTTCGGAGGAAACCCGACCATGTGTGATTGTTTGACACATCAAACCTTGATTAGGATTTGGGGGTAACGACCGTTGAAATGAAAGGGGGAGGCCAATAGAGGTTAGCCTTCGTGGCAGATAATCCTGGCCTTGGGGATGAGATATGGAATCGGTGGCACACCTAAGTAACTCAAGCTATAACTTGATGTCAGGAAGCTACTTGCAAGATTACGTGTAACGACCCGTTTCCGGACCGCTACTGAACTAATACTAAACCTGTATGTGATGGATTTTTACAAAAGGTACTCTTGTTTCCTTTAGGAAATACGGTATTTTTTTTTTAAAACGATTGTGCTCGTAAAGCACACACAGAGTACTTACAGCGTTTCGAAACATGGTGCAACTAGGACACAAGTTACGTACTGGGAATGCATACACGCATAAACATAAATAGTCAACATGCACAGTACGTACCACATAAAGCAGAGTAGAAATGTATGAGGAAATACACCTATGATATGACGACCCTCGCGAGAGTAATCATACCTTGGGGATACTCCCGGCAGACACCCACGCAAGGGGCTGCTCCAAAAGTAGAACCACCAGTCTACCCTGTCTTAGCAAAACATCACAAGCCCAACCGGTCACCAACCAACTGTACACAAAAGGTGTATATGTACTACAGTCCTCCAAAAAACATAATAGCAAACAAACGATCAACATGCAATCAAGACAAATAATGGTCGTTGCCCGAACCCTCGAAGGGGCCCTCCTCGCTATCGTCCACCAACTGATCTTCCGCATCCTCGCCATCGCCTGGGTAACCATCATGGATTGAAGGCACCACGGGAAAGGGTCAACTTCTCAACAATTCAAATATAACAGTTCACAAACAATAAGCAACAACAATGTATACAGTCACAAGGTTCAATTCAAAATGCTCGCTCAAGACTCGACTCATGACTCATCTCACGACTCATTTTCTCTCGACTCGACAGTTTTTCCAGAAAGCAGACGCCGATCCATCCACTGAATACCGACCGTAGCTTTAGGATCTTCGATCCCCTAGGTAAGCAGCTCCGGTTCCTTAATGCTGCGATGCCTAGCTAATCCACCGTGAACGAAGGGGACCTAGCACCCTCAGTTGTCCGGCTCACAGCTCAAAAATGTCTCGACGACTCGACAATGCTCTCAGACTCGATGAACAATTCGCCGCATACGATATTCAAAGAGTTATACGCAAGATTATTCGACCGCATATCAAATAACAAGAGCATGCTTAATATGAAGAAACGCAATTCAACAATTTAAGTAATAAAAGCAGTTTGCATGAAGAAACGCAATTCAACAATACAAATAGCATAAGCAATTCACAGCATTATTCAACCGCATATTAAATAATTGCACAGCTCAACAACAACAAACGACAATCAAATCATAGAATCCATCCCTCTGCAACTCGATGGAGTTCACAGAGAGGAACAGACAAGTGTGGGGGTCAGGACATACCGCCAACCACTCTTGCAGACAAGCCCACTAAATAATCAGTATATAACAAAAATAAAGCTAAGGGGTATAAGACCCTCACTTCGAACCCTTAGGTTCTCAGACTTCTTCGCATAAACACTTGAAATTAAATTCGCATCTAAAAATTGCCCTTACACAAGGACATACAACAATAAAAGCCTACGATGTCTAGAAGTGCCCTTACCACAGGCTGTCACCAACGTGGCTCCGACTTCCGCAGGTCCACGTCACTCGATCTCCGATAATACGATCCCTGTTACCACGAACAACTTAGCACATATCTATAAACGTTAACTTAAACTTAGGCTCTCAACCAAACCCTTTTTCTAACCAAGCATCCACAAAATTTTACTTCTAACCACTAGAAAACAATGAAGGGTTTTGAACCAAAAATCACTTTGCACAAAGTCTCTAAGACCTAAACATAACAAATTCAAGCATTACAACAAGTTCTCAATTAAAAACTTCCTTCCAAAAACCTTCTAGGCCTCTCGGCCATAACCTCTTCTTCTTTCAAAAACAAAACTTTGTAAAAACTCCTCTATATTACTACTAACATTTTTCAAGCCAAATCAACCACATTTAAAGGCAACAACATCAATTCTTATCTAAGCATCATTCACACCCATATTTGAAACAAGTTGTAAAGCATTTTTTTTTTCAAATCAATTTTTTCATTTCAAAAACTCAATTCTTACAACCATTAAATTCACCAACATGCTATACATCATACAATGCATGGCTAACCATTTTAAACTAAATTACTAAGTTCCCAAAACTCATTTCAAACTTTTTCAAGAATAAGTGTTTTCCCAAAATTTCTTTCAATCAACCAAATCCCAATTTCAAGAATCCTAAGGCATTTAATACATTGCCATTATCATGCTAAAAAAAAAAACATGTTCATGCCAAAATAAAAATAAAGAACAACCTAATCATGCTCATATATCAATCTAGTCCTTCATAAACTAATTTTTTTTGCACACAACATAACCTTCACTCAAGCTAATTCATGCATACAAGTTCTAATAACCTTAAAAATAATTCTAATAACTTTGTTAAACATCTAACACATATTTAAACATCACATCCTCATGTTCTCATAGTTCAAGAATTGAAAAAAAAGATGCTAGAATTATCATGTTGCACCTAATTAATTTAAACAACCACTAAATTCAACACATAAGCACTTCCAATAACACAATTAAACATCTAATTAGTTGATTCCTTAAGGATCACACCATTTCCCTCTTTTTCACACTTAGGGTTTTCACCCTCAAGTACCAAAGAGAGATTAGAGATGTTCATCTCCTCATATTCATCATCAACTACTCAAACAACATCACAAATCAACAATATCAATTAAACTAAAACAACAATTTAAATCACACCAAAGAGGGAGGGTTTGAGCGCTATTTTGGGGTTCATTTTGGGGTGGAAAATTCTGTTTTCCTCTTCATATAAATGCTAGGAAGAATAACTAAGACAAAGGAGAGAATAACCTAGCAAGAAATCAAGTTTTGGAAGCAAAAATCAAGTGTACAAAAAAGGGGGTGGGTGGCGTACAAAAACAAAATTTTGGGGGGAGGAAAATCTGATTTTTTTTCTTACCCAAATGGTGTAGATGATGAGGAACTATGTTGAGATGATGATTTAGAACAAGTTTGATGAAGGAACCTTGCTCAAAAACTCAAAGGAAATGGAGGTAGCTTCAATGGAGCTTGTCTTGCTCAAGAAGAGAAAGGAGAAGAAGATGAGGGTTTCTTTTTGGAGGAAGAAGGCGTGGAATTGGGGCTGAAGTGGGGCTGCATATAGCCTTCATTTTCTTCCTTTTATAATAAAAAAAAACTAATTGGGGCTGAAGTGGGGCTGCATATAGCCTTCATTTTCTTCCTTTTATAATAAAAAAAACTAAGTATAGTTAGTAGGAGTAGTTGAATAAAAGACATCTCTTCAATCCCTCCTTTACTTCTTTTCTTGTATCTCATCCAAACAACCACTAGGTATGAGATTGGTCCGCTTCTTTCCTATTTTCACGTTTTTATTTTTTGTGGTTGCTAGTTTAGTCTAGAAATGAATTTCCAACACCTGCTTGGTTGTTTCCGGAATACGTAAAAAAACTCGTCCGTAAATACACTTAGAAAAGGTGCATCTTCAGCGTATATATACAACTTTCATAAATGTATTTAAGGATGCAAATGTTACCTATTCCGTAAATATATTTACTGAGACAGTGAAAACACACCTTGCTAAATAGATTTATGGAATTGGTCAATTTTTTTTAATAACTCTAACTCTCAAATTGTCTAATATTATAATAATTACGTGTGCAACAGTGCAAGTATGACAAAGGTTGATGCAGGAGGTTCTTTGCGAGGAGAATGAGTTTGGTGGGAGGTGCCTATGGCTTCCTCCCAGAAACGGAGACAACAACAACAGTAGGTTCAGGTTGTCCCCAGCAGATTCAGGTTGTCCCTGCGACCCAGGAGGTACTACGGAGGCCGAGGATAAACTCAACTAGATTATACAAATAGTTTTAAATTGAAATAGTATGCATGTTTTTTTCCCGATGTTTTGGTGCCTGATTACATTTGGGTTTTATTTTAAGCTTCCTCTCTTCTTTCTAGTTTTGGTAGGGGCTCGCGGATTGGTTCTTTCTGGTTTGTATTTTTCTATTATTGGTTGGCATTCATATGAATTACTACTAATTTGGCATTTAGTTTTGAATGTTGGTTGTCTAAATTTTCTTCAAACTACCACTGCCCACTGGTTTGGCACATTGCTACTGGTTTTGCTTTTGCATATTCACTACAAGGAATAGGGAAAGTGGAGGCGGTCATTTCGCGGCTGTTACAGCAAAACCGCCATCGGTTTAAAAGCTACGACGGTTTATGCGGCGGTTCAACTAACTGCCTCCGAATAACGGCAATTGGTGGCGGTTCTACGCTATTCTGCGGCAGTTAATTAAAAAAATGAATTTTGTTTAAATTCTGCAGCGGTTTTATGAAATACGGCGGCGGTTGAAGCTAAATTTTTCACTCTCCCTCTTTGGTTTTTTCACTCTCCCTCTCTGTGTTTTCACCTCCCTCGTGAAGCCCCGCGTCCCTGTTCAAACGAACCCTAAATTGGGTATCCCTCTCACTCAAAGTACCCGATTCTGGAAATCCTCTCCCCGCGTCCCTGTTCAAACGAACCTTAAAGCCTGGAAATCCTCAATTCTGTGGTGGCACCACGACCAAACCAAGCGGCGTTAAGTGCAGGGTCACTGCGCGCCGCCTGTTAAGCGGCAGTTTTATTCGAATAGCCGCCGCTTGCGATGACCGGCGGTTGCCTCACTGCTCATCGGTCAGTTTCATGTTTTGTTTTGTTTCGTCTTCCCTCTGCCTCACTGCCCCAAAATGGTTGCATCTTTTGGCTATTTTGAAAAAGAAAAACAATAAGATGCATGCTCTGCACATATCTGCATTGATCCTTCTTTGCTTCCAGTTGCATACTTAGAGATGCTTTTATTTTGTGTTGGATTATTGTTTAAGGTACTGTGTGCTTCATATCTATTTAAAAAAAATAAAAATCTGTATCTTTAAGATCTGAACATTTGTACTGTCTTTAGATTAGCTTATTTTGGGGAAGCAATTGCCTTTTTAATGCAGCTTCCTGAGAGAGCTTTAACTAAAAAAATTGCAAGTATTTCCCATATTTAAGCTTTCCTAGACACATGCTTAACATCATCATTAATAATTGAAGTCTTTGGCAAAGAAATGGTATATGTTTCAAAGGTCTCATTTTGTTCTCGATATGCCAAACTTGGAATAGATTTTCATATTCTTGTTAGTCCATGAAAAGGGGATATTAGTAAATTTAAGTTAGCACATTTGGCACATGGACAGAACAAAATGGGACTTCAGTGGAACTAAATGCACCACTTTTTTAATCTTTTGCCTGTTCTGCCCTACTTTTAATACAATAAACCTAGGACAAAACTCCTGTTTTTTTTTTTTTGGGTCTTGTTCTAACCTATCTGCCAAATGAAATGCAAACACTAACATAGAGACAGCTTTTATTATGGAAACGGGAAAGGAAAATAAAATCTTCCTAAGAGATATAAGCCTTACAGATTTGTTCAGAAATCCATTGGCTATTTGTATGAAGATTCTCGGAAATCCAATGACGATAAGTTCTTATTACTGAACAAAAAGTTCTTTACTTTCAAGAGATCTAAGCTGCTTTGCAATTTGATAATCCTATAAAGAAGTTTTGCCAACCTTGTCCAATTTTGATAAGTTCTTGTACAAGCTAGACATGGCTCTGTGTCCAATTTTGTTAACACCAATGAGTGGTACCTTGCTTTGTTTTTTCTTGCTTTACTTTATGAACATGAACTAATAGTATTTTTGTGTGCCGCTGATCCTTTTCTTTAGTTTGCTATGCTTATTATCATTTATAGTTAGTCGTGTTAGATATTTGGACTCCGGTTGTTTGCTAGTGACTAAAAATCACTAGCAGATAATATAAATAAATTACTTTTGTCGTATGTGTCTTACTAAGTGATGTGTTTTATTGAAATTCAGAATAATATTTTTTAGCAATGGATAAGTCATGGATTACGAAGCCGCGAAACACGGATGAGTATGTGCAAGGGGTTAAGGGATTCATTAATTTTGCCTTTAAACATCGTTCGGTAAATGGCAAAACAATATGTCATTGTCAAGAATGTGGCTTCAAAAAATGGAAGACCTGGGATGTGGTGTATGATCACTTAATATGTACACCATTTCCAGTAGGATACACGTTTTGGTTCTACCATGGGGAGAGAGAAGAAAACCATAACACCTCCCATAGTAACACACTAAATCCAGTTGAAAACACCACTATTGAAGAAGGTCATATCCAGGACATGATCAATGATGCTTTTGGTGTTGCTAGGCACCATTCAAATGAAGTACCAATTGCATCGAATGTGGAGATTGAAAGCGATGAAGATGTGATGCTGAACGCTACTCAAGAAAGGAATGAAGCCAAAGAATTTTATGAATTAGCAAGAGATGGAGAACAACCCTTATATGAAGGGTGTACAAAATATTCAAGGTTATCTTTTTTGGTGAAGTTGTATCATATCAAATGCTTGTGTGGAATGACTGACAAAGCCATGACAATGATTTTAGAACTCTTGCAAGATGCATTTGAACATGCAAAGATTCCAAGTTCATTTTATGAGGCAAAGAAAACGATCACCAAGCTTGGTTTGAACTATGAAAAGATACCTGTCTATCCAAATAATTGTATGCTCTATTAGGGAAATAGCGAAGATGAAGAGAGAGAAACTTACAAATTTTGTCACACTTCTAAATGGAAATCAAGGGCAAAACCTGGTGGGACAAACGTGTCCACTGATGGAAATAGTATGAAGAAAGTTCCGGAAAAAGTTCTTCGTTACTTTCCATTAAAACCCTGATTACAGAGACTATTTTTATCTTCAAAGACAGCTGATGATATGCGATGGCATGCTACTAATAATAACAATGATGGAATGATGAGGCACCCTAGAGATTCTGAAGCTTGGAAAAGATTTGACTCAACACACTCTTTGTTTGCATCTGATTCACGGAATATCCGTCTTGGATTGGCTACTGATGGTTTTAATCCCTTCGTTGTTATGAGTTCAAATTATAGTATTTGGCCAGTTATTCTCATTCCATACAACACTCCTCCATGGGTGTGCATAAAACAATCATCTTTCATCATTTCGATGATAATTCCTGGCAAAAAAATGCCAGGACATAAAATAGATGTTTATTTGCAGCCTCTCATCAAAGAGTTAAAAGAGTTATGGACAACGGGTGTGGATGCTTATGATTCTTTCAAGCGTGAGATGTTCAAATTACATGCAGCTTTAATGTGGACAATAAGCGATTTTCCTGGGCTAGGAACACTTTCTGGATGGAACACGTACACCGGACTTGCTTGCCCATCCTGTAACTTTGACTCTACTCCTTGTCGTCTTCCTCATAGTAGAAAATGGTGTTTTATGGGTCATCGTCGTTTTCTTGACCAGAGACACAAATTTCGATTGAATCGAATTCGCTTTAATGGTGAGCAAGATATGCGTAGTCCGCCCAAAACACTGTCTGGTTCTGAAATTCTTGAACAAGTTCTTAACATTAATGCCACATTTGGGCTAAGACCAGAGAATGAAGGGTCAAGAAAAAGAACAAGAGGTGGACGAGGACGACAACCACAGGGTAGCACTGAGCAATGGAAAAAGAAAAGCATATTCTTTGAACTTCCATACTAGAAAAGATTCTGTTTTTATAATTACTGTTAATAAGAATTTTGGAATAATTTAAACTTGCCTCGTTCATAATTAATTCATAGCGTTTCGTTATGATGAGATGCTGTTTTTTTCTTCTACTGTATAATTTCTGCTGCTGTGCAGTTGTTTTGTTGTTGTTCCTGCATGCTGTGCAGTTTCTGTTTCTGCTGTTTGCTGTTGCTGTTGCTGTGAATTTAATCACATAATTAGTTATATGCTGTTGCTGTTTTCTGTGAATGTTATGCTGCTGCTGTTTTGTGCTGTTGCTGTCTGCAAAAATTGCATTTTCCTGCTGTATTTTTTGTTTGGTGTTTCTGTTTTTATGCAAAAAATTAAGGTTGCGAACATCTGTTGTTTCTATTTCTATGTGTAGATTAATGTTGTGAAAAATGTCTTTTTCTGCATATTTTAATTTTATGAATATGACCCAAATAAGTGTTGTGGTTTATTTGTAATTGTTGTTGTTCCTATGTGTTCGCCTAAATACTCAAATACGTGGTGGTTATTTTTGAGTTGCCATTGTAACTTACTTTGTATCTTGCCTGTTAAATTTTGATAATGATTGTGAAAAGCCCATGTTTGTGCCAACGACCAGAAAAAGGATAAATGACCTTGTGTGTAAGTCACCTAGCTATTAGTAGCCAAAATGGGACTTGAGTCATTCCTTGTGAGATGATCCTAGCCATATGGGCCATGATGGATTGTCGATGAAAGATTGAACTATGATGTTCGGAGGAAACCCGACCATGTGTGATTGTTTGACACATCAAACCTTGATTAGGATTTGGGGGGAACGACCGTTGAAATGAAAGGGGGAGGCCAATAGAGGTTAGCCTTTGTGGCAGATAATCCTGGCCTTGGGGATGAGATATGGAATCGGTGGCACACCTAAGTAACTCAAGCTATAACTTGATGTCAGGAAGCTACTTGCAAGATTACGTGTAACGACCCGTTTCCGGACTGCTACTGAACTAATACTAAACCTGTATGTGATGGATTTTTACAAAAGGTACTCTTGTTTCCTTCAGGAAATACGGTATTTTTTTTAAAACGATTGTGCTCGTAAAGCACACACAGAGTACTTACAGCGTTTCGAAACATGGTGCAACTAGGACACAAGTTACGTACTGGGAATGCATACACGCATAAACATAAATAGTCAACATGCATAGTACGTACCACATAAAGCAGAGTAGAAATGTATGAGGAAATACACCTATGATATGACGACCCTCGCGAGAGTAATCATACCCTGGGGATACTCCCGCCAGACACCCACGCAAGGGGCTGCTCCAAAAGTAGAACCACCAGTCTACCCTGTCTTAGCAAAACATCACAAGCCCAACCGATCACCAACCAACTGTACACAAAAGGTGTATATGTACTACAGTCCTCCAAAAAACATAATAGCAAACAAACGATCAACATGCAATCAAGACAAATAATGGTCGTTGCCCGAACCCTCGAAGGGGCCCTCCTCGCTATCGTCCACCAACTGATCTTCCGCGTCCTCGCCATCGCCTGGGTAACCATCATGGATTGAAGGCACCACGGGAAAGGGTCAACTTCTCAACAATTCAAATATAACAGTTCACAAACAATAAGCAACAATAATGTATATAGTCACAAGGTTCAATTCAAAATGCTCGCTCAAGACTCGACTCATGACTCATCTCACGACTCTTTTTCTCTCGACTCGACAGTTTTTCCGGAAAGCAGACGCCGATCCATCCACTGAATACCGGCCGTAGCTTTGGGATCTTCGCTCTCCCTAGGTAAGCAGCTCCGGTTCCTTAACGCTGCGATGCCTAGCTAATCCACCGTGAACGAAGGGGACCTAGCACCCTCAGCTGTCCGGCTCATAGCTCAAAAACGTCTCGACGACTCGACAATGCTCTCAGACTCGATGAACAATTCACCGCATACGATATTCAAAGAGTTATACGCAAGATTATTCGATCGCATATCAAATAATAAGAGCATGCTTAATATGAAGAAACGCAATTCAACAATTTAAGCAATAAAAGCAGTTTGCATGAAGAAACGCAATTCAACAATACAAACAGCATAAGTAATTCACAGCATTATTCAACCGCATATTAAATAATTGCACAGCTCAACAACAACAAACGACAATCAAATCATAGAATCCATCCCTCTGCAACTCGATGGAGTTCACAGAGAGGAACAGACAAGTGTGGGGGGTTGGGGACAGCTGCCAACCACTCTTGCAGACAAGCCCACTAAATAATTAGTATATAACAATAATAAAGCAAAGGGGTATAAGACCCTCACTTCGAACCCTTAGGTTCTCAGACTTCTTCGCATAAACACTTGAAATTAAATTCGCATCTAAAAATTGCCGTTACACAAGGACATACAACAATAAAAGCCTACGATGTCTAGAAGTGCCCTTACCACAGGCTGTCACCAACGTGGCTCCGACTTCCGCAGGTCCACGTCACTCGATCTCCGATAATACGATCCCTATTACCACGAACAACTTAGCACATATCTATAAACGTTAACTTAAACTTAGGCTCTCAACCTAACCCTTTTTCTAACCAAGCATCTACAAAATTTTACTTCTAACCACTAGAAAACAATGAAGGGTTTTGAACCAAAAATCACTTTGCACAAAGTCTCTAAGACCTAAACATAACAAATTCAAGCATTACAACAAGTTCTCAATTAAAAACTTCCTTCCAAAAACCTTCTAGGCCTCTCGGCCATAACCTCTTCTTCTTTCAAAAACAAAACTTTGTAAAAACTCCTCTTTATTACTACTAACATTTTTCAAGCCAAATCAACCACATTTAAAGGCAACAACATCAATTCTTATCTAAGCATCATTCACACCCATATTTGAAACAAGTTGTAAAGCATTTTTTTTTTTTCAAATCAATTTTTTCATTTCAAAAACTCAATTCTTACAACCATTAAATTCACCAACATGCTATACATCATACAATGCATGGCTAACCATTTTAAACTAAATTACTAAGTTCCCAAAACTCATTTCCAACTTTTTCAAGAATTAGTGTTTTCCCAAAATTTCTTTCAATCAACCAAATCCCGATTTCAAGAATCCTAAGGCATTTAATACATTGCCATTATCATGCTAAAAAAAAAACATGTTCATGCCAAAATAAAAATAAAGAACAACCTAATCATGCTCATATATCAATCTAGTCCTTCATAAACTAATTTTTTTTGCACACAACATAACCTTCACTCAAGCTAATTCATGCATACAAGTTCTAATAACCTTAAAAATAATTCTAATAACTTTGTTAAACATCTAACACATATTTAAACATCACATCCTCATGTTCTCATAGTTCAAGAATTGAAAAAAAAGATGCTAGAATTATCATGTTGCACCTAATTAATTTAAACAACCACTAAATTCAACACATAAGCACTTCCAATAACACAATTAAACATCTAATTAGTTGATTCCTTAAGGATCACACCATTTCCCTCTTTTTCACACTTAGGGTTTTCACCCTCGAGTACCAAAGAGAGATTAGAGATGTTCATCTCCTCATATTCATCATCAACTACTCAAACAACATCACAAATCAACAATATCAATTAAACTAGAACAACAATTTAAATCACACCAAAGAGGGAGGGTTTGGGCGCTGTTTTGGGGTTCATTTTGGGGTGGAAAATTCTGTTTTCCTCTTCATATAAATGCTAGGAAGAATAACTAAGACAAAGGAGAGAATAACCTAGCAAGAAATCAAGTTTTGGAAGCAAAAATCAAGTGTACAAAAAAGGGGGTGGGTGGCGCACAAAAACAGAATTTTGGGGGGAGGAAAATCTGCTTTTTTTCTTACCCAAATGGTGTAGATGATGAGGAACTATGTTGAGATGATGATTTAGAACAAGTTTGATGAAGGAACCTTGCTCAAAAACTCAAAGGAAATGGAGGTAGCTTCAATGGAGCTTGTCTTGCTCAAGAAGAGAAAGGAGAAGAAGATGAGGGTTTCTTTTTGGAGGAAGAAGGCGTGGAATTGGGGCTGAAGTGGGGCTGCATATAGCCTTCATTTTCTTCCTTTTATAATAAAAAAAAACTAAGTATAGTTAGTAGGAGTAGTTGAATAAAAGATATTTTCAAAATAGTCACACAACTAATGACACCTAGCAACTTTATGAGATACTAAACACATCACCTAATCTTACCCATCTAATCTCACATCTCTCATGATTTCCCTCTAATCTAAAGTCTTAAGATTTAAAAACACGGCGACGAGAAACCGAAAAACCAATTTATTTCTCGCCGGAAAAATCCCGAAAAATTAATTTACGAGGAATTAATTCTTCGCGTGATAATATTATTTCATAAATAATAAAAATAACAATAATCACTCAAAAATAGTCTCAACTAGTTACGATTCGATTTTCATCGAAATCGGAGTTCAGTTAGAATTTTATCTCAAGAAACCGCCTTACGATTCAAACGCGATTTAAACTTCGTTAGAATTTTTCTACGATATTCAAACCGTGAATTAATATGAAATATTAATTCTCAAATACAGTGTGATCTTGATTTAATTAACACGCTTTCTTAGAGAACAAGAAATTGCTTTATTATAGCGTAAATACGACAAAAATACACTAAATAACGTTAATTAACGCATCGTAAAACTACGCGTGTTACATTACGCAACTCCCGACAGATCCTAGACATTTTCATGACTAGTGAGAGTATGAGGTAAAGAGGTGATCACCGCAAATGCTCTCCCTTAATAAACCAAATATGTACTCCTAGTCTGATTCTCAGAGTAGTAGATGGTACCACATGCATATGAAGTAGTGTTGCTAGTAATTGCATTTTTCTTGAGATGACTATGTGACCCTGAAAAATGATGAATTTTATCTGTGTGTGCTTTTGAGTTTAAATATGTGGGTGGTATTACATGTATGTTACGTGGTATGTATTTATATGAATAGTGTTATCATGATTGTATATAATTATATATATAAGTATATTATTTTATTCACTTATTCTCTCTAAATATCACCACAACTCAATCACAACGTACTCACCCCTTTTATTTGTATGTCGCTTGTGTGTTTCGTATTAAATTGCAGATACGTGTAATCCTAGAGTTAGTGGCCAAACTGAAGAACATGTGTGCCTGCTGAATTTTGTTTTATGAAGTTATTCTTATTTCTAGTTGAACACAACGAAATTTCTTTGTGTTGAGTTAGGTCATGTAATAGCTCTGAGACAATGTGACAAAAATATTATTAGGGATTTTATTTTGTTGATTTAGCTTTTCCGGATTCATTTCTAAATGAAAACTTATTTTATTTTTTGGAAAAATTGACTTGAACTTTTATTGAAATGTGATACCCTCGTACCACGGGACTTTTTACGTGGATTAAATTTACGATAATTTTAATTGTTTAAATTTTTACGCCATTTCCAAACGATACTATTTTATTTTTTTTCGATTATTTGAAAAATCAAACACGTATAAATTTTCATTTCTCTTCATTTGAATAATTTTGTTTTATTCAAAAACTGGGTTAAGGGTGTCACATTTAGTGGTATCAGAGCAGTTCGGTCTTATCGGACTGTGTATGTGTCTATTGTGTTTTCCTGTGTACTCTGTGACCCTGTTTGATTTGTTTTGTGAATTCTTTGATTTGATTGTGTTGCTCGTACTCGGACTTATTAAGTATCTTTGCTTTCTACTAAAGTAGGAGGTGATAGCTATTGGTGGGAATGATTGTGTTATTGCTGATGCTCTCCAAACCACGGGGAGGAATCAGAGTTCGGTTGGCTCGTCCGGCCAAATATGTTATGTATTTACTATGTTGGTTGTGTACTCTTTAACATGATGTCACTTTTGCATTTATTACGTTGTCTCTGTGATTTTATAAAATGTTGAATATGTGGAAATTTTGCATCTGTGTAAACATGTAGTACGCTGTAATTAAATTTTTGTATGGTACAGTCAATGCATGTGTAACCTCTGAATTGCTTAATGAAGGTGTCCACGTGATTCTGAGTTTGCATGACTAATAAATTTGCATTATTTGTATACCAATGTGACTCATATGCCTATGCGACTGAAACTGCATTATAACATGATTAAATGGTTATGTGAGTACCTTACATTGAATATATGGCTTATGATGTGATATCAGTTAAGTTGATGTTTCAGTTATCTAAGCTTACATGTGAATTACAATGACTCCAAACATGTAAAAGATGGAAACTTGTAATTTTCTAGATTTTTGTGTAAAAGGAGTTTCAGTTCAAATTTTTTTTTTGGAGAACATTTGAGACATGATTTTGACATAGGACCACTTGGAGACTGTTTGAATGAGTGTTGGGACTTTGCATATTTAATTTGATGAATTTTCCTTGAGTTTTGACTGTCCTATGACATTATGCATCACAAACAGTGTTTGCTGAAAAATTCTGGGCAGAATCTGAAACTTACATGATTTTTCTGTAATTTTGGGTAATGCATTTTGACCAAATAAAAATATAGAAATGAGCATATGCATGTACCTACATACTAAATTTTTTTAAAACCTGAGTCCGTTTGATATGGCAGAAAAATCATTACTTTTAATAGCGCAATAATTGAGAAATTCCGCACTTTCTGTGTATGTTTCAGTTTCAAATTTATTTAAGGACCGAATGAGTTTCTCCTGAGTTATAAAAATTATTTCTAAAGTCTTAACATGTTATATGTTGACCTGAAATTTATTTACCATTTTCTTAAGCTTAGAGATATTTTTATAAATTCAGTAAATCTGCTGCTACATATGCTTGTCCATGCTGTTTTTGGTAGATGTTTATATGAGTTTTGTAATATGCTCGGTAGAAATGTAGAACTTGATGATTATGCCATGAAAAGGATTTTTAATAGAGTTGTGAGAGTAATTATGTTGTGCGGACATAATTACATTCAAGTCTTTATCAAAGACCCTTGTAGAGGTGTGTGTGCTTGATTTGTATGCTTATTGCTGTTTCAATTACCAAGTGGATGAGTAGGAGGGACATATCACCCCAATAACTTGTCACTGGTAGGTGAAACAATAATAATCAAAAGTGTGCATGTGTATTCTGTTGATTAATTGTGAACTTGAGTAAAGATGCCTCTTTCATTTTGTCATTAACGTTTTCGCAAATTTTGTGGGCAAACTTTCTTTTAAGGGGGTAGAATGTAACACCCCGCATTTCCCGTACATTTTATATTTTTAAATGTATTTATTTCATTAATTATAATGATTTGTAAATGTAGTTATTCTGATTTCCCTAGGTGTGTTTAAATTGTGGAAAAATGTTAAAGTTGTATTTATTTGTATTTTTAGAAAATATTGGTAATTTGTTATTTAATCATTTTACCTTTATAAAATGTTAGTATTTGAAAGGTCATTTATTTGGGGAAAATATTTTGAGTTACAGAAGTGCTAAAAATGAGTTTGGTGGGTTAAAAGGTTTTAAAGGTATATAAAAATGAGTTTTACTGATTTACTGTGTACACCCGTTCTTAACTGATACGCCCCTCATTCTCATAGACTATCTCATTCTCATTTTTATTTATTATGTGTCAATTAAATTTTAATTATGTGTTATATGTGTTAATATAATTAGAGGAGTCTAGAAATGATTCTAGTTGTTTTTCCTTAATTTCTATAATTATTTAATTAGGTGCTTATGTGCAATGCCTCAATTAAATAAGTGATTATGTGATACCTTGTGTGACTTTGAATTTGTTATTGATTAATGCTCTTAGGCCTTAGTCTATGTGCCTTGGGCTATTAAGAGATGATTTAAGATAGTTTAGAATTATTATGTTGTTATTGGGCCTAGAGGATTAGTGCTTAAGTGATCCATTTATCTAAAAACCTAGCTAGAGAAAACCTAAGGAGTAAGACAAGCTCTCATTCTTGCCTCCACCAAAAAGTGGCGCCTCTTATCTCCCTCTCACCCTCTCATACGCTTTCTCTCTTTCTCTCCTTCACAAACACTCTCATCTCCAAACACCCTCCCACTATTGAAGGAGCAAAGGGTTGAGAATGGAGGAGCCACCCAAGTGTCATCTCTAGGACCATGGAAGGAATCATAAGCATCTCTCTTGTTTGGTAAGGTTACTAGGAAACTCTCTCGTTGTCCCTCATCTTATGTTTTTGAGAAGCAAACCTTTAGCGGGACCTAGAAGGAAGCCAAGGACACCCACCCTCTCTAAAGGTTTTGAATTCTACATTAAAGGTAAGGGGAGAGATTATTGTGGTTAGGGATATTTGAGGGAATAGGTGAAGGGGTTGTCCGTGAACCCCATTGTTTGATAATAGTTTTAAACATGATTATTTTTCTGGAAATTATAGTATAAAATAGACTCAGTGCGTGAAGAGTTATAAATTATTGGCTTCGAATTTTAACATGGGATCAATTGCATTGTGTTCATATTTTCGTTATCTACATACTGTAAAATTTAAATAAAATATCAAAGTCATTTGGGCCTCCGTTCATTATTTTTACTAACTGCTATTTTCAGCTATGATTTCTGAAATATTTGTTTAGTGTATGAATTTCTATTATTTTTATACTTGGTATTTTTGACAGGAACCACTTCTAAATGGATTCTAGGAGTGTTGGATGCTTCCATAAAAATTGGTATAATTGTTTGGTTTCTTTTGGTAGCCTTAAGAATTTTAAAACCTTTGGGATGTCCAGGACATTGTTTTGAGTGGCAAAATGTCAAAACAGCTTCAGTATATGATTTCTCATAAATTACTGGATTCACAAAATTAGATGGGACCACTTGTATTGTGTTCGTATATGAGTTAGGCACCTTCAGTTAAATATTTAAAAATTTCCAAGGCCGTTTGGTCATGTGTTCGTTACTTTTATTGATGACTGTTCTGGAAAATTCTGCACTATGTACTAATCCAAATGATGCATTAGTTGAGTCAAGTTTGAACCCCTTTGTTTGATAATTAATTGAAAATAATTCTGTTTTGAATGATTATATACAACATAATCACTATTTTGGATGATTTGAAAGGCTGCCATGACTGTTTATAGATGATGTAAGTGTTAGAAAAAATTTCGGTTTTAATTCTTGACATGTCCGCTAATTTTCGTAATAATTATTAGTGTCGAAATTGATGAACTATACCTTGAAATGATAAGAATGATTTAGAAAAGATGCTGCTTTTATAATTACTGTTAATAAGAATTTTGGAATAATTTAAACTTGCCTCGTTCATAATTAATTCATAGCGTTTCGTTATAACGAGATGCTTTTTTTTCTTCTACTGTATATTTTCTGCTGCTGTGCAGTTTTTTTGTTGTTGTTCCTGCATGCTGTGCAGTTTCTGTTTCTGCTGTTTGCTGTTGCTGTTGCTGCGAATTTAATCACATAATTAGTTATATGCTGCTGCTGTTTTCTGTGAATGTTATGCTGCTGCTGTTTTGTGCTGTTGCTGTCTGCAAAAATTGCATTTTCCTGCTGTATTTTCTGTTTGGTGTTTCTGTTTTTATGCAAAAAATTAAGGTTGCGAACATCTGTTGTTTCTATTTCTATGTGTAGATTAATGTTGTGAAAAATGTCTTTTTCTGCATATTTTAATTTTATGAATATGACCCAAATAAGTGTTGTGGTTTATTTGTAATTGTTGTTGTTCCTATGTGTTCGCCTAAATACTCAAATACGTGGTGGTTATTTTTTAGTTGCCATTGTAACTTACTTTGTATCTTGCCTGTGAAAAGTCCACATTTGTGGCAATGACCTGGAAAAGGATAAATGACCTTATGTGCAAGTCACCTAGCTATTAGTAGCCATAATGGGACTTGAGTCATTCCTTGTCAGATGATCCTAGCCATATGGGCCATGATGGATTGTCGATGAAAAATTACACTATGATGTTCGGAGGAATCCCGACCATGTGTGATTGTTTGACACATCAAACTTGATTAGGATTTGGGGGGGAACGACCGTTGAAATGAAAGGGGGAGGCCAATAGAGGTGACCCTTCGTGGCAGATAATCTTGGCCTTGGGGATGAGATACGGAATCTGTGGCACACCTAAGTGACTCAAGCTGTAACTTGATGTCGAGAAGCTACTTGCAAGATTACGCAACTCCCGACAGATCCCAAACATTTTCGTGACTAGTGAGAGTATGAGGTAACGAGGTGATCATCGCAAATGCTCTCCCTCAATAAACCAAATACGTACTCCTAGTCTGATTCCCAGAGTAGTAGATGGTACCACATGCATATGAAGTAGTGTTGCTAGTAATTGCATTTTTCTTGAGATGACTATGTGACCCTGAAAAATGGTGAATTTTATCTGTGTGTGCTTTTGAGTTTAAATATGTGGGTGGTATTACGTGTATGTTACGTGGTGTGTATTTATATGAATTGTGTTATTGTGATTGTATATAATTATATATATAAGTATATTATTTTATTCACTTATTCTCTCTAAATATCACCACAACTCAATCACAACGTACTCACCCCTTTTATTTGTATGTCTCTTGTGTGTTTTGTATTAAATTGCAGATACGTGTAATCCTAGAGTTAATGGCCAAACTGAAGAACATGTGTGCCTGCTGAATTGTGTTTTATGAAGTTATCCTTATTTCTAGTTGAACACAACGAAATTTCTTTGTGTTGAGTTGGGTCATGTAATAGCTCTTAGACAATGTGACAAAAATATTATTGGGGGTTTTATTTTGTTGATTTAGCTTTTCCGAATTCATTTCTAAATGAATACTTGTTTTATTTTTTGGAAATGTTGACTTGAAGTTTTATTGAAATATGATAACCTCATACCACGGGAATTTTGATGTGGATTAATTTTTGCTACATTAATTTTAATTGTTTAAATTTTTACGCCATTTCCATACGACACTATTTTATTTTTTTTCAATTATTTGAAAAATCAAACACGTATACATTTTCATTTCTCTTCATTTGAATAATTTTATTTTATTCAAAAATTGGGTTAAGGGTGTCACAAGGAAGGCTTAAATTTAGGTTAAGTTTTCAGGTGTCTACTTTTATAATATTATAAATCAAAAAAGAATTATAAATTTTAAGATAATAAAATCATATAAAAAATATATTTCATTATTTTCTCGAAAGTAAATAGATTATAAACTATTTAAATTTTAATAGTTAATATCAATCAAATATCATTATATTTCTCTTTTTCTTCTTAGACCACTTTTTAAAAAATGAACATCGTAGGAATTTAATTAAAAATTATATACTTTTAGATTCAACAGTTTGTTTTCATTGTCCTTGTAAGCATCTAATGTTCAAATTTGTTTCATTAAAACTACCAAGCAATGTTATGAGACTCAGACTGGTTAATGATTTTGGTAAGATCGAACGAACCAGTAAGTATTAAATATATAATTTTTGTATTAACAAAAAATATATGTAATCAATTTGTAACACACACACACACACACACACACAGATATATATATATATATATATATATATATATATATATATATATATATATATATATATATATATATATATATATCAAAGAGATGTAACGGTTCCCTTGAAATTTAGAATTCCCTCTTTGAAAGATATATCAAATCCTGCAGAGGGACATGTTAAATAATGTTTTTCTTTTCTTGAATTTTTTATTTTATTACATTTACACAATCTGAGCTCAATCCAACGTGAAAACCTAAATCTCTTGACCTTTCTTTCTAACACTAAAACAACTGTCTCTTTTCTGCAGTTGCTCTTTTCTCCTTCTCCTTCCTTCTTCGCTCCCTCTCCTTCCTTCTTCGGTTATTCTATTTTGTCGCCGCCATGCTTCTTGTAACACCCTAAATAGCCACCACTTATCCTATCGCAGTTGATATTATTGCGGAATACTTCGTAAAATAAGCCATATTTTCTTTTTTGAAAACTATGTATTTTAGGAGTAAAACTAAAAAGTTCCCTTCAATAAAATATGATGTTTACAAATCATTTTGCAAATAAATGTAATGCATGAACTTCATGTCTTACTTAAACAAAGTTAATAAATCCAAAACTTAATCCTTATGGTGCATACTAAAATCATTATCATTATATATGGCATCCTTAGAATACAAAAGAGTTACTACTAATTTGAAAACTAAAGTTTTGTACAACATTTCCATTTCATGTCAAGGGAGAAATTCCAAATCAAGTACCCTACATAATGCATATAGAATTCTTATAAAAATTATAATCTTCCGAATCTATTTAAATATCGAGATCCAAACCGCATACAATTATAATACAACAATACAAATAATTTTCAAATACCTTTTAATATTACATACGTAAACATTGATAAGGCATGTGCAAATATTTCAAGCAGGTGAGTTGTAAATACGTAAACTTAAGTTCTCCCAGCACACACATATGCAACATAAAGAAGTAGTCAGAAGCGCACAATAAAGATAAGAGATCATACAACAAGAATGTTACCGACATAAGATAACTCAGCTGATTAACCCAAGACAAATTGTACCAACATAGAGACCAAACCAAATTTAAAGACACAACCTCATCAATAATGGATGTAGATTCAATGAGATTTCCTCAAGTATCGCCATATGCATATGGGCCCATCAACAACTAACTCAGGAAAGACGTTTGGAAGTTCGTTTTAGGTTTTCCAAAAGGAACTATTCATCACTAATGATGACTTCCTCAACATACCAACATAACAACCAAACAAATTAAGATTTTAATTAATTATAAACATTTAGATTAAAGGGCTACAACTTACAAGGTATAGCTACCACTGGTCAATCACTTTCTCATGTTTGGAGTTCAATGTTTAAGTTTTATAGTGACATGGTTTATACTTTATCCATTGCTTATAGATTCTTCTAAGTAAATGATAGTTTTCTTTGAATTTGGATCCTCTCATATGTTAGTAGAGAAAAAGTTTGTAAGCAGGATGAGATAGTTAGGCTTATTAACAATACTAGCATCCATTTTATCTTTAGATTACAACACTATAAGAAGATAAGAAATCTTTGGACTATTTATCTATTTATAATATATAAAAACTGAGTCGTCTAACCGTTTGTTGACACGTCATCTCCTTTATTATGCCATATATTTCTAATTTTGCCACGTCAGAAATATGCTGAGATGTCTCCATTGAAAACAAATCCATCACTTTGTTCTTTATACAGCACCATTTATCCACAAGTTCTTTGTAAGTCATCGGCATCCCTACCATGTCTTTTCCAAATTCACTTCTCTGCCGCCGTATTAATAACTTTGTAACTCCCATCCCATTTATAATTAAAACATGCATAACTCATTCGGTTACAACATCAATAGCATGACTTCATGCACATCACATTATCCTCAATTAACCGACTTCAAAGTTGAAGTTGTCATCCCCTAGAATCCCTCCTTCTTACGATTGCTTATTCAGAAATGCTTGATCTCGCGAATGATTCCTTTCATTAACATCATGAAGAAGGTGATGGATTAGTTTTTCATTTACATAGCCTACGTGTTTCCATCAAACTGAGGAAATTTTCGTTCAATAAATATTTCAAAAATTGACACCTATACATTCATGATTCTGTGAAAAGAATGGTTCACGAGAAATAACAGTTCTCTTCCTTATTATGCCTACACAAATTTGTTCCATCTATTTGTATCTCACACATTATTCAGCTATGAAATGATCTTTTAACATTATGAAATACTATATGATTCTGTATAAAAAACAGAAATACTGTATGAGAACCCACTCTCACCCATCTGTGCTTGCACTCATCTTCCATGTTTAACCCTTCCTAATCCCATAATTCAACTGACCCCTAATTTTTTGGATTGTTAAATCATAATAAGAAACATTCAAACAAAATTTGTCTTGTTAGTGTGATCTATGTTACAGCTTTGTTCATGAATTGCGACTTTGGACCAAATGGTTCTGACTAAGAAACCAATGCTTTGCGACCATGAGGACGACCTCATGTCGATGATAAAATATACAAATTCAAATAAAAAATAGATAATACTCATCAAAATAAAAGCATTTAAATCATAATCAATTGTAGTACAAAATATGAAGGAGAATATATATATATATATATATATATTTCATAATATTTACAGTTTATCATGTCACCTTTTAATTTCATAATTGATAATTGATATATCAATAAGTTATGTATCTTCAAGGTTTATTAATGACAATGAGGCATTAATGAACATGATAATTATATTATGTTTATACAGAGTCATCATAAATGTATCTAGCTCATTTTTGAACACTTCTTGGCGTAACGATGAATGCTAAAAGCAGCACAAACTGCCATTCTTGCCATTTCCTGACTATTGTAGTTGCCTTCCAAAGATGGATCCACTAACTCTCCAATGTTTCCATCGTCTTCCAGCCCACGATTCAGGAATGGACTAGCTTGCTAAGTACACTGTTTTACAATAATTATCAAATTAAAAAAAAGGAGTAGTAGCACAAAGAAAGAACTTAAAAAAAAAACAAAACTGGTTTTTAAGTGACTACTTCACTCTAAATTGCATTATATTTGGAACATGCAGCTTTGTGGGGGTGGGAGACATAATTTTATAGTACTAACCCATTCCTTTAAGATTTTGTTTATGGAGTCAATGAAATTCAAAGGGCTCTAGTTAGATTCACTGTACAACAAGTAGAATAGGTTGAATGTGTAACATCCCAAATTCCCTAAGCCTAATTATTAGGAATCCTAAGTGAGAAAGGGGTTTAACCCCGATGATTAAAAATAGTTCATAGCCTTAATTTAGTAATTTAAAACCAATTAGGAACTAAGGGGTAAAATGGTAATTTTACCCAATGATTTAGGAAGTTTGGTACCAATTAATTAGGAGCAGTTTTAATTGATTAAAATTACTCAAGATGTTATTAGAAACCAAAGGTTAAATTAAGGAAGCTAATAGGGGTTCATTTATAAGATTTTAATTAAACCTATGCCCCACCGTGCACCACATTTCACTTAACTCCACCCTAGTTCCCCTCCCATCACCCATTTACTCTCCCTCCTGCGTGAAACTCCAGCAAAGAAACAGAAGGAATTGAAAATCAGAAAAAGGGAAAGAGAAAAGAAAGGAAGAAGAAGGAAGGGGAGAGGAGATGTTGTGCGACGGTGAGAGGAAGGAGGCCGCACGCCTTGGGGCTCGCAGCGGCTCATCACTGCGCCGGCCACGAGGGAAGAAGAAGCAGAACCGCCGAGAGAGAGAAGAAGAGGCTATGCGATCGAGAGGGAAAGAAGAAGAGGGTTGCGATCGTGAAAGAGAAGGAGGAGGTGGCAGCGATGGCCACGCTGGCCAGCCCACGGCAGCGCACGTGGTGGCGCGCCTGAGCAAGAAGGAGAGTTGGGCCGAGGGAGAGAAAGAACGAGAGGAGGCCGAGAGGAAGATGGACAGTGCTTGGGAGAGAAAGAAACAGAGAGATCGAGACAGGTTTGGAGGAAATGAGCTCGAAAATCAAAGAAGAAGATGTTGCATGTGCCATTCTGGTGAAGAAGATGAAGATTGAAGCTTTAGAGCTCATTTCCATGGAGGAATGGGGATTTTTGGAATTGAAATCCCTAACTTGGGATTGCTCAGGTAACATAGACTTCCCCCAAAACCTCCCTTAGAGTGTGCTAAGTTTTATTATTAATTTTATTAGTTCAATAATTAGCTTATTAGTCATACTGAATGGTCTTGTATGGGGTTTGACTGAAATAGGGTTGACTACGCCTCAACCCCTAAACCAATGTTTGATGTTTGTTCTGTTGTGAGCTCCATCGAGCCTCACTCGGATTATTTATGTGACTGCTATGTTTGCTGAAATGTATGACTTCGATTCTGAAATGGCTCGGCACTCGAGCTAGCCCATTTGTATGAGTTTGGGCTCCAAGACACTTATTTTAGGTACAATGAATGTCATATGATGAATTTAATCTTGTGTGTGTTGTCCTAGGTGTAAGGATTATTGTTGATGTTGTTGTTGTTATAATACAGTTTAATAATAAGAATATTTATTTTGGAAATTTAAGTATGTAATCTAGAGAAACTATATATTCACTTACTATGTTGTTGTTTTTGTATGAACATGCGTGAATGTTGTAGGTTGTCTGCATAAATATGTAACTAATGTAATATATAATATTGCATCCTCTGTGAATTGACAACGATCCTGTACGTGTGTAGTCAGTTCTGTTGTACTAATAAACAACGCATGCAACACACGTGACAATTCAATAGTGATTTGATACATTGTCTGTGATATGTGCGTATCTGTATGCTGTCGTATACTCATGTGTGCATATTAAACAACGGTGTTATAATTAAGTAATGTAGTGTGTACATAGCTTCTGTTTCTAGAACCAGTAGGTTAATTAACTTTAACGTATAGTAAGTACTATATTGCTAACGTTGAATGATATGTGAAGCAAAACACGATATAACAAGTTTTTACTAAAGATAACATAAGTACTACTTGTTGTGCTAGATAATGGCAAAGTACAACTTATTGTTATATTATCTTTTGAGTACTTATGAGTGTGCTTAGTTATGATGTGCTTGTCTATTCCTTGGCTTGATTTTGATTTTTCTATGGTCTTGAAATTATGATTTGATTCTCCTATCCATTTGTGAAGGATGAAAGAATCGCTTACATTATAACATAGCATCCAAATCTTAGGATAGTCTATGTCTGGAGAAATACCATGTTTTCCGTTAAAGGCTAGCTATCATGGGCCACATATATGTGGGTGAGACCCAAACTGTTTTAGTAAGTTCTTTCTATTTGAAAGGCTAGGATACGGTATTAGCGGTTTAAAGAGACGTCTAACCGTGGTCACCGAGCTCTGACTGCCGTATCAAAATTTTTAAACTGGTGTGGTTAAGTTGCTCACACTTAACTACCTAGTGAGTTTTCTTAAAAGATTGAGGATGCCTATGCTATGATGTATGACGAATAAAGTTTAATGTCTTGTATTACGAATTATGTGATGTGGCATTGCGGGCTCACCAGTGGGGTAAGCCACTGGGCTGGACAATAAAGTCCAGTAACCCGGGTGTTGCGATAAAAGACTTACAAGGAGGCCCATTATGTTTGATTTGAATTCTGTGATTGTATGTTATGTGTATGAATTATGTTACCTTGCAAATGAATGTTCTTGAAGCAAGTTATGTTTGAGTTTGACTGAATGAATGAAGATGATGTTAAGTTCTGGCCATAGTATTAGTATATGTTAAGTATATGTTGTCAGGGAGGATTTTCCATCGTAGCACACGCGTATGGTCGAAACAACCAGAAAGGCATTTTTCTTCTAAGTCTATGTTCTTGAAGTTTTATAAACTCACCGTTAGGCGTTGTTTTCAGGTATACTTGTTGGAGGAGGTTTAGAGCACGAAGCATGTTCTGCTTTCGCCTCTAGAAGACATTGAGTCACCTAGGATCACGAGTCAGGGTCCTTATCTCTAGGATGAGTCCTTTGCAATTAGAAAATAATGTATAGATTATATTTGTTTTATCTTGTGGTCATTTTATAAAAAGTGATGTAAATGATAAAGTTATTTCGCTTTTGAAACTCTGATAGATATATGTGTCATGTTTGGGACTTTGAAATATTTCTTTCCAAGTCAAACAGGTCTTTTGAACAAGGTTTATTTATGTCTTAATGTTGTTATATTTGAGAAAATTTTCCAGGTGTAGTTTTCAATCTTAAATTAGCAAGTAATTCCCTAATTAGAGTTAGGGCGTTACAGAATGCATCATAGGGAATAGAGATAACTTAATTACTCATCTTTTGAAATGATTAAAGGTAATTATTAGGGAATATATCTTAGAGTATATATATATATATATATATATATATATATATATATGAAATTAAAAGGTTAAATGCATCTTAGGGAATAAATATATATTAATTTCATAATAATTACTATAATCATCTCACCTTTTACGCGTACTGTTTTAATCAAGGAAATCACAATTGCTGGAGATTTGTGGTGGACATTATCTAAACGAATAATATAGCAAAGCATAACTGAGAAGGCATAGAAATAAAAGACAATAGCGATGATTTCCATTTGATCGGGTCCGTAATGATAGTCCATTATCAAGGTTTGTTGCCTCGCTTAAAGATCTAGTGGAAACAAAACAACACACGATTAAAAAGGAGAAAAGAAGGCAACCTAAAAAATAGATGCAATGAATGACGGAACAAGATGAATAACCTGAGATTAGCCATATATATGGTACTGGTCTAAGTAGAGTGAAGTCTCAATTGATGTACCCCTCCCTAGCAAATCTTCGTAACCAATTCAAAAATACAATTATATATGTGAGTGAACATTTCTTATATTTGAATCAATGATACATATATAGTGAAAGGTGACTTTTGCAAGTCTTTACAATTGAAAGCAATGGGGGAATATATATATATATATATCGAGAGAGAGAGAGAGAGAGAGATCCTTATAGTTTTGGGGGAGCGGAAATGGCGCTGGTCCTTGCTAGTATGGTCAAAATGATGACCACAACCACATATTTATAAGGGGTTAACCAGAGGAAGGCTTAAATTTAGGTTAAGTTTTCACGTGTCTATTTCTATAATATTATAAATCTAAAAGGAATTATAGTTTTTTAGATAATAAAATCACTTAAAAAAATATGTTTCATTATTTTCTCGAAAGTAAATTTCATTCTAAAATGATAAATAAAAAATAACAAAATTATTAAAGAAAAATTATGAATTGAAATTGTAACGATATACACATATATGTGAATAATAGATTATGAACTATTTAAATTTTGATCATTAATGTCAACCAAATATCATAATTTTTCTCTTTTTCTTCTTAGACCACTTTTTAAAAAATGAACATTGTAACACCCTAAACTGAATAAATTAAAACTTGACAGTTACAAGTCATAATTCATACAAGGTACTTGTCTAACAGTTTAAGTACATAACTTAAGTCTCAAAATCTAACCCCAAAGTCATGAGGATTACAAAATATAGGGTCCAATGACCCATATACAACTCTTAGACAAAATACAAAAGGCTAGCAATTAAGTAACTCAGGCTATGTCAATCCGCTTTCACCTGCTTATCTGAAACAAAAAAATAGAAAGGGGTGAGATTTAAGAAATCTCAGTGAGTCCTTCACGGACCCCTCACCAACACTTACCTCAATCCTATTTAATATAGACAGGTTCAATAGCATTTACATGACAATACACAAGTCACAAGCTCAATTCATAATAATGCAATTGACATCTTTAAAAAGAGAAGCAATTACAAACAAATCTCCAAAGGACCACAATGAATGTCCCCACTTGACCCAGCCCAATTGCAAAATGAGTAAAATCCCGTACACAAGGATAAAGCCAAAGGCCCAGCTCAAACGCAAAATGGGTAAAATCCTATATATAGAAGGATAAAGTCAAGGGGCCCCCCAACGGCAAAGGTGGTAGCTAATCACTTACGAAGGGGATGCAAGTTAATTCGCAGACATTCCAAACACAATCAGATTCAATCAAATGCATCACTCATATCAATGTCAAAGCATCAATTTATACATGCATATAACCCTAAGATTAAGCCCTATTGCTCAAGGTTACTAGTCCAATTAACCATCAACATATTAGGATTAAAAAGGGTCTTAAAGGTCATGCCCTCTCAGCCTCTAAGCCATTGAAACAGACAAAAATTAAATAAAAGAGACAGGGAGTGCGCTCAAGAGCACCTGGGGCGCAGCTCAAGAGCACTCCTGCAATGCTCGCTTTAAATAAATAGGGAGTGCGCTCAAGAGCACCTGGGGCGCAGCTCAAGAGCATTCCTGCAGCTGCTTCTATTTTAAAAAGGACAAGCAGTGCGCTCAAGAGCACTTGAAAAGTAACTCAAGAGCACTCCTACAGCTGCTTCTGTTTTCCAAACGACAGGGAGTGCGCTCAAGAGCATCCGAAGAGCAACTCAAGAGCACTCCTGCAAAATTCAGCAGAAAAATGGGATTTTAGAGTCCCTAACTTCCCAAAACTTGATTCGAGCCATTCAACATCAAATCCAACCAAATAGAAATCAATATCAGTGATCAAGAAAGTTCAAATGATGAATCAAACACTTTGCACACACTTATAACTACATGCAAAGCCAAACCATATCGCAAATTCCAAAACTCTACTCAAACCTCACTTAGCCATGCTCAAGACTTCTAAACTCATTCCTTTAATATTAGATAACCAGAATTCACCCAACACCTCAACTATATGAACATGCAAGCAAGGCAAGATAACCCTATGGTGGGACTTATTGGTTGCCCACACCTAATGTGAGAAGAACTCACCAATCAAAATAAATGGGGATAGATGCTTTGAAATTTCTGGTTTTTCCCTCAGGAAATTCGAGCTTCCCTTCATCTCCACCAAATGTCACTCTAATCTTCCTCAAGATCAACAAAGAGCAGCACCAAACTTTCTCCTAGGCAATATATGAATGAACTCCTTCAAGTTTCCAACTTCTTCTTCACCAAAACTCCAAACCCTAGCTCATGGCTTCTCTCCCTTGCTCTCTTGATCAGAATTTTCGTGAGAGAGGAGAAGAATGAGGGCTTGGTCGAGCCCTAAAGGGAAAAGGGGCTGATTGGGAGTGGTTTTTACCATTCTACCCTCACTTGTGTTCTAATTTAACAACTATATTTGCTAGATACACCCCCTATTCTCATGAGTTGCACCCCAAAGTTTATTAATCCTAATCACATCACATTCAAATCATAATTGTAGGGACTTAGATACTCAAATCAAGTAATTTATGCAATTTAAGCAAGTTATACGAGTTATGTAATTTAAGCTAATTAGGCTAATTTGGGGGGATGTTACATTACTCCCCACCTTTTAGGGTTTTTGCCCTAAAAAATATTGCATACATACCTATTGAAACAGATATGGATATGCGTTTCGTATCTCTTCTTCCATCTCCCAGGTAGCTTTCCCTAGAGTGGATCCTTCCCAAATGACTTTAACCATAGGAATGCGTTTGTTCCTTAGTGCCTTAGTGTCCCGATCAACGATTTGGACCGGCATAGGTTGGTATGTTAGGTCCGATCTTATTTGTACAGACTCATGAGCCAAGGGTTGGAAAGGATCAGGAATGTATCTTCGGAGTTGTGACACATGAAACACGTTGTGCAAATTGGACAAAGAGGGAGGAAGTGCAAGTGCGTAAGCAACAGAACCAACTCGATTCAAGATTTGAAAAGGACCGATGTAACGAGGATGTAACTTTTTGGCCTTTAGTGCCCTACCAACACCTATTGTAGGAGACACTTTCAAAAACACATGTTCGCCCACTTCAAATTCAAGTGGTCTAGATTTTAAGTCCGCGTAACTCTTTTGTCGACTTTGGGCGGTCTTAAGCTTATCCCTAATCATCCGAATCTTATCCGTTGTCTCCTGAACTAGGTCGGGACCTATCAATTTCCTTTCCCTAACTTCATACCAACACAAAGGTGTCCTACACTTCCGCCCATAAAGGGCTTCATGAGGAGCCATCCCTATGCTCGAATGGTAGCTATTGTTGTAAGCAAACTCCGCCAAAGGTAGATAATCAATCCAACTCCCTCCATCCTCTAAGACACATGCTCTAAGCATGTCCTCTAAGGTTTGGATGGTCCTCTCAGTCTGACCATCAGTCTGGGGGTGGTATGCGGTGCTAAGGTTCAACCTAGTTCCCAAAGCTTGCTGAAAAACCTTCCAAAATCTAGAGGCAAATTTGGGATCTCTATCCGAGACAATGCTCGTAGGGACCCCGTGGAGCTTGACTATTTCCTGGATGTAGACTTTTGCTAGCTTAGAGCTGGAGTACGTAGTCTTAACAGGTATGAAGTGAGCTGATTTTGTCAATTGGTCCACAATCACCCAAATTGAGTCATGACCTGCTTGGGTACGGGGTAATCCTGCAACGAAGTCCACGGATATACCTTCCCACTTCCACTCAGGTATTTCTAGGGGTTGGAGCATGCCAGAAGGTTTCTGATGTTCAATTTTGGTTTTTTGACACACTAGACATCGGGCTACAAACTCAGCTACATCTGTTTTCATCCCTGGCCACCAATATCGGTGTCTGAGGTCATGATACATTTTGGTTGTACCGGGATGGACTGTGAATCCGCTCCTGTGAGCTTCTTCTAAAATTTGCCACTTAAGTTCTGAATTTTTAGGGACACAGATTCTATGTTGAAATAGGATAGTTCCCTCATTGTCTATGGAGAAGTCGGGCTGATTCTTCCTAGATTGCAATTCTTCATCCAAGAGTTGAGCTTGCCTAATCTGAGACTTGAGGTCACAACTGATTTGCAATTGATGCACTAGAAGACTATAACCAGTAGAGAAGGATTCTAAGGTTAAGTCTCTAAAGGACTCCAATAACTCTAATTCCTTAATCATCAAGGATGATACTTGAAGGGACTTCCTACTCAAAGCATCGGCGACCACATTCGCCTTGCCTGGGTGATATTTCAGCTCAAAATCATAATCCTTGAGGAGTTCTACCCACCTTCTTTGCCTCATGTTAAGTTCTTTTTGATCAAAGAGATATTTTAAACTCTTATGGTCACTAAAGACCTCAAACCGAGCACCATATAAATAGTGCCTCCAAATCTTCAAGGCAAAGATAATTCTTTGCAAGTTCCAAATCATGAGTTGGATAGTTCTCTTCATGGGGTTTCAATTGTCTTGATGCATAAGCTACCACCTGACCACCTTGCATAAGCACACAACCTAATCCCTTAATCGAAGCATCACTATACACTTCAAACCCTAAGGATGGATCCGGAATAATCAGAACCGGAGCAGTGATCAATCTAATCTTAAGCTCTATGAAGCTACTCTCACAACTCTTGCTCCACACAAACGGCTGCCCCTTTCGGTTTAGCCTCGTTAGCGGAAGTGCTAACTGAGAAAATCCTTTGATGAATCTCCTATAATACCCAGCTAGGCCCAAGAAGCTTCGAATTTCAGTAATGGTGGTCGGTCTTTCCCAATCCAGCACTGCTCGTACTTTATCGGGGTCAACCGACACTCCAGCGTGAGAGATCACGTGTCCTAAGAATTTCACTTCTTCTAACCAAAATTCACACTTTGAGGGTTTTGCAAACAATCTCTTTTGCCTAAGGGTACCTAGCACGATCCTAAGATGTTCCGCGTGCTCTTGAGAGCTCTGGGAATAAATTAGAATATCATCAATAAATACCACCACAAATTTATCAAGATAAAGCTCTAGAATTTGATTCTTGTAGCTCGTGAACACAGCTGGAGCATTGGTCAGCCCGAAAGGCATACAAATACTCATAGTGACCGTACCGGGTTCTAAAAGCAGTCTTTGGAACATCACTAGCCTTGACCCTAATCTGGTGATAACCCGACCTTTGGTCAATTTTGGAAAAGTATGAAGCCCCCCTAAGCTGATCTATATGATCGTCTATCCGAGGAAGCGGATACTTATTTTTGACGGTAACCTTATTAATCTGCCTATAGTCCACACACAGTCTCATGCTACCATCCTTCTTCTTGACTAATAACACCGGTGCTCCCCATGGAGAAGCACTAGGCCTAATAAACTGTTTGGAGATAAGATCCTCCAATTGGCACTTAAGCTCCTTGAGTTCTGTTGGTGACATCCTATACGGAGCCATTGATATTGGTCCCGTCCCTGGAACTAAATCTATTGAAAATTTGATTTCCCTTTCGGGAGGTAGGGACATCACCTCTTCAGGAAACACATCTAAGTATTCATTCACAACCGGGATAGCAGTCAGATCTAGTTCAACCTCTGAATATGAAGAGAGTAACAGAACATAGCCGAAATATCCCTCTCCTAGGCATTGGTTTAATAGAGCAACACTGGTCAACACATCAGGATGAATATTCTTTTGGGGAGGTTGTAAATTTGCAAATTCTATGGTTTTACAATAACAATTCAGAACGACTAGATTAGCCGCAAGCCAATCCATCCCGAAAATAATATCCATACCTTCCAAGGGTAAACAAACTAGATTGACCAGGAATACCCTTCCTTGTATCTCGAGAGGACAATTCTCGCATAGGAAGGAAGTAGAGATGCTGCCATCAGCAGGTGCCTGAACATTCAGAGGAACTGACAACGAAGTAAGTGGTAACTCTAACCTTGTTACACATTTGTAGGAGATGAAAGAATGAGTGGCATCAGAATCATAAAGAACCATAACAGGCTGATCACTCAAGAGACACGTACCTTTCATCAGACCGTCCGCACCCTTTGCCCTCTTGGCGTCTAAGGCAAAAACACACCCTTGGTTAGGATCATTGGTTTTTACTGCTTCCTTTCTATCATTCTTCCTCCTGAGTGCGGGGCAATTGTTTGTAACGTGACCTTTCTCTTTACAGTAAAAACAAAAGTCTCTACCCATACACTCTCCTTGATGATACCTGCCATAAGTGGTACATGTCCTTGCTTTTCCGATGTCCAAAGGATGAGTTTGCTTTCCTTTGTTGGGGTTCCCTTCATTGGGGGTTGATTAGGCTTGCGTTCTTCGTTCCTTTTCTTCCACTTTTCTTGGCGATCCACTCTCAAGGCATTTTGTGCCTCTTCAGCAATAATACACTTCCCTACCAGCTTGGCATAGTCAGTCTCCTCAAATCCGTACACGGCATTTCTCAATTCCGGTCGAAGACCCTGCTCAAATTGATGAGCCTTCCACTCACTATCTTCCCTACTTTGTAGATAAGTAGAGTATTTAGCCAATTCTTCAAATTTGGCGATGTACTCTGCTACCGTCATGCTCCCTTGAGTTAGGTGAGCAAACTCTTACTCTTTTAGCCGTTTTAAGCTCTTAGGGAAATATTTCTCCAAGAACACTCTCTGAAAGTTCTCCCAGTTCAAAGGTGTTTCAAGAGTAACCATATGAGTTTTTGCTCCTCTCCACCAAACCTCAGCCTCTTCCTTCAGGTAGTGAGCGGCAAATGTCAATTTTTGCTCTTCAGTGCAGTTCACTACTTCAAATATCTTATCCATTTCCCGCAACCAATACTTCGCTGCAGATGGGTCAGCTCCACCCTTGAAAGAAGGAGGGTCATTCTTCCTGAAGTCAGAGTATGCCCGATTAGGATTATCTGGTTGGGTTACATTGTTACCTGGGGTTACTCCTCCCTGAAGGATCTGTTGGAGTAGTGCGTTAGTCGCTTCAGCTTGAACATTTGCAGCCTCAGTTTGCACCCCCAGTGCTTCTGCTATTACATTCCAAGGTTCGGGTTCTTGCGGAGTCCCGAGGTTTCTGGTGGCATTCCTGGGGTTCCTTTCGCCGTGTATTGGTGGCCTACCACGTCGTCCTGAACTGGATGCCACGATTCTGCATACAATGCACAAAGAATTGAGTTGATCAGGCTCAATGTCTCATAGCATAATAAGTAGAAAGATGTAAACAGTCCACAATGACACACTAAGCCAAAACTATCTACCTCACAGTCTGATAAGAATCGAACGACTCTGATACCATAATGTAACACCCTAATTCAATTTTTAAATCGAATCATTGCATTTAAAACTTTAAGAAATATCATAAACTGAATAAATTAAAACTTGACAGTTACAAGTCATAATTCATACAAGGTACTTGTCTAACGGTTTAAGTACATAACTTAAGTCTCAAAATCTAACCCCAAAGTCATGAGGATTACAAAATATAGGGTCCAATGACCCATATACAACTCTTAGACAAAATACAAAAGGCTAGCAATTAAGTAACTCAGGCTATGTCAATCCGCTTTCACCTGCTTATCTGAAACAAAAAAATAGAAAGGGGCGAGATTTAAGAAATCTCAGTGAGTCCTTCATGGACCCCTCACCAACACTTACCTCAATCCTATTTAATATAGACAGGTTCAATAGCATTTACATGACAATACACAAGTCACAAGCTCAATTCATAATAATACAATTGACATCTTTAAAAAGAGAAGCAATTACAAACAAATGTCCAAAGGACCACAATGAATGTCCCCACTTGACCCAGCCCAATTGCAAAATGAGTAAAATCCTGTACACAAGGATAAAGCCAAAGGCCCAGATCAAACGCAAAATAGGTAAAATCCTATATATAGAAGGATAAAGTCAAGGGGCCCCCAACGGCAAAGGTGGTAGCTAATCACTTACGAAGGGGATGCAAGTTAATTCGCAGACATTCTAAACACAATCAGATTCAATCAAATGCATCACTCATATCAATGTCAAAGCATCAATTTATACATGCATATAACCCTAAGATTAAGCCCTATTGCTCAAGGTTACTAGTCCAATTAACCATCAACATATTAGGATTAAAAATGGTCTTAAAGGTCATGCCCTCTCAGCCTCTAAGCCATTGAAACAGACAAAAATTAAATAAAAGAGACAGGGAGTGCGCTCAAGAGCACCTGGGGCGCAGCTCAAGAGCACTCCTGCAGCTGCTTCTGTTTTAAATAAATAGGGAGTGCGCTCAAGAGCACCTGGGGCGCAGCTCAAGAGCATTCCTGCAGCTGCTTCTGTTTTAAAAAGGACAAGCAGTGCGCTCAAGAGCACCTGAAGAGTAACTCAAGAGCACTCCTACAGCTGCTTCTGTTTTAAAAAGGACAAGCAGTGAGCTCAAGAGCACCTGAAGAGTAACTCAAGAGCACTCCTGCAGCTGCTTCTGTTTTCCAAACGACGGGAAGTGCGCTCAAGAGCATCCGAAGAGCAACTCAAGAGCACTCCAGCAGAATTCAGCAGAAAAATGGGTTTTTAGAGTCCCTAACTTCCCAAAACTTGATTCGAGCCATTCAAGATCAAATCCAACCAAATAGAAATCAATATCAGTGATCAAGCAAGTTCAAATGATGAATCAAACACTTTGCACACACTTATAACTACATGCAAAGCCAAACCATATCTCAAATTCCAAAACTCTACTCAAACCTCACTTAGCCATGCTCAAGACTTCTAAACTCATTCCTTTAATATTAGATAACCAGAATTCACCCAACACCTCAACTATATGAACATGCAAGCAAGGCAAGATAACCCTACGGTGGGACTTATTGGTTGCCCACACCTAATGTGAGAAGAACTCACCAATCAAAATAAATGGGGATAAATGCTTTGAAATTTCTGGTTTTTCCCTCAGGAAATTCGAGCTTCCCTTCATCTCCACCAAATGTCACGCTAATCTTCCTCAAGATCAACAAAGAGCAGCACCAAACTTTCTCCTAAGCAATATATGAGTGAACTCCTTCAAGTTTCCAACTTCTTCTTCACCAAAACTCCAAACCCTAGCTCATGGCTTGTCTCCCTTGCTCTCTTGATCAGAATTTTCGTGAGAGAGGAGAAGAATGAGGGCTTGGTCGAGCCCTAAAGGGAAAAGGGGCTGATTGGGAGTTGTTTTTACCATTCTACCCTCACTTGTGTTCTAATTTAACAACTATACTTGCTAGATACACCCCCTATTCTCATAAGTTGCACCCCAAAGTTTATTAATCCTAATCACATCACATTCAAATCATAATTGTAGGGACTTAGATACTCAAATCAAGTAATTTATGCAATTTAAGCAAGTTATACGAGTTATGTAATTTAAGCTAATTAGGCTAATTTGGGGGGATGTTACAAACATCCTAAGAATTTAATTAAAAATTATACATTTTAAGATTCGATAGTTTGTTTTGATTGTCCTTCTAAGCATCTAACATTCAAATTTGTTTCATTAAAACTATGAAGAAATGTTAAGAGACTCAAACTGGTTACTGATTTTGGTAAGATCGCACGAACCAGTAAGTATTAAATATATAAATTTTATTTATCAAGAATATATATATATATCAAATGATTGCCTAGATTTAATGGTTCCCTTGAAATTTAGTATTTCTTCTTGTATAAAATCCTGCAGAGGCATATTTTAGATAATGTTTTTATTTTCCTACATTTAATATTTTATTACATTTACACGATCTGAGCTCAATCCAATGTGAAAAACTAAATCTCTTGACCATTATCTCTAACACTAAAACAACTGTCTCTTTTTTGCAGTTGCCCCTTTCTCCTTCTCCTTCCTTCTTCGCTCCCTCTCCTTCCTTCTTCGGTTATTCTACTTTGTCGCCGCCATGCTTCTTGTAACACCCTAAGTAGCCACCACTTATCTTATCGTAGTCGATATGATTCTGGAATACTTCATAAAATGGACCATATTTTCTTTTTTTAAAACTAATTATTTTAGGAGTAAAACTAAAAACTTCCCTTCAATAAAATATGATGTTTGCAAATCATTTTGCAAATAAAAGTGACGCATCAACTCCATGTCTTACTTACAATAAAGTTGATAAATCCAAAACTTAACCCTTATGGTGCATACTAAAACCATTATCATTATATATGACATCCTTAGAATACAAAAGGGTTACTGCTAATTTGAAAACTAAAGTTTTGTACAACATTTCCATTTCATGTCAAGGGAGAAATTCCAAATCAAGTACCCTGCATAATGCATATAGAATTCTTATAAAAATTATAATCTTTCGAAAATAGTTAAATATCGGGATCCAAACCGCATTTAATTATAATACAATAGTACAAATAATTTTCAAATACCTTTTAATATTACATACTTTGAGAATTCTTATAAAAATTATAATCTTCCGAAAATAGTTAAATATCGGGATCCAAACCACATACAATTATAATACAACAATACAAATAATTTTCAAATACTTTTTAATATTACATACTGTAACATCCCATCAAATATATCTAATTTGCTTAGATTGAAAAAAAAAATATAGTATTTATTTAATTCGCTCAACTTGTTTAATTTGATTAGTTAGTCCCTTAAAAATTAGAATCTATATATTATGTGATTAAAGATGTAATAGATTATGTAGGGTGTAACTTACAATGAGAGGGGTGTATCTAGTAGGCATAAGAGTAAAACTAAGACATAAGTGAGGGTAAGAGAGTAAAATCACGTCCCAACACCCCTTAATTCCCTAGGGCTCGAAACCAGCCCCATTTTCCCTTCTCTCTCGAAAATTTCTGGTTAAGAAAGAAAAGGAAGACAAGCTTGTGGTAGGGCTTGGAGAGGTGGAGAGAAAGGGAAGAAAGCCAAGAAGATGCTGCCCCTACTTAGTTGAAGAGGAAGATTTGAGCCACCACCTTCTGATTTGTGGAAGTTTGAGAGCTGTACTAAGTGCTAGCAAGGGGAGCTCGAATTTGGGGGAAGAAAGAACTAGGGATTGTGCAAGCTTCCATCTTCTTCTCTTTGCTGTTGGTGAGTTCTTCTCCTTTAGGTGGTGGGCAACCAATAAGACCCCCATTAGGGTTTTTATTTCCCTTTGCATGTGGCTTAGCTGGTCTAAGATGGAGATTTTTGAGTGAGGGTTTGATGTTGAACTTAGTAGAAGTTTGGGTTACAACCTAGTGGACATGCATGTTAAGACTGCCTCTGGTATTTCGAGTATAATTCTCTCTATAGACCTTGGATTGAAATTATTTTTATTTCTGTGTAAACTAGACATGAGGGGCTTCATTTTAGGCACAAGAATCACTTGCAAATGTTAAGAATTGAATTAGATATAGAATTTACAAGTTCAGGTATGAATGCTGTCCTGTTTTCTGACACCAGTGGATTGTTTGTTAAAACTGCACTAATCTGATGGTTATCATCCAAAATAAAAATTATATTCATAAACTAGACATCCTAAGCTTTCCAATGAGTGGTCGTTTGCCCAATTCCGACTTCGTTTGATATGGTAGCAAAATTCCCGAAGTTGATGCTCTGCTGCAGAAATTCTGCAGAAGGCCTGGCACGGCCGTGTTATGCAGCACGGCCAGGCCGTGTTTTAATCTGTGTCCTAGGCTTAAAATGCTTAGTTTTGGACCGTTTAACTCCCTTAAACATGCTAATATGCTTGTTATGCTTAGGTATTACTCTTATGTATCTTTATATGAGATTATGAGGAATGTGTTAGAGCTATACACAATTTGATAATGACTTGTGATTTGTTATGAGTTAATGATTTATGATTGAGTTTGGTTGAGGCTGAGGGTGTTTGCAATTGTATGGCAACTCGTTTTTGGTTATATAGGGTTTTTCCACTGATGAGGACCCCTTGGTGGAGCGGTATATAATTGAATAGCTCTCACTCTTTTCTTGGGCTATTGAATGGCACCAAGTGGGTACATCCTTTGTGATTATGATTTGTGACTTGTTTGTAAGCAATACTGAATAGATGTTTGTATAGTTATGTTAGAGGTATAAATATGACTTGGAAATTACTATTACATTTGCCTAACTTGGACATTATGTTTTTAGGAGGCAAGTGAGGTGAGGGGTCCGTGGAGGACTCACTGAGATTTCTTAATCTCACCCATTCATTTAATTGTTTCAGATAAGCAGGTGCAGAAGATTGACTAACTGAAGGGATTGCTTATCCGCTAGTTTTATGTATTTTGTTTAAGTGATGTATGTGGGCTTATGGACCTTACCTTTTGTAACCTTTATGATTTATGATTGTATTTTGAGTCTTAAGTGATGTACTAAAACTCGTAAGACAAGTATTATGTATGACTTATGACTTGTGTTCTATCGAGTTTAATTTATCCTTGTGTCGATATCTGATAATGTATAAAATGCTATGATTCGATGTGAAAATTGAATTAGGGTGTTACATTATGGCCTCAGGTGCTGGACGACGCGGTAGGCCTAGGAGGAACGCTGCTAACCCTAATGACCCACCGGGACAAAATGACAACATCATGCAGGGAATACTACAGGCAATTCAAACTCAAGCAGCAGCAACCAATCAATTGGCAGCCCTTATGGCACAACAGCAACAGCCGCAGGCAGCCCCACAACCTCCTCGTGCAGTTGACGGGAATTTCCTTAACTTTCTCAAGCTGAAACCTTCCACCTTTGTCGGTGCCTTAGACCCCACCAAAGCTCAGTATTGGCTGGATGAGATGGAAGGGGGTTTTCAGTGGTTCCTCAGCATCAAGAACAAAAAGTAATAAATGCTACTCAGATGCTGAAAGAGGAGGCAGAACATTGGTGGAGAGGAGAGAAAGCTCATCTCCAAGCTGCTCATACACCCCTTACTTGGGCAAACTTCCGCAAGGCCTTCCTCGACAAATATGTTCCCGAAGCCATTAGGCAGCAAAAACATAGGGAGTTCCAAGACTGCAAGCAAGGAGATAAGACAGTTAGGGAGTATGTGATGAAATTTGAAAAGTTGGCTCGGTATGCTCCCTGGGCCACCTATGCTCCCGATGAGACTTGGAAAATTGACCAATTTAAATGGGGTTTGAGGGTTGAAATTCGAAACAGTTTGTCCCAGACTAAGTTTAATGACTATGCCACTCTAGTGCACAAAAGCTTGGTGGCAGAGATAAGTTTGAAGGAGGTAATGGATGAGAGACAAGAGAAATGGAAGAAAAGGAATGAAGACTGTAAGACTAGCCAACCCCCAAAACAAAAGGGCAACTCCAGCAAAGGAAAGCAAGCTCAATCATCCGACACCGACAAATTGAAAACTTGTACCACTTGTGGTAGGTACCATAGAGGGGAGTGCTTGGGCAAGGACTACTTCTTCTACTGTAAGGAAAAGGGTCATTTTACCAATGATTGTCCCGCACTCAAAAAGAAAGCTGAAAAAAGAGAAGCGGCGAGAAGTGGTGAACCTAACCAAGGGCGTGTGTTTACCTTAGATGCCAAGAGGGCAAAGGGTACGGACGGTCTGATGAAAAGTACGTGTCTCTTGAATGAGCAGCCTGTTATTGTTCTTTATGATTCTGGTGCTACCCATTCTTTCGTTTCCTATAAATGTGTTGTAAGGTTAGAGTTGCCACATACTTCATTACCAGTTCCCTTGAATGTCTTGACCCCCGCTGAGGGCAGCATTCCTACTTCCCTTCTATGCGAGAATTGTTCTCTCAAAATACAGGGAAGAGTATTTAAGGTCAATCTAGTGTGTCTACCCTTGGAAGGTATGGATATTATTTTGGGGATGGATTGGCTTGCGGCTAATCAAGTCGTTTTGAATTGTTATTGTAAAACCATAGAATTTGCTGATTTACAATCTCCCCAAAAGAATATTCATCCTGATGTGCTGGCCAGTGTTGCTCGACTAAACCAATGCTTAGGAGAGGAGTATTTCGGCCATGTTCTGCTACTCTCTTCATCTTTAGAGGTTGAACTAGATTTGATCACTGTCCCGGTCGTAAACGAATACTTAGATGTGTTTCCTGAAGAGGTGATGTCCCTACCTCCCGAGAGGGAGATTGAGTTTCCAATAGATTTAATTCACGGGATGGGACCAATATCAATAGCTCCGTATAGGATGTCACCAGCAGAACTTAAAGAGCTCAAATCCCAATTGGAGGAACTGATATCCAAGCAGTTCATCAGACCTAGTGCCTCCCCTTGGGGAGCACCTGTATTGTTAGTTAAGAAGAAGGATGGTAGTATGAGACTGTGTGTGGACTATAGGCAGATTAATAAGGTGACCATAAAAAATAAGTACCTGCTTCCCCGGATAGACGATCTCATAGATCAACTTAGGGGAGCTTCATACTTTTCCAAGATTGACCTAAGGTCTGGCTACCACCAAATTCGGGTTAAGGCCAAAGATGTTCCCAAAACCGCTTTTAGAACCCGGTACGGCCACTACGAGTATTTGGTTATGCCCTTCGGGTTAACCAATGCTCCCGCCGTGTTCATGAGCTACATGAATCAAATTCTAGGGCCTTTTCTTGATAAATTTGTGGTGGTGTTCATTGATGATATTCTGATTTATTCTAAAAGCTCCCAGGAGCACGCGAAACATCTTAGGATCGTGCTAGATACCCTTAGGCAAAAGAGATTGTTTGCAAAACCTTCCAAGTGTGAGTTTTGGTTAGGAGAAGTAAAGTTTCTAGGACATGTGATCTCACACGCAGGAGTGTCGGTTGACCCCGATAAAGTACGAGCAGTGCTGGATTGGGAAAGGCCGACCACTATTACTGAAATTCAAAGCTTTTTGGGTCTAACTGGGTATTATAGGAGATTCATCAAAGGGTTCTCCCAGTTAGCACTTCCGCTAACGAGGATAACCCGTAAGGGGCAGCCGTTTGTATGGAGTAATAGTTGTGAGAATAGCTTCTTAGAGCTCATGATTAGACTGACCACTGCTTCGGTACTGATTATTCTGGATCCATCATTAGGGTTTGAAGTGTATAGTGATGCTTCGATTAAGGGATTAGGATGTGTGCTTATGCAAGGTGGTCAGGTGGTAGCTTATGCTTCAAGACAATTGAAACCTCATGAAGAGAATACCCAACTCATGATTTGGAACTCGCGGCAATTGTTTTTGCCTTAAAAATTTGGAGGCACTATTTGTATGGTGCCCGGTTTGAGGTCTTTAGTGATCATAAGAGTTTGAAATATATCTTTGATCAAAAGGAACTCAACATGAGACAAAGAAGGTGGGTAGAACTCCTCAAGGATTATGATTTTGAGCTGAAATATCACCCAGGCAAGGCGAATGTGGTCGCCGATGCTTTGAGTAGGAAGTCCCTTCAAATATCATCCTTGATGATTAAGGAATTAGAGTTGTTGGAGTCCTTTAGAGACTTAACCTTAGAATCCTTCTCTACTGGTTATAGTCTTCTAGTGCATCAATTACAAATCAGTTGTGACCTCAAGTCTCAGATTAGGCAAGCTCAACTCTTGGATGAAGAATTGCAAACTAGGAAGAATCAGCCCGACTTCTCCATAGACAACGAGGGAACTATCCTATTTCAACATAGAATCTGTGTCCCTAAAAATTCAGAACTTAAGTGGCAAATTTTAGAAGAAGCTCATAGGAGCAGATTCACAGTCCATCCCGGTACAACCAAAATGTATCATGACCTCAGACACCGATATTGGTGGCCGGGGATGAAAATGGATATAGCTGAGTTTGTAGCCCGATGTCTAGTGTGTCAAAAAACCAAGATTGAACATCAGAAACCTTCTGGCATGCTCCAGCCCCTAGAAATACCTGAGTGGAAGTGGGAAGGTATATCCATGGACTTCGTTGCGGGATTACCCCGTACCCAAGCAGGTCATGACTCAATTTGGGTAATTGTGGACCGATTGACAAAATCAGCTCACTTCATACCCGTTAAGACTACGTACTCCACCTCTAAGCTAGCAAAAGTCTACATCCAGGAAATAGTCAAGCTCCACGGGGTCCCTACGAGCATCGTCTCAGATAGAGATCCCAAATTCACCTCTAGATTTTGGAAGGTTTTTCAGCAAGCTTTGGGAACTAGGTTGAACCTTAGCACCGCATACCACCCCCAGACCGATGGTCAGACTGAGAGGACCGTCCAAACCTTAAAGCTATCATAATGGCTGAATTCGCTTATAATAATGGCTATCATTCGAGCATAGGGATGGCTCCTTATGAAGCCCTTTATGGGCGGAAGTGTAGGACACCTTTGTGCTGGTATGAAGTTGGGGAAAGGAAATTGATAGGTCCCGACCTAGTTCAGGAGACAACGGATAAGATTCGGATGATCAGGGATAAACTTAAGACCGCTCAAAGTCGACAAAAGAGTTACGCAGACTTAAAATCTAGACCACTTGAATTTGAAGAGGGCGAACATGTGTTTTTGAAAGTGTCTCCTACATTAGGTGTTGGTAGAGCACTAAAGGCCAAAAAGTTGCATCCTCGTTACATCAGTCCTTTTCAAATCCTGAGTCGAGTTGGTTCTGTTGCGTATGAACTCGCGCTTCCTCCCTCCTTGTCCAATTTGCACAACGTGTTTCATGTGTCACAACTCCGAAGATACATTCCCGATCCTTTCCAACCCTTGGCTCATGAGTCTATACAAATAAGATCGGACCTAACGTACCAACCTATGCCGGTCCAAATCGTCGATCGGGACACTAAGGCACTAAGGAACAAACGCATTCCTATGGTTAAAGTCATTTGGGAAGGATCCACTCCGGGGGAAGCTACTTGGGAGGTGGTAGAAGAGATGCGGAAAGCATATCCATTTCTATTTCCTTAGGTATGTGCATCTAATTTTTGAGGGCAAAAATCTTAAAAAGGTGGGGAGTAATGTAACATCCCATCAAATATATCTAATTTGCATAGTTTGAAAAAAAAATTATAGTATTTATTTAATTCTCTCAACTTGTTTAATTTGATTAGTTAGTCCCTTAAAAATTAGAATCTATATATTATGTGATTAAAGATGTAATAGATTATGTAGGGTGTAACTTACAATGAGAGGGGTGTATCTAGTAGGCATAAGAGTAAAACTAAGACATAAGTGAGGGTAAGAGAGTAAAATCACGTCCCAACACCCCTTAATCTCCTAGGGCTCGAAACCAGCCCCATTTTTCCCTTCTCTCTCGAAAATTTCTGGTTAAGAAAGAAAAGGAAGACAAGCTTGTGGTAGGGCTTGGAGAGGTGGAGAGAAAGGGAAGAAAGCCAAGAAGATGCTGCCCCTACTTAGTTGAAGAGGAAGATTTGAGCCACCACCTTCTGATTTGTGGAAGTTTGAGAGCTGTACTAAGTGCTAGCAAGGGGAGCTCGAATTTGGGGGAAGAAAGAACTAGGGATTGTGCAAGCTTCCATCTTCTTCTCTTTGCTGTTGGTGAGTTCTTCTCCTTTAGGTGGTGGGCAACCAATAAGACCCCCATTAGGGTTTTTATTTCCCTTTGCATGTGGCTTAGCTGGTCTAAGATGGAGATTTTTGAGTGAGGGTTTGATGTTGAACTTAGTAGAAGTTTGGGTTACAACCTAGTGGACATGCATGTTAAGACTGCCTCTGGTATTTCGAGTATAATTCTCTCTATAGACCTTGGATTGAAATTATTTTTGTTTCTGTGTAAACTAGACATGAGGGATTTTAGGCACAAGAATCACTTGAAAATGTTAAGAATTGAATTAGATATAGAATTTACAAGTTCAGGTATGAATGCTGTCCTGTTTTCTGACACCAGTGTATTGTTTGTTAAAACTGCACTAATCTGATGGTTATCTTCCAAAATAAAAATTATATTCATAAACTAGACATCCTAAGCTTTCCAATGAGTGGTCTTTTTCCCAATTCCGACTTCGTTTGATATGTTAGCAAAATTCCCGAAGTTGATGCTCTGCTGCAGAAATTCTGCAGAAGGCCTGGCACGGCCGTGTTATGCAGCACGGCCAGGCCGTGTTTTAATCTGTGTCCTAGGCTTAAAATGCTTAGTTTTGGACCATTTGACTCCCTTAAACATGCTAATATGCTTGTTATGCTTAGGTATTACTCTTATGTATCTTTATATGAGATTATGAGGAATGTGTTAGAGCTATACACAATTTGATAATGACTTGTGATTTGTTATGAGTTAATGATTTATGATTGAGTTTGGTTGAGGTTGAGGGTGTTTGCAATTGTATGGCAACTCGTTTTTGGTTATATAGTGTTTTTCCACTGACGAGGACCCCTTGGTGGAGCGGTATATAATTGAATAGCTCTCACTCTTTTCTTGGGCTATTGAGTGGCACCAAGTGGGTACATCCTTTGTGATTATGATTTGTGACTTGTTTGTAAGCAATACTGAATAGATGTTTGTATAGATATGTTAGAGGTATAAATGTGACTTGGAAATTACTATTACATTTGCCTAACTTGGACATTATGTTTTAAGGAGGCAAGTGAGGTGAGGGGTCTGTGGAGGACTCACCGAGATTTCTTAATCTCACCCATTCATTTAATTGTTTCAGATAAGCAGGTGCAGAAGATTGACTAACTGAAGGGATTGCTTATCCGCTAGTTTTATGTATTTTGTTTAAGTGATGTATGTGGGCTTATGGACCTTACCTTTTGTAACCTTTATGATTTATGATTGTATTTTGAGTCTTAAGTGATGTACTAAAACTCGTAAGACAAGTATTATGTATGACTTATGACTTGTGATCTATCGAGTTTAATTTATCCTTGTGTCGATATCTGATAATGTATAAAATGCTATGATTCGATGTGAAAATTGAATTAGGGTGTTACACATACTTAGAGCTTAATCTACAAAAATACAACCCAGCTACTCTAACTCAAAATTGATAAGGCATTTACAAATACTTCAAGCTAGATAGTTGTAAACACATAAACTTAAGTGCTCCCGGCACACACGTATGTCACATCAAGAAGCGGTAAAAAGCACACAATAAAGATAAGAGATGATATAACAGGAATGCTATTGACATAAGTTAACTCGGCTGATTAACCCAAGACAAACTGTACCAACATAGAGGCCAAACCAAATTTAAAGACATAACTTCATCAATAATGCATGTGGATTCAATGTGATCTCCTCTAGTATCGTCATATATATGTGGGCCCATCAACAATTAACTCGGGAAAGACGTTTGGGAGTTTGTTTCAGGTTTTCCAAAACGGACTATTCATCACTAATGATGACTTCCTCAACATACAAACACATTCACCAATCTTGAGAATGTACAGTCGATCGTCAGGGTGTTCCAATTTTGGGCACTCAAAACATGGAAGTAATTAAAATTTGTAACAAACAAGTACAAGAAAATAACTTCATAATTCACAAGTCTTAAACATACTCACGTATTTTATTTACTTCATCAAAATAGAACTCATATACAATATTTACAAAATACTGGAAGGACTCAAAATACATAAAAAGGCATGATGAAAACGTGATCACCACAAGACTACCCTCCCAATACATTAAGATCAAAAGAAGATATTTATACGACTGGCCTTCTCTAAAACACTTAAACTGATGACTCTTAAACCTGACATCACTCATCATGATCTCTTATGGAAGAAAACCTGAGTCACCAATTTCCTCCCATGGCTTACCTCTCCACACGTTAACGAGCATGATATGTTAGCTATGCATTCTCCTCTCACTGAGATGCCTGAGTCCTCAACCCCTCGCCATATGGGCCTTTCTTATCGTCTCTCTCAAGACTATCCCAATACAATTTCTAGCATGATGGGAGGGTTTAAGGTAAGTAAACCACATTGCCACATCGCCACAATAGGCATCCTAGTGATACATCTATAAATTCATGGACAAATCTTCATGACTCATTTCCTTTTGTGAGTATGACATGTAACTCCACCGATGTAAACTATAGTGATCGTAGAGAAGTCGAAGCTCCAATATCTTCCCTCATTATTGTGGAAGGTCAGTGCAGCTCGTATCCATCTAAATTTGAACTTCGACAATGTAAGGGGGAGAGATTATTGTGGTTGGGGATATTTGAGGGAATAGGTGAAGCGGTTGTCCTTGAACCCCATTGTTTGATAATAGTTTTAAACATGATTATTTTTCTGGAAATTATAGTATAAAATAGACTCAGTGCGTGAATAGTTATAAATTATTGGCTTCGAATTTTAACATGGAATCAATTGTATTGTGTTCATATTTTTGTTATCTACATCCTGTAAAATTTACATAAAATATCAAAGTCATTTGGCACTCCGTTTGTTATTTTTACTAACTGCAATTTTCAGCTCTGATTTCTGAAAAATTTGATTAGTGTATGAATTTCTATTATTTTTATACTTGGTATTTTTGACTGGAACCACTTCTAAATGGATTCTGGGAGTGTTGGATGCTTCCATAAAAATTGGTATAATTGTTTGGTTTCTTTTGGTAGCCTTAAGAATTTTAAAACCTTTTGGATGTCCAGGACATTGTTTTGAGTGGCAAAATGTCAAAACGCTTCAGTATATGATTTCTCATAAATTACTGGATTCAAAATTTTAGATGGGACCACTTGTATTGTGTTCGTATATGAGTTAGGCACCTTTAGTTAAATATTTAAAAATTTCCAAGGCCGTTTGGTCATGTGTTCGTTACTTTTATTGATGACTGTTCTGGAAAATTCTGCACTATGTAATAATCCAAATGATGCATTAGTTGAGTTAAGTTTGAACCCCTTTGTTTGATAATTAATTGAAAATAATTCTGTTTTGAATGATTATATACAACATAATCACTATTTTGGATGATTTGAAAGGCTGCCATGACTGTTTATAGATGATGTAAGTGTTAGAAAAAAATTCGGTTTTAATTCTTGACATGTCCGCTAATTTTCGTAATAATTATTAGTGTCGAAATTGATGAACTATACCTTGAAATGATAAGAATGATTTAGAAAAGATGCTGCTTTTATAATTACTGTTAATAAGAATTTTGGAATAATTTAAACTTGCCTCGTTCATAATTAATTCATAGCGTTTCGTTATAATGAGATGCTGTTTTTTTCTTCTGCTGTATAATTTCTGCTGCTGTGCAGATTTTTTGTTGTTGTTCCTGCATGCTGTGCAGTTTCTGTTTCTGCTGTTTGCTGTTGCTGTTGCTGCGAATTTAATCACATAATTAGTTATATGCTGCTGCTGTTTTCTGTGAATGTTATGCTGCTGCTGTTTTGTGCTGTTGCTGTCTGCAAAAATTGTATTTTCCTGCTGTATTTTCTGTTTGGTGTTTCTGTTTTTATGCAAAAAATTAAGGTTGCGAACATCTGTTGTTTCTATTTATATGTGTAGATTAATGTTGTGAAAAATGTCTTTTTCTGCATATTTTAATTTTATGAATATGACCCAAATAAGTGTTGTGGTTTATTTGTAATTGTTGTTGTTCCTATGTGTTCGCCTAAATACTCAAATACGTGGTGGTTATTTTTTAGTTGCCATTGTAACTTACTTTGTATCTTGCCTGTTAAATTTTGATAATGATTGTGAAAAGTCAACGTTTGTGGCAACGACCTAGAAAAGGATAAATGACCTTGTGTGCAAGTCACCTAGCTATTAGTAGCCATAATGGGACTTGAGTCATTCCTTGTGAGATGATGCTAGCCATATGGGCCACGATGGATTGTCGATGAAAAATTGAACTATGATGTTCGGAGGAAACCCGACCATGTGTGATTGTTTGACACATCAAACCTTGATTAGGATTTGGGGGGAACGACAGTTGAAATGAAAGGGGAAGGCCAATAGAGGTGAGCCTTCGTGGCATATAATCTTGGCCTTGGGGATGAGATACGAAATCTGTGGCACACCTAAGTGACTCAAGCTATAACTTGATGTCGGGAAGCTACTTACAAGATTACGCGACTCCCGACAGATCCCAGACATTTTCATGACTAGTGAGAGTATGAGGTAACGAGGTGATCACCGCAAATGTTCTCCCTCAATAAACCAAATATGTACTCCTTGTCTGATTCCCAGAGTAGTAGATGGTACCACATGCATATGAATTTGTGTTGCTAGTAATTGCATTTTTCTTGAGATGACTATATGACCCTGAAAAATGGTGAATTTTATCTGTGTGTGCTTTTGAGTTTAAATATGTGGGTGGCATTACGTGTATGTTACGTGGTGTGTATTTATATGAATTGTGTTATTGTGATTGTATATAATTATATATATAAGTATATTATTTTATTCACTTATTCTCTCTAAATATCACCACAACTCAATCACAACGTACTCACCCCTTTTATTTGTATGTCTCTTGTGTGTTTTGTATTAAATTGCAGATACGTGTAATCCTAGAGTTAGTGGCTAAACTGAAGAACATGTGTGCCTGCTGTATTGTGTTTTATGAAGTTATTCTTATTTCTAGTTGAACACAACGAAATTTCTTTGTGTTGAGTTGGGTCATGTAATAGCTCTGAGACAATGTGACAAAAATATTATTGGGGGTTTTATTTTGTTGATTTAGCTTTTCCGGATTCATTTCTAAATGAATACTTGTTTTATTTTTTGGAAAAATTGACTTGAAGTTTTATTGAAATGTGATACCCTCGTACCACGGGAATTTTTTCGTGGATTAATTTTTGTTACATTAATTTTAATTGTTTAAATTTTTACGCCATTTCCACACGACACTATTTTATTTTTTTTCAATTATTTGAAAAATCAAACATGTATTAATTTTCATTTCTCTTCATTTGAATAATTTTATTTTATTCAAAAATTGGGTTAAGGGTGTCACAAGGAAGGCTTAAATTTAGGTTAAGTTTTCAGGTGTCTACTTTTATAATATTATAAATCATAAAAGAATTATAAATTTTAAGATAATAAAATGACATAAAAAAATATTTCATTATTTTCTCGAAAGTAAATTTCAGTCTAAAACAATAAATAAAAAATAACACAATTATTAAAAAAAACAAATTGAAATTGTAACGATATACACATATATGTGAATAATAGATTATAAACTATTTAAATTTTAATAATCAATATCAATCAAATATCATTATATTTCTCTTTTTCTTCTTAGACCACTTTTTAAAAAATGAACATCCTAGGAATTTAATTAAAAATTATATACTTTTAGATTCAACAGTTTGTTTTCATTGTCCTTGTAAGCATCTAATGTTCAAATTTGTTTCATTAAAACTACGAAGCAATGTTATGAGACTCAGACCGGTTAATGATTTTGGTAAGATCGAACGAACCAGTAAGTATTAAATATATAATTTTTGTATTAACAAAAAATATATGTAATCAATTTGTAACACACACACACACACGCGCACACACACACACACATATATATATCAAAGAGATGTAACAGTTCCCTTGAAATTTAGAATTCCCCTTTGAAAGATATATCAAATCCTGCATAGGGACATTTTAAATAATGTTTTTCTTTTCTTGAATTTTTGATTTTATTACATTTACACAATTTGAGCTCAATCCAACGTGAAAACCTAAATCTCTTGACCTTTCTTTCTAACACTAAAACAACTGTCTCTTTTCTGCAGTTGCTCTTTTCTCCGTCTCCTTCCTTCTTCGCTCCCTCTCCTTCCTTCTTCAGTTATTCTATTTTGTCGCCGCCATGCTTCTTGTAACACCCTAAATAGCCACCACTTATCCTATCGCAGTTGATATTATTGCGGAATACTTCGTAAAATATGCCATATTATCTTTTTTGAAAACTATGTGTTTTAGGAGTAAAACTAAAAAGTTCCCTTCAATAAAATATGATGTTTACAAATCATTTTGCAAATAAATGTAATGCATGAACTTCATGTCTTACTTAAACAAAGTTGATAAATCCAAAACTTAATCCTTATGGTGCATACTAAAACCATTATCATTATATATGGCATCCATAGAATACAAAAGAGTTACTATTAATTTGAAAACTAAAGTTTTGTACAACATTTCCATTTCATGTCAAGGGAGAAATTCCAAATCAAGTACCCTACATAATGCATATAGAATTCTTTTAAAAATTATAATCTTCCGAATCTATTTAAATATCGGGATCCAAACCGCATACAATTATAATACAACAATACAAATAATTTTCAAATACCTTTAATATTACATACGTAAACATTGATAAGGCATGTGTAAATATTTCAAGCAGGTGAGCTGTAAATACGTAAACTTAAGTGCTCCTAGCACACACATATGCAACATAAAGAAGTAGTAAGAAGCGCACAATAAAGATAAGAGATCATACAACAAGAATGTTATCGACATAAGATAACTCAGCTGATTAACCCAAGACAAACTGTACCAATATAGAGACCAAACCAAATTTAAAGACACAACCTCATCAATAATGGATGTGGATTCAATGAGATTTCCTCAAGTATCACCATATGCATGTGGGCCCATCAACAACTAACTCAGGAAAGACGTTTGGAAGTTCGTTTTAGGTTTTCCAAAAGGAACTATTCATCACTAATGATGACTTCCTCAACATACCAACATAACAACCAAACAAATTAAGATTTTAATTAATTATAAACATTTAGATTAAAGGGCTACAACTTACAAGGTATAGTTACCACTGTTCAATCACTTTCTCATGTTTGGAATTCAATTTTTAAGTTTTATAATGACATGGTTTATACTTTATCCATTGCTTATAGATTCTTCTAAGTAAATGATAGTTTTCTTTGAATTTGGATCCTCTCATATGTTAGTAGAGAAAAAGTTTGTAAGCAGGATGAGATAGTTAGGCTTACTAACAATACTAGCATCCATTTTATCTTTAGATTACAACACTACAAGAAGATAAGAAATCTTTGGACTATTTATCTATTTATAATATATAAAAACTGAGTCATCTAACCGTTTGTTGACACGTCATCTCCTTTATTATGCCATATATTTCTAATTTTGCCACGTCAGAAATATGCTGAGATGTCTCCATTGAAAACAAATCCATCACTTTGTTCTTTATGGAGCATCATTTATCCACAAGTTCTTTGTAAGTCATCGGCATCCCTACCATGTCTTTTCCAAATTCACTTCTCTGCCGCCGTATTAATAACTTTGTAACTCCCATCGCATTTATAATTAAAACATGCATAACTCATTCGGTTACAACATCAATAGCATGACTTCATGCACATCACACTATCCTCAATTAACCGACTTCAAAGTCGAAGTTGTCATCCCCTAGAATCCCTCCCTCTTACGATTCCTTATTCAGAAATGCTTGATCTCGTGAATGATTCCTTTCATGAACATCATGAAGGAGGTGATGGGTTAGTTTTTCATTTACATAGCCTACGTGTTTCCGTGAAACTGAGGAAATTTCCGTTCAATAATTATTTCAAAAATTGACACCTATACATTCATGATTCTGTGAAAAGAATGGTTCACGAGAAATAGCAATTTTGTTCCTTATTATGCCTACACAAATTTGTTACATCGATTTGTATCTCACACATTATTCAGCTATGAAATGATCTTTTAACATTATGAAATACTATATGATTCTGTATAAAAAACAGATATACTGTATGAGAACCCACACTCACCCATCTGTGCTTGCACTCATCTTCCATGTTTAACCCTTCCTAATCCCATAATTCAACTGACCCCTAATTTTTTGGATTGTTAAATCATAATAAGAAACATTCAAACAAAATTTTTCTTGTTAGTGTGATCTATGTTACAGCTTTGTTCGTGAATTGCGACTTTGGACCAAATGGCTCCGACTAAGAAACCAATGCTTTGCGACCATGAGGACGGCCTCATGTCGATGATAAAATATACAAATTCAAATAAAAAATAGATAATACTCATCAAAATAAAAGCATTTAAATCATAATAAATTGTAGTACAAAATATGAAGGAGAATATATGTATATATATATATATTTCTAAATATTTACAGTTTATCATGTCACCTTTTAATTTCATAATTGATAATTGATATATCAATAACTTATGTATCTTCAAGGTTTATTAATGACAATGACGCATTAATGAACATGATAATTATATTATGTTTATACAGAGTCATCATAAATGTATCTAGCTCATTTTTGAACACTTCTTGGCATAATGATGAATGCTAAAAGCAACGCAAACTGACATTCTTGCCATTTCCTGACTATTGTAGTTGCCTTCCAAAGATGGATCCACTAACTCTCCAATGTTTCCATCGTCTTCCAGCCCGCGATTCAGGAATGGACTAGCTTGCTAAGTACATTGTTTTACAATAATTATCAAATTAAAAAAAAGGAGTAGTAGCACAAAGAAAGAACTTAAAAAAAACAAAACTGGTTTTTAAGTGACTACTTCACTCTAAATTGCATTATATTTGAAACATGCTGCTTTATGGGGGTGGGAGACATAATTTTATAGTACTAACCCATTCCTTTAAGATTTTGTTTATGGAGTCAGTGAAATTCAAAGGGCTCTAGTTAGATTCACTGTACATCAAGTAGAATGGGTTGAATGCATCATAGGGAATAGAGATAACTTAATTACTCATCTTTTGAAATGATTAAAGGTAATTATTAGGGAATATATCTTAGGGTGTATATATATATATATATATATATATGAAATTAAAAGGTTAAATGCATCTTAGGGAATATATATATTAATTTCATAATAATTATTATAATCATCTCGCCTTTTATGCGTACTATTTTAATCAAGGAAATCACAGTTGCTGGAGATTTGTGGTGGACATTATCTAAACGAATAATATAGCAAAGCATAACTGAGAAGGCATAGAAATAAAAGACAATAGCGATGATTTCCATTTGATCGGGTCCGTAATGATAGTCCATTATCAAGGTTTGTTGTCTCGCTTATGGATCTAGTGGAAACAAAACAACACACGATTAAAAAGGAGAAAAGAAGCCAACCTAAAAAATAGATGCAATGAATGACGGAACAAGATGAATAACCTGAGATTAGCCAAATATATGGTACTGGTCTAAGTAGAGTGAAGTCTCAATTGTTGTACCCCTCCCTAGCAAATCTTCGTAACCAATTCAAAAATACAATTATATATGTGAGTGAACATTTCTTATATATGAATCAATGATACATATATAGTGAAAGGTGACTTTTGCAAGTCTCTACAACTGAAAGTAAAAGGGGAATATATATATATATATAGAGAAAGAGAGAGATATATCCTTATAGTTTTGGGGGAGCGAAAATGGCGCTGGTCCTTGCTAGTATGGTCAAAATGATGATCGCAATCACATATTTATAAGGGGTTAACCAGAGGAAGGCTTAAATTTAGGTTAAGTTTTCACGTGTCTATTTCTATAATATTATAAATCTAAAAGGAATTATAGTTTTTTAGATAATAAAATCACTTAAAAAAATATGTTTCATTATTTTCTCGAAAGTAAATTTCATTCTAAAATGATAAATAAAAAATAACAAAATTATTAAAAAAAATTAAGAATTGAAATTGTAACGATATACACATATATGTGAATAATAGATTATGAACTATTTAAATTTTAATCATTAATGTCAACCAAATATCATAATTTTTCTCTTTTTCTTCTTAGACCACTTTTTAAAAAATGAACATCCTAAGAATTTAATTGAAAATTATACATTATAAGATTCGATAGTTTGTTTTGATTGTCCTTCTAAGCATCTAACATTCAAATTTTCTTCATTAAAACTATGAAGAAATGTTAAGAGACTCAAACTGGTTACTGATTTTGGTAAGATCGCACGAACCAGTAAGTATTAAATATATAAATTTTATTTATCAAGAATATATATATATCAAATGATTGCCTAGATTTAATGGTTCCCTTGAAATTTAGTATTTCTTCTTGTATAAAATCCTGCAGAGGCACATTTTAGATAATGTTTTTATTTTCCTACATTTAATATTTTATTACATTTATACGATCTGAGCTCACTCCAATGTGAAAAACTAAATCTCTTGACCATTATCTCTAACACTAAAACAACTGTCTCTTTTTTGCAGTTGCCCCTTTCTCCTTCTCCTTCCTTCTTCGCTCCCTCTCCTTCCTTCTCCGGTTATTCTACTTTGTCGCCGCCATGCTTCTTGTAACACCCTAAGTAGCCACCACTTATCCTATCGTAGTCGATATGATTCTAGAATACTTCATAAAATGGACCATATTTTCTTTTTTGAAAACTAATTATTTTAGGAGTAAAACTAAAAACTTCCCTTCAATAAAATATGATGTTTGCAAATCATTTTGCAAATAAAAGTGACGCATCAACTTCATGTCTTACTTACAATAAAGTTGATAAATCCAAAACTTAACCCTTATGGTGCATACTAAAACCATTAGCATTATATATGACATCCTTAGAATACAAAAGAGTTATTTCTAATTTGAAAACTAAAGTTTTGTACAACATTTCCATTTCATGTCAAGGGAGAAATTCCAAATCAAGTACCCTGCATAATGCATATAGAATTCTTATAAAAATTATAATCTTTCGAAAATTGTTAAATATCGGGATCCACACCGCATACAATTATAATACATTAGTACAAATAATTTTCAAATACCTTTTAATATTACATACTTAGAGAATTCTTATAAAAATTATAATCTTCCGAAAATAGTTAAATATCGGGATCCAAACCACATACAATTATAATACAACACTACAAATAATTTTCAAATACTTTTTAATATTACATACTTAGAGCTTAATCTACAAAAATACAACCCAGCTACTCTAACTCAAAATTGATAAGGCATTTACAAATACTTCAAGCTAGATAGTTGTAAAAACATAAACTTAAGTGCTCCCGGCACACACGTATGTCACATCAAGAAGCGGTAAAAAGCACACAATAAAGATAAGAGATGATATAACAGGAATGCTATTGACATAAGTTAACTTGGCTGATTAACCCAAGACAAACTGTACCAACATAGAGACCAAACCAAATTTAGAGACATAACTTCATCAATAATGCATGTGGATTCAATGTGATCTCCTCATGTATTGCCATATACATGTGGGCCCATCAACAATTAACTCGGGAAAGACGTTTGGGAGTTTGTTTCAGGTTTTCCAAAATGGACTATTCATCACTAATGATGACTTCCTCAACATACAAACACATTCACCAATCTTGATAATGTACAGTCGATCGTCAGGGTGTTCCAATTTTGGGCACTCAAAACATGGAAGTAATTAAAATTTGTAACAAACAAGTACAAGAAAATAACTTCGTAATTCACAAGTCTTAAACATACTCACGTATTTTATTTACTTCATCAAAATAGAACTCATATACAATATTTACAAAATACTGGAAGTACTCAAAATACATAAAAAGGCATGATGAAAACCTGATCACCACAAGACTACCTTCCCAATACATAAAGATCAAAAGAAGATATTTATACGACTGGCCTTCTCTAAAACACTTAAACTGATGACTCTTAAACCTGACATCACTCATCATGATCTCTTATGGAAGAAAACCTGAGTCACCAATTTCCTCCCATGGCTTACCTCTCCTCACGTTAATGCGCATGATAGGTTCGCTATGCATTCTCCTCTCACTGAGATGCCTGAATCCTCAACCCCTCGCCATATGGGCCCTTCTTATCGTCTTTCTCAAGACTATCCCAATACAATTTCTAACATGATGGGAGGGTTTAAGGTAAGTAAACCACATTGCCACATCGCCACAATAGGCATCCTAGCGATACATCTATAAATTCACGGACAAATCTTCATGACTCATGTCCTTTTGTGAGTATGACATGTAACTCCACCGATGTAAACTATAGCGATCGTAGAGAAGTCGAAGCTCCAATATCTTCCCTCTTTATTGTGGAAGGTCAGTGCAGCTCGTATCCATCTAAATTTGAACTTCGACAATGTAGTCCAAGAAAGTACATGTTCAAAACATATAAGGGTAAGTGTCATACCCTATTTTTGTCCGACCCCTTTTCTTTTAAATTTTTGCATATATATATATATGTGTGTGTGTGTGTGTGTGTAAAACAAAGGGGTGCAATTTGCAGTCTGCTAACGGGCAGCCCATCAGCCCACACACACACTCCCTTTTTTTCCCACACAGCCCCTATGCGCGCCCCAGCACCTGATTGCTTGTTGCACCCTTCCTTTTTTCACACGACGTCGAGCCCAACGCACTACTCACACGGATCCAGCATAAGTCTAACATCTCCAAACCCTAAAAACACATGGAAACCTAATCCCTTTCCCCTTCTTTCACTCCAGGGTGCCTTTCCCTCTCTCTTCTCTCTCTCTCCTTCTCTCTTCTTTCATTCGCTGTCTTCTAACCAAAACCCTAGTTCTTCCTCTTCATCTATTAACACTAGGCCGCGGCGGCCGCCACTCCTTCTCCCCCATCTCAATCTTTTCTTTCCTTTTCTTCTCCATTCCTCCATTCAAAAGACAAACCGAATCTCCTCAGATTTTGCAATCATGAATTTGGACAGAAAAAGAGAGTTTCTCATTCCTTTCTTTCCATATTTTTATTTTTATTATTATTTAATTTGATCTCTCACTAATTCGTATTTTTTTTCCACAGTTGTTGGACTATAAAACCCCCATAAGGTCGTATTAAAAAAAGGAGGAGAAAAACCTCAGTGGAGTGTATACGGTGGAAAACAAGGATCTGGAAAAATAAAAAACACGAGGAGCAGAAACAAGAAGAAACAGCGAGCAAGGAACATTGTAAGATAACAAAAAAAAAAAAAAACCAAATCAAACACCATCATAGTTCTAGTTTTTTTCCCTCACTTTCGTTTCTGTACCTTAATCTCGAAAAACTAAGACTCGGGTTTTTCATTTTTCCATCTCTATTTTTTGTACTTTCTAGTCCCCTAATCTTGATGTGGTTGTGTAATAGGGACTCAGATCTTTTTTCTTTTCATGAATGATTTATTTTCGTGAATGATTTTTGTTCTCCCTTTTTTCAGTTTTTCGCATTTCGGGCCATGGCTGCCGCCTCTGTCAACTTCGCGTTCAGGGTTAATGCAAATTAGGGTTTCAAAAGGCATGTAATCATTTAATTTTTTTTATTTTCCTAATCTGTTTTTTCTTTTATTAATAATTAAAAGACTTTTTTTTATTTATTGAAAAAGCATAAAAGGAGGTAACTTTAAATCTAGGATTTTCGGTTAGGGTAGTTTTTAGAAGATTTTTTTAATTATGTTAATAATTAACAAATAATAGTAATTTTGTGACTAAAGGGATTATAGACTTATTTTAGAGTTTCTGAAATATAAATTGGTAATAAATCTCAGTAATCTTAATATTAACATTAATTAGTAATAAGGTTGACAACTAAAAATTATAGCATTTTTTGCAAAAAAAAAAAATAAGGGTTAAAAATTTATTTTTTACATTTTTCTTTAAAAATTTAGAATAAGGATTGGGCTTTTTGCCCATTTGGCGTGCTAAAAAAAATAAATTGGGCTGTCAGTCCATTTCATTCCAGGCAAAAAGGGTTTTCTGTTAATATTCCATGCCCGCCCATCTTCTCTCATTTTATCTCTTTATTTCACTCACTCAATAAAGATTTTTGGCTAGGAGCCCAACATTCCACTCGTACGATTTGGCCATTTTGCGGCTTCTTTCTTTTTCTTATAAAAAAGTAAACTTTGGTAAGGGAATTATTTTTTAAAGGCAAACAACTTTTTACAAACAATTAAGGGTACCATATTAAATGGGCGTCATAGATGTGATAATACCTTCTCTATGCGTAATTAACTCCCGAACCCTCAAATTTGGTTCAAAGATTGTTTTCTTTTATTTTCCAAAAAAGGGGTTTGTTCTATAATTTTCCTTAATAAACTTAGGTGTCGGCTCCATTAAAATTTTTTAGGTTATTGTTACAGCTGACGACTCCACTTGGGACTTATTTTGAGAGTTAGGCCCTATGATTGTTTATAAGATTTGTTTGTCTTATTAGATGATTTATTCCCTTTTGGTTCTCATTCCAATATGTTCATTTGTATAAATGTTTATATTTGTATATTTGAACCCTAAGATAGAAGACATGTATAAAAAAATTATTTCTCTATTCTTCATTCACGCTTCATTCTCTTTCATTTATTTCCTCTAAATATTATGCATGACTATATATTTGAACATTAGGGGTAGAGGACATGTGAAATATTGTATTTTGATCGGTTTTTCGGTGGGAAGTATTCTAGGTAATTGCTCATTCACACACATTTCACCTACACACTTTTCACACACTATAAGTGGAACCCTATACCCGGTTTTATAACATCCCAATTTTTTTTGAGAAAAATTTTTTTAGCAATAAAATCCCGATTTCTTCAAGGTAAGTCATAGAGACTGATCACCTTAATGACTTATTGAGAGTATGAGGAATTGTGTTGAGTTATTTTCAATAATTATTATTTACAATAATTATTATTTACGGTGTCAATTCAAATTAATAAACAGCATAGACGTATGTTATTTTTAATGTGAATTCATCGAGAGATTTTTTTGTAAGATTTCTGAGTGACGCATTGACGCGTATTTTTACTGTATGTTATTACCATTACAGTATTGTAAATTTGCAGTATTTGTGTAATAAAAATGCAGATTTTATCTGTTAAAAAGTGATTGAATTAAATTAAGATAAAATTAAATTTGAGAATTAATATTTAATATTAATTCATGGTTCAAAACTCGTCTAAAATATTCTGAACGAAGCTTTGCCGTATTTTGAATCGTCAGGTAATTATTATCGCAATAAAATCTGTAATGAATTCTAATTTTGATGAAAATCGAATCGTGACTTGTTGCGACATTATATGAGTGTTTTAAATTAGGTTTATGATTTATTGGTGAAGAAATTATTCGTGAATAATTTCTTAGTCACGCGATGAATTACTTTCTCGGTAAATTAATTTACGCGACGAAGCGGTAACGCGACACATGTAATTTTCTAGTAGGGACACCTAGCATGATGAGGTGTTAGATCTAGAAAGTTAATTAGTGGTGAATCATGTAAGTAAGGGTTATGTGGTATGTTTTAATTGGCTTAGGTATAAGGCGACTTAATATAAATGGTTGTCATTTTGACTAAGGCATAATTATCTTCCTAGAATTAAGGAGAACCATGTATTTTTTATGAGTCATTTGCTTCCTCTTTCTTCCATTTTGGGCCGACCGTAAACTTAGGAAAAGGGGGAAGAATAGCTTCATTTTACACTTGTTATTGTTCTAAAGTTTCTAGAGAAAGAAAACCAAGTTTCTTCCTTTTTCTCCTAGCTTCCAAAACCGTGAGTTTCTAATCAATTGAACACCATCTTTTCTTTGATTTTTCTTCTCCAAATTAGTGTTAACATCTTGCTCTTGAGTGTGAGTGTGTGAATCAACCTTTTCCCCTGTTTAGAGCTCTAAACTGTGAGCCTTTTGGAGTATTTTTGGGTAAGAATTCTTTGATTTTGCTTCTAAATTTTGGTGTAGTATTGATGATGGTTTTAAGTGATTAAATGGTGAAATTTTTCTTCTCCTTTGAGCCTTTGTTTGGCCATGACCTAAAGGAGAATTTTGGGAAAAATTTAGCTTGAATCACTTGGTTAATTGGTTGTTGTTTTGTTGTTGTTTTTGTTGATGTTTAGAATTAGAAGAAAATTGAAAATTTTTCCCTCACTTTAGCCCTAGAGGTTGTGACTTCTAGGGCTAAAGTGAGGGAAAAGAGCGATTATTTCTGCTAGAGCTGGAAATCCAGAGATGAGTCAATGGGTTGTAGACTTTGTAGGAACCCAATACCTTCGAAAAGAGCGATTATTTCTGCTAGAGCTGGAAATCCAGAGATGAGTCAATTGACCCAAGATATGACCAGTATGGCAGCTGCTGTTGCTCAATAGACTGCTACGGAGAATCAACGTGACTTGCTAAGACAACAAGGAGAAGAGCAAGCTACAGAGGCCAAAGGATTGGTTGACCTTTGTCACCATGAACCTCTTAAGTTTTTGGGGAAAATAAGAGATGAGATTTAGGAATCTAATTGTTTTGGAGACTCAGGAATTCCAACCTTCGATGGAGAAGTGTAGAAAGGTAGAGATCATGGAAAATCAAAGACTCAATCGTGGCAACAACAATACTCGAGGGCCAATTAAACAGAACAGTCCAAATCAAGAATATGGAAAACAACAACAAAAGAAGCTATACCCTCGTCCGCAGGAGAATAATCGAGGCTACTACCGTTCTATGGCTCAGGAGTAGGAGTAAAGAAGAGCGGGCCAGAAACGGACTACATTGCTTTCACTGCGGAGACCTGGGATATTATGCTGAGAAGTGCACCACTAAGGAAAAATTGTGTTTCAATTATGAGAAACCAAGGCATTTCTCTAGAGACTATCAGTTAACTAGGGTGAAATTAAGTACGAAGGCTGTGAAGGTTGTAGTTCAATTTTTGGGGGATCTATTCGGTCAAGCCATTAGGATTAAGAACAAGGTGGGAAACAATAGGAAAATCTCTATCACCGTCCTGAGGAGAACCACTGAGGCCAATACCGCCCTATGGCTCAAATTTCAGGAAGTAGTGATGGGGGCAAACATAGAGACGAAGGACACAAGGCGGACTAGTGTTCTTCTAGGGAGACACTTCGCTTCAAGTGTAAGAAGCCTGGACATTTTGCTAAAGACTGTCGGACAATAAGAGTGGAGCAAGCTGCCAACGCTGTTAAAGTCGTACACCTAACTGCTAGGGAACGTGTCTACACACTAAGCAGAGAGGAGAGCTTATCATTTGAATACCTCATCCCAGGGAACGCGACACGAAGAAATTATGAGTGAATACAAATTTGGAACATAGATCATCTGTAGGAGACTCTATTATATCGTTTATTATTTATTTTGCTATATTAGTGGCTCTAAGTATAGACCACATTAGTATGTGGGATTTTGTCATATTTTGATGTTGCACTAGATTTGAAAATCAAAAATATTTTATGATTTTCAGAATGTGATATGTTTTCCACTAACACTCGTGTTTTCACTGTAGTACATTTTGTGCTTCTATGATTTTTCTTGTGATTAGTTGTATGATTATTTTGTCAGCATAATTATATTTTTTCAAAGAAAAATATTATACTCACTTATTTTATAGCACACGTTAAATTAAATTTCTAGCAATAATTTAATTTACCAAATAATCGCTGATCAAGCAATAGGTAATGCGATTACCCGGTGTCACCAAAAACGCGCTGAGACCTGTTTGACTAAGTTAAATGGAATCTAGAGGGTTAGTGGGAGTGGTTGGAAGAGTATGGTGTAAGTAAGGTGGCGTGATGAGGTGTTGAGTTACTATTGGTCAATATCTATAAATCATACCAAACCTTATCTTTTAATTCCTTGAAATAAGAATAGCCAAGTGAAATTTTGTGAGTTAATTTCCTTTCTTTCTTTTGTTCTTTAGTCGACCACCTAAAATAAAAAAGGGATGAGAATTGTTTTATATTTTGGTTTTGGTGTTGGTGAAAGGAAAACCTAAGCCTTCTTCTATTTCTTTCATTTTGCAAGCCGCAGCCTTCCTCTCATTTTTCCTTCATATTTATTTTGTTTTCTTGCTTCCAAAACCATGCGATGGTAAAGCTGAAATCCAAAAGAAAATTTCTTGACCTTCTTTGTTGATTCTAGCCGCGGCCAACACCCCTTTTGTGGCTTCCATCTTTTAAATTCTTTAAGCTTAAATCTTGTGGTGAGATGTGTGTGTGTTCTAGTAAGAGATCTAGAAAGATTTGGGAGTTTTTGGGAGTTGTATTTCCCTCCATTTTATTGGTTGTAGCCGTGATTTTGAGGGAGAGATTTGAAGTTGTTTTCCTCTTCCATTTCCTTTTGATAGTCGTGAACTTTGGGATGATTTTGGGGCTGATTCTCTTTTATTTTCCTGTTATTTGTTGTTGATGTTGTGGTTGTTATTGTTGTTAATAATTTTGAGAGTTATCCTTTTCTTTTGATATCTTAAAACCGCGAGTTTTTGGGGTTGTTTTGGGTGTGTATTTCAAGTTTTATTACTTGTGATTTTGTTGATATTTTGTTGTGATTGTTGTTCATGTTGTTGTTTTTGAGAAAAATAATGATGTTGTTTTTTCTAAAATAAAAAAAAAAGATTTCAGGGTTTTCTCTAAAGATCTCTTGTTGGTTTTATTATTGTTGTGGTTTAGGAGTTGTAGAAGAGAGTTTTAGTGTTGATCTTTTATTAAAAAGCTTTTGTGTGTGAGTTAGAATGGTGGATCTTAGTGTGTGTGTGTAAGCCGTGAGGTTCTTTGGAAAAAAAATGATTTCAAGATTTTAATTCTTGGTTCTTAGTGATTTTGTAGTTTTAGTGATAGATCTAGTTTTAATCGTTGTTTAAAAAATGTGTTTTGATGATTTTAAGACAATGAGAACCTAATCTCAAAGAAATCATAGTGTTCTTGAGAAGATTGAGTCTTGAGAAAAAGAAGTTGTGTTTTATATAAATTAGTTCTTGCTTTGTGTTATTTTTAGAAGATTATATGTTTTAGAAAGAAAAGAGATTTGGTGTTGGATTTTGTAACCATTGGTGTGGTTGTGGGTAATATTTTCTTGGTGATATCATGTAACTGTAATCGTGTTCGTGATCGTGGTTGAGCAGAGATCGTGACTTTGGAGTAAAGCGTTAGTGGATTATAAGGACTTCTTCGTTTATCAAATTATGTGTGTAATACTGTGTGAAATATGTGTTTGGTTTTGCTGAGAGAATTATTGTTGGAGAATAAGTGATGAGTCACAAAATGTTTTATGGATTTAATTAAGATAAATTTTTAGTGTTTTGATTTAGTATATGAGCGTAGTTTCGAAGACGAAACTATTTTAAGAGGGCGGAAATATAGCATCCCAATTTTTTTTGAGAAAAATTATTTTATCAATGAAATCTTGTATACTTGAAGGTAAGTCGTAGAGATTAATCACCTCAATGACTTATTGAGAGTATGAGGAATTGTGTTGAGTTATTTTCAATAATTATTATTTACAATAATTATTATTTACGATGTCAATTCAAATTAATAGACAGCGTAGACGTATGGTGTCTTTAATGTGAATTCATCGATAGATTTTTTGTAAGTTTTCTGAGTGACACGGTGACGCGTATGTTACTGTATGTTATTACCATTACGGAATTGTAAATTTGCTGTATTTATGTAATAAATATGCAGATTTTGTCGGTTAAAAAGTGATTGAATTAAATCAAGATAACATTCAAATTGAGAATTAATATTTAATATTAATTCATAGTTCAAAACTCATCAAAAAATTCTAAATGAAGTTTCGTCATATTTTGAATCGTCAGGTAATTGTTATCAGCAATAAAATCTGTAATGAATTCCGATTTTGATGAAAATCGAATCGTGACTTGTTTTGACATTATATGACTATTTTAAATTAGATTTATGAATTACTGGTGAAGAAATTATTCGTGAATAATTTCTTAGTCACACGATAAATTAATTTCTCGGTAAATAAATTTACGCAACGAAGCGGTAAAGCGACACATGGAATTTTCTAGTAGGGACACCTAGCATGATGAGATGTTAGGTCTAGAAAGTTAATTAGTGGTGAGTCATGTAATTATGGGTTATGTGGTATGTTTTAATTGGCTTAGGTATAAGGGGCCTTAATATAGTTGGATGTTATTTTGACTAAGGCATAATTATCTTCCTAGAATTAAGGAGAACCACGTATTCTTGATGAGTCATTTCCTTCTTCTTTCTTCCATTTTGGGCCGAACATAAATTTAGGAAAACGGGGAAGAATAGCTTCATTTTACACTTGTTATTGTTCTTAAGTTTTTAGAGAAAGAAAACCAAGTTTCTTCCTTCTTCTCCTAGCTTCCAAAACCGTGAGTTTCAAATCAAAGGAACACCATCTTTTCTTCGATTTTTCTTCCCCAAATTAGTGTCAACATCTTGCTCTTGAGTGTGAGTGTGTGAATCAACCTTTTCCCCTTTTTCAGAACTCTAAACCGTGAGCCTTTTGGAGTATTTTTGGGTAAGAATTCTTTGATTTTGCTACTAAATTTTGGTGTACTATTGATGATGGTTTTAAGTGATTAAACGATGAAATTTTTCTTCTCCTTTGAGCCTTTGTTTGGCCATGACCTAGAGGAGAATTTTGGGAAAAATTTAGCTTGAACACTTAGTTTATCGGGTGTTGTTTTGTTGTTGTTTTTGTTGATGTTTTGAATCAGAAGAAAATTGAAAATTTTTCCCTCACTTTAGCCCTATATTCTTAAATAAGTTTAAGATATATTTTGCTACGCTTGTGTTGTATGATTCATAGATGATTTATTTATCGTGAATATTGATATATCATATGTGTTGATATGTTCAATAAAAGTGTGATGATGCATTGACATGCATACATAGTGATGTTGACATGAATAAAATCCTATGTGTGGACAAATCCTATGTGTGGAGTTCAGTGTCAGTAATCTCTACGGGGAAAATAAAATGAGATACCGGTCTATTGTATCCTATGTGTGGACCAGCCGATGAGCCCATTGGTATGGGTATTTTTGATATCCCGAAATCATGTGCATTGGCATATAGTTTTAATCAATAGGGAATAGTGTGCATCCTTATTCCATTCCTTGTTGAATGCTTAAATGACATGATGCTGCTATATGTTGTTGTTACTGCTGTATATACATGTTTTATCTGGAAAGATGACTCTTGCCCGTGGTTCTCTAATTTCAATGGATGTAACCCAAATGATGAAGACTGTAGAGAGGTCTGGATTACCGACGGGCGTTGCTGAGGAGATTGCTATCCGGTTGTATTTTTTACGGTGTTGTATTTGTGTTAAACTCACTAGAGATTTCACTAAGTGTCGTAGTGTGTTAACCAGCTGTAGAAGAGTTTATTGATTCTGTCGTATTTTTAAAACTTGATCGCCTTTAGGCGAATATTTTTATAAATATATTTCAGTTGCATGGTCATTAATTTATTGTTTTGTGATAATGTGTTTTGTTGTACATCACGTTTTTGCAATAGCTACTGTACTCTTGCGTTTTGAAAAGCATTTTATTTTAAATACAGAAAAGAAATTTTTATTTGTATAATTTTGAAAACCATGCAAGAGGAGTGAACGTGAACGCAATAAGGGATTGAATTGTGTTGATTAATTTTTATTTGACCGGACGCTGAAGTGAAGTTCAAGAAAACTTGTTTTTCTTCGCAAAACAGAAGTAAATGTAAAGCAGTAAAGAATGAGACACAGAGATTTATACCAGTTCACCACCAAACTGGTAGCTACGTCTAGTCTCTTCGTTCCTGAACAATTTTCACTATAATCACATTGATTACAAAATTCCTTAAGAGTATTCTCCTGTCACAAACTTGACAATGCTCTTAACTTCTCAGAACGACTCAGTACGTTCAAGCCTTTTGTGGAAACAAGCCTGTTACTATGCAATACAAGTTACACAATGAAGTTTTGAATACAATCAAATAACTCTCTACAAGAGAGGATAAAAAACATAAGCTCAAAAACAATTAGCTTTCTAAAAGAAAAAATAAGACGCTGAAGTTTTGTTCTGGTTTTCAGAAACTTGGCACAGAAGCTTGGTTGCTCACTTGAACAATAACTTTAGCAGTATGTAGTTTCAAGCAGAGTTGTCAACATTCTTCAATGGAGAGCTTGGAGTATTTATAGAGGTCCTTAAGAATATTACTGTTGCAGAAATACACAGCTCCAAATCATTGAGTGATAAAATTTGAAATACGTCTTTATCTTCCTTTTCAGAGAATTTCATAATAGTACACTTTATCGTTTTGTACTATCTGTTTTTCAATCATTTGCTTTGTACGAATTTTGTCTTATCCTAAAGGTGTCACCTTTAGAGTCGAGTTTAGAGAAATGACGCTCCGGGAAATGGAGCGTTACAGGTTTCGAGAAAGCTTTAAGTTAGGGGACACTATGTAGTGAGTGCCTGCTGGACATACGGCCAGTTGGGTCCTTACGAAGGCCTCACCTAGAGTTTGGCTTCATTTGAGATAAAAGCTCTACTTTAATTGTGACCTATTATTGGGAGTAATATTCGCAAATGGAACTCTTGGCTCTAGAGACCTTTTTAGATTAGTACCTCAATCCACCCATGGAAAGGCACTTATGTGGACCATAAACCCTTCTAAGGAACTACCGACCCGTATCACAAAATGAGCATACCCTACTTATCCCATTTCCCATATCCCAAACATTATTTTTAAAAAAAATCCTTTTTAAAAAAAACAATAAATAGAGTTTTGCTTTTCCCTAGAGATCATTTCCTTACCATTGGCTTGGGAAGCTGTCCCTTATAAGGTTGGACAGATCACCGAAATTAGTCTTACCATAGGCCTAGACTAGTCAAAATCATTAGTGCATCCTCAACCCAAGAGATAGTCGCATTTATCATCAGTGTATCCTTGCCCATCGGGTCAAGTTATATTATGCATATGCAATGTCATGATCCATTCATCTCAATTTTGACCTATAAGTCTAGTATTTCGAACTCACCATATCAATCATTTCAGATAGATTACCCATCGGGGCTATCTTTATCGATATCTTAGTCAACATATCATTGAGTAGAATACAAGTAATTATCTCAGTCAGACATCAATTATTATAATAATGAAAGCATCAATACAACTATGTCTAAGACTTGCAAGCTATCTATCATAATATCTCATATAACATGTACATCACATAAATCATGTTACTCATATATGTTGGAATCAAGTGGATTTAGAAACAATGACCGTTAATTGTTTTGATGATAACAAATAGTTAATAGAACAATCTATCCTCTGATGTGTTTGTTAATGTACAAAAGTCACCATTCATCAGAAGGAATTATCTTAGAAGACTAAGTGAAAATGTGTATTTCATTCTCAGTTTCATAAATCTGAGTCTAGCATTAATCCTCTGAAAATTACTGATGTCATCATCTGATAGCCTCACTCTGTCTTGGTCAACGCTCTGTTATTAGTCAACACTCTCATAGACCATGCTCTGGTGAGACCATGCTCTGTCTTGGTCAACGCTCTGTTTTTTGTCAACGCTCAACAGACTATGAATAGACTACTCAGTGAAAGCCTTCGTCTGTTTCTACAAGACTCTGTTATATGAAAGGCCAACAAATTCTGTACTGAAGAACTTGCCTCTGTTTCAAGCTCACTCTGGTGAACAAAGTATCTCAGTAACAAGCATCGTCTGTTTAACGGATGCTCTGATTGGAAATCAGTCTGAGTTTTCATTAAAGGCTACTTCATGTATTAAAGAGACCTCATTGATGAGTATTTTAATGTACGAGGAATCAAAGGCCAAAGGAAATGTCAATGGATATAATCATCAGAAAACTTGCTCAAGAAGTGTCTTATTTTCAAAAGATCATAAGGGACAAAGTCCTGTAAAAGTCTACTGTGTCAGTATGCAAACACAGAGTGGAAAACGACGTGACTTGCTAAAGCCACAAAAAAGGGATCTGAAGTTTTGTCCATTGGTGAAAGAGCTGTTAGGACACAACGACACTATTCACAACCCTAGCTATATATACCTTACTTCTCTCACTGAAGTAGGTGAAAAAAAGCGAAACAAAAACGTTGTGATACAAGTGAGCAACCAAGAATCATTCCAAGTATTTGAGATCACATTGAACAAGCACTTAATTGTTTTATTCTTTCTGTTTGAAAGTTATTTCTTGTGCTTAAGTTTTTCATTGTATATCCTCTCTGTTAAGAGTTATTTGATATTGTTTCAAACCATTTTTGAGCATTGTATCTAGCCCAGCAGTGGTTGTGTTCCTTAGAGGCTTGACTGCACTAAGTCGTTCTAAGAAGTTGAGTATAGCCAGTTTGGCAGTATTATACTCTCAAGTGTAATTAGGTTGATTATAATGGAGAAATCCTTCAAGTGTGTGAAGGGACTAGACGTAGTTATCAGGTGATAGTGAACTAGTATAAATCACTGTGTCATTCTCTTCTCTTCTCCTTACTTACTTACTTTTTTATTTTATTAACAAGTTGTTTTGAAACTATTTTCATAAACACTCAAGTTTTGCGAAAAGATTTCTAAAACCCAATTTAAACCCCCATTTCTTGTGTTTTTGCCACGTTCAATTGGTATAGAGCTCGGCCTCTTGGTTGAGCACTTGACAGTGTAAGAGGAAAAGATCTTATTCTTTAGACATGGCAAGCAATGAAGCCGGTGGTCACGTTAACTGTCCTCCTTTGTTCACTGGAACAAACTTTGACTACTAGAAAGACAAAGTTAAATCCTTCTTCGAGTCTCAACAATTCGAACTCTAGGATATGGTTCAAAAACAATACAATGAACCGGTTGATTCCAAGAATAAACCTATTCCTAGGGACAAATGGGAAGATAAGCAAAAGAAAGCTTATCAACTACATCAAAAAGCAAGATATTACCTTATATGTGCTATTTCTGAGAAGGAATACGAGAAATACAGAAAGAATGAAACTGCCAAAGAAATTTGGGACTCATTGGCTTTGGCCTATGAGGGTACTTCCCAAGTGCAAGAAACCAACGCTAATATCTTTGTTAGACAATATGAACTCTTCAAAATGGAAGAGGATGAAAGCATTAAAACTATGTTTGGAAGATTCCAAACACTAGTTCATGGTCTAAAGGTTCTTAAGAAAAGCTATACCACTGCTGATCACATAAAGAAAATCTTATGAAGCCTGCCAAAGAAGTGGAGACCTAAGGTCACGACTATTCAAGAAGCCAAGGACCTGAATGTCTTGCGTCTTAAAGATCTTCTGAGTTCCTTGAGAGCTCATGAGCTTGAGCTAGATGAAGAAGAACCTCCTAAGAAATCAAAGTCCATTGCTTTGAAATCTACAAACAAAGCATCCTCCTCCAAAGCACTTCAAGCTGAACTAAAAGCAGACGAAGGATCGTCTGATGAGAGTGGTGGAGACATAGACGAAGAAATTTCCTTAATATCAAGGAAAATTCAACATATGTGGAAAAACAAAGGAAGGTTTAGGAAGCAGTTCCACAAGAAGGACTCAAGGGAACGGAAAGATTCAAGGGATAAGAAGGACTACAAGGACAAAAGTCAAGTTACTTGCTACGAGTACAAAAAGCCAGGTCATTTCAAGTCTGAATGTCCACAACTCGAGAAAGAGAAACCAAGGAAAGGTTGTTTCAAAGGCAAGAAGAAGATGGGTCTCATGGCAACATGGGATGATTCTGATTCATCATCGTCCGATGATGAAGAGGAACAAGCCAACATGGCTCTGATGGCTACCATAGGATTAGACAGTGAAGAAGAAGATGAAGAGGTAGATTCTAACTCATCTTCTGATATTCAAATAGCTTTTGATGAACTCTTAGATGAGTCTTCTAAGCTCAACATTGAGTATAAATCTTTGAAAAAGAAATTCTCAAAACTTTCAAAAGAATTTCAAATACTCAATGAAGAGAATGAGAAATTCAAAGCTGAAAACTACCGTCTGGTGAGTAATAGCTCTAAGACTAAGGAAAAGATTGAATGTAACTCTTCAAAATATGAAGAGGGATTTCAATGATTTCTTGTTGAGTGTGTTACACGAAGCAAACAAGCATCTATGATTTGGGGTGTAAGCCAAAATGGTAAAAAGGTTCTTGATTACAAACTAGAGGAACCCACGTTTCAAAACACGAATTTGAAATCCAAAGATACCAACAATCATAGTGACTGTCTGCTTTGTACTTTCTGCAATAAGAAAGGACACATAAGAAGTACTTGCTATGAACTGAAAAATAAGAAGGACAAGTTTCCTTCTAGAACTAACAAAAGAGGACCCAAAAAGATTTGGGTACCTAAGGACAAGATTGTATATATTGCAGATCTGCTTAGCAACAGAGTTGAAACACTAGTCCTGGTACTTGGACAGTGGTTGCTCACGTCACATGACGAGAGAAATGTGTATGTTCCAAGAACTCCAAATTAAAGAAAGTGAAACAGTGGGTTTCGGAGGAAACCAAAAAGGTAAAATCATTGGAAGTGGAAAAGTTGGTGAGAAATTTATACCTTCAATTGATAATGTTTTACTTGTTGATGGCCTGAAGCATAACCTACTAAATGTAAAGTCAATTATGCGATAGTGGTTATGATGTTGGCTTCAGTGATAATGCTTGTATAGTCAAGAGCAAGAAATATGGATCCATTTTTTTTAAAGCAAAGAGAAAGAATAATATTTATAAAATAAAAATTTTTGAGTTGGCAAATCAAAATGTCAAGTTCTTTTTGTCAGTTGATGAAGAGCAATGGACTTGGCACAAAAGATTGGGTCATGCCAGCTTGAGGTTAATCTCAAAGCTTAATAAGAAAGAACTTGTTAGAGGCTTACCAAATCTTAGGTATCAATCTGATGCTCTTTGTGAAGCATGCCAAAAAGGGAAACAAACAAAATCTTCTTTTGAATCCAAAAATATTGTTTCCACCTCAAGGCCACTTGAGCTTTTGCATTTAGATTTATTTGGTCCAACCAGAACTGCATCTTTGTCTATAAAGAAATATGGGCTTGTAATTATTGATGACTATACTATATGGACATGGGTAAAATTACTTGCACACAAGGATGAGTCATTTACAATGTTTTATGTTTTCTGCAAACAAGTGCAAAATAAAAAAGGTTTTTGTATTACAACAATTAGAAGTGATCATGGTGGAGAATTTGAAAATGAACAATTTCAAAACTTCTGTGAAGAGCATGGCATCTCTCATAATTTTTCATCACCTAGAACACCACAACAAAATGGTGTTGTAGAAAGGAAAAATAGATCCCTTCAAGAAATAGCCAGAACCATGATTTACGAAACTAATGTTGCAAAGCACTTTTGGGCAGAAGCAGTTGACACTACATGTTATATTCAAAATAAAATCTATATTAGACCTATTTTGAATAAGACTCCATATGAATTGTGGAAAGGAAGAAAACCCAACATTTCATATTTTCACCAATTTGGGTGTGACTGCTTTGTTCTCAATACAAAGGACAGTCTTGGAAAATTTGATTCAAAATGACACAAAGCTATCTTTTTGGGATATTCTGAACGCTCTAAAGCTTATAGAGTAAACAACAAATAAACATTAATTGTTGATGAGTCTATGCATGTGAGATTTGATGATAAGAAGCCTGACAATGAAACATCAGAGCTAGATGAGATCTTTGCAGATATGCAGATAAGCAAAAAAACAGATGATGATGTCACAGGTGATGACTCTGATTCTACGTCTGGTGACAAGACTCAAGAAGAGATGACAACAGACTGGAAGTTCAAAAATCATCACCCAAAGGACCAGATCATTGGTGAACCAAGTGATAAAGTTAGAACAAGATCAACTCTTAGGGAACACTCTGACTTTGCATTGCTATTAGAAATAGAGCCCAAGACAATTGATGAAGCACTAACAGACGATAGATGGATACTTGCTATGCAAGAAGAGCTCAATCATTTTTTGAGAAATGATGTTTGGAAGCTTGTGCCTCCTCCAGAGGATAAGCAAGCCATTGGAACCAAGTAGGTTTTCAGAAACAAACTTGATGAAGATGGCAAAGTGGTAAGAAATAAAGCTAGACTTGTTGCTCAAGGGTATTCACAAGAGGAAGGTATAGACTATGAAACCTTTGCTCCTGTAGCTAGACTTGAAGCAATTAGAATATTATTATCATTTGTTGCACATCATTTTGCATTACTTTATATCAAATGGATGTAAAAAGTGCATTTTTAAATGGTTTTATAAGTGAGGAAGTGTTTGTAAAACAACCACTTAGATTTGAAGATATTGCTTATCCAGAGCATGTCTTCAAACTTAAAAAGGCTCTCTATGGTCTTAAATAAGCCCCAAGAGCTTGGTACGACAGACTGTGTTTCGTTTTAATGTCAAATGGTTTTGAAAGAAGACAGGTGGACACCACACTCTTTAGAAAATCATCTAACATGTATTTTATTATAGTTCAAATATATGTTGATGATATTATCTTTGGTGCTACTAATGAGAAATTCTCTAAGCTTATGTAGAATGAGTTTGAAATGAGTATGATGGGAGAATTAAAATTCTTCCACGGCCTTCAAATCAAGCAGTGTCAAGATGGAACCTATATCCATCAGACTAAATATGTAAATGAACTCTTAAAGAAGTTCAAGCTTGAGGAAACCAAACCGATGAGCACACCAATGCATCCAACATGTGCTCTCGGCAAAGATGAATCTAGTAAAAAGGTAGACCAAAAGGTATATAGAGGTATGATTGGTTGACTCCTTTATCTTACTGCCTTAAGGTCTGATATTATGTTTAGTGTGTGCTTATGTGCAAGATTCCAATCTAATCCTAGAGAATCTCACTTAACTGCTGTTAAGAGAATCTTTAGGTATCTCAAAGGAACTAGTAACCTTAGTTTGCTTTATAAGAATTCAGAAAATTACAAGTTAGTAGGTTTCTGTGATGCTAACTTTGCTGGAGATAGAATTGAAAAGAAGAGCATAAATGGCGGCTGCCAATTTCTTGGAGCAAACATTATCTCGTGGTCCAGCAAAAGACAAACCACAATTGCACTATTAACAGCAGAAGCTGAGTACATATCTGCTGCAAGCAGTAGCTCACAACTTCTATGGATGAAGTATCAGCTTGAGGACTATCAGATTAAAGAGAGTAGCATTCCTATATACTGTGATAATACCTCTGCAATATGTTTGACTAAAAATCTTATTTTGCATTCACGTGCTAAATATATTGAAATTAAACATCACTTCATTAGAGACTATGTTCAGAAAGGGATACTTGAAATTAAATTTATTGATACTGACCATCAATAGGCAGATATCTTTACAAAACCATTGCTGAAGATAGATTCAACTTTATAAGAAAGAACTTGAATTTTTGTAACGACCCGTTTCCGGACCGCTACCGAGCTCAATATACCGAGCTCGAGTTACCGAGCTCAACACACCAAGCTCAAACATAAACCTATATGAGATGTGTTTTAAAAACAAAACTCTTGTGCCTTTTAAAAAAATGGGATATATTTTTTTTTATAAAACCAACTCGTGCACATCAGAGTAATTACAGCTTTTCGAAACATGGTGCAACTAAGACACAAGACTTAAATTCAAATAAAACATACATGCATAACATACATATATATATATCACTCGAAATAATAATAATGTATACAAAATACAGTAGCAAATGTGTAAAGAAGATACACCTAAGATGCAGCGACTTCAAAGGAGTAATCATACCTGGGGTACTTCCAGACTCCCACGCAGGGGGCTGCTCCAAAAGTAAGACCACCAGTCTACCCTGTAGCAACAACACAACACTGCCCAAACTGGTCACGACCTCGAACACAAAAGAAAAACTAGTACAATCCTCAGAAAAACCAACATCCAACAAATAAACAATCACGACAGATAGAGGTCGTCACTCGGGTCTTCGTCGACCTCCTCCTCGGCATCGTCTCATCGCCGAGTTCCTGCGGCCTCGACATCGCCTGGGTAACCGTCATGGATTGAAGGCACCACGGGAAAGGGTCAACTTCTCAACAAGTTAAGATAAGCTCGACATAAAAATATAAGCAAACAGCAAAGTATAACAATCACCGACGTGACTCGACCATCTCACTCTAAACTCGACACAACTCACAATTCCATTTTCTCTCGACTCGACAATTTTCCGGAATGCACACGCCGTACCGTATGTCGGAAAGTCCAGCAGAAGCCTGGGGGTCCTCGCTCTCCCTAGGGCGGTCAACTCAGGTCCCGTGGCGTGGCGGCGTCTAGTCAATCTCCCGTAAACAAAGGGACCTAGCACCCTCGATTATCCGGGTCACGGCTCAAAAGCGTCATACGACTCACCTAGCTCGCTCACTCGATGAACAATTACGCATACGATATTCAAGGAGTTAAACACAAAATATTCAACCGCATGTCAAAATAAAAGAGCAAGCTCGACATGAAGAAACGCATAATTCAACATGCAATACACACTTCACGACATATATTCAATCACATATTAAATACATGCAAAACTCAATCATATCACAACATTTCATCTCGACACAAATCGGTAATTCCATACACAATAACATAACCACATAGAATATGAAATGCCCTTACATACTATAACAAATATAAATGTGAAGCGCCTTACTTAAGGACTTATACAATAAAGCCTTAGAGATATCTAGAAGTAGCCACTTACCGAACTCCAAGTTAAATCTTTGCTCGACAACGACCTCGACAATTGTCTTCAAAGAACTTCGACAACGACTTCTCTTACTCGATCTCGACACGGTGTCTTCAACGAACTTCGACAACGACTTCGATCGTGACGCTTCTCGGTCGACCTCGACACGCGTCTGATCCTCGTTACGGATCTGCTTAGCGTCCTTGGATTCGCTTTCCGTACACCTCGATTCGGAATTCACTTTCGGTCTCGGGAATCGGACTTCCTAAAACAAACACAACTCGGATCGATCTATGGTTCTAATACATCTAGCTCTCTCTTCCCAAACTCAACCACAACCCGGAAAATATAAAACTCAAGAACTGAAAGATATTTTTCCTCCAACACAAAGTTAGGGATTTCGATCGAAATTCATGAAAAGTTATCGATGCTTCACGAAAGATCGACAACAACAATATTCGAAAGCAACGAGCGAAAAACCGTAAAATCGAAACGAACCAAAAATGGGGTTTACGGGCATTGCCGATTGCAGAAAAACAGAGAAAGAAATTTTGTTTTACAAGCCCAATTAATCGGTTAAAAAGATAGGTAATATTGTGAAGAAGAAAACCCATCAATTTGATATGATTTGGAAGCATAAAGCGATTAAAAATGGAAGAAGATTTAGCGCTAAACAAGAGTACAGATGAAAGAAAATACATTCTTCATACCTCAGCGGTGATGGTCGATCAGACGAGATATGGGTCGAGAAGTTGATGATGAACAAAATTGATGAAGAAATCTTGTGCAGAATCTCATTGGAACTCACGGTTTAAATCGATGAAGATTTTTAAGGAAACAACGAAACACAGGCGAGAAGGAAGGAAGAAGAAAGAAAGAAGAAAGAGAAATGAGTGAAGCGGTCGTGGTATATGGTGGCGAGAAAGGGGTAAGCGTAACTCCAGCTATAAGATGCCAATCCCAATAATCATCTACCCGTTAACTCGTTCCTCTCATGATTACCCTCTACTCTGCCGGTCAGCGACAAGCCGACAATGTAATAATTACAAACAATATAATAATAACGCTGAGTAACGCTCGAAATAATACGAGGTGTCATCTCGACACGATGTCGACAAGAGTACTCGTGCAAATGTACAAAGTTCTAACACGAGTTCGTGAACGCGGTCTCCTCGGCTCGACTTGCGTCCTCATCATTTCGATGCGCGACTTCATCAACTCGACTCCCGACCTCCTCATTTCGGCTGACTAGTGTACGTGGTCTCATCACCGACAAAAGATCTCGTGAACGATCTAGTCACGGGATCTCGACACAAGGTCTTGGTCGAGGTCTCGATACGTCGTCCTAATACGATGTCGATCTCGTCCTCAGGTGTTACAATCTCTCCCTCTAAAAAATTTAGTCCTCGAAATTGCAAATAAGCTTCTTACCTCGAGAAAAGTTGAGTCTTGAATCTTCATCTTCTCCTCCAGACTCCCAAGTCGCATCTCCCGTCTTACGATCCCACACAACCTTGACAAGTTGGATCTCTTTGTTCCGCGAATTGTTTGGCTTTCCGATCAACGATTCTTCTTTGGTGACGCTTCAAAGATAAGTCGTCCTTCGGTTGAATCACATCTGGTTCGATGACATGAGAAGGGTCGGAAACATACTTCGCGGTGTGAGGCGTGAAAGGCGTCGTGGATGTTCGACAAGAATGGTGGCAATGCAATCGATATGCCCTTTGGACCAATACGACGAAGAATGCGGTAAGGTCCAATGAATTTAGGGTAAGTTTCTTGGATTTGATCGCTCGACCAACTCCGGTAGTGGGGGTGACTCTAAGAAATACATGTCCTCCTTCCTCGAACTCGAGTGGTCGACGTCGTTGATCTGCATAACTCTTACATGCCGACTTTGAGATGTTCGCATCCGATCTACGATCAAGCGGATCTTCTCGGTAGTCCGCTGGATCATATCTGGTCTCTGACGGTCCGCTCGCCGATCTGGTACCAACAAAGAGGCGTCGACATTTCCGATCCATCTGGCGCTTCAAAAGGCGCCATCCCAATACTCGCATGGAAGCTGTTGTTGTATGTGAACTCCACCAATGGTAAGGCGTCGTCCCAACTTCCTCGGTGATCTAACGCAAGCTCGTAACAAATCTTCAAGCGATTGGATCGTTCTCTCGATCTGTCCGTCGATGCGTGGATGATATGCCGAGCTAAGCACGAGCTCGGTTCCCATCGCTCCTTGCAATTCCCTCCAAAAATGAGGCGTGAACTCGGATCTCGGTCCGACACGATCGAAGAGGGTATTCCATGAAGTCGTACTATCTCGCGATGTAGATCTCGGTCGGCTTTTCCACGTTGTATGTCGACCTCGCGGCAAGAAATGGCAGATTTGGTCAATCGGTCAACGATCACCCAAATCGAATCATTCTTCTTACGCGTCTTCGGCAAACCTACAACGAAGTCCATGGAAATCTTGTCCCATTTCCATACCGCACGCCGTTTATCAGAGCATTCCCGCAGTCGCTGGTGCTCCACCAGCTTCGACACGCCAAACATGAAGCTACGTGCTCGGCCACTTGCTTCTTCATTCAGGACCACCAAAAATGCTTCTTCAAGTCTTGATACATCTTCGTAACTCGGGATGAATACTAAAGTTGCTCTTATGCGCCGTCGAGAATCAACTTCCTCGGCTCGGATACGTTAGGCACGCACACGCTCGGCCATTGCACCTCAAGATGTCGCCCGCCCGACCTGAAATTCGCCTTCCCTTGCGCTATCAATGAATCTTCTCTTGCGAAGCTCGTCCGCGAACTTGCTGGTCTCGGATCTCGTCCAACAATCATTAGAAATGGTAAGCATACCAAATCTCGGCTTCCCGGTGAAACTTCGACACTCGACTTCAAATCTCGGAACTTCTCGAGCATCTCCAACTCCTTGATCATCATTACCGAGGTTAAGCGCTCTTCTGCTCAGCGCATCTGCTACTACGTTAGCCTTACCAGGATGGTATTCCAGCGTAAAGTCGTAGTCCTTGAAATTACGTCCATCTACGTTGGCGCATGTTGAGCTCCTACGGTCGAACAGTACTTCAAGCTCTTGTGATCGCCGAAAGCGAAGAGTGCTCCGTAAAGGTAGTGCCTCCATATCTTCAGCGCCAAAAACTACTGCCGCTAGCTCCAAGTCGTGAGTAGGATAGTTCCTCTCGTGAATCTTAAGTTTGTCTTGAAGCATCTGCGACCACCTTCCGATGTTGCATCAACACACATCCCAATCCCTGGTGTGACGCATCACAATACACCTCGAAAGGCTCTTCGGGTTGAGGCAAAATCAAAGACAGCGCTGTCGTCAAAAGCTCCTTGATCGTTGAAAGCGGCTTCACACTCCTCGGTCAAGCAAAGGTTGATCCTTCCTCGTCAATCGTGTAAGGCGCGACAATCTTCGAGAAACTTTCAATGAATCTTCGGTAATATCCTGCTAAGCCGACAAAACTCGATCTCAGAACCGTCTTCATACTGTTCCCACGCTATCACCGCCTCAATCTTAGTTGGATCCACGGCTATCCCTTCTCCTGGAAATCACGTGACCTAGAAAATTCACCTCTTCAAGCCAAAATTCACACTTGACAGATTGGCATAGAGTTGCTTATCTCGTAATATCTGCGGTACTCGGCATAGGTGTTCTGCGTGCTCTTCTCGGTTCCTCGAGTAAATCAATATGTCGTCGATGAACACTACCACGAACTGATCCAAAAACGAATGAAAAATCCTGTTCAGGTAGTCCACAAACACGGTGGCGATTCGTCACTCCAAACGGCATCACCAAGTACTCGTAGTGACCGTATCTAGTCCTGAAAGCTGTTTTGGCGACATCTTCCTCCTTCACGCGAATCGATGGTAGCCCGACTTCAAGTCTATCTTGGAAAAGATCGCCGCTCCACGGTTGGTCCATCAAATCGTCAATACGTGGTAACGGATAACGGTTCTTCACGGTAACCTTGTTGAGTTCGCGATAGTCCACGCCTGACCTTGATCGTCCATCCTTCTTCTTAACCAACAACACCGGAGCTCCCCACGGTGACACGGCTCGGTCGTATGAATTGCTTCGACTCCAAGTGTTCGATCCGGGACTTCAACTCTTTCATCTCGGCGGGAGACATCACAGACGGCGCTTTGGAAATCGGTCCTGTTCCTGGAATCGGTCGATGGAGAACTCGACCTCTCGTCTTGGTGGTAATCCCGCACGTCTTCGAAGCGTCCTCAAAATCACACACGCTGGAACATTCTTCACGTCGATCTGCTGGAAAACTTCCGAACTAGCGAGATACATGTATTCCCTAGTTCCTTCTTTCAAAGAAACTCCAATACGTTCGTGAAAGATAATTGGAGACTCCAAGGTCTGGAAAAATTACAGCTTTACGGCACACAGTCCAAAGGACATGGTGGTGTGACAACCAATCCATCCCGAGGATAACATCTAAACCCTTAAGAGGCAAACAAACCAAATTGACCACAAACTTTCTATTGAATAATCACTACACAATTAAGACATGCGGTGTTTGTGACTAAGGTTTTAGCAGTGGGGTTGTAACTACTAATTTAAGCGGTAAAGCGATCACGGTCAAGCTCAAAAGGTTCACACAATCGGAAGAAATGAAGGAATGGGTTGCACGAATCAAAAAGAACGGATAAGGATTTACCCTCGATCTCACATTCACCTTGGATAAGATCATCGGCTCGACCGCTTCCTCGCCACTCATGCAGAAAACTCGCCTTTAGCCACTTGACTTCCGCTTTGGCCTTTGCGCCAAGCATAGTCGGTTCGACTTTAGGTGTAGGACAATCCTTAGCAAAATGCCCTGGCTTCTTGCGGTTGAAACACACCTCCTCCCTACGAGTACGATTACTCGCGTAATGTCCGGCTTTCCACATCGGTAGCAAATCACCTCGACACTGGTCCGACCTCCACTCCTCGGTACTTGGGTCATCGGACGATCTTGTCCCTGTTGTTGTTCCCCGAGGTCGGTCGTAAGGTCTCTTCTGCGGTAGTTTCCTTTACGTGCAAATCTCGCCCCGCACTGGGTCTCACCGGTCCGCCCACAACAGTCTTCTTCTTGTGGCTCCTCACTCCTTCTACCTCGACACATCGGTCAATCGGCTCTTGGAGATTTCGGATCCTCAACGACACCATCGACTTCGAATGTCGAATCTCAATCCTCGTTGGAATCTCTCACTTAACCATCTCTGGTCAACTCGGTCACGAAATGGATGAAATACCTCGCCAACGATTCAAACTTGGCGCATACTCGGACCGTCGAGTTGCCTTGCTGCGATTGAAGAAATTCTGCTCCTTCTCGGCTCGTGCGATGTCAGGAAGTACTTGTCCAAGAACCTTTCACGAAAAAGCTCCCAGGTCATCTCGCGATGTTACGCTATAAGCGCTTGCTTCACTCCTCTCCACCAATACTCTGCGTCTCCTAGCAATAAGTAGGTGGCATAGTCGACCTTCACGTTGTCCCGCAATGAAGTGCCTCAAAGATCTTCTCGATCTCTTGCATCCAAAGATCAGCTTTATCCGGATTTGGCTCACCGTAGAACTTGGTGGATCATGCTTCCTAAAGTCGGCCAATCCTCTTGCTTCAAAGATTACGCTCGTTCTTTGTTCTTTGCAAGTTCTTTGAGTTAACGCTGCCGTCTGTTGAGCCATCGCGTTAACTGTTGAGTTCTGGCGGTGATTGTTGAGCCATGGCTGCCGCCATCTCGGTCATAGCTTGAATAGCTCGTTCCATGTCGACGTTCTCGGTTGCGGATGTCGTATTCCTACGAGGTGGCATTAGATTCCACAAAGTTCAAAACCTGTCGAGAATCTCACAACAAGGATGTGTTAAAACACACCGCTTCAATCAAGAAACAGTTCAAACAATTTCTCAAGCAATAAGTGCTTCACTTAATCAAACGACAATCAACACAAAACAACTAGGTACCCAACACATAACCCGACACAAAGGACTACCCAAATCCTATGCACAAATCGAATCGAATCGCCTCGATACTAAAGTCAGAACGACCCGCTTTCGACCGCTACCGAAGCTCAATATACCGAGCTCGAGTTACCGAGCTCAACACACCAAGCTCAAACATAAACCTATATGAGATGTGTTTTAAAAACAAAACTCTTGTGCCTTTTAAAAAATGGGATATATTTTTTTATAAAACCAACTCGTGCACATCGAGTAATTCTGACTTTTGAAACATGGTGCAACTAAGACACAAGACTTAAATTCAAATAAAACATACATGCATAACATACATATATATATATCACTCGAAATAATAATAATGTATACAAAATACAGAGTAGCAAATGTGTAAAGAAGATACACCTAAGGTACGACGACTTCAAAGGAGTAATCATACCCTGGGGGTACTTCCGGCAGACTCCCACGCAGGGGGCTGCTCCAAAAGTAAGACCACCAGTCTACCCTGTAGCAACAACACAACACTGCCCAAACTGGTCACGACCTCGAACACAAAAGAAAAACTAGTACAATCCTCAGAAAAACCAACATCCAACAAATAAACAATCACGACAGATAGAGGTCGTCACTCGGGTCTTCGTCGACCTCCTCCTCGGCATCGTCTACTGTCGAGTTCCCTGCGCCCTCGACATCGCCTGGGTAACCGTCATGGATTGAAGGCACCACGGGAAAGGGTCAACTTCTCAACAAGTTAAGATAAGCTCGACATAAAAATATAAGCAAACAGCAAAGTATAACAATCACCGACGTGACTCGACCATCTCACTCTAAACTCGACACAACTCACAATTCCATTTTCTCTCGACTCGACAATTTTCCGGAATGCACACGCTGCATCAGGTATGTCGGAAAGTCCAGCCAAGCCTTGGGATCCTCGCTCTCCCTAGGGCTGGTAACTCAGGTCCCGTAGCGTGGCGACGTCTAGTCAATCTCCCGTAAACAAAAGGGGACCTAGCACCCTCAGTTATCCGGGTCACGGCTCAAAAACGTCATACGACTCACCTAGCTCGCTCACTCGATGAACAATTCGCCGCATACGATATTCAAGGAGTTAAACACAAAATATTCAACCGCATGTCAAAATAAAAGAGCAAGCTCGACATGAAGAAACGCAATTCAACATGCAATACACACTTCACGACATATATTCAATCACATATTAAATACATGCAAAACTCAATCATATCACAACATTTCATCTCGACACAAATCAGTAATTCCATACACAATAACATAACCACATAGAATATGAAATGCCCTTACATACTATAACAAATATAAATGTGAAGCGCCCTTACTTAAGGACTTATACAATAAAGCCTTAGAGATATCTAGAAGTAGCCCTTACCGAACTCCAAGTTAAATGCTGCTCGACAACGACCTCGACACAGCTGTCTTCAAAGAACTCGACAACGACTTCTCTTACTCGATCTCGACACGGCTGTCTTCAACGAACTCGACAACGACTTCGATACGTGCGGCTTCTCGGTCGACCTCGACACGTCTGATCCTCGCTACGGATTCTGCTGCCTGCGTCCTTGGATTCGCTTTCCGTACACCTCGATTCGAATTCACTCGGTCTCTGAATCGGACTTCCTAAAACAAACACAACTCAGATCGATCTATGGTTCTAATACATCTAGCTCTCTCTTCCCCAAACTCAACCACAACCAGAAAATATAAAACTCAAGAACTGAAAGATATTTTTCCTCCAACACAAAGTTAGGGATTTCGATCGAATTCATGAAAAGTTATCGATGCTTCACAGAAAGATCGACAACAACAATATTCGAAGCAACGAGCGAAAAACCAGAAAATCAAACGAACCAAAAATGGGGTTTACGGGCATTGCCGATTGCGTAAAAACAGAGAAAGAAATTTTGTTTTACAAGCCCAATTAATCGGTTAAAAAGATAGGTAATATTGTGAAGAAGAAAACCCATCAATTTGATATGATTTGGAAGCATAAACCGATTAAAAATGGAAGAAGATTTAGCGCTAAACAAGAGTACAGATGAAAGAAAATCTGTTCTTCATACCTCAGCGGTGATGGTCGATCAGACGAGATATGGGTCGAGAAGTTGATGATGAACAAAATTGATGAAGAAATCTTGTGCAGAATCTCATTTGGAACTCACGGTTTCGTCGATGAAGATTTTTAAGGAAACAACGAAACACAGAGCGAAGGAAGGAAGAAGAAAGAAGAAAAGAGAAATGAGTGAAGCGGTCGTGGTATACACTGGGCGAGAAAGGGGTAAAAGCGTAACTCCAGCTATAAGATGCCAATCCCAATAATCATCTACCCGTTAACTCGTTCCTCTCATGATTACCCTCTACTCGCTTGGTCAACGACAAGCCGACAATGTAATAATTACAAACAATATAATAATAACGCTGAGTAACGTTCGAAATAATACGAGGTGTCATCTCGACACGATGTCGACAAGAGTACTCGTGCAAATGTACAAAGGTCTAACACGAGATCGTGAACGCGGTCTCCTCGGCTCGACTTGCGTCCTCATCATTTCGATGCAGCGACTTCATCAACTCGACTGACCTCCTCATTTCGGCGGCTAGTGTACGTGGTCTCATCAGCTCGACAAAAGATCTCGGCAAACGATCTAGTCACGGGATCTCGACACAAGGTCTTGGTCGAGGTCTCGATACGTCGTCCTAATACGATGTCGATCTCGTCCTCAGGTGTTACAATTTTCATCTTATAAAGGAATAAGTGTTTAATTTGAATATATATGTGCCTCTGATTTTTGTGCCTCTAAAATGTCTGCGTCTGATTGCATATGTGCCTCTGTTTTCATGTGTGCCTCTGTTTTCATATGTGCTTTTGTTTTTAAGTATGCATTTGTTTTTGAATGTGCCTCTGTTTTAGTTATAGCATCTATTTTTTTTTAATATGCCTCTGTTTTATATATATTCATTATTCATTATTTAATTATTTATTCTTATTTGCATCATCTGTTGTTGTTAACTGTTCATATTCATGTAAGTCAGTTATAAGTTCCCTCTGGGAATCTTGGTGTACATGTGTCTCTCTAAGACTGGTTGATGCGTTAGTGGCTGAGATTTACTCTTATTGAGTCATTATTGTTTTTACTGCCCGAGGACAGTTTTACTGTGCCTCTTTATTGCTTTATTTGACACGTATCATTTATGAAACAACAAATTTTTTAATTCATTTATTTTGAAAACTGAACAAGGCGGTTTGCCTTCTTTAACAAGTTTATTTCCCACTCACCCCACTCACTTCACCCACTACTCACACAATCTCTCTCTGAGAAACCACACTCTTTAAACCCTAAACCTCTCTCTCGCTACCTGCTCTCTGTATCTCTCTGCTTATCTGCAATGGCCGCTCCACAGCAAGTTGTATATAGTCCTGAACTAGAAAACCTACTATGGCAAACATCGAGCAACACCAACTGAAAGTGATGTGTGAACATCAAGTGGACTTCAAAGATTTGGCTGATAATGGGTATGCATTCAGAACTGATTTTACTGATATAGGAATCATTGATGTCTTCTGCATGGAGAACTTCCCCGTCTATCAAGAACTAGTGAAGGAATTCTGGATGTATGCTAAATGTAAAGACAACACCATCCACAACTATGTTTAAAGGAGAAACATTGTGATAACTTAGGATATAATTTCTGATGTTATCAAATGTCCTAATTCTGGAAGAGTAATCAAGGATTACTGGGAAAATGAGTATGGTGGAATGGATACCATCAACGATACAATCATTGAGAAGCCTGGTGGTTCAAAGGCCGTGGATATGAAGAACAAGTTCAGGGTGCTCTTCAAGATCATCATGAACTGCATTGTGCCAAAATCTGCATCTGTTGACACTGTAAGCAGTGACCATAAGTTCATCATGTGGCATTACGAGGTTAAATCCAAACTCAATATGCCAAGTCTCATATTTGACCACCTGCGCAGAAATGTTATGTTCTCCAGGAAAGGAAAGAACTTGAATATAAGCTAGAGTTGCACTCCAAATCATGAGTATACCAATCTTCAACAATGATAACTTGAAGAGGATGAGAGTTTTATCTTCAGAAATTATTGCTGAAATCCAGAAGGAAGAGGAAGCTGCTGCCAAGCCCACCAGGAAGGGAAAGAGGAAGATTACTGAGGTTGCCTCTCTTGAGCCTACCAGAAGAGTAACAAGGAGTACTGGTATTTCGATTGGCTCCCATGCGCCTCCACTAGTCCCACCAGTGAGACCTGCCTTCATGCCCTCAGCAATACCAGAAGAAATAGAGGAGAAGAAGGTTGAAGCTGATGAGATGATTAAAAAATCTCAAGGCTTATTCCATGAGGATCTTAGACGGAAAAGGCTTCATCTTGAAGCCTCTACTACTGCAACTGCTCTTCCTGTGGTCGCCTCCACCACTGCTGCTACTGCAACCACCACAAAGTTGAAGAAATTAACTAAGTTGGCTGATCTCCCTGCTGCTAAAAAACCAAAGGTACTTGACCAAGTTGTTAATCTTTATGACTCTGTGTATGGTACAGGTACTGCTGCTACAGGTTCCTCTGCAACCCAACCCTCACAATCCTCTCAAACTCTACCTTCAAACCCTATTCCTCCCATCAGCCCATCAAATCCTATTCCTACTCCACAACCTTCTAAATATGTTCCTTCTCCCAAACCTTTTAAACCTTCACCTCCTAAAAAGCCTTTGCCTCCTTTACCCTCTGACTCCTCTTCATCTGATGATGATGAAGAAGATCATGTCCCATTGAGACAGAGATAGAGACCTATACCCAAAGTCTCAATTCCTTACATTGAGCCCCTCTCTGTTGCCCACCCAACAATAACCACTACTGCACCTATATCTTCACCACAACCCACGCCAATTCCTTCACCTCAACCACAAACAACTACCACAACTCCACCACATCCAGAACTCACTAAAACTCTATCACCACAACCTAAACCTACCACTCCTCCACCTAGTCCTAAATCACCTCCATTAGTTCAACCTAACTTAAACCTACCATCACATCTTGAAACAGAACTTGAGCCTATTATCCAGGAAACACAATCCCCTACACCTGGCTCTGATACGATTTGTGATGTTTAACCCCTCACTACCTTACATCCCCTTGCTACCTTCACCACCACAAATCCCTTCTCCACCCCATTCACTATTTTTGCCTGAGCTTGAATCTACTATAGAATCAATTGTAGATGATGACCTGGTCATTGCTGCTACAATTGATGCTGAAGTAGTTCAAGAACTTGAACTGGAAAATGATGATGTAACCATCATTGATCCACCAACCCTGCACCTTCCTGTACTTCCTGCTCCAGTTGTTCAAATTGGGTGTGAGCCTCCTCCCAACCATCGTGCGACAGTAGTTGTGCCTCCTAATCCATACCTCTTTGCTAGATATGAGGTGTTTAAGGCTAAGAGGACTTTTGAGCTAGATATAGAGAAATACATTGAAGAAGACAGAATGAATGGTGCTGGATCTGCTTTGGCTCTGGAGGACTTCATGGATAACTGGTACTTTGTGAACTTTTGGTTTGAGAAACACAAAAGGGATCAACTTGAGAGAAATAGAAGACTCCTAACTGCTTCTGCTTGGAGGGTACCTCAAAGGGTTGTAACCCCAGCTGTTTGGGAACCAGAACCTGCTCTCATACCTCCACTTGCCCCTGATCCCCAACACAAAAGGGATCAACTTGAGAGAAATAGAAGACTCCTAACTGTTTCTGCTTGGAGGGTACCTCAAAGGGTTGTAACCCCAGCTGTTTGGGAACCAGAACCTGCTCTCATACCTCCACTTGCCCCTGTTCCTCCACCTGCACCAGAACCAGTAACTCCTCCTCCTGCTTCAACTACAATGGTGACTCAACCTTCTGCTTCTAGGTCTGCTTCTGCATCCATGAGTCATTCTATTGTTGTCCCTAAAGAGGTCTTGGACCAACTTGTTGAAGACAACAAAAGCTTCAATGAATTCATGGAAGTTTCGAACAAGAGACATGAGGATGTCACTTCTATGCTACAGTTTATAGTGGATCAGTTGAAGAAACCTTGGATAGCCTTTATGTTTTTGTTCACCCTTTTGTTTTTAGCCATGTACTTGTTTTTATCTTTTTAGTTGGAAAACAATTTTGTACTATGGTATTTTTACCTGAGGAATAAAATTATTATCTTTTGATACTTATTCTGTTTTAACTTTATCTTTCTCAAACTTTGTTTTGACTATGATGTTCTTTATTTATTCTTAACCTTTTTGTCTGATGACAAAAGGAGGAGAAGAAAATATAGCAATATAGAGTAATTGATGAACCTGATGTATCAATCAAGTGTCGTCATGCATTGCATTTGTGTATTATTTACTCTAAGGCATTAACTTGGAATGTATAATCTGATGAAGTGTTAATATATATGCTCTGATAGATCTCTCTGTTAATGAAAGCTCTGATACTTTATTTAGAATGCTCTGATGTGATACGTTCATCTGATGTGACTTTACACTTAGAAAATATTTATATGTGCTTAATTCAGGGGGAGCCTCTAAAATTCTTTTAAGTAAATATTTTTCTAACGAAAAATTGTTCATCAATCTATGTATTTGTCATCATCAAAAAGAGGAGATTGTTGGAATCAACTGGATTCAGAAACAATGAGTCTTATGTGTTTTGGTGATAAAAAATAGTTAATAGAACAATTTATGCTCTGATGTGTTTGTTAGTGTGCAGAAGTCACTATTCATCAGAAGGAATTATCTTAGAAGACTAAGTGAAAATGTGTATTTCACTCTCAATTTCATAAATCTGAGTCTGGCATTAATCCTCTAAAAATTACTGACGTCATCTTCTGATAGCCTCACTCTGTCTTGGACAACGCTCTATTATCAGTCAACGCTATCATAGACCATGCTCTCGTGAGACCATGCTCTGTCTTGGTCAACGCTATGTTTTTTGTTAACGCTCAACAGACTATGAATAGACTACTCAGTGGAAACTTTCGTCTGTTTCTAAAAGACTCTGTTATATGAAAGGCCAACAAATTATGTACTGAAAAACTTGCCTCTGTTTCAAGCTCACTCAGGTGAACAAAGTATCTCAGTAACAAGCATCGTCTGTTTGACAGATGCTCTGATTGGAAATCAGACTGAGTGTTCATTAAAGGCTACATCATGTATTAAAGAGATCTCATTGATGAGTATTTTAATGTACGAGGAATCAAAGGCCAAAGGGAATGTCAACAGATATAAACATCAGAAAACTTGCTCAAGAAGTGTCTTATTTTCAAAAGATCATAAGGGACAAGATCCTGCAAAAGTCTGTTGTGTCAGTATGCAAGCACATAGTGGAAAACGACGTGACTTACTAAAGCCAAGAAAAAGGGATCTGAAGTTTTATCCATTGGTGAAAGAGCTGTTAAGACACAATGATACTATTCACAACCCTAGGTATATATACCTTACTTATCTCACTGAAGTAGGTGAAAAAAAAAAAGCGAAAAAAACGTGATACAAGTGAGCAACCAAGAATCATTCCAAGTATCTGAGATCACATTGAACAAGCACTTAATCGTTTTATTCTTTCTGTTTGAAAGTTATTTCTTGTACTTAAGTTTTTCATTGTATATCCTCTCTATTGAGAGTTATTTGATATTGTTTCAAACAATTTTTGAACATTGTATCTAGCCCAGTAGTGGCTATATTCCTTAGAGGCTTGACTGCACTAATCGTTCTAAGAAGTTGTGAGTATAGCCAGTTTGACAGTATTATACTCTCAAGTGTAATCAGGTTAATTATAGTGGAGAAATCCTTCAAGTGTGTGAAGGGACTAGACGTAGCTATCAGGTGATAGTGAACTAGTATAAATCACTGTGTCATTCTCTTCTCTTCTCCTTACTTACTTACTTTGTTATTTTATTAACAAGTTGTTTTGAAACGGTTTTCATAAACACTCATGTTTTGCGAAAAGATTTTTAAAACCCAATTCAAACCCCCCCTTTCTTGTATTTTTGCCACGTTCAATTTCATATATCCAACGTAGCACATAACTCATCCAACCAACATAGGCAATTCAAAGATAAAAGCAACCAACATAGGCAATTCAAAGATAAAAGTCAAAGCATGCTATTCAGGTACTTCAAACTTATACCGCCAAATAGTCAAACACACAATCATATCAATAGTCAGTCATAATATTAAATAATATTTTTATGGAAACTCCCAACACTTGGTATCATTCCCAATGAAACGTCCCAAGTTGGCTTAAGCATCATAGTTTCTTAATGGGCGAAGGGTTGTGATCCCTTTTGCCACATTAAATTTTAAAAGCTAGTATTGCCTCCCCGGCATGTTAGCCGACTTCCCTATCTTATCTAAGCTTGTGGTGGTAATCCTTAAGTTCCTAAACAGGTTGTTGCCTTCTCCCCACACAGCCACAAGATCAGTTTTGTAATTCGCAATGAATATGTTAACGGGATCATCGAACTGTGTAAAATCAAATAACAATGACCATATCAACCTCAGGGACCAAAATAGAAAAAAATTACCAAAAATAAACAAGGGACCAGAATGGATATCAATAATCTATATCAAATTCAGAAGAGCTAAAAGCGATAAATTTAGTTTTGAACGAATACATGAGAGTTACGATACCGAAAAATCATGGCAAGGACCAAAATAGTACTTAATCAAACATAGGAACTAAAAGCAAACACTCTATTAACCAAGAGGCAACTGAAATAAGGGATTAATATAAGTGCTTACCACTTCCCCAAAGAGGAACTGAAGCCAAACTAAGCACCAAACCACATACTCGCATGTTTAGGCACTGTACAGACTAACAAGGCCCTAAAAGATCAAAATAACTCAAATGAACACCAAAACAAAGAGACATTTAGAAAAATTGAAACCAAAATGGAGGATTCAATCTTAGAAATCTTACCAGAACAGTAAGATGACGCAAGTACCGAAAGGATCATGAGATACCGAACATGACTTTGGTGATGATAATTAGTATGATGGAACCAACTCTAAAGATGTAGAATTGGTCCTTGTTATGAGAAGGGATGAAAATGACAAGAAAGGGAGGGAGAAAGGTCTCTAAGACATGAGAAAATGAGTATTTATAGAAGTTGATGAAAGGCACCTTCACGTCGCAAACAAGTCTTGTTCACATTATGAAACCAAGTTGTTGACATGTGTTTCGTATGTGTCAAGTGAGTCGTATGTGGAACATACACGAGCATGAGTCATTGATATCTCGCATCGTGAAACAACACGATTTACGTCGTGAAGACTGTTTTTCGTGTAGCGAACAAGGTAAAAGTAAAATTGTTAGTTTTAGTCTCTCTATAACCTTAGGCCTATCAAAACCTTAATATAAGGTCCTAATCCATGGTTTCTAATCCCAATTAAGCAACTATGCTATCATACTTACACAGACAACTATACTACTAGGGTTCTGAGTATTGGGATGTGACATTACCATCCTTTAAAAGAAATTTCTTCCTTGAAATTTTGACGTTCATAGAATAGATTGGGACATTTTCACAAAAAGTTGTCCCAAGGATTACAGAATGATTTCTTGGATATAGATGATATCTCAGAGATAGAATACTTTTAGCTGAAGGAATGATGATATCAAAAAAAGAAATGATTCCTTAAGGTTCTACCCAAGGCTTGTTACTCAGATTATCGCACTTTCTCTCACCCTTCACAAGTTATCGGGTGATTAGTCCCGTAATTGGTTGTCGAGTGAACAGAAACTGTAACAATTGTAAGAGTAAAAAGTGTACACTTATCTTATGTCGATCTAAAGCATTCTCCTTGGTAATCTTTAGCAAAGCTCTAGATGAAAATGTTTCCAGACACATTGTCATCTACAGTGCTCCACAAAAATTCATCGAGGTATAATGCTACTACCACACACTTTGATTCTTTCTAATCATATTTTTTCAAACTGTCTAACATTTCTTACTTATTCTAGTCTTCTGGATTCTCTCTATCTTAAACTAACTTTCTCTTTAACTCTTTGCATATTCTACATCTTCTATTTACCACTTCTTTCCTTCTATACCTTGAGATCAGTTATCATTGTTCATCATTTCCATATACTGTCTATATTACTTTTTACCACTAAATCTAATTTGCTTGTCTTCTTTAAATCTTCGTCTTCCTCCGTATCGGTTCAATCCTATAAGTATTGGAATAAGTCCACATCTAACCACTTACTTATTTAAGCTATCATTTTAGTATTTCAAAACTATAATCCCACTTTTATCTTTTCTTGATCTTACTTTCTCGTCTCACAAATCCTTAACGAAATTCTAATCTAGTACTTTCTTAGTTCCTAAATCGGTTGTCATACATAAAATGTATTCTATAATGGTTAGATTCACAACCGATGTAGAAAGTTTTCAATTTAATTACAAAAATGCTATTGCATTTTTTATTTACAATGATTGCGAATTAACTGTTGTAATCTCTATTATAGAATCCATTTTTTGCACTAGTGAAATGGATAATAATGGCATGTGGAAAACATGGAAACGTGATTAGTATATCCAACATCCAATCTTATTTTTATGCATATTTTACTTGATTTACACACTAAATTTGGCATACAAGTGTGCAACGCAAACAAGGAAAGATGAATAAAATTAAGGACAAAACAAATACACTTCCCACTATGATTCGATGTGGTAATAACTACACCCTCCATTCCAAATTGACTGTCGTTATAGGTAAAAAAAATCAAATTAAGTGTCATTTTATTTTTTTAATGCAACATTTATTATTTTTTCCCGATTTTACCCCTAGATAAATAGCGTTTACATCACTCTCAAGTTAATATATTCCACTATACATTTATGACAATAGTTAATAAGAACCTTTTTCTATAATATTTCAATAGTTAACAAGAACAATTTAATAAAATTATTCTACTCATTAAGTTATTTATTTCTTTTCTTAATTTTTGTGAAAAAATCTTAAACGTCATTTGATTTGAAATGGAGAGAGTAACAAACTATATTTATCTAGAAAATATTTTTCTAAAATGAGCAATTAAGATCTTAACCCACTACACCATGTAACCCCTAAGGTATAATATTTTTTGATTAAATAAAATAAATTATGATCTTAACCCACTACACCATATAAATTATGATCTTAACCCACTACACCAAGTAACATTTTTACAGCTCAATTCAGAGACAAGTTACCTTTAAAGGAGATTTTCTTTCTATATTCCCAACAACTTCATTCTCTTGCAAATTTAGTAAGCTACCAATAGCCTACATTGGAGGATGAAAAACAATGACATCCAAACCAAGAAGTGCACTTTGTCTTTAATTTCTATCAGACAAGAAATTGGATTTATATTATCTTGTCTTGATAAGAATATCACTGTCATGTTATGAAAGATAAAACATATACATGTTGTTTTGTGTCAAAACCGTGTAGGAATCCACTAGTTCAAAACATGACCTGTTATGTTTTTAAGGAAAAAATAAAGAATCCAAAGCTTTTAGTTAAGGGTGCATCAAGAATAGATAGAACCCCACAACAAGAGTTGAACAAGACTTGTATAACCGTTGTTGCTTTCTTGAAAGCCTATTGTAGTCCAGGTTGGATTAATTACTAAATTATGAAAGCTTGTTAACTCAGATAAATATTGTTTTTATCTTAAAAAAATCCTTAGAGTTTACAAGTACCTATAGAGAAACTAGACAATAGAGCTTCTGAAAAGGTTTAAATATCTTTTACTTCCTTATAAATATTTAAGTTTTTGCTTTTAGTCCTGTAAAATTTTTTGTTTATTTTTAGTCCTTAAAATATAAAAAAATTTTCGTCTAGTCCTAGTTGTTTTGGTTTTAGTCCCTATAATTTTTGTTCATGTCGGTTTTAATCCTTGTAATACGTGGAATATGTTGATTTTAGTCCCTGAAATATAGATCATATAAGGACTAATTCGAAGATGAACAAATATTACAAGGTCTAAAGTAAAACAAGGACTAAACACAAAATTTTTTATGACAGAGACTAAAAACAAACAAAAAACTTTACGAAACTGAAAGCAAAAATTGATATATTTCCAGGGATGAAAGACTTATTTAAGGGTTCTGAATATGTGGAGGTGTAGAAGCTAATTTCAAATTATACGTGAGAAGTTAGTACTAGAAGACTCATACTCATAGCAAGATTAATTCAATTTTTCTTTTTCCATTAGTACTTTTTGAAAAGCTTATCCAAACTGGCACTATGCTTTGTAATAGGCATGCATGCATGCATATTAAGTACTTATACCATCTGCCTTAAATAATCACCTTTCTTGTAATGTTATTTACAGTTAGATATTCAACTGCTTTATGTTATCAACCAAGCAAGAAGCCAGAGTTTTGCAGCTTAAAATCTCTAGGTGTTATAACATGTGAATATCTATGAGATATGGCTTATTGACATTGGAGTCTTATAATGTGTGTATGTGTGTCAATATATATGCACTAGTAGAACTGAAAGATTACAATATAATTATGCTTGTGTGGATCTTTATAAAACCATCATAGAAAACATTCACTCCTTGTGTGATTTTAAGTTATAATGTTTTGAAGGTGTTGTTTTTGTTAAGAACATAGTTTAGTGTTTCAGGTTTTGAAGCTGGGGGACAAAATGTGCCCTCAAACATATATCCTTGGTCAATTATTGGAGATGAATCATCCATACTTGTATCGACTGATCGAACCTCGTGCTTTAAGCACAACAAGATTGCGCTGAGGATGGAGGTACTTTGTGACAGCCACAATTTCTGTCTACCTGGTGGTGTTGGCATCTCTAATCCTGGTTTTTGGGGCATGGTGAGACTTTATACGTAATATCATGTTCATATCCTTCAATTTCTTTCCTTTTTGAAGTTTTTCCTTCCATTATGTGACTACCAAATCCTAAAAGAAAATAAGAATGAAATGCAAAACTCTCTCTTATAATGTCAAAATTTAATCTATGCAATGTATATATAGATAAAGAAAAACTAAAATTTATTAGTTACTTGTAAAAGTAGTTCTATTCTTTGTAACTTTTTGGCACTTTTTTATTCTCAGTGCAGAATATTGAGCAAGGGAAGAAATACAAAGTGGTCTTTTATGTTCGTTCAACAAAAGGAATGGATCTAAAAGTTTCATTGGTTGGATCAGATGATAGTGTAAAACTGGCTTCAACTGACATCCAATTGTAAAGACTCTACACTTAATTTTATTCAATGAGAGATTCACTTTGTGTTTATTGAGTGATATAGTACTACTGATTGATCTATATGTTGCAGGGGTATTGGTCTAAATGCTTTCACATGGAGAAAGGTGGAGAGTGTTTTGGAGGCCAACGCAACAAATCATAAATCAAGCCTTCAAATAACAACAACCAGCAGAGGGGTGGTATGGTTAGACCAAGTATCAGCTATGCCCTGGACACATACAAGGTCTGTTGAAATCATTTGAATCATTATGAGAAGGTTTCAAATTACAGTCGATGGTGATCGCTATTACGTCGCGATCATGCCTAATTTGCAAAAAATTGCAGACAAATGCAGTTGGCATGGTCACAATTGCAATCGCGATTGCAATTATGCCGCGATCATGCCTAATATGCCAAAAATTTGCCGACAAATACAGTTGATGTGGTCGCAATTGTAGTTGTGATTACGATTACGTTGCGGTCATGCCTAATTTGCGAAAAATTTTCCAACAAATGCAATTGATTGGTCGCAGAAGTCCAAAAAACCTTAGCGTTACAGCCACAATCCCGGGCACAGATATGTTTGAGACAGACAGGAAAAGTAAAGCTCACACAATAACGACAAAACCAAGTAATTGAGAAATTCCATTTAAATCAATATCATTTTTAATGGTTGCTATTGGTTTTAGGAAACTATTCCTTTCCCTTCGAGGATTGAACTATCCTCGTTATGGTAACTCTTTCTATTGGGGTTTCATTTGCATGGAGACTTAAACATGTTCCCCCCCCCCCCCTTCTGGATAATGAGCAATATGCTTAGTAGGTTTACTAAACATAATATATGTTTTGACTTTATTTCTCTTTTTGCATATGTTTTTATCTATTATAGTTCAGCTTCAGCATAACTTAACGAAGGTGGAGTATGAAAATCGATAAAAAATGAGGATCCTAAAATGCCAATTCTCCATTTTAATTTTTTCCTCTCAACACATTATGACAAACATAGTCTAGAGGAATATACATTGTATAGCACTAGATGTCATATTATATATATGGTGGTATAAATATTTAAAATAATATAAATTACTTAATATAACTTTTATATAAGTTGTATTTTAATTTTTATTGTTGATTCCTACTAGGGGTTAGCTACTCCAATTAATGGAATAAATTACAACTTCCCAAAGTTAAGTATTTGGAATTCAAAATACAATGACAAAGCTCCAAATATCCAAAAGATAGATGAGTTGTTACATTTCAAAATATGACACTAAAATTAAAGATTCAAACTTTTAGCTCGCTTGATCACCTTTCGGATCCTGCTTATTTGAAAAACAATTAGAAAGGAATGAGATAAAAATCTCAGTAAGTCCTCCACGGACCCCTTTCCAACTCGGTTCCCAATACAACATGACAATTTCATAGTCAAGAAAATTCATAATGTTACCACAGTCCAATAAGCATTAACAAATGCACAATGAATCCAAGAGAGTATATAATTGACCCTCAATGGAATTTTTCAATAACGATACACAGTGAATCCAAGAAAGTATAGAAGTGACTTTCCATGGAATTCTTCAATAACGATACACAGTGAATCCAAGAAAGTATAGAAGTGACTTTCCATGGAATTCTTCAATAAACAATAATCAATGAATCATAAAACATCATTAAGTTCAATCATATCAAACTCTTAACCATTCCTACAAGCATTTTAATAACTCAAACATGTAGACAACCTCCCATAAGGCTATAACAATATACATGATTGAATTTAAAAGAAGAAAGGAATTTCGAGAATTTGGAGAAAACTGCCCAAAATTCGCTTAGCGCAAGACTGTCGCTTAGCGAGATTCTTGCTTAGCTCAGATATTTCGCTTGAGTGAAACTGGGGCAGAACTGACCCCCTAACTGCAGCGCTGAAGGTCGCTCAGCGCGATTCTACGGCTTAGCGAATTTAACAAGTTTCAAACATCAAAACTCATATTTTTCAACCCAAACCTCTTCCAAAACTCAAGTCATTGATTCCAATCAACCAAATAGCACTCAAACAAGAAACAAATTGATCATTCACAATCATTTCAACATGCATTAAAGTCAAATATTGCAAAACTCATTTTTGTGCAACCCACACTCAAACATACATTTCAAATCCACATTTTCATGCTTCCAAATCAATCATGCACTCACTAATCATGCTTGAAATCAGAACCAACATGCAAAAAGGGAAGGAAAAGAAACCATAAGTGTTGGGTCTTATTGGTTGCCCAAACTCTAAGTCAGGAGAACTCACAATGAGCTCAAGAAGATGAGCTAGGAAGCTTGAAAGCTTGGGACCTTCACCTCCTCTCCTTCTCCAAGCTCGAGCTCCACACCAGAGCTCTAAGGCAGCTCCAAAGCTTCACTCAAATACCAAATCTTCAGCTCTAAATGCTAAGAAACAAGGAAGAGATGAAGAAGTCAGCAACTCTTCTCTTCTCCTTCCCCAAAATCGCAAACCCTAGGCCCCATCTTCTTCCTCTTCTTTTCTTCTTTCTCAGAAAATGGAGAGAGAGAGAGTGAGAATGAGAGGCTGAGGGTCGAGACATATTAATGCCTAAATTACACCCCCAATATTATAATTGTTCCCCCAATATAATTACTCAACTATTAATTCAAAACATATTAATGCCTAAATTAATAAAGTCAAATAATTAAATTACCCTTTTTTTACAATCAAAGGTGCGTACTTATGTTACTTGCAAATGAAAACTTTTGGATAAACTATTTATATCATATATTTTTACATAAAGATGAATATTTTACAATAAAACATATTATCATCTATATAAAAGTTTATTAATATTTAAATTATAAAGTAAAAAATATATTATAAAAAGATTGAATACCATGAAAGAATACTCGTATACTTTTTATAGAATGAAAAGTACAGGGCCGGTCCTTAGATTTTGGGTGCTTTGGACGAACCAAGAAAATGGTGCCCTTATAATTATTTAAATATTATTCTCCTTGTATTTTTTGTTGGAAAATCATTAATAATTCGTTCATAATCAAGGTTCTTCAAAAATCGTTTTCAATAAAAATCAAAGCAAGACTATTTAATCTATCTTGTAACATAGTAGATCGCGAATAAGATTTTAAGACCATCTCTAATGCAATGCTACACAAGCATTTTGCTTAATAAGACTTGATGCTTACAAGAATTTGACCACTGGAGAGAGAAGAGAGAGAATATGCTTATTTGGTTTGGTGCTATCGCTACTTTCCCTAATATTGTAGGGCCAGTTGGCATTTTTTATTTTGAATAAATGGATGGAAACATATATAAAAAAGAAAAATAGAAACTTATGATAAATTAATAAAGAAACTATTAATTACTAAGTCATATATAAATTACTAAGAATAAGTATTTTAATAGAAATTACATATTCATATACTTTTGTTTTTTTTTATCTTTAATTTATACCGTGCTCCACGGACCATCATAATATAGATATGTTGTCTACATGACCTTGAAGTTATATTTTATATTTACAATTATTCAACTTGTTGATATCTACAATTATTAAACTCTATTCAATATAATAATTTATTTTTCACACGGAATATCATTCTACCAATGCCGATTATTCCGTCCATGTCAAAATAATATCCATTATAGTTATTAAGTTAATATCTGTTACACTCCGTGATTGACGGTCCAAATATTTGTTTCATTTAAGACAATTTTAATTTTCTTTTAGTGTAGTATATAAAGCATGAGACACAAGGGTATATACAGTTTACAAGAAAATACAGGAAAATTTTATTCAACAAAATGTTTTACATGAAAGAAATTAATATCTATATGTAAATTGATTAATTTAGAAATAGATAAAACATTACACATTAGCTTAAAATTTTATATGAAAGCAACAAGAGATTTACACTTAAAGATAAATTTTAGTTTATTCACAAGGATGAACATTCTTTGTTACATGTTTGGAATCTAACATCTTAACAATATTTATACAAATTATTGTTCCTTAATTTCTTTATTATTAATAACATATATTTATCTTAATAATTTATTTTTCACATTAAATTTCCTTATTTTTAACAAAATCATTTACCCCATGCATGGCACGGGTTAGTTACTCAAGATCATAAATAAGCTATAACAACGTCAAATATGCCTTTTTTTCCAGCGTCGAATATGGCTATTATTATTTATTATTTTCCTTTTGTCGGGAAGTTTTATCTAGTTTATATTTAGTTTTCAGTGTTAATTTAAATATGATAATCATAGACAGATTCATCCATCTGTTTTACTGGGTATATAATAGTTATTTGTAACTTTGAAATAGTTATAATTTGTAATCAATGATTGAAATAAACCAATTATTATATAAATTTTTGTAATGAAGGTCCTTTTAAAAATGTTTAGAAAAAATGCATATATAACGTTTTAATTATATAAGCCACGCATACCGTTCATGGCACGGGTTACCATACTAGATGGTGATGTATTTTGGGTTCAAGATCTCTATTTTATGCTTTCATTATATTAAAAATGTTTAATTCTCAAATTTTGGTTGTTTTCAAATTTAAAATAAAAATTGTCTTTCAATAAGATAATTATTTTGAGAATATAATATTAATTTTCATTATAACTAAATATTCTAGGGAGGCTTAGATATTGAAGGTTTGAATGTATACATAATGTTGTTTCTTCTGAACTCTAGGTATAAGATTATAATTTTTAACTATAACCCGTGATTAGCACGAGGTTACAGATATATTGTAAAAAAATATGATTATATGATCTAAATCTATGCTCAAAGGGAAGCTTAGATATTGATGGTTTCAATGCATACAAAATGTTGTTTCTTTTAAATCCAGTTGTATGATTACAATTTTTAAGTATATATTATGCGTAGTACGCCCCAACAAATATATTGTAAAAAATATCAACTATTTTTTATTTAAGAAAATTACAATGTTCTTTTAGTATAATATATAAAGCATAATACATTTCTGTATACGAGTCCGTTTACAAATGTTTAGAAAATAAATTATATATAATGTTTCAATTATTTTATAGAAAAGTTTATAAGACACACATACTTACGCATGACACGGGTTGGAATACTAGTGTGTATGCATGCAAATACATTAACTATTTCCATAATTTTAAAATAATACTTCTATTATAAATAATTCAATTAAATTATATATATATAAATTAACTGAATTATTTAGAATAGAAGTATTATTTTAAAATTATGGAAATAGTTAATGTATTTGTATATATGTTGTATTAAGCTAAAAAAGGAGGAGGGATATGTGGTAATTCATGAGCTACATAATACTGTACATATACCTATGATCATAATATAATAATATGTATATGTATTAGTATAATAATATCACACCATTATATTATAATACTTATCTATATATTATATAAACCTGGTAAATGCTACAGTGATCTACTACAGTATTCTATAGTGCCTCAATCACCTAAAATCTCATTATTATACAAAATCCATGTTATCGGCTGTCGTGTTTGATAAAACCCATTTTTATACTACCAGCCTGATCCCCACTTCTGATTTATATATACTTTTTTTTTATTTTTTTTTATCTCTTTCTAGGTGCTTCTAGGTGATAGTAGTCCCTAGCTCCATGACTACACCACTTCCGAAAGGTAGGTGTTTTTACTTTTTTGTTTTGGCATTAATTATTATTTTGTTATTTCATACATTTTAAATATTTTTTCATAGTTAATGTAATTTGAGAAGTTTGGTATGCTAAGAATCTTTTGCGTTTTGGTAACAAGTCTATTACTGTGGAGCACTCAATTTCTTTGATAACTTCTATTGCCAGACTCACTGGTTACCTCTCTGATGGCTGTATGAATGGTACTATTGATGATTTAGTTATTCTCAAAAAATTTATGGTCTCTGGCAAGCCACAAAAAGCTATTAAAATTATTGAAGTTAATTGGCATCCTCCTTATTGGTCTTGGATTAAAATTAACACAGATGGCACTACTCATGGTTCTCCTGGTCTGGCGGCTTGTGATGGTATTTTTAGAGAAAGAAGCGTCGCCACTCTAGGTTATTTTGTTCATCCCATTGGTATTGCGAATGCCTTTTCAGCTGAGCTTATGGGGGTGATTGTTGCTATTGACTTAGCTTTCAGGAAGGAATGGTTGGCATAAAACATGGTTAGAATGCAATTCGAAGCTGGTCTGACAGTGTAAGGCAGCGTGCTTCCCTGGGTCTTAAACCCTCTTGATCGGGGTTCGAGCGCTGCGTGAGGCAAAAACTCCGTCTGAGGGAGCAGAGAAGTCCTATGAGTAGCATAGCGGGCTCAGCTGGGCTAGAACCCCAGTGTTGGACCCAAAAGTGGCCAGTAACCCAAATGTTACATTTTTCAAGGGTTTTGTCCTAGTCCCCCATCCTTTTTTGTATCATTTTCTCTTTTTTTGAATAAAAATAGGTGGAAGTACTCTTTTTCCATCTACATGTTTTTTTTTCCCTAATGAGGCTTTTGCATCAGAAGGTTTTAGTGAAGCTCATTTCATTCCTTTGCTTTAAAAGGAATGAACTGTAAAATTCAAATGTATTTGTTTTATATCAATTAATAAAAATAAAATAAAATAAAAACTGAAACTGTGTGTAACACAGGTACCTTTCTAGTAATATTTATAAACAACAATTAAATATGGCTTCGGGAAGCTCCTCCTGTAAGCCTTTGTGCAGGATCTTTGCGCAACACCTGTGGAGAAGCGGACGGTAACATTCAATGATATAACGGAGATGAGGCTAGGCAGAGCATTGGTCGGTCTAAGTCGGTTTCGGGCCAAAAATTGTTAATCCGACGAAAACCGAAATGGCTAAATCAAGGCCCGTTTCCGTCCATTTGTGCTGACGGTTTGTTCGAATTTCGGGTAGAACGGGTGACGGGTTTCACGGGTGGGTTGTAATGGGCTGAAACCTTAGCATAAAAAATGAACGCCATTTTCCTTCATTCAAAAAAAAGTGCAAATGGGTAGAAGAAATTCCAATACAGAAACAATCCGCAAAGAGGTAAGAGGAAAATACTTTCTACGAAATCTGGTCTTTAAAAAACGCAATACAAAAAATTTACAAACACAAAAATTGCAGAGCCACATCTTCTCTGGGTTTCATGCGCTGCTGGTGAGGAGGAAAACAGCACAGAGCAGAAGAAAGCGCAGTCACTGCAGAGGAAGACAACAAAGAGCAGAAGAAATCTATGCCAGCGTAGAGAGAGACCACACACAACATCTCCTTCGCAGAGGGACTAGTAAGATCTTGACAGAAGGAGGTGGAGGAAAGATTGAGAAGAGGGATGGCATTGAGATTTTTTAGATATTGATGAACATTAAGATTAAGGGAACGATTGTGAGAGAGAAGTGGAAAATAAAGGGACGCGAGAGTTTTGTCATCGGGAAGAAAAGAAGTTAAATGGCCAAGTTTTGTTTTGATGTGAATTAAATGGTCAAATTATTTGTAGCAAAAAAAAAATTAAATTATTAATAATGATAATATTATTCTAAAAACTATAAAAAGAAGTCACGCCCTTCTAGGAAAGAAACACATAATCAAAAAATCTTAGCCATTCAAGTCATCTTCTCCTGATATCATATCTAATGGTGATAAGACATCCATGTCATTGATCCTAGTGAAAATAATTTGGACTCGGTTCACTTCAACATCTTCTCTCCTAACACTAACAATACTCAAAAGCTTCCATACTAGACGGTGGAGACCACAACGCAGAGGCGCAAGCAAAACAATATAGTAGAGTGGCACACAACGGTCGGATTCGGTCACCGACGAAAATTTTATATGGGAGCCGAATTCGTTCAACGTTGCCAGTTTCAACCTGTTTCATAAAACCCGCTGACCCGCTGACCCGAAAATACCCACCCAATTGCTTTTTTTCTCTTTTCGGATTACTCGGGTGTTGGTTGGCGTTGGAAATTTGCTCACCCCTGGATGAGACTATGCTTCTCCTTCACCAAAATGTTTGGCACATATATTTTTACTCAAAATTTATTGGGAGGGAGGGGTAAAAATATTAGAGTTAGTAGAACCTACTTAGTTGGAATAGTTTTATTAGTTTTATTTGGTCTTTGTTTGTTAGTTATTTTTGTTTGTTAGATAGTTCTATTTTCTGTTTATATGACCCAGTCTTGTTTGGGCCTTCTCTTTCATTTGGGGCTTTTAGGTTTACTTACTGGTCTTATATATTGATCAGGCCTAATTGTTGTAACTTCAGTTTTCTGATACGCAATGAAATAATATGAATCGATTCAGTGAAACTCTCTCATAACATGGTATCAGATTAAGATACAACTTCCACCATTCATCTTCCTTTTCCTTCTGAGTTCTTTCCTCTTCTTTAATGGCAGAATCCGAATCACATACCTCTAGTGATACTGAGGCTGATCCACCCATCATAAACACTCCCAATATTCATCCTTCCTAGTTACCAACGAGCCCTTACTACATTAACCCGGGTGAGAACCTTGGTGCTATTCTAGTTTCCCCGCCCCTAAACGGCGATAACTTCCATTTTTGGAGCCATGCATTGAAACGCGCTCTTCTTGCCAAGAATAAGTATAAATTTGTTGACGGATCCATCTCAGTTCAGGCAACCACTGATGATCTTTTTGACGCCTGGGAAAGATGCAATAACATAGTTATCACAAGGAATAACAGAAGCCTCTCCAACCACATCGCCTAAAGCACCATTTACATCGATAATGCACGATCTCTATGGTTGAACCTCCAAGATCGCTTTGCCAAAGGTAATTACTTTAGGGTTTCAGATCTTTTACAAGAGATTCATTCTCTGAAGCAAGGCGATCGTAATATTTCCACCTTTTTTTACTGATTTTAAAACCCTCTGGTAAGAACTCGAATCCCTACAGCTAGTGGTGGCAAAATGGATGGATTGGATGGATTTCCTTATGGATCCTAATGGATAGATTGGAGAAATCCATTTATCCATTTACCATCCACTAAAATTTCATCAAGAAAATCCAATCCATCTATCATCCATTTAAAAAAAACCATCCAATCCATCCATTAACAAATTTTTTATGGATGGATATCCAATCCATCCACAAAAAATATTTTTAATCCCAAAAAATTATTTGTAATCATAAAAAATATTTTAATTGCCAAAAAAATATTTTTAATCATAAAAAAATATTTTACTCCCTTCTCTCTCTCTTCCCCTCTCTCTCCTATCTCTCTCTCCTCTCACTCTCTCCCCCTCTCCCTCTCTCTGTCCTCAACTCATATATTAATATTAAAATTTTTAATACCATGTTACTCAAACATAGGCCAATTCTTCTCAAAAAACATTTTGGAAAGCCTTACCGGTTCATCCACCATCTTTGAAACTTCCTCATCGGGTTCTTTCCGTGCCTGTACAACATCAACAGTGCCAGTTTAAAGTTTAAAAATCCCCCCAAAATCCGAATAAAGACGAATCCATCATAATAATAATATTATTATTATTATTATTATTATAAACAAAGTGCAACATTATAATAATTAGATTGTAATTACACGAAAAGGCCAACGAAACAGACACAGGGTGAATAAATTGTGATTCATGGAATGGATTGTGGTGTTGCATAGTTACAAAGCAATAAAAAAAAGATGAATTAAAAAAAGAAAGTTTATTTACGAAATTGCCAGCTCCAATGGTGCAGAAGCCATTCGATGAGGACAAGGCCAGTTTTGACGTCTCCGGATAGATTACAAATCCCTCGACTAAATCACGTAATTATAAGGCGCAAATTAGGAATTATAAATTTAAAACTAATAATAAATCGGGTGCCCTCATTTTCTCGTGGTACTACCTCCGATTTGATTGATGGAAAGGAGAGAGATAGAGAGTAGAGAGAGATAGAGAGATAGAGGGAGAAAGGAGAGAGAGATAGAGAGTGAAAGAGGAGAGAGAGAGGAGGGAGAGAAGGGAGACAGGGGAGAGGAGAGAGAAAAATATTTTTAATTAAAATATTTTTAAGATAAAAAAATATTTTATGATTAATTCAAAAAATTATCTAATTCATCCATTTGTCACCCATAGTATAATCTAATGGATTTAGAAAAGATAGTGGATGGATGACTAACCATCCATTAAATTAAATGGATGGATTGGATGAATTTTTTTATGGATGGATTGGATGGATGATGGATAAATGGATGACTTTACCACCTTTACCTACTGCCAACCCCTTTTTGTACATGCAACACACCGTGTTCTTGTAATCTTACCCAACAAATCAAGAACCACTGTGATAATGAATATGTAATTTGTTTCTTAAAGGGGCTTAATGATAGTTTTAATACTTTCAAAACTCAAATCCTATTACTTGATCCCCTACCTTCGATCAACAAAGTCTTTGCCCTTGTCACTCAACAAGAAAGGAAATCCTTTGATATTCCAATTGGTGACTCCAATCACATAGCTGCAGCAAATTTTAATAATTCTTGGTCTCAAACTGGTAGAAATTCTGGTTCACAAGGCCGTGGCACTACCAGTAATCAAGGAGGTAGAGGCCATGGTCGTGCAAATACCAAAAATGTACTTACTGTGGTCGACAGTATCACACCATGGAATCGTGCTTTTTGAAGCATGGATTTCCCCCCGGATATCGACCCAAGAACCCTACCAATTCTACTACGGCTGCCACCACCACTTCCAGTGATAACAGCAATTCCATGATTGAGCACAACAAGAATCCAGTCCAACTCAGTCAAGAAGAATACTAGAATTTGATGAAATTGCTCAATCAAACTAAGACTGATTCCTTTACATCCAAGAGTCAGACCAATTCAACTGACAATAGAGTCTCCCCTAATAAGCATTTGATTTCTCACATTTCACCACAGGTAAACACAATTCTCACTTTATTCAATGGATACTAGATACTAGATCTATCATACATGTTACGCCTCAAATTTTTGTTTTCTACTTATAATTCCATTGATCCTATCACAATTGACTTACCTAATGGCACTCATATTATTGCTACACATAGTGGTACAATTGTTTTATCTGACAAAATTACCTTATACAATGTCATACACATACCCAATTTTCAACTAAATCTGATTTCTGTTCAGCTGTTAACCTCTTTTTTAAGTTGTCATCTTAATTTCTCTTTTAATTATTGTCTCATTCGAGAGCTCCCTTCACAGAGAATGATTGGAGTTGCTGAAGTATATCATGGTCTTTACATCCTTCATTAGTCTTTGGATAGTAATTTTGCTGCTGTTTCTTTAGATAGTAATTCTGATTTTTTTGCACATTCTATTCCTGAGCATAAACATACTCATGTAAATTCTGCTCACTCTCTTTCCCCTAGTGATATAGATGTTTGGCACTATAGATTAGGGCAGGCCTCTTATAAGGTTCTACAACAACTTTGTATTGATTTTCCTTATATCAAAATAAAGAAGAACTTTGTTTGTGATTCGTCATTTAGCTAAGCAAACTAAGCTTCCCTTTTCTATTAGCCAAACCAAATCTAATAAGCCTTTTGATTTAATCCATATGGATATTTGGGGTCCTATTAATACTCTTTCTTTTCAACGATATAAGTACTTTTTAACCATTGTTGATAATTATACTCAACATACATGGATTTTCATGCTAAAATCAAAATCTGATACGAGGCCTAGCATCCATAAATTCATTCAGCATGTCATTACTCAATATGATTCTAAAATCAAAATTATTAGATCTGACAATGGACAAGAGTTTAACATGCCTCAATTCTATGATAGTCAAGGCATCATACACCAAACTTCATGTGTTGAAACCCCTCAACAAAACTCTAGAGTTGAGAGGAAACATAGACATATTTTGGATGTTACTCAGGCTCTTTTAAACCATTCTGGTCTCCCTAAAGTTTTTTGGAACTATGATGTCTCACTTGCTGCTTTTACAATCAATAGGTTACCTACTTATGTTCTTCACAATAAATCTCCTTATGAATTGTTTCATAACACTTCTCATATATTTCTTGACTTTAAAGTCTTTGGTTGTCTTGCCTATGCCTCTACTTTAACATAAAATAGAACTAAACTTAACAATCGTTCATGCAAATGTATTTTTTTAGGATTCCAAACTGGTACAAAAGGATATCTTTTATTTGATATGTCTACTATTATTTCCTTACACTCAATTGCCTTCTTTGCACAATAATGACAATGTTTCTAATAACAATCAGCATGCTCATACTGCTAAAGATTCTTTAATTTTTGATATGCCTCATTTTTCTTCATCATCTACACCTGCTACTGCTACTGATAACGCTATCACTCTGAACTAGAACATAGATTCTGATTCTAAAAATGATAATGAAACTACTATTCAACCTAGAGGATCTTCTAGGATAAGAGAAGCACCCACTTATTTGCTTAACTATCACTGTAATGTTGCTAATTCTGAATTTGATGCTTCTGCTTTCAATTATCCCCTTTCCTCTTGTTTAGATTACTCCAATTTATCTACTACTCATAGGCATTATACTTTGACTTCGTCCGCTTTGGAGGAACCCAAGACTTATAAGCAAGGTATAAAATCTAATGATTGGATTTAGGCTATGCAATCTGAAATTTCTGCCTTAGAACACAATAATACTTGGGATATTGTTCCTCTTCCCCAAGGTAAGAAACCAATTGGTTGTAAATGGGTTTATAAAATTAAACTAAAATCTGACGGGACCATAGAAAGATATAAAGCCAGGTTGGTTGCTCGTGGTTTTAGTCAAACTGAAGGTATAGATTATTTTGATACCTTTTCCTAAGTAGCTAAAATTACCACTATTAGGCTACTTTTAGCTATTGCTGCTGCTAAAAATTGGCATCTTAAACGATTAGATGTTCATAATGCTTTCCTCCATGGAGAACTTAAAGAAGAAGTCTATATGGACCGTCCAAAAGGCATTCACTCCACACATCCCAATCAGGTTTGTAAACTCAAGAAATCCATATATGGTCTCAAATAATCCAGTAGGCAATGGTATGCAAAACTTTATACTTCTCTTACTTCTTTGGGTTTTAAACAGTCTTACTCTGATTACTCTTTATTTTTCAAACATGAAGGTAATTTTGTCACAGTTTTATTGGTTTATATCGATTATATCATTTTAGATGGAAATGACTTACAAGAAATTGATTCTGTTAAAATTGTTCTCAACAAACAATTTAAAATTAGGGATCTAGGCAACCTTAAATATTTTCTAGGCATAGAAATAGCTAGGCCTTAGAAGGGTATTCATTTATGTCAACGAAAATACGCCCTTGATATACTTTCTGATGCAGGTTTTCTTGCTTCCAAGACCAGTAGTACACCTATGACAAAGGATACAAAATTACATAAAGATGGAGGCAGTCCCCATGAAGATCCATCCGCGTATCGAAGGTTAATCGGCAAACTTCTCTACCTTACAAATACCAGACCAGACCTGACTTATTCAGTTCACTAACTCTCTCAATTTATGAGCTGTCCTATAGCAACCCATCATACTGCTGCCCTGCCAATGCTGCATTACATCAAGCCCACACCTACACACGGTTTACTGCTTAGTTCTCTCTCCCAGCTCCAGCCTAAAGCTTTTTCTGATTCCAACTGGGCTAGTTGCATTGATATAAGGAAATCAACAACCAGGTACTGCATTTTTCTTGGTGATTCCTTAGTCTCTTGAAAATCAAAGAAACAGAGTACTATTTCCCTTTCATCTTCCGAGGCAGAGTACCGAGCATTAGCCTCCATTGTGCGAGAAATCCAGTGGCTGACCACCCTATTGGAAGAATTTCAGATTCAGTTTCAGAAATCAGCCCTCTTATATTGCGATAACCAGTCTGCTCGTCACATTGCGGCAAATCCTACTTTTCACGAGCGTACTAAACATATAGATATGGATTGCCATACTGTCTGAGAAAAGTTACAATCAAAATTGATCCACCTGCTACCTATTTCTTCTACTACTCAACTCGCAGACATCTTTACAAACCCTTGGATCCTACCCCTTTTCGTTTGTTGTTATCTAAGCTGCGAGTTCTAAGTGTACACTCATCAGCTTGCAGGGGTACTAGAGTTAGTAGAACCTACTTAGTTGGATTAGTTTTATTAGTTTTATTTGATCTTTATTTGTTAGATTTTTTTTTTGTCAGATAGTTCTGTTTTCTATTTGTATGACCTAGTTTGTTTGGGCCTTCCTTTTCGTTTGGGCCTTTTAGGTTTAGTTGCTGGTCTTATATATTGATCAGCCCTGATTGTTACAACTTCAGTTTTCTGATACACATTGAAATAATATGAATCGATTCAGTGAAATTCTATCATAACAAAATATAAAGCCGACACCTACCCTCCCTCATATTCGACCCTGCCTTCAGGTAGCCTATGTTCACCATTGAGACATGGCTACATAGATATGAATGTTGTAGTGGGACGTCTCTTCTGCATGGTGGATTTTTTTCGTCATCTCTCTCGTTTTTTGCTTTTGGTGTCGTTGTATATTGTAAGAACATATTGGAAAAAACTCAAGTCTATCATAGACTAACGGTAAGACCTTAAAAAGAGTTTAAACAGATTTTGCAAGGATAAGTTAGGCCCAAAATTCCTAATAGAATAGACCAGTTATGGCTACGGAATCTTACAATCCAATGGTTTTAATACTACATTGTTATGATCAAGACACGTGAGTAAGGTGCTCCCGACAGTTTACTGAATGCGGCATTCGCAGTTTCCCACTTCAAATTAATATGCGAACGTTCTTTTCTTGCAAATGTTAATGCCCATAATGTGGGAACACTACAACAAATTCTGCAAAAGATGGCGCTCCTTTAAGCAGCGCTTAGAACAAAAAACGCTACTTTAGGTCATACCGAAATAATAAACAGCGCTTACAATATCAAGCGCTGCTTTTTTGGTTTTCACAATAATCAGTGCTTAGTCCTTTAAGCGCAGTTTTTGCTCCAAATACTAAAAAAGTCAACTGACACAACAATCAGCGCTTATACCGTCAAGTGCTATTTTTTGTCATATAAAAAATAATCAGCGCCGTAAACCTATAAGCGCTGTTTTTTGTCATACAATAATCAGCGCTTTTAACCTCTAAGCGCTGTTTTTGGTCCATATATTAAATAAAATCATTTTTCCCTCCTTCTCATTTCACGCGTGTACTGTTATACTCAGCCTTCTCTCTGTCTCGCAACTCTCTCTCTCTCTCTCTCTCTCTCGCAAACGTCCGACGTGCTTCTTCCCCTCACCTGAAATCGGGCCTCGTCATCCTCACCACGCTACCAGACGCCATCGGCATCGGCTCGGCCTCCGCCGTCCCAAGTCCGTGTTGGCGTCCGTTTCCAGGTATAGCCTCTGTCTCCATTTTGGTTCCATTTTTTGTCTCGATTTTGCAAGTTTATGGATCTGTTCGCGTCCCAAGTTTATGGTTCTGTTCGATTCCACAAGTTTATGGTTCTGTCTCGATTCCACAAGATTTTGGGTCTATTCGATTTTGTTTGATTTTGTTCAATTTTGATGTCGTCCCATTGCTGTTCGTGGTTCTGTGTTACTTTTTTAGGTTTTATGCTGTTGGGTCTGTTCGTGGTTCCACATTGGTTTTGTTCGTGTTCGATTTTGGGTCTGTTCGTGGTTCAAAATCGTTTGTTCTGTGAAGTGTTGTTTCTGGTTCTATTGAAGTGCTGCTGGTTCGTGTCTGTTCTGTGTTGCTGCTGGTTCTATTAAAGTGCAGCTGGTTCGTGTTGTTCTGTGTTGCTTTCAGGTTTTACTTGCTTTTTTGGATTTTACTTGCTGTTTGTTTGTCCCACTATGGTCCTATGTCAATGACAAGATTACATTTTTTAATATTTTGATTGTTTAGTTTTCGAAGGAACATTAAGTATAGAGAATAAACTGTGCAGCTTCAGCATGTTTTAATCTCTGATTGCCATGTTGTTGTGTTTCACACGATTGTGATTTTCTGATTTTCTATATAGAATCTGAATCTATGGGCTTCTTATTGTGAAAATAAAACTAGGGATTTGGGTTTGTGGAGTTTACTTTTTTGATTCTTTGGGATCTTTAAAGGGATTAAATAGTGAATATCTTTGGATCTAAATGTGTGCTGCTCTTTGATGGAACTAATGTGACATTGTCATGGTACTAGAGACATTATTGACTGAATTTGAAATTTTCAAGGTTAAATCATACACACAAGTTTAAATCCTATTTTTTTATTCTGGGATATGTTTCTGTGAAAATGAATTTATACAGAACAGGAAATGTTTGCTTGTGGCTAGAAATACTTTGTGTTAAAAAGAATTCATATGCAAAAGCAAAAGAATCTCCATTGTATGTTCACTTTAGATTTGATTTGTAATTAATGTGTAATTAGGTGTATGCAAAAGCAAAAGAATGTTCGAAAATACTTTCTATAGAGGACTTTGCTATTCTACTTGCAAGACATTTTCATCATTTTACAAGCTTATGAATGAAACCTGTATTCATAACGGGTTTAACTGATATCAACGAAACCTTTTTTTTTTTAAGTGAAGGTAAGGAGCCTCGTTAAAACCTTCTGATGCAAAACCCTCTTAGGGAAAAAATATCAAGAAGGAAAAAGAGTACTCCTCCCTGTATTTATTGAAAAAAAAGGAAAAAAGAGAACAAATAAGCCATGGGGGGACTAGGCCAAAACCCATGAAGCAACAGAGCAACAACGGAGCCCAAAGAAGGGTACTACACAAATCTATATGCTGGAAAGCCAAACCTATTATTAAAGAAATCTATGCCTAAAAAATTAGGTATGGAGTCCCACCAGTGAAAATTGTGGTGATTGATGGCAAAGTTGGCGAGCTTGTCAGCACAAGCATTGCCTTCCCGGTAAATATGAGAGCAGAGGAAATGCATATTTTTAGCAAGATGCAAGCAGTTGTTCCACCTATTTCTTAGCTGCCAAGGAACCAAAGAGGGGTTCTTGGTAGCCTTGACAACTAAAATAGAGTCACATTCAAGCCAAAGATTGTGCCAACCCCTGGAGTGAGCAATCTCAATTGCTAACATGGCCCCATGTAGCTCAGCATGGAAAGCATCAAGAATACCAAGATGATTGGCAAAACAGCCTAAAACTGCCGCACTCTTATCACGAAAAATACCACCACAGGCCGCCACACCAGGAGAACCAAAGGCAGCACCATCAGTATTGCATTTTACCCAGCCCGACAAAGGGGGAAGCCAGTTAACTTGAATGACCACAGGAGCCTTGACAAGATGCGGATTAACACCGAAAGAGGTTAGAATAGAGGACTCGGAGGGGTAAGCTGTGCCTTTACTGACCTTCCCCACCAGAGCAACATTGGAGATGATCTGCCTGATGGAAACATTGGGTGAAATAAGAGTATTCTCAAATCTGGCATGATTGCGACTATACCAAATAGACCAAATAATAAAAGAGATACAAGCCACCATTAAATCTAACACTTGAGAGCTCCAAGTTTTATTGCAGCAGAGAAAAACCGAGGCGGCAGAAGAAGTGTCAATGGCACAATGAAAGACACTACTCATCCAAGACCAAAGAGATTGAGCATAATCACAATGAAGGAACAAATGGTTAGAGGTCTCAGCAGCCTAATTGCAAAGAGAGCACATGGAGGGATAAATGGAGCCGACTCCTCTTAAATGGTCATCAGTGGGTACCCGATTATGCAGCAGCCTCCAAGAGACAAAAGTCTTAGATGGAGGGATACAAGGCCTCCAAATAAGCTTAGACCAAGATTGGATCTGATCACTGTGCTCATAAAAATCATAAGCATCTTTGAAGGATAGCTGGCCCGAGTTAGAATGATCCCAAACCAGCTTATCAGGAAAACTGATTTTAGGAATGATGACAGCCTCAATTTCCTCCTTAAGACCAGGAATATAGGATAAAATAGGACCAGGAATGCACCATCTGTTGTCCACAATGAAATCACTTACTTTGGTGGTGAAATTGCAGTGAAGATTGATAGGAATTTGCAACCTGTTAGCAAATGAACTGGACAGCCACTTGTCCTGCCAAAATTTGACAGAAGAACCCGAGCCAATATGCCAAGAGGAATTGACCAAAATAGTGGGAATGACATGCTTGATACCTGCCCAAATAGTGGAACTGATATGATAGGAAATCATTTTGCAGTTTTTGAAGGTTCTAGCTTTCATAAGATGGCACCATTCCAAAGAAGAAGAAGAGAAATCCCAACCAAGCTTAAGAATACCAAATTTTATTAATGTGGTTAAAGATCGAATGCCCAAACCACCACAACTAGTGGGCTTGCAAATTTTAGACCAAGCGATCCATCGGTTTCTTAGAGAAGATGTCGCCAAATTCAAAGGAAATTCTTCAACCAGCCATCCACCAATTTGAGAAGGGAAGCAGGCCAAGAGTAAAATCGAAAGTTGTACATCAAAGAGCTTTGAAAGACAGACTTGATAAGTTGTGCCCGACCCATGAAAGAGAGGAGGGAACCTTTCCAAAGCCCAAACTTACACTTGAGTTTATCAACAATAGGCATTAAATGAGTCTTCCTTGGCTTACCCTTGAATAAAAGCACACCAAGATAGATGAAGGGAATGTCACCAGCTTTGAAGCCAAGAATACTTGCAATGTGGAGCTGCCTGCTTGCTGACATATGTCCATGATAAAACTTCGACTTGTCCCTGCTTATATGCTGTCCAGAGACAGCAGCATATGTGTGAAAAAAATCCATCAAATGTCTCAAGCTACTTTGAGATGCCCTGCCAAAAACCAAAATATCATCGGCATACAAAATGTGACTAGGCATAGTAAAGCCCCTAGGGCCATTCATCAACTGAAACTTGCCATCCTGCACCAACTTAGTAATGCCACGACTGAGGACCTCTTCAGCAATACAAAATAGAAGGGGGGAGAGAGGATCACCTTGCCTAACTCCTCTATTGCAAGAGAAGAAACCAACAGATTGACCATTAACAGAAATGGATAATCTTGCTGAATGGAGAATGCAATGAATCCACGTGCAAAATTTCTCATTGAAACCAAAAGATTTGAGGACTACCATCAGGAAATTCCAATCTAAGGTATCAAAGGCCTTCTTGATGTCAATCTTCAAAGCCAAGTGACCACTAAAAGACTTTTTATCCAGCATGTTGACAACCTCAGAAGCTAGACAGACACTATCCGAGATGTTTCTGCCTTGAACAAATCCTCTCTGGTTATGAGACACAATCTTGGGAACAATTTGTGCAAGCCTATCAGCTAGCACTTTAGAAATAATCTTAAATTGAAAGTTGGCAAGGGCAATTAGTCTAAAGTGCTCAATACGATCAGCACCATAAACTTTGGGAAGCAACACAACAATATTAGAATTAAGGTTTGGAAGCAACCAACTATGCTTGAAGAATTGCAAAATAGAATTGTAGACATCATCATGAATGACATCCCAATAATGGTGGAAGAAATGGCCTCCAAACCCATCCGGACCAGGGGCACTATCCCCATTGAGAGAGAAAATAGCATTTTTAACTTCCTCTTGGCTAGGCAAATTGGAGAGCAGCAAGTTGTCATCATCGGAGACAAGATGAGGAATGATGTTGGTGACAAATTCAGAGTTCTGAGGGCAAGAATCAACATTAAACAAACCAGAATAGTACTGCAAAATGTGCTCAGAAATGGCCTCAGGATTGTCCAACAGCTGATCTGCATTGCGCATGACAGATATGCTTTTTGTAACAGCCTTAATTTTTGAAGTTTTGTGAAAGAAAGCAGTGTTGCGATCCCCTTGAATGTGCCACTTGATATGGGCCTTGTCTCTCCAAAAGAGATCCTCATATTTCAAAGCCTGCTGCAGCTGTAACTGAACATCTTGTTCGAGATTCAAGAGGTCATCACTTCCTCCCAATCTATCAATTTGCTGCTGGACATCATTGACAGCCCTGAAAGCAGCTTGCACCTTAAGGTTGACATCACCAAAAACATTACGATTCCACTCTTTGAGACTAGCTTTCAACCTCTTGAGCTTTTGGGAGAGAACATACATAGGACAACCAGCAATAGGGGTTTACCAAACTTCTTTGATAAGCCTAAGGCAATCATCATGCTCTGACCACATTTTGAAGAATTTGAAGGAAGAGCCAGCAGCCTTGCTATCATGTTTAGCAATAAGGAGAATAGGATGATGGTCAGACTGACTTTTGGTAAGAGTGCAGGCAGCAACATTAGTCCAAGCATTAATCCAAGCATCATTGCAAATCACTCTATCCAATCTTTTTTCAGTGAGAGAGCTGCCTCTTCTATTGTTGGACCAAGTATAAAGAGCTCCACGAGTGTTTAGATGAGTGAGGTTGCCAAGGTCAGTCCAGTCTATAAGAAATCTTTGCAAGACAGCTTGGAAGGAGTGCCCTTACCCCGCTGCTCATGAGAGCCAAGCACAGCATTAAAGTCTCCTAAGAAGCACCAAGGGCCAGGGTTGTGCTGCTGCAGATGAAGCAGGTGCTGCCAAAGAGATTTCCTGCGAATGTAGCTTGTGGAGGCATAGATGGCAGCCACAAACATTGTTATATTATTCACAGAAATTTGGAAAGAGACTTGTTGGTCAGTGATAGAAAGCACAGTAGGAGAAAGATGAATAGAGCAAAAACACCAAAGATTAGGAAGAAGATCACCTCTTTGATTAGTAACAATCAACTTCAACTGTAAAGAATCCCAAAACCCAGCAGAGACTTGAGAATAGGCAATCCACGGTTCAGAAATGAAAAGGAAATCTGGCTTGTGGATGGAGCAAAGCTTACGAATAACTGATCTGGTGTCTGGATTGGCAACACCACGGGCATTCCAATATAGAAGTTTCATTGAGGAAACTATTGCTAACCAGCCCTTGAACGGGTTAGGTAGCCGGCTGCTCTAGCAGCAATTTGCTTTTGCTTCTTAATCTTTTTCTTCTGAGATTTGGTTAAAGCCTTGGTGAAAGACTCATCCCCTTTCTCATGAGGAGAAGTAACATCAGCATTGCTATCATTATCATCTGCCTGCGCCCAGAATCTTGAGGCAATGATCATATCTACCTTGACATGTTCTGGTAAATCATCAAAGACTGGTTTACACACTGCCTTACCTAAAGCAACATCTGCCAGAATATTCTCCTCTGGTTGAATTGTTGCAGAAACATGATCAGGAGAATGAGAGTAGCTCACAGAGTCCTCAGCCACTTGTGGAGTGACAACATCCGCTTGTGGAACTGGAGAAGGCAAAGGGGTGCCAACATGAGAGGCCACAGGTTCATTAACAACAAGTTGGGTAGGCATAGGAGGGATCACAAAGACCAAAGTAGCGTACAGTCTCATCATAAATAACCTCCACCGAATCATCATCACCATCACCTTGGTTATCATCAAAATGTTGATTGCCATCCGCATCACCCTGATTACCAACAAAGTTTTGAGTACCATCATCATTGTTATCCTTGGCATGCATGTCAGGAGTAACATGTGCCATAATCGATTCATCAATCACAGGTTCCACAGTGTTAGCAACATCAGCAGGAGCATTGATTACAGGAGACAAAGCACCATTCAAGTTGTGAGCATGATTGGTGTTTTCCTTGTTATTCACAGTAGGCTTTCCATGACCAGTACCCTGAGCAAGTTTCCGGGGCATAGGCACCGAAGAGAGAAGTCTTTGTTTCTTGCAATTGGAATTGGAGTGGCCAATAGTTTTGCATATGGAGCAAAAAATGGGAAGCTTCTCATATTCTAAATAAACATTGAATGCATGACCATGCCTTTCAACAAGCAGGCGATCACGCAAATCTTCCTTGAGGTCGAAATCAACCAACACACGGGCAAAGTGACCGTAGGTCTTATTGAGGGTAGCCTCATCCAAAGCGATAGGTATACCTACCCCACGAGCAATCGAGAATAATATTTTGGGTCAACGAAACCTGTATTCAAGATTATGAATGCAAAATCTAAGGAATATGGAGTGCATACCTTTCAAAATATTTCAAGATTTCATAGATATTTGAATGCCTTTAATTTTGGGTTTAGAAATTAATATTGCTATAAGTTCTAATTCTGATCCAACTTTGTCGTGGTTAGCAGTTGTGGAACCTGCTTTTGTTTTTTTTATTTTTTTATTTTGAATAATGAATTTTTGGAATGTTACAGGTATTGTATATATTTTGGAATATCCAATTTTAGGGGAGATTCTGCCAAAATTTTGTTAGAATTTTGATCTAGTCTGTGTGTTGATTTTAAGAGCAGTGGTAGTTTTAGTCTTGCTTTATCTAAATGGCTTTTTATGTCGTTTTGCCTCTCAATTCATAGGTAAATATGGATCGAAAGTGGATGTCTGCCAATCGTTTGTCGAAGGAATATAAGGATGGAGTGAAAGATTTTATTGGGTTTGTAGTTGGGCATACAGAAGACCATAGTAGGATCGTATGTCCTTGTTTAAGTTATTGTCATACAAACAAAGTTAGTGTTAAGTAATTGGAATGACATTTAGTGAGCAATGGGATTGATCAAACCTATTCCTGTTGGACAAAGCACAGTGAGACAAGATGTGAATTTTCTAATATGGGAGGAATAGTGGGAGATATGCGTCAGAGGACACCGCTACAAATACATATGATGGTGACCGCTTTGAAGAGATGGCAAATGCGGTTGAAGAAGATCTTCGTGATTGTCCTCAAATGTTTGAGAAGTTGATAAGTGATGTGGAGAAGTCGTTATATGAGGGTTGTACTAAATTCATAAGATTGTCGACAAAGTTAAAGTTGTTTAACCTGAAGTCGGGCAATGGATGGACTGATAAGAGCTTTATGGACTTACTCACACTGTTGAAAGATATGTTGCCAAATGATAATGTGCTTCCTAGTAGGACATATGAGGCTAAACAAATGTTATGCTCTATTGGCATGAGCTATCAAAAGATACATGCTTGTCGTAACAATTGCATTTTATTTTGTAATGAATATGCTTCGTTAAAGTCGTGTACTAAATGTAAAGCCTCGTATTATAAGAAGGAAAATTCGGCTCCAGAGAAGGTTTTGTGGTATTTTCCCATAATTCCCAGATTCAGGCGTATGTACCGTAGTTCAGAAGATGCAAAAAACCTGACATGGCATGAGGATGAAAGGATTCAAGATGGCAAGCTATGGCACCCGGCAGATTCTCCTCAATGGAAAAAAAATTGATATTGATTATCCTTATTTTGGAAATGAACCAAGAAACTTACAACCTGTATTGTCTACTGATGGATTTAACCCGCATGGTATTCAGAGTAGCTCTCACAGTACATGGCCTATGATTTTGGTGATTTATAACCTATCTCCATGGCTATGCATGAAGCGGAAATATACGATGTTGTCTTTGTTAATTTCTGGGCTGAAACAACCAGGAAATGATATCGATGTATATTTGGCTCCTTTAATTGAAGACTTGAAGCAAATGTGGAAGACAGGTGTAGTGGTGTATGATAGGTATAGAGAAGAAAGTTTCACCTTGAGGGCTATGATTTTCGGCACAATTAATGATTTTCCAGCATATGGTAATCTGTCGGGATATAGTACCAAAGGTCAGTGTGCATGCCCTATATGTGAAGATAGTACAGATTGGATTCGGTTGGAACATGGTAAGAAGAATGTCTTCCTTAGGCATCTTATATTTTTGCATCCAAATCATCATTATCGGTCGTGGAGAAAGGCATTCAATGGGAATACAAAAGAACGTAGAGCTCCTTTGCCTCTGATGGGTGCACAATTGTTTGAAAAAGTAAAAGATTTGAATATTAAATTCGGTAAACCTTTTGCGGGAGACCTTGCCACACGAGGGTGGAAGAAAAGGTCAATTTTCTTTGAGTTGCCATATTGGAAGTCATTATACGTAAGACATTTCGTTGATGTGATGCATGTTGAAAACAATATCTTTAATAGTCTCAGTGGTACCTTACTTAACTGACCGGGAAGACTAAAGATGGCATCAAGGCAAGGCTGGACTTGGTTAGTATGGGATTGAGACTAGAGTTGGGACCGGTAAAGAAAGGGAAACGTCGTACATATCTACCTCCGGCATCTCATACTTTATCTAGAAAAGAGAAAAGAGATTTTTGTAAGTTTCTTAATGGAGTTAAGGTTCCAGAGGGGTACTCTTCAAACATTAAGACCCTCGTATCGATGAAAGATCTCAAGTTAAAGGGTCTAAAGTCTCATGATTGTCATGTTCTCATGGAGAATTTGCTACCCATAGCTATACGATCCATTTTTGCTAACAAAGTGCGGAATACCTTAACTAAACTTTGTTTCTTCTTTAAGGCAATTTGTAGTAGAATGATTGACCCTGGAAAGTTGCCGCCTTGCAAAAAGAAATTACTCTGACTTTGTGTGAGCTTGAGATGTATTTCCCGCCTTCATTATTTGACATAATGATTCATTTGACAGTTCAGCTGGTTAGGAAGACATTGTTTTTGTCACCTTGCAATGTAGTGTAAGTCATTTAATTTAATCATATATATATATATATTCATCAATGATACTAAATTTATTGAAATGTATTTACCTGCTTATGATTTTTTCTCCAACATTTTTGTAGGGATCATTGGTTATTGTTAGTGATTAACCTGAATCAAAACACCGTGTACTATCTAGATCCATTGCATGTACAAATCAACCTGCGCGAAAAAATAAAAGAGAAGTACAATCAGTAAGTGTGTGTATATTATATTGGATATCGGTTATGAATGTATTGGAAAAAGACTTAGGTTTTTGTATCAGGTTGTGGAGCTGCCGGTGACCTAATTATCCATTGATTTGAGTCATGGTATTTAAGATTAATATTATGTTAAGGTGTAATAAAAAATGACTAGTTCCAAAACTTTGTTAGATGACTTGCAATTCAGAGAATTTGTTTTGCTTCTAGTTTTGTTGTTTTTGCTTCTAGTTTTGTTGTTACTGAAAATTTTGGAAAAATGTTGAAGTGTTTATTTGTTTATATTTGGCCTATGTGATCCCTTGTGCTGGCTGGTATGGTATTTTTGTTATTACAGGTATTTTATATATTTTGGAATGCTCATATTTTAGGGGAGACTCTGCCAAAATTTTGTTAGAAATTTGATATAGTCTATGTGTTAATGTTAAGAGTAGTGATTATGAATGTATTGGAATGGTGTTTTTTGGTTTGTAGAAATGATTATGAGTGAAAAATTGGATATTAAATGATTTTGTTTGATTTTGCACTTAGGGCTATCCTAATTTATCGAACAAACAAGTCTCGGTTTTCTAAACCGACTCCACCTAATTGGATACCGATAAAGGTATTTATACCAAATTTTTTACGCAATTATTCAAATTACCATAATAAAAGCAATTAATTTCATATTTTTTGCTTTATAGTGTCCTCGCCAACTAAACTCTGATGATTGTGGTTGGTATGTTTTGAAGTTTCTCAAGAATATTATCGTTTATAACCAAACACAAATTCCAATAGAGGTATGTATGTAATAATTTCAAAGTTTATATAATTGTTTTACTTTTACACATACCATTTGAATGCATATGTTCAATTCTAACTTGATTTAATTTTCATTTCACACTACTTTCCTGATTGTCAATTCGACACATAACCTGATCATACCAAACTTAAAGAAGAGTGGTGTCGATATTTTATTACGAATTTTATCATTTATAGGCAGCTAAAAGAAGATTAATATTTAATGTTTAGGTGAGTTTGTTATAAATTCGGTTTTTGTGAGTTTGGTGTTGATGTAAGTAACATGCTTATGTGGTTTAAAATTTCCTGCACATTTGTTGAAGTTTAGCATACTTGAAATGGAATAGGTTCACATGAATTTGGGAGTAAAATTCTGCATTATTTAGCACATTTTTTGAACATTAGTATACTAGGTAGACTTGTATTAGATTTTATTATGTTTTGCCTATTTATTTTCTTCCACATTTTTTCAATGTTGCATGACAAAGATTTTCTTTTTATGTTGGCTGATATTGTATATATTTTACGTTGGCTGGCTGATATGGTATTTTATGTTGTTATAGGTATTGTATATATTTTGGAATGTCCATATTTTAGGGGAGACTCTGCCAAAATTTTGTTAGAATTTTGATCAAGTTTGTTTGTTGATTAGCAGTGGCAGAAGAAGAAGAAGAAGAAGAAGAAGAAGAAGATATTAGTGTTTAGGTACTATTTGTAGCATGACATGTGTAATGTTTAGTTAATGCATTTTAATATTTTAGCGATGATAATTTTATTAATTACGAATTTGACTGAGAATTATATTGTAATTTATTCATGTTAATGCAATAGATCTATACTGTTTCTATGAAAAAAAATATATTGTAGTGTTAAATTTGGTTTTAGCAAAGTTTGATGTTGATACAATTGAGTGTTGATAACAATTTTGGTGTACATTTTGTGTTAATTATCACAATACTGGATATCATGTGAATATGAGGGAATCCCCAAAAAAAAGGAGAATAAACAGCGCTTCATTAAAGGAAGCACTGTTTATTGCATTTGAAAATAGACAATAAACAGACCAATAAGCAGCGCTTTCTTATTGAAGCGTTGTTTATTGTATATTTTCAAATGCAATAAACAGCGCTTCTTGTAACATCCCACCAAAATTGCCTAATTCGTATAATTTGCATAATTGTATGATTTGCTTAAATTGCTTAATTTGCCTAATTTAATTAGTTAGCTTCTTAAATTAGAATTTATATGTTTGTGATTAAGTAATTGAATGGATTGTGTTGGAGGTGTAATATAGGACTTTAGGGGTGCAACTAGAAGTGGTAGGGTGTAATACTAGCACTTAAGTAAGGGCATAACAGTAAAATAGGAGAACCCTCATTCCCTTATCCCTCTCACTCTCGAAAATCAGCTTCATTTTTGCCTTCTCTCTCTCAAAAATTCTGCACTAAGAAGAATAAGGAAGAGGAACATAAATGGAGAGCTAGGGCTTGGGATTGAGGAGGAAGAAAGGCTAAGATTTGAATTTTCACCCATCTCTTGTCAAGAAGAAGATCCTATTCTAGTGTTAGACTCTATTGGGAAGTTGAAGCTGCCCTAAAACAAAGGAGAAAGAGGGAATTCGAAAATAGGAAGAAGAAGAAGAGAGAAGAGGCATTCCTAGACTCTTTGCCCTTGCTACTTCTAAGTTGAGGTGAGTTCTTCTCCTTTAGGTGGTGGGCAACCAATAAGACCCCCATTAGGTTTTTTATTTCCCTTTGCATGTGGCTTAGCTGGTCTAAGATGTTAAACTTAGTAGAAGTTTGGGTTACAACCTAGTGAACATGCATATTAAGACTGCCTCTGGTATTTCGAGTATAACTATCTCTATAGACCTTGGATTGAAATTATTTTTATTTCTGTGTAAACTAGACATGAGGGGCTTCATTTTAGGCACAAGAATCACTCGAAAATGTTAAGAATTGTATTAGATATAGAATTTACATGTTCAGGTATGAATGCTGTCCTATTTTCTGACACCAGTGGATTGTTTGTTAAAACTGCACTAATCTGATGGTTATCTTCCAAAATAAAAATTATATTCATAAACTAGACATCCTAAGCTTTCCGATAAGTGATCGTTTGCCCAATTCCGACTTCGTTTGATATGTTAGTAAAATTCCCGAAGTCGATGCTCTGCTGCAGAAATTATGCAGAAGGCCTGGCACGGCCGTCTTATGCAGCACGGCCAGGCCGTGTTTCAATCTGTTTCCTAGGCTTAAAATGCTTAGTTTTGGACCATTTGACTCCCTGAAACATGCTAATATGTTTGGTATGCTTAGGTATTACCCTTATGTATCTTTTATATAACTAATTGAGTAAAGAATGATTCTTGAATATGATGATTGTCATATAGCAATGCATTATTTCCTATTGTTTTGTGATTGATTTGATTGTGATTGGAATGTTTGCAAATTCATTTGCACCCTCATTGTAAGTGATTAGCTATCACCTGTGTCGTTGGGGCCCCCTTGGTTTTATCCTTTTAATCGGATTTTACTCATTTTGTACTTGAGCTGGATCAAGTGGGGAACATTCATTGTGGTCTTTATGACATTTGTTTGCATTTGTATTATCTTTCAAGATTTCAAATGCAGTATTGTGAATTGAGCTTGTGACTTGTGAACTGTAATGTAAATTCTATTTGACCCTTGTCTATACTGATTCGTATTGAGGTATGTGATGGTGAGGGGTTCGCGAAGGACTTACTGAGATTTCTTAAATCTCACCCCACTACAACAGAATGTGTAAAAGATAGCGTCACTTTAAACAGCGCTTTAATAAAAAAACGCTACTTTAGTTAATAAATAGCGCTTCCTATATGAAGCGCTGATGTTGGTCATAAACAATAAACAGCGCTTTCTATATGAAGCGCTGATTTTGGTCTTAAAAATTTGGTCGTATACAATAAACAGCGCTTCTAATATGAAGCGCTAATTTTAGTCCTACACAATAAACAGCGCTTCCTTAGGAAGCGCTGATTTTTGCCTACCAGATTATTAAATAAAGAGCGCTTCCCATGTGAAGCGCTGCTTTTGGTCTAAAAAAAATTCAACGAAATAATAAATATCCGCGTCCTCTTTCTTTCCAGAATCCTCTTTCTTTCTCTCCATCTCAAAACCAAGCTCGATCGCGTTCAGAATCATCTCTCGTTCGATCTGTTCGTAAATCCTGTGAATCAGAACTGGGTTCGATCCAGCAGGGATGAATCGCTTCGTTCCTCACTCTGTTGCTCACTCCGCGACGAACGGCTCACCGCCTCCTCCGTGGCGAACGGCGCACCGCCTCCTCCGTGGCGAACGGCGCACCGCCTCTTCACAGCGAACGAACAGCGAACTTCTGGACTCACATCGAACGAACGGCGCACCGCCTCTGTACATGAAGATCTGTTTTTCACATGGTGAGTTTCGTCTGTGTTGATTTCCCCAATTTTTCTCCAAACCCTAACTTCTCTGTAATGGCTTTATCCAGTCTCCAATCCCTAACTTCGTCTCTGTATTCTGTGCAGTGAGATCCGGAAGCTTCCATTCCAGCATCTTGTGTGATTCTGTGTATTGCTGACAAACGAAAATTATTATTGTGCTTTGGATTGCTTCATGTTATGCTTTGAATCGGCGTGTTCTTCACAGAGAAGTTTCTAACTAGTAAACACTGGAGTTGTTCTGGAGTTGGAGTTGTTGTTCTGGAGTTGTTGAATCGGCATGTTCGACACTTAACTTTGAAACTTGTTCTGGAGTTGTGTTTGATTGTTTGACATTTAATTAACTTTGAATGTTGTTGTTCTGGGGTTGGAGAGAAACGTCAAGCACGCTAAATGCTGGAAACGAAAATGCTGGAAATGAAAAAAAAAAGGGACAAAAATCAGTGCTTCTAACTACTAAACGCTGTTTAAAGGGGACAAAAATCAGCGCTTCCAACTGGTAAACGCTGTTTATTTTTCAAAAAATGGGGATAAAACAGCGCTTCCTAAAAAGGAAGCGCTGTTTATTCCGTATTTTTAACAGCGCTATTTAAACGCTGTTTTTTGGTAATACATTCAGCAGCGGCCGAATATGCAGCGTTTTTTAAGCGCTATTTTAGGCCAAAATTAAGCGCTGTTTTTTACCCTTTTTTGTTGTAGTGCCCCTTTCGTTTAATTGTTTCAGATAAGCAGGTGCGAGAGGATTGACCCTAGCTGGAGTTGCTTAGCAGCTAGTCTTTGTTGTTTGAACTAAGTGTTGTATATGGGTCATTGGACCCTATATTTTGTAATCCTCATGACTTTGGGGTTATATTTTGAGACTTAAGTTATGTACTTAAACCGTTAGACAAGTACCTTGTATGAATTATGACTTGTAACTGTCAAATTTTAATTTTTTCAGTTTATGATATTTCGTAATGTTTTTAATGCAATGATTCGATTTAAAAATTGAATTAGGGTGTTACATTATGGTATCAGAGCCGTTCGATTCTTATCGGACTGTGAGGTAGATAGTTTTGGCTTAGTGTGTCATTGTGGACTGTTTACATCTTTCTACTTATTATGCTATTAGACATTGAGCCTGATCAACTCAATTCTTTGTGCATTGTATGCAGAATCATGGCATCCGGTTTAGGACGACGTGGTAGGCCACCAATACACGGCGAAAGGAACCCCAGGAATGCCACCAGAAACCTCGGGACTCCGCAAGAACCCGAACCATGGAATGTAATAGCAGAAGCACTAAGGGTGCAAACTGAGGCTGCAAATGTTCAAGCTGAAGCGACTAACGCACTACTCCAATAGATCCTTCAGGGAGGAGTAGCCCCAGGTAACAATGTAACCCAGCCAGATAATCCTAATCGGGCGTACTCTGACTTCAGGAAGAATGACCCTCCTTCTTTCAAGGGTGGAGCTGACCCATCTGCAGCGAAGTATTGGTTGCGGGAAATGGATAAGATATTTGAAGTAGTGAACTGCACTGAAGAGCAAAAATTGACATTTGCCGCTCACTACCTGAAAGAAGAGGCTGAGGTTTGGTGGAGAGGAGCAATAGCTCATATGGTTACTCTTGAAACACCTTTGAACTGGGAGAACTTTTAGAGAGTGTTCTTGGAGAAATATTTCCCTAAGAGCTTAAGACGGCTAAAAGAGCAAGAGTTTGCTCACCTAACTCAAGGGAGCATGACGGTAGCGGAGTACATCGCCAAATTTGAAGCCTTGGCTAAGTACTCTACTTATCTACAAAGTAGAAGACAATGAGTGGAAGGCTCATCAATTTGAGCGTGGTCTTGACAGGAATTGAGAAATGTCGTGTGCGGATTTGAGGAGACTGACTATGCCAAGTCGGGTAGGGAAGTGTATTATTCTTTGAAGAGGCACAAAATGCCTTGAGAGTGGATCGCCAAGAAAAGTGGAAGAAAAGGAACGAAGAACGCAAGCCTAATCAACCCCCCAAGCCGAAGGGGAACCCCAACAAAGGAAAGCAAACTCATCCTTTGGACATCGGAAAGCAAGGACATGTACCACTTGTGGCAGGTATCATCAAGGAGAGTGTATGGGTAGAGACTTTTGTTTTTACTGTAAAGAGAAAGGTCACGTTACAAACAATTGCCCCGCATTCAGGAGGAAGAATGATAGAAAGGAAGCAGCAAAAATCAATGATCCTAACCAAGGGCGTGTTTTTGCCTTAGACGCCAAGAGGGCAAAGGGTGTGGACGGTCTGATGAAAGGTACGTGTCTCTTGAGTGATCAGCCTGTTATTGTTCTTTATGATTCTGGTGCCACTCATTCTTTCATCTCCTACAAATGTGTAACAAGGTTAAAGTTACCACTTACTTCGTTGTCAGTTCCTTTGAATGTTCAGACACCTACTGATGGCAGCATCTCTACTTCCTTCCTATGCGAGAATTGCGCTCTCGAGATACAAGGAAGGGTATTCCTGGTCAATCTAGTTTGTTTACCCCTGGAAGGTATGGATATTATTTTGGGGATGGATTGGCTTGCGGCTAATCAAGTCGTTCTGAATTGTTATTGTAAAACCATAGAATTTGCAAATTTACAACTTCCCCAAAAGAATATTCATCCTGATGTGTTGGCCAGTGTTGCTCTATTAAACCAATGCCTAGTAGAGGGATATTTCGGCTATGTTCTGTTACTCTCTTCATCTTCTCAGGTTGAACTAGATCTGACTGCTATCCCGGTTGTGAATGAATACTTAGATGTGTTTCCTGAAGAGGTGATGTCCCTACCTCCCGAAAGGGAAATTGAATTTTCAATAGATTTAGTTCCAGGGACGGGACCAATATCAATGGCTCCGTATAGGATGTCACCAATAGAACTCAAGGAGCTTAAGTGCCAATTGGAGGACCTTATCTCCAAATAGTTTATTAGGCCTAGTGCTTCTCCTTGGGGAGCACCGGTGTTGTTAGTCAAGAAGAAGGATGGTAGCATGAGACTATGTGTGGACTATAGGCAGATTAATAAGGTTACCGTCAAAAATAAGTATCCGCTTCCTCGGATAGACGATCTTATAGATCAGCTTAGGGGGGCTTCATACTTTTCCAAAGTTGACCTAAGGTCGGGTTATCACCAGATTAGGGTCAAGGCTAGTGATGTTGCAAAGACCGCTTTTAGAACCCGGTACGGTCACTATGAGTATTTGGTTATGCCTTTCGGGCTGACCAATGCTCCAGCCGTGTTCATGAGCTACATGAATCAAATTCTAGAGCCTTATCTTGATAAATTTGTGGTGGTATTTATTGATGATATTCTAATTTATTCTCAGAGCTCTCAAGAGCACGTGGAACATCTTAGGATCGTGCTAGGTACCCTTAGGCAAAAGAGACTGTTTGCAAAACCCTCAAAGTGTGAATTTTGGTTAGAAGAAGTGAAATTCTTAGGACACGTGATCTCTCACGATGGAGTGTCGGTTGACCCTGATAAAGTACGAGCAGTGCAAGATTGGGAAAGACCGACCACCATTACTGAAATTCGAAGCTTCTTGGGCCTAGCTGGGTATTATAGGAGATTCATCAAAGGATTTTCTCAGTTAGCACTTCCGTTAATGAGGCTAACCCGAAAGGGGCAGCCGTTTGTGTGGAGCAAGAGTTGTGAGAGTAGCTTCATAGAGCTTAAGATTAGATTGACCACTGCTCCGGTTCTGATTATTCCGGATCCATCCTTAGGGTTTAAAGTGTATAGTGATGCTTTGATTAAGGGATTACGTTGTGTGCTTAAGCAAGGTGGTCAGGTGGTAGCTTATGCATCAAGACAATTGAAACCCCATGAAGAGAATTATCCAACTCATGATTTGGAACTTGCAGCAATTGTCTTTTCCTTGAAGATTTGGAGGCACTATTTATATGGTGCTCGGTTTGAGGTCTTTAGTGACCATAAGAGTTTAAAATATCTCTTTGATCAAAAAGAACTTAACATGAGGCAAAGAAGGTGGGTAGAACTCCTCAAGGATTATGATTTTGAGCTGAAATACCACCCAGGCAAGGCGAATGTGGTCGCCGATGCTTTGAGTAGGAAGTCCCTTCAAGTATCATCCTTGATGATTAAGGAATTAGAGTTATTAGAGTCCTTTAGAGACTTAACCTTAGAATCCTTCTCTACTGGTTGTAGTCTTCTAGTGCATCAATTGCAAATCAGTTGTGACCTCAAGTCTCAGATTAGGCAAGCTCAACTCTTGGATGAAGAATTGCAATCTAGGAAGAATCAGCCCGACTTCTCCATAGATAATGAGGGAACTATCCTATTTCAACATAGAATCTGTGTCCCTAAAAATTCAGAACTTAAGTGGCAAATTTTAGAAGAAGCTCATAGGAGCGGATTCACAATCCATCCCGGTACAACCAAAATGTATCATGACCTCAGACACCGATATTGGTGGCCGGGGATAAAAACGGATGTAGCTGAGTTTGTAGCCCGATGTCTAGTGTGTCAAAAAACCAAAATTCAACATCAGAAACCTTCTGGCATGCTCCAACCCCTAGAAATACCTGAGTGGAAGTAGGAAGGTATATCCATGGACTTCGTTGCGGGATTACCCCGCACCTAAGCCGGTCATGACTCAATTTGGGTGATTGTGGACCGATTGACAAAATCAGCTCACTGCATACCTGTTAAGACTACGTACTCCACCTCTAAGCTAGCAAAAGTCTACATCTAGGAAATAGTTAAGCTCCACGGGGTCCTTACGAGCATCGTCTCGGATAGAGATCCCAAATTCACCTATAGATTTTGGAAGGTTTTTCAGCAAGCTTTGGGAACTAGGTTGAACCTTAGCATCGCATACCACCCCCAGACCGATGGTCAGACTGAGAGGACCATCCAAACCTTAGAGGACATGCTTAGAGCATGTGTCTTAGAGGATGGAGAGAGTTGGATTGATTATCTACCTTTGGCGGAGTTTGCTTACAACAATAGCTACCATTCGAGCATAGGGATGGCTCCTTATGAAGCCCTTTATGGGCGGAAGTGTAGGACACCTTTGTGTTGGTATGAAGTTGGGGAAAGGAAATTGATAGGTCCCGACCTAGTTCAGGAGCCAACAGATAAGATTCGGATGATTAGGGATAAGCTTAAGACCGCCCAAAGTCGGCAAAAGAGTTATGCGGACATAAAATCTAGACCACTTGAATTTGAAGAGGGCAAACATGTGTTTTTGAAAGTGTCTCCTACAATAGGTGTTGGTAGGGCACTAAAGGCCAAAAAGTTACATACTCGTTACATCGGTCCTTTTCAAATCTTGAGTCGAGTCGGTTCTGTTGCTTATGCACTTGCACTTCCTCCCTCTTTGTCCAACTTGCACAATGTGTTTCATGTGTCGCTACTCCGAAGGTATATTCCCGATCCTTTTCAACCCTTAGCTCATGAGTCCGTGCAACTAAGATCGGACCTAACGTACCAACCTATGCCGGTCCAAATCGTAGATTGGGACATAAAGGCGCTGAGGAACAAACGTATTCCCTTGGTTAAGGTCATTTGGGAAGGATCTACTCCGGGGGAAGCTACTTGGGAGGTGGAAGAAGAGATGCGAGAAGCATATCCATATCTGTTTCAATAGGTATGTGTATTTAATTTTTGAGGGCAAAAATCCTAAAAAGGTGGGGAGTAATGTAACATCCCACCAAAATTGCCCAATTTGTATAATTTGCATAATTGTATGATTTGCTTAAATTGCTTAATTTGCCTAATTTAATTAGTTAGCTTCTTAAATTAGAATTTATATGTTTGTGATTAAGTAATTGAATGGATTGTGTTGGAGGTGTAATATAGGACTTTAGGGGTGCAACTAGAAGTGGTAGGGTGTAATACTAGCACATAAGTAAGGGCATAACAGTAAAATAGGAGAACCCTCATTCCCTTATCCCTTTCACTCTCGAAAATCAGCTTCATTTTTGCCTTCTCTCTCTCAAAAATTCTGCACTAAGAAGAACAAGGAAGAGGAACATAAATGGAGAGCTAGGGCTTGGGATTGAGGAGGAAGAAAGGCTAAGATTTGAATGTTTCACCCATCTCTTGTCAAGAAGAAGATCCTATTCTAGTGTTAGACTCCATTGGGAAGTTGAAGCTGCCCTAAAACAGAGGAGAAAGAGGGAATTCGAAAATAGGAAGAAGAAGAAGAGAGAAGAGGCATTCCTAGACTCTTTGCCCTTGCTACTTCTAAGTTGAGGTGAGTACTTCTCCTTTAGGTGGTGGGCAACCAATAAGACCCCCATTAGGGTTTTTATTTCCCTTTGCATGTGGCTTAGCTGGTCTAAGATGGAGATTTTTGAGTGAGGGTTTGATGTTGAACTTAGTAGAAGTTTGGGTAACAACCTAGTGAACATGCATATTAAGACTGCCTCTGGAATTTCGAGTGTAACTCTCTCTATAGACCTTGGATTTAAATGATTTTAGTTTCTGTGTAAACTAGACATGAGGGGCTTCATTTTAGGCACAAGAATCACTCAAAAATGTTAAGAATTGAATTAGATATAGAATTTACATGTTCAGGTATGAATGCTGTCCTGTTTTCTGACACCAGTGGATTGTTTGTTAAAACTGCACTAATCTGATGGTTATCTTCCAAAATAAAAATTATATTCATAAACTAGACATCCTAAGCTTTCCGATGAGTGGTCGTTTTCCCAATTCCGACTTCGTTTGATATGTTAGGAAAATTCCCGAAGTTGATGCTCTGCTGCAGAAATTCTGCAGAAGGCCTGGCACGGCCGTGTTATGCAGCACGGCCAGGCCGTGTTTCAATCTGTTTCCTAGGCTTAAAATGCTTAGTTTTGGACCATTTGACTCCTTGAAACATGCTAATATGTTTGGTATGCTTAGGTATTACCCTTATGTATCTTTTATATAACTAATTGAGTAAAGAATGATTCTTGAATATGATGATTGTTATATAGCAATGCATTATTTCCTATTGTTTTGTGATTGATTTGATTGTGATTGGAATGTTTGCAAATTCATTTGCACCCTCATTGTAAGTGATTAGCTATCACCTGTGCCGTTGGGGGTCCCCTTGGTTTTATCCTTTTAATCGGATTTTACTCATTTTGTACTTGAGCTGGATCAAGTGGGGAACATTCATTGTGGTCTTTATGACATTTGTTTGCATTTGTATTATCTTTCAAGATTTCAAATGCAGTATTGTGAATTGAGCTTATGACTTGAGGTATGTGATGGTGAGGGGTCCGCGAAGGACTCACTGAGATTTCTTAAATCTCACCCCTTTCGTTTAATTGTTTCAGATAAGCAGGTGCGAGAGGATTGACCCTAGCTGGAGTTGCTTAGTAGCTAGTCTTTGTTGTTTGAACTAAGTGTTGTATATGGGTCATTGGACCCTATATTTTGTAATCCTCATGACTTTGGGGTTATATTTTGAGACTTAAGTTATGTACTTAAACCGTTAGACAAGTACCTTGTATGAATTATGATTTGTAACTGTCAAGTTTTAATTTATTCAGTTTATGATATTTCGTAATGTTTTAAATGCAATGATTCGATTTAAAAATGGAATTAGGGTGTTACACTTCCTAAATGAAGCGCTGTTTAATGTCAATTTTTAGCAGCGCTTTTTAAACGCTGTTTTTTTAAATACAATCACCAGCGGCTTAATTTTCAGCGCCTTTAAATGCTGTTTAAGGCAAAAAATAAGCGCTGTTTTACGAGAAACAATGTGTTTGTGTGAAAAAAATAATAAAGAAACTCTAATGTTTGCACTTCAATAGCAAAGTTTTACAAGAAAACCTTCTCCATTGTCTATAAAAAATGTCCATGCCAAGTCAACATCTTCACCAAAAGAGATCAACAATATGTCATTTGCGCTTCACCCATATCAACAATAATCTTACGATCAAAATAGTCAAATTAAAAGGACCTATGAAAATGGTTGTGAACAAAAGAGGGTACAAATAATTTGTCTTCCAAAAATGCTTTCCAGCCTTGATGGAATTGGTGAAATTCTTAACAAATGCCTTTAAACTTTTTTAAGGGAAAAAAAAGAATAACAAATTAAATTTCAAATTTATTTTATTTACTTTCATTTTTTTTGAAAGGATTTACTTTCATATTTATTGTTATTTACAAATTTATTGTTTACTAACTGCAAAAAAAATGGCCTTAAACATTTAAACTTTCCAAATTTGTTGTTAGTTACTTTCATATTTATTCTACGTAATTGCGTAATATCGGCAACGACAAATACAAAGAATAATGATATATTTGTCTTTTTTTTGTTGAAGAATAGAGGTATATATTTGAAACTTATCTTATATGTAACAACTAGGTTTTTTGAATCTTGGTCTTCTGTTTCCTTTTTATGCTTAAAATAAATCACCTCACTATTTATGTTTAAAATTATATTTTCATTTCAATGATTGTAATTGAATTATTCAAAACACAAAAATAAAATATTTAGGGGAAATTGCTCTTTGGGATAAAAAGTTACGGGATGAACACATAGGAAATTGTGTACTTGTGTTGAGTATGGCTCATAATTGTGAAAGGAGTGAAGTAGCCTTCTCAATACACAGTTTCACAATAATTATCAAATTAAAAAAATAGTAGTAGCACAAAGAACAGATTTAAAAAAACATAAATGACTTTTGTGTGACTATTTCACACTAAATTGCATTATATTTGAAACATACAGTTTTGTACAGATGGGGATATAATTGTATAGTACTAACCCACTCCACTAAGATTTTGTTTTTGGGGTCAGTGAAATACAAAGGTTGTTTACCAGTTATTTGCAGCAGCATGATATAAAGATCAGACTTCTCTGTCAATTTTCCACTTGCTACATATTCTGAAGCCACGTACCTGTGTCAACATGAAAATTTAGTCTTTTAAGCTGCAATGCCTTATTAAAAGTCGCTTGTTCCTAAGCATAAGAAGGATAAGATACTAGTGACTCATAAATTCAAAAGAGTCAGCATATATTGCTTGAGACACAAAGGATTTGAAGAGGTTCACAAAAGTGGGCTTTAATAGTTGAGGAAGTTTATAATGGCAGTTTTAACTTGAAGAGACAAACTGAGATCTTACAGGAATAGATTTTATGTTTCCATTTTCACATTTAGTTTCTATAGTGAATTATAAGGAGCTCATAACAACAAAAGAACAAATCATAGAGAAAGCCAATGAACTTAAGGAGCTCATCTTATCTAGGGAAGCCAATGCTAATTCCATTTGTGATTATCAACGACATATTTCATAATTGCAAATAGGCATATCTTACGACTACAGTGATTTTAAGATATTTTTAGATATAAGGATTTTCTATAATTACTTATTGATCTACGTGATAGCATGGTGTAGAATAAATTTTCAAGAGGAGAAGAGGGCACGAGAGGAGGAACTAGCAAGGGGACAAGTTTTAGTCAACAATTACAATAATTGTACCAAGGACAAAAATGACAAGGTCATGCCTGTGAGGCAGTGGCTAGAAGAGAGAACGATTAGGCAAGTATATTTGCCCCTGAAAATGTTATTTTAAGCTCATATCATCCCGACTTCTTAACCCCAAAATACTATTATTTCGATTAGTAACATAGCTTTTTTTTACAAATCTTCAATCAATATATATAGGAAAACATATATTTTTTTGACAGAACAAAGTATTTTTAAAAACTCAAAAGTAGAATCAAGATAAATTAATGTTCATTCCGAAGTTCTAACTATACTTTAAGCTGCTGAAAAGTCATTTCTGAAGGAGTTTTCATTCTAAAATTTGGTTGTTCAATCATAAGCAAGAATCATTCATGATTTCATGCATATGAAGTTAGAGATGCAACGATTGAGAAATCAACCTACCTATACTAGAAAGAATAAAAAAGTCAGAATCACTATTGAACGTCAACTAGATTAGTGTTACAAAGAATTGATGTAGGGAAGGCCAAAGCATAAGGCCAGGCAAGCCCTTAATTTAGCCGTCAATCCACCCCACTCAGCCCCTTATGGTTTCACCACAATTTTAAGACCTAAAAAATTTTACATATATGAGGCCCCTCTAATGATTTATTAACATTAACCCCTCACGTAGCTTTAGGCCTCAAGTTGTCTTTCCCAACCCTGCATTGATGATTAATTACAACATGGAGTTTTGAACAACCATCGTATTATCATATTTTATAAACCCTGACCAACTATGCTATTGAGAACGTTATTATAATTGAAACCAAAACAAAATTGCCAAAACAATTCAATCCATGCTTAGTGAATAGCTTAATGAAAAGACAATGAGAACTTTACATTCTTATAAATTGCTTTTATCTATAAAAATTGAAAAAAAATTAAAATTTACATGATAAAAATTTATGTATCAAGTATAGAAAATATATAACATAATAGCAGTCAATTGCTAAACCATGCCAACATGATAAAACTTACAAATTCAAATAAAAAATAAATAACACCCATCAAATATATATATATATATATATATATATAAATATCATAATAATTACCTTTGTGTGTACGGTTTTAATCAAGGAAATCATAGTTGTTGGAGATCTATGGTCAACATTATCCAAATGAATAATATAGCAAAGCATAACTGTGAAGACATAGAAATAAAAGACAGTAGCGATGATTTCCATTTGATCGGGTCTGTAATGATAGTCCATAACCAGGGTTTGTTGCCTCGCTTATGGATCTAGTGGAAACAAAAAAACACATGATCAAAAAGAAGAAAAGAAGCCGACATAAAAAATAGATGCAATGAATGATAGAACATGATGAATAACTTGAGATTAGCCATATATACAGTACTAGTCTAAGTAGACTGAAGTCTCAACTGATGTGCCTAGCTCCCTAGCAAATCATCATAACCAATTCGAAAATACAATTATATGTGTGTGAACATTTCTTATATATGAATGAGTGATACATATATAGTGAAATGTGACTTTAGTAAGTCTCTACAATTGAAAGTAATAAGAGAACAGAGAGATAGAGAGAGTGAGAGAGAGATACCCCTGTATTTTTGCTCAAAAGGATGATCGCAACCACATATTTATAAGTAGTTAACCAGAGGAAGGTTTAAATTTAGATTAAGTCTTTGCTAGTATAGTCAAAATGATGATCGCAACCACATATTTATAAGGATTTAACCCGAGGAAGGGTTAAATTTAGGTTAAGTCCTTGCTAGTATAGTCAAAAAGATGATCGCAACCACATATTTATAAAGAGTTAACTAGAGGAAGGGTTATTTTTAGGTTAAGTTTTCATGTGTCTATTTTTATAGTATTATAAAGCAAAAAAAAAGTATAATTTTTTAGATAATAGAATCACACAGAAATTATATTTCATTATTTTCTCGAAAGTAAATTTCACTCTAAAAAGATAAATAAAAATAATGCAATTATTAAAAAGATTAAGAATTGAAATTGTAACGATATATACACATATGTGATTAATAGATTATAAAATATTTAAATTTTAATAATTAATGTCAATCAACTATCATAATTTTTCTCTTTTTTCTTCTTAGACAACTATTTAAAAAAATGAATATCCTAGGAATTTTATTCAAAAAGATATATTTTTGGATTCAACAGTTTGTTTTGATTGTACTTAATTGTAAGCATCTAATGTTCAAACTTGTTTCATTAAAACTATGAGGCAATGTTATGAGACTCAGACCGGTTATTGATTTTGGTAAGATCGCACGAACCAGTAAGTATTAAATATATAAATTTTGTATTAACAAAAAACATATATGTAATTCATTTGTAACATATGTATCAATTGATTGCCTAGATTTAATGTTCCCTTGAAATTAGAACTCCCTCTTTGTAAGATATATCAAATCCTACAAAGGCACATTATAGATAATGTTTTTCTTTTACTGCATTTATTATTTTATTACATTTAAACAATGTGAGCTCAATCAAATGTGAAAACCTAAATCTCTTGACCTTTCTCCCACACATTAAAATAATTGTCTCTTTTCTGCAATTGCCCTTTCTCCCTCTCCTTCCTTCTCCGTGCCCTCTCCTTCCTTCTTTGGTTATTCTACTTTGTCCCGTCCATGCTTCTTGTAACACCCTAAGTAGCCACCACTTATCCTATCGTAGTTGATATGATTGCAGAATACTTCGTAAAATAAGTCATATTTTCATTTTTGAAAACTAATTGTTTTAGGAGTAAAACTAAAAACTTACCCTCAATAAAATAAGATTGTCACAAATCATTTTGCAAATTAAAGTAACACATCAACTTCATGCCTTACTTAAAACAAAGTTGATAAGTCCAAAACTTAACCCTTATGGTGCATACTAAAAACATTATCATTATATATGACATCCTTAGAATACAAAAGAGTTACTATTAATTTAAAAACTAAGTTTTGTACATAACCATTTCATGTCAAGGGACCCTATATAATGCAGATAGAATTCTTATAAAAGTTATAATCATCCGAAAATAGTTAAATATCGAGGTCCAAACTTCATACAATTATAATACAACAATACAAATAATTTTCAAATACCTTTTAATATTACATACTTAGAGCTTAATCTACAAAATACAACCTAACTACTCTAACTCAAAATTGATAAGGCATGTGCAAATACTTCAAGCTGGTTAGCTTGAAAAACATAAACTTAAGTGCTCCCAGTACACACGTACGCGACATCAATAATGCATGTGGATTCAATGTGATCTCCCTAAGTATCGCCATATGCATTTGGGCCCATCAACAATTAACTCGAGAAAGACGTTTGGGAGTTCATTTCAGGTTTTCCAAAATGGACTATTCATCACTAATGATGACTTCCTCAACATACCAACACACCTACCAATCCTGAGAATGTACAATGGATCGTCAGGGTGTTCCAGTTTCTGCCTCACAAGATATCCCTGCTATAGAGAGGAATTCTATGCCATTAGGGCCTCCACGCCTAATATACTGTCAAGACCGAGCCTGTACAAACCCTTGTTTTAACACCCTTAAGTGCCACATTGACTTATCCTAACTTAGCTCTACTTAAGTATGTATTAGTGTTATCGAACAATCAGAACATGGAAGTAATTACAATTTGTAACAAACAAGTACAAGAAAATAACTTCATGATTCTCAAATTATAAATATATTTACATATTTTATTTACATCATCAAAATAGAACTACATACAATATTTACAAAATACCAGAAGGAACCAGAATACATAAAAAGGCATGATGAAAAACCTGATCACTACAAGACTACCCTCCCAATACATAAAGATCAAAACAAGATATTTATACGATCGACCTTCTTTAAAACACTTAAACTGACAACTCTCAAACCTGACATCACTCATCATGATCACTCAGGGAAGTAAACCTGAGTCTTCCTCCCATTGCTTACCACTCCACACATTAACGTGCCTGATAGGTTTGCTATGCATTCTTCTCTCACTGAGACGCCTGAGTCCTTAACCCCTCGCTATATGGGCCTTTCTTGTTGTCTCTCTCAAGACTATCCCAATACGACTTCTAGCATGATGGGAGGGTATAGGGCAAGTAAACCACATCACCACAATAGGCGTCCTAGGGATAACTATATAAACTCATGGACAAATCTTCATGACTCATGCCTTTTTGTGAGTATGACATGTAACTCCACGGATGTACACTATAGTGAACGCAGAGAAGTCGAAGCTGCAACATCTGCCCTCATCATTGTGGAAGGTGACATCCACAATCATGCCCACTAGTCCAGGTACAGAACTTTGATAATGCAGCTTGTATCCATCTAAATTCGAGTCCGACAACGCAGTCCAAGAACGTACATGTACAAAAATATTTTTGACAGAACAAAAATATTTTGAAAAAGTCAAAAGTACAATCAAGATAAATTAATATTCATTCGTAAGTCCTAACTATACTTTAAGATGCTAAAAAGGCATTTCTAAAGGATTTTTCATTATAAAATTTGAAGCAAGAATCATTCATGATTTCATGAATATGAAGTCAGAGATGCAATGGTTGAAAAGTCAAGCTAGCTATATTAGAGAGAATAAAAAAGGCAGAATCACAATTGAACATCAACTAGTTTAGTGTTACAATGAATTGATATAGGGTCGACCAAAGAATAAGGCCAGACAAGCCATTAATTTAGGCCTTCAATCCACTCCACTCAGCCCTTACGGTTTCACCACAATTTTAAGACCTAACAAAAATTAAATATATGAGGCCCCTCCAATGAGTTATTAACATTAAGTCCTCACGTATCTTTAGGCCTCAAATTGCCTTTTCCAACCCTGTATTGATGATTAATTACAACATGGAGTTTTGAACAACCATCGCATTATCATATTTTGTAAACTCTGATTGACTATTGGGCGGCAATGCTATTGAGAAAGTTATTATAACTGAAACCAAAATAAAATTGCCAAAACAATTCAATCCATGCTTATGAATAGCTTGATGGGAATACAATGAGAACTTTAAATTCTTATAAATTTCTTTTATCTATAATAATTGAAAAAAATAGATTAAAATTTACATGGTAAAAAATTATGTATCAAGTAAGGAAAATATATAAAACAATAGAAGTCAATTGCTAAACCATGCCAACATGATAAAACTTACAAATTCAAATAAAAAATAGCTAATACTCGTCAAAATAAAAGCAATTAATTCATAATCAATTATAGTACTAAATAAGAAGGAATATATATATATATATATATATATTAACTTCATAATAATGACCTTCTAATCGTGCCCCCTTTTGCGCGTACTATTTTAATCAATAAAATCACAGTTGTTGGAGATCTATAGTGGACAATATCTAAACGAATAATATAGCAAAGCATAACTGAGGAGGCATAGAAATAAAAGACAACAGCGATGAATTCCATTTGATCGGGTCCGTAATGATAGTCCACAACTAAGGTTTGTTGCCTCGTTTATGGATCTAGTGGAAACAAAACAACACACGACTAAAAATAAGAAAAGAAGCCAACCTAAAAATAGATGCAATGAAAGACAGAACATGATGACTAACCTGAGATTAGTCATATATATGGTACTGGTCTAAGTAGACTGAAGTCTCAATTGATGTACCCCTACCTAGAAAATCATCGTAACCAACTCAAAAATACAATTATATATGAGTGTGAACATTTCTTATATATGAATGAGTGATATAAATATAGTGAAAGGTGAGTTTTACAAGTCTCTACAAATGAAGGTAATGGATATATATATATATATATAGGAATGAGAATCACAGAGCGAGAGAGAAGAGAGAAATTCATGAGGAAAGAAAATGTAATCTCATTAACCAGAGTCAGTTACAACGGTGTATATATATACAAAGCTAAAACTCTAACCAACTCTAACTCACTTGTAATTACTTTACTAATAGTTTACATAACTTCTTCTATCGTACTCTATTAGGACCCCGCAAACTCAAAGAGCTTGAGGTGACTCAATGACCTGGAGTTTGGTGTGTAGCTCTTCAAAACGAGTGGAAGACAGCGTTTTAGTAAATGAATCGACAAATTTGTCTGAGATCTTGAGGACATCTTTGCTCAACTAAATTCTTGGACATGACTCTCTCGCGAACAAAATGAATTTCCAGTTCCAAATGCTTTGTTTAGGCATGCAAGATAGGGTTGTGTGACAGTAAAACTGCACTCAAGTTATCACAAAGCAGAACCAGAGTAAGACAAAGAAATTTAAGTTCATGTCAAAGTGACTGAATCCAAAGGATCTCATCTGTGGTGTATGTCATGCTTCGGTATTCTGCTTCAGCTATAAACCAGGCAACAAGACCTTATTTCTTAGAGCCCCAAAAAATGAGATTTGGGCCAAAAAATATACAAGAACCGGAAGTGGGACGCCTATCATCCACATCACTTGCCTAATTCAAATCAGAGTAAGCTATTAAAGAAAATGGAACACCAATTTGAGCAGGTTGCAGCAGTAGCCCATGGCTGGAAGTGTGTTTCAGATATCTAAAAATTCGCTCGACAGCACGCCAGTGAGTTTTAAGCGGATGTGCCATGAATTGGCATACTTTGTTGACACTAAAAGAAATTTCAGGCCTTGTTAAAGTAACATATTGGAGAGCCCCTACTATGGATCAATACTGAGATGCATCCTGCAGTGAATCTGTCCCATGTCTGTTCAATTGACAACTTGAAACCATGGGAGAAGCTATGCCTTGCAAGTCAGACATATTCGCTTTATGCAGCAAATCACGGATGTACTTGGACTGAGAAAGAAGCATGGTGCCTTTGGAAAGTTGCTTTACCTCAATACCATGGAAATAATCTGGTTTGCCCATCTGTTTCAAGGCAAACTGAGTATTGAGTTTAGAAATCAGATCATGGATAAGTGCAATAAAAGATCCAGTGATGAGTATATCAACAACATACGCCAAAACGTAAAGATAAGAGCCATTATGAGCATATGTGAACAATGATGGATCACATATACTAGCAACAAAGCCAAACTTGAGAAGAGCATTAGTAAGTCTTTCATACCATGCACGAGGGGCTTGCTTAAGGCCATACAAAGCCTTATTAAGCTTCAAAACCAGAGTTTTGTCATTAGCTTCAAATCCTGGAGGTTGGACCATAAAAACTTCCTCTTGTAAGAAGCCATTCAAGAAGGCATTGTTGACGTCAATTTGTTGAATTTCCCAACGAAATGTGAGTGCAAGTGTCAAAATAATTCTAATGGTAACCAGTTTAACCACAGTGGAAAAAGTTTCACTAAAATAAAACCCAGCTTGTTGATGAAATCCCTTTGCAACCAAGCGAGCTATGAATTTATTCAAAGTACCATCCGAGTTTTCTTTGGTCTTAAAAACCCATTTTCCTATGTGGAGGAGGAGGGAAAAAGTCCATGTTTTATTTGCCATAAGTGCATTGTATTCTATTTGCATTCCTTGTAGCCAGTGAGATTGTGATATAGCTTGTTTCACTGAATTTGGTTCAACATGACTGAGAAAAACCTTTGGTTTCAGATTACCAGTCTTTGCTCTAGTAATCATAGGGTGTGTGTTTAGGTTTGAAGGCAGGTGTTGAGGCAAGGGAGTAGAAGAAGTGGATACAAACTGCTCTGAAATAACTATTGCCGCTAAAACAAAATTTGGAGATGCTGTAATAGAATTAGGAGATGGAGAAACGGAATTGGAATCATTTGCAGCAGGTGTAGTGAAAGTTTGTACAGCAGCAAGATTTTGAACATTACTAGGAATAGCAGTAGCCATAGGCTGATGAACAATGGGAATAGCAGAACTATATGTTTAAGAAGGAATATTGGTAACAGTTGAAGGAAACAAAACTGGATAGGGGAACTTGAGTTCATTAAAAATAACATCTGTAACACCCCATTTTCAGAGCGCTACTAAACTAATATTCTGACAACGTTAACATATTTCTGAAGGGCAGAATACTCTGCTTTGAACGTTTACCAAAAATATGGTTCTATATATATATATATATATTTTTTTTAAAACAACTCTTTAAGAGAGAATGGTCAGAGTATCACAGCGACTTCTGAAACATGGTGGTAAAGTAAATAAATCAAGACATTAAAATAGAACCACTGGAATCACACTCATAGTTCATTCAAGTGTTTCACATATGACACTCCAAGTTTTACAACTGAAATTACAATTATTACAACGCCGACATAAATGGCAAATATCGTATAGCTGGTCGATAAGCTACGCCCCTTACTAGACTACTAGTAAGTTACCACAACGTAACATAGGCAGAAGGCTGGACGACCATCTTCAGCTGCTCCCTCCTGCAGTTCCGAATCCTCCGTGCGCTCCGCCATCTGGGTTACATTCATTGAATTGCAAGAACCACTGGCAAGGGTCAACTTCTTAAAAATAAAGAGATAGATACAAATACGACAACATAATCGGTAACGAGACATGTAGTAACGCAACATAATACAGGAAATAGCAATGATGCACCAATGCCCCAAAATGCAGCCACTTGACACCAACTACGACTTTCTCTCACAACACTTTCGATAATTTCCGGAAAGTAACGCCGATCCATTCACTGAATACCAGCCGTAGCTTTGGGCTCCACGACCACCCTAGGACATTCAGCTCCGGTTCCTTAACGCTACAACGTCTAGCTAGGCTACCGAAAAATGAAGGGTTCCTAGCACCCTAAGTTATCCGGATCAAAGCTCTAAAACGTCACGACACGACACCTCTCACAACAATGAATAAATCACCGCATACGATAATTCAAGAAACAACTCAAATAATTATTCAATCGCGTATCAAATAAATATTCGTGAAAAGCTTAATACAATGCAACTCAGTTCAACAGTATAAGCAATCCATCACAGTTAATCATATTTCATCAATCAACGACTTTGATAACTCAGTTCATCCCTCTGCAACTCAGTGGAGTTGGGAAAAAAGTAATCAAACAAGTGTGGGGGGGTTGGGGACAGCTACCAATCACTTGCAGTCAAGCCCACTAAATAATCATAAATAAAGTTTTAAGAACTAAAAAGTCGAAGGGGTATGAGACCCTCATTTCGAACCATGAGGTTCTCAGACTTCTTCGCTTTAAGACTTGAAATTAAATAATAAAACTTATCCATGTCTAAGAGTTGCCCTTATGCATAAGTACATAAACAGTAACACTTAGAATGTGAAGCGCCCTTACCGAACTCCAAGCCACACGTCCACGTGCTCCTCAAGTCTATGCCGCACGGTCTCGGATCACTCAAGCCTATTACACGAAGCAAACTTAGCACAACTCTAAAAACTTAGTTCTACAACTTTAGGTACTCAAACTTAACCCTTTCCTAACCAACTCTTTTACACTTAAATGCCCAATTTGAAATACATGATTTTAAATAGTCACATGCACTTGAAAAAATTAATAAACAATTAAAAGACTAAGGTTTTAAAACTAATACTTTTTTTCTTTCAAACTTAAAATATGAAACAATACTACAATCAACTTCATTTTCTCAAAAACTTAAATCAAGGCTCAACTTGGTCTTTAGGATCTCAAGGAGTCCTTTTCACCTTAGTGTTTCATAGCCTTAAAGGTCAAAACAATTTCAATATCAACCAAACCTTTTCCATAATTTTCTAAACTTAAACAACAATTCTATACGACTAATATCAACCAAAAACATCAAAATCTCCTCCTCCAAACCCGCTAGGAGTTTGCGGCCAACACCCAAAAATAGGAGACAATTTTGAAAAACTTCCAAACCAATTTAACAGCACCATTTCATATGAAATTCTTTTCACAAAACAACAATTAATTCCCAAAACACAAGCCTAATTCATGGTCAATCCCATCTTCAAGAATCAAGGATTTTTGATACAAATTGAATCCAAGTCCCAATTCATAACTAGCAATTAAAATAGCAACAACAATATCTACTAAGCATAGAACAACAACTAATTGCATTGATTCACCTCAAGATCACACAACCCTTTTTTCCCCTTAGGTTTAGCGCCTAGGTTTCCAAAGATTTGGGGATTTACGTGCTCATTTCTCTCATTGACCATGATCAAGTATCACAACACCCATTTAATCAAAGAATTGAAACAAAAAGGAACCACCTCTACCCCGAAGGGGCTCACGGCCACACCCTCTTTTTACCAAAAAAAAAAAATTTGCAACTTCCACTCAATCAAAATAACACCACTTAACACCTCATTTCTTTTCACAAGACAAAATTTTCTTACAAAACAACAGCCTTATTCAAGTCTAAGTACCAATCATGCTTCTTTTCAAAAATCAAAGGTTTCACCAAAAATCACTACTCCTTTGGTTCCAATCAAAATCTAACAACTACAATAGAAATAACAATTAGCAAGAAACAATAAAGACAACCCAATTGGAATGATTCACATGTTGATCACCAAGCCCCTTTCCTCTAGGTCTTGTGCCTAGGGTTCAAGGAAATTGGGGAAAAATTGGGTCATTTCTTCCATGATCACCATCAACCAAAACATGAAGCATTAAAACAAGATAAAGCAAGAAAATGAATTCCTAAGACTGGAAAAGGGGCCACGGTCATGAGCTGAAAAATAGGGAAGGAAGAGCTTATTTCTTTCTTATTTGCAATGTTGTGAGGATGGTGGCAAGAAGAAGAAGAAGCTACAAGTGGTGGAGGTTGGAAAAAGGGGGGTTATTCACGCCAAGAAGGAAAAGGGAGTGGAAGCCATGGTTGCTTCTCAAGCTTTCTCTCTCAAGGAGAACAAGAAAAGGAAAATGAAGAGTGAAATGAGGAAGGGGATCGCGCCTTATGGGAGAAAAAAAGAAAGAAGTGATGGTTTCGATAGGTATTAGGTACACTTAAGTAGTGGTCCATCATGGTCTAATATAAAGGGAGGGTAATACACGCTGGGAATAAAAAAGAAGGAAGGTGGAATTTAGGTGCTCCTAAGTAGATGCTAGTGCACCACGAGTCATGATTTAAAGGTTGTGATTTAAAAGAAGGAGAGTGTAGGAAATCATAAGATTAGGAACTAACTAATTAATCACTAGACACTTAAAGCAGGATCCTAATCTAATTACCCATCCTAAACATCTAATCTCTATTCTCTTAATTACTCTCTAACTCTAGAGTCTAAAGTCTACTATCAAAAATACGGCGTCGAATAATTGCGTTACCGATTAATTCTCTTGCCGATTAATTCGCGAAAATTAATTTACCGATAAATTAATTCACCGTGTGAGAATAATTTATTAATAATCATAAAAACAAGTTAAAACACTCAAAAATAATCACAACAAGTTATGATTCGATTTTCATCAAAATCGGAGTTCGTTTAAAATTTTATCTGCGGCGAAACTGCCCGGTGATTCGAAACGCGACGAAACTTCGTTAGAATATTTCGACGATATTCGAACCATGAATTAATATATAATATTAATTCTTAAATTTAAACTTATCTTGATTTAATTCAATCAATTTCTTAGTCAACAAAAATACGTGTTACCGCATCACACAGAAAGCTTATATAATGTTTAAATTGATGAATTCACATTAAAGCAGCATATGTCTATGCTATTTATTAATTTGAATTGACATCATGAATAATAATTATTTATAATAAATAAATTATTAAAATAAGTTTAAATAATTCCACTTGCTCTCAGTAAATCATTGAAGTGATCAATCTCCATGACTTATCTTCAAGTATTCAGGATTTTATCGCTAAATTTACTTTTCTTAAAAATAGGGATGTTACAACATCCTTTGACATAAACACCCTGCCCTCTGGAGATAAACATTTATAGCCCTTAAGATTTGGAGAAGGGCCAAGAAACACACATTCTAAAGATCTGAATTGAAGCTTGTGCTGGTTATAAGGTCGAGTAAATGGAAAGCAAGCACAACCAAAAGTTTTGAAACTTTGATAATCAGGAACAGTATTATATAATGCATGAAAGGGGGAAGAAAATTGAGATAAAGCTGATGTGGGCAGTCTATTAATGAGAAAAACAGCTGTAGTGAAGCTGTGATACCAAAAGTGTAACGACATAGAAGCATGAGCAAGAAGGGTGAGTCCTATTTCCACTATTTGCCTATGTTTTCTCTCAACAGTCCCATTTTGGTGAGAAGTGTGAGGGCAAGTCAATCTGTGTAATATGCCTAAATCAGTGAGAAATTTAGTGAAGGGATGGTGATTGAACAGTTTTTATAGTAACTCCAAACAGTGTTTTAACAAGTTAATAAAATTGTTGAAAGGCTTTTAAAGCCCCTGACTTATGAGTCAAAAAATATATCCATGTAAATTTGGTTTTGGCATCTACAAATGTGATGTAGTAAAAGTAGCCAAGATGTAAAACAAAGGGGGCAGGACCCCACAAGTCAGTATGAATTAATTCAAAGGCATGAGAGTGGTGAGTATTAAAGGAAGGTGCATGTAATCTATGAGACTTTCTTTTAAAAAAAGCAACACAAAAATCCAAAGGTGTAGGACATGCTTAATAGCAGAAATATTAGCATGACCTAGCCTACTATGCCAAGAAGATAATGTGGAAGTAGTACTAGAATCAGAAACAGCAGAATTAACAGAATGAACACGATTATTAGCTACTGCAGAGAGATTATTATGAACAACTGACTTTGGAGAAGACTTGAGCAGCTGAAGATTTGGGAAAACATAGAGTCCATCAGAGCCAAGTGATCCTTCAAGAAGGACTTCCTTAGACTCCTGTGATTTAACACAACAAGTTAGAGGATGGAATTCAAAGAAGACATAGTTGTCCTTAGCAAATTCAGAAATAGACAAAATATTTCTGGTTATAGTAGGGACATGAAATAATTTGTTTAAGGTGAGAACAATATTAGGCTTTAGGGAAGAAGATAAATTAGTTGAACAAATTAAGTGAATTTGGAAACCTTAGCCGTTTCCCATATGCACTTGGTTAGAACCACCATATGGAGACATCTGATAGAGATTATGTTGATGTGGAGTGAGGTGATGAGATGCTCTGGAGTCTGGATACCAGAAGTCAGAATCATGCACTTGTGGTGCAAACAACTACTGTGTGGTAGGAACATGATGAGCTGTGAAGCAAGCATTTACTTGAGGTCCCTGAGTAGGCAGAGGAGCAACAGGCTGAGCACCAAGACTCTGTGGAGGGATGTTGCAAGGAACTGTAGGGTTATAACCAAGGGAGGCACCAACATTGTAGCCATGCTGATTTGGTTGAGGTGAATAGCCAAGCTGATTTGGTAGAGGCGAAGTAAGTGTTTGATCAAATCGATGCCAGCAGTGTAATACATCATGACCATATTTAGAGCACAACTAACATGTAGGATGGTTACCACCACGGACTCCACGGCCACAACCACTGCGACCTCCACGACCACTGCGGTAAAAGTTCTAAGAAGTAGGATTCAAACCTTGTATGTCAGAGGAATTAGAGCTCTGAGATGTATGAGCCACATTCACTGTAGCATTTAAGGCAGTGGAAACAGCTAATTCCTGCCAGAATTTATCCAATTGTGATTCCTGAACAAACAAGAGACCTTCAATCTCATCAAGCGACAAAGGATTTTGCATACCATAGATCATTATAACAAATGGACTGTATTCTTTAGGAAAGAACCAGATCGATTTGATCCTGTTCAGAAATCGTACTGGTATAGGAAAGAACCAGATCGATTCCCTTAATTTGGTACCATCAAAACGAGGGAACACGACCTTAGATAATCAGTTTGATGACCAACAGATTGTGCGCGCAGCAAAGAACAAATTTCGTCTATTCCAGTATCAAGGTTGTCCAAGCGAGACAGATTAGAGCTCATTTGTTCTAAACGATGGTTGAATTCCTCCTGCTTAGTAGCAAGATCTGCGAGAGTGAGTTGATTACGAGTGCAGGGAATCAACCGGGTATAAGCCGAGATCAATTCCTACTCAGTGCAGGGAATTCTAACTACCTCACGACACATCACCGAATAAGACAGAAATGTTAAATGCACCCCCTAGTGTTACTAATGACACCTATAGGGATTTACAAAAGGAAAAGCCAAGGAATTAAACATAGGCTTAAATCAACTAATCACCACTCAGATATTATTGTTGCAGTAAGAAATTACTATGACATTTTAGTCTCTGTAAAATTTTTTGTTTGTTTTTAGTCCGCAAAATATAGGAAATTTTTTTTTGGTCCTTGTTGTTTTGTTTTTAGTCCCTATAATTCTTATTCATGTTGGTTTTAGTAAGTATAATATGTAGGCCATATTGATTTTATTCCCTGACATACGGACCATATAAGGACTAATTCAAACATAAACAAATATTACAAGACTAAAACAAAACAAGAAGGACCAGAAGCAAATTTTTTGATGTTTCAGGTATTAAAAACAAACAAAAGTTTTTACCGGTACTGAATTGTAGGGATGAAAAAGATACTTAAGCCTCCTAAAAATGTTGAGATGTAGAAGCTAATTTCAACTTATACGTGAGAAGTTTGTATTTGGAACACTCAGTCATATCAAGATAATTTCAATTTTTCTTTTTCCATTAGTACTTGTTGAAAGTTTTTTCCAAACTTACTCTATGCTTTGTAATAGGCATGCATCAATATTAAGTACTTATACCACACGTTAAATCTGATATGCACAAACATATACCATCTGCCTTTAATAATCACTTGTATGTTATGTACTGTTGGATATTCAACCACTTTATGTTATCAACCAACAACGAAGCCAGAGTTTTTCTGCTCAAAATCTCTAGGTAATATAGCATGGGAATGTCAATGTGATATGGCTTATTGACATTGTAGTCTTATAACGTGTGTATGTCTGTCAATATATATGTACTGGTAGAACTGAAAGATAACAATATAATTATGCTTGTGTAAATCTTTATAGAACCATCATAGAAAACATTCACCCCTTGTGTTTGTGTAAAGTATAAATATGCAAACGTTCTTTTCTTGCAGAATATTAATATGCCCATAAGGTGGGAAATATTCCTTTTGATTATTATGGTTTCCTATTGTCAATTTTTACGAGAGAAACAATGTGTTTGTGTGAAAAAAATAATAAAGCAAAATGTTTGCACTTCAATAGCAAAGTTTTACAAGAAAACCTTCTCATCATTAATGTCTATAAAAAATGTCCATGCCAAGTCAACATCTTCACCAAAAGAGATCAACAATATGTCATTTGCGTTTCACCCATATCAACAATTATCTTTGTCAAAAAAAGAAAAATAATAATCTTACGATCAAACTAGTCAAATTAAAAGGACCTATGAAAAAGGTTGTGAACAAAAAAGGGTACAAATAATTTGTCATCCGAAAATGCTTTCCAGCCTTGCTGGAAAGTGGTGAAATTCTTATCAAATGCCTTTAAATTTTTTTTTTGAGGAAAAAAAAGAATAAGTAAATTTCAAATTTGTTTTATTTCCTTTCATTTTTTTGAAAGGATTTACTTTCATATTTATTGTTTTTTTTTTGACTGGGACTTTCATATTTATTGTTATTTACAAATTTGTTGTCTACTAACTGAAAAAAAAATACCCTTAAACTTTTGAACTTTCGAAATTTGTTGTTATTTACTTTCACATTTATTCTATGTAATTGAGTAATATCAGCAATGACAAATACAAAGAATAACTGAATTCCATCCATCTAGCTTCGCCTTAGCGGTATATATTTGCTTTTTTTTTTTTTGAAGAATATGGGTATATATTTGCTACTTATCTTATCTTATATTTTTAATATAACAACTAGGTTTTTTTGAATCTTGGACTTCTGTTTCTTTTTATGCTTAAAATAAATGACCTCATTATTTACGTTTAAAATTATATTTTCATTTCAATGATTGAAGAATAGGGTTTTACAAGAGAAGTCAACGGAGGAAGCTGACCTTCTTCTCCAAAGCCAGATGAAAATGGGAGATAAACGAAACGAAGATGAGGTAGCTAATGGCGACTGACCAAAGGAGGATCCTACAAAGAGAAACTTCTAAACCTTTTTGGGGAGGAAGTCACGGTATATCAAGGAAAAAAGGAGGATGATGATATGGAAACACAAAAGGTGGAAACTGAAGGCTTAAAACAGAATGGGGATGGACCTAAGATCCCTTTAACTGATGAGGAATGGGAGAAATGGTCCAAACCATGAAGAAAAACACTAATTGTGAAGTTACTTAGAAAGAAAGCCAACTACAAGATGTTTGACAACTACCTCCAGTGTAGATGGACTAAACAGGGTACCATCAAACTAGTTGATATGGCGGATGGGTACTTCCTGGTGTAATTTTCAATGGAGGCAGACTACAAATATGCACTATATGAGGGACCTTGGATGATAGCGGACCACTACTTGATTGTGCAACGATGGCGGCCTATGTTTCTCCAAAATGCAGAAGCAATGACGAAGGTAGCAGTCTGGATCAGAATTCCAAAGCTTGGATTCGAACTATACAACGATGAGTTCCTTATTAGGATTGGATCTATCCTAGGAACAATGCTCAAGATAGATAGACTAACATATATACATTCTAGAGGGAAGTTTGCACGTATATGTGTAGAAATCGATCTAGAAAAGCCTTTGGTCTCGTATGTTGTTATCAGAGGCAGCAAACTATTCCCGAAATACGAAGGCTTGCACTTGATATGCTTTCGATGTGGTAAATATAGTCACAAGCAGGAACAATGTAGAGCTTTCCTTGGAGAGAAGGTGGGTCATGAGCTGTCGGAGAAGACGGCGCCGGCGAACATTGAAGGGTCGAAACCAATTAGGGTTGGCAACAATGATGACATGCAAAAATCACATGAGACTGTTACTCAAAACGCAGAAATCACTGAAATTTAAAAAAGGGAGCTGGGGCCCTGGTCAACGGTTCAACGCAAGCCAAGGAATAATCCAAAAATGAAGTCAACAAATGTGGAGCCAAGGAATCAGCGCATTAAAAGCATATCAAGCAAAGTTATTATCAAAGATTATTCCCCTAGTGGATCGCGATTTGCAAACTTAGTGCAAGCTAATCAATCTGAGGAAAATAATCAACCAAATCAATTTGGTTTGACCAAGGTAACTGAAATGGTTAACCCTGGTCCACGTGTGGAGAAAGGCAACCCCAGCCATATTGTGAAGCGTGTGAGGAACAACACTGGTGGAAAGAATCCTCAGAAACCTACTAAAGGGAAGGAAATCAAGGTTGATAAGAGTGGTCACTCAATAAAGAAATTTGCAGCTAATCAGAGTGAAAAACAGATGATAGTAAGAAAGATTATGGGGAATGTGGAGGTCCAACAACTTGTGAAGATTACACATGAAGCCCTCATAGGCCAATTTCAAATTCTCAAGCGAGATAGTAACCCTCTTGTTACTGCTGGAGAATTGAATCCCATAGCTACGCAAGTTTTTCTACCTGACAGTGAAACTCTAGCTTTTGTTAAAGCAATGAGAAGAAAAAATATGACCTCATCATCTGCCTCTGATATAGGCACTATGGATACAGAAGATGGCCTTGGTGCTAGCTCTTCATTGACTACACTTGCGCAAGTGATGGCCACCACTCCTAGCATTTTGTAATGAATGCTATGATATGGAATTGTGGGGGAGCAGGGGGTAGGGACTTACCCAATTACATAAGAGAATGTATAAGTGTCTATAGATTGAATTTTGTGGCTATCTTAGAGCCTAGAGTTAGTGGAACTATGGCTGACAAGGCAATTCAGAGAATTGGTCTCAGCAATGGTGTTAGAGTTGAAGCTTGTGGCTTCTCAGGGGGTATTTGGTGTCTCTGGAACAATAACTGCCTTAATATTTCAGTGATCTCTACTTCTCAATATTGTATCCATCTGCAAGTAAATAATGCAACTGGGCACTTTTGGTTCCTCTCTGTGATTTATGCAAGCCCAAATATAGGTCATAGAGAGACTGTGTGGAATGAACTTAGACAATTCAATGAGGATCATCAATGTCCTTGGTGTCTTCTTTGGGGATTTTAACACTGTGTTGTATGAATGGGAGAAGGAGGGAGGTAGAGCTGTAAATCAACACTCGGCTACTGCCTTTGCAGATTGTTTAGCAGACTACAGCCTCATTGATCTTCCTTATACTGGTCCTTTGTTCACTTTTACTAGAAGTGATCTTAAGGAAAGATTGGATAGGGTGGTGTGCAATGAAGCATGGTTCAATTTGTTTCAATCTAGTGTTATTACCCACTTACCTCTTCAGGATTCAAACCACTGTGGTTTATGGTTGCGTACTCAAAATGAGAATGAAGCTAGAGATGGTAGAAATTATTTTAAATTCCTAGGATCTTGGTTAGATCATCCAGATTTTCATAATCAGGTGGGGAACTCTTGAAATAACTCTTCTTCATGGCAGCAAAACATAGGTCGGCTTACTTCTAACCTTAAGAGTTGGAATAAGCATGTTTATGGTAATATATTTATAAGAAAGAAGAGAATCATTAGAAGACTTGAAGGCATCAATAGGGTCCTCATGAGCTCTTATGTGGAGCGGCTAGTGTTATTGAAATAGTCTTTGTGGCAAGAATACAGAGATATTAATAAGCAAGAGGAGAATTATTGGTTTCAACAAGCTAGAAGAAGTGGATTACACAAGGAGATAATAACTCTAGATTCTTTCATCAGTCGACCTTGATAAAGACTGAAAGAAACAAAATTCTTTCATCAGTGGATTACAGCAATGATCAGTGGATCTATGAGGGGAACCTGCTCAAACAGCATGTGAATAAGTTTTACTCATCACTTTACACCTCCTCTGGAAATTTAGTAGCTGGTTTTGCTACTCAGCACACCTTTCCAAACATTAAAGCCGAAGATATATGTAACACCTCGTTTTCGGAGCGCTACTGTGCAATCCAATCTAATGCTGAAAACATTTAATGCTTATATGCTTTCAACAAAGAGTACTCTTCTGTCTTTTGCAATGGAAAATAGGAGTAATTTTTTTTTCTTTTTCTTTCCTTTGAAACCCTTTTCAAAAATAAGATATAAAGAGTACTACAATTTTCTAAATAATGCAAAATTAGTCTTTTACAAATATCAGAGTATAACACATCATAATCAATACTTCTCATAACATAAAACATAACATAATCTTTTGCACTGAGGCGAGGTTTTCTGAAATAGAGTAATTACAAAACAACAAAGACAAAACCCTAAGCTAAGCTAGCCAACAACTATAACTCTTATTGAGAAACAGTTCAGCAAGATCAAAACATGAAACATTCAGAGGAATCTTCCTCCACTGGCTCAATCTTCAATGCTCTTGGAAAGACGAAACTGTAGCAGCTATGGAGCTCCATCTGGAAGTGATATCCATAGGGATATCCAATCCAACAACAGTGCAAGGGTAAATTCTTTGTCTACGAGTTTATCATAGGCTATGTCGCATGCAAACAATGTATACATATATAATACAACAACATGCTTTTATATACATATACATACTTGATAGACCGCACACATCATCATGGTATATCAAGCATTGCATGTGAGCAGACAACTCAACCAGCAGATCAACAATCAAGTCACCACAATATCAAATAATTGCATGTGAGCAAACAAATCAACCAATAGATCAACAATCAAGTCACCACAATATCCAACAACTGCATGTGAACAACAATTCTATCAACAGATCAACGATCAAGTCATCACATATCATAAATGTGGTTAGCTATGCATGTCAATGCAGTATGACTAGTTTGTGTATCTACCTACAGCCTTAATAGGTCAGCAGTATGATGAGGAATTTATTTCGCAATGTCTGAACAAGATAGCCACACATTAGGCTTGCCTCAATTTAGGCTTGCCACACGTTAGGCAATGCAGTGTCAACTCCTCTTTTGAAGTCTTTAAGACAAATCAAACGCTCCGGCTATCGATGTTCAATGTTCAGTATGCATCCAAACAAATTCTTCAATATGGCATGCTCATCGTAGGGAGCACCCGAATAATGTTTTAATTAATCAATGTGGATCGACAAACTTCAACTATGTTTCACATTCAAAAAGGTGGAGGGAACTCAAAGTTTAAGCACTACAATGAGCATCTCATACTACTCAAGTAATGCCCATGTATTCTTCATCACGCAGTGAACTGAGATGATGAGAAATACCCCTTAGAGTTCAAACACAGGACACTAGGTCCAGGTGTTCAAATGCGGAACGCTAATCTTAATCTTAGATCAAAACTCTAGGCACGTAATGCAGAACACTAGGCTCAATTTTTAGGTTGAGTTACTAGGCACACCATACGGAACACTAGGTCCAATCCTTAATCAAGAAAATACGCACGCAAGCAGGACATTAAGTCCCAGCACAGGACACATGGCCCATATGCTCAATAGGAACACTAGGTTCCCTATATTTTATTCTTTCGTAATCTCGACATTTGAAATCTCTTTCTCAGTTCTTGTATCACTCCTATGTCGTTGAAACCTTAGTTGTGCTAAATAATATGCTAGGATAATTCCCAAACACATTACTTAACTCAACCGTTTTCAAAATTTACAATGTTTTCTTTTTAAAAGAACCTCTTAAACAACTTCTAACCCTCTGATCCATAAAGCGTGTTTGTACTCTGACTTATTTTAGAAGATACCTTTAGTTTACCATGAAAACATTTCTCGGCTCATGGAATCGCATCAGACTTACCGTTGTAAGTCGTCAAACCAATAACAGTCGATCAACGCATTATTAATTAATCCATTATCATCAACAATATCTTGCATATTCCAATCAATATCAAGTTCCATTTAAATCCAACATGATTCAAGGAAAACCAGACAATTCATAATGCCACGCAGGGCCAAGAACATGCTACAGCATTTCATACAGCACATAACAATTCAGTAAGCTACATACTTTCCCTAATTTCAAGTCCAATCAAATCAATCAAACATGATTTAAGTCACACAATACTATTCAGTCTTGCCACACAGGACCAAATCAATACACAATAATTCATGCTACAACATCTCAACAACACATAGTAATATTACAAGTACTACCACACAATTTAACCAAACATCAAACCAACCAACACACAAGGCGAAAAGCCCAAACTCATTATATAAGAATTTTCCTTACCTTGGGCGCTTTAACAATCCACGCTAGGTAATTCGAAACTATTGTCAAGTTGCACCTCGCGCGTACCTTAAGCACGAAACTTAACAACACAAACTTAGTACAATTAGACCCCAAAAATACAAATCCTAGACCCCTAGGACAGCCACCATTTTAGGTCCCTAAAAGGCCTAAGAATTACTCACTTAATCCCATATGGTTCACATCTAGTCATATAACATGATACAAGTTCAAGTCATGCAAGTTTTCAAACTTTTACTAACTCTACACACTTAGAAAATAGCTAAACCAAAATTTACCAATTGGAATAGTATTTTTACCAAATGAATAGTGTTTTGCCAACTTTGAATCACTTTTTAAAACACTAAAACATGTCACAAAATTTTAGAAACAACTTCATTACAAGTTCAAAACAATTCTTGAAACATAACCCAGTCTCTTTAAGATGATTCGACAAAGATTCACGGCCAGTCACTACTTTAAGCCTCTTCTCCAAGAGATTCTCTCTTTACTTCACCGCCCTGAATGGCATTTTATTGTGAACCATATCCCCTCGTGAAGCCAACCGCTGCGCAGATGCTATTGCAGCCAAAGCTCATTCTGCAGATTTCTTTCCGTATCTGTTAGAGTCCGTTTTTCCTAGTCTTAATTTGCTTATTTAGTTTGATAAGAGGGGAGGTTGTTCCCATCCTTTATAACCTTAGTGCTTGTTTGTTTCTTCCTTTTTTTATCAAAAAAAAATATTCAAAAACACAAAAAAAATGTTTAGGGGAAATTGCTCTTTGGCACAAAAAGTTATGAGATGAACATAGAGAAAATTGTGTACTTGTGTTGTGTATGGCTCATAATTGTGAAAGGAGTGGACTAGCCTTCTCAATAAAGAGTTTCACAATAATTGTCAAATTAAAAAAAGAGTGATAGCACAAAGGACAAACTTAAAAAAATGATTTTTGTGTAACTACTTCACTCTAAATTGCATCATATTTGAAATATACAGTTTTGTGGGGGTGGGGGATATAATTGTATAGTACTAGCCGATTCCACTAAGATTTTTGTTTTCGGATCAGTGAAATGCAAAGGTCACTTCCCGGTTATTAGTTGCAGCAGCATCACCCCAAATTTAAACATCAGACTTCTCTGTCAAATTTCCACTGTCTACATATTCTAGAGTCGTGCACCTGTGTCAACATGCAAAATTAGTCTTTCAAGATGCATTACCTTATTTAAAGGAGATTGTTCCTAAGTGTAAGAAGGATAAGACACTAGTGACTCATAAATTCAAAAGAGTCAGCATTGCTTGAGACACAAAGGATTTGAAGAAGTGCACAAAAGTGGGCTTCAATAGTTGAGGAAGTTTATAATGACAATTTTAACTTGAAGAGACAGATTAAGATCTTATAGGAATTAGATTTTATATTTCCAATTTCACATTTAGTTTCTTTAGTGAACTATAAGGAGCTCATCCAATTTACAACTCTGATGAACAGCGGGAGAACAAATCGTAGAGAAAGCCAATGAACTTAAGGAGCTCATCTTATCTAGGGAAGCCAATCCTAATACCATTTGTGATTATCAACTACACATTTCACCACAATTTTAAGACCTAAAAAAAATTAAATATATGAGGCCCCTCCAATGATTTATTAATATTAAGTCATCGCGTAGCTTTAGGCCTCAAATTGCCTTTCACAACCCTGCATTGATGATTAATTACAACATGGAGTGTCAAACAACCATCGTATTATCATATTTTATAAACTCTGATTGACTATTGGCCGATTATGCTATTGAGAAAGTTATTATAATTGAAACCAAAATAAAATTGCCAAAACAATTCAATCCATGCTTAGTGAGTATATATAGCTTGATGGAAATACAATGAGAACTATACATTCTTATAAATTACTTTTATCTATAATAATTGGAGAAAAAAATAGATTAAAATTTAAATGATAAAAAATTATATATCAAGTAGAGAAAATATATAAAATAACAGCAGTCAATTGCTAAACCATGCCAACATGATAAAACATACAAATTCAAATAAAAAAATTATAGTACTAAATATGAAGGAGATATATATATATATATATATATATATATATTTATATATTAATTTTATAATATTTTCCTTAATCATGTCACATTTTGTTTTAATCAAGGAGATCACAGTTGTTGCAGATCTATGGTGGACATTATCTAAACGAATAATATGGCAAAACATAACTGAGAAAGCATAGAAATAAAAGACAACAGCGATGATTTCCATTTGATCGGGTCCGTAATGATAGTCCATACCAGGGTTTGTTACCTCGCTTATGGATCTAGTGGAAACAAAACAACACACAATTACAATGGTGAAAAGAAGCTAACCTAAAAAACAGATGCAATGAAGGATGAAACATGATGAATTACCTGAGATTAGCCATATATATGGTACTGGTCTAAGTAGACTGAAGTCTCAATTGATATACCCCTCCCTAGCAAATCATCATAACCAAATAAAAAAACATTTATATAAGTGTGTGAACATTTCTTATATATGAATAAGTGATACATATATAGTGAAAGGTGACTTTTGCAAGTCTTTACAATTGAAAGCAATGGAGGAATATATATATATATTGAGAGAGAGAGAGAGAGAGTGATCCTTGTAGTTTTGGGGGAGCAAAAATGACGCTGGTCCTTCCTAGTATAATCAAAATGATGATCGCAACCAAATATTTATAAGGAGTTAACCAGAGGAAGGCTTAAATTTAGGTTAAGTCCTTGCTACTATAGTCAAAATGATGATCGCAACCACATATTTATAAGGAGTTAACCAGAGGAAGGCTTAAATTTCGGTTAAGTTTTCAGGTGTCTACTTTTATAATATTATAAATCAAAAAAGAATTATAAATTTTTAGATAATAAAATCACATAAAAAATATATTTCATTATTTTCTCGAAAGTAAATTTCAGTCTAAAAAGATAAATAAAAAATAACACAAATATTAAAAAACATTAAGAATTGAAATTGTAACGATATACACATATATGTGAATAATAGATTATAAACTATTTAAATTTTAATAATTAATACCAATCAAATATCATTATATTTCTCTTTTTCTTCTTAGACCACTTTTTAAATAATGAACATCCTATAATTAAAAATTATATACTTTTAGATTCAACAGTTTGTTTTCGTTGTCCTTGTAAGCATCTAATGTTCAAATTTGTTTCATTAAAACTACGAAGCAATGCTAAGAGACTCAGACCGGTTAATGATTTTGGTAAGATCGAATGAACCAGTAAGTATTAAATATATAATTTTTGTATTAACAAAAAATATATGTAATCAATTTGTAACACACACACATATATATACATATATTTATATATATATATACATATATATATATATATGTATATATATATCAAAGAGATGTAACGGATCCGTTGAAATTTAGAATTCCCTCTTTGAAAGATATATCAAATCCTGTAGAGGGACATTTTAAATAATGTTTTTCTTTTCTTGAATTTATTATTTTATTACATTTACACAATCTGAGCTCAATCCAACGTGAAAACCTAAATCTCTTGACCTTTCTCTCTAACACTAAAACAACTGTCTCTTTTCTGTAGTTGCTCTTTTCTCCCTTTCCTTCCTTCTTTGCTCCCTCTCCTTCCTCCTTCGGTTATTCTATTTTGTCGCCGCCATGCTTCTTGTAACACCCTAAGTAGCCACCACTTGTCCTATCATAGTTGATATTATTACGGAATACTTCGTAAAATAAGCCATATTTTCTTTTTTGAAAACTAATTGTTTTAGGAGTAAAACTAAAAAGTTCCCTTCAATAAAATATGATGTTTACAAATCATTTTGCAAATAAAAGTAATGCATGAACTCCATGTCTTACTTAAACAAAGTTGTTAAATCCAAAACTTAATCCTTATGGTGCATACTAATACCATTATCATTATATATGACATCCTTAGAATACAAAAGAGTTACTACTAATTTGAAAACTAAAGTTTTGTACAACATCTCCATTTCATGTCAAGGGAGAAATTCCAAATCAAGTACCCTACATAACGCATATAGGATTCTTATAAAAATTATAATCTTCCGAATCTATTTAAATATCGGGATCCAAACCGCATACAATTATAATACAACAATACAAATAATTTTCAAATACCTTTTAATATTACATACGTAAACATTGATAAGGCATGTGCAAATATTTCAAGCAGGTGAGTTGTAAATACGTAAACTTAAGTGCTCCAGGCACACACATATGCAACATAAAGAAGTAGTAAGAAGCGTACAATAAAGATAAGAGATCATACAACAAGAATGTTACCGACATAAGATAACTCAGCTGATTAACCCAAGACAAATTGTACCAACATAGAGACCAAACCAAATTTAAAAACATAACCTCATCAATAATGCATGTGGATTCAATGAGATTTCCTCAAGTATTGCTATATGCATGTGGGCCCATCAACAACTAACTCAGGAAAGACGTTTGGAAGTTCGTTTTAGGTTTTCCAAAATGAACTATTCATCACTAATGATGACTTCTTCAACATACCAACACAACAACCAAACAAATTAAGATTTTAATTAATTATAAACATTTAGATTAAGGGGCTACAACTTACAAGGTATAGTTACCACTGTTCAATCACTTTCTCATGTTTGGAATTCAATGTTTAAGTTTTATATTGATATGGTTTATACTTTATCCATTGCTTATAGATTTTTCTAAGTAAATGATAGTTTTCTTTGAATTTGGATCCTCTCATATGTTAGTAGAGAAAAGTTTGTAAGTAGGATGAGATAGTTAGGCTTACTAACAATACTAGCATCCATTTTATCTTTAGATTACAACACTACAAGAAGATAAGAAATCTTTGGACTATTTATCTATTTATAATATATAAAAACTGAGTCGTGTAACCGTTTGTTGACAAGTCATCTCCTTTATTATGCCATATATTTCTAATTGTGCCATGTCAGAAATATGCTGAGATGTCTCCATTGAAAACAAATCCATCACTTTGTTCTTTATACAGAACCATTTATCCACAAGTTCTTTGTAAGTCATTGGCATCCCTACCATGTCTTTTCAAAATTCACTTCTCCGCCGCCGTATTAAAAACTTTGTAACTCCCAACCCATTTATAATTAAAACATGCATAACTCATTCGATTACAACATCAATAGCATGACTTCATGCACATCACACTATCCTCAATTAACCGACTTCAAAGTCGAAGTTGTCATCCCCTAGAATATCTCCCTCTTACGATTCATTATTCAGAAATGCTTGATCTCACGAATGATTCCTTTCACGAACATCATGAAGGAGGTGATGGGTTAGTTTTTCATTTACATTGCCTACGTGTTTCCGTCAAACTAAGGAAATTATCGTTCAATAAATATTTCAAAAATTGACACATATACATTCATGATTCTGTGAAAAGAATGGCTCGCGAGAAATAGCAGTTCTCTTTCTTATTATGCCTACACAAATTTATTCGATCGATTTGTATCTCACACATTATTCACCTATGAAATGATCTTTTAACATTATGAAATACTATATGATTCTGTATAAAAGACATAAATAATGTATGAGAACCCACGCTCACCCATCTGTGCTTGTACTTATCTTCCATGTTTAACTCTTCCTAATCCCATAATTCAACGGACCCCCAATTTTGTGGATTATTAAATCATAATAAGAAACATTCAAACAAAATTTGTCCTGTTAGTGTGATCTATGTTACAGCTTTGTTCGTGAATTACGACTTTGGACCAAATGGTTCTGACTAAGAAACCAATGTTTTGCGACCATGTGGACGGCCTCATCTCGATGATAAAACATACAAATTCAAATAAAAAAATAGATAATACTCATCAAAATAAAAGCAATTAAATCATAATCAATTGTAGTACAAAATATGAAGGACAATATATATATATATTTCATAATATTTACAGTTAATCATGTCACCTTTTAATTTCATAATTGATAATTGATATATCAATAAGTTATGTATCTTCAAGGTTCTATTAATGACAACGAGGCATTAATGAACACGGTAATTATATTATGTTTATACAAAGTCATCATAAATGTATCTAGCTCATTTTTGAATACTTCTTGGCATAACGATGAATGCTAAAAGCAGCGCAAACTGCCATTCTTGCCATTTCTTGACTATTGTAGTTGCCTTCCAAAGTGGATCCACTAACTCTCCAATGTTTCCATCGTCTTCGAGCCCACGATTCAGGAGTGGACTAGCCTGCTATGTACACTGTTTTACAATAATTATCAAATTAAAAAAAAAGGAGTAGTAGCACAAAGAAAGAACTTAAAAAAAAAACAGAACTGATTTTCAAGCGACTACTTCACTCTAAATTGCATTATATTTGAAACATGCAGCTTTGTGGGGATGCGAGACATAATTTTATAGTACTAACCCATTCCATTAAGATTTTGTTTATGGAGTCAGTGAAATTCAAAGATCTCTAGTTAGATTCACTTAGAATAGGTTGAATGCATCATAGGGAATAGAGATAACTTAATTACTCATCTTTTGAAATGATTAAAGGTAATTATTAGGGAATATATATATATATATATATATATATATATATGAAATTAAAAGGTTAAATGTATCTTAGGGAATATATATATTAATTTCATAATAATTTCCTTTATTTATCTCACCTTTTATGCGTACTATTTTAATCAAGGAAATCACAGTTGCTGGAGATCTGTGGTGGACATTATCTAAACGAATAATATAGCAAAGCATAACTGAGAATGCATAGAAATAAAAGACAATAGCGATGATTTCCATTTGTCCGGGTCCGTAATGATAGTCCATTATCGAGGTTTGTTGCCTCGCTTATGGATCTAGTGGAAACAAAACAACACACGATTAAAAAGGAGAAAAGAAGCCAACCTAAAAAATAGATGCAATGAATGACGGAACAAGATGAATAACCTGAGATTAGGCATATATATGATACTGGTCTAAGTAGAGTGAAGTCTCAATTGATGTACCCCTCCCTAGCAAATCTTCGTAACTGAAAGTAATGGGGGAAGATATATATGTGAGTGAACATTCAAAAATACAATTATCAATGATACATATATAGTGAAAGGTGACTTTTGCAAGTCTCTACAACTGAAAGTAATGGGGGAAGATATATATATATATAGAGAGAGAGAGAGAGGGGGAGAGAGAGAGATACCCTTATAGTTTTGGGGGAGCAGAAATGGCGCTGGTCCTTGCTAGTATGGTCAAAATGATGATCGCAACCACATATTTATAAGGGGTTAACCAGAGGAAGGCTTAAATTTAGGTTAAGTTTTCACGTGTCTATTTCTATAATATTATAAATCTAAAAGGAATTATAGTTTTTTAGATAATAAAATCACTTAAATCATTATTTTCTCGAAATAAATTTCATTCTAAAAAGATAAATAAAAAATAACAAAATTATTAAAAAAAATTAAGAATTGAAATTGTAACGTTATACACATATATGTGAATAATAGATTATAAACTATTTAAATTTTAATAATTAATGTCAATCAAATATCATAATTTTTCTCTTTTTCTTCTTAGACCACTTTTTAAAAAATGAACATCCTAAGAATTTAATTAAAAATTATACATTTTAAGATTCGATAGTTTGTTTTGATTGTCCTTTTAAGCATCTAACGTTCAAATTTGTTTCATTAAAACTATGAAGAAATGTTAAGAGACTCAAACTGGTTACTGATTTTGGTAAGATCGCACGAACCAGTATATATATCAAACGATTGCCTAGATTTAATGGTTCCCTTGAAATTTAGTATTTCTTCTTTGTAAGATATATAAAATCCTCCAGAGGCACATTTTAGATAATGTTTTTATTTTCCTACATTTAATATTTTATTACATTTATATGATTTGAGCTCAATCCATCGTGAAAACCTAAATCTCTTGACCATTCTCTCTAACACTAAAACAACTGTCTCTTTTTTGCAGTTGCCCCTTTCTCCCTCTCCTTCCTTCTTCGCTCCCTTTCCTTCTTCTTCGGTTATTCTACTTTGTCGCCGCCATGCTTCTTGTAACACCCTAAGTAGCCACCACTTATCCTATCGTAGTCGATATGATTCTGGAATACTTCATAAAATGAACCATATTTTCTTTTTTGAAAACTAATTATTTTAGGAGTAAAACTAAAAACTTCCCTTCAATAAAATATGATGTTTGCAAATCATTTTTCAAATAAAAGTGACGCATCAACTTCATGTCTTACTTACAATAAAGTTGATAAATCCAAAACTTAACCCTTATAGTGCATACTAAAACCATTATCATTATATATGACATCCTTAAAATACAAAAGGGTTACTACTAATTTGAAAACTAAAGTTTTGTACAACATTTCCATTTCATGTCGAGGGAGAAATTCCAAATCAAGTACCCTGCATAATGCATATAGAATTCTTATAAAAATTATAATCTTCCGAAAATAGTTAAATATCGAGATCCAAACTGCATACAATTATAATATAGTAGTACAAATAATTTTCAAATACCTTTTAATATTACATACTTAGAGAATTCTTATAAAAATTATAATCTTCCGAAAATAGTTAAATATCGGGATCCAAACCGCATACAATTATAATACAAGAATATAAATAATTTTCAAATACTTTTTAATATTTCATACTTAGAGCTTAATCTACAAAAATACAACCCAGCTACTCTAACTCAAAATTGATAAGGCATTTACAAATACTTCAAGCTAGATAGTTCTAAAAACATAAGAAGCGGTAAAAAGCACACAATAAAGATAAGAGATGATACAACAGGAATGCTATTGACATAAGTTAACTCGACTGATTAACCCAAGACAAACTGTACCAACACAGAGACCAAACCAAATTTAAAGACACAACTTCATCAATAATGCATGTGGATTCAATGTGATCTCCTCAAGTATCGCCATATGCATTTGGGAGTTCATTTCAGGTTTTCCAAAATGGAATATTCATCACTAATGATGACTTCCTCAACATACAAACACACTCATCAATCCTGAGAACGTACAGTCAATCGTCAGGGTGTTCTAATTTCGGGCACTCAAAACATGGATGTAATTAAAATTTGTAACAAACAAGTACAAGAAAATAACTTCATAATTCACAAGTCTTAAACATACTCATGTATTTTATTTACATCATCAAAATAGAACTTATATACAATATTTACAAAATACTGGAAGGACTCAAAATACATAAAAAGGCATGATGAAAACCTGATCACCACAAGACTACCCTCCCAATACATAAAGATCAAAAGAAGATATTTACACAACTGGCCTTCTCTAAAACACCTAAACTGACGACTCTTAAACCTGACATCACTCATCATGATCTCTCATGGAAGAAAACCTGAGTCACCAACTTCCTCCCATGGCTTACCTCTCCTCATTTACTAAATTGTTCTCTATAATTTTTTTTTGAACCAATTTCAAGTATTTACTCAAATTGGTTCAAAAACATTACGGAGACCAATTTAGTCCCTGAGAAATAAAAAATATCAATTTGGTCGTTAAAAATCTTAAATATAGGTCAAATTAGTTTTTTCAAGGTAATTTTTAGGGACATTTTAGCCCCTATCAATGACTAATTTAACCCACGTTTAAGATTCTTAAGGATTAAATTGGTATTTTTTATTTCTCAGGAACTAAATTGGTCTCCGTGATTTTTGTTAGGGACGGGTATTTACACTACTTAAATGTGTTGTCTCGGGGTGGGCATGTTGGGTTGGGTTTGATGTGTTTAAAGACTCAACACAATCAAATATTTATGGGTTGGGTTGGATTGGTTTTGTCAAATTTTTTTACGTAACCCAAACCAACCTAACCCGACCTCATATGGGTTGGTTTGGGTCGGGTAGATGAGTTTATTAGTAAAATATTCATTTATCAAGAAAAAAATAAAAAATTTGGTAAAAATCGAAGATAAATAGAACAAAAATATTTATAAAGAAAAAAAATCACTATTGATCCGGAGTAACATACGAGTCCGAGAGAGAATGGGTCACGGTGGTGAAATCCTGGAAGAGAGTGTGACGCCCTTATTTTATTTATATTAAGAATCCATAATCGCGCATAATAAATATAATACTAATGGAAAAGCAATAAAAGAAAGATATTTTTATATATTATACATCAAAGGTTTATTTATGGACTGACAATCTCTAATATGGGACACGAGTTACCGTCAGGGACACCCCAGTGCCCGAGTCTCATGAGTCACGATGCCGAAAGACGCCACGCCGCAATGCCCCGTTCTCAATGCATCTGGGAAAAAACCAAGCTCATCACGTTGGGGCTCGTCCAACACCTAGACCAACGAGCACCGGTGTTCTGGGGATAGATAAGGGACACGAGTTACCTCAGGGACACCCCAGTGCCCAGGTCTCATTGGTAATGATGCCTTAAGATGCCATGCCGCGATGCGGAATTCGGTTTTTTCCTCGATTCATAGATCCCCGAAACACCCACATTTGCCATGGAAAATGATGCCACACAAGCCTAGGAAGGCTTGGGCGAGCATGGGGGCAAGCCCCATCACACCCCTGCACACGCCCCGAGGGGCCTGGGGAGGGAATAACCCAAGCTCATCGCGTTGGGACTCATCCAACAACTAGACCAATGAGCACCGATGTTCTGGGGATGAATAAGGGACACGAGTTACCGTTAGGGACACCCCAGAAGAAGAAGGTATTGATTTCACTGAAACTTTTGCACCTGTTGCAAGACTAGAAGCTATTCGCATTTTACTTTCATTTGCAGCACATCATGAGATAACACTATATCAAATGGATGTGAAAAGTGCTTTTCGAAATGGTTTTATAACTGAGGAAGTTTATGTTAAACAACCTCCTGGTTTTGAAGATATTGAATTTCCAGAACATGATTTTAAACTTAAAAAGGCCCTATATGGTCTTAAGCAAGCTCCCAGAGCATGGTATGATAGACTAAGTTCCTTTTTAATGGAAAATGGATTTACAAGAGGTCTAGTTGACACTACTCTTTTCAGAAAATCTTCTAACAAGCATTTCATACTTGTTCAAATCTATGTTGATGATATCATTTTTGGAGCCACTAATGAAAGTCTTTGCAGAGAATTTTCTAAGCTTTTGCAGGCTGAATTTGAGATGAGCATGATGGGAGAATTAAAGTTTTTCCTTGGAATACAAATCAAGCAATGCAGTGATGGTATCTATATACATCAAAGCAAATATATCAAAGAATTATTGAAGAAATTCAAGATGCTGGATTGCAAGCCTATGTGTACACCTATGCATCCTACCTGCACTCTTAGTAAAGATGAAATTGGTAAGAAGGTAGATCAGAAAATGTACAAAGGTATGATTGGATCTCTACTTTATCTTACGGCTTCAAGACCTGACATTAGGTTCAGTGTCTGCCTGTGTGCTAGATTTCAATCAGATCCTAGAGAATCACACCTGAGTGCTGTTAAAAGAATATTTAGATATTTGCAAGGAACTACTAATCTTGCTTTGCTTTATAAGAAATCAAAAGATTACAAATTAGTAGGTTTCTGTGATGCTGACTTTGTTGGAGACCGAATTGAAAGAAAGAGCACAAGTGGAGGCTGCCAGTTCCTTGGAGCTAATCTTGTGTCTTGGTCAAGCAAAAGACAAAGCACTATTGCACTCTCAACAGCAGAAGCTGAATACATCTCAGAAGCAAGTTGCAGTTCTCAACTTCTGTGGATGAAGTATCAACTTGAAGACTACTTGATAAAAGAGAGTAACATTCCTATCGTTTGTGATAATACATCTGCCATATGTCTTACTAAAAATCCTATATTGCATTCTAGAGCAAAGCACATTGAGATTAAACATCATTTTATAAGAGACTATGTTCAGAAGGGGACACTTGAAATCAAATTTGTAGACACTGATCACCAGTGGGCTGACATTCTTACAAAACCCCTTGCTGAAGATAGATTCAATTTTATAAGAAGAAATTTAAATTTCCATCTTATAAAAGAGTGATTAATCTCAGCGTCTTATGATAAATATCATTTGAGCATCTAGTATGACATCATCATCACACGAATAAGCATTTTTATATGCCAACTGCATCATAACTCAGCATCCGATGAATCAGCTATGAGAATTCGAAACACACACGTGGTAAGCTAGTGTGGAACTTAAGCGTCTCATCACACCTAATCTGAGTCATGATTATTTACGTTTTCAATAAAATCTTTTACTTTATTTTGGCAACTGCATTTAATGAAAAGAGGTATCTTTATTTTAATTTTATTATACTCAGATAATGAAGAGGTTTTTGAAAAGTAACAGTACCAATTACAAAACCTTCCTACTACTCCTTCTTTTTCGCTCCACAATCACTCTCTCTGTTCTCAGTCTGAAAAACAGTTTTCCTTCTCTTCTCTTCGTGACTGTTCTAAAACCCTAAACCTCCTTTTCTCTATCTCTCAACTGCAATCATGTCTGGTGTAACAACCTCTGAGTATACCGCTATTTACGACACCATGGCTGAAGGAAAGGTTTTGTTGGAAAATCGAGTTGATTTAGAGAACTTCAAACTCTATGGCTTTGATTTCTACAGTGGTTTCAAAGCAATGGGTTGGGAACACTATTTCTTTTGGAAACAGGTTGAGGTTCTAGTTACTGCTATCAAGGAATTTTGGGGTAACGCTCGTTTACACCAAGGTGGTATCTTTGAAGGAATTGTGAGAGGTTACAAGTTCATTTTTACCGTTACCAACATTTCTGAAGTCACTGGTTGTCCCTGTGAAGGTATCGTTTACTACACAGATTGGGCTGATGCATTTCATGGCCTTGAGAAGGTCAATGAGGATTTGTTTGAGAACTATAAACAGTTGAAAGAATCTGGTGAAACTCCTACTGCAAAGCATTTGATTCACAAGATAATCACCAAGAGCGTCTGGTTAAAGGCTGGCTCTAGTGACATAGTCAACTATGAACAGAAGTTCATTATGAGGCACTACATGGCTGGTCACAAGGTAAACCTGCCAAGATTGATCTACAATAACTTGATTAATGCACTGGTTAATTCGAGAAAAGGAGTTGCTGACAAGTAAAACACCTACAAGTGCATTCCTTATGGTGTTCTGCTCACTAAAATGATGGCCAAGAATCTGGTTGTAAACAAGCTGACTGCTTTGCCAGATCAAGAAAAGGTGAAGTATTTTGGCAGTGAAAGTGTTGTGATTCCTGACACCTTTGGAGATCATCAAGCAGTATTTTCTTTGGCAAATAATTAAAAAGTAACATGTTGAAAGTTGACATCCTCTTAAAGGATAGAATTAAACAAGCATACCGACGACAAGGGAAGCATAAATCCTTTTAACAATTTTTGTTTTCATAGTGGTTTGGCTTGGTATATGCCATGCAATTAGAGCTCCTATATGGCCACATCTACCATACATCCTAATCCATTAATTGGCCAAAAAACAATCATTTTCTGTTTCTGCAGTTAAAAAACTAGCCTAGCACCAGAATCTACTACATTAACCAAGGCAGTTGATGGTCACACAAGGTCAAACTTTTCTAACGAACTGCCAACCTCTATTATATTTGATATTTTTACGATGTTTAAATCACACATCGCCTAATGCACCGCCAACCTCTATTATATTTGATATTTTTACGATTGTTGTTGTTGTTATTGTTGTATAATATTGTTGTAAAATAACCTGCGTTATGCATAATATTGTTGTAAACAAAAAAAAATTCAGGTGAACATTAACATCACACACAGATCAATCATAATTTACAAAGACAAACAATCATTTCATATAGCAGGTTCTATCATCCTTCAAAGCTAATTTTAATGATAGCTCCTGATAAATGGAAATTCCAATAAACTACAAGGTCGTTTGTTTCCAATGACCTTAATACATATCATCACATTATTTACAGATCATTATGTGAAGGCTTCATAACCAGAAGGCCGAAGTGCTTGACATATCTTTGTTTTTTCTTTTAACTTTATAGTATTAAATGAATTGTTTCTGAGACAAAATAGGGAAGCGAAGCAAAAGTAGCGAAAAGAAAGAATATGATTCTTCAAATTTATCTCCATTTCTAAATAACATAAATAAAAACTTCCTAAGAAGAAAAGAAAATTAGATAATATAAAGTGCAAAATGATATGCTTAGGAATACAACAATAACAACAACAATCAAGAATTTTCCCACTAAGGCACAACAAAAAGGAAGAAAAAGAACAAAACTTATCTAAGTAACAAATGTTTTGGTACAATTCAGTGTCCTATCAAACACTAGAAATGTGATAGTTAAACTCCTGGCAACATGAGTAAAAGGCAACAGCTGGGTAAAAAATAATTCTTGCCATGGAGACGCAACGAAAAGAGTAGTTTCTATAAGTATAGTGAGACGTGGCAGTAACCCATACACTCTCTTATTATGTGGCAACAAAAGATCACAATTACACCTATACCAGCCATTAAAACAAGATAAAGTTTCAAATCTAGGAGTTGAGCTTCTGCATAATTCTTGCTGACTAATTTGACTTTGTAATTAACTGTTGGGAATTTCAAATAAAAATCCCTAAGCCCCATTATAGTGTGTGGGCAGATTCACTTAAGAAGAAGACAACACAAATTCAAAAAATGGATGAACATAGGATCAGAGATTCACTTACTGAAATTGAGTTTATGTGTTGCTTGCTAAATGAATAATCTACATGCTACCTTACTCTAACATAAAATATACATCAGACAAAATTCCCTCTGTGGAGAGAACTATGAAGCAAATCAAATAAATATGTCGGTGTGGGGGTCAACAGCCAACCCTTTTCCACCCAATGAGTCAACCGACATTTCGTTAGAGTGCATACCTAATTCTCAGAACAAGAGAGTGTCCACGTCCTTCGATGTGAGTGGCAGTCTCGGAGCAATGTGGTGGCCTCGAACTAAAAATACTGAAAAAACATAGAAAATTTTAACTAACAAGCTACCAATCAATAAGAGCAGAGCAACCATCAAACAACTAACAATCTACAAAATCAATAAGAGCAGAGCAACCTTCAAACTCTAACCTTGAACATAAGTACTAAAATGAACAAAAAACAAGAACCATTAGACAATCAGAACCAATTGAAATCAAAATTCACATCATAATTGCATAAAACATGGAAGGAGGAGATGAGAACCTAACCTTTTAGGAGGAGCTGAGAGAACAGATTGGCGGCGTGGTGGTGGTGGCGGCGGCGTGGTGGTGGAGAGAAAGAGTGAGAACAGTGAGAGAACAGAGTGGTGGTGGTGGTGGCGACCTGGTGGTGGTGTGGGCGTGGTGGTGGTGATGGTCATGGTGGTGGCGGCGTAGTGGTGGTGGTGGCGGAGGAAGAGAGGGAAGTGAAAGAGAAGAGGGATGAAGATGGAGGAGAAAGGGAAGGCTCGGTTTCTGGTTATTATCGCAAGACATCGACGGCTTTTTACCGACGATGTAGGCCGTCGGTAAACTGTTCGGCCTTACCGACGGGTTTGTTAATTTACCGACGGTATAAGGCCGTCGGTATTTGAAAAATAGGCGCCAAAATGAAAAATCTGTGCAATTACCGACGAGCATTGACCGTCGGTAAATCAGATTCGATTTACCGACGGACTTTTTGTTTTACCGACGGCTTTGCCCGTCGGAAAATCCCACGTTAACCGACGGTCTGTGACCGTCGGTATAAGCCCGTCGATAAATCCGAATTTTCTTGTAGTGAACCGAACCAAACCGCATCGCAAACACCCCTACTTGCAGCTAGGTAGCTCAAGTGATGAGCTAAGCGACAGCAAAGAGTTAAAACAATAAGGGGTCCGGGTTTTATCTCTGCCTACTCACTAACATAACAATCTATCATTTAACATTTACCATTAATAAAAAGATCATTTAACATTTACCATTAACAAAAAGTATGTGTTTTGTAGGAAGGACCTATTGTGCGTATGACTGTAAAAACGAGAGAGAGAGAGAGAGAGAGAGAGAAAGAGCGCAAATAAAGCTTGTGAAAAGAATATACAAAAATTATTGCGCATTAATAAATCTTCACTCTTGTTTTACTTACTACATTTCCAGTGAAGATCAAGCCTTTTGAAAGGGAAATTATATATGGACAAACAAAACCATAATTACGATGTAACGGACTAATTAATTAGCCAGGAATCAGTTTGGAAGGAAGCCTGGTTTTATGGTCTTACGAAAAGCCGAATTGTACATCTTAGTTATGGCCTGCATTTGACTCTATGGCTCAGTTTAGCAAGTTCGTTTGCTTGTAAACTCCCACCACGTTAGTGTCAGAATCTCAACCTTGCTAACTATGATATGATCATAATTTTAAATTTTAAACGGTGGACTTGGTATGCAAAACTGATGCAGTTTCAAACCAAACCAAATACCTCCCACACCCTAATATTCCCACCAAGGCTTCCACTGAAGAGCGTGACTACCCCTTCCGAGTCATCATCTTCACCACCCGAAATTGCAACCAATGACTTAATCGGTTTCTCGTGTCCTTCCAACACTGCCCTACAACAATACCCACTACTCTCCCTTTCCCGTTGCCAGATCCTCACCGTCAGATCCGCTGACCCACTCGCCAACAAACCATCCACGTTGACCAGACACAATATGGCCCCACCATGTCCCCTCAACGTCTCCACCAACACGACGTCGTTTTCGCCGCTTTTACTCTCCCACCGGCAGATCGTGCCGTCGCTCCCACCGGAAAACAAAGTCGTTCCATCGCGGTTCAATGCCAGCGCATTAACCGTCGGTTTCTGCTTCCCTATCGTACTCACCAACGCGTGCCGTTTCACCTTATCATCCCTCTTCCAAACCTTGATGCACCCATCCGCGGAGGGCGTGTAAACAGTACCGTCATCGGTGACGGCAACGGCGTTGATAGCGTCTTCGTGTGCGTTAACGGACTCCAAACACCGGTAACCCGACAAGTCCCAAATCTTAAAGCTTTTGTCTGTGAGTCTTCAGCGGACTCCTCATGGGGTTGTGCCTGATACTGCTCCTCCTATGCAGGTGGCTCATCTTGTGCAGGTGCCTCATCCTGAACCATTGGCTCATCCTGGCCGAGGTGAGGGCAGGGCCTCCCGGCTGGCGTCGGGCACGGTTTCTGCCGCTTTGCTCGGTACGGACCCTACGTGCAGAAGCATGAAGCATAACACGACGACCCTCGCCATCAATCATCATAGTCTTAACCATGCCTGCACATAGTTCAACAAGCATAACTGAACTTTTCTTCAAAAATGATAAAAACATAAAACCAATGATAAAAACATAAAACCAAAAATGTCATACTTTTAACTCATACAAGTTGAAATTTTAAACCAATAGATCAGCTATTACATTTTTAGAGACAATAATTAGTAACCATATAGAGTCATGTCCATTTCGTGAACTGAGTTCACGTCTATTACGTGAACTGAAAATACGAAAAAACAAAAAATCTGTTTGTAGGACATTGTTGGTGCTACTGTGCTATTTATAAACGGTACCCATATTTCCCGAGTTTCTTCTAGGAGATCGAGCTCAACTCTTGCCTCCTCTGGCGTCAATGCCTGAGCGTGCTCTCTTCTCGCTGAGGTGGAACCGAGCTCTACTGGCACCATGGCCTCCATTCCATATGTTAGCCGGAAAGGTGTTTCATTTGTTGCCGACTGGGGGGTGGTGTGATATGCCCACAGCACCCCGCAGAGTTCTTCCGTCCATTCGCCCTTGGCCCTCTCCAGCCACTTGCGGAGGCCATTGAGGATAATCCTGTTTGCGGCCTCGACCTGACCATTGGTCTGTGGATGCTCGACGGAGGCGTAGACGAGTCGGATTCCTAGACCTTTGCAGAAGTCCTTGAACGCCGTGCTGGTGAACTGTGTGCCGTTATCTGTGATGATGGTGTGGGGTAGGCCATGGCGGCAAACCAGGCTTTTCCAAACAAATTTTTTGATCCTCTCGGAAGTGATGGTCGCCAGCGGACATGCCTCTATCCACTTGGAGAAGTAGTCTATGGCGACTACGATGAACTTGAGTTGGCTCGGTGCAAGGGGAAAGGGGCCAAGTATGTCAAGCCCCCAGGTATTGAAAGGCCAAGGGGCGATGACTTCGTGCAGGACTTCCGGTGGAAGATGGTCTCGTTTGGCGAACCTTTGGCACTTGTCGCACTTCTTTACGTATTCCAGGCAATCCGATCTGAGCGTCGGCTAGTAGTAGCCTGCTCGTAGGATTTTAGCTACCAGGGTCTGAGTTCCACAGTGGTTCCCGCAGATGCCCTCATGTAGTTCCCTCATGACGTACTCGGAATCTGATTTCTCTACGCAGGTGAGTAGTGGCTGTGAGAAACCTCTTATGTAGAGTCTGTCTCCGATTAAAGTGTAATGTGTGGACTGCCGTTGGACCCTGCGTGATTCTGCCTGGTCCTCGGGCAGTCTTCCCTGCTTCAAGTATTCAACGACGTCCTTCATCCAAGAATCCGAGCTGATCACTGCGTAGTTTCCGGCTGTCGCGATGCTTGGTGACTCTAAAGTTTGGACGACCACTGTATGGAGCTGTCCCTCGGTCTTCATACTAGCCATCGTGCATAGCATATACTGATGAAAATATCTTGTCTCACTTTCCTATTACATTTTTTGTCTCCTACCAATGACAATTTGCCACATAATAAAATATAATTATAACTTATTAACATGTATGCATATCCCCAACATTTGATTGGTGAGAGATAAGGAGACACAATTTTTTAGGACAACAGATGTTTGTTGAGTATATACGGTTCACATTCTCTCGGTGTAGCTATTGTTCAATAAAAAAAAAATATATATGTTGATTATTAGTATAGGTGAATCATTACACAATATTCGTTAGGTTTAAGTGTTACCCTAGGATTTTCACCGGAAACTACATGAATGGTCAAGATTGAAAGTAAGGTAAGGATCAGATCACTTAAAAAAGTCGTTTGACTTTATGCTTTAATCTTGACCATTAATGGTTTGATCTAATGACTATAATTTACTCTTCTTGCTTTCACATAAAAAATGTTTGTGTATGTGTGTATGCATAATGTCAGGTAATTGCACACAAACTCACAAGAACACACAGAGAAAGAGATTTAGAGATAGAGAAAACAACACAAACATATATGTGATTCACCCTCAGTGTGAGGATTACATCCACGGGCAGGAGAAGAAAAGAAATTCACTATGAATTCAGATTACAAGAGTGTGTTCCACAATTGCTTATCACCCTCTATATATATAACTAATAGAGGAAGCAATTCTGTTACTGACCAAAATAATCGAATAACAGAAAGTAACTGAATAAACTAAGGCCCATAAACAAAGCCCAAAACAGATGAGTGTGATCGAGGCCCAAAACCAGAAGCTGCATCACAAAGATATGCAGAAGAGAGCCTGCACTGATCACTGTCCAGCAAGCAGAAGTTTAATGGAACAGTGGTTTAATCCCAAAACCAACAAATCTCCACCTTGGGGTCAAACCACTATCAGAAACATTTAGCAAACTCAGATCTTCCCTTGAACTGCCATTCAAATCACTGTTATTTCCAGCTATCAACATTGAGCATGTCCAAACAATGCATGAACTTGCTCTTGGGAACCGGTTTGGTCATGATATCAGCTGGATTGTCTTTAGTATCAACCTTGAGCACCTTGATTCTGTTTTCAGTCCGAATGAAATGATACCTAACATCTATGTGTCTGGTTCTTTCATGATGCACTTGATCTTTTGCCAAACAAATGGCACTTAAGCTGTCACAAAATATGATGGCTTTATGTGTGGGTTCTTTAACACACAATGAGTTAAGTAATGTGTTTGGGAATTATCCTAGCATATTATTTAGCACAACTAGGGTTTCAACGACCTAGAGCTAAAAAGTATTTTCAAATACATAGGAGTGATACAAGAACTGAGAAAGAGATTTCAAATATCAAGATTACGAAAGAATAAAATATAAGGAACCTAGTGTTCCTATTGAGCACATGGCCATGTGTCCTGTGCTGGGACTTAATGTCCTGCTTGCATGCGTATTTTCTTGATTAAGGATTAGACTTAGTGTTCCGTATGGCGTGCCTAGTGACTCAACCTAAAAATTGAGCCTAGTGTTCCGCATTACGTGCCTAGTGTTTTGATCTAAGATTAAGATTAGCGTTTCGCAGTTGAACACCTGGACCTAGTGTCCTGTGTTTGAACTCTAAGGGGTATTTCTCATCATCTCAGTTCACTGCGTGATGAAGAATACCTGGGCATTACTTGAGTAGTATGTGATGCTCATTGTAGTGCTTAAACTTTGAGTTCCCTCCACCTTTTCGAATGTGAAACATAGTTGAAGTTTGTCAATCTGCATTGATTAATTAAAACATTACTCAGGCGCTTCCTACGGTGAGCGTACCATATTGATGAATTTGTTTGGATGCATATTGACAATTGAGCATCGGCACTCGGAGCGTTTGAATTGTCTTAAAGACTTCAAAAGACGAGTTGTCATTACACTCGGAGCGTTTGATTGGTCTTAAAGACTTCAAAAGACGAGTTGTCACTGCATTGCCTAATGTGTGGCAAGCCTAAATTGAGGCAAGCCTAATGTGTGGCTATCTTGTTCGGATGTTGGGAAATAAATTCCTCGTCATACTGGTGACCTATTAAGGCTGTAGGTGTATACACAAACTAGTCATACTGCATTGACATGCATAGCTAACCACATTTTTGATATGTGATGACTTGATCGTTGATCTGTTGATAGAATTGTTGTTCACATGCAATTGTTGGATATTGTGGTGACTTGATTGTTGATGTGACACCCTCTACCCAGTCATGGCATTTTAGCAATGTAAGAAGAAAATAACACAAGATAAAAAAAATTCATTCGGATAAAACTTTCCTTTGAAACGAAATAGAGTTGTCACGTTCACAACATGCGGAAATAGAAAATGAGTATGAAATACAATTAATAAAAATAACCCAAGTCCCGCGGCTGAAGCTTCTAGGTTTAGGGTTTGAGAGGATGAGAGGAAGATTAGGGCTAAGTTTTGGTGTGGTCGCGGCTGGGTGATGAGAAATTAGGGTTTGGTTTTGGTGAAGAAAGAAGAAAGGAAGAGGAGATGGGGGGCTTGGAGCGGCGCTGTTAGGGTTATGGAAGGACGGAGAGAAGAGAGATTCGAAAGGGGAAGGCGCCGCGAATGGGGAAAGTGTGTGAGTTTTGTGTTTTAGGGTTAGAGGATTTGGATGAGAAAGTGGTGGAAGAGGGAGCGTGAATGGTGGAGGAGAATTAGGGTTTTGGTAGTGTGGAAGGGAAGGACGAAGGAGGAAGACGCGGCGTGAGAATGAGAATAAGGGTGAGAGCTGAGTGTTTTAGGGTTATGCGTTTGGGTTGTTGGGCTAAGGAGAAATGGGCTGCGTGGGAGGGAAGAAAGCTGGGCTGCGTGGGGCGTGAGATAACGGTAGGAGGGGTGCGAGCAGCAGGAGGGAAAGGGAACAACGCGCAGGGGTTGTGCGCAGAAGGAAAAAGGGGTGCAGGAAGCAAGCAGCAAAAGGGGGCTTAGGGAAATTGGGCTGCGGGGTTTGCTAGTGACACCCCCCATATTTTAATTTGCACCTTCCTTTCTTTGAAAAATAATTTTCCTTTTTTTCCTTTTCTTTTCCCTTTTTTTTTAAAATCTCTTTTATTCTTAATTATAAAACCAAAAATATTATTTTATTTATTATTACCACTAATTAAAATAAATAATAAAAAATAAAATAAAGTAAAAGGCCGGACAAAATTAGGGTACTACATCTGCCCCTCCTTAATTACATTTTACTCGAAGGTCTTCGTGCATTCGTTGTAAAAGGTAATTAAGGATAAAGGACTCTAATTTTGTTTAGAACGAAATTGTTTGAGGATGCGAGATTGGCTCCCGACCTTGGTTCGAGACTCTAGGTCTGATTCCTAGTGAATTCTCGGTAAGACATAGGTTTGGTTCCCTGTTCTTACAAAATTGGTGAGGGAGTCTAGGTTTGATTCCTAGTGAATTCTCAGTAAGGCATAGGTCTGATTCCTAGCTCTTACAAAATGGATTAACTTCTCTATTTGGGGAAGATTTGGTGGGAGGGAGTGATAGAGTTAGAACAAGATCATCTCTTAGGGAACACTCTGACTTTGCGTTGCTGTCCGAAATTGAGCCTAAGACAATTGATGAAGCCCTAACAGACGATGGATGGATACTTGCTATGCAAGAAGAGCTCAATCAATTCCAGAGAAATGATGTTTGGAAGCTTGTGCCTCCACCAAAGGATAAGCAAGCCATTGGAACCAAGTGGGTTTTCAGAAACAAACTTGATGAAGATGGCACAGTGGTAAGAAACTGTAACATCCCATTCCCGGAGCGCTACTAAACTGATATTTCTGGCAAAAGTTAACATGTTTCAGAAAAGCGAATTACTCTGCTTGCATGGTTTCCGAAAATGTGGTTCTATATTTTTTTCTTTTTTTTCTTTTTTTTAAACTTATTTTAAAAGAGCAACCAGAGTATCACAACGATTTCAGAAACATGACGGTGAATAAAAGAGGACACCAAAATTAAACCACAAGAACTGTGCTCATAATTTTATTCTATTTGTAGTTCACTTAACAAGTCGAGTCTTGTACACACAATACATTTTATTATACACCAGTGTTTTAAAAACCGAACCGAACCAGACGGTTTAACCGGTTTAACCTTGAACCGACATTGTTTACGGTCCGGTTATTTTGGCGGTTCAACCGCGGTTTCGTCCCGGTTCGAGCGGTTAAAAGCGGTTGAACCATGACCCGGAAGTCTCACCGGTTCGATGTCCGGTTCGGTTTTTAAAACATTGGTATACACCCTATAGCTGGTCTACACGCTACAACACTTATTAGACCTCTAGTAAGTTCAAACTAACACGCCAGGCGGATAGCCAGATGAGACTATCCTCAGCTACGCTTGTCAGCAGCCTCGAGCACTCTGTAGCCTCCATAATCTAGGTTACAATCATTGATTGAAAGAACCACGGGCAAGGGTCAACTTCTTAAAATAAAATAGATAACACTAAATAGCAGATATAACAGCCAATCATATTATACAGACACAATATATAATATAAAGCCGCATTCTTCAACACATATAAACAATCATATCAATAGCGTACAGAACAATCAATAAGGATGCACCCGATATCCTATTGATGCAACTATATGCCAGTGCAGTTTTAATTCTGGAATCCATGCGCTACGGTCAGGCCGCTCTGTATATACCAGAGATGACACTTTTCCATGCGATGGTAATTTTAATGACGTTACTGAATTTCTTTGGCCATAGGCAATTCCACTACCCAGGATAGACAGGTCGAAGTTACCACAAGACACGGCAAATGCCTTCCTCCACCCCAATGAACATATCACCACATTTGATATTTCACTTATAGCATAATCAATTAAATATCAATTATTCAATACCAATTCGACAGCATATATCTTAACACGATTTAAGCATACATACAACCATATCATGTTATCACATTCAATGTCACAACAATTTAGTTTCGACAACAATTCCACAATCCACAATAATTCACATAACAATAATCATCAACATAGATAGGCAACAATTCGTCCCTTTGAAGCTCCGTGGAACTTAAACACACAACTGGTAGCTACGTATAATATAAAGTAACATTATTTTAATATTAATTAATTTATTAAAATTACCGTCGGCTTAGCCACCAGTAAATTGGGCGGTGATTTTCTGTGGAGTGACGATTTTACCCACGGCTAAGCCGTCAGTAAATCGGGCGAAAAAAAGGTTTTTAACTATCTGGACGGTGAGTTTTCAGTTACGATATTACCGACGGCTTAGCCGTCAGTATGCTTCATATTTCCTTTCCTCTCCCTCTTCCTTTTCCTTCCTAAACCCTTAATCTCCTTTTGTTCTCCTCTCAGCTGCTGCTCGTTCTCCTCTCAGCCGCTGCGCTCTTCCTCTGCTCCTCTCTCCGCCGTGCTCTCCTTTTGCTCCCCTAGCCATCGTGCTCGCCCTCTGCTACTCGCTCCGCCACGCTCTCCCTCTGCTACCCGCTCCGCCGCTCTCTCTATGCTACCCTCTCTGCAGTGCTCGCCATCAGGATTCCAGTAGCAGCCAGGTCCCTGCTTGTCGTTGTTCAGGTCCCTGCTTTGTTTTTGTTTTCCTTTTCACTCGCTCTTCTTATTGTTCTCTAGATTTTCTCGTTGCTTAGGCTTACAATGCAGTTTTCTTTTGTTTGCAGTATACTGCTAGGTTTAGTGCTGAGGCTGTGAAAAAATTTCTCTACTTACACAACAATGGAACTATAGCGAATAAAGAAATTCAACTGTAAGCTATTTTCTTTAAGTTTGAAGACATGTTTTGAAAATTCAATATCTTCAAAACCAGGTGGTTATTTCACATACACTCAGTGGTGGCCCTGAGGGTGTGCAGGGTGTGCGACCGCACAGGGCCCCAATTTTTAAGGGGCACCAATTTTGTTTACTTAGTGTATGATACACTTCCTCAATTATGAAACCATTTAAGAAAGAACTTTTAACATCCATTTGGTAGAGATTTATCTCATGGTGTGCAGCAAAAAAAAGTAAAAAATACCAATAGCTTTTAACCTTGCAATAGGTGCAAAGGTTTCAATAAAGTCTATACCTTCTTCTTGTGAATAACCTTGGGAAACTAATCTTGTCTTGTTCCACTTTATCATCTTCATCAAGCTTGTTATGAAATACTTATTTTCTTCCAATGGCTTGCTTATCTCTTGGTAGAGTAACCAGCTTCCAAACATCATTGCGTTAGAATTGATTGAGTTCTTCTTGCATGGCCTAAATCCATCCTTCATCTTCTAACGCTTCATCAATTGTAACACAAACCCTTAAATTAAAATGAGCAACTGAGCATTACTCAGCGAATAGTCCCATGGTTTCAATTTTGGCAAGTAACTTGCTTATTCTTTCAATATGAGACAAATAGCCTTTGTAGTATTTACTTTGGCAAATAAATGTTGCTTATGATTTGAATTTGTGGCATACAATCCCTGTGATTTTAATTTTGAGCATTAATCGCAAGGGATTTGTTGCTTTATGTTGAAATTTGACTGGGATAATTACCAATATGAGGTTTGTTGATAACTTGATATCATATTTCTAAAATATGAGGTATAAGCAATTCCATGTGAGCTTTAAGCTCCTTTTTTTATCCTATACTTGTTCCCAGATTGTTCATTACATCCCTTTGGATTTTTATTACTAAGTTTTGACTATGCTACATTTTTCTATGTAGGCCTGAGTCATTGGCTATAGTTGTTGGTATTGTCTTCTTGGTTGTGGCAATACAATTTCAGTGTTTCAACTTCACATCAGATTCAGTGTAAGTATATATTAAATATGTTATTCTGACTGTTCAGTACAGTAATAGTATCTTGGGACTGATATCAATATATTAAAGCAATGTATTTCTCTTGATTTCTTTCTTTCTATTCAATTTTTATGAAGGTAGCTCTTTGGTGCTTGAATTTATTCTCTACTTGCAAATTAATCCAATGGTCTATGTTGTTGGACATATATCAAGTATAGTTATGTACATTTAAGGTTGTTTGTGTTCAAAAGTCAGATAATTTTGGTAATTCATTTTAAAGCATAAAATATGTCAATTTAAATAAGATTATGTTATATGTTAATTGACCGGGAACCAAGTTATTTGATTTACATTTTTATTGTTGGTTATTGTTGAAGGAATTGACCTCGTATATTTCTGTTTCAGTCAAGGAAGCTCTCTTTTTACATTTCAGAATATGGAGAAAAAACCTCATGGTTTGATTGTAACCATCAGTTCTTACCACCCAATCACACCTTCAGGAGAAGTAAAAAGGGGTTTACAAAAAAAGTGGTTGAAAAGCATGGACCGCCTAATATATTGATGGGTGACCAAATTTGGAATTTGGTTTGTGATGTACCGAGTGTGGTAGTGGATGGAAATTTTGATAAGATACCTGGATATGGAGTTACTCACAATTAGTCGAAGTGCAGCATATTCTGGGATCTTCTATACTGGAAAGATAATTTATTAAGGAACAACCTAGACGTGATACACATAGAGAAAAATGTCTTCGATAGTCTGTTTAACACAGTCATGAATGATAAGGATAAGACAAAGGACAATACAAAAGCAAGAATGGACTTTGTGGCACCCTTACCCAATTTATAATATTATCCCAATTTACGAATATAAATATAAATAACAACATATCAGAGTACACCGGAAGAAAATATTTTTCATTATTATATAATCAAGTTTGTACATACAGTGGGTTCCCTCCTAGGAACCTCCAAAAGAATAATATACATCAGATACAAGAACCTTGACGGTGTACAAAAGAATATGTCAAAAGCCGAAAGTGTCAAAAGCCTAACCAAGGAACCTCCTACCTCTGACTTGGCCCAGTAAACCTAATGCTGTGGATGTGGCGGAAGTCGGGAGTCCCCAGTAAAAGGACATCCCTTAAACCTAGATTGATAGACCTTCATAGGCTCTACCAGTAGAGTAGCAGGAGATAATGGGACAGTCGACTTTGACCTACGACGATAGCCCTAATCTCTGACGCTATCCGTAGCCGTACTAAATGATGCTGATGAAGAAGATGAGGGGTAATGCTGCCTAGACCTAGGATCCTGCCACATACTGTTAAACAGTAACCGTTGCGCGATTCTAATGTCTCCAACAAAGGAGGCCCTCAGAGAACCTAACAACCTAAAGAAGACACTAACTAATCCTGTGTAGATGGCGACATGGTGGTTATAATCAATCTCCCAGCACTCCTCATATATGTCGTGATAATAAACCTTGAAGACCATCACTAAGGAGCAAACTTTCAATATTATTCAAAACTGCCCAAATGATAGGAAGTACATTCCTATTTATAGACTAAAGAGGTGATCGCGAACCCTAATTCTAATCCTAGGTAGCACCTATCAGCATAAGGAGGCTAAACCTAGTGCAAGACCCAAGCCCAATACAAGGCCGCTAAAAAAACACAAAAGAAAGCCCAAATTAAAAGAGAAACCCGTGTAGAAATTTGGGTTACATTTGGAGCCTATTTTTATCCATGATAGAGGCATAATTTGGTGTTTGAGCTTGAAATACGACTTGTAGACAATTTCCCTAGCTTTCTAACGCATCAAAGAACACCTCAATCAGATATCTGCAGCTCAAGATAAATCTAATACACTGAAGAGATGTCACCACGGATGAAAATAATTTTTTGAACAAAATCCAGTTTGGTTCTTGTTTGATAATTGGCTTGGTGCTTCTTCTCAAAGTTGACCATTCTTGGTTTGCATCACTCTCTCCCCCTTCGAAAGAATTCGTCCTCGAATTTATAAACATCACAAAAAAAAGTCTTAGTTTTATTGAAAATATTATAAAGAAAAAAGCCTATTTCAATAGAGACTTGACTTCCTTTAAATGGAAGGTCTCTTATTTTTCATTTTCCTGCAAAACAGTCTCCAGGGTCAAAAACAAATCTTTTAGATCCAATCCTTTTTCGTCCTTGTTGAGCTTGTTTAGCATTTTACTCCAATTCCTTATCAATTTCAGCCTTCACCTGTTCTCGAATTTTCCTCACATGATTGGCATTTGCTTTGCCTTCCTTATGAACTAACGAAGAGAGGTTAGATAAAGGTGGCAGACAAAAAGGAGCTAGAGGATAAGACCTATAGACAATTTCACAAGAGGAAAATTAGGGTGTGGAATCTTTCAAACAATAATCAGTTTCACCCAAAATATTTTGAGTAATAGAATTTTTCTTGCATGAAACAATTCCATAAGGAGAACATATAGTCTTAATCCCCACATTAGATGCATTACACCCAATTTTAAAAGATATTTTTCGTTCATCATTGTGTGTTAAAGAACCCATCCACAAGCCAAGGATTTGAGCTTCCACTCTCCTCCTCTTGCTTCCTTCAATGGGTGTGCTAGGGCTTTAGTTCCAGAGCTTTTCTCCACCTCTATTTCGTGATAAAAACCCTAGGCCAACATAAGATGGGTATTTATAGTAAGTGGGCCTGCTATGGGGCGCCTGAGCCAGCGCCTGGAGTCGGGGCGCCCACAAATCCCGAGATGAGGCGCCTGGAGTCGGGGCGCCCACAAATCCCGCAAATTTCACCTCTTTAAAGTCTGAAATAGCTCAAGTTTCCTTCATGAAAGTTGAAGATATGGATCTTAGATTTCCAATGGCACCGGTTTCATCTCATTTGGACACATAGAACTCTAGATATGATCGAAACATTGAACAGGTGTCAGGCGCAAATTCTGCTCCCAGCAGGCGCCAGCGCCTCCTGCGCCTGCGCCTGCTGCACTTCTAAACCTCAAAATATGCTCCTTTGGTCTAAGGTAAATGTCTCCAATCAATCCATTTGCTTACCTACATTAAATCAAGATAAAATAAGGACATTTGCTCATCAAAACAACTAAAGAACTAACATAACTTGCAACTTGAAAAAAACTCCATAACAAAGACTCAAACTCAAAGGATTTGAGGCCAAACAAGGATCAAAATCTAAGTTTGCATGAGAATTCCCTTCAATTAAGCACATGATATTGAGGATTATGGGGAACCATCAGGCATGAAAAACACAAAACCCTAATTCTAGCTCCGATTTATCTCAAATTTTATGAGGTTTCTAAGACTAATATTAGGACATTATCAAGCACTTCTCTACCTCTTTCTCACCTCTAAAACCTCACAAGTCTCATATTTATCCTTACATAAAGGCACAGAAAGCGAATACTCACCCGAACACTTAAAGACACTGACAAACTCCACCATACACACCTAGGCTCACACAAACACACTTATACACGCATAATCACACATTAAGCAAGGTTAAATAATTGAGGAAGTTACAAACTTCCTCATCTAATGAAAATAGGAAGATCTTTAATTTTGCTTCATCTGGAGACAAGTTCTAATATTTTGCATTCCTCATCTTTTGGCAGAACTGTCTTATGTGTTGAATAGGATCTTGCCCTGTTGTTCCCTTAAATTGTAGGGCGGACACCTCTGAAATAATTGATGGGTCTAATTCAAAACTAGCAAATTCTACAGAAGTATCACCCTTTAACTGTTGAAATCCTTGGATATGATCCCTTATGTCTTTTTCCTCCAAAGTTGGTTGGAAGATCCTGACAAACTCCTCCATTAATTCATTACATGATTCAAAGTGGAATTTTGGATAAATTGAGAACCATTGCTTAGCTACTCCTCCGAGAAAAAGAAGGAATAACTTCAGTCTTATCTCATCTGCGGTGGTTCCTCTGTAATTGTCAGTCCTAACCAAGTGGAACCCACAAAGAATGCGCGAGTACTAAATTAACAGAGATCCTTTATTATTTAGATGAATGAAAATATTGTTTATGAGAACGAGGACTACAGTAAAAGGGTAAGAAAACAGAAGCAATTTTGGAAGAACAGAGTAGAGATCAAGTTTGGAGAAACCTAGGGGAACCGGGTTCACTAATACTCAGTCCTTGAATTTATTAACCAACTATTATCAGCTATGATTCCTATTCGAATGCCAACCACCCACTCTTATATTATTAACACCCAATGATCATGCAGTGCTAACAGTCTTCTTCCTAAGAACTACCCATTTTGATCATGCAAGGTAATTAAAGAAAGAGCATTAAGAGACAGTGGGTTTACCAATTTAATGATTGATTGGAAACAAACAATTATCCTTGATCCGGCATAACTAGCTAGTTCAGTTATTCCTAGAGTTCCGTTAACTAGTTGTGGTACGATCGCCTGCAATTAACTAACTTGTTAAGGATTGGCCAGATCCTATGGGATTAAGCATGCTAAGAACAACACATTCAATTAGATAGTATGAAAACTCATAATAACAATTAAACAAATATCAAAGACGTAGTAAAAGATCCCCCATCACCCCTAGTGACGGATTTAGCTACTCATAGTATTTCTCAATAACATAGAACAACAAGAATCCAAACAAGAAATCATAAAAGAAAAGCAAAGATGAGAGGCAAGAGATAAGAGGCAAAAGCAAGATAAAAGCCCCTCACTCAGAGAGTGAGTTCCCTCCAAAAAGGGTTGAGAATGCCTATTTATAAGCTCTACTGCGCATTAGGTCAAATTGGCTTCAAATCTGTGCGTTTTGGGTTTGGGTACACAACAATATCGTCTTTATACACAGTCGTACCTCCTTATGTTCTCGGTGTTGGCTCGTACTTCTATACTGGGTGTGACCTGACTGCTTTGGGTACGACCGTACTGCCTTTAGTACGGCCGTACTGGACTTTTTCTTTGGTGCTAGGTTGTATTGTCCATGAGGTATGGCCCTACTGCTGTGCGCAGTTAGGTACGGCCGTACTGACTTTAGGTAAAGCCGTACTGAATGTCCAGAATGACCAAAATTTGTTCAAATCTTGCTAGAATCTTCGCAAAATTACATCTTTTGCTTTTCATGTTGCCTTTTTTACTTTTCTGCATAAATGAGGAAATAGTGAGCATATTTTATCTAATAAGAAACAAAATCATAATATTTTATACTCAAAATACCCCAATAATTTTGACAAATTTGTGTGTTAACACAGGTCACTCAATATATTCTGTCAACACACAATGATGTTTGGAAGCTGGTTACTTAGCTTGACTTGGTTGGCCACCTAGGGTTTGGATTTAGGACTAGTATCCCTTAGCATGACTTGGTTGGACACACGCTTAGGGTTAGGGTTAGGGACTAGTATTACTTAGCCTGTCTTGGTTAGCCACATGGTTAGGGTTAGAGTTAGCGACTAGTATCACGTAGCTTAACTAGGTTGGCCAGATGTTTAGGGTTACGGTTCGGGACTAGTTTTACTTAGTTTGACCTTAAGGTTAGGGTTAGGGACTATTATAAGTTAGCTTGACTCTTCAGGTACGGAGGGACTAGATGTAACTACCAGTTGTTGGAGAACTAGTATAATTCTTTGCGTCTGCTCTATCTCTTTACTCTCTGCCTTACCTTCTTAGTTTAAGAAAAACAATTTTCATAACTCTATTTTTATCATTTGGTGCTCTCCAGCATCTGATAGTGCATCTATTTTTTAAAACTTGTTTTTGTCAAAATATTTGCGAAAAGTTTTATAACGCAATTCAACCCCCTGCTTGTGTTCATGTTCAATTGATAACAGAGCTCGGCCTATTAGTTGAACACTTAATAGTATTAGAGGAAAAGATCATAGTATTCACAAAATGTCTACTGAAGGTGGCCACATGAACCGTCCTCCTCTCTTTTCTGGAGAGAATTTTGATTATTGGAAAGAAAAAATTAAATCTTTCTTTGAGTCACAACAATTACAACTCTGGGAAATGGTTAAAACTGGTCTCACCACTCTCACAATTGATGATCGCACTGAGTTGTCAAGAGAAAACTGGACCATTGACCATAAAAGATTATATCAGCTTAATCAAAGCTAGATATATTCTTATCTGTGTTATGACAGAGAAAGAGTATGAGAAGTGTTGCAAAGATGTTTAGCAGATTGCAAACATTGGTGCATGGATTTAAAGCACTTGGAAAGAGCTATACCACTGCTGACCGTGTCAGAAAAGTTTTGAGAAGCTTGCCAAAGAAATGGAGACCCAAAGTCACAACTATACAAGAAGCTAAGGATCTTAGCACCTTGCGTCTGGAAGACCTCTTGAGTTCTCTGAAATCTCGTGAACTTGAGCTATATGAAGAAGAACATACGAAATTCAAGACCTCGTAAGTCTATTGCTTTGAAGGTCAACAAGAATAAAGGTACAACTTCTAAAGCTTCATAGTCTGAGGAAGAATAAGAAGATGAAGATACTGAAGGACCAAACGATAAGCTTTCTTTCATATCCAAAAGATCCAGAGGATGTGGAAGAAGAAAAGGAACTTCAGAAGATAGTTCCAAAAGAAGGGCTCTAAGGAGAAGAAGGAAAGGAAAGACAAGAGTCAAGTCATTTGCCACAAATGTAAGAAGCCAATGCACTTCAAGTCTGAATGCCCTCAGCTAACCAAGGAGAAGCCAAAAAAGAGGCGCTTCAAGGGTAAAAAGAAGAGTCTCATGGCAACATGGGAAGATATGGATCTCGCCTCTTCTGAGGAAGATGAAACCGAGGAAGAAGCTAACATTGCTTTTGTGGCTAAGATTGAGTCAGAATCAGAAGATCAATATGAAGAGGTAAACTCTAAAACTTTATTTGAATTGTAAGCTGATTTTGATGAACTCCTCAAAGATTCTTCAAAACTCTCCATTGAGTATAAAGCTTTGAAAAAGAAGTTTTCAAATATATCAAAAGAATTTCAAATTTGAACAACGAAAACACAAAGCTCAATGAAGAGAATGGGAAGCTTAGAGCTGAAAACCACCATCTGGTGGGTGAAAGTTCTAAAGTTGAAGTGAGTTCTAAATGCCATTCATCTGACTATGCAAAGGCATTTCAAAGATTTCTGGCAGAAAGCATGACTAGAAGCAAGCAAGCCACTATGATCCAAACAACAAGATTAAGCACTCAATTGCTCCCTTAAACACTCTAAAAGGTACCATAAACATTTAACAATTACAAGGGTACCAAGAAAATTAATTCCAGTTAAGGCTCAAAAGGGGCAACTAGAGGAAGCTTCGTTCAAAAATCAGAGGCTTGAAAACATGCCTAAAATGCCTTAATCATGTTCAAGTGTGCAATCAAAAATTTTCAAGTGTTGAAAAGGTTTCAAGTCAAGTTCTAGAGAGCACAATCAAGAGGGACACACTCATACAAGAAAAAAAAGGGCATAAAAATATGATGAAGTACAAGCCCCAATACAAGCTCAAGTCTCACATTTAGAAGTTAAAATCAGTGAAAAACATCAAATCAGAGTGCCACATGCTAATTCTCAACTTATCAAAAGACTGTCCCTATGTACATTAAGAACACTACCTTTAAGCCCATCACAAGAGAAAATAATTGGGTTCCAAATCATTGCAATCTCAGATTCCAACAAAATTGTGGCACACATAGCATGACAATTTGGGGGATAAAAAGATGCGAACAACATAAAAACAAACTCAAACTAAAAAGACATGCAAGGAACATGCAGAAGCTATATGAAATGGAAATAGTTAATGCAAAATTTAAAACGCCTACCCCAAGCTTAAGAATTTACATTGTCCCCAATGTAAATAATAGAGTGAGATAGGGATGACAAAAGAACTCACTGAGGGGGAGGAGGTGGAAACTGGCCAGGATACTGCTGAAGGTGCCAGTTATACATTGCAGTGACCATGTCCTGGATGTTGTGGACGGTGTGATCTAATCCATCCAGCTGGAGTCGCTGAGCAGCCATCTCTGCTTGCAATGCAGCATAAGAGCCAGGGGGTGGCTGATGAGGTGGAGCAAAGTGTGGGTGTGATGACCCTGCAGGGGGTGCCTCGGGAATATCTTCTTGGAGAGGCTCAGGCTGAGGACCTCCGGGGAAATTCCAATTCCTGGGGTTTCTGATATTGGTATGCTCTTGGTCGGGCAAAGGATGTGGTTCAGAATTGTCAGGGAGCACCAAACAATAGCATTGGCCTTCCTTGATTACCATTCTCATGGCAAGGCAGGCCTCGATATCTAGACGAGTGTTCCCACGAACCATTGGAAGGATGGATGTCCGATAACCAAGAGATGCAGCAATTAGGGTGATCAAACCACCGATGATAATCTTTCCAGCTGAAGCTTTCCCCACATTGAACATGTGGGTAATAAGGTGGGAACCTGCATCTAGTTTAACTTCAAGGTGCAGCATATTCCATAAAAACAAGAGTTCAGAGTGACGGACAACTCCATCACTATCCCCACATCCAAACAATGTGTTTGACATCACCCGGTGAACATAACGGAAGCAAGGGTTTCTCAACTTGGACGATTTTGACGCGGAAGAATCATAAGTGTCAGACATTGTAAGTTGGTCCCAAAACCTTCTGGGTGAAAATTCATTTGGGATCCTCTGTTGACCACCATAAGGAAATCCATAAATGGCATTGAATTGACTCAAAGACATGCTCTGCTCATTATTGAATAACCGAAAGGTTATCAAATTGTCAGGGTGATCCTCTGGTCATCCCTCCGAATATATAACATTAGCATTCACAGATGAGAGGAATTCCAGGGTGAGTCTTGGATAAGTAAAGTGCTTCAATTCCACAAATTGTGTCCAGCCCACATTTGCACATAAGTAATTCACATCCTCTAATAACCCTAAAGTTAACAAAGTAGGCTCATCCATATAACAGGTGGGGACAATTGTTCTTGTGGCAAGAGAATTATACCTTGCCTCTTGAGCATCGTCCCGGAATTGAATTCCATATGGATTTTCTATGACCTTCTTCTTGCCTTTGCCTCTTGCTTTTGACATTGCTGGTTCTCCGGAACCCGACGCCTGACCCCTTTCTCTTTTTGAAGACATAGTAACCTGCAACTAGAAAACACAGCACAACCAACAATTGTCAAAGAAATTTAATAGCAAAAGTAGCCCCACCTTAGCTCCAAGATTGTAACAGGTGATGGTCTTCCTCACTTCTCTCATCAGGAAACATGTCCCAGGACTCGGATTCGGCCCCTCTCTCTGTCTCCCCCTAGCTCAGCTTCTTCTTTCTCTTCTTCCTGACCCTTCTCACTGTCAAATACGAAAGTCGAAGGATGGTAAGAAGCAACGCCTCACTGTCACCAACGCCTGCAGCCACCACCACCTCCAACAACGCCTTCCTCAGGCCAGTGTCTTCGCCATCTTCATTGGTTTGGTTTTTACTGAAATCTTCTTGTATTTCGTTTTTTATTTTTTTTAATTCTGCCTTTTTTTTTAGGTATGATGGAGATATGTGAAGAAGTAAAAGATTTTTTTGACAGAAGAAGAAGCAAACATGATCGCAGGGTTTTTTTTTTTTAATTTGGTTTCTGTTTCCTGTATTTTTTTTATTTCTCATTCTTTGTATTTTGTATTTTTTGTATTTTTTGTATTTTGTTTGTATTTTGAATTTTTTTAATTTCTATTATGTTTATGTAATTTTTCTGGGTATGTAATTTTGTAATATTCTGGATATGTAGTTTGTAGTTTTTTATTTCTGTTATGCTTATTTTATTTTTTGGTTATATAATTTTTTGGGTGAATTACTGCAATTGTGCAATTGTTTGAATATATTTATACCCAAAAACAATAAATTTAAATTAAATAAATTCTAACATCAAGCCATCACTGCAATTAATTAAACTGTATATTTCTACCCAAAAAAAAGTGCTTCAATTTAATCATATTTATTTTTTAGAAAAATCAAAAATGTATTTATTAAATAAATTATGATATTGATTTACTCAAATCAGAAATTTAAATTAAAAATCAGAAATGTATTTAATAAATAAATGTATTCGAATCAGAAATGAAAAATCTTTTTTTTTTGTAAAACCGATGCAAAAACCGAGGGTTAGAGACCCTAGGAATTTCCTAGGGCTCTAAACTCTAGGAAATTTGTTGCATTTCCTACGGGTCAGAGCCCAAGGAATTTCCTGCGGTTCCCAAAAAAGAACTCTCAGTTTCAATTTCCGAGAAGCTGATTACCTACAGCACGTGGGCCCTCGGTGGGCCCTCGAAAAAATTGATATTTCCTACGGTTTTTAGCAGTTTCCTAGGGTTTTTGGCCCTAGGAAATTGCGATATTTCTGGTAGTGAGCATTATATACCCAAAAATTTGAAGACACCTCAGCATACATCCCACAAGGTTGTGAATTTGATTCTTCACAAAAGTCATTGTAGAGAAATTATTTTCAACCGTTGCAGTTGCCACAGGCAAAATCAAAGCCAACTTCAGCGTGTAACCCTCTATTAACCCACTTAGGCAAATGACTAAATACATGGTGCACATATATGAAATCTGGTGCAAAAGAAACTTACTCAAGCAACGAAGGAGTTGTAAATAAAACTAAAAATATAAAGGATTAAAAATGAAGTGGAGAACATAGGAAAGGAAAGGTAATTGTAACAAAATATAAAGTTGAGTATGGAGAGCTGAGAATGTTGAATAAAGAGAGAAAATACATAAATCGAAAGACAATGAGAGAAAAGAGTAAAAAGGGTTGAGTTAGAGCTCTTGTGGAGTATTTGGGTTAATGGATTTTAAGAATGAAACCGAGTAGAGACCAAAGAGCGTTTTGAGAAGTAGAAATAGAGAGATAGAGATAAAAGGGGACAATTTTTTTTTTACTTTCTCTTGAAAATAGTAGACGTGGGGTAACATTTAAAAGACGGTAACTCAATTTCTACTTTTTTTTTTACTATTTAGTGGGGTCAACACTTAATTTTTAGTGTAACAAAATAAATAAGTTAGTGGGTGCCCCAATTAACCATACATGGATCCGTTCGTTGCTTATAAGGTGTGAATATATATTGGGATATTAAAAGAAAAACCCCAGAAAAATGAAGTTATTCATGGGAAAAACCATAAAGAGTTATAGTAAATTGTCCGTAAGGCCTAGCACAACTGGCGTAAGCCGACGCTGTTAGGCTGGATATTTTCCGTGGTTGCTCGGGTTGAGTCCGGGATCCCCACTTTATGTGTGTGAGTTTACAGTGCTTGCCACTTCGTCTGCAGACCAAAAAGTAAATTGGATAAAATTAAATAAAGTAACTATGTAATCTTAAATTCAAGGGGAAGAGACCTTAATTCTTTTAAGTATGTAATCGTATATTCATAAATTGGATTTTAGAATGTATATTCATGAAAAAATCACTGAGAACAAATTCGTCATTATTTTTTACCATATTTTAAAATAATAATTTTTTATCTAGTAGACGAGATTATACTTGAGAAAAAGAAATCGTCGTACTTTAGAAATAGATTTTTGCTTCCATTGTTTGGAATAATGTGATTTCAATGAAAACGATATCACAATATAAAAAGCGGCTTCAGAAGCGATGGGAAATATTGCAATAGTATCCTTGAGAAAGGGAAAGATTTGGAAAACAAATAAACTATGAAAAAGGTTTAATTAAAGCGGAAGAATGATAAAAGCTCCATACATCAAAATTTTATTTTGGCGTAAAATATTGTGAAAAGAGAATAAATCTTCAAACTTTCAAAATATAATAGAATTTACCTCGCTATCATGAGCGTGTCCATCCATTGTTTGATATAATAATGGAAGGCCTATACAGCTAGATAGAATAAACATCAAAAGAGGTGTCCTCATTTTTTGGCATTTTTTGCAATTTTTTGGTATATACTGTTAGGGCGGACTCTATTACACATGAGTGATTTCGTATATAATCTTTTTTTACCGTTTGGTTAAAAATTTCCATCAAATTGAATTATACAGTTCTCGCACCGATTCACCCCTTCTTACTCTCAGTTTCACTTTGCCAGGACGACGGTGTGCCAGCGCCACCGTCGCCACCAAGGCAGATCCTGGTGGTTGCTTGCAGACAAAGGTCTCATGTAGGGACATAGGTACTTTTATGTCTCCAGAGGCCCTAGCCTCAGCCAACTTTTTTAAAAACTCGCTATATGGAAAAAAGTCATGAGGAAGCACAGGGCATAGGACAAGCTACTATCTCGGTTGTTTTTGAATTCTTTGCCCAATTGTTAGTCATAATAATTTGTATCAACCCATTGTTTGATGTGTTTCTATTCGTTGTATTCTCTTATGGTACTGAAAATTTGAATTTATTTTATGGTAGGAGTTTACACAGTAATAGTTAATATATGAGCAGTGAAGGGTTAAAAAACTAAAAAAAGGAGAAAAGTTGGGCTCTTCAGACTTGGAAGTCTGGCTCCGTCCCTAACAATAAGAAGGACTCTCTCTCAGTAAGCCATGCCAGATGTAATGTAGATCCATCTCAAAGAAGGAGGTCTTCAACAAGAAATACTTATTTGGTGAACCTCACGATGTACTCCCATACAAAATTTCTTTTCTTTTACCTAATATCCTGAGATTAGCCTTTGTTTTGTTGACCGATAAAAAATTGAGTAGTAAACTTACCTTTTCACTGTGTTTGGAACCGCTGATTGTGGGAGGAACAGAAAGAAAACACAGTTTTCTAAATTTTTTCCCTCCTTTAGATACAAATGAACAACAAGGAAAAGAAAAAAAATTCACAAATCCCAACGTTAAAACCTTTCTTCCCAATTTGCGAAGAAAAAGTCAAGAAGTGATGAAAACTAGCCGAATTTACAATGCTGCCCTCAATTAAACAACGGTATTCATGCAAATTTTTTTTGACTACGCCATCGTCTAGTTGTAATCAATTTTTTTAATTTCTAGTGAATATTTTTTCTTTTTATATTTTTATTCTCTTTATTATTGGTTAATATTTTTTATCTTTGACATTAAAAAATATTTGTTTTCTTTTTGATATTTTTTTATCATATCTTATTATAACTTAGGGATATTTATGTCATTTTATAAATACACTCCTTTCTTTCCACTCCTCTTTCCTTTCATTTTTACTCAAACCAAACCACTAAACAATCATCTCATTTTCTCTTCTTTTTCCTTCCTTTCCTTTCTCTTCCTTTCCTCTATTTTTCTTTCCTCAACCAAACAAACCCTTTATCTCGACCCAAGAGTTAACAGAACTAAGCAGAAGAGATTGGAACCAGCGAAGGGCAATTTTCTTGAGTGAGAGAGGGAAAGTTCGACACAACACATGACTAAGGCGCGTTCAAATGGATCTCCACTCCCGTCATACAAATCTATAGGAAGTAGCATGATGCGCTTCGATCCGTAAAAAGGTGGGTTGGATGGAATTACCTCGTGACCATCGATGTAACACTCATACTCCAATGATAATTGAAATAAGACAAATCACATTAAAGTATAGGAATTACTAATGATTAAACTTGAATTACTGAAATGCAAGTCCATTGTTCTACTATGACATGAGTATACGAATAGAGTTTACAATCTCATCCAAGATCGAAGCTTGGGAAAATACAAGAAAATACAATGTCATCCATTGTTCTGAAGCCACAAAAGAGGTAAGTACATGCTCCAACTAACAAAACAAACTAAAATATAGAGACTCCATGAGTCGCTACTGCTTTCCCTCAGGTACCTGCTTATCTGAAATAAAATAGGAAAGAGGTGAGATTATAATAATCCCAGTGAGTCCTCCACGGACCCCTAATTAACACTCCCTGCAATCACAATAATATCTTATTCTAAGCATTAAAGCAATTTAAACATTCCTTACAGTTTTTTTTTTTGTATAGCCAAGGATTACCACTGGGTCTTGACCACGGGGCTTGACCTTGAATTATACGACCCTTCTATAACAGTCAAGGATTTACCGCGGGATATAAAATTGATCACTGGGCTTGACCCCGTACTGAACATCTAATTGCACAACCAAGGATTTACCACTGAGTCTTGACTACGGGGCTTGACCCTGCGTTGTGCCGGTTCTGATGACCAAGGATTTACCACTGGGTCTTGACCACGGGGCTTGACCTTGTTTCGCTTACCGACCTTATTAGAACCATTACAAATATAATAGCCCTAACCCTTTTCTCTAAGTATGGAATCATTACTGTCCTAGTTTTAAATCATGCATTTATAAACCAAGGGAGTCCCCAAGACACAAAAGTGATAGCAAGTCACATTCGAGGGGATTGCAATTTACCTTGCAAAACATTTCGAACACAAACAATTCAATCACAAGGCATTGAACAATAAAGCAATACTACGCATTCACATATGTCCTCACATAGGTTGAAACCCCCTTTTATGTAAGGCACTACATATAGATCATTGATCCACAAACACCAATGTAATTCTTTATCATAGTCTTAATTCATGCACTCTTACTCAATTAGTTACATAAAAGATACATAAGAGTAACACCTAAGCATACCAATATATTAGCATGTTTAAAGGAGACAAATGACCCAAAAACTAAGCAGTTTCAGCCTAGAAAACAGCTTAAAACACGGCCTGGCCGTGGTGCATAACACGGCCGTGCTAGGCCTTCTGCAAAATTTCGCAGCAGAACATCAACTTCGGGAATTTTATTGACATACCAAACGGAATCGGAATTGAGCAAACGACCACTCTTTGGAAAGCTTAGGATGTCTAGTTTATGAATATAATTTTTATTTTAGAGAATAACCTACCAATTAGTACAGTTTTCACGAACAAGCCACTGATATCAGAACAACAGGTCAGCACTCATACCTTAACTTATAAATTCTATAAATAATCCATTTCTTAACATTTTCCAGTGATTCTTGTGCCTAAAATGAAGCCCCTCATGTCTAGTTTACCCAGAAATAAGAATCATTTAATTCCAAGGTCTATAAAGAGAGTTATACTCAAAATACCAGAGGCAGTTTTACATGCATGTTCACTAAGTTGTAACTCAAACTTCAACTAAGTTCAACATCAAACCCTTACACGAAAATCTCAATCCTAGACCAGAAAAGCCACATGCAAAGGGAAATAAAAAAAACTAATGGGGGTCTTATTGGTTGCCCACCACCTAGAGGAGAAGAACTCACCAAATGGAGAGACAGTGGAGGTAGGAACTAGCAGAATTTTCTGATTTTCTTCTACCAACTTCGAGTTCCCTCTTCTTACTAACTTAGGGCAGCTTTCCTTCTTCAACAATGGTAAGGAATCGGCTCAACCTTCCTCCTATGGCAAGAACTAAGTGGTTTTTTCCAGAATTTCCCTTCCTTTCTTCTCCAAGATCAAACCCTAGCACCACACCTCTTCTTCTTCCCCTTTTCCGAGAAAATTTCGAGAGAGAGGAGAGGAAATGAGGGTCCGATCGTGACCTTGGCTGAAGAGGAGAGTCTAACCTTGCGTTTTACCAAATTACCCTTACTCAAGTCATCATTTCAGCACTAGTCTTACTAGTCACACCCCTCTTTCCTTGTTTTGCACCCCTACCTTATTCACTTAATTTCTATTCTTTTAACATTCCAATCCTAATATTGGGGAGTTTATTGGTCTCATTGGACAAGATTAAATCATATTAACAATTTAATACAAATTTTACCACTCAAGTGAAAATCATAGAAATCATGGTAAAATTCACAATCAATCATTCACTAAGCTTAAATACTTAATCAAATGATTTGGAACTTAACTATACTTATTTTAACATAATCAATTAGTTAAATTAGGTGGGATGTTACATTACTACCCAACTTTTTAAAAGTTTTTGTCCTCAAAAACTAGACATATACTTACCTATTGAAATAGATACGGATACCTCTCTTGCATCTCGGCCTCGACCTCCCAAGTAGCTTCCTCGAGATCGGTTCCTTCCCAAATGACCTTCACCAAGGGAACATTCTTGTTCCTCAGTGTCTTAACACTGCGGTCCACCACTCGCACTGGCATAGGCTGATATGTCAAATCTGATCTCAAGTGTACCGACTCATGATCCAATGGTTGATGAGGATCAGGGATGTATTTTCTGAGTTGAGATACATGGAAAACATTGTGCAGATTTGACAGGGATGGGGGTAGAGCAATTTGGTAAGCCACAGAACCGACTCTATCAAGGATTTCAAAAGGGCCGATGTAACGAGGACTCAACTTTTTGGCTCTCAGTGCCCTACCAATACCTATCATTGGAACGACTTTTAGGAACACATGCTCTCCCTTCTCAAACTCAATCAGTCTTCTCTTCAAATCGGCATAGCTTTTCTGCCGACTCTGAGCAGTTTTCAGCCTATCCCTAATCTTTCTGATCTGATCAGTGGTTTCTTGGATTATGTCAGGTCCTAACCATCTCTTCTCTCCTACCTCAAACCAACACAGTGGAGTTCTGCACTTGCGACCGTAGAGTGCCTCATACGGCGCCATGCCTATGCTAGCATGATAGCTGTTGTTATAAGCAAACTCGATGAGAGCTAGATGCTCATCCCAGCTCCCACCATCATCTAACACGCATGCTCTAAGCATGTCCTCTAGGGTTTGGATAGTTCTCTCTGTCTGACCATCCATTTGTGGATGATAAGCGGTACTAAGACGCAATCTGGTCCCTAAAGCCATCTGAAACTGTTTCCAAAACCGGGAGGTAAACTTAGGATCTCTATCAGAGACAATGCTAGTTGGTACTCCGTGAAGTCTAACAATCTCTTTAATAAAAATTTTAGCTAACCTAGCGGTATTGAAAGTGGACTTAACTGGGAGAAAGTGTGCAGACTTGGTTAATCTATCCACAATAACCCAAATGGAATCATATCCGGCTTGAGTGCGAGGCAATCCGGACACAAAGTCCATAGATATGCCCTCCCATTTCCACTCTGAACATCTAAGGGTTGGAGGGAGCTAGACGGTCTCTGGTGCTCTATCTTGGTTTTCTCACAAACCAAGCACTGTGCTACAAACTCACCTACGTCGTTCTTCATTCCCGGCCACCAATACCTTTGCTTAAGGTCATGGTACATCTTGGTAGAACCAGGGTGTACCGAGAATCCACTCTTGTGGGCTTCTTCAAGGATTTGATTCTTAATGTCTCTATCGTTAGGAACACAAATCCTGTGGTGAAAAAGGATAACACCGTCACTAGCTTCGGAGAATCCCGCTTGGTGTCTCCTAGCTTGTAAATCACCATCCTGACTTTGGGTAAACCTAATTTGATTTCTAAAATCACAAGTGATTTCCAAATGGCTCACTATTAGGCTACCCCCCGTGGGATACATCCCTAAGCTCATATCTCTGAAGGATTCAAGCAACTCTATCTCCTTAACCATCATTGAAGAAATGTGGAGGGACTTTCTGCTTAAGGCATCGGCGACTACATTCGCCTTACCTGGGTGATACTTCAACTCGAAGTCATAGTCCTTGAGAAACTCTACCCATCTCCTTTGCCTCATATTCAGTTCCTTTTGATCAAACAAATATTTCAAACTTTTATGATCATTTGAATATCTCAAATCGAGCGCCATATAAATAATGCCGCCAGATTTTTAGGGCAAAGACTATGGCTGCTAGCTCTAAGTCGTGAGTTGGATAGTTTTCCTCGTGGGGCTTCAACTGCCTAGATGCATAGGCTACTGCTCGCCCATTTTGCATGAGAACACAACCCAAACCTCTACCAGAAGCATCACTATACACTTCAAAACCTAGGGTCGGGTCGGGGATAATCAAAACCGGTGCACTGGTCAACCGATGTTTGAGTTCCAAGAAACTGTCCTCAAAGCTCTTATCCCACACAAATGGTTGCCCTTTTCAGGTTAACCGGGTCAAAGGAAGAACTAACTGGGAAAATCCTCCTATGAACCTGCGATAATAACCAGCTAGTCCTACAAAACTCCTAACTTCTGAAACCGTAGTCGGTCGCTCCCATTCAAGAACGGCCCCTACTTTGCTGGGATCTACGGCCACTCCCTCCTGGGAAATGACGTGTCCTAGAAACTTGACTTCGGTGAGCCAGAACTCACACTTTTCAGGCTTTGCAAACAAATGGTTCTTCCTAAGTGTGCTCAGGACAATCCTAAGGTGTTCCTCATGCTCTTGAAGGTTCCTAGAATATACAAGGATGTCATCTATGAATACCACAACAAATCGGTCAAGGTAAGGTCTGAAAATTCTATTCATGTAGTCCATGAAAATAGCCGGAGCATTTGTCAGACCGAACGGCATAACAACATACTCATAATGGCCATATCGTGTCCTAAACGCTGTTTTTGGCACATCCTTAGCCTTGACTCGAATCTGGTGGTATCCTGACCTAAGATCAATCTTAGAGAATACCAAGCTCCCTAAGTTGGTCTAGCAAATCATCGATCCTAGGGAGAGGATACTTGTTCTTAATTGTGACTTTATTAAGTTGTCGGTAATCTATACACAAACGCATACTACCGTCCTTCTTCTTCACTAGGAGAACGGGGGCTCCCCATGGTGAAGCACTAGGTCTAATGAATCGTTTAGCTATTAGATCCTCTAACTGAACTTTAAGCTCTTTCAACTCGGAAGGCGACATCCTATAAGGGGCTATAGAAATTGGTCCGGCTCCTGGAACCAAATCTATGGAGAACTCTACTTCTCTCTCAGGAGGTAAAGAGGTAATTTCCTTCGGAAAAACATCCAAGAATTCATTAATCACTGGGATGGTGGTCAAATCCAATCCAACCTCTGTGGTTGAAGAGAGCAATAAGAGGTATCCCAAGTGTCCTTCCATTAGGCATTGGTTCAATTGAGACACACTAGGCATTTCCTTTAGACACAACTGATTGACTATGGACTCAACAGATGGAAACTCAATAGTTCTAGAAAAGCAATTCAAAACAACCTGGTTGGTGGAGAGCCAATCCATACCTAGGATTATATCCATCCCCTTCAAGGGTAAGCAAATCAAATGGACTGAAAACATCTTTCCCTGAATTACGAGAGGACAATTCTCGCAAATCGAAGAAGTAGTGATACTACCTTCGGCTGGTGTTTCAACAGTCATAGTAAGGGGTAAAGAAGAAAGATGCAATCCTAACCTATGGGCACACGTATTAGCAATGAAAGAGTGTGTGGCACCAGAATCATACAGAACAACCAAAGGGTTATCATGTAGAAGGCAAGTACCTTTGATCAGATTCTCCACACCACTCGCCTTCCTGCCGCTGAGAGTGTGGACACGACCTTGAGTAGGTGCACTGGGTTTGGTACCCGTTCCCGCCTTGAGCTTGGGACACTCCCTCGCAAAATGGCCTGGTCGTTGACACAAGAAGCAGACATTCCTTCCTTGCATGCATTCCCCCCTATGGAATCTTCCACAAGAGGAACAAGCATCTGGCTTTGGAGTCTCAGAATGTTGTACTTGCTTCCCTTTATTCCGGTTTCCCTTTGCTCTCAATTGTGGAGGAGTCTTACTCTCTTCCTTATTTTTCCTCCATTTGAGCTGACGTTCTTCATACATCTTTTGCAAACTCTGCTCAGCCACATAGCTTTTGTGAACCATACCAGCATAAGTGGTGAAAGTGCTTTGAGACAAGTTGTTTTGGATATCAGCCCGTAATCCCCACAAGAATTGATTCATCTTCCACTTCTCATCCGGTGCATACCGGGCGTGAGAAGAGTACCGTGCCAGGTCCTCAAACTTTTTCACATATTCATCAACAGTAGATTCCCCTTGTTTTAGATAGGCAAACTCCCTTTCCTTTTTATCTTTAACGGTTTGGGGAAAATACTTTTCTAGGAAAGCAGTCTTGAAGTTCTCCCACTCCAAAGGTTCTTCTTGCTCTAGGAGATAAGGTTGTGCCCCCGCCACCAAGGGCAGCTCCTTCAATCGGTTTATGTGCGTGAAGGTCACCTTTTGGTCCGTGCGGAACAACCTTGAAAACTTTCTCCATTTCTTCGATCCAATGTTGGGCTGCCATAGCTTGAGTTTAGGAAAGGTCGGGGATTAAGCTTATGAAAGTTGAGGAACGCCCTATTTACACCTCTGGCGGGCGGTGGAGGTGGAGGTGGTGGTTGTTCTTTGTTGAGCATTGAGGAATTGTTGGACCATATTGTTAGTGGCCTGACTTTGCTCCCTCAAAGCCTCATTCGAACCCTCATAGCCTCATTCTCAACCCTCATAGCCTCATTCTGGTCCCTCATCATTTGCATCATCTCCATCCACCGAGCCTCCTCCGCATTCCTCCTAGGACCTGTCCTCTCCCTCGCCCAAAGACCTTCATCTCGCCATATTCTGCATACACAAAGATAAAATATTAAGTTGATCGGGCTTAATAATCCATACTAAGTACAAGAATACGAAGAGAAATTACGAACAAGGGAAAGTCCACACTAATAGACCACAAATTTCTAGAGGACTGAACTGCTCTGATACCAAAATGTAACACTCATACTCCAATGATAATTGAAATAAGACAAATCACATTAAAGTATAGGAATTACTAAAGATTAAACTTGAATTACTGAAATGCAAGTCCATTGTTCTACTATGACATGAGTATACGAATAGAGTTTACAATCTCATCCAAGATCGAAGCTTGGGAAAATACAAGAAAATACAATGTCATCAATTGTTCTGAAGCCACAAAAGAGGTAAGTACATGCTCCAACTAACAAAACAAACTAAAATATAGAGACTCCATGAGTCGCTACTGCTTTCCCTTAGGTACCTGCTTATCTGAAATAAAATAGGAAAAAGGTGAGATTATAATAATCCCAGTGAGCCCTCCACGGACCCCTAATTAACACTCCCTGTAATCACAATAATATCTTATTCTAAGCATTAAAGCAATTTAAACATTCCTTACAGTTTTTTTTTTTGTTTTTGTATAGCCAAGGATTACCACTGGGTCTTGACCACGGGGCTTGACCTTGAATTATACGACCCTTCTATAACAGTCAAGGATTTACCGCGGGATATAAAATTGATCACTGGGCTTGACCCCGCACTGAACATCTAATTGCACAACCAAGGATTTACCACTGAGTCTTGATTACGGGGCTTGACCCTGCGTTGTACCGGTTCTGATGACCAAGGATTTACCACTGGGTCTTGACCACGGGGCTTGACCTTGTTTCGCTTACCGACCTTATTAGAACCATTACAAATATAATAGCCCTAACCCTTTTCTCTAAGTATGGAATCATAACTGTCCTAGTTTTAAATCATGCATTTATAAACCAAGGGAGTCCCCAAGACACAAAAGTGATAGCAAGTCACATTCGAGGGGATTGCAATTTACCTTGCAAAACATTTCGAACACAAACAATTCAATCACAAGGCATTGAACAATAAAGCAATACTACGCATTCACATATGTCCTCACATAGGTTGAAACCCCCTTTTATGTAAGGCACTACATATAGATCATTGATCCACAAACACCAATGTAATTCTTTATCATAGTCTTAATTCATGCACTCTTACTCAATTAGTTACATAAAAGATACATAAGAGTAACACCTAAGCATACCAATATATTAGCATGTTTAAAGGAGACAAATGACCCAAAAACTAAGCAGTTTCAGCCTAGAAAACAGCTTAAAACACGGCCTGGCCGTGGTGCATAACACGGCCGTGCTAGGCCTTCTGCAAAATTTCGCAGCAGAACATCAACTTCGGGAATTTTATTGACATATCAAACGGAATCGGAATTGAGCAAACGACCACTCGTTGGAAAGCTTAGGATGTCTAGTTTATGAATATAATTTTTATTTTAGAGAATAACCTACCAATTAGTACAGTTTTCACGAACAAGCCACTGATATCAGAACAACAGGTCAGCACTCATACCTTAACTTATAAATTCTATAACTAATCCATTTCTTAACATTTTCCAGTGATTCTTGTGCCTAAAATGAAGCCCCTCATGTCTAGTTTACCCAGAAACAAGAATCATTTAATTCCAAGGTCTATAAAGAGAGTTATACTCAAAATACCAGAGGCAGTTTTACATGCATGTTCACTAAGTTATAACTCAAAGTTCAACTAAGTTCAACATCAAACCCTTACACGAAAATCTCAATCCTAGACCAGAAAAGCCACATGCAAAGGGAAATAAAAAAAACTAATGGGGGTCTTATTGGTTGCCCACCACCTAGAGGAGAAGAACTCACCAAATGGAGAGACAGTGGAGGTAGGAACTAGCAGAATTTTCTGATTTTCTTCTACCAACTTCGAGTTCCCTCTTCTTACTAACTTAGGGCAGCTTTCCTTCTTCAACAATGGTAAGGAATCGGCTCAACCTTCCTCCTATGGCAAGAACTAAGTGGTTTTTTCCAGAATTTCCCTTCCTTTCTTCTCCAAGATCAAACCCTAGCACCACACCTCTTCTTCTTCCCCTTTTTCCAGAAAATTTCGAGGCAAAGGAGAGGAAATGAGGGTCTGATCGTGACCTTGGCTGAAGAGGAGAGTCTAACCTTGCGTTTTTACCAAATTACCCTTACTCAAGTCATCATTTCAGCACTAGTCTTACTAGTCACACCCCTCTTTCCTTGTTTTGCACCCCTACCTTATTCACTTAATTTCTATTCTTTTAACATTCCAATCCTAATATTGGGGAGTTTATTGGTCTCATTGGACAAGATTAAATCATATTAACAATTTAATACAAATTTTACCACTCAAGTGAAAATCATAGAAATCATGGTAAAATTCACAATCAATCATTCACTAAGCTTAAATACTTAATCAAATGATTTGGAACTTAACTATACTTATTTTAACATAATCAATTAGTTAAATTAGGTGGGATGTTACAATCGACTTCAAGATCTTTGGGATTTGAGGATATGAGATTCTTGGAGATAAAATTACTCCTTTTGTCCTTTAAACTTAATTTCTAGTTTCAATTTGGTTCTTTATCTTTTTTATAACAAATTAGTCTCAAGTGTTCTCAAAAATTAATCTCGCGTGCAAAAAACTGGACCCAGGGGCGGACTTATATTGCTTTCAGGGTGTGCACCTGCACACCCTGAAATTTAAAAAAGGATACTTACTATCTTATATAGTTTTTATTTTGACCCCCCTCACTCTAATATTTTGCACCCACTGTCCAGACTTATCATTTAATCCAGAGGCTGACCTACTTTGTTGTCTAGGATGTGCACATGGACCCTCTGAAAAATTAAAACTTACCCCTTATAAAATTTATATTTTGAGCCTCTCTCAGTATAATAATTTGCACTCAGTGCCCTCACTTAGTCACCTATTTAATCTCATTCAGTCAGACCCGGTCATCTCTCTCTCTCAAAACTCAAAACACAACTTCTCTCACTGTCTCACATCTCGACCCACTCTCCCTCATGTTGGTCGAGTGTCATTTTCGGTCTCTGTTTTCACCTTTTACTAGGTTCAGATTTCTCCCGATTTAGACTAAAACCCTAATCTGATCTCTCTCTTAGTTTTCTTTGGTAATTTTTTCTGTTGTAATTGGGTCTATGTTAATTCGATCTATGTTGTTTTATTATTTTCTCTTTTATTATTTTTAATTTCGAAACTTTTCTAATTTTTGAAGTTCGAAAACCTATTTTGTGTTGTCAGAAATCATACTCTTGTTATTTTGTAAGAAGAGTAAACATTTTACTTTTGTTATTTTTTTTGTAAAAAAGCATGTGCTAATACTCTTGTTATAATTTCGGTGATTATAAAATTTTTTGCACCCGCTGGGCTGGGGTCCTAGGTCCGCCACTGACTGGACCATCTAAAAAAGAGAAATACAAATGTGCCACAAGCCCAATTTGCTGCATCAATTGTGGTACAAACCTAAACAAAAAAAAGTTGATGTAGAAAGCCAACTATAATAGGTACCAAATTAGACCAATATTGTTAACGTTTGAGAACATGTAAGACTAATTTTGTTAAAACTCGTTTTGTCCTTTAAACTTAAATTATAGTTTCAATTTGGTTCTTTATCTTTTTTTATAACAAATTAGTCTCACATGTTCTCAAAAATTAATCTCGCGTACAAACAATTGGACCATCTAAAAAGAGAAATGCAAATGTGACATAAGCTCAATTTGATGCATCAATTGTGGTACAAACCTTTGCTGCATCAGTTGTGGTACAAACCAAAACGAAAAAGGTTATTACAGAAAGCCAACTATAGTACGTACTAATTAGGCCAATATTGTTAACGTACGCTTGAGAACATGTAAGACTAATTTTGTTAAAAATAGCTAAAGAGCTATATTTAAACTATAAATTAAGTTAAATGACCAAATGAGTAATTTTGTCTTATTTATATTATTTAAACAATCATAAAAAAAAACTTTTTCTTTGATATTATTTATATCCCTTGTACTCACCGGCCTAGAATATGTAGCTTGGCTCTTTTGTTTTCTTTCCCTTCTCAGCCTTTTATCTTTATGCCCTTTCTTTCCATCCCCAGCACTTTCTTTCCATGAAAATTGCTTGTTTCGTATACTGACAACACTACAGTAGATAAAATAAAAACTTTTCTTTTTATTTTACAAGAGATAAAATAAAAACTTATGTCCTAAAACTTCTGCTTATATTTTCCCAGACACACGTCAAACACACCGTAGCGATTAGTGAATACGTGATAGTAGTACAATATAATTCACGTCAAATCACTTCTCAATTAAGATTATATATATGTACCCAAAAAAAAATGAAAAAGATTATATATAAGCGACACGTTGACCAATCTGCTTCCCAGGGTCAACAAATATTACATGGACCCCGCCAACTTTCCCTTCCTCTTTTGTTCTCCAAACCGTGGCCTCCTTCAACATCAACACCACCATTTCTTTCAAATTCCTTCTCCATTTTAGTGTTATTTTCATGAGCTAGTAAGTAGAATCTTGAGCCAACATCCTCCCTTCCTTTTTATTCCCAAGACCGTGGACCATAGGAAGCTTGGGTGAGATTCATTTTAATTTTTTTGGTGCTATTTTCTTGTTTAATGTTTCTACTATGTATTGATTATGATCATGAGCAAGAGGATCAAATGTTCCCCCAAATTTTTGGAACCCTAGGTTGAATTTCCCTATGGGAAAGGGGGAAGTGTAATTGCTCTTGCGAATCATGAAATTAGTTTGGGGTTCTTGCTATTTGATGCTTAAATTTGTTATTGTTGTTGTTGATTTGAGTTTGATCAAGCAAAATTGTGTTTTTGGAAACCCTTGATGCTTGAACAAGCCATGATAGGGGTAAAGTACTTGAGTTGATGATGTTGATTGGAAAATTGAAGGTTTTGGAAAAGGATTTAGGTGTTGTGTGTTGTAGTTTACTTGATTTGAAAGTTTTACAATTTTTTTCCCCTAAAAATAAGGGTGTGGCCGAGAGCCTAGAAGGATTGGGAAGAAAATTGTTTTTGTGTTATTGAATTGAATAATGTGTTTTAGATTGTTGTTTAAGCTTTGGAAAATTTTGGAAGGAGTTAGAATTGGATTCGAGAAATTGTTTTGGTTTTAAGACAATGCAAATGTGAATCGTTGTGGATTGTTGAACTGTTGTGGGTCTGAATTGTTGTTACTCTGAATTGATTATGTGATATGTCTGGAAATATGCTTAAATCATGTGGAGACATATGTTATGGTTGTGGTTGGTGCTGGATAATTGAATATTTATTTGATTATGCCATATTGAAATGTCATATGCGTGATATGTTCATTGGAGTAGGTGGAATGCATTATCATGCATTGTGGTATAACTTCGACCTAAATATCCTAGGGTTGTGGAATTGCCCCAAGGCCAAAAGAATTCAGGAACATTGTTAAATTAACCATCGGATGGGAAAGTACCGGCTCTGGTATGTATAGAACGACTGACCATAGCGTATGGAATTCCGGAATCATAAACAGTGGCATGTTGTCGTATTTGCAGAGCATTTATGCTTTCTTATTGAATTGTATATTATGTTATACTGTGTTATCTGCTTTTAATTAAGAAGTTGTGCCCGTGGTTCTTTCATTCATTGATTGTAACCCAGATCTTGAAGACTGCAGAGTGTTCGAGGCTACTGACAAGCATAGCTGAGGATAGTCCTATCTGGCTATCTGCCTTGTGTATTTGTTTGCAACTTACTAGAAGTGTAGTAAGTATTGTAGCGTGTCGACCAGCTATAGGATGTTTGCTGTACTAATTACAGGGTTGTAATAAGTGTATTTTAGTTTTCAAGACTTGAATTGTCATATGTTCAATGATTGAATAAATTTATGAGTATGGTTATTGTGGTTTTATCCTGGTGTCTCTATTTGTTCACCATCATGTTTCTAAAATTGCTATAATACTCTGATTGTGTTTTAAAAAGAAAAAAAATAGACTCATATTTCCGAAACCATACAACCAGAGTATTTCATTTTCAAAAGGATTTGAACTTGCAAGAGTTATGTTTTAATCTAGTAGCGCTGCAGGAACGGGGTGTCACTACAACATTTTAGGCCTACGGCAACGTCTATTTGTATGGAGATAAAAAAACCATTTTCTTAGAATATAATAGGCCACGTTCATGCAAACTCCTCATATATGTCGTGATAATAAACCTTAATTAAAAGCTAAAGCACATAAAACCTAAGCCTATGTTTATGATATCAAAAGACAACACCTTATGATCCATAGCAACAAAGAATTGAACACAGTAAATAAAAGGGGGGAAAATAAAGAACTAATGTTTTTTTTTATTTTTTTACTTCACTTGGTGGTAAGTCCATAGTATATTTGCTAGATTTTTTTCATATGAAACAGTAATGCTGTGTTTGTTTCGAGGTGAAAAGCGGCGAGAGATTGAGGGACGAGTGAGTTGGTGAAGAGTGAGCGCATCTTTCTCGTTTGGAACGGCAGAGAAGATGAGACGAGAGAGTGAGAAGTGATTAAATTTGCACTTTTTGCTTTCTTCGCAAAGTTGCAAAGAAAGGCAAATCGAACCAATTTTTTTTGTGTTTTCAATTATATCTATATTCTCTCTTTATAAACGTGTCATTCGAGGAGCAACAGTATGATGACACAGATGAACTTCCAAATGAGACAGCACAAAAATTTTATAATCTCTTGTTAGAAACAAATAAGCTGTTATTTGAAGGGTCTGCAGACTCTAAGTTATCAATGTGTGTGAGGCTTTTAGCTCTTAAGTCCAACTGTGGTGCTACGGATGTGTGCTTGGATCTCATAACGAAGATGATGTTGGACTCGTCACCTATCAGAGATGGTTTGCCAAAAAGTTATTACGAGGCTAAAAGCTTAGTGTCCAAGTTGGGGTTGGAATCTAAAAGGATTGATTGTTGTGTGAGAGGGTGTATGTTATATTATGACAATGAATTCGGTAAAAACGATGGCGCGCTAGTTGATTGCAAATTTTGTGGTGAGCCAAGGTATATTTCACACACTGATAATGGGAAGGGTAGACAAAAACCAGTTCCACGGAAGGCAATATTTTATTTGCCAAATTCCAAGGCTGCAGAGAATGGTTGCATCAACACAGACTGCAGATAAAATGACGTGGCACTATGAGAATAGAAGCACCTCAAGTATGTTGTGCCACCCATGTGATGGTGAAGCTTGGAAGCACTTTGATCGTGTGCATCCCGAATTTACAGCAGATCCACGTAATGTATGACTTGGCTTATGCTCTGATGATTTTACCCTGTATGTTCAATCAACGGTAAAACCCTATTCTTGCTGGCCAGTTATTGTCACCCCATACAATCTTCCTCCCGAAATGTGCATGTCTAAGCCTTATAGGTTCTTGACTTGTATTATACCAGGTCCAGATAATCCAACAAATGGTATTGACATCTACTTACAGCCTCTCATTGACGATCTCAAAAGATTGTGGAATGGCGTTTTGACTTATGATATTGCACGAAAGAAGAACTTTACAATGAGGGCAGTTCTTATGTTGACCATTAATGACTTCTCTGCATATGACATGTTGTCTGATTAGGGTACTTATGGTAAAATGGCATGTCCCTATTGCATGGAGCATACGAAGGCCTTTACCTTGAAATTCGGGGGGAAGAGTTCTTAGTTTGACTCACATCGCAGGTTTTTACCATGTGATCTTCCATTTAGATAGAATAAGAACGCCTTCAAGAAGGGGGGAAGTTAAATTAGATGGCACGCCCCCAAGGTTGACATCCGACTAGATTTGGAGCAGAGTTATAGATCTGCCAAAAATCACAGATTATGGGGAATTGGATCGATTTGAAGGATATGGACAATGGCATAATTGGACTAAAAGAAGTATTTTTTGGGATCTGCCATATTGGAAAGATAATTTATTGAGACACAACCTTGATGTTATACACATTGATAAGAACTCTTTTGACAATGTTTTTCTCACAGAGAGAGAGAGAGAGCACGGTTTTGTGTGACACTCTAATCCCCGTTTCGAAAATCGTTAAATAAAAATAAATAAGAAAATAAAATATAAAAAGGATCAACGGATAACTCGATGAGTAATTCAATTTCAGACATCATTCAGTTTGCAAATATTTAGTAACAACAAGCATAGTAAGTACTTCTCTAAGAAATCTTATTTGAACTTGCGAAATAAAAATAAAACCAAGCGATATACGAACCCCCAAATAAAAGAAAAACCTGTGTCACATAGCCTCAGAGCTTGACTTAGCCCAACTTACACTACAGTAACAAAATACATAAATGACTCAACATCTCAATCAGAAAATGTTCGAATTAAAACTATAAAATAATTCTGCAGAAGAGGCCTTCACCACTAGCTACGTGTCCTGGTATTAGTAGTGTCTGCAATTGAAAATAGGAGGACAAGAGACAAACAACCATAGAGGGGTGAGTACGTTGAAATCGAGTTAAAGTGATATTTGGAGAGAAAAAGGTGAATAAATAAATAATATATTTATATATATATATATATATATACACACACACCACACTATAACAATCAATTCACATAAAGTAGTAACAACATCTCATATCATCTACAAATGCACGCAGACAAATTTCATCATTTCTCATAGCCACATAATTATCAAAAGAAAATAATGCAGATGCTAACATCACTACTTCTTATGCATGTGGTACCATCTACTACTCTGGGAAGTCTCCTAGGAGTACATATTTGGTTTATTAGAGATCACCTCGCGGGTGTTTTACTCTGTTACCGCATACTCTCAACTAGGGATGATAATGTCCGGTGACGGTCAGGGTAGCTAAGTCTGATAAGTGGTCCCCAGTCCAAGGCGCGACACTCAAACTATTAGGGATCGCAGTACTTTAGATAGCAACAGCAACAAAAACAACAACAAAAACTGCAACAGCAACAAAAACAGAACTGTAGCGAAAAACAGAAACTGCAACAGAAACAGCAACAGCAGCGAAACAGAACTGCAGCGAAAACAGAAACTGCAACAGAAACAGCAACAGCAGCGAAACAGAACTGCAGCAGAACAACAACAGCAGCGCTACAGCAACAAAAATAACAACAGCAGCAGAACAACAACAGCAGCGCTACATATTGTTTCACATACGTTTTCACCTATTTTTCTTCGATTCTAAATATTTAGGAACATCACAATCAAGACTAACACTTGGAGAAAAATCTTTATTACTAATTAGGAGTAGTTCTTAAGGTTCTAATCTGGTTCTCTAATTCCAAAATAGTTACGGTAACATTTCCACAAAGAAAAATATAAATTAAAATATGAACGAAGTACGTTAAAATTATTCTAAAATTTTCCATTAACAAAATCCATAAAATAGCGTCCATTTTAATGATTTATAAGGTCTCAGGCACAATTTAACATTGAAATTCATCACTAAAATTTAACGAACATATCAATTTGGTGTTCTAATAATTCAATCACTTCCTAGGCATCAAAATAGAAATTCTTCTAACACCGATAACATGTATGAACAACCATGGCAGCCACATCGATTTTTCAAGCAACAAGCATAAATGTGTATACACATGAAAAATAGAATTTTTTTTTTTCAATTAATTAACACACAACGGGTTCAAGGCCAACCCCTTCCCCTCTTCCCTCGAATATCCCCAATTTCAATATTCTCCCCCCCTTACCTTTGGTCCTTGCGAAATTCCTTAGTGAAAGAGGGATGATGATGACTCCGAATCAATCCTACGGTGAGTTTGCTACGAACAGAAAAGAAAACTATAAGAAACGTTGGAAATCCCCAAGACTCACAATTTTCTAGGAGGCAACATAGGAAGGAGAAGAGTCATGACTTACCCAATTTCAGATGAAGAACAAAGATGGAGTTGCTCCTAACCTTGGTGATCGAATCATGCAAGAGAAGAAAACGTGGAATGCCTCCTTCAAGCTTGTGTGGCGCTAGGGTTTGGAGCTAGAAAGGAGAAGGAACAAGTGAATCAACTTGAGAGAGAGAGGCTTGAGGCGCTAGGGCTTGGCTTGAGGCGTCACATGCCTTCATACGCCTAGGTTCTATTATTTGGGTTGGGTTGGAGAGAGTCCATGGGTGTTGGCCCACTAGGTAGGTGGAAAGGAAAATAACTATGCATATAAGATGCTAGCCCAAGGCATTATACGCCCTCCCCTTTCTTTTTATTAACAACTCTCAAAAAATCATTTAATTAAATTAAAAGTCTCTTTTCATGCACAAACATATAATGAAATCAATTAAAATAACTGCCACAAAAATTATAATAAAAAAATGAGGGTCGTTACATCCTCCCCTCCTTACAAAAAGTTTCGTCCCCGAAACTTACCGTGGTCAAACAAGTGTGGATAAGAGGCTTGCATCAGACTTTCGAGTTCCCAAGTAGCACTCTCCTCATTGCCTCCTCCCCAAATAACCTTGACCAACGGAACCTCCTTCCTCTCAATCGCTTGACTGTCGGTCCTCAATCCTCCTTGGTAGTACCTCATAGGTAAGATTCTCTTTCAATGGTACTTCATCAAGTTCAATTATATGAGTAGGATCATGGACATATTTACGGAGTTGCGACACATGGAAGACATTATGAAGGTTTGAAAGGAAAGGTGGTAAGGCAATCTGGTAGGCAACTTCCCCAACCTTTTTCAAAATTTGGTAGGGGCCAATAAAACGAGGTGTAAGTTTCTTCGACTTCATTACCCAACCAACCCCAGTCTTGGGAGTGACTCTCAAGAATACATGGTCGCCCTCTTCAAATCTCAAATCCTTTCTTCGTTTGTCATGATAGCTTTTCTGCCTACTTTGAGTGGCCCTCATCTTGTCCTGAATCATTTTGATCTTTTCAGTGGTTTGCTGAACTATTTCAGGGCCCAACACAAGGTTCTCACCGGTCTCATACCAACACAAGGGAGTCCTACACTTCCTGCCATACAAGGCTTCATAGGGTGCCATCCCAATACTGGAATGATAGCTATTGTTGTAGGTAAACTCAACAAGAGGTAAGAAGGTATCCCAACTACCGGTTTGTTCTAAGACACAAGCTCTTAACAAGTCCTCTAATGATTGGATGGTTCGCTCAGACTGACCATCAGTCTGAGGGTGATAAGCAGAGCTCATCTTGAGCTTGGTTCCTAAAGCCTCATGTAAGCTTCCCCAAAATCTAGAGGTAAACCTGGGGTCTCTGTCAGACACAATACTAGAAGGTACGCCATGCAACCTTACTATCTCCCTAATGTACAACCTGGTCAACTTCTCTAAAGGATATTCCACATTCACAGGGATGAAATGTGCAGACTTTGTCAATCTGTCGACAACAACCCAGATGGCATCTACTCCTGCAGGAGTCCTAGGGAGTCCTGATACGAAGTCCATTGCTATACTGTCCCATTTCCATACAGGAATACTCAAGGGTTGTAAGAATCCAGATGGTTTTTGGTGTTCTATCTTGGCCTTCTGACAAGTCAGGCAGGCGTAGACAAATTCTGCTACCTCCTTTTTCATTCCAGGCCACCAGAAAATTTTCTTAAGGTCTTGGTACATCTTGGTTGCTCCGGGGTGAACACTCAGACTACTCTTATGCCCTTCCTCCAAAATCATTCTCTTAAGCTCAGGAACATTAGGTACACAAACCCTACCTCGAAACCTAAAAATCCCATCATTCCCTTCACTAAAACCTATATCCCTACCTTGAGCGATAAGCTCCTTTTGGTCCGAAAGATGTTGATCGGTCTTCTGACCTTCCCTAATCCACTCCAGTAATCCACTAGTGACTTTCAACATTCCTAGTCGCACACTCTTAGAAGTGACCTCACAAACTAAGCTCAGATCCCTAAACTCTTCGATCAAACTCATCTCTCTAACCATCATAGCGGAAAGATGTAGGGGTTTCCTACTCAAAGCATCAGCCACTACATTGGCTTTGCCGGGGTGATAGTTAAGCCCAAAATCATAATCCTTAAGAAACTCTATCCACCTTCGCTGTCTCATATTCAATTCTTTCTGGTCAAAAAGATACTTAAGGCTCTTATGGTCACTAAACACTTCAAACCTAGAACCATACAAGTAATGTCTCCATATTTTCAACACAAACCACACAAGGGCTAACTCTAAATCATGAGTGGGGTAATTCCTTTCATGGGTTTTCAACTGCCTAGAGGCATAGGCCACTACCTGTCTATTCTGCATAAGCACACCTCCGAGTCCTAACTTAGATGCATCACAATACACTTCAAAAGGTTCACTTGGATTAGGTAGTACTAAAACTGGGGCAGAAGTCAATCTCCTCTTTAACTCTTGAAATCCATTTTCACACTAAGCATCCCACACAAAAGCTTTTCCTTTCCTGGTCAGCATTGTCAAAGGCAAGGCTAACTTAGAGAATCCCTCTATGAATCTACGGTAGTATCCTGCCAGGCCTAAGAAACTCCTAATCTCACCATCGATTTAGGTGATTCCCACTTCAGCACCGTTTTCTACTTAGACGGGGTCTACTGCTATTCCCCTTTTGAGATCACATGTCCTAGGAAACTCACTTCCTCCAACCAAAACTCACACTTAGAAAGCTTGGCATAAAGTCGCTTCTCCCTAAGTGGTCTCAGAATACTATCCTCAAGTGTTCCACATGTTCTTCCCTACTCTTAGAGTACACTAAGATATCATCTATGAAGACCACTACATACTTATCACGGTATGGGTGGAAGACTCGGTTCATGTAGTCCATGAACACGGCAGGAGCATTGGTTACACCGAATGGCATAACTAGGTACTCGTAGTGCCCATAACGGGTTCTGAATGCAGTCTTTGGGATGTCCTCAGACTTCACTCGGATTTGGTGATAACCTGACCTAAGGTCTATCTTAGAAAACACACAGGCTCCAATTAGCTGGTCCATCAGATCATCTATCCTAGGCAAGGGATACTTGTTCTTAATAGTTACCTTGTTCAATTGGCGGTAATCTACGCACAACCTCATACTCCCATCCTTTTTCTTGACTAACAACACTGGTGCACCCCAAGGGGATACACTCGGCCTCACGAATTGTTTCTCTAGCAGTTCCTCCAACTGTTTCTTAAGCTCAACTAGTTCTGCGGGAAACATCCTATAAGGAGCTATAGATATGGGTCCAGTACCTGGACAGCTCTTCAAACTTGGTGATATACTCAGCTACTGACATATTACCCTGCTTCAATTCTAGGAATTCAGCTTCCTTCTGGTTACGGATATCCTCAGGAAAGTACTTCTCCAAGAAAATCTCTTTGAAGGCTTCCCAAGTGACTCCTCCGGGTGTAGCTTCCACACGTGGGCGGTTACTCTCCCACCAGTACTCTGCATCTTCAGCAAGCTTAAAGGTACCAAAAGTCACCTTTTGAGCATCCGTACACGCCATAGCACGGAAGATCTTCTCCATCTCCCGTATCCAGTTCTGGGCACCATCGGGATCATGTCCACCCCTAAAGGTAGGTGGGTCATTCTTTTGGAATTGCTCCAATCCTCTAAATTCAGCGGCTCCGGCATTAGCATTCCTATTACGAATTCCTTATGCGGCTGAGCCATGGCAACGAGTGCATCCGCTAAAGCTCTATCGTTCCTACCCGCCATTACTCCCTGCACCAATCAGAACCAAATTGGATGCAACAAGCAACGTCAACCCATAACTAAATCAATAAATAAATAAATAAATAAATAAATCAAACATTGACGCACAAAACACAGAGTTCACACAGAGAAACATAATAGACACACACACAGTCCGGTAAGACCGAACTGCTCTGATACCACTTAATGTGACACTCTAATCCCCGTTTCGAAAATCGTTAAATAAAAATAAATAAGAAAATAAAATATAAAAAGGATCAACGGATAACTCGATGAGTAATTCAATTTCAGACATCATTCAGTTTGCAAATATTTAGTAACAACAAGCATAGTAAGTACTTCTCTAAGAAATCTTATTTGAACTTGTGAAATAAAAATAAAACCAAGCGATATACAAACCCCCAAATAAAAGAAAAACCTGTGTCACATAGCCTCAGAGCTTGACTTAGCCCAACTTACACTACAGTAACAAAATACATAAATGACTCAACGTCTCAATCAGAAAATGTTCGAATTAAAACTATAAAATAATTCTGCAGAAGAGGCCTTCACCACTAGCTACGTGTCCTGGTATTAGTAGTGTCTGCAATTGAAAATAGGAGGACAAGAGACAAACAACCATAGAGGGGTGAGTACGTTGAAATCGAGTTAAAGTGATATTTGGAGAGAAAAAGGTGAATAAATAAATAATATATTTATATATATATATATATATACACACACACCACACTATAACAATCAATTCACATAAGTAGTAACAACATTATTCACATAAAGTAGTAACAACATCTCATATCATCTACAAATGCACGCAGACAAATTTCATCATTTCTCATAGCCACATAATTATCAAAAGAAAATAATGCAGATGCTAACATCACTACTTCTTATGCATGTGGTACCATCTACTACTCTGGGAAGTCTCCTAGGAGTACATATTTGGTTTATTAGAGATCACCTCGCGGGTGTTTTACTCTATTACCGCATACTCTCAACTAGGGATGATAATGTCCGGTGACGGTCAGGGTAGCTAAGTCTGATAAGTGGTCCCCAGTCCAAGGCGCGACACTCAAACTATTAGGGATCACAAACTCGGCTTCTCACCCTCTAGGCCGAGGTTTTGCCTGTGCAGCCTCACTCATAATGGCCTCCACCTTTCATTTCAATGGTGCTTCCCCCCATCCTGTCACAAGGGTTGTATGACAAACAAACACACAAGGTCGGGTTTCCTCCGAACGTCATAGTTCAATGTTTCATCGACAATCCATCATGGCCCATATGGCTAGGATCATCTCACAAGGAATGACTCAAGTCCCATTATGGCTACTAATAGCTAGGTGGCTTGCACAAAATGTCATTTATCCTTTCAAGGTCATTGCCACAAGTGTGGACTTTTCACAACCATCGTCACAAAATAATAAACGGATCAAGGAATAATTATAGGAAATCCATGACTTGTCTTAAGCATAATTATTTCTTAATCATGTAGTTAAAAATCTGCAGAGCACATAATGAGACAAAAACAGCAACCTAAAACAGAATTTTCGCAGTACTTTAGATAGCAACAGCAACAAAAACAACAACAAAAACTGCAACAGCAACAAAAACAGAACTGCAGCGAAAAACAGAAACTGCAACAGAAACAGCAACAGCAGCGAAACAGAACTGCAGCGAAAACAGAAACTGCAACAGAAACAGCAACAGCAGCGAAACAGAACTGCAGCAGAACAACAACAGCAGCGCTACAGCAACAAAAATAACAACAGCAGCAGAACAACAACAGCAGCGCTACATATTGTTTCACATACGTTTTCACCTATTTTTCTTCGATTCTAAATATTTAGGAACATCACAATCAAGACTAACACTTGGAGAAAAATCTTTATTACTAATTAGGAGTAGTTCTTAAGGTTCTAATCCGGTTCTCTAATTCCAAAATAGTTACGGTAACATTTCCACAAAGAAAAATATAAATTAAAATATGAACGAAGTACGTTAAAATTATTCTAAAATTTTTCATTAACAAAATCCATAAAATAGCGTCCATTTTAATCATTTATAAGGTCTCAGGCACAATTTAACATTGAAATTCATCACTAAAATTTAACGAACATATCAATTTGGTGTTCTAATAATTCAATCACTTCCTAGGCATCAAAACAGAAATTCTTCTAACACCTATAACATGTATGAACAACCATGGCAGCCACATCGATTTTTCAAGCAACAAGCATTAAGTGTATACACATGAAAATAGAATTTTTTTTTTTCAATTAATTAACACACAACGGGGTTCAAGGACAACCCCTTCACCTATTCCCTCGAATATCCCCAATTTCAATAATCTCCCCCCCTTACCTTTGGTCCTTGCGAAATTCCTTAGTGAAAGAGGGATGATGATGACTCCGAATCAATCCTACGGTGAGTTTGCTACGAACAGAAAAGAAAACTATAAGAAACGTTGGAAATCCCCAAGACTCACAATTTTCTAGGAGGCGCAACATAGGAAGGAGAAGAGTCATGACTTACCCAATTTCAGATGAAGAACAAAGATGGAGTTGCTCCTAACCTTGGTGATCGAATCATGCAAGAGAAGAAAAACGTGGAATGCCTCCTTCAAGCTTGTGTGGCGCTAGGGTTTGGAGCTAGAAAGGAGAAGGAACAAGTGAATCAACTTGAGAGAGAGAGGCTTGGAGGCGCTAGGGCTTGGCTTGAGGCGTCACATGCCTTCATACGCCCTAGGTTCTATTATTTGGGTTGGGTTGGAGAGAGTCTATGGGTGTTGGCCCACTAGGTAGGTGGAAAGGAAAATAACTATGCATATAAGATGCTAGCCCAAGGCATTATACGCCCTCCCCTTTCTTTTTATTAACAACTCTCAAAAAAATCATTTAATTAAATTAAAAGTCTCTTTTCATGCACAAACATATAATGAAATCAATTAAAATAACTGCCACAAAAATTATAATAAAAAAATGAGGGTCGTTACATTTTGCAGAGAGCACCGTTTTCTATGTGCTTAGCTTAGCTGCACTGTATAATATGGAAAACAAACCCTTAAATTTTTTGTGTGATATAAATTTTTTTTTAGGGTACTCTCTTTTTTATATATATATATTTAGTGTTTTTCTGATTATCTGACTATACATGCCTTTATCTGATTATTTGTTTATATACATTCAAATTTTTCTAAGCCATCTTTTTGACTATGATGTGTTTTACACTCTTTTTTTCTAATGACAAAAGGGGGAGTAAAAGAAAGGTCTGATGAACACGTGAGAGTCTGATTAAGTCTGATTGACAAATTCACCATCCGATGAATACACAAAAACTGAATTTATCATGCATATCATTTCATACATAGCATTTGTATGGTTATTCATTGCTCTAATATCTATTAACTGCATTGATATTCATTGACCAAATAATCTAACAATGATCAATAAAGTTGATAATATGAAAATCTTTTTGATAAAATGAAAATCAGCATCCGATCTCACCTTGTTAAAAATATGCTCTGATTCATCTATGTATTTTTGCGATCACTTAAATGAATTTGTTTATCAACAATCGCCTTAATACTACAATTGTCTTATAAATCAATAGTGTTAAAGTCAGGGGGAGACCTTTAATGTTATTTTGAAATTAAATTGTTCATCAACCTTAGATATTTGTCATCATAAAAAAGGGGGAGATTGTTGGAACCTAAACAATTGAGAAGTTTAGACCCTCATTAATTTTGATGATAACAAAATATTTCTCAAGAGAACAATTTATCCTCTAACATATCTTTGAGTGTACAGGTATCAAAAGCTTCATTTATATATGTACAGATCACTCAAGAAAGAAGAAGAAATATACAAAAGAATTGAATACAATCCACTAGTGTCAGCATTCGAACCCGCTTCAGCGTCTTGTTACCAGCAAGCGTTCAGCAGTGTGACTTCTTGACATGTGGAACACTCAATTGCTACGAGCATCCGTTCTCTGTTCTGAGCGAGCGTCTGATTTCTTTAATGAAGCACGTGGTGATCACGTTTTTGCTCTCAGCCTCAAACTGTTCTGGAACGGAATTCGAATTTGATTTTGTGCGCTCATTTTGATGTACGAAGAAGCAAAGGTGACACCTTTAGCATAAGACAAAAATCGTACAAGGCAATTGCAAATTGCAGATAGTACGAAAACGGTAATGTGTACTATTCTGATATTCTCTGAAAAGGATGAAAAGGACTACATTTCAAATTACCTCACTCAATAGCAAGGAGATATTTTTACTGCAACGGTAATACCCTTGAAGACTCCTATAAATACCCCAAGGTATTCATTGAAGAAGAGTCAGAGACACTGTGAAGAAACTTCATTCTGAAAGCAATATTACTCAAGTGTGCAATCAAGCTTCGTACCAAGTTTCTGGTCTACCTACATTCTCTTAACGTGCTAACCCAACCCGTCCTGTTTTAGACGGGTTAGGCCGGACCAATCCGTTTTGGATCCCTACTTCTGTCATGCATTCAGATACAGAGGATAACGAGAAATGCAATATTAATCCCGAAAATATGCGTTAGTTAGTTCCTATGAGCATCGAGTCGGTTTATAAAATTCGTGGACACCCATGCTCGTGCGGGTGAGTATAATTATTAGGCTTAAATATCACTTTCGTCCCTTAACTTATTTTCGAGGTTCAATTTGGTCCCGTAACTTTTTTTTGGCCCAAAATAAATCCTTTAATTTAACATGTTGGATCAAGTTGGTCCTTTCCGTCAATATGACTCTAACAATGTTAATTTTATCTGATGTGGCAAATGACTTACCAAAAATATAATTTTTTAATGCCATGTGGCCTTTATGAATTTTAAAATTATAATTATTAACCATTAACATTCATCAAAAACTCCCAAAAAAAAAAATTAATCTTCAATGTCCAAGAATCCAGAAAATTGAATTTAATCTCTGAAAACCCAAGAAAATTCAATTTTCAATCTCTAATCTAACTAATTTAATTTCAATGACACACAAACACAACACCCCCCCCCCAAAAAAAAAACACACCCACATGCTCCACAAAGGGGAAGGTTATGACGCCAAAAAAAATAAAAGGGGAGGGGGAAGACCGAAGCAAGCAGAGAAAGGGAAGTTGATAGAAATGGTGAGATAAGAGAAGAATGGGAGCATTAGAAGAGGGGGTTTGTTTCTGTAACACCTGAGGACGAGATCGACATCGTATTAGGACGACGTATCGAGACCTCGACCAAGACCTTGTGTCGAGATCCCGTGCCAAGATCGTTTGCCGAGGTCATTTGCCGAGCTGATGAGACCGCGTGCACTAGCTGCTGAGCTGAGGAGGTCGGGTGTCGAGTTGATGAAGTCGCGTACCGAGCTGAGGAGGCCGCGTTCACGAACTCGTGTTAGAACCTTGTGCGCTTGCACGAGCACCCTTGTCGACATCGTGTCGAGATGATACCTCGTATTCTTTCGAACGTTATTCAGCGCTATTATTATATTGTTTGTTATAATTATTTTGTCGGCTTGCCGTTCTCGTCGTGTGTCTAGACCGTTGACCGACAGAGTAGAGAGTAATTATGAGAGGAACGATTAGACGGGTAGATGGTTGATGGGATTGGCATCTTATAGCTGGAGTTACGATTATACCCTTCTCTCACCAGCTGTATTCACGATCGGTTTTCCCTCAAACACTCATTTCTCTTTTCTTCTTTCTTCTTCCTTCCTTCTGCTCTGAGTTTCGTTGTTTTCTCCAAAACTTCCATCGACGAAACCGTGAGTTCCATCGAGATTCTACATCAACTTTCTTCATCAATCTTGTTCATCATCATCTTCTCGACCTATATCTACTTTGCTTTCGACCATCACCATTGAGGTATGAAGAACAGATTTTTCTTTTTCTCTGTGCTACTGTTTAGCGCTATTTCTTCTTCCATTTTTAGCCAGTTTTATGCTTCCAAATCATGTCAAACTGATGGGTTTTCTTCTTCACAATATTACCTATCTTTCTAACCGATTAATTGGGCTTGTAAAACAAATTTTCTTCCTCTGTTTTTCTGCAATCGGCAGTGCCCAGAAACTCTTCATTTTCGGTCTATTTCGATTTCTTGTTTTTCGTTTGTTGCTTCTGGTTATTGTTGTTGTCGATCTATCTGTTGAAGCATCAGATAACCTTTTTCATGAACTTTTGATCGAAATCCCTAACTTTGTGTTAGAGGAAAAATATATTCAAGTTCTTGAGTTTTTATATTTTCTGGGTTGTGGTTAAGTTTGGGATGAGAGCTAAGTGTATTAGAACCTGTAGATCGAACTGAGTTGTGTTTGTTTTAGGAAGTCTGATTCCCGAGATCGGGTGATTTCCGAATCGAGGTGTACGGGAAAGCGAATCCAAGGACGTGGAAGCAGCGGAATCCAGATCGAGAACTGTACGTGTCGAGGTCGACTGAGAAGTGTACGTGTCGAGGTCGATTGAGGACGGAACGTGTCGAAGTCGTTGTCGAGCTCGTTGAAGACAGCCGTGTCGAGATCGAGTAAGAGAAGTCGTTGTCGAGCTCATTTGAAGACAGCTGTGTCGAGGTCGTTGTCGAGCAGCATTAACTTGGAGTTCGGTAAGGGCGCTTCACATTAATACTTTCATAGTATGCTAGCGTAAGGGCAACTCCTAGATATCTTTAAGACTTTATTTTTATTGTTATATTTATGTACGGACTCCTTGATTGGTGTCGAGATTGGAATGTTGTGATATGATTGAGTTTTTGCATGTAATTGATATGTGATTGAGTATATGTTGTGAATGGTGTATTGCTGTCGAATTGCGTTTCTTCATGCAGAATGTTTTATTGCTTAAATGTCGAATTGTGTTTACTTCATGTTAAGCATGCTCTCTTTATTTGATATGTGATCAAGTAAGTTGTGTTACTCTTTGACATGCGGCGAGCTAATCATCGAGTGAGAGAGCTAGGAAGTCGTATGACGTTTTTGAGCCGGACCCAGATAACTGAGGGTGCTAGGTCCCCTTTTTGTTTATGGTGGATTGGCTAGGCGTTGTAGCATTATCAGTTTGGGGATGGACCTGCTGATTAATGTATGGAATTCGGTTTGGGGATGGACTGCCGTTTACCTATTACGTCGGTTTGGGGATGGACCTGTGGCGATATTAGGAATAAGAGTCGAGTCGAGTCTAGAGTGAGATGGTAGAGTCACGTGTGGTGATTGAGATACATTATTGTGTTGCTTATTTCTTTATGTCGAGCTTATCTTGAATTGTTGAGAAGTTGACCCTTTCCCGTGGTGCCTTCAATCCATGACGGTTACCCAGGCGATGTTGAGGCGCAGGGAACTTCGGCGATAGATGATGCCGAGGAGGAGCTCGACGAGGACCCGAGTGACGACACTGTACTTGTCGTGATTGTTTGTTTGTTGGATGTTTGTTTTTCCGAGGTGTGCATTTCGTTTTCTTTTGTGTTCGAGGTCGTGACCAGTTTGGGCGATGTTGTTTTGTTGTTTCAGGTAGTTGGTGGTCTTACTTTTGGAGCTGACCCTGCGTGGGAGTCTAGGAAGTACCCCAGGTGGTATGATTGCTCTTTTGAAGTCGTCGTACCTTAGGTGTATTTTCTTTGCACATTTGCTACTCTGTATTTTGTATACATTATTATTTCGAGTGATATATATATGTATGTTATGCATGTATGTTTTATTAGAATTTAAGTCTTGTGTCTTAGTTGCACCATGTTTCGAAAAGCTGTAATTACTCTGATGTGCACGAGTTGGTTTTATAAAAAAAAAAATATAGACCGTACTTTTTAAAAGGCACAAGAGTTTCGTTTTAAAACACATCTCATACAGGTTTAGTTGAGCTCGGTGTGTTGAGCTCGGTAACTCGAGCTCGGTATATTGAGCTCGGTAGCGGTCCGGAAACGGGTCGTTACATTTTCTTTTCAACAAAGGAATATTAAGGGCTCAGGTTTTTTGAAAAGGGGAAGTGTGAAAAAGTGAGAGGGTGAGAGAGATATGATAGAGGACGTCTGAGGGGGTGGGGCGCCTCCATGATGGTGTCGGCGACGTCGTCGGTGAGGCGGGAGTGGCAGTTGGCAGCCACTTTTTGGTAACTGATGTGTTTTTTGTAAACAACCTTCAAGAGGATTGAGAAACTTTGAGGATTAGGGTTCTGATTTGGGAGAAGAAGGAGATACTTTTTGGTTTTAACAAAATAAATTAATTAATATTATTAAATGCCACGTAGCATTAAAATATTATATTTTGTTGTCTATGTTAGATATTTTTTTTGCCACGTCTGCGCTACTTAACAGTAAATTGACATAAAGGACCAACTTGGTCCAACGTGTTAATTTAAAAGATTTATTTGGACCAAAAAAAGTTAAGGGACCAAATTGATTCCTAAAATTAAGTTAATTGATTAAAGTGTATTTAAGTCTAATTATTATGTATATCAAATATATAAATGGAGTCTATGGAGATAGATTTTATTCATATGAGTGTCAACAAACAAAGAATTAGTATATGCATATTATATAGAAATATTCTTAACTTTTGAGGATATATGCCTGTGTTCTCACATCACCATGTATGTTCAGTCATCATGCTTTTTCAATTTTAAATCTCGGCCAAGCAAAATCTTGCGTGAATAACCAACTACGCCCCTTTTTACTTACATGCACCCTCCCTCCCGAAGTTAACTTCTCGACCTCCCGAAATATACTCCTTCTGTCCTTTAATATAAGATTTTTTTTGTAAAAAAATTTTGTCCTTTAATATAAGACCATTTTCAAAGACTAAGGTACATTAATTTTTTTTTTACAAAATTGCCCCTATACCAAGGTGTATAATTCTCTCTCTCTTAATAGTCTTGGAAGATGAGAAGGGTAACTTGAGGAAAATAACACATATTTTGTACAAATTTAATGATAACTAACAAAATCACTTTCTTAAAGAGTGTGAAATGGTCAAAAATGTCCTATATTAAGTGACAGAAAGAGTACTTTTGAAAGGATGATACATATTACAAAAAATGAGGTGTCTTTAGCCACTACTAAATCGTGAAATTAAGACCATTTATGAGGTGGAATTCTTTAGGGATATCTTTTAAGAAAAAACTTAGTTTTTTTTTTTGTGCAGTTCTGGACAAAATTAGTGTCTTTATCTTTATTTATCTTTTACAATGAAAATCATTGTTATTCATATTTTCTAGTAAAATATAACTAAAGATGGGCAATTTTCATACCCTAATTTTGCCTCGCAAAAAAAAATTCCAAAACCAAAAACAAAAATAGTAGTGGAGAAGAAATGAGGAGAAAGAAATCTCGAAAAGAAAAGAGGTTGGAATAATTTGCACTTTGGTATAGCTTATGTATTCTGGGTGTAATTAATGTTGTGGAGATGGTATTAAAGTGATTCTTACCTTGTTGGAAAGCTAGACAAAACTCTACAACTTTGATGTAGAACCCAAAAGCCAAATCTGAAATTTACTAAGTCCAAATTGACTTAGGAGTAATAACAAGGATGATGGGAAATGATGTTGAACAATATGTAAAGATTATGACATATCTTGAAAGCTAACATCCATGACTACAAATGTTATGAAGGCTTTGAGATCTGATTCTAGGTAGCTCATGACATTTGGTTATAGAGAAGATCAAGAAGGGGGGAAGTAACTTTAAAGGGAAAACTTAACCTTTAAATAGGAATGTCCTGACATGACCCATTAGTTTCAGTTTGAAGTTTTCTGAATCATTCTCCTTCATTTACCAGATAAGTTGAACAAAATCTATGCAATAAAAAAGTAGACGTACTTTGAAACAGTCTTTGATCTTTCAGAAATTTCCCAAGATGAAGATCGAGTGCTTTATCCTTCTGTTTCCAGCTGTCAACATTCTCTAAACCTCTACCAGAGAATAGGGCCCTGTGTTTCTTGGACCACCTTGTCATGGTTACACGTCACTACAGCAAAAATCAGTTTAGGCAACAACAAAAAACCGTGGCCAGAAATGAAAAAACCGTGGCCTAAACTTTAGGCAACGGTTTGGCCACGGTTTTGTAGGCGTGGAGTATGCGGCCGTTGCCTATTCCTTTACGCCACAGTTTTTTGTTTTCGCCCACGCTACAAAGATAACTGTTGCCTATAAAGAAATTATAAAAAAATGTTAAAAAAAATGATACGAGTCATTATTCAAATAAACTTTTCCATAAAACAAAATTTATAAATTCTATAATTAAAAGTTTTCAACTATTTGTATTAGTTATGTTTTAAAATTCGGTCTTTTATTGACATACTTAAAGTAATTTATCAGGATATATTTTTTTCATAAAACAAAATTTATAAATTCTATAATTAAAAGTTTTCAACTATTTGTATTAGTTATGTTTTAAAATTCGGTCTTTTATTGACATACTTAAAGTAATTTGTTAGGATATATTTTTATTTTTTTATTTATTTTTCACAAATATAGCAGTGTAATGAGTTCACCAAAAAAAATATAGCTGTGAAATGCACAAATTATTTATTGGTCTAATTGAAAATTTTAAAGAGAAAAATCAATGTATGACACAAATCATTTTTGAAATAATTTTCTGTTAGTAAAATAAATTTTGATATTTGTCAAAGATAAAATCAAAATATCTTTATATTTATATTTTAAATTTTTATATTTCACAAAATAGTTGTCACTTCAGTTTCAAAATTAAAAAAGAGAAAAATAAATATACAAGTATAAATCGTAAAAAGGAAGCAATACTAGACCTAAATTATCTATAAAATATTTTTTATTAATCAAATTAATTTTATATTTTTTAAGAATGAAAATATCAAATAATGTAATGTCAATTTTTACCAATTAAATTATATTTTGATTCCTTTTTTATATTTCACAAAAAGATTTATATAAAATATTCGGTACTGTAAAGACTATGCACCGCCAGTGTAAAATTATTTTACACAATCATCCAATCATATTTCATCATGATACAAATTTTGTGTAATACTTCATGAAATATCTCAACAAACATTATGTGTGAGATTTGCCCGGATGAGTATGTAAAAAAAAAAAATCCGTCAAATGCATAGTCTTTAAATTCAATTTTAAATATCTTTATTTTTAATTTCAATTTATTTTTACAACCATTAGCATAATTTGTTTAATGAAAAAAATTGTCCTAATTGTTTTAAAAATAATTTGAAAACAAAAAATAAAGATATTTTAAATGTTTAATTCGTTTTTACAACCATTGAGATAATTGTTAAGCCAATAAATTCATTTTTTAAAACATTTTTAGTGACAGCTATCCCAACCAAGTTGGCACAAAAACCATTACATATCATCTACGATACACCAAAATATCATTAAAATAGAGAAAAAAAAAAGGCACAAAAGCATGAGGGGTAAAAACTTGACCCATGAACCAGTTATTTAAACTAAAATTTGGGAGAACAAACCTATTATGGTAAAGGTCCTCTCTTTTGTAAAAAAAAAGTCCTCCCTATTGAAACTAAGAATTAATCCCACCAAACAAAATCCTGTATACTAGCACCATGAGAGACAAGTTTACATACATAATGATTGCCTTCACAATAAATGTGAGAAAAATAAAATATCATCCTATTAGAAAGCTCTAAACAATTTAGCCATCTATTTCGAAACTTCCAAAGAACCAAACAAGAGGAAGAAAAGACATGTATGGCAAGGGTAGAATCACATTCAAGCCAAGTTTTTTTTGCTAATAAAAATATTGTTATATTTATTTTTAAAATATTCATATTTCAAACCTTTCAAAAATAATAAAAGTACAATATATGCTTTTTGATGTCGGTGCATATTCATTAACACCGTATACCCATATCTCTCACTTATGTTTCATCTTATACAAGTTACGCAAATTTCGAAAATACCCAGAAAAAAAAGGACATCGTATGATGTTCCTATTTTCATTATAGTCTTTCAAGACTTTTTTAAAATATATTATAAAATATTATTTTAATTTTTTATGTTTTATTAAAGAATTTAACGACTATGCACAGACAATATAATACTTTTTTACACGGTCATTAAATTGAACCCATCATGTAAATATATGTTGATATATTTTAGGAAGTAATATAACAAAATGATTCATACCAAAAGTGATTTTAGAGACATAAAATTAATTTTAACATGTTTGACAATTCTCAGATAAGGCTCGGTTTGGTAAGACCATGAAGTTAGCTTATAGCTTATTAGACTAACGTATAAGATTATTTAACCGAAAAAAGGTGTTTAGTAAGCAAACTTATCACAATAGCTTATAGCTTTTTATCTATTCTCCCGTTTTTATTCTCATTATTTTATTATTTATCTTTTTTTCAAATTTAAAATAAAGCTATTTTAGTCATTTTATATTTATCAGTTAGTTAAACAGCTATTTTTTCCAAACACTTTAATTTTAATTAACTAGCTTTTCAGCTATAAGCTATCAGTTATCAGCTATAAGTTATCAGTTAGCTTTTTAGCTATAAGCTGGTTTATAGCTCATTTTTACCAAACCCAGCCTAAAATTGATTTTGCTTGTAGAATTAATTCTAACTTGAGCTGTGATTTGAAGCTTTTGAATTTTAAACGTGATTTTTAGCCTCAAATTTATCGTTAAACTCATTTTTTAATGTATCCAAACATAACCCATTTTACATTCAATTCACTTTTAACCATAATCAATTTTACAAAATCAATTTTTATCACCGTAGAACCAAACACACGTGCAAACATAGTAAACGGGGAAATTATCCTTTTTAACGTGATAGATATGTAAGTTGATTATTATAGATTACTGTATCTACAATCGAATTCAGATCCTCTCCTAAATTTTATGTCTTTTTCTCTCTACAACAATGTATCACAATCATTATATTAATCGTACGAATAAGAAATTAAAAATTAAAACCGAATTTTAAAATAAACAAAAGCTATTCAAGGGCCTATTTGTTTAAGGGTCCGTTTGTTTAAGATTAAAAAAAAGTGATTTTGAAAAGATCACAAAAATCACTTTTTTAATCTTCTTTCTAACCTTGACATTTATTAAAATTAGATTATTTCTGAGAAGCTACGTCAAATAGCTTTTCATTATAATCAGATTTCAAATTATATTTAGATTCTAATTATTTCTAAAAGCTGCAACAAACGAATAAAAAATGCCAAAAATTGATTATTTTTTTTAAATAAAATTATCCATTCATAAAATAATCTGAAATAAACGGGTTCTAAAACTTATTTGTTATAGATTAAAAAAAGTGATTTTGATACAAAATAATTTAGTGATTTCGTATCCAAACAAGTTTAAAATGATTTTTTTAATACATGCTTTTTATTTTTGTTAACAAACATAAATTAGTTTTTACTTTTTAAAAAAATATTTAAATTATTTTGTATCAAAATTACTTTTTTATTTTAAATCTGTAACAAACAAATTTTAAATCAGAAAACCATATATACATATATAATACAACAACATGCTTTTATATACATATACATACTTAATAGACCGCACGCATCATCATGGTATATCAAGCATTGCATGTGAGCAACCAAAACAACCAACAGATCAACTATCAAGTCACTACAATATCAAACTATTGCATGTGAGCAACCAAAACAACCAACAGATCAACAATCAAGTCACTACAATATCAAACTATTGCATGTGAGCAGGCAAATCTATCAACAGATAAGTGATCAAGTCATCACAATATCCAATTATTGCATGTGAGCAGGCAAATCTATCAACAGATAAGTGATCAAGTCATCACAATATCCAATTCATCAAACAATTCATCACATATCATAAATGCGGTTAGCTATGCATGTCAATGCAGTATGGCAAGTTGTGTATACACCTGCAGCCTTAATAGGTCAGCAGTATGACGGGGACTACTTTCCCAACATCCGAACAAAATAGCCTCTGCTTAGGCTTGCCACTACTTTGGCTGGCCACTACTTTGGCGTGCCTCTACTTAGGCAATGTAGTGTCAACTCGCCTTTTGAAGTCTGTACGACCAATCAAACGCTACGAGTGACATGACAACTCGTCTTTTGAAGTCTTTAAGACCAATCAAACGCTCCGAGTCCGAGTGTCGATGCTCAATAGTAATTTTAATAAAACCAAAGCTTTTATAAAAATATTTTAACAAACAACTTTTATCTTAAAAGTGACTCTAAAACTAAAATTGCCAAACAACTTTAGTTTTATTTTTAAAACTCTAATTTTTAGCTTTAGCTTAAAAATAGATTTTAAGCCAGAAAAAAGTCGGGCAAAACCCACCCATACGTTTGTTATATTTCCGAATCTGGCCCCATGTTTTTTTGTCCACTTATTTTTTCCTGCTTTGCGTTCGTGAGCCCCTCCCGCATTGATATTACTTTGCATTGGCCCCATGTTTTACTACCCTTTATTATATTTTGAAAGCTAAGATTCTTATCTTAGGAGAGAAGGGGGAGAGAGAGAGAGTAATAATTTTTATTTCATTTAAAAAGGGTAAACGATATACACATATGAATTTGTTAATATATAATTATGGCCCCGTTTGGATAAACGGCTATACCATAAGTGCTTTAACATGAGAGCTTATGTCATAAACACTTATAGCATGAGAGCTTACACAAAATTGAGTGTTTAGATACATTATTACATAAACACTTATAAAATATTATAATTATAAAAAGACAACTTAAATCCAAAATTTTATGAATATTAAAGTTAATCATATTTATTAAATTATTTTTAGAAATATATGAATAGAAAAAAGCTAATTAAATTACTTAGAATATAACTAATTTTTTAAAATTATGGAAATAGTTAATGTAATGTGTGTGTGTACACACACACATGTATGTATGTATGTATGTATGTATGTAGGGTCAGGATCAAATGACACCGGTGTCAAACTTGGGTATTGTGACACCGTTCAATAACTTTGTACCGGATATCTGTATTACAAAACTCACCGTTGGATTGAAAGATACTATCAAATAGATCATATCTACAAAATTTTACATTAATCTAAAATCATTTGATATGTCATAAACATAAACATAAACATTATAACTATTTCCATAATTATAGAAAATTAATTATGTTAGTATAATTTTTTGTTACTTTGCATTCAGTTGCCTCCCTGCATTCAACAACTCTTTACACAGAAAAAAATATACATACATGGGTCAGGATCAAATGACACTGGTGTCAAACTTGGGTATTGTGACACCGTTCAATAACTTTGTACCGGATACCTGTATTACAAAACTCACCGTTGGATTGAAAAATACTATTAAATAGATCATATTTATAAAATTTTACATTAATCTAAAATCATTTGATATGTCATTCGTTAATCTTGATACATCTCAATGACATATCAAATGATTTAGGTTAATATAAAATTTTGTAGATATGATCTATTTGATAGTATCTTTCAATCTAACGGTGAGTTTTGTAATACATGTATCTAGTACAAAGTTATTGAACGGTATCACAATACCCAAGTTTTACACCGATGTCATTTGATCCTGATCCCACACACACACACACACTATATATATATATGATTAACCTTAATATTCATAAAATTTTGGATTTAAGTTGTCTTTTTATAATTATAACATTTTATAAGTGCTTATGTAATAATGCATCCAAACACTAAATTTTGTGTAAGCTCTCATACTATAAGCGTTTATGACATAAGCTCTCATGTTAAAACACTTATGGTATAGTTGTTTATCCAAACGGGGCCATAATTATATATTAACGGATTCATATGTGTATCTCGTTTACCCTTTTTAAATGAAATAAAAATTATTATTCTCTTTCTCTAAGATAAGAATCTTAGCTTTCAAAATATAAATATCAAAAATTTAAAGTTTTAACTTTTGCATGTACCACCAAAAAGTTGATAAATCCAAAACTTAACCCTTATAGTGCATACTAAAACCATTATCATTATATATGACATCCTTAAAATACAAAAGGGTTACTACTAATTTGAAAACTAAAGTTTTGTACAACATTTCCATTTCATGTCGAGGGAGAAATTCCAAATCAAGTACCCTGCATAATGCATATAGAATTCTTATAAAAATTATAATCTTCCGAAAATAGTTAAATATCGAGATCCAAACCGTATACAATTATAATATAGTAGTACAAATAATTTTCAAATACCTTTTAATATTACATACTTAGAGAATTCTTATAAAAATTATAATCTTCCAAAAATAGTTAAATATCGGGATCCAAACCGCATACAATTATAATACAAGAATATAAATAATTTTCAAATACTTTTTAATATTTCATACTTAGAGCTTAATCTACAAAAATACAACCCAGCTACTCTAACTCAAAATTGATAAGGCATTTACAAATACTTCAAGCTAGATAGTTCTAAAAACATAAGAAGCGGTAAAAAGCACACAATAAAGATAAGAGATGATACAACAGGAATGCTATTGACATAAGTTAACTCGGCTGATTAACCCAAGACAAACTGTACCAACACAGAGACCAAACCAAATTTAAAGACACAACTTCATCAATAATGCATGTGGATTCAATGTGATCTCCTCAAGTATCGCCATATGCATTTGGGAGTTCATTTCAGGTTTTCCAAAATGGACTATTCATCACTAATGATGACTTCCTCAACATACAAACACACTCATCAATCCTGAGAACGTACAGTCAATCGTCAGGGTGTTCTAATTTCGGGCACTCAAAACATGGAAGTAATTAAAATTTGTAACAAACAAGTACAAGAAAATAACTTCATAATTCACAAGTCTTAAACATACTCATGTATTTTATTTACATCATCAAAATAGAACTTATATACGATATTTACAAAATACTGGAAGGACTCAAAATACATAAAAAGGCATGATGAAAACCTGATCACCACAAGACTACCCTCCCAATACATAAAGATCGAAAGAAGATATTTACACAACTGGCCTTCTCTAAAACACCTAAACTGACGACTCTTAAACCTGACATCACTCATCATGATCTCTCATGGAAGAAAACCTGAGTCACCAACTTCCTCCCATGGCTTACCTCTCCTCATGTTAACACGCATGATAGGTTCGCTATGCATTCTCCTCTCACTGAGATGCCTAATTCCTCAACCCCTCGCCATATGGGGCCTTCTTATCGTATCTCTCAAGACTATCCCAATACAACTTCTAGCATGATGGGAGGGTTTAAGGTAAGTAAACCACATTGCCACATCACCACAATAGGCATCCTAGGGATAACTCTATAAATTCATGGACAAATCTTCATGACTCATGTCCTTTTGTGAGTATGACATATAACTCCACCGATGTAAACTATAGTGAACGTAGAGAAGTTGAAGCTCCAATATCTTCCCTCATTATTATGGAAGGTCAGTGCAGCTAGTATCCATCTAAATTCGAACTCCGACAATGTAGTCCAAGAAAGTACATGTTCAAAAAATATAAGGGTAAGTGTCATACCCTAATTTTGTCCGACCCCTTTTCTTTTAAATTTTTGCTTATAATATATATATATATATATATATAAGTAAAACAAAGGGGTGCAATTTGTAGTCTGCTAACGAGCAGCCCATCAGCCCACATGCGCACTTCCTTTTTTCCCACATAGCCCCTGTGCGCGCCCCAGCACCTGCTTACTTGTTGCACCCCTCCTTTTTTCACACGCCGTCGAGCCCAACGCACTACTCACACGGATCTGACACAGGCCCAACATCTCCAAACCCTAAAAACACATGGAAGCCAAATCCTTTTCCCCTTCTTTCACTTCAGGGTGCCCTTTCCCTCTCTCTTCTCTCTTTCCTTCTCTCTTCTCTCATTCGCTGTCTTCTAACTAAAACCCTAGTTCTTTCCTCTTCATCTATTAACACTAGGCCGTGGCGGCCGCAACTCCTTCTCCCCCATCTCAATCTTTTCTTTCCTTTTCTTCTCCATTCCTCCATTCAAAAAGACAAACCGAATCTCCTCAGATTTCGCAATCACGAATTTGGACAGAAAAAGAGAGTTTCTCGTTCCTTTCTTTCCATATTTTTATTTTTATTATTATTTGATTTGATCTCTCACTAATTCGGATTTGTTTTTTTTCCGTAGTTGTTGGACTATAAAACCCCCACAAGGCCGTATTAAAAAAAGGGAGGAGAAAAACCTCAGAGGAGTGTATACAGTGGAAAACAAGGATCTAGAAAAATAAAAAACGCGAGGAGTAGAAACAAGAAGAAACCCGAGCAAGGAACATTGTGAGGTAACAAAAAAAAACCAAATCAAACACCATCATAGTTCTAGGTTTTTTCCCTCACTTTCGTTTCTGTACCTTAATCTGGGAAAGCTAAGACTCAGGTTTTTCTTTTTTCCATCTCTATTTTTTGTAATTTCTAGTCCCCTAATCTTGATGTGGTTGTGTAATAGGGACTCATAACTTTTTTCTTTTCATGAATGATTTTTTTTTTGTGAATGATTTTTGTTCTTCCTTTTTTAAGTTTTTCGTGTTCCAGGCCATGGCCGCCGCCGCCGTCAACTTCGCGCTTAGGGTTAATGCAAATTAGGGTTTCAAAAGGCATGTACTCATTTAATTTTTTTTGTTTTCCTAATCTGTTTTTTTCTTTTATTAATAATTAAAAGATTTTTTTTATTTATTGGAAAAGCATAAAAGGAGGTAAGTTTAAATTGAGGATTTTCGGTTAGGGCAGTTTTTAGAAGATTTTTTTAATTATTTTAATAATTAACAAATAATAGTAATTTAGTGAATAAAGGGATTATAGACTTATTTTAGAGTTTCTGAAATTCAAATTGGTAATAAATCTCAGCAATATTAATATTAACATTAATTAGTAATAAGGTTTGGCAATAAAAAATTATAGCATTTTTTGCAAAACATAAAAATAAATAAATAAGGGTTAATTTTTTATTTTTATTTTTTTACATTTTTCTTTAAAAATTGAGAATAACGATTAGGCTTTTGGCCCATTTGGCGTGATAAAAAAAAAAAATTGGGCTGTCAGTCCATTTCATTCCAAACAAAAAGGGTTTTCTGTTAATATTTCATGCCCGCCCATCTTCTCTCATTTTATCTCTTTATTTCACTCACTCAATAAAGATTTTTGGCTAGGAGCCCAACATGCCACTCGTACGATTTGGCCATTAAGGGTACCATATTAAATGGGCGTCATAGATGTGATAATACCTTCTCTATGCATAATTAACTCCCAAACCCTCAAATTTGGTTCAAAGATTGTTTTCTTCTATTTTCCAAAAAAGGGGTTTGTCCTATAATTTTCCTTAATAAACTTAGGTGGCGGCTCCATTAAAATATTTTAGGTGGTTGTTACAGCTGGCAACTCCACTGGGGACTTATTTTGAGAGTTAGGCCCTATGATTATTTATAAGATTTGTTTGTCTTATTAGATGATTTATTCCCTTTGGGTTCTTATTCCAATTTGTTCATTTGTATATTTGAACCCTAAGATAGAAGACATGTATAAAAAAATTATTTTTCTATTTTTCATTCATGCTTCATTCTCTTTCATTTATTTCCTCTAAATATTATGCATGACTATATATTTGAACATTAGGGTAAAGGACATGTGAAATATTGTATTTTGATCGGTTTTTCGGCGGGTAGTATTTTAGGTAATTGCTCATTCACATATATTTCACCTACACACTTTTCACACACGCCCAGTTTTATAACATCCCAATTTTTTTTGAGAAAAATTGTTTTAGCAATGAAATCCCAAATTCTTCAAGTTAAGTCGTAGAGACTGATCACCTCAATAACTTACTGAGAGTATGAGGAATTGTGTTGAGTTATTTTCAATAGTTATTATTTACAATAATTATTATTTATGGTGTCAATTCAAATTAATAGACAACGTAGACGTATGTTATTTTTAATATGAATTCATCGAGAGGTTTTTTTTGTAAGATTTCTGAGTGATGCATTGACGCGTATTTTTACTGTATGTTATTACCGTTACAGTATTGTAAATTTGAAGTATTTGTGTAATAAAAATGCAAATTTTATCTGTTAAAAAGTGAGTGAATTAAATCAAGATAAAATTAAATTTGAGAATTAATATTTAATATTAGTTCATGGCTCAAGACTCGTCTAAAAAATTCTGAACGAAGCTTTGCCGTATTTTGAATCGTCGGGTAATTGTTATCCGCAATAAAATCTGTAATGAATTCTGATTTTGACAAAAATCAAATCGTGACTTATTGCAACATTATATGAGTGTTTTAAATTAGATTTATGATTTATTGGTGAAGAAATTATTCAAGAATAATTTCTTAGTCACGCGACGCATGTAATTTTCTAGTAGGGACACCTTGCATGATGAGATGTTAGATCTAGAAAGTTAATTAGTGGTAAGCCATGTAATTAAGGGTTATGTGGTATGTTTTAATTGGCTTAGGTATAAGGCGCCTTAATATAAATGGTTGTTATTTTGACTAAGGCATAATTATCTTCCTAGAATTAAGGAGAACCATGTATTTTTTATCAGTCATTTCCTTCCTCTTTCTTTCATTTTGGGCCAGCCGTAAACTTAGGAAAAGGGGGAAGAATAGCTTCATTTTACACTTGTTATTGTTCTAAAGTTTCTAGAGAAAGAAAACCAAGTTTCTTCCTTCTTCTCCTAACTTCCAAAACCGTGAGTTTCAAATCAAAGGAGCACCATCTTTTCTTCGATTTTTTTCCCCAAATTAGTGTCAACATCTTGCTCTTGAGTGTGAGTGTGTGAATCAACCTTTTCCCCTTTTTTAGAACTCTAAACCGTGAGCCTTTTGGAGTATTTTTGGGTAAGAATTCTTTGATTTTTCTTCTAAATTTTGGTGTACTATTGATGATGGTTTTAAGTGATTAAACGATGAAATTTTTCTTCTCCTTTGAGCCTTTTTTTGGCCATGACCTAGTGGAGAATTTTGGGAAAAAATTAGCTTGAATCACTTGGTTAATTGGTTGTTGTTTTGTTGTTGTTTCTGTTGATGTTTTGAATTAGAAGAAAATTGAAAATTTTTCCCTCACTTTGGCCCTAGAGGTTGAAGATTTTGAGTATTTAAAAGCTTGTTTCTTTCATCATTTAAATGTTGTTGCAGTTTAGAAAGTTTTGGAAAAGTTTGATTTAGTTAAAGTATGATTTAAGTGTTGTTTTTAAAGATTCAAGACCATGAGCACCTAAATCTTTGTATTTCTTAAAAGAGGTGGAGTCTTAAGAATTTTGGTGATCAAAACCCTTAGTTTTGTTGTTAGTTTTACTGTTAATAAGGTTTGAAGGAAGAAAATTTTGGATTGATGTTATTTTAGTTGTAAGCCGTGAGCTTACCTAGGGATTTATGGTTGATTTTCAAACTTTTACTTGATTTAAATGTTACTAGTTTGGTAATTAGGTATTTTGGAAGTTAGATCCATGATTTGGTTGAAAAAGAATTGGTTTTGGTTAATTTAAAAATTAAAAGTTTCTTGATGTTAATGTTGTGAAATTTTTTAAATAAGTTGTTTAATTTTAAAACATTGTTTTTAACTTTGTATTAGTGAGTTATGTGAGAGTTTTAAGTTGGAAGAATTTTAGAGTTGTGTACCCTAGGGTTTGGTTGTGAAACCCTGGCTTAGATGTTATTTTATAATTTAGGAATTGTTTCTAAAACCCTAGTGTTTTTGTCTTAGGGTTGTGGAGGTCGTGGTTGCGTACGTCAGTGAGTTCTTGACTGTATTCTTGACGTTAGCTTGGAAGTAAGGCTTTGTGGTAAGGGCATCTTCCAAAACTTAGTTTAATTAAGTGTGACTTTGGTGTGAAATGTTGTACTTGATGATTATTGAGTTGTTGAAGTGGTGTTGTAATTTGGTGATCATATATGCTTAAATATGTTTGAGATATACGTTGCTATGTTTGTGTTCTATGATTCAAAGATGATTTATTTATCGTGAATATTGATATATCATATGTGTTGATATGTTTAATAAAAGTGTGATGATGCATTGACATGCATATATAGTAATGTTGACATGAATAAAATCCTATGTGTGGATAAATCCTATATGTGTAGTTCAGTGTCAATAATCCCTACGGGGAAAATAAAATGAGATATCGGTCTGTTGTATCCTATGTGTGGACTAGCCGTTGAGCCCATTGGTATGGGTATTTTTGATATTCCCGAATCATGTGCATTGGCATATAGTTTTAATCAATAGGGAATAGTGTGCATCCTTATTGTGTTCATTGTTGAATGCTTAAATGACATGATGCTGCTATATGATGTTGTTACTACTATATATATATATATGTTTTATCTGGAATGATGACCCTTGCCTGTGGTTCTCCAATTTCAATGGATGTAACCCAGATGATGAAGACTGCAGAGAGGTCGAGATTACTGATGGACATTGCTGAGAAGATTCCTATCTGGTTGTATTTTTGGTGGTGTAGTATTTGTGTTCAACTTACTAGAGATTTCAGTAAGTGTTGTAATGTGTTGACCAGCTGCAGAAGAATTTATTGATCCTGTTGTATTTTATTGGAGTTGCATTTCAGTTGTATTCGTATTTTTAAAACTTGATCGCCTTCATGCAAATATTTTTAAAAATATATTTCAGTTGCATGGTCGTTAATTTATTGTTTCGTGATAATGTGTTTTGTACATCACGTTTTTGCAAAAGCTATTGTACGTGACTTGATGTTTTGAAAAGAGTCTTATTTTAAATAGAGAAAAAAAATTATTTGTATATTTTCTAAAACCATGCAATAGGAGTACTTTTAATCAAAGATACATCCGCATTTAGAGTCGAGTTTAAAGAAATGATGTTCTGGGAAACAGGGTGTTACATTTGTGGTATCAGAGCAGTTCAGCCCTCACCGAACTGTGGGTTGGGTGGTCAATGTGTCAGGTTTTGGTTTGTCGGGTAGTAAGTTATGTTTGTATTGAAATTGTTTGATGAGTGAAGCAATTTAGCTTATAATTATTTGGATTGTTTCTTGATTGAAGCATTGTGTGCTAATTGAAGCATTGTGTGCTAAGTTGTGTGAACTTGATGTTGTGAGTTTGATTTATTTCTTAAGTGAAGCAAATCTGCTTATAAGTGTCTGAATTGCTTTTAATTGAAGCAATGTGTGTTGACACACTAATTGTGTGGGGGTTCTAAATGGGTTGTAGACTTTCTAGGAATCCAATACCTTCGAAAAGAGCGATTATTTCAGCTAGAGCTGGAAATCCATAGATGAGTCAAGTGACCCAAGATATGGCCAGTATGGTAGCTGCTGATGCTCAACAGACCGCTGTAGAGAATCAACGTGACTTGCTAAGACAACAAGGAGAAGAGCAAGCTGCAGAGGCCAAAGGATTGGTTGACTTTTGTCACCATGAACCTCTTAAGGATTGGTTGACTTTTGTCACCATGAACCTCTTAAGTTTTTGGGGGAAATAAGAGATGAGATTCAGGAATCTAACTATTTTGGAGACTCAAGAATTCCAACCTCCGATGGAGAAATGTAGAAAGGTAGAGATCATGGAAAATCAGAGACTCAATCGTGGCAACAACAACACTGGAGGGCCAATTAAACAGAACAGTCCAAATCAAGAGTGTGGAAAACAACAGCAGAAGAAGCTATACCCTCGTCCGCAGGAGAACAATCGAGGCTACTAACGTTCTGTGGCTCATAATGATGGGATTGGGAGTAAAGAAAAGCGGGCCAAAAACGGACTACATTGCTTTCACTGCGGAGACCTGGGATATTATGCTGAGAACTGCACCACTAAGGAAAAATTGTGTTTCAATTATGAGAAACCAAGGCATTTCTCTAGAGACTGTAGGTTACCAAGGGTGAAATTAACTACGAAGGTTGTGAAGGTTGTAGTTCAATTTTGGGGGGATCTATTCGGTCAAGCCATCAGGATTAAGAACAAGGTGGGAAACAATAGGAAAATCTCTATCATCGTCTATGGCTCAAATTTCAGGAAGTAGAGATGGGGGCAAACATAGAGACGAAGGACACAAGGCAGACCAGTGTTCTTCTAAGGAGACACTTCGCTTCAAGTGTAAGAAGCCTGGACATTTTGCTAAAGACTGTCGGACAATAAGAATGGAGCAAGCTGCCAATGCTGTTAAAGCCGTACACCCAACTGCTGTGGAACGTGTCTACACACTAAGCAGAGAGGAGAGCTTATCATTTGAATACCTCATCCCAGGGAACACGACACGAAGAAATTATGAGTGGATAGAGATTTGGAACATAGATCATCTGTGGGAGACTCTATTATATCGTTTATTATTTATTTTGATGTATTAGTGGTTCTAAGTATAGACTACATTAGGATGTTGAATTTTGTCATATTTTGATGTTGTACTTGATTTGAAAATCAAAAATATTTTATGATTTTCAGAATGTGATATATTTTCCAGCAACACTCGTGTTTTCACTGTAGTACATTTTGTGCTGCTATGATTTTTCTTGTGATTAGTTGTATGATTATTTTATCAGCATAATTATATTTTTTCAAAGAAAAATATTATACGCACTTATTTTATAGCACACGTTAAATTAAATTTCTCGCGATAATTTAATTTACCAAATACTCGCTGATCAAGCAATAGGTAATGCGATTATCTCGTGTCACTAAAAACGCGCCGAGACACGTTTGACTAAGTCAAATGGAATCTAGAGGGTTAGTGGGAGTGGTTGGAAGAGTATGGTGTAGGTAAGGTGGCGTGATGAGGTGTCGAGTTACTATTGGTTAATATCTATAAATCTTACCAAACCTTATCTTTTAATTCCTTGAAATAAGAATAGCCAAGTGAAATTTTGTGAGTTACTTTCCTTTCTTTCTTTTGTTCTTTAGCCGGCCACCTAAAGTAAAAAAGGGATGAGAATTGTTTTATATTTGGGTTTTGGTGTTGGTGAAAGGAAAACCTAAGCCTTCTTCTATTTCTTTCATTTTGCAAGCCGCAACCTTCCTCTTATTTTTACTTCATATTTATTTTGTTTTCTTGCTTCCAAAACCATGCGATGGTAAAGCTTAAATCCAAAAGAAAATTTCTCCACCTTCTTTGTTGATTCTAGCCGTGGCCAATACCCCTTTTGTGGCTTCCATCTTTTAAATTCTTTAAGCTTAAATCTTGGGGTGAGATGTGTGTGTGTTCTAGTAAGAGATCTAGAAAGATTTGGAAGTTTTTGGGAGTTGTATTTACCTCCATTTTATTGGTTGTAGTGAACGTGAACACAAGAAGGGGGGTTGAATTGTGTTAAAAACTTTTCGCTAACTTTATATAAAAAATACTTCAACACAGATTTTTTAAAACTGTTTGTATATCAGATACAGAGAAATAAACCGAATGCAGAAAATAAACCGCTTGTGAAAACTTGTTTTACTGAGCAAGGTAAAGATAAATGTAGAGCAGTAAAGGATAAGACGCAGAGATTAATACTAGTTCACCACCAACTGGTAGCTACGTCTAGTCCCTTCGTTCCTAAAGGATTTTTCACTATAATTAACTGATTACAATTTTCCTCAAGAGTATTCTTCTGTCACAAACTTGACAATACTCTCAACTTCTCAAAACGACTCAGTGCAGTCGAGCCTTTGAGGAACAAAGCCTTAACTAGGCCAAATACAGTTTACAAAAGAGATTATACTTTTGAATACAATCAAAATAACTCTCACAGAGAGGATGAAAAGATTAAGTTCAAAACAGAATAGCTTTCTCAATGAAAGTATAAGAAGCTGAGTTCAGTTCTGTGTAGACCAGAAACTTGGCACGAAACTTGATTGCTCACTTGAGAAATATTGCTTTCAGAATGAAGTTTCTTCACTGGTTTTTCCTAACTTCTCTTCAATGAATACCATGGGGTATTTATAGGAGTCTTCAAGGGTATTACCGTTGCAGTAAAAATATCTCCTTTCCATTGAGTGAGGTAATTTGAAATGTAGTCCTTTTCTTCCTTTCCAGAGAATATCAGAATAGTACACATTACCATTTTCGTACTGTCTATAATTTGCAATTGCCTTGTACGATTTTTGTCTTATGCTAAAGGTGTCACCTTTGCTTCCTCATACATCAAAGTGAGCGCATAAAATCAAATTCGAATTCCGTTCCACAACAGTCTGAGACTAAGAGCAAAAACGTGATCATCACGTGCTTCATTAAAGAGATCAGGCGCTCGCTCAGAACAGAGGACGGACGCTCGCAGCAATTGAGTATTCCACGTGTCCAAGAGTCACACTACTGGACGCTTGCTGTTAGCAAGACGCTGGAGTGAGTTCGGATGCTGATACTAGTGGATTGTATTCAATTCTTTTGTAAATTTCTTCTTCTTCCTTGAGTGTTTCGTACATATATATGAAGTTTTGATACCTATACACTCAAAGATATGTTAGAAGGTAATTGTTATCTTGAGAATTACTTTGTTATCATCAAAATTAATGAGGGTCTAAACTTCTCAATCGTTTAGGTTCCAACAATCTCCCCCTTTTTGATGATGACAAATATCCAAGGTTGATGAACAATTTAACAATTCAGATATATAAGAACAATTAAGGTATTAAGGCGATTGTTGATACACAAATTCATTTAAGTGATCACAAAAATACGTAGATGTATCAGAACATATATTTATCAAAGTGAGATCGGATGCTGATTTTTATTTTAACAAAAAGATTTTCATTGTACCAAATTTATTGATCATTATTAGAGTACTGGGTCAATGAATATCAACACATTAATAGATATTAGAGGAATGAATAACCATACAAATGCTATGTATGAAATGATATGCATGATACTTCAGTTTTAGTGTATTCATCGGAGTTTGAACATCGGACGGTGAATTTTGTCAATCAGACTTTCACGTGTTCATCAAACCTTTGTTTTACTCCCCCTTTTGTCATCAGACAAAAAGAGTGTAAAGCACATCATAGTCAAAATATGACTTAGAAAAATTTGAATATAAACAGCAGATATAGGTATATATAAACAGATAATCAGAGTAAAAAATGCTATATATATAAGAGTACCAAAAATTTTTTTATATCACACACAACACAAAAAAAATTTTTTAAGGGTTTGGTGGAGGTGGTGGAGGGATGTTGAGACGTTCATATAAAAGCTTTAGTGCATTCTCCAGCTGAGTAACTTTCAGGTTAGTGGCCTTCATTTCTTTAAACTCTGCTTCAGGAATGGTGACCATCTCAACTGCAGGAGTCGAAGTAGAAGGTCCAGCTTCTGATACTGGTGCAGGTTTCATCTTCTGATGCTCTGATAGCACCCAGTTGGATAGCTTCAGTCTCAGTTCCTTCTTTTGTCGAGCCTTTTGAAAGAACGCATCATTTGGTATAAACCATTTGATGCGACTTCCAAGTTTCTTCTGCTCAGATTCTGCCTGAATTTTCCTTCTTTTCTCCACCTCTTCTGGATACAGCAAATCCATGAAGATAGTTTCCCTATGCGAGCACATCAAGATGAAAGCATCAAACTTGTTTCCAGCTTCTTATCCCCATATTCTTCTGATGAAGGCACTTAATGCTTCAGAAGCGAAAGAGAGTCCTTCATTTTCTGCCAGGTATATTCTTTGCAGATTTTCCTTGTCATCTTTTGTAAGCACTAGGGGGACGAGACATGGTAACATAGCTTTGTCTTTCCACGACTCCGACCATTGACTCCAAGTAAATCCAATGTCAAAGTGCTTGGTCACAACAGCCCATTGGACATATGTCTTCATGCAGTCAAGTGGCCTGATTACTGAACACCTGAACATATCATCAAAGTAGACTATTCCCAGATTGGTGTCAGTAACTCTGCTGATAGTGCCAACTGTTGGAATTGTGGCTTTCTCGGTATTGCAGCAGTTTGAGGAGCCAGTTCTCCATTCATCTTCTTTCACAGAACTAAGGTAAAACCTTCTAGCATGATCCTCAGTGATCTTGGCAATCAGAAGTTTAGAGAATTCCTTAAGATTATACTTCTTGGGAGCCTTCTCATACTCTATAAGCCCGATCTTGCTGAATGGCTGCTTGCCAGGAGCATGTTCTTTCGTTTTTCCAGGGATAGACTAAGGTAACCACCTTTGTCTGTCTGGTACAATCTTTATGGATGCAGAAGAAGGATCCTTGAACTGTCTGATAACTTCAATTTTCTTCATCTCAAGACAGTGTGCCATGAAGGCAGCTTCTTCATCTGTAATCCATCTTCCACACTCCTCCAGTGTGAGAGGTTCAGTTTGTGGTAGGGATTTAGGAAGGTCAACATAGAAAGGAATTGCTCTGCTACCAGATACTGGTCTTAGTCTTCCTTTGAATTACATCTAAAAATGGTATTCTCCATCCTTGAAGGTAGCAGTCATTGGAGAGGCAATCTCCAGTCTGGCAACTCCAGAGGTGAAGGTTTTCAAATGCCATGTAAAGGGACGATTGTAGATGCTGTGATATGACTCATACTTAACAAACCGAGTTTTGTTGATGCACGAGACAATCTTCCTTCCACCGAAGTCTGTAGGTTTATGGGTAATGGTGAGTGAAGTGGGAATGGTTTTGGTGATTGTATAGGTTTTAGGTGTGTAGGGTTTGAAGGGATTAATGGGAGGTACTTTGAATAATAGGTTAAAGGGATGAGAGTGAAGTTTGGAAACGTATGTGGTAAGTGAGGTATTTGAGGAAATTTGTGGTAGGTCAAGGTTGAGTGTATTGGATGGTGGTTGGGTAGGTTTTGAGGGAATGAGGGTAGAGGTTTGTCGTAGGCTTATTCTGGTTTTCTTGGTTTGTGTTTGAGTTTGTGGTTGTGAAACAGACAATGTGGGTGTAGGAATAACATCATGAGAATCGAAGACAGATACTGACTCATCAGCAGTAAAGTCGAGTACCTTTGGGTTAAGCTCAGAAGACTTAACCAATCTTCTTTTTGTTCCTCTAGGGACAACATCGGCAGGAGGAGGAGAAGGGACTTGCTTCCCTTGACCGGACGCTGAAGCATCCTTTTCAGCTGTTGGCTTATTCTTTCTTTCCAAGACCTTTCTGATAGGAATTCTATCCTCATCTTCTGGTTCCTCAACAGTAGGTGCAGGAGCCACCTTCTGTTTTATTCTTCTTGTCTCCCGTATAGGGGATTCAGCAGATCTCTTCACACCAGCCATTGAGCTTCTGGTGGTTTTCTTTTCAACTTCTCCTTCCTGTTGCTCTAATTTCACCTTCTTTATTATAGAGCCAGTTATCAGCTGCATTCTGACTAGACTGTTGACTCCAAAAACTTCAGGACGAGCAACAGCGCCAACACCAAGGTATTTTTCTTTTTCTTCTGTGTTGGTAGAGTCAGTCAGCTTTCTCACAACACCATCTTTAATCATCATTATGGAGAGAAAAACTCCATAAGGGATAACCTTGACGATATTCTTCTTATCGATACTCTTTCTTGAGAAGACAAGAGCATTTATAAGGTTATTGATAATCAACCTTGGCAGGTGGATTTTCTTCCCATCCATGTAATTTCTCATAATGAACTTTTGCTTGTAGTTCACTATGTCGCTTGAGCCAGCCTTCAGAATCACGCTCTTAGCGATGATTTTGTGCAGTACTCTGTAGTGGCTTTTCAAGTCTTTAGTAGTGGGAGTTATGTTCTTCTTCTTCAAATCACGGTAGTTTACAAATAGGGCTTCATTGACGTTTTCCAGTCCTTTGTAAGCGTTAACCCAGTTAGCATGGTAACTGATTCCTTCACAAGGACACTTGATCATCTGAGCAATAGAGTTGATGGTGAAGCGTAGCTTGAAGCCTCTGATGTGTCCTTCTATAATTTCTCCCGGAAGTAGATAAGCATTCCCCCAGAACTCCTTTATAGCATAACTTAGTACATCGACTGGTTCCCAGATGAAGTAATTTTTCCAGCCTAGTTTCTCCAAACCTTCTTCAAAATCAAAACCATATAGCTTGAAGTTCTCAAAATCAATCATGTTCTCATTCATGAGTTTTGCTTCTGAGAAGACATCGAAGGCAGCAGCGTATTGTCCAACCTTTCTATCAGCCATGGTAGTAGTTGCAGAGAGGGTAATGGAGGTTTTAGGGTTTGAAATCACACACAGAGAGAGAGAGAAAGAGAGAGAACAGTTGTTGCAAGAAAATGCAGAGTGAAGCGATGGAGCGAAAAATGTGGAGAAGTGGGAAAGTTGTTAGAAAATGGTACAGTCCTTTTTCAAAAAATCGCTTCGTATTTCCACACAAAAATTTAAATCAAAAAAGAAAAGAAAATGAAGATTCGCCTTTTCATTAAATGAAGATGCCAAAAGAAAAGTAAGATCAAGTAAAAAGATTTTATCAAAAGACATAAATAATTATGACTCAGTAGATGTGATGAGACGCTTAAGTCCTTTACACGTGTGACAAATAAAATGCTTATACGTATAGATGCTTATGTCATACCAGATGCTGAGATGATGCATATCATCTGACGCTGAGATTAATCATTCTTCTATAAGATGAAAATTTAAATTTCTTCTTATAAAATTGAATCTATCTTCAGCAATGGGTTTTGTAAATATGTCAGCCCATTGATGATCAGTGTCTACATATTTTATTTCGAGAATACCCTTCTGAGCATAGTCTCTTATAAAATGATGCTTAATCTCAATGTGCTTGGCTCGTGAATGCAATATGGGATTTTTAGTAAGACAGATTGCAGAAGTATTATCACAAAAGATAGGCATGTTACTCTCTTTTATCAGATAGTCTTCAAGTTGATATTTTATCTACAGAAGTTGAGAGCTGCAACTTGCTGCTGAAATATATTTAGCTTCTGCTGTTGAGAGTGCAATCGTGCTTTGCCTTTTGCTTGACCAAGACACAAGATTTGCTCCAAGGAATTGGCAGCCTCCACTTGTGCTTTTTCTTTCAATTCGGTCTCCAACAAAGTCAGCATCACAGAAACCTACTCTGTACATCTTCTGATCTACCTTTTTACCAGTTTCATCTTTACAAAGAATGCATGTGGGATGCATAGGAGTACACATAGGTTTGTAATCCACCATTTTGAATTTCTTTAGCAATTCCTTGATATATTTGCTTTGATGTATATAGATACCATCATTGCATTGTTTGATTTGAATTCCAAGGAAGAACTTCAGTTCACCCATCATGCTCATCTCAAATTCAGCCTGCATTAGCTTAGAAAATTCTTTGCAAAGGCTTTCATTAGTAGCTCCAAAAATAATGTCATCAACATATATTTGAACAATTATAAAGTGCTTGTTTGATGTTTTTCTAAAAAGAGTAGTGTCTACTAGACCTCTGGTAAAGCCATTTTTCATCAAAAATGTACTCAGTCTTTCATACCAAGCTCTGGGAGCTTGCTTAAGACCATACAGGGCCTTTTTAAGCTTCAAGACATGTTCTGGAAATTCAATGTCTTCGAATCTAGGAGGTTGTTTTACAAAAACTTCCTCAGTTATAAAACCATTCAAGAAAGCACTTTTCACATCCATTTGATAAAGAATTATATCATGATGTGCAGCAAAAGAAAGCAAAATGCGTATAGCTTCTAACCTTGCAACAGGTGTAAATGTTTCAGTAAAATCAATACCTTCTTCCTGTGAGTAACCTTGAGCAACCAATCTTGCTTTGTTTCTCACAACCTTTCCATCTTCATCAAGCTTGTTTCTAAATACCCATTTAGTACCAATAGCTTGCTTATCTTCGGTAGAGTAACCAGCTTCCATACATCATTTCTTTGGAACTGATTCAACTCTTCTTGCATGGCTAGAATCCAACCTTCATCTTTCAATGCTTGATCAATCGTTTTAGGTTCCATTTCTGAGAGTATTGCCATATCTGCATGCTCTTTAAAAGAGGATCTGGTTCTTACTCTATCTCCAGGTTTTCCTATGATTTGATCTTTAGGATGATTGGCCTTGTACTTCCAGCTCTTTCTGAATTCAGCTTCTGAAGATTCTTGTGTCTGGTCACCACCGGACGATGAAAATGTAGGTTCACTATCTGTAGTATTACCTATATTTAACTCTGAAAATAATTCATCTAGCTCTGACATGGCTGTGTCAGGCTTCTTGTCATCAAATTTGACATGAATGGATTCTTCCACTGTCATAGTTTCTTTATTGTATATTCTAAAAGCTTTAGATCTTTCAGAATATCCCAAAAAGATTCCTTTGTCAGCTTTCGAATCAAACTTACCAAGCTGATCCTTAGTATTTAAAATATAACACGTACAACCAAATGAATGAAAATATGATATATTTGGTTTCCTTCCTTTCCACAGTTCATATGGAGTCTTCTTCAAAATAGGTCTAATAAAGATTCTATTTTGAATGTAACAAGCTGTGTTTACTGCTTCTGCCCAAAAATGTTTTGCTATGTTAGCCTCATTGATCATGGTCCTGGCCATTTCTTGGAGGGACCTATTCTTCCTTTCTACAACACCATTTTGTTGAGGTGTTCTAGGAGAGGAGAAATTGTGGGAGATGTCGTTATCATCACAAATTTTTTGAAAGAAATACAGTAAATACCTTGTATGACTCATCTTTGTGAGCAAGGAATCTAACCCATGTCCATCTAGTAAAATCATCAACAATGACTAACCCATATTTCTTTCCAGTTAAAGAGGTTGTCCTTGTTGGACCAAAAAGATCAAGATGCAAAAGCTCAAGTGGTCTAGAGGTTGAAACAACTTTTTTTGAATGAAAAGAAGTTTTAACTTGTTTTTCGCTTTGACATGCCTCACAAAGAGCATCGGATTGATACTTAAGATTTGGTAAGCCTCTGACAAGACTATGCTTGTTTAATTTTGAGATTAATCTCAAATTTGCATGACCCAATCTCTTGTGCCAAATCCATTGTTCTTTATCAACAGACATGAGACACTTGACATCTTGTTTTGCAAGTTCAGAGAGATCAATTTTGTAGATATTTTGTTTCCTCTTAACAGTAAAGAAAATAGAGTCGTCTTTCTTACTTTTTACTAGACATCCAGTTTCTGTAAAGATGACTTCATAACCATTGTCACATAATTGACTTATGCTCAATAAGTTATGTTTAAGTCCTTCAACATAAAGTACATTATCAATAGAGGGAAGAGAGCCTTTACCAATGCGACCAATTCTAACTATTTTACCTTTCTAATTTCCTCTGAAACCAACGAATCCAGCTTCTTTAGGCCTTAGTTCTTGGAACATATGCTTTTCTCCCGTCATGTGACGCGAGCATCCACTGTCTAAGTACCAAGATAGGTGTGTTGACTTTGTTGCTAAGCATGTCTGCAACATAGACTATTTTATCTTTAGGTACCCATATCTTTTTGGGTCCTTTCTTGTTAGTTCTTGAAGGAAGCTTACCCTTCACAGTTTTAAAAACAGTACATGCACTTTTCAAATGACCAGGTTTATTGCAGTAAGTACAATGCAAGCATTTACTATGATTATTGGATTTATCAGATGCTGAATCATTTTCTAAAAGAGGTTCATCTGATATATAACCAAGACCATGAGTTGTCGTTTTACTGACGCCCCAAATCATTGAAGCTTGCTTGCTTCGAGTTACACTCTCTGAAGAAACTTTTGAAATGCATATTCATAATCATTTGATTTGCATTTAGAATTGCACTGTAACTTTAGAGCTTTCACGAGAGCTCTCGACTTACAGTTGCTTGTTAGCGACGGCCAGGTTATCCATCGATGCCGATTTTCGGTTTTCGAACACGGTTCTCTTCATTGAGTACAGATTTTTCTTTGTTTAAAGCTTGAAAGTCTTGTGATAATTTTGAAAATTTCTTTTTCAAATTCTTATACTCAACAGAGAGAGTGGCAGAGTCCTTAAGAAGATCATCGAGCATAAGTTGAAGTTGAGTAGGAATCATATACTATTACCTCTTCAACTTCTTCTTACAAGGTGGTCGATGTCCGCCATGAGAGCGAGATTTCCTTCTACTTCATTATCTTCCTCAGATGAGGATAAATCTAGATCTTCCCATGTAGCCATGAGGCTCTTCTTCTTTTTCTTGAAAGAACTTCTTGTGGGCTTCTCCTTAAGGTTAGGACATTCGGACTTGAAATGTCCAGGCTTTTTACATTCATAGCAAATGACTTGAGCTTTGTCCTTGTCCTTGCTTTCCTTCTTGTCCTTAGGATCTTTCTTCTGAAAGTTCCTCCTAAAATTTCTCTTCTTCCACATTCTTTGTATCTTCCTAGATATAAACGCGAGCTCATCTTCTGATGTGTCAACATCTCCTTCTGAAGCTTCATCTTCTGATTCTTCTTCTTCAGCCTGAGGGGCTTTGGAAGAACTAGCTTTATGTTGAGCGACTTTCAAGGCAATAGACTTGCCCTTTTTGACAGGTTCTTCTTCATTTAGCTCAAGTTCATGAGCTTTCAATGAACTCATAAGATCTTCAAGTCGTAGGACATTTAGATCTTTTGCTTCCTGAATAGCAGTGACCCTGGGTCTCCACTGCTTAGTCAAGCTTCTTAAAATCTTTCTAACATGGTCAGGTGTAGTGTAACTTTTTCCAAGGGCTTGCAACCCATGAACAAGTGTTTGGAATCTTCCAAACATAGTTTCAATGCTTTCACCATCTTCCATTTTGAACAACTCGTATTGGCAAACCAACATGCTAGCTTTGGTTTCTCTTACTTGGGCAGAGCCTTCGTAAGATAAAACGAGTGAGTCCCAGATTTCTTTGGCAGTATCAAATCTGCCACATTTATCATATTCTTTTTCTATCATAGCACAGATAAGAATGAATCTAGCTTGTTGATTGATTTGATATCTCTTTTTCTGCTCATCATTCCAATCTTCTCTGGCTATAGCAACACCACGAGGATTAGTGGGAGGAATGTAACCACTTTGAACTATATCCCACAACTCAAGTTGTTGTGTCTCAAAGAAAGCTTTTATCTTATCTTTCCAGTAATCAACTTTTTCTCCATCGAATAGAGGAGGACGGTTCATATGACCACCTTCAGTAGACATGTTCACAGTATAGGATCTTTTCTCTTAACACTGTTAAGTGCTCAACCAAGAGGCCGAGCTCTAATACCAACTGAACGTGAACACAAGAAGAGGGGTTGAATTGTGTTAAAAACTTTTCGCTAACTTTATGTAAAAAACGCTTCAACACAGATTTTTTAAAACTGTTTGTATATCAGATGCAGAGAAATAAACCGAATGCAGAAAATAAACCGCTTATGAAAACTTGTTTTACTGAGCAAGGTAAAGATAAATGTAGAGCAGTAAAGGATGAGATGCAAAGATTTATACTAGTTCACCACCAACTGGTAGCTACGTCTAGTCCCTTCGTTCCTGAAGGATTTTTCACTATAATCAACTGATTACAATTTTCCTCAAGAGTATTCTTCTGTCACAAACTTGACAATACTCTCAACTTCTCAAAACGACTCAGTGCAGTCGAGCCTTTGAGGAACAAAGCCTTAACTAGGCCAAATACAGTTTACAAAAGAGATTATACTTTTGAATACAATCAAAATAACTCACAAAGAGGATGAAAAGATTAAGTTCAAAACAGAATAGCTTTCTCAAGGAAAGTATAAGATGCTGAGTTCAGTTCTGTGTAGACCAGAAACTTGGCACGAAACTTGATTGCTCACTTGAGAAATATTGCTTTCAGAATGAAGTTTCTTCACTAGTTTTTCCTAACTTCTCTTCAATGAATACCTTGGGGTATTTATAGGAGTCTTCAAGGGTATTACCGTTGCAGTAAAAATATCTCCTTTCCATTGAGTGAGGTAATTTGAAATGTAGTCATTTTCTTCCTTTCCAGAAAATATCAGAATAGTACACATTACCGTTTTTGTACTATCTGTAATTTGCAATTGCCTTGTACGATTTTTGTCTTATGCTAAAGGTGTCACCTTTGCTTCCTCGTACATCAAAGTGAGCGCATAAAATCAAATTCGAATTCCGTTCCACAACAGTCTGAGACTAAGAGCAAAAACGTGATCATCACGTGCTTCATTAAAGAGATCAGCGCCGCCGTAATGCAGGACTGACGCCGCAAAGAATTGAGTATTCCACGTGTCCAAGAGTCACACTACTGCACGCTTGCTGTTAGCAAGACTCTGGAGTGGGTTCGGATGCTGACACTAGTGGATTGTATTCAATTCTTTTGTAAATTTCTTCTTCTTCCTTGAGTGTTTCGTACATATATATGAAGTTTTGATACCTGTACACTCAAAGATATGTTAGAAGAAAAATTGTTCTCTTGAGAATTACTTTGTTATCATCAAAATTAATGAGGGTCTAAACTTCTCAATCGTTTAGGTTCCGACATGTAGCCGTGATTTTGAGGGAGAGATTTGAAGTTGTTTTCCTCTTCCATTTCCTTTTGATAGTCGTGAACTTTGGGATGATTTCTGGGGAGGATTATCTTTTATTTTCCTGTTATTTGTTGTTGATGTTGTGGTTGTTATTGTTGTTAATAATTTTGAGAGTTATCCTTTTCTTTTGATATCTTAAAACCGCGAGTTTTTGGGGTTGTTTTGGGTGAATATTTCAAGTTTTATTACTTGTGATTTTGTTGATATTTTGTTGTGATTGTTGTTGATGTTGTTGTTTTTGAGAAAAATTGTGATGTTGTTTTTTCTAAAATAAAATAAAATAAAAGATTTCAAGGTTTTTTTTAAAGATCTCTTGTTGGTTTTGTTGTTGTTGTGGTTTAGGAGTTGTAGAATAGAGTTTTAGTGTTGATCTTTTATTAAAAAGCTTTTGTGTGTGTATAAGTTGTAAGGTTCTTTGGAAAAAAATGATTTCAAGATTTTAATTCTTGGTTCTTAGTGATTTTGTAGTTTTAGTGATAGATCTAGTTTTAATCGTTGTTTAAAAAATGTGTTTTGATGATTTTAAGACAATGAGAACCTAATCTCAAAGAAATCTTAGTGTTCTTGAGAAGGTTGAGTCTTGAGAAAAAGAAGTTGTGTTTTATATAAATTAGTTCTTGCTTTGTGTTATTTTTAGAAGATTAGATGTTTTAGAAAGAAAAGAGATTTGGTGTTGGATTTTGTAACCATGGGTGTGTGTGTGGTTGTGGGTAATATTTTCTTGGTGATATCATGTAACTATGATCGTGTTCGTGATCGTGGCTGACCAGAGATCGTGACTTTGGAGTAAAGCGTCAGTGGATTGTAAGGACTTCTTCGTTTATCAAATTATGTGTGTATTATTGTGTGAAATATGTGTTTTGTGTTGTTGAGAGAATTATTGTTGAAGAATAAGTGATGAGTCAAAAAATGTTTTACGAATTTAATTAAGATAAAATTTTAGTGTTTTAATTTAGTATATGAGCGTAGTTTCGAGGACGAAACTATTTTAAGAGGGCGGAAATATAGCATCCCATTTTTTTTGAGAAAAATTATTTTATCAATGAAATCCCGAATACTTGAAGGTAAGTCGTAGAGACTAATCACCTCAATGACTTACTGAGAGTATGAGGAATTATGTTGAGTTATTTTCAATAATTATTATTTATGATGTCAATTCAAATTAATAGGCAGCATAGACGTATGATGTTTTTAATGTGAATTCATCGATAGATTTTTCTGTAAGTTTTCTGAGTGACGCGGTGACGCGTATTCTACTGTATGTTATTACCATTACGGTATTGTAAATTTGCTGTATTTATGTAATAAATATGCAGATTTTGTCGGTTAAAAAGTGACTGAATTAAATCAAGATAAAATTCAAATTGAGAATTAACATTTAATATTAATTCATGGTTCAAAACTCGTCAAAAAATTCTAAACGAAGTTTTGTCATATTTTGAATCGTCAGGTAATTGTTGTCTGCAATAAAATCTTTAATGAATTTCGATTTCAATGAAAATCGAATCGTGACTTGTTGTGACATTATATGACTGTTTTAAATTAGATTTATGAATTACTGGTAAAGAAATTATTCGTGAATAATTTCTTAGTCACACGATGAATTAATTTCTCGGTAAATTAATTTACGCGATGAAGCGGTAACGGGACACATGGAATTTTTTAGTAGGGACACCTAGCATGATGAAATGTTAGATCTAGAAAGTTAATTAGTGGTGAGTCATGTAATTAAGGGTTATGTGGTATGTTTTAATTGGCTTAGGTATAAGGTTCATTAATATAGTTGGTTGTTATTTTGACTAAGGAATAATTATCTTCCTAGAATTAAGGAGAACCATGTATTCTTGATGAGTCATTTCCTTCTTCTTTCTTCCATTTTGGGCCGGCCATAAATTTAGGAAAACGGTGAAGAATAGCTTCATTTTACACTTGTTATTGTTCTTAAGTTCTTAGAGAAAGAAAACCAAGTTTCTTCCTTCTTCTCCTAGCTTCCAAAACCGTGAGTTTCAAATCAAAGGAACACCATCGTTTCTTCGATGTTTCTTCCCCAAATTAGTGTCAACATCTTGCTCTTGAGTGTGAGTGTGTGAATCAACCTTTTCCCCTTTTTTAGAACTCTAAACCGTGAGCCTTTTGGAGTATTTTTGTGTAAGAATTCTTTGATTTTTCTTCTAAATTTTGGTGTACTATTGATGATGGTTTTAAGTGATTAAACGATGAAATTTTTCTTCTCCTTTGAGCCTTTGTTTGGCCATGACCTAGAGGAGAATTTTGGGAAAAAATTAGCTTGAATCACTTAGTTTATCAGTTGTTGTTTTGTTGTTGTTTTTGTTGTTGTTTTGAATTAGAAGAAAATTGAAAAATTTTCCCTCACTTTAGCCCTATATGCTTAAATAAGTTTGAGATATATGTTGCTACGCTTGTGTTGTATGATTCAAAGATGATTTATTTATCGTGAATATTGATATATCATATGTGTTGATATGTTCAATAAAAGTGTGATGATGCATTGAATGCATACATAGTGATGTTGACATGAATAAAATCCTATGTGTGGAGTTTAGTGTCAGTAATCCCTAACGGGAAAATAAAATGAGATATCGGTCTGTTGTATCCTATGTGTGGACCAGCCGATGAGCCCATTGGTATGGGTATTTTTGATATTCTGGAATCATGTGCATTAGCATATAGTTTTATTCAATAGGGAATATTGTGCATCCTTATTGTGTTCCTTGTTGAATGCTTAAATGACATGATGCTGCTATATGTTGTTTTTACGGCAGTATATACATGTTTTATCTGGAAAGATGACTCTTGCCCGTGGTTCTCCAATTTCAATGGATGTAACCCAAATGATGAAGACTGCAAAGAGGTCGGGATTACCGACGGGCGTCGCTGAGGAGATTGCTATCCGGTTGTATTTTTGGTGGTGTTGTATTTGTGTTAAACCAACTAGAGATTTCAGTAAGTGTTGTAGTGTGATGACCAGCTGTAGAAGAGTTTATTGATCCTGTCATATATTTAAAATTTGATTGCCTTTATGCGATTATTTTTATAAATATATTTCAATTGCATGGTCATTAATTTATTGTTTTGTGATAATGTGTTTTATTGTACATCACGTTTTTACAAAAGCTACTGTACTCTTGTGTTTTGAAAAGCATTTTATTTTAAATACAGAAAAGAAATTTTTTATTTGTATATTTTTGAAAACCATGCAAGAGGAGCGAACGTGAACGCAAGAAGGGGGTTGAATTGTGTTGAAATTTTTTTACAAACTTTAAGTTAAAAACACTTTAAAACATGTTTATTTGAAAAACGTTTGTTACTGGAAGCTGAGAATTGACCGGACGCTGAAGTGAAGTTCAAGAAAACTTGTTTTTCTTCGCAAAACAGAAGTAAATGTAAAGCAGTAAAGAATGAGACACAGAGATTTATACTAGTTCACCACCAAACTGGTAGCTACGTTTAGTCTCTTCGTTCCAAAAATATTTTCACTATAATCACATTGATTACAAAATTCCTTAAGAGTATTCTATTGTCACAAACTTGACAATGCTCTTAACTTCCCAGAACGACTCAGTATATTCGAGCCTTTGAGGAAACAAACCTGTTACTATGCAATACAAGTTACACAAAGAAGTTCTGTATACAATCAAATAACTCTCAACAAGAGAGGATAAAAAACATAAGCTCAAAAACAATTAGCTTTCTAAAAGAAAGAATAAGATGTTGAAGTTTGGTTCTGGTTTTCAGAAACTTGGCACAGAAGCTTAGTTGCTCACTTGAATAATAACTTTAGCAGTATGTCGTTTCAAGCAGAGTTGTCAACATTCTTCAATGGAGAGCTTGGAGTATTTATAGAGGTCCTTGAGAATATTACCGTTGCAGAAATACATAGCTCCAAATCATTGACTGATAAAATTTGAAATACATCTTTATCTTCCTTTTCAGAGAATTTCATAATAGTACACTTTATCGTTTTGTACTATCTGTTTTTCAATCATTTGCTTTGTATGAATTTTGTCTTATCCCAAAGGTGTCACCTTTAGAGTCGAGTTTAGAGAAATGATGCTCTAGGAAACGGGGCGTTACAGGTTTCGAGAAATCTTTAAGTTAGGGGATGCTATGTAGTGAGCGCCTGCTGGACATACGGCCAGTTGGGTCCTTACGAAGGCCTCACCTAGAGTTTGGCTTCATTTGAGATAAAAGCTCTCCTTTAATTATGACCTATTATTGGGAGTAATATTCGCAAATGGAACCCTTGGCTCTAGAGACCTTTCTAGATTAGTACCTCAATCCACCCATGTTAAGGCACTTATGTGGACCATAGACCCTTCTAAGGAACTACCGACCCATATCACAAAATGAGCATACCCTACTTATCCCATTTCACATATCCTATACATTATTTTTTTTAAAAATCTTTTTTTAAAAAAAAACAATAAATAGAGTTTTGCTTTTCCCTGGAGATCATTTCCTTACCATTGGCTTAGGAAGCTATCCCCTATAAGGTTGGACAGATCACCAGAATTAGTCTTACCATAGGCCTAGACCAGTCAAAATCGTTAATGCATCCTCAACCCTTGAGATAGTTGCATTTATCATCAGTGTATCCTTGCCCATTGGGTCAAGTTAAATTATGCATATGCGATGTCATGATGCGTTCATCTCAATTTCAACCTATAAGTTAGTATTTCGAACTCACCATATCAATCATTTCAGATAGATTACCCATTGGGGCTATTTTTATCGATATCTTAGTCAACATATCATTGAGTAGAATACAAGTACTTATCTAAGTTAGACATCATTTATTATAATAATGAAAGCATCAATACAACTACGTCTAAGACTTACTAGCTATCTATCATAATATTTCATATAACATGTACATCGCATAAATCATGTTACTCATATCTGTTGGAATCAAGTGGAATCAGAAACAATAACCTTTAATTGTTTTGATGATAACAAATAGTTAATAGAACAATTTATCCTCTGATATGTTTGTTAGTGTGCAGAAGTCACCATTCATCAGAAGGAATTATCTTAGAAGACTAAGTGAAAATGTGTATTTCACTCTCAGTTTCATAAATCTGAGTCTGACATTAATCCTCTGAAAATTGCTGACGTCATCGTCTGATAGCATCACTCTGTCTTGGTCAACGTTCTGTTATCAGTCAACGCTCTGATAGACCATGCTCTGGTGAGACCATGCTTTGTCTTGGTCAACGCTCTGTTTTTGGTCAACGCTCAACAGACTATGAATAGACTACTCAGTGGAAGCCTTCGTCTGTTTCTACAAGACTCTGTTATATAAAAAGCCAACAAATTCTGTACTGAAGAACTTGCCTCTGTTTCAAGCTTACTCTGGTGAACAAAGTACCTCAGTAACAAGCATCGTCTGTTTGACAGATGCTCTGATTGGAAATCAGACTGAGTGTTTATTAAAGGCTACTTCATGTATTAAAGAGATCTCATTGATGAGTGTTTTAATGTACGAGGAATCAAAGGCCAAAGGGAATGTCAACGGATATAATCATCAGAAAACTTGCTCAAGAAGTGTCTTATTTTCAAAAGATCATAAGGGACAAGATCTTGCAAAAGTCTGCTGTGTCAGTATGCAAGCACAGAGTGGAAAACGACGTGACTTGCTAAAACCACAAAAAGGGGATCTGAAGTTTTGTCCATTGTTGAAAGAGCTGTTAGGACACAACGACACTATTCTTAACCCTAGCTATATATACCTTACTTCTCTCACTGAAGTAGGGAAAAAAAAAGCGAAACAAAAACATTGTGATACAAGTGAGCAACCAAGAATCATTCCAAGTATCTGAGATCACATTGAACAAGCACTTAATCCTTTTATTCTTTCTCTTTGAAAGTTATTTCTTGTGCTTAAGTTTTTCATTGTATATCCTCTCTGTTAAGAGTTATTTGATATTATTTCAAACCATTTTTGAACATTGTATCTAGCCCAGTAGTGGTTGTATTCCTTAGAGGCTTGACTGCACTAAGTCGTTCTAAGAAGTTGTGAGTATAACCAGTTTGGCAGTATTATACTCTCAAGTGTAATCAGGTTGATTATAGTGGAGAAATCCTTCAAGTGTGTGAAGGGACTAGACGTAGCTATCAGGTGATAGTGAACTAGTATAAATCACTGTGTCATTCTCTTCTCTTCTCCTTACTTACTTACTCTGTTATTTTATTAACAAGTTGTTTTGAAACCGTTTCCATAAACACTCAAGTTTTACGAAAAGATTTCTAAAACCCAATTCAAACCCCCCTTTCTTATGTTTTTGCCATGTTTAATTGGTTCCAGAGCTCGGCCTCTTGGTTGAGCACTTGACAGTGTAAGAGGAAAAGATCTTATTCTTTAGACATGGCAAGCAACGAAGCCGGAGGTCACGTTAACTGTCCTCCTTTGTTCACTGGAGCAAACTTTGACTACTAGAAAGACAAAGTTAAATCCTTCTTCGAGTCTCAACAATTCAAACTCTGGGATATGGTTCAAAAATAATACAATGAACAGGTTGATTCCAAGAATAAACCTATTCCTAGGGACAAATGGGAAGATGAGCAAAAGAAAGCTTATCAACTACATCAGAAAGCAAGATATTATCTTATTTGTGTTAGTTCTGAGAAGGAATATGAGAAATGCGAAAATAATGAAACTACCAAAGAAATTTAGGACTCATTGGCTTTGGCCTATGAGGGTACTTCCCAAGTGCAAGAAACTAAGGCTAGTATCTTGGTTAGACAATATGAACTCTTCAAAATGAAAGAGGGTGAAAGCATTAAAACTATATTTGGAAGATTCCAAACACTAGTTCATGGTCTAAAGGTTTTTAAGAAAACCTATGCCACCGCTGATCACGTAAAAAAAATCTTAAGAAGCCTGCCAAAGAAGTGGAGACCTAAGGTCACGGCTATTCAAGAAGCCAAGGACCTGAATGTCTTGCGTCTTGAAGATTTTCTGAGTTCCTTGAGAGCTCATGAGCTTGAGCTGAAGAAGAACCTCCTAAGAAATCAAATTCTATTGCTATGAAATCTACAAACAAAGCATCCTCCTCCAAAGCACTTCAAGCTAAACTAGAAGCAGACGAAGGATCGTCTGATGAGAGTGGTGGAGACAGAGACGAAGAAATTTCCTTAATATCAAGGAAAATTCAACGTATATGGAAAAACAAAGAAAGGTTCAGGAAGCAGTTCCACATGAAGGACTCAAGGGAACGGAAAGATTCAAGAAATAAGAAGGACTACAAGGACAAAAGTCAAGTTACTTGCTACGAGTGCAAAAAGCCAGGACATTTCAAGTCTAAACGTCCACAACTCGAGAAAAAGAAACCAAGGAAAGGTGGTTTCAAAGGCAAGAAGAAGAAGGGTCTCATGGCAACATGAGATGATTCTGATTTTCGTCCGATGATGATGAGGAACAAGCCAACATGGCTCTAATGGCTACCATAGGATTAGACAATAAAGAAGAAGATGAAGAGGTAGATTCTAACTCATCTTATGATATTCAAATAGCTTTTGATGAACTCTTAGATGAGTCTTCTAAGCTCAACATCGAGTATAAATCTTTGAAAAAGAAATTCTCAAAACTTTCAAAAGAATTTCAAATACTCAATGAAGAGAATGAGAAACTCAAAGCTGAAAACCACCGTCTGGTGAGTGATAGCTCTAAGACTGAGGAAAAGATTGAATATAACTCTTCAAAATATAAAGAGGGATTTCAAAGATTTCTTGTTGAGTGTGTTACACGAAGCAAACAAGCATCAATGATTTGGTGTGTAAGCCAAAATGGTAAAAAGGGTCTTGGTTATAAACCATAGGAACCCACATTTCAAAACATGAATTTGAAATCCAAAGATACCAACAATCATAGTGACTGTCTGCTTTGTACTTTTTGCAATAAGAAAGGACACATAGGAAGTACTTGCTATGAACTGAAAAATAAGAAGGACAAGTTTCATTCTAGAACTAACAAAAGAGGACTCAAAAAGATTTGGGTACCTAAGGACAAGATTGTATATGTTGCAGATCTACTTAGCAACAGAGTTAAACCACCAGTCCTGGTACTTGGACAGTGGTTGTTCACGTCACATAATGGGAGAAAGGCGTATGTTCCAAGAACTCGAAATTAAAGAAAGTGGAACAGTGGATTTCGGAGGAAACCAAAAAGGTAAAATCATTGGAAGTGAAAAAGTTAGTGAAAAATTTCTACCTTCAATTGATAATGTTTTACTTGTTGATAGCCTGAAGCATAACCTACTAAGTGTAAAGTCAATTACGCGATAGTGGTTATGATGTTGGCTTCAGTGATAATGCTTGTATAGTCAAGAGCAAGAAAGATGGATCCATTTTCTTTAAAGCAAAGAGAAAGAACAATATTTATAAAATTAAAATTTCTGAGTTGGCAAATCAAAATGTCAAGTGCTTTTTGTCAGTTGATGAAGAGCAATGGACTTGGCACAAAAGATTGGGTCATGCCAGCTTGATGTTAATCTCAAAGCTTAACAAGAAAGAACTTGTTAGAGGCTTACCAAATCTTAGGTATCAATCTGATGCTCTTTGTGAAGCATGCCAAAAAGGGAAACAAACAAAATCCTCTTTTGAATCCAAAAATATTGATTCCACCTCAAGGCTACTTGAGCTTTTGCATTTAGATTTATTTGGTCCAACCAGAACTGCATCTTTGTCTGGAAAGAAATATGGACTTGTAATTGTTGATGACTATACTAAATGAACATGGGTAAAATTATTTACACACAAGGATGAGTCGTTTATAATGTTTTCTGTTTTCAGCAAACAAGTGCAAAATGAAAAAGGTTTTTGTATTACAACAATTAGAAGTGATCATTGTAACGACCCGTTTCCGGACCGCTACAGAGCTAAACTAAACCTGTATGCGATGCGTTTTATAACAGTACTCTTGTGCCCTTTAGAAAAATGCGGTATTATTTTTTTTTTAACATCAATAATTCCCGCAAGCACACATCAGAGTAATTACAGCTTTTCAAAACGTGGTGCAACTATAACACAAGACTCAAATATGAATAAGACATACATGCATAATACATATATATATATACACAAGTCGTACTAACAGTGTACGCAAAATACAGTGTAGTAAATGTACAAAGAAATACACCTATGGTATGACGACCCTCAAGAGAGCAATCATACCCTGGGGGTACCTCCGGCAGACACCCACGCAGGGGGCTGCTCCAAAAGTGAGACCGCTACCACCTCAGAACCCAAAATAACATCTGGCCCGACTGGTCACGACACATGGAACATAAAAGTCATAAATACAGTCATCCCAAATATATACAACAGTCTATCAACAACAAAAAAAACATAACGCAGCAGTCAACCAACATCGCAACTACAGGCCGCTACCCAAATCCTCTGACGGGTCCTCGTCCTCCTCCATCAGGTCCTCGCCTATCAGGTCAATGAAGGGAGCCGCAGCTGGCACGTCCACAGGCACATCACTCGGGGTATACTCACCCGTCAGCCACTCCTCAGTCGATCTCGCTCCGATGCAACCCGCCTCGTGGCACACAGCACAAACGGGAGGGGGAGCCACAGGCGGTGTAGGGGTCCTAGCAACAGTAGGGGAAACTGGTACTACAGCGGATCTAGGAACAGCAGCCCTCGAAGTGGAAGCTCCTGCGGATCCTCGGCGTATCACGCTCTTGCGAGCGGTCCATCTCACTCGGGGTCCACGCCCTCTGCCTCGTCCTGTAAATCTGGTAGCAGTGCTCCTAGGAATGTCATGAAGTCCCTCTAGTGAAGAAGAAGAAGCTCTCATAGCCCTCTCGCGCTCGTTGGCACGCCACGCCTCCACCACCTGTTCCATCCGGATCGGGAAACTCACCGTACGCCGTGTCACATCCTGCCTCACGGCTATGTCATCCTCTCGTAGTGTCTGCACCATGTCCCCAGTGTATACCACACGGCAGGAGATGGGGTCAAACTCCATCGCCGTGGGTTGTCCCATATCAGGGAAGTCAAAGAAGATCTCTGGCGACGTACTCATCGCCGGAATCCAAACGCCCTTCGCCATCGCCTGGGTAACCGTCATGAATTGAAAGCACCACGGAAAAGGGTCAACTTCTCAATAAATCAAGATAATCAATGCATAAAGCAATAAGCAGACACAACGTATATCATTCACAGAATGTGACTCAACTCTCTCACTCTAGACTCGACTCAACTCGCTACCCATTTTCTCTCGACTCGACAATTATTTCGGAAAGCAGACGCAGATCCATCAACTGACATTCCAGCCGTAGCTTTGGGATCTTTCGCTTCTCCCTAGGTAAGCAGCCCCGGTCCACGCTGCAACGCCCAGCTAATCCACCGTGAACGAAGGGGACCTAGCACCCTCAGTTGTCCGGCTCACAGCTCAAAAACGTTACGACAACTCGCCTAACTCTCTCACTCGATGAACAGCTCGCCGCTTACGATAGTCAAGGAGTGATACACAAGATTACTTGATCGCATATCAAATAAAGAGAGCATCATTAACATGAAGAAAATGCAATTCGACATTTTAAGCAATAACAGAATCCTGCATGAAGAAACGCAATTCAACAAGCAACACGCAATTCGCAGCATTGTTCAATCTCATATTAAATAATGCATAACTCAGTCATATCACAACATTACATGCTTGACACGCAAATCAAGAAATCCATCCCTCTGCAAATCGATGGAGTTGACAGAGAGGTTCATAAATGTGGGGGGTTGGGTTCAGGAGACCAACCACAAGGTTTTCACCCACGAATGACTCGGAATATGTTCGACCGCACGACAACAATAAACGAAGGGGTTCGAAGACCCTAACTTCGAACTCGTAGAGTTCTCAAACTTCTTTGTATTAAAATAAACATTTAAATAGTAACACCAGAATTTAAGCATCTCTAAAAGTTGTCCTCACATAGGGACATAAAAATAAAATCCTAAAATGTCTAGAAGTGCCCTTACCACAAACTGTCGTTAACGTCGCTCCTAAGTCTTCGGGCCCGCTTCGCTCAATCTCCGGTACTTCAATTCCTATTACCACATACAACTTAGTAAAATCTAGAAATTCTAGTTAAACTTATGCCCTCGACTTATCCCTTTCCTAACCAAACTCCAACAAGCATTACAAATTAATGACACACTCGAAAACATTTGAAAAAGTAAGGTTTTGAGACAAATTCTTTTTTTTCTTGAACTTCAAGTAGGCGTAACTAATAAATCTTTCACAACCATAAAAAACTTAGCACATTTTCATGCAAGAATTCAAGCAAAGTGACATCAACTTCTTTTTCCCCAAAATCCTAATTAGGCCTCACGGCCTCTACTTGTTTTTTTTCTCAAAAATTTGCAACTTATCTTTCCAACATCACAACCCTTTTTAAATCATTTTCTAAATACCAAAACAACATCAACTTCAATTAATACATCAAGTACACTTAAGCATATCAAGGGTTATGTTCCTAAAACCTTTTCCTTAACCAAATTAGTGCCCTTTTTCACAATTCTTTTCAACCATGCTTCAAAGCCAAAAAGTCATAAATCATCATTATAATCATGTTGGAAATTTAAAGAACAAAATGATCATTTCCCTACATGTCATTCTAGTCCCTCAAGAAACAATTTCTACATACACATAAGCTAACACCTATACTAACTCATGCATATCAATTCCAATAACCTTAAAATTTATTCTAAACAAGTTATCTAACACTTAAACATATGATTTAATATCAAAACCTCATGCTTCTCATGGTTCAAGAATAGGCAAAATCCCAAAATTACATGTTTTTTTTTTGATAGGCAAATGTTAGTTGTTAGTATTGTTAGAAATGTTAGTTTCCTGGGTTTGAACCCGGGACCTCCAGCTTAAACTCCTTCGGCGTCCCTTAGCTCACCAACCGAGCTACCTACTTGGGACTAACACTTAAACTCCAGCTTAAATCCCAAAATTACATGTTACTTAGTCTTAAACAAAACTATAGCCTAAATCAACATCTAATCACTTCCAATAACACAAATCCACAACCAATTGATTGATTCAACTAGGATCACATCATTTCCCCTTTTCTAACCTCTAGAGTTTTCGCCCTAGAGCATCAAGGGAAGGGTTTTAAGATGATTCATCTCCTTTTGTTCATCATCAACCAACATGCAACAACAATCATCAATTAATCACAACTAGAACAACAATTAAACAACACAATGGGGGGCTGTTGAGCGCTGTTTTAGGGCTTAGAAGAGGGAGGAAAAATTCTAATTTCATACTCAAATAAATGGTTGGAATGATAGCTAATGGTATAGAGAAGAAAACCTAGCATTTATACAAGATTTGGAAAGACAAAACTAACTCAAAAGGGGAGGGGGAGGCCGCGGCTGTTGAAGGAAAAAGGGGGGAGAAAATTTGTTTTCTTCACCTTAGATGATGATGGAGATGAAGATAGAAGAAAGTATGAAGAACTAGACCAAGCTTTGATGGAGAACCAACTTGAAAACTCAAGAAATCTTGGAGAAATGGCTATGGAGTTTCTTGCTTTTCTTGAAGAAGAAGAAGAAGAAGAAATGGGTGTGAGGGTTTGAGGGGGTACTGTCCCACGAGTTGGCAGCTGGGGGGGGAGGGGTTTTATAAATTTTTTTCTCACTTACTCACTAAATTAAGACTTAATAATAAAAGGGTTTAAATAAAAGGTAAAATTTTGAAATAACCCACAAGTTAAGTGACACCTAATCACCTTTATTAGATGCTAATCACATCACTCACTCTATCCCATCTAATCTCACTTCACTCATGATTCCCCTCTAATCTAGAATCTTAAGGTTTAAAAACACGGCGGCGAGAAACCGCAAAACCGATTAATTTCTCGCCGGAAAAATCTCGAAAAATTAATTCGCGAGAAATTAATTCTTCGCGTGATAATATTATTTCATAAATAATAAAAATAATATCAAACATACAAAAATAGTCACAACAAGTTACGATTCGATTTTTATCGAAATCGGGGCTCGTTTTAAATTTTATTTACGGCAGAAACTGCCCGGCGATTTGAAACGCGCCGAAACTTCGTTAGAATTTTTCGACGATCTTCAAACTGTGAATCAATATAAAAATATTAATTCTTAATTATATTAGCTCTTGATTTAATTAAGTCACTTACTTTAGGAACAAGCAATTGCTTTATTAAAGCATAGTTACGACAAAAGTACAATATTACCGCTAATTAACGTATCGCAAAAATGTGTGTGTTACAATACTCCCCCTCTAAAAATAAGTTTCGTCCTCGAAACTGCAGATAAGTTACTTACCGTGAAAAAGTTCTGGATATTGATTCTTCATCTTCTCTTCCAACTCCCACGTTGCATCTCCAGTCTTCTGATCCCACACGACCTTGACAAGCTAGATCTCTTTGTTCTGTAGCTGCTTAGTTTTCCGATCAACGATCCTTGCTGGTGATGCTTCAAAAGATAAATCGTCCTTCAGTTGAATCATATCCGGTTCGATAACATGAGAAGGGTCGAAAATGTACTTCCGCAGCTGTGAGACGTGAAAGACGTCATGAATGTTTGACAAAAAGGGTGGTAAAGCAATCTGGTATGCCATGGGGCCAATACGACGAAGAATCTGGTAAGGTCCAATGAATTTGGGAGTAAGTTTCTTGGATTTGATCGCTCGACCAACTCCGGTGGTAGGGGTAACTCGAAGAAATACATGTTCTCCTTCTTCGAACTCTAACGGTCGACGACCTCGATCTGCATAACTCTTCTGTCGGCTCTGAGACGCTCGCATCCTATCTCTGATCAAACGGATCTTCTCAGTAGTCTGCTGGATCATGTCTGGTCCCACAACAGAACTTTCGCCATCCTGGTACCAACAAAGAGGCGTTTGACACTTACGTCCATGCAGTGCTTCATAAGGTGCCATCCCAATGCTCGCATGAAAACTTTTGTTGTAGGTGAACCCCACCAGTGGTAAGACATCATCCCAACTTCCTCGATGATCTAACGTACATGCTCGTAGCAAATCCTCAAGCGATTGAATCGTTCTCTCAGTCTGACCGTCGATTTGGGGGTGATATGCTGAGCTAATCTTGAGTTTGGTTCCCATCGCTTCTTGTAGTTCCTCCCAAAAGTGAGACGTGAACTTCGGGTCTCGGTCTAAAACAATGGAAGAAGGCACGCCGTGAAGTCGTACAATCTCTGCGATATAGATCTCTGTTAGCTTCTCCACGTTGTATGTTGATCTTACTGGCAAGAAATGAGCGGATTTAGTCAATCGATCGATGACTACCCAAATCGAATCATTCTTCTTCTGCGTCTTCGGCAATCCTACAACGAAATCCATGGAAATACTGTCCCACTTCCATACTGGTACGTCGAGTGGTTGTAGCATCCCTGCCGGTCGCTGGTGCTCCACCTTCGCTTTTTGACACGTCAAACACGAAGCTACATACTCTGCCACTTGTTTCTTCATTCTGGGCCACCAAAAGTGCTTCTTAAGTCTTGATACATCTTCGTAACTCCCGGGTGAATACTCAATATGCTCTTATGTGCTTCGTCAAGTATCAACTTTTTCAGCTCCGCTACGTTAGGCACACACACCCGTCCATTACACCTCAAAATGTTGTCTGCCCCGATCTTGAATTCTGTTGCCTTCCCCTGCGCTATCAGCTCTACCTTCTCTTGCAGTAGCTTGTCATGAACCTGCTGGTCTCTGATCTCGTCCAACAATCCATTAGAAATGGTGAGCATACCGAATTTCAGCTTCCCCGGTGAAACTTCCACGCTCAACTTCAAATCTCGAAACTTCTCGAGCATCTCTAACTCCTTGATCATCAATGCTGAGGCTAAAACGCTCTTGCTGCTCAATGCATCTGCTACTACGTTAGCCTTACCGGGATGGTATTCCAAACAGAAAGTCGTAATCTTTCAAAAATTACGTCCATCTTCATTTGTCGCATGTTGAGCTCCTTCTGATCGAATAGATACTTCAAGCTCTTGTGGTCGCTGAAAACAGTGAACGTGCTCCCGTAAAGGTAGTGCCTCCAAATCTTTAGCGCAAATACCACTGCGGCAAGCTCCAAATCGTGAGTAGGGTAGTTCCTCTCGTGAATCTTGAGCTGTCTTGAAGCATACGCTACGACTTTTCGGTGTTGCATCAGCACGCATCCCAATCCTTGGTGTGACGCATCGCAATAAACCTCATAAGGTTCTTCTGGTTGGGGCAAAATCAACACTGGTGCTGTTGTTAAGAGCTCTTTCAGCTTCTGAAAACTGGATTCACACTCTTCAGTCCAAGCAAAAGGCTGGTCCTTCCTCGTAAGTCGTGTAAGTGGCGCGACAATCTTTGAGAATCCCTCGATAAATCTTCGGTAATAGCCTACTAAGCCTACGAAACTTCTGATATCAGTGACAGTCTTCGGTTGTTCCCACACTAAAACAGCTTCGACCTTCGCTGGATCCACTGCTATTCCGCTTTGAGTAATGACATGTCCGAGAAAGTTCACTTCCTCAAGCCAGAATTCGCATTTGGACAAGTTCGCATAAAGCTGCTTCTCACGCAATATCTGTAGTACTCGGCGTAAGTGTCCTTCGTGCTCTTATCCTGTTCATGTAATCCATAAACACTGCTGGTGCATTCGTCACTCCAAACGGCATCACCAAGTACTCGTAATGACCGTATCTAGTCCTGAAAGCAGTCTTGGGAATATCCTCTTCCTTCACTCGTATCTGATGGTAGCCTGACTTCAAGTCAATCTTTGAAAACATCGCAGCTCCACGCAGTTGATCCATCAAGTCGTCGATACGTGGTAATGGGTACCGGTTCTTCACAGTAGCCTTGTTGAGTTGACGATAGTCCATACACAGTCTGGATCATCCATCCTTCTTCTTGACCAATAACACTGGTGCTCCCCATGGCGACACGCTCGGTCGCATGAACTGTTTTGACTCCAAATGCTCAATTTGAGATTTCAACTCCTTCATCTCGGCTGGAGACATCCTGTAGGGCGCTATTGAAATAGGTCCTGTCCCTGGAACCAAGTCGATGGAAAACTCGATTTCTCTCACCGGTGGTAACCCCGGTACATCTTCTGGAAAAACGTCCGCAAAGTCACACACCACAGGAACATTCTTCACTTCGATTTCCTGGAAAACATCTGAACTAGCCAGGTACATGTATTCCCTAGTTCCCTCTAGCAAGGAGACTCCGATATGCTCGGCAGAAAGGTAGTTAGAGACTCCAAAGTCTAGAAAAATTACGGTTTTACGGGCACAGTCCAAGAGGACATGGTGGTGTGACAACCAATCCATCCCGAAAATGACATCTAAACCTTTAAGAGGTAAACAGAACAAATTGACCACAAATCTTCTACCCTGAATGATTACTACACAATTTAAACATGCAGTGTTGGTAACCAAGGTTTTAGCTGCTGGGGTTGTAACTACCAAGTTGAACGGTAAAGCAGTCACAGACAATTTTAGATGATCTACGCAATCAGAGGAAATAAATGAATAGGTCGCACCCGAATCAAAAAGGACGGATAAGGATTTACCCTCAATCTCACATTCACCCTGGATCAGATCATCAGATTACTCTGCTTCCTCACCACTCATACAGAAAACTCTGCCTTTAGCTACCTGGCACTTCCCTTTTGCCTTCGCCGCATGCATCGCCGGTTCAGCTTTGGGTGTTGGGCAGTCCTTGGCAAAATGCCCTGGCTTCTTACAGTTGAAGCATATATCCTCTTTCTGAGTACAGTTACTCGCATAATGTCCTGACTTTCCACAACGAAAGCAAATCACTTCGACGCCAGTCTGACTTCTGCTCCTCGCGCCCTGGGCCATCGGACGATATTGTCCCCTGTTATTGTTTCCCTGGGGTCGGTTATAAGGTTTCTTAAGCTGCTTCCCTTTCTGTGCGAATCTCTGCCCCGTGCTCTGAGGTCTCATTGGTCCACCTGGGCCAGTCTTCTTCTTGTGGCTCCTCATTCCCTCTACCTCAACACAGCGATCAATCAGCTCTTGGAGGTTTCTAATCCTCAATGATACCACTGACTTATGGATATCAAATCTCAGACCTCTCTGAAATCTTTCGCTTAGCCAGCTCTGATCGACTCGGTCGCAGAACGGACTGAAATACCTAGCCAGTGACTCAAACCGCGCATACTCGACCTTTGTCATCTTTGCCTTCTTTGTAGTCGAAGAAACTCTTGCTCCTTCTCAGCTCGTGCAGTATCTGGGAAGTACTTGTCTAAGAACTTTCCACGGAAAAGTTCCCAGGTCATCTCTTGACGTTCTACTGTCAGTGCCTGCTTCACTCCTTTCCACCAATATTCTGCATCTCCCAGTAACAGGTAGGTGGCGTAGTCCACCTTCACATTGTTTGGGCAGTGAAGTGCCTCGAAGATCTTCTCGATCTCTTGCATCCAAAGATCAGCTTTGTCTGGATTTGGCTCACCATAGAACCGATTGGGTCGTGCTTAGAAAGTCCGCCAATCCTCTCGCTTGAGTTAGCTCCGCTTGTTGTTGTTCTTTGTAAATTCTCTTTGGGTCAATCTTTGCCGTCTGTTGGGCCATTGCATTAGGCTGGCTTTGGCGGTGATTGTTGAGCCATGTTGCCGCCATCTCGATCATAGCTGAATCGCTCGATCCATATTGGCGTTCTCAAATGCGGTATCGTATCCTACGTGGTGGCATTAGATTCCACAAAGTTCAAAACCTGTCAGAATCTCACAACAAGGATGTGTTAGACACACTGCTTCAATCAAGAAACAATTCAAACAATTTTTCAAGCAATAAGTGCTTCACTTAATCAAGCAGCAATCAATACAGTACCACTATGTACCCGACACACATATCCCGACACAGTGACCAGTCCCAATTTCCTATGCACAGCCCGGTCAAAACCGAACTGCTCTAATACCACCATTGTAACGACCCGTTTCCGGACTGCTACAGAGCTAAACTAAACCTGTATGCGATGCGTTTTAAAACGGTACTCTTGTGCCCTTTAGAAAAATGCGGTGTTATTTTTTTTTTTAACATCAATAATTCCCGCAAGCACACATCAGAGTAATTACAGCTTTTCAAAACGTGGTGCAACTAGAACACAAGACTCAAATATGAATAAGACATACATGCATAATACATATATATATATATACACAAGTCGTACTAACAGTGTACGCAAAATACAGTGTAGTAAATGTACAAAGAAATACACCTATGGTATGACGACCCTCAAGAGAGCAATCATACCCTGGGGGTACCTCCGGCAGACACCCACGCAGGGGGCTGCTCCAAAAGTGAGACCGCCAGTCTACCCTGTAACCCAAAATAACATCTGGCCTGACTGGTCACGACACATGGAACATAAAAGTCATAAATACAGTCATCCCAAATATATACAACAGTCTATCAACAACAAAAAAACATAACGCAGCAGTCAACCAACATCGCAACTACAGGCCGCTACCCAAATCCTCTGACGGGTCCTCCTCCTCCTACATCAAGTCCTCGCCCGTCAGGTCAATGAAGGGAGCCGCAGCTGGCACGTCCACAGGCACATCACTCGGGGTATACTCACCCGTCAGCCACTCCTCAGTCGATCTCGCTCCAATGCAACCCGCCTCGTGGCGCACAGCACAAACGGGAGGGGGAGCCACAGGCGGTGTACGGGTCCTAGCAACAGTAGGGGAAACCGGTACTATAGGGGATCTAGGAACAGCAGCCCTCGAAGTGGAAGCTCCTGCGGATCCTCGGCGTATCACTCTCTTGTGAGCGGTCCATCTCACTCGGGGTCCACGCCCTCTGCCTCGTCCTGCAAATCTGGTAGCAGTGCTCCTAGGAATGTCATGAAGTCCCTCTAGTGAAGAAGAAGAAGCTCTCATATGAACGTGAACACAAGAAGGGGGTTGAATTGTGTTGAAAACTTTTCGTAAACTTTAAGTTAAAAAAACTTAGAACACTGGTTTTTCAAAACAGTTTGTTAAACGGATGCTGGAAATAAACCGGATATTTGGAAGCGGTTTGTGAAAACTTGTTTTTAACACGGTAGGATAAAGATAAATAGAAAGCGATAAAGCAAAAGACACAGATTTATACTAGTTCACTACCAAACTGGTAGCTACGTCTAGTCCGCCGTTCCTGAAGGATTTTCCACTATAATCAATCGATTACACTTTCCTCAAGAGTATTCTTACATCACAACCTTGACAATACTCTCAACTTCTCAAAACGACTCAGTACAGTCGAGCCTTTGAGGGAACAGCCTTAACTAGGCCAAAACAACTTTTACAAATAGGTTGAATACAAGTATAAATAACTCTCACAGAGAGGATAAAAAATTAAGCTCAATATAGAAATGCTTTCTAAAAGAAAGTGTCGGACGCTGAGTTCAGTTCTTGTAGTCCAGAGACTAGGCTCGAAACTTGATTGCTCACAGAAGCAGTACTTTCAGAGTATTGACTCTTTGTAGTGTATAGCAACAGTGCTTGTTCTCAATAAATGAAGCAATATACTCTTGTACAGTTTCGGCAGTTTCAATTGTTTCGGCAGTTTCTTCAATGGATACCTTGGGGTATTTTTAGGAGTTCTAAAAGATATTACCGTTACAGTAAAAATAGCTCCTTTCCATTGAGTGAGGTGATTTCAATTAGCTGTCTCTTTCTTCCTTTCCAGAAAATATCTCAGTAGTACATATTACCGTTTTTGTACTACCTTGCTTTTCACAATTGCTTTTACGATTTTTGTCTTGTAGCTAAAGGTGTCACCTTTGATACCTCGTACAACAATTTTGGCGCATAAGATCAAATTCGAAATCCGTTCCAGAGGATTCTGAGAAGAGGAGCAACAACGTGACCATCACGTGATATAAAATGAAGTTTAGACGTTCGCTCAGAATGGAAGATCGGACGCTCATAGCAATTGGATAAGACTAGTGTCACAAAAGGTTAATTCCAGACGCTCACGAGGACAGAATACTAGGATGAGCCAGATGCTGACACATGGAGTGTATCCTTCTCTTGAGAGCTTCTTCCTTCTTGTTTAAGTGGCTTAGAAATATATGTAATATTAGTATCTGCACACTTCAAGAATTGTTAGAACATAAATTGTTCTCTTGTGAATATTTTGTTATCATCAAAATTAATGAGGGTCTAAACTTCTCAATCGTTTAGGTTCCAACAATCTCCCCCTTTTTGATGATGACAAATATCTAAGGTTGATGAACAATTTAGTTTCAAAACTAGTAAGATACCCGTGCGTTCGCACGGGTCACCCCGTTTTCACGGATTTTTAAATAGACGTGTTTATAAATTAAATTTTAACATTGTGACAAACATAATTAGTTATTTTAGTTCTTAAACAAATGCAAAAAGAGTGAGTATAGTCAAACAGGCAAAACAATTCAACCAAATTCCAACTTGTTATGCTACTTAAATCATTGTTTGCCATACGACCTTTGAAAATCGAGATCATTGACTTGAATAAATGAAAATACATTTCACTGGAATCAAAAGATAGGTATTTTTTTCTTGCTATATCAGAATTTTAATTAAATTATTCAAATTTAATTCAATTGGAGCATCAAGACCCATCACAATCAAGCTGTCGAAATAAATAATGTGAATAGCTGTCGAGATCAAGCTCAACCTGTCGAGATCAAGCTCAACCTATTGGTCCTCAAGCTGTCGAATTCGAGGTTGATCTCGACAGCTTGAGCTTGATCTCGACAGGTTGAGCTTGATCTCGACAGCTTGAAGACAACTATCTATTGGAGCATCAAGACCCATCACAATCAAGCTGTCGAAATAAATCATGTGAATAGCTGTCGAGATCAAGCTCAACCGAGATCAAGCTCAAGCTGTCGAGATCAACCTCAAGCTGTTGGTCCTCAAGCTGTCGAAATCAAGCTCGATCTCGACAGGTTGAGCTTGATCTCGACAGCTTGAGCTTGATCTCGATAGGTTGAGCTTGATCTCCACAGATTGAAGACTAAACTATCTATTGGAGCATCAAGACCCATCACAATCAAGCTGTCGAAATAAATCATGTGAATAGTTGTCGAGATCAAGGTCAACCGAGATCGAGGTCAAGCTGTCGAGATCAACCTCAAGCCGTTGGTCCTCAAGTAGTAGCAAAATTTCATAAGAACTTACCTGCATAAATGATAATCTGAGTATGCTATCTTGTCCAACACTAATGGGAATGCATGAAAATATATTTCATTACATTTTCTATATCTTATTTACTCCTTGAGATCGGATTCAGTAGTTGGGTTATTAAATTAAGTGTTGGTCCTCAAGCTGTCGAAATCAAGCTCGATCTCGACAGGTTGAGCTTGATCTCGGCTCGATAGATCGAGATTGATCTCGACAGCTTGAAGACTAAACTATCTATTGGAGCATCAAGACCCATCACAATCAAGCTGTCGAAATAAATCATGTGAATAGCTGTCGAGATCAAGGTCAACCGAGATCAAGCTCAAGCTGTCGAGATCAACCTCAAGCCGTTGGTCCTCAAGCTGTCGAAATCAAGCTCGATCTCGACAGGTTGAGCTTGATCTCGATTCGATAGATCGAGATTGATCTCGACAGCTTGAAGACTAAACTATCTATTGGAGCATCAAGACCCATCACAATCAAGCTGTCGAAAAAATCATGTGAATAGCTGTCGAGATCAAGGTCAACCGAGATCAAGCTCAAGCTGTCGAAATCAACCTCAAGCCGTTGGTCCTCAAGTAGTAGCAAAATTTCATAAGAACTTACCTGCATAAATGATAATCTGAGCATGCTATCTTGTCCAACACTAATGGGAATGCATGAAAATATATTTCATTACATTTTCTATATCTTATTTACTCCTTGAGATCGGATTCAGTAAGTCTTTATGCTGACTTGGGTTCTTCGGGACCACGGGTGTCGAGCTGCGAGCGAGCTCACTAAGCCTGCCTTTATGCTGACTTGGGGTCTTCGGGACCACGAGGGTCGAGCTGTGAGCGAGCTCACCAAGTCTTTATGCTGACTTGGGTTCTTCGGGACCACGGGTGTCGAGCTGCGAGCGAGCTCACTAAGCCTGCCTTTATGCTGACTTGGGGTCTTCGGGACTGTAACACCCCATTTCTACCCAACGAATAATATAAAAATCAGAGTTGCAAAATTCCCATCAAGCATATGGAATGTTACACTTTCAACTGAAAACAACGACATGCAATCATTTATAGTTCGGATACATAGCACGTAAAATTTCGGATGAACCGATAACAACCTATTAGTCTTTAAAAATCAAACAATTTTCATTACTACGCAGCGGATTCATAGATTCAACTGAAGGATACCATAACATCTCGTCCAATTCAAACAACTTAAACGCATCATGTCTTTTAAGGTAAACAACTTGTAAATTCAACAACATAATAAAATTCAACAATAAAGAAAATCATGTGTTCATTCCCCCCCCGAGTGCTACGTATCAGAGCGACGACACCGACTCTAACTAATCGAGGTAAGCAGCCTTCATTTTTGATTACCTGCACGTTACCAACAGAGGGTAACATTCAAACAGAAGGGGTGAGATATCGAACTATATAATCGAGTGTATGATAAATAATATATTAGAATCAGATTATATAAAATCACCACTTCACAACTTTCAAACAACAACTATCATCAGAATTGATCAACACAACAACTTAAATATGCAACACGGAATGCGACTCGTTACAATGCACATGCATGTGGTACCATTGGAGCAGAACTCCCAACTTAAAATATACGGAGCAAAACTCCCAACTTAAAATTTACGGAGCAAAACTCCCAACTCGAAAATTGCCAATCCAGGCCAACTTAACAGAGCATAAGCTCCCAACATGACATGCTATATATGCATCAATAATTATGAAGTTCGACAACACAACAACAGCAACAGCAAGCAGAATTATTTGCAACCAAAAGTCTGCATAAAGAGCAGAACAACAACTATGCAAATTCTGCAGAAAAGGCAACAATTTTCACAGCAGTAAACAGCACCCAGAAAAATACAGCAGGAAAATATCAATTTTTGTGTACAGCAATTCCCTCATAAAAACAGGAAACAACACTAATAAGAAACAATGTAGGAGGAGCAATTTTCGCAGAAAACAGCAAGATAGAAACAGTAAAATCTGCATACTAAAATTCTGCATAAAACAGAAATAACAACAATTGAAAATACTGCAGAAACAGTACAAATTTTCGCAGAAAACAGCAAGATAGAAACAGTAAAATCTGCACACTAAAATTCTGCATAAAACAGAAATAACAACAACTGAAAATACTGCAGAAACAATGCCATTTTCGCAGACAGTAAAATCCAGCATAAAACAGAATTAACAACAACTGGAAATACTGCAGAACAATGCAATTTTCGCAGAAAACAGCAAGGTAGAACAGTAAAATCTGCACACTAAAATTCTGCATAAAACAGAAATGAGACAGCAAGGAATCAATCTACATTTCACCAAAGAAAACTACCATTTAAATGCAATTTGAAGTGAAATAAATTATTCTAAAATTTTTAACTAATATTAGCTTTTAAAAACAGCATCTATCTTAATCCTTTACATAATTTCTAAGCACAATTCATCGATCCAATCATTACTAATCATCACTTAGAACTAATGGCATATGAATTTAATCACTCAATAACACGACAACACCTCAAACATTAAAACAGAATTTTCTTAGTATTCATACGGCCATAAAACAACTTTTTAATCATCTAATCAATTAAAACAGCAAGTAATATATATATATAAATGATTTGTTTTGCCTACACTTCAATCATTTTTCAAATAATGGAGTCTAAGGTTAACCCCTTCACCTATCCCTCAAGTATCCCCAACCGAAAATAATCTCCCCCTTACTACTTATCATACAACCCATTAGAAGTCGGAACCCCACCCTTACCTTGGATTGAAGGTTGCTCTAACTCTCCGATTGACTCCTAGATTCTTCCTTGCCGGCAACTTTACGTATCTCCTCCCAAACCCTTGATGACTTGCCCAACCTCCTTCAATGGATGGCGAAAAAGAAAACAAGATTGCCTCTAAGTTTTGTGTGGCCGAAATTGGTAGAAACAAACTTGGGTAGCCACCTCTTCTCTATTTTGGGCGCTAGGGTTTAGAAAGAATATGAAGGAGAAAAAAAGAATAATTCCTATGGTGGAAGTGGCTGAATGGTGCGCCTAAGCCAAGGGGTTTCACTCCCCTCATGTCATAAAAAAAAAGGTTGTGTAAGGCCCAATGAATGTTGGCCCAAAAGGTAAGTTAAAAAAAAAAAAAAAATTCTACACACAAGGTCTTGCCCAAATATGCGCTCTATTCATTTATTTAAAAAAAACATATTCAAAGATTATCAAGCTCAAATTAGAAAGGTTCTTGTAACACCCGTTTTCTACTACTTCTAACATTAAAATAAGCCCTTAACAAATAATAGTATCAATCTGATATCATTCTACAACTTAATTCAACTAAATTAATCCCACTAAAACCAACACCACTTAAATCAATATTTCACAACTTCGAAAACTTAATCGGAAAAATATTCGAAAATATTTAATTAAATAAATAATTAAATATCAGGCGTTACAGGGACCACGGGGGTCGAGCTGTGACCGAGCTCACCAAGTCTTTATGTTGACTTGGGTTCTTCGGGACCACGGGGGTCGAGCTGCGAGCGAGCTCACCAAGTCTTTATGCTGACTTGGGTTTAGGACCACAGGGGTCGAGCTGCGAGCGAGCTCACCAAGACCAAGCCTTTATGCTGACTTGGGGTCTTCGGGACCACGGGGTCGAGCTGCGAGCGAGCTCACCAAGTCTTTATGCTGACTTGGGTTTAGGAGCATCGGGGTCGAGCTTTGGGGTCTTCGGAACCACAGGGGTTGCGTAGGTCGACAGGCGACCATTCGATCTGCTTTAGAGCTCGCCAGGCCTCTATGCTGACCTGGAGTCTTTGAACACACGGGGTCGTGTCGAGGTCGAGCTTCTTCCGACCCTGGGTGCCGAGCTCCGTGGCGGGCTCGACCTTTGGTTTTGGGGCACTGTTCCTGTCAAAGTATAGACAACTTGCAACAACTTGATGTAATAAAGTTAGCATTAATTTTTATGCTGAGTAAAGTGCTCGTAGTCGAGCTTTATACTTCCCTGTGAGAGTAGTTGATTTGGCTGTCCAAGCGGCAAGGTTGAGGTCATCAATGTGGTTCACTTGAGCTCCTCCAAATAACTGAGGTGTTGAAGTTCTCGACAGAACTCTTGGTGTTGATCTCGACAGAAATCTTGGTGTTGAAGTTCTCGACAGAAATCTTGGTGTTGAAGTTCTCGACAGAACTCTTGGTGTTGATCTCCTTTGTGTTGATCTCGACAGAACTCTTGGTGTTGAAGTTCTCGACAGAACTCTTGGTGTTGATCTCCTCGACAGAACTCTTGGTGTTGATCTCGACAGAACTCTTGCTTGTCGACCAGTACTGTTGGGAACGGGAATGGCTTGGTTTGAAGGCATGGTGACAGGCTTGGATCGTTGCTGTTAAGCAAAAGCTCTGATACCATATAAAATATATAACTCGATATTATTCCATTGAAGTATGATACAGGTATTTATAGGCATTAATTGGTGATTGTTGATGATTATGAGGAGAGGATCTCGCTCACTTAATGCCAAATGAATGCTGATTATTTGACAGCTAATGGAATATACACAATCGACAGAACTCTTGGTATGGATGTTCTCGACAGAACTCTTGGTGTCGTGGTGTTGATCTCCTCGACAGAACTCTTGGTGTTGATCTCGACAGAACTCTTGGTGTTGAAGTGCTCGACAGAACCCGACAGAACTCTTGGTGTTGATCTCGACAGAACTCTTGGTGTTGAAGTCCTCGACACAACACCTTGGTGTTGATCTCGACAGAACTCTTGGTGTTGAAGTGCTCGACAGAACTCTTGGTGTTGAAAAGTTCTCGACAGAACCCTTGGTGATGATCTCCTCGACAGAACTTTTGGTGTTGAAGTTCTCGACAGAACTCTTGGTGTTGATCTCGACAGAATTCTTAGTGTTGAAGTTCTCGACAGAACTGTTGGTGTTGAAAAGTTCTCGACAGAACTCCTTGGTGTTGATCTCCTCGACAGAACTCTTGGTGTTGAAATCCTCGACAGAACTCTTGGTGTTGATCTCCTCGACAGAACTCCTTGGTGTTGAAGTTCTCGACAGAACCCTTGGGGATGATCTCCTCGACAGAACTTTTGGTGTTGAAGTTCTCGACAGAACTCTTGGTGTTGATCTCGACAGAACTCTTGGTGTTGATCTCGACAAAACTGTTGGTGTTGAAAAGTTCTCGACAGAACTCCTTGGTGTTGATCTCCTCGACAGAACTCTTGGTGTTGATCTCCTCGACAGAACTCCTTGGTGTTGAAGTTCTCGACAGAACCCTTGGTGATGATCTCGACAGAACTCTTGGTGTTGAAGTTCTCGACAGAACTGTTGTTGTTGAAGTTCTCGACAGAACTCTTGGTGTTGAAAAGTTCTCGACAGAACTCCTTAGTGTTGATCTCCTCGACAGAACTCTTGGTGTTGATCTCCTCGACAGAACTCCTTGGTGTTGATCTCCTCGACAGAACTCTTGGTGTTGATCTCGACAGAACTCTTGCTTGTCGACCAGTTGGGCATCTAATACTTAGAGTGCAAGTGTTTGGTTTTCTCCAGATTCCCTGTAAGAGTTGATCCCATCATAGAATAGCTCTTGCCGAGCTTGAAATACGATAACTACTACTTAAGGGTAGTAGGTCGGGTTGAACTCGTCGAATAGCCGCGATCAATACCATGGGTTTTGACTGTCAATAATATGATGATTTTTCAGATGATCTGATCTGCGAGGTATGATGTCTAGAGGTTCGAGATGATTGGACCTCGACTGATCACGTAGTCATCCTTGGTTCATGTGCTACATGTGTCAGGCATTGACCTTATTTGATGTGATGTGGAAGCAACTAATTTTTAATGATTTCTTGTAATATATTTACTCTTATTTGTGTCATGAGCAGCACACACTAATATCAGCCCATAAAATGAAAAAATATTTATCCATATTAAAGGGATATTAATGTGCAAAATATTATGTCAGTTATGCTTATTAATTCAAGAATTATAGCCTTGGCGTGACGGTTGAGGTTGCTGCCATGTGATTATGAGGTCACAAGCTGTCGAGATGAATGTCATGCTGTCGAGATCAAGCTGTCGAGATCAAGCTCAAGCTGTCGAAGATCTGAAAGGAAATAGAAAATCAGAAATCAATTTCCTTTTTGTTGACAAAAACCACATAACAGGTGGAGCATGCAACTGTAGAAACATAAAGATCTAACATAGAGAAAGCAATGGCTGAAAGAATGCAAACGAAGAGGAGAGGAGAAGACCAGTCACCAGAGAAGGCAAGGCGAACGGAGCGGCGTCGATGGCCCTAGATCATGACATTTCTTGAATCCTTTCTCTTTCTTTAGTTCCTGCAGTGCTCGACGGTGCTCGAGGGAGAGAGAGGGTGAGGTAGGGAGAGACTGCAGGTAAAGGTAAAGAGGTTTCCAATTATCGAGGCAACCACTACACGAATTGAAACACCACCAGAGTGCACCCCAAAAAACTGTGGCGAGTTAGTATCCAGAACATCACCGCGAGAAGGAAATATAGCGAGGAAGGAGAGATGTTCCAATCTTCGAGTTCGGTGAGTCCACCACCGCCAAGATCCATTGTGATACAACCTACAGTCATGAGCAGTGCCAAATAATGGCAGATCTGAAACAAAAAAATAAGAGACAACATACTTATGCCCATCTGAGTTAACGTCAGACTTGAAACCAAAAGATAAGAAATAAATTATAATGAAATTTTCATTTTCACCTTCTCTCGTCAATATCCTTGTTTTCGATGATTTGTTTTTTCATTCGTCTTGTTGCATAAGCTGTCGAGTCTTTGGAAGAAAGAAAAATGAGAGAATGATAAGAAAACACATAAAAGAGTGAAAAAGAACATAAAAATGAGAGAGAGAGATTGAGACATAAACGAAATAACAAATGGGAGTGATGTTTTCCTTCTTTTAGAAAGCAAATGAGGGGTGGTACTATTTTGTAGAGAGGAGGGAGAGATAGGTCAGTGAATGAAAGAAAGGGAAGCGTGAGATGAGAGAAGCGGGACCTTTTGAATTTGAATTTTGAAAAAAGAGAAGAGTGTGAGAGAAGCTGGACCTTTTGTCCTGTAACTGTGGTTGCTTTGGTGGTGACATTTGTGGCAAATTATTTTGTGCTTGTGAAGTGTGTTGACGAAGGGAATGGCTACTTAACTGACACGTGTAAAAATGTTACTCAAACAATGACTCATAGATGTATTATTAATAGATGACATCAAGGGTCTCCCCCTGAATTTAACAATTTTGATATATAAGATAATTCTAGTATTTAGGCGATAGTTGATGACCAAATTCAATTAAGTGATCTGAAAACAAAATACATAGATGTATCAGAGTAAGATCGGATGCTGATCAAAAATATTGATTTAATCAATTTGTACCAAATTTATTTATCATTAAAGAGCATTAGTACCAAATTAATTTGACAATGAATATTAGCGCATTAATAAATAACCACACAAATGCTATGTGTGAAATGCTATGCACGATACTTCAGTTCTGGCGTATTCATCGGAATGTGAACATCGGACGGTGAGTTAGTCAGATTTTCACGTGTTCATCATACCTTTCTTTTACTCCCCCTTTTGTCATCAAACAAAAAGAGTGTAAAAACACATCATAGTCATAATAAGACTTAGAAAAATTTGAATATAAGTCAGATAATTAGAGCAAAAATAGTGTATATATATAAGTGTATCAACAAAAATAAGAAATATCACTTAGTACCAAAAAAAAAATTAAAGCAAAAACAAAGTTTAAGGGTTTGGTAGAGGTGGTGGAGGGATGTTGAGACGTTCATAAAGTAATTTCAGAGCAGTCTCCAGCTGAGTGACTTTCATGTTGGTGGCCTTCATCTCTTCAAATTCTGCTTTGGGAATAGTGACCATCTCAACTGCAGAAGTAGAAGATCCAACTTCTGGTACAGGTGCAGGTTTCATCTTCTGATGCTCTGCTAGCACCCAGTTAGATAGCTTAAGTATCAATTCCTTCTTCCTTTGAGCTCTTAGATAGAATGCGTCATTTGGTATAGACCATTTGAAGAAATTTCCAAGTCTTCTGAGCTCAGATGCTGTTTGAATTTCCCATTGATATTTCACATCTTCTGGATACAGCATATTCATGAAGATGATTTCTCTGTGAAGAACAACATCAGCAGTGAAAGAGTCAAACCTATTTCCAGCTTCTTCTCCCCATAAACTTCTGATAAAGACACTCAAGGCTTCACAAGTGAAGAAGAGTGCTTCATTTTCTGCCAGGTAAATTCTTCGCAGATTTTCCCTGTCATCTTCTTCTAGCACTAGGGGGACGAAGTATGGTAACATAGCTTTGGCTTTCCAAGACTCATACCATTGACTCCAAGTAAATCCAATGTCGAAGTGCTTGGTCACAGCAGCCCATTGGTCATATATCTTCATGCAGTCAAAAGGTCTGATTACTGAGCATCTGAACATATCATCGAAGTAAACTGTTCTAAGATTGATGTCAGTAATTCTGCTGATTGTGCCAACTGTGGGAATAGTGGCCTTCTCAGCATTGCAGCAGTTTGAGGAGCCAGTTCTCCATTCATCTTCCTTCAGAGAAGTCAGGTAAAACCTTCTGGCATGATCCTCAGAGATCTTGGCAATAGGAAGCATAGAGAATTCCTTAAGGTTGTACTTTTTAGGTGCCTTCTCATACTCCTTTAGCCAGATCTTGCTGAATGGCTGCTTGCCCGGAGCAGGTTCTTTCCTTTTCCCAGGGATAGACCAAGGTAGCCACCTTTGTCTATCTGGTACTATCTTAGCGAAGCAGAAGAAGGATCCTGTCTTTGTCGATTACTTCCATCTTCTTCATTTCAAGACAGTGTGCCATGAAGGCAGCTTCTTCATCTGTGATCCATCTTCCGCATTCTTCCAACGTGAGTGGTTCAGATTGTGGTAGGGATCTGGGAAGATCAATAGAGAAGGGAATTGCTCTGCTTCCGGATGCTGGTCTCAATCTTCCTTTAAATGACATTTGGAAGTGGTCTTCTCCATCCTTGAAGGTTGCACTTATTGGAGAGGCAATCTCCAATCTGGCAGCTCCAGAGGTGAAGGTTTTCAAATGCCATGTTGAGGGACGATTGTAGATGCTATTATATATCTCATACTTAACAAACTGTGGTTTGTATGAGACATTTTTCCTTCCACCAGCGTCTGTAGGTTTAAGGGTAATGGAGAGTAAGTTGGGAGTGGTTTTGGTGATTTTGTAGGTTTTAGGTGTGTAGGGTTTGAAGGGATTAATGGGAGGTATTTTGAATAACAGATTGAAGGGATGAGAGTGAAGTTTGGAAATATATGAAGTGAGTGAAGTATTTAAGGAAATTTGTGGTAGGTTAAGGTTGAGTGTAGTGGATGATGGTTGGGTAGGTTTAGAGAGTTGAGGTTTGTTGGAGGCTCATTTTGGTTTTCCTGGTTTGTGTTTGTGGTTGTGAAGCAGGCAGGAGGTGGTGCAGGAATAACATCATGAGCATCAAATCTGATCTTGATTCATCGCCAGTAAAATCAAGTACCTTTGGGTCAACTTCGATGGCTTGACCAACCTTCTTTTGGACCTCCGGTGACAACAATGGCGGGGAGGAGGAGGAGGGATTTGCTTCCCTTGACCGGACGCTGAAACATCCTTTTCAGATGCTGGTCTAAATTGTTTCTCCAAGACCTTTCTGATGGGAATTCTATCCTCATCTTCTGGTTCTTCAACAGTAGGTGCAGGTGCCACCTTCTGCTTTGTTCTTCTGGTCTCCCTTCAAGGGGACTCAAGAGTCTTTTCACACCAGTCATTGAGCTCGGTGGTTTTCTTTTCGACTTCTCCTTCTGTTGCTCTATTTTCACTTTCTTGATCATAGGCCTGTAATAAGTCGCATCCCCACTGCATCGTTGACTCCAAAGACTTCTGGACGAACAACAGCACCAACACCAATGTATTTTTCCTTTTCCTCTGTGTTGATGGAGTCAGTCAGCTTCCTTACAATGCCGTCTTTGACCATCATAATGGAGAGAAGAACTCCATATGGGATTGTCTTGATTATGTTCTTCTTATCAACATTCTTCCTTGAGAAGACAAGGGCATTTATCAGATTGTTGATAATCAACCTTGGCAGATTGATTTTCTTTCCATCCATGTAGTTCCTCATAATGAACTTCTGCTCGTAGTTCACTATGTCACTTGACCCAGCCTTCAGAATCATGCTCTTGGTGATGATTTTGTGCAGTACACGGTAGTGGCTTTTCAAGTCTTTAGCCGTGGGAGAGATGTTCTTCTTCTTCTTCAGTTCACGGTAGTTCTCAAACAGAGCTTCATTGACTCTCTCAAGTCCTCTGTAAGCATCAGCCCAGTTTGGCGATGGCGATTCCTTCACACGGACACTTGATTGTCTGAGCAATAGAGTTGATGGTGAGGCGTAGTTTGAATCCTCTGATGTGACCTTCTATTATTTCCCCCGGAAGTAAGTATGCACTTCCCCAGAATTCCTTAATGACGTAGCTCAGTACGTCCACTGGTTCCCAAATGAAGTAGTTCTTCCATCCCAGTTTTTCAAGACCTTCTTCAAAGTCAAAACCATATAGCTTGAAGTTTTTGAAATCAACCCGGTTCTCATTCAGAAGTTTTGCCTCAGAGAGAACATCGAAGGCAGCAATGTATTGTCCAACCTTCCTGTCGGCCATTGTAGCACTTGAAGAGAAGGTGATGGAGGTTTTAGGGTTCGAAAACACACACAGAGAGAGATAGAGAGAAAGAGAGAACGAGTACGGTTTTGCAGAAAACGCAGAGTGGAGCGAAAAATGTGGAGTAGTGGGAAAGTTAATAGAGAATGGTATAGTTCTTTTTCAAAATATCGCTTCGTATTTCCACATAAAAAATTAAATCAAAAAGAAAAGAAAATAAAGATTTGCCTTTTCATTAAATGCAGACGCCAAATTAAAAGTAAAAGATTTTATTGAAAACGTAAATAATCATGACTCAGTAGATATGATGAGACGCTTGAGTCCTTAACACGTGTGACACGTGTGGGTGTGCTCAGACGCACGCAACCGATTCACCGGATGATGAGTTATGATGCATATGACAGATAAGATGCTAATGCACATACATGCTTATGTCATATTAGATGCTGAGATTTTGTTTATTTTCAGACGCTGAGATTAATCATTCTTCTATAAGATGAAAGTTTAAATTTCTTCTTATAAAATTGAATCTATCTTCAGCAAGGGGTTTTGTAAATATGTCACCACGATGATCGGTGTCTACAAATTTTATTTCTAGAATACCCTTCTGAACATAGTCTCTTATAAAATGATGCTTAATCTCAATGTGCTTTGCTCTAGAATGCAATATAGGATTTTTAGTAAGACATATGGCAGATGTATTATCACAGAAGATAGGAATGTTACTCTCTTTTATCAGGTAGTCTTCAAGTTGATACTTCATCCACAGAAGTTGAGAACTGCAACTTGCTGCTGAGATGTATTCAGCTTCTGCTATTGAGAGTGCAATTGTGCTTTGCCTTTTGCTTGACCAAGACACAAGATTAGCTCCAAGGAATTGGCAGCCTCCACTTGTGCTCTTTCTTTCAATTCGATCTCCAGCAAAGTCAGCATCACAAAAACGTACTAATTTGTAATCTTTTGATTTCTTATAAAGCAAACCAAGATTAGTAGTTCCTTGCAAATATCTGAATATTCTTTTAACAGCACTTAGGTGTAATTCTCTAGGATCTGATTGAAATCTAGCACACAGGCAGACACTGAACATAATGTCAGGTCTTGAAGCCGTAAGATAAAGTAGAGATCCAATCATACCTCTGTACATTTTCTGATCTACCTTCTTACCAATTTCATCTTTATTAAGAGTACAAGTAGGATGCATAGGTGTACACATAGGCTTGCAATCCAGCATCTTGAATTTCTTTAATAAGTCTTTGATATATTTGCTTTGATGTATGTAAATACCATCATTGCATTGCTTGATTTGTATTCCAAGGAAAAACTTTAATTCTCCCATCATGCTCATCTCAAATTCAGCCTGCATAAGCTTAGAAAATTCTTTGCAAAGGCTTTCATTAGTGGCTCCAAAAATGATATCATCAACATAGATTTGAACAAGTATGAAATGCTTGTTTGAGGATTTTCTGTAAAGAGTAGTGTCAACTAAACCTCTTGTAAATCCATTTTCCATTAAAAAGGAACTTAGTCTATCATACCATGCTCTGGGAGCTTGCTTAAGACCATATAGAGCCTTTTTAAGTTTAAAAACATGTTCTGGAAATTCAATATCTTCAAAACCAGGAGGTTGTTTAACATAAACTTCCTCAGTTATAAAACCATTTAGAAAAGCACTTTTCACATCCATTTGATATAGAGTTATCTTATGATGTGCTGCAAATGAAAGTAAAATGCGAATAGCTTCTAGTCTAGCAACAGGTACAAAAGTTTCAGTGAAATCAATACCTTCTTCTTGTGAGTAACCTTGAGCAACTAACCTTGCTTTATTTCTCACAACTTTACCATCTTCATCAAGCTTATTTCTAAATACCCATTTAGTACCAATAGCTTGCTTATCTTCTGGTAGAGTGACTAGCTTCCATACATCATTTCTTTGGAACTGATTTAGCTCATCTTGCATTGCTAGAATCCACCCTTCATCTTCCAAAGCTTGATAAATCGTCTTAGGTTCCATTTCAGAAAGAAGTGCAAAATCAGCATGCTCCTTGAAAGAGGATCTGGTTCGTACTTTATCACCAAGTTCTCCTATGATTTGATCTTTTGGATGATTGGTTTTGTACTTCCAGCTTTTTCTTGCTTCAGCTTCCGCTTGAGTAGAATTCTTCGTCTTATCACCACCGGATGATGAAGATGCATGTTCACCGTCTGACTTGTCACCGAGGTTTAATTCTGAAAATAACTCATCTAGCTCTGACATAGCAGTGTCAGGCTTCTTATCATCAAACTTGACATGAATGGACTCTTCAACTGTCAAAGTTTCTTTGTTGTATATTCTAAAAGCTTTAGATCTTTCAGAATATCCCAAAAAGATTCCTTTGTCAGCCTTGGAAACAAACTTACCAAGCTGATCTTTAGTATTCAAGATATAACAAATACAACCAAAAGGATGAAAGTAAGAAATGTTTGGTTTTCTACCTTTCCACAATTCATAAGGAGTCTTATTCAAAATAGGTCTTATAAAAATTCTATTTTGAATATAACAAGCTGTGTTTACTGCTTCTGCCCAAAAATGTTTCGCAATATCAGCTTCATTGATCATGGTCCTGGCCATTTCCTGGAGGGACCTATTTTTCCTTTCTACAACACCATTTTGTTGAGGTGTTCTAGGAGAGGAGAAATTGTGGGAGATGCCATTTTCTTCACAAAATTTTTGAAAGTTCTCATTTTCAAATTCTCCCCCATGATCACTTCTAATAGAAGAAATACAGATGCCTTTTTCATTTTGAACTGATTTGTAGAAAACAGTAAATACCTTAAAAGACTCATCCTTGTGGGCAAGGAATTTAACCCATGTCCATCTAGTAAAATCATCAACAATGACTAATCCATATTTCTTTCCAGTTAAAGAGGCTGTCCTTATGGGACCAAAAAGATCAAGATGTAAAAGTTCAAGTGGTCTCGAGGTTGAAACAATATTTTTTAAATGAAATGAAGTTTTAACTTGTTTTCCTCTTTGGCAAGCATCACACAGGGCATCAGATTGGAACTTAAGATTTGGTAAGCCTCTAACAAGATTGTGCTTGTTTAACTTTGAGATTAACCTCAAATTGGCATGACCCAATCTTTTGTGCCAAATCCATTGCTCATCTTCAACAGACATAAGACACTTGACATCTTGTTTTGCAAGTTCAGAAAGATCAACTTTATAAATGTTTTGTTTCCTCTTTGCTGTAAAGAATATAGATCCATCATTTTTGCTTTTTACTGAACATCCATTTTCTGTAAAGACAACATTATAACCACTGTCACATAATTGACTTATGCTCAGTAGATTATGTTTAAGTCCTTGAACATATAAAACATTATCAGTAGAAGGAAGAGAGCCTTTACCTATGCGACCAATTCCAACTATTTTACCTCTCTGGTTTCCTCCGAAACCAACGAATCCAGCTTCTCTAGGTCTTAGTTCTTGGAAAATATGCTTTTCTCCCGTCATGTGACGCGAGCATCCACTGTCTAAGTACCAAGATTGGTGTGTTGACTTTGTTGCTAAGCAAGTCTGCAACATAGACTATTTTATCTTTAGATACCCATATCTTTTTGGGTCCTTTCTTGTTAGCTCTTGGAGGATACTTGTCCTTCTTAGTTGTAAACACATTACATGCACTTTTCAGATGACCAGATTTATTGCAGTAAGTACAATGCAAGCATTTACTATGATTATTGGATTTATCAGATGCTGAATCATTTTCCAAAATGGGTTCATCTGATATATAACCAAGACCATGAGTTGTCGTTTTACTGACACCCCAAATCATAGAAGCTTGCTTGCTTCGAGTTACACCCTCTGCAAGAAACTTTTGAAATGCATGTTCATAGTCATTTGATTTGCAGTTAGGATTGCCTGTAACTATAGAGCTTTTGACTTGAGAGCTCTCAGCTTCTGGTTACTTGTTGGCTTCAAGACGCTGGTTATCCACCAAACGCTGATTTTCAGTTTTCAGTTTCTGGTTCTCTTCATTGAGTACAGAGTTTTCATTGTGTAAAGAATGAAAATCTTGTGATAGTTTTGAAAATTTCTTTTTCAAATTCTTATACTCAATAGAAAGAGTGGCAGAATCCTTTAACAAATCCTCAAAAGCAAGTTGAAGTTCAGAATAAGAGTCATATATTATTACCTCTTCAACTTCTTCTTCTGAATCAAGATCAGTGTCTGCCATAAGGGCAATGTGAGCTTCTTCTTCTTTATCTTCCTCAGAGGAGGATAAGTCAAGATCTTCCCATGTTGCCATGAGACCTTTCTTCTTTTTCTTGATGGAGCTTCTTGTGGGCTTTTCCTTAAGATTAGGACACTCGGACTTGAAATGTCCAGGCTTCTTACATTCATAGCAAATGACTTGGGCTTTGTCCTTGTCTTTGCTTTCCTTCTTGTCCTTTGTATCTTTCTTCTGAAACCTCCTTCTGAAGTTTCTCTTTTTCCACATTCTCTGGATCTTCTTGGATATGAAAGCTAGCTCATCATCTGATCCATCATAATCTCCTTCTGAAGCTTCATCATCTGATTCTTCTTCTTCAGCCTGAAAAGCTTTAGAAGTACTAGGTTTATGTTGATTAACTCTTAAAGCAATAGATTTACTCTTCTTGGTAGGTTCTTCTTCATTTAGCTCAAGTTCATGAGCTTTTAAAGAACTCATAAGATCTTCAAGCCGAAGGACATTTAGATCTTTTGCTTCTTGAATAGCAGTGACTTTGGGTCTCCACTGCTTAGTCAAACTTCTCAAGATCTTTCTCACATGATCAGGTGTAGTATAACTTTTTCCAAGGGCCTGCAACCCATGAACAAGTGTTTGGAACCTTCCAAACATAGTTTCAATGTTTTCTCCATCTTCCATTTTGAATAGCTCATACTGGCGAACCATCATGCTGGCCTTTGTTTCTCTTACTTGGGCAGAACCCTCATAAGACAAAACAAGAGAATCCCAGATTTCTTTGGCAGTATCAAACTTACCACATTTATCATATTCTCTTTCTGTCATAGCACAGATGAGAATAAATCTAGCCTTTTGATTGGTTTGATATCTCTTTTTCTGATCATCAGTCCAGTTTTCCCTAGGTATTGCAACACCAAGGGCATTAGCGGGAGAAATGTATCCACTTTCAACTATATCCCATAAATCAAGATTTTGTGCCTCAAGGAATGCTTTCATCTTATCTTTCCAGTAATCAAATTTTTCTCCATTGAATAGAGGAGGATGGTTCATATGACCACCTTCAGTAGACATGTTCTGATGGGATCTTTACTCTTAACACTGTTAAGTGCTCAACCAAGAGGCCGAGCTCTGGTACCAACTGAACGTGAACACAAGAAGGGGGGTTGAATTGTGTTGAAAACTTTTCGCAAACTTTAAGTTAAAAACACTTAGAACACAGGTTTTTCAAAACAGTTTGTTAAACGGATGCTGGAAATAAACCGGACGCTGGAAAAGCAGTTTGTGAAAACTTGTTTTTAACACAGCAGGATAAAGATAAATAGAAAGCAGTAAAGCAAAAGACATAGAGATTTATACTAGTTCACTACCAAACTGGTAGCTACGTCTAGTCCCTTCGTTCCTGAAGGATTTTCCACTATAATCAATCTGATTACACTTTCCTCAAGAGTATTCTTCTGTCACAACCTTGACAATACTCTCAACTTCTCAAAACGACTCAGTACAGTCGAGCCTTTGAGGGAACAGTCTTAACTAGGCCAAAACAACTTTTACAAATAGGTTGAATACAAGTATAAATAACTCTCACAGAGAGGATAAAAAATTAAGCTCAATATAGAAATGCTTTCTAAAAGAAAGTGTCGGACGCTGAGTTCAGTTCTTGTAGTCCAGAGACTAGGCTCGAAACTTGATTGCTCACAGAAGCAGTGCTTTCAGAGTATTGACTCTTTGTAGTGTATAGTAATAGTGCTTGTTCTCAGTAAATGAAGCAATATACTCTTGTACAGTTTCGGCAGTTTCAATTGTTTCGGCAGTTTTTTCAATGGATACCTTGGGGTATTTATACGAGTTCTAAAGGATATTACCGTTACAGTAAAAATGGCTCGTTTCCATTGAGTGAGGTGATTTCAATTAGCTGTCTCTTTCTTCCTTTCCAGAAAATATCTCAGTAGTACATATTACTGTTTTCGTACTACCTTGCTTTTCACAATTGCTTGTACGATTTTTGTCTTGTAGCTAAAGGTGTCACCTTTGATACCTCGTACAACAATTTTGGTGCATAAGATCAAATTTGAAATCCATTCCAGAGGATTCTGAGAAGAGGAGCAACAACGTGACCATCACGTGATATAAAATGAAGTTCAAACGCTCGCTCAGAATGGAAGATCGGACGCTCATAGCAATTGGATAAGACTAGTGTCACAAAAGGTTAATTCCAGATGCTCACGAAGACAGAATACTAGGATGAGTTGGATGCTGACACATGGAGTGTATCCTTCTCTTGAGAGCTTCTTCCTTCTTGTTTAAGTGGCAAAATTAATGAGGGTCTAAACTTCAAGAATTGTTAGAACATAAATTGTTCTCTTGTGAATATTTTGTTATCATCAAAATTAATGAGGGTCTAAACTTCTCAATCGTTTAGGTTCCACCACCTGTCCCATCCGGATCGGGAAACTCACCGTACGCCGTGTCACATCCTGCCTCACGGCTATGCCATCCTCTCGTAGTGTCTGCACCACGTCCCCAGTGTATACCACACGGCAGGAGATGGGGTCGAACTCCATCGCCGCGGGTTGTCCTATATCAGGGAAGTCAAAGAAGATCTCCGGCGACGTACTCATCGCCGAAATCCAAACGCCCTTCGCCATCGCCTGGGTAACCGTCATGAATTGAAAGCACCACGGGAAAGGGTCAACTTCTCAACAAATCAAGATAATCAATGCATAAAGCAATAAGCAGACACAACGTATATCATTCACAGAACGTGACTCAACTCTCTCACTCTAGACTCGACTCAACTCGCTACCCATTTTCTCTCGACTCGACAATTATTCCGGAAAGCAGACGCAGATCCATCAACTGACATACCAGCCATAGCCTTGGGATCTTTCGCTTCTCCCTAGGTAAGCAGCCCCGGTCCCTACGCTGCAACGCCTAGCTAATCCACCGTGAACGAAGGGGACCTAGCACCCTTAGTTGTCCGGCTCACAGCTCAAAAACGTTACGACAACTCGCCTAGCTCTCTCACTCGATGAACAGCTCGCCGCTTACGATAGTCAAGGAGTGATACACAAGATTACTTGATCGCATATCAAATAAAGAAAGCATGCTTAACATGAAGAAAACGCAATTCGACATTTTAAGCAATAACAGAATCCTGCATGAAGAAACGCAATTCAACAAGCAACACACAATTCGCAGCATATATTCAATCTCATATTAAATAATGCATAACTCAGTCATATCACAACATTACATGCTTGACACGCAAATCAAGGAATCCATCCCTCTGCAACTCGATGGAGTTGACAGAGAGGTACATAAATGTGGGGGGTTGGGTTCAGGAGACCAACCACAAGGTTTTCACCCACGAATGACTCGGAATATGTTCGACCGCACGACAACAATAAATGAAGGGGTTCGAAGACCCTAACTTCAAACTCGTAGAGTTCTCAGACTTCTTCGTATTTAAATAAGCATTTAAATAGTAACACAAGAATTTAAGCATCTCTGAAAGTTGTCCTTACATAGGGACATAAAAATAAAATTCTAAAATGTTTAGAAGTGCCCTTACCACAAACTGTTGTTAACGTCGCTCCAAAGTCTTCGGGTCCGCTTCGCTCAATCTCCGGTACTTCAATTCCTATTACCACATACAACTTAGTAAAATCTATAAATTCTAGTTAAACTTATGCCCTCGACTTATCCCTTTCCTAACCAAACTCCAACAAGCATTACAAATTAATGACACACTCAAAAACATTTGAAAAAGTAAGGTTTTGAGACAAATTCTTTTTTTTCTTGAACTTCAAGTAGGCGTAACTAATAAATCTTTCACAACCATAAAAAACTTAGCACATTTTCATGCAAGAATTCAAGCAAAGTGACATCAACTTCTTTTTCCCCAAAATCCTAATTAGGCCTCACGGCCTCTACTTGTTTTTTTTTTTTTTTTTCTCAAACTTTTGCAACTTATCTTTCCAACATCACAACCCTTTTTAAATCATTTTCTAAATACCAAAACAACATCAACTTCAATTAATACATCAAGTACACTTAAGCATATCAAGGGTTATGTTCCTAAAACCTTTTCCTTAACCAAATTAGTGCCCTTTTTCACAATTCTTTTCAACCATGCTTCAAAGCCAAAAAGTCATAAATCATCATTATAATCATGTTGGAAATTTAAAGAACAAAATGATCATTTCCCTACATGTCATTCTAGTCCCTCAAGAAACAATTTCTACATACACATAAGCTAACACCTATACTAACTCATGCATATCAATTCCAATAACCTTAAAATTTATTCTAAACAAGTTATCTAACACTTAAACATATGATTTAATATCAAAACCTCATGCTTCTCATGGTTCAAGAATAGGCAAAATCCCAAAATTACATGTTACTTAGTCTTAAACAAAACTATAGCCTAAATCAACATCTAATCACTTCCAATAACACAAATCCACAACCAATTGATTGATTCAACTAGGATCACATCATTTCCCCTTTTCTAACCTCTAGGGTTTTCGCCCTAGAGCATCAAGGGAAGGGTTTTAAGATGATTCATCTCCTTTTGTTCATCATCAACCAACAAGCAACAACAATCATCAATTAATCACAACTAGAACAACAATTAAACAACACAATGGGGGGCTGTTGAGCGCTATTTTAGGGCTTAGAAGAGGGAGGAAAAATTTTAATTTCATACTCAAATAAATGGTTGGAATGATAGCTAATGGTATAGAGAAGAAAACCTAGCATTTATACAAGATTTGGAAAGACAAAACTAACTCAAAAGGGGAGGGGGAGGCCGCGGCTGTTGAAGGAAAAAGGGGGGAGAAAATTTGTTTTCTTCACCTTAGATGATGATGGAGATGAAGATAGAAGAAAGTATGAAGAACTAGACCAAGCTTTGATGGAGAACCAACTTGAAAACTCAAGAAATCTTGGAGAAATGGCTATGGAGTTTCTTGCTTTTCTTGAAGAAGAAGAAGAAGTGGGTGTGAGGGTTTGAGGGGGTGCTGTCCACGAGTTGGCAGCCGGGGGGGGGGAGGGGTTTTATAAATTTTTTTCTCACTTACTCACTAAATTAAGACTTAATAATAAAAGGGTTTAAATAAAAGGTAAAATTTTGAAATAACCCACAAGTTAAGTGACACCTAATCACCTTTATTAGATGCTAATCACATCACTCACTCTATCCCATCTAATCTCATTCACTCATGATTCCCCTCTAATCTAGAATCTTAAGGTTTAAAAACACGGCGGCAAGAAACCGCAAAACCGATTAATTTCTCGCCAGAAAAATCTCGAAAAATTAATTTGCGAGAAATTAATTCTTCGCGTGATAATATTATTTCATAAATAATAAAAATAATATCAAACATACAAAAATAGTCACAACAAGTTACGATTCGATTTTCATCAAAATCGGGGCTCGTTTTAAATTTTATTTACGGCAGAAATCGCCGATTTGAAACGCAATAAACTTCGATAGAATTTTTCGACGATCTTCGAACCGTGAATCAATATAAAAATATTAATTCTTAATTATATTAGCTCTTGATTTAATTAAGTCACTTACTTAGGGAACAAGCAATTGCTTTATTAAAGCATAGTTACGACAAAAGTACAATATTACCGCTAATTAACGTATCGCAAAAATGTGTGTGTTACAATCATGGTGGAGAATTTGAAAATGAACAATTTCAAAACTTCTGTGAAAAGCATGGAATCTCTCACAATTTTTCATCACCTAGAACACCACAACAAAATGGTGTTGTAGAAAGAAAAAATAGATCCCTTCAAGAAATGGCAAGAACCATGATTCACGAAACTAATGTTGCAAAGCACTTTTGGGCAGAAGCAGTTAACACTGCATGTTATATTCAAAATAGAATCTATATTAGACCTATTTTGAATAAGACTCCATATGAATTGTGGAAAGGAAGAAAACCCAACATTTCATATTTTCACCAATTTGGGTGTGACTGCTTTGTTCTCAATACAAAGGACAGTCTTGGAAATTTTGATTGAAAATCACACAAAGCTATCTTTTTGGGATATTCTGAACACTCTAAAGCTTATAGAGTATATAACAAAGAAACATTAATTGTTGATGAGTCTATGCATGTGAGATTTGATGATAAGAAGCCTGACAATGAAACATCAAAGCTGGATGAGATCTTTGCAGATATGCAGATAAGCAAAAAAATAGATGATAGTGTCACAGGTGCTGACTCTGATTCTATGTCTAGTGACAAGACTCAAGAAAAGGCGACAACAGACTGGAAGTTCAAAACTCATCACTCAAAGGACTAGATCATTTGTGAACCAAGTGATAGAATTAGAACAAGATCAACTCTTAGGAAATACTCTGACTTTGCATTGCTATCAGAAATAGAGCCCAAGACAATTGATGAAGCACTAACAGACGATGGATGGATACTTGTTATGCAAGAAGAGCTCAATCAATTTCAGAGAAATGATGTTTGGAAGCTTGTGCCTCCTCCAGAGGATAAGCAAGCCATTGGAACCAAGTGGATTTTCAGAAACAAACTTGATGAAGATGGCAAAGTGGTAAGAAATAAAGCTAGACTTGTTGCTCAAGGGTATTCACAAGAGAAAGGTATAGACTATGAAACCTTTCCTACTATAGCTAGACTTGAAGCAATTAGAATATTATTATCATTTGTTGCACATCATGGCATTACTTTATATCAAATGGATGTAAAAAGTGCATTTTTAAATGGTTTTATAAATGAGGAAGTGTTTGTAAAACAACCACTTTGATTTGAAGATATTGCTTATCCATAGCATGTCTTCAAACTTAAAAAGGTTGTCTTTGGTCTTAAACAAGTCCCAAGAGCTTGGTAAGATAGATTGAGTTCCTTTTTAATGTCAAATGGTTTTGAAAGAGGACAAGTGGACACCACACTCTTTAGAAAATCATCTAAAAAGCATTTTATTATAGTTCAAATATATGTTGATGATATTATCTTTGGTGCTACTAATGAATCTCTTTGTGAGGAATTCTCTAAGCTTATGAGAATGAGTTTGAAATGAGTATGATAGGAGAATTAAAATTCTTCCTTGGTATTCAAATCAAGCAATGTCAAGATGGAACCTATATCCATCAGACTAAATATGTAAAAGAACTCTTAAAGAAGTTCAAGCTTGAGGAAACCAAACCAATGAGCACACCAATGCATCCAACATGTGCTCTCGACAAAGATGAATCTAGTAAAAAGGTAGACTAAAAGGTATATAGAGGCATGATTGGTTCACTCGTTTATCTTACTGCCTCAAGGCCTGATATTATGTTTAGTATGTGCTTATGTGCAAGATTTCAATCTGATCCTAAAGAATCTCATTTAACTGCTGTCAAGAGAATCTTTAGGTATCTCAAATGAACTACTAACCTTGGTTTACTTTATAAGAATTCAGAAAATTACAAGTTAGTAGGTTTCTGTGATGCTGGCTTTGCTGGAGATAGAATTAAAAGGAAGAGCACAAGTGGCGGCTGCCAATTTCTTGGAGCAAACCTTATCTCGTGGTCCAGCAAAAGACAAAGCACAATTGCACTATCAACAGCAGAAGCTGAGTACATATCTACTGCAAGCAGTAGCTCACAACTTCTATGGATGAAGTATCAGCTTGAGAACTATCAGATTAAAGAGAGTAACATTCCTATATACTGTGATAATACCTCTGCAATATGTTTGACTAAAAATCCTATTTTGCATTCATGTGCTAAATATATTGAAATTAAACATCACTTCATTAGAGACTATGTTTAGAAAAGGATACTTGAAATTAAATTTATTGATACTGACCATCATTGGGCAAATATCTTTACAAAACCCCTTGCTAAAGATAGATTCAACTTTATAAGAAAGAACTTGAATTTTCATCTTATAAAGGAATAAGTGTTTAATTTGAATATATATGTGCCTCTGATTTTTGTGCCTCTGAAATGTCTATATCTGATTGCATATGTGCCTCTATTTTCATGTGTGCCTCTGTTTTCATATATGCCTCTATTTTAAGTATGCGTCTGTTTTTGACATGTGCCTCTGTTTTAGTTATAGCGTTTTTTTTTTTTTTAATATACCTCTGTTTTATATATATTCATTATTCATTATTTAATTATTTATTCTTATTTGCATCATTTGTTGTTGTTAACTGTTTATATTCATGTAAGTCAGTTACAAGTTCCCTTTGGGAATCTTGGTGTACACGTGTCTCTCTGAGACTGGTTTATGCGTTAGTGGCTGAGATTTACTCTCATTGAGTCATTATTGTTTTTACTGCCTGAGGATAGTTTTACTGCGCTTCTTTATTGCTTTACTTGACACGTTTCATTTATGAAACGACAAATTTTTTAATTCATTTATTTTGAAAACTAAACAAGGCGGTTTGCCTTCTTCAACACGTTTATTTCCCACTCACCCCACTCACTTCACCCACTACTCACACTATCTCTCTCTGAGAAGCCACACTCTTGAAACCCTAAACCTCTATCTCGCTACCTGCTCTTTGTATCTCTCTGCTTCTCTGCAATAGTCGTTCCACAGTAAGTTGTATATAGTCCTGAACCAGAACCCCAACCTACTATGGCGAACTTCGAGCAACACCAACTGAAGGTGATGTGTGAACATCAAGTGGACTTCAAAGATTTGGTTGATAATGGGTATGCATTCAAAACTGATTTTGCTGATATAAGAATCATTGATTTCTTCTGCATGGAGAACTTCCCCGTCTATCAAGAACTAGTGAAGGAATTCTGGATGTATGCTAAATGTAAAGACAACACCATCCACAGCTACGTTCAAAGGAGAAACATTGTGATAACTCAGGATATAATTTCTGATGTTATCAAATGTCCTAATTTTGGAAGAGTAATTAAGTATTACTGGGAAAACGAGTATGGTGGAATGGATACCATCAACGATACAATCTTTGAGAAGCCTGGTGGTTCAAAGGCCATGGATATGAAAAACAAGTTTAGGGTGCTCTTCAAGATCATCATGAACTGCATAGTGCCAAAATCTGGGTCTGTGGACACTGTAAGCAGTGACCACAAGTTCATCATGTGGCATTACGAGGTTAAATCCAAACTCAATATGCCAAGTCTCATCTTTGACCACCTGCGCAGAAACGTTATGTTCTCCAGGAAAGGAAAGAACTTGAACATACCCTATGGAAGGATGATTTCTGTAATTTTCGATAATCAAGGCCTGATTAGGCATCTTCATGGGCTAAATACTGAAGAAGCTGGAGTTGCACTCCAAACCATGAGTATACCAACCTTCAACAGTGATAACTTGAAGAGGATGAGAGAGTTTTATCTTTAGAAATTATTACTGAAATCCAGAAGAAAGAGGAAGCTGCTGCCAAGCCCACTAGGAAAGGAAAGAGGAAGATTACTGAGGTTGCCTCTCTTGAGTCTACCAAAAGAGTAACAAGGAGTACTGGTATTTTGATTGGCTCCCATGCACCTTCACTGGTCCCACCAGTGAGACCTGGCTTCATGCCCTCAGCAATACCAGAAGAAATAGAAGAGAAGAAGGTTGAAGTTGATGAGATGATTAAAAAATCTCAAGAGGAATGCTGCTTATTCCATGAGGATCTTACACGGAAAAGGCTTCAGGATGAAGCCTCTGCTGCTGCAACTGCTCCTTCTGTGGTTGCCTCCACCACTACTGCTACCGTAACCACCACAAAGTTGAAGAGATTAACTAAGTTGGCTGATCTCCTTGCTGCTAAGAAACCAAAGGTACTTGACCAAGTTGTTAATCCTCTCAAACTCTACCTTTAAACACTATTCCTCCCATCCAACCATCAAAACCTATTCCTACTCCACAACCTTCTAAATCTATTCCTTCTCCCAAACCTTTTAAACCTTCACCTCCTATAAAGTATTTGCCTCCTTTACCCTCTGACTCCTCTTCATCTGATGATGATAAAGAAGATTATGTCCCATTGAGACAGAGATAGAGACCTATACCCAAAGTCTTAATTCCTTACATTGAGCCCCTCTCTGTTGCCCACCCAACAACAATCACTACTGCACCTATATCTTTACAATAACCCACGCCAATTCCTTCACCTCAACCACAAACAACTACGACAACACACCACAACCAGAACTCACTAAAACTCCATCACCACAACCTAAACCTACCACTCCTCCACCTAGTCCTAAATCACCTCCATTAGTTCAACCTGACCTAAACCTACCATCACATCTTGAAACAGAACCTGAGCCTATTATCGAGGAACCACAATCCCCTACACCTGGCTCTGATATGATTTGTGATGTTCAACCCCTCACTACCTTACAACCCCTTGCTATACTACTACCTTCACCACCACAAATCCCTTCCCTACCTCATTCACTATTTCTGCCTGAGCCTGAATCTACTAAAGAACTAATTGTAGATGATGACCTGGTCATTGCTGCTACAATTACTGCTGAAGTAGTTCAAGAACTTGAACTGGAAAATGATAATGTGACCATCATTGATCCACCAACCCTGCGGCCCCTGCTCCAGTTGTTCAAATTGGGTGTGAACCTCCTCCCAACCATTGGCGGTAGTAGTTGTGCCTCCTAATCCACGCCTCTTTGCTAGATATGAGGTGTTCAAGGCTAAGAGGAATTTTGAGCTAGATATAGAGAAATACATTGAAGAAGACAGAATGGATGGTGTTGGATCTGCTTTGGCTCTGGAAGCCTTCATGGATAACTAGTACTTTGTGAACTTTTTGTTTAAGAAACACAAAAGGGATCAACTTGAGAGAAACAGAAGACTCTTAACTGCTTCTGCTTAGAGGGTACCGCAAAGGGTTGTAACCGTTGCTGTTTAGGAACCAGAACCTGCTCTCATACCTCCACCTACCCCTGTTCCTCCACTTGCACCAGAACCAGTAACTCCTCCTCCTGCTTCAACTACAATGGTGACTCAACCTTCTGCTTCTGGGTCTGCTTCTGCATCCACCAGTCATTCTGTTGTTGTCCCTAAAGAGGTCTTGGACTGTAACACCCGTATTTTTACGATACGTTATTTAGCGTTATTATAATAGATTTTTGTCGTATTTATGCTATAACAAGCAATTTCTTGTTCCCTAAGTAAGTGAATTAATTAAATCAAGATCAAACTATATTTGAGAATTAATATTTTATATTAATTCATGGTTCGAATATCGTCAAAAAATTCTAACAAAGTTTCGTCGCGTTTCGAATCACCGGGTAGTTTTTATCCGCGAATAAAATTTTAAAGGAACACCGATTTCGATGAAAATCGAATCGTAACTTGTTGAGATTATTTTTGAGTGTTTTAGATTGTTTTTATTATTTATGATAATAAAACATCACGCGGTGAATTAATTTCTCGCTAAATTAATTTTCGTAATTTTATCGGAGGGTAATTAATCGATAACGTGGTTAATCTAGGTCGTGTTTTTAGTACCCTTAGACTCTAGGACCAGAGGGTAATCATGAGAGAAGAGAGATTAGATGTTTTAGACTAGTTGATTTGATTAGCATGTTTATCTTGTGATTTCATGATTTTTGGCCTACTCTTGAACTAGTGGAAGTATGGGTTAAAATTGTGAATTTTGTCGTAACGGTTAAATTGAATATTTTAGGTAATTTTAAGGTTTTTGGAATAGTTATGCATGAGTTAGCATAAGAGTTAGTTTATGTTTTGTGCAATATTTATGCTTGAAGGATTGGAGTGACATTTAGGACTTGATTTAGTTGTTCTTCAAATTCTTAGCATAATTATGGCCATGATTCTAGTGTTTTGAAAATGGTTTGTTTTGAAAGAACTCTTAAAACTCTTATTTTTGGAAATGTTTTAGTAAGTGATCTATGAAGCTTTGTGAATTGGTCTAATTGAAAGAACTCTTTGAGAACTCTTGTTTTTGAAAAGAAGATTTTAATTGTGAACTTAGATTTAATACTTGTATGTGATATGCTTTAGGCATTAGAAATATTATGAAAAGTGCTAATTGATTATGTTTATGCTTTAAGTTCAAGAAAGTAAGTGTTATGTGATTAGGTAATTTTCAAGAAAAGCGATTTTTGGTTCAAAAGCCGTATTTTTCCAAGTAATTAGAAATTAAATTCTTGAGTGTATTATTGATTTGGAAAAATGTCTTGGAACATATTTGATTTAAAATTTCCTTATGTGTCTTAATTGTTGTATGAAGTTGTTGAAACTTGATGTTGATGCTTGAAAATGTATTTGAAAATGATTTGGAGGTTGTCGTAGATATGAAAAGAAGATTTGTAAATATTTTTGAGGAGAAAAAGAGTTGGCCTAGGTGGTTTTTGGGAAGGAAATTTTGATTTATTAACTTGTATAAATGCTTGTATCAATATGTGTTTAGGCTTCGAAAAATTATGATTCCTTGCACGGTGTTACTTGAAGTTCAAGAGAGGTGTTTAGTTTCAAAATCTTATTCTTTTCAAATAAGTTTATGTTTCTAAGTTGTTATGTGTTATGTTACCTTTCCTAGAAGTGTTTTGATTTTAAAACTCCATTTGTTTTCAAGTAGCTAATGATTTAAATGCTTGAGTGGGTTTTTGGTTAGAAAAAGGGTAGGTTTGAGAGCTTAAGTTTAGTTAGAATTTATAGATTGTGCTAAGATGCTTGTGGTGATAGGAATTTCGAACTCGAAGATCGTGCAGCGTGGACGTGAAGCTTGCGGTGCTACGCTAGTTAGCATTTATGGTAAGGGGGCTTCACATTTAATAGTTGCTCTAGTTTGTTAGCGTAAGGGCAACTTTTAGATACGATAGGAATTTAATTTTAAGTGTTTATGCGAAGAAGTCTGAGAACCTCAGGGTTCGAAGTGAGGGTCTCGTACCGCTTCGTTTCATTACTTTACTGATATACTGAGTATTTAGTGGGCTTGTTTGCAAGTGGTTGGCAGTTGTCCCCAACCACCCACACTTGTTTGTTCCTCTCTGTCAACTCCACTGAGTTGCAGCGGGATGGATTCTGTGATTGATGGCCGTGATATGATTGGTTGCGTTGATTGCTTATTACTGTTGGACTGAGTTGTATTGTATTAAGCTTTGCATGAATATATATTTAACTTGCGGTTGAATCATTATTCAAATTGTTTCTTGAATTATCGTATGCGGCGATTTATTCGTTGGAGTGTGAGAGTTTAGTCGAGTCGTTGAGTGTCGTGACGTTTTTGGTGTTTCAAACTGAACTACCAAGGGCGGTGTAGAAGTCCGAAGCTACGGCTGGGTGGTGAAGAAGCCCGAAGCCAAAGCTGGTGTTCAGTGGCTCGAATAACCAAGGGTGGTGTGGAAGCCCGATGCCACGGCTGAGGTGGTGTAGAAGCCTGAAGCCACGGCTGGTGTTCAATTGCTCAGTTGGCATCTGGTGGTGTAGAAGCCCGAAGCCACAACTAGTGTTCAAATTGCGCAGTGGGCGTCTGTGTTGTCAAGGAACTTAACCTGAATAACCCGGGTGGTGATGAAACCCAAGGCTACGGTTGGTATTCAGTGGATGGATCGATGTTGCTTTCCGGAATTGTCGAGAATGTCTCAAGGGAGAGTATTGAGTGGCGTTTTGAGAAATTGTACATCTTGTTATCTTTTGTTTTGTGATTTGTTATTTCTATGATTATTTGAGAAGTTGACCCTTTCCCGTGGTGCCTTCAATCTATGATGGTTACCCAGGCGATGACGAGAACGCGGAGGACCCGTTGGCGGGCAATGAGGAGGAGGACCCCTTCGAGGATCCATGCAATGACTTTTATTTATCGTGATTGGCTGTTACACGCTTGTATTTCAGATGGCTGTATGATTTTGTTTATAGTGTACAATTGTTGTGGTAACCAGTCAAGCTTTTGGTGTTGTTCTATGTGTATTGCAAGGTAGACTGGTGGCATACTTTTGGAGCAGCCCCCTGTGTGGGTGTCTGCCGGGAGTACCCCGGGGTATGATTGTCCTCACGAGGATTCTCATACTTTAGGTGTATTTTCTTGCACATAGTTATGCACCGCTTTTATTTTGTATGCACTGATTATGTTTTGTATGTACTGGGCTGTCGTGCTTATATATATATTGTGTATCTGTTTCCAGTGCATAGTCTTGTGTCTTTAAGAGTGTGCTTTGCGGGCGCAGTGTTGTTTTTAAAAAAAAAAAAAATATACCACATTTTCTGAAGGACACAAGAGTACCTTTTTCTAAATCCATCGCATACAGGTTTAGTTTTGGTTTAGTAGCGGTCCGGAAACAGGTCGTTACATGGACCGACTTGTTGAAGACAACAAAAGCTTCAAGGAATTCATGGAAGTTTCGAACAAGAGACATGAGGATGTCTCTTCTATGCTGCAGTTTATAGTGGATTAGTTGAAGAAATCTTAGATAGCCTTTAGGTTTTTGTTCACCCTTTTGTTTTTAGCCGTGTACTTGTTTTTATCCTTTTAGTTGGAAAACAATTTTGTACTATGGTATTTTTACCTGAGGAATAAAATCATTATCTTTTGATACTTATTCTGTTTTAATTTTATCTTTCTCAAACTCTATTTTGACTATGATGTTCTTTATTTATTCTTAACCTTTTTGTCTGATGACAAAAGGGGGAGAAGAAAATATAGCAATATAGAGTAATTAATGAACCTGATGTATCAACCAAGTGTCGTCATGCATTACATTTTTGTATTATTTACTCTGATACATTAACTTGGAATGTATAATCTGATGAAGTGTTAATATATATATATATATATATATATATATATGCTCTGATAGATCTCTCTGTTTATGAAAGCTTTGATACTTTATTTAGAATGCTCTGATGTGATACATTCATCTTATGTGACTTTACACTTAGAAAGTATTTATATGTGCTTAATTCAGGGGGAGCCTCTAATATTCTTTTAAGTAAATATTTTTCTAACGGAAAATTGTTCATCAATCTATGCATTTGTCATCATCAAAAAGGGGAGATTGTTGGAATCAAGTGGATTCAGAAACAATGACCCTTAATTGTTTTGATGATAACAAATAGTTAATAGAACAATTTACCCTCTGATGTATTTGTTAGTGTGCAGAAGTCACTATTTATCAGAAAGAATTATATTAGAAGACTAAGTGAAAATGTCTATTTCACTTTCAGTTTCATAAATCTGAGTCTGGCATTAATCCTCTGAAAATTACTGACGTCATCGTCTGATAGCCTCACTCTGTCTTGGTCAACTCTCTGTTATCAGTCAACGCTCTGATAGACCATGCTCTGGTGAGACCATGCTCTGTCTTGGTCAACGCTCTATTTTTTGTCAACGCTCAATAGACTATGAATAGACTACTCAGTGGAAGCCTTCGTCTGTTTCTACAAGACTCTATTATATAAAAGGCCAACAAATTTTGTACTGAAGAACTTGCCTCTGTTTCAAGCTCACTCTGGTGAACAAAGTATCTCAGTAACAAGCATCGTCTGTTTGACAGATGCTCTGATTGGAAATCAGACTGAGTGTTCATTAAAGGCTACTTCATATATTAAAGAGATCTCATTGATGAGTGTTTTAATGTACGAGAAATCAAAGGCCAAAGGGAATGTCAATGGATATAATCATCAGAAAACTTGCTCAAGAAGTGACTTATTTTCAAAAGATCATAAGGGACAAGATCCTGCAAAAGTCTGCTGTGTCAGTATGCAAGCACAGAGTGGAAAACGACGTGACTTGCTAAAGCCACAAAAAGGGGATCTGAAGTTTTGTCCATTGTTGAAAGAGCTGTTAGGACACAATGGCACTATTCACAACCCTAGCTATATATACCTTACTTCTCTCACTGAAGTAGGTGAAAAAAAAAGCGAAACAAAAACGTGATACAAGTGAACAACCAAGAATCATTCCAAGTATCTGAGATTACATTGAACAAGTACTTAATCGTTTTATTATTTCTGTTTGAAAGTTATTTCTTGTGCTTAAGTTTTTCATTGTATATTCTCTCTGTTGAGAGTTATTTGATATTGTTTCAAACCATTTTTGAACATTGTATCTAGCCCAATAGTGGCTGTATTCCTTAGAGGCTTGACTGCACTAAGTCGTTCTAAGAAGTTGTGAGTATAGCCAGTTTGACAGTATTATACTCTCAAGTGTAATCAGGTTGATTATATTGGAGAAATTCTTCAAGTGTGTGAAGGGACTAGAAGTAGCTATCAGGTGATAGTGAACTAGTATAAATCACTGTGTCATTCTCTTCTCTTCTCCTTACTTACTTTGTTATTTTATTAACAAGTTGTTTTGAAACGGTTTTCATAAATACTCATGTTTTGCGAAAAGATTTCTAAAACCCAATTCAAACCCCCCTTTCTTGTGTTTTTGCCACGTTCAATTTCATATATCCAACATAGCACATAACTCATCCAACCAACATAGGCAATTCAAAGATAAAAGCAACTAACATAGGCAATTCAAAGATAAAAGTCAAAGCATGCAATTCAGGTACTTCAAACTTATACTGCCAAATAGTCGAACACACAATCATATCAATAGTCAGTCATAATATTGAATAATATTATTATGGAAACTCCCAACACTTGGTATCATTCCCAATGAAACGTCCCAAGTTGGCTTAAGCATCATAGTTTCTTAATGGGCGAAGGGTTGTGATCCCTTTTGCCACATTAAATTTTAAAAGCTAGTATTGCCTCCCCGGTATGTTAGCCGACTTCCCTACCTTATCTAAGCTTGTGGTGGTAATCCTTAAGTTCCTAAACAGGTTGTTGCCCTCTCCCTACACAGCCACAAAATCAGTTTTATAATTCGCAATGAATATGTTAACGGGATCATCGAACTGTGTAAAATCAAATAACAATGACCTTATCAACCTCAGGGACCAAAATAGAACAAAAATACCAAAAAAAAAAAAGGGACCAGAATAGATATCAATAATCTATATCAAATTCAGAAGAGCTAAAAGTGATAAATTTAGTTTTGAACGAATACACGAGAGTTACGATACCGAAAAATCATAGCAAGGACCAAAATAGTACGTAATCAAACATAGGAACTGAAAGCAAACACTCTACTAACCAAGAGGCAACTGAAATCAGTGATGAATATAAGTGCTTACCACTTCCCCAAAGAGGAACTGAAGCCAAACTAAGCACTAAACCGCATACTCGCATGTTTAGGCACTGTATAGACTAACAGGGCCCTAAAATATCAAAATAACTCAAATGAACACCAAAACAAAGAGACATTTAGAAAAATCGAAACCAAAATGGAGGATTCAATCTTAGAAATCTTACCAAAATAGCAAGATGACGCCAGTACCAAAAGGATCACGAGAAACCGAACACGACTGTGGTGATGATAATTAGTATGATGGAACCAACTCTAAAGATGTAGAATTGGTCCTTGTTATGAGAAGGGATGAAAATGACAAGAAAGGGAGGGAGAAAGGTCTCTAAGACATGAGAAAATGAGTATTTATAGAAGTTGATGAAAGGCACCTTCACGTCGCAAACAAGTCTTGTTCACATTATGAACCCAAGTTATTGACATGTATTTCGTATGTGTCAAGCGAGTCGTATGTGGAACATACACGAGCATGAGTCATTGATATCTCGCATCGTGAAACAACACGATTTACGTCGTGAAGACCGTTTTTTGCGTAGCAAACAAGGTAAAAGTAAAATTGTTAGTTTTAGTCTCTCTATAACCTTAGGACTATCAAAACCTTAATATAAGGTCCTAATCCATGGTTTCTAATCACAATTAAGAAACTATACTATCATACTTACACAGACAACTATACTACTAGGGTTCTAAGTATTGAGATGTGACATTACCACCCTTTAAAAGAAATTTCTTCCTTGAAATTTTGACGTTCATAAAATAGATTGGGACATTTTCACAACAAGTTGTCCCAAGGATTACAGAATGAGTTCTTGGATATAGATGATATCTCAGAGATAGAATACGTTTAGCTGAAGGAATGATGATATCAAAAAAAGAAATGATTCCTTAAGGTTCTACCTAAGGCTTGTTACTCAGATTATCGCACTTTCTCTCACCCTTCACAAGTTATCGGGTGATTAGTCCCGTAATTGGTTGTCGAGTGAACAGAAACTGTAATAATTGTAAGAGTAAAAGGTGCACACTTATCTTATGTCGATCTAAAGCATTCTCCTTGGTAATCTTTAGCAAAGCTCTGGATGAAAATGTTTCCAGACACATTGTCATCTACAACACTCTACAAAAATTCATCGAGGTATAATGCTACTACCACACACTTTGATTCTTTCTAATCATATTTTTTCAAACTGTCTAACATTTCTTACTCATTCTAGTCTTCTGGATTCTCTCTATCTTAAACTAACTTTCTCTTTAACTCCTTGCATATTCTACATCTTCTATTTACCACTTCTTTCCTTCCGTGCCTTGAGATCAGTTACCATTGTTCATCATTTCCATATACTATCTGTATTACTTTTTACCACTAAATCTAATTTGCTTGTCTTCTTTAAATCTTTGTCTTCCTCCGTATCAGTTCAATCCTATAAGTATTGGAATAAGTCCACATCTGACCACTTACTTATTTAAGCTATCATTTTAGTATTTCAAAACTATAATCCCTCTTTTATCTTTTCTCGATTTTACTTTCTCGTCTCACAAATCCTAACGAAATTCTAATCTAGTACTTTCTTAGTTCCTAAATCAGTTGTCATATGTAAAATGTATTCTATAACGGTTAGATTCACAACCGATGTAGAAAGTTTTCTATTTAATTACAAAAATGCTATTGCATTTTTTATTTACATTGATTGTGAATTAACTGTTGTAATCTCTATTATAGAATCCATTTTTTGCACTAGTGAAATGGATAATAATGGCATGTGGAGAACATGGAAACGTGATTAGTATATCCAACATCCAATCTTATTTTTATGCATATTTTACTTGATTTACACACTAAATTTAGCATACAAGTGTGCAACGCAAACAAGGAAAGATGAATAAAAATAAGGACAAAACAAATACACTTCCCACTACGATTCGATGTGGTAATAACTACTCCCTCCATTCCAGATTGACTGTCGTTATAGGGAAAAAAAATCAAATTAAATGTCATTTTATTTTTTAACGCAGCATTTATTATTTTTTCCTAATTTTGCCGCTAGATAAATAGTGTTTACATCACTCTCAAGTTAATATATTCCACTATACATTTATGACAATTGTAACACCCGTATTTTTACGATACGTTATTTAGCGTTATTATAATAGATTTTTGTCGTATTTATGCTATAATAAGCAATTTCTTGTTCCCTAAGTAAGTGAATTAATTAAATCAAGATCAAACTATATTTGAGAATTAATATTTTATATTAATTCACGGTTCGAATATCGTCGAAAAATTCTAACGAAGTTTCGTCGCGTTTTGAATCACCGGGTAGTTTTTATCCGCGAATAAAATTTTAGATGAACCCCGATTTCGATGAAAATCGAATCGTAACTTGTTGAAATTATTTTTGAGTGTTTTAGATTGTTTTTATTATTTATGATAATAAAATATCACGCGGTGAATTAATTTCTCGCTAAATTAATTTTCGCGATTTTATCGGTGGGTAATTAATCGGTAACGCGGTTACTTGACGCCGTGTTTTTAGTACCCTTAGACTCTAGGACTAGAGGGTAATCATGAGAGAAGAAAGATTATATGTTTTAGACTAGTTGATTTGATTGGCATCTTACTTTATGGAGTTTAGGTGTCACACTTTTGGTGACTAATTATTTTATCCTTATTCTAATTCATTCTTAACCAAGTAAACAATGGTTTATTTTTTTTTTTCTTTTCCTCTTTTTTCCCTTCATCAGCGTGACCCCCGCCCCTTTTTACTCCCACTCTCATTTATCACTCACATTCTTTATTTAATTGGTTTTCAAGTGATTAATAATTGTTTTTTTAAGTTTTAATTCCTTGCCTTTTATTGGAAGCATCAGAACGTGACCCCCCTTTTTCTACCCCTCATTTCTTTTTCTTCTCTTCTTCTTGTTCAAGTGGAGGAAAGCAAGCAAGCTAGGTTTCCATGGCTTCTCACCCACTCCTTCCATGCAAGATTCCTCTTTATTTCTTCCATCTTCTTAGCTCCTAGTTCTTCTTCTTCTTGCTACCATCCTTCCCATCCTAGAAGTAAGTATGGAGACCCATTTTCTTGCCCCCTTATTCAGCCCCAAATCATGGGGTATATGTATATATGCATAGGATTGAGTTTTCTTGCTTTTAATCTTGATTTATGTCTTGTTTATCACTTGATAATGATCAATGGAAGGTATGAGCACAATATCCCCAATTTTATTGAACCCTAGGTGTATGACCTAAGGATTTGGGATTTGTGTGATTTTCCTTGTGAATCTTTTAAATTTGATTGTGTTTCTTGCTTCCCAGTGGTTGATAATGTTATTGTACTTGTTAGAATTTAACTTGAATCAAAGAATTGTTGTGTTGTTGAGGAATCCTATTCTTGAAGAGGATAAAAAAATTGAGTTTGAGCTTGATGAGTGCCTATGTTTTGATAATTGATTAGTTGATGATCCTTGTTTCTTGATTAGAATAATTGTGTTGTGATTGTTGAAATGGTTGAATCAAGGGAGTTAGTAAAATTTGATTGAAAACCTTTGTTCTTGAGAGACTTGAAAACATTTTTGGGACTTGATTAAACTTTGCCTTGAGCTATAGTTTGTTATGTTGTGAAAGGAATTTCAAATGAATTGGTGTTGTTTAATTGTTTTGATAAGTTTGGAAATTGTCTCCAATTTTGGGTGTGAGGGCCGCGAGCCCTATGGAGCATACGGAAGGAAAATTTGTTTGCAAAATTGTTTCTAATAGTTGTGTTGATATTTGTTTGAGGTTTGGAAAAATTAGGGAAATGGTTTGCTAATTTAAATTGAAGTCTTGCATTTAAAAAAAAAAAAAAAGTGGGTCTTTGTTGTATAATCACTTATCCAAGTGTTAAATGATATGTTTTGGGTGATATTAAGACTATTGGAAGTTGTTTGATGATTATTTGAGTTATAGTTTTTGATTAGCATGTTTAACCTGTGATTTCATGATTTTTGGCCTACTCTTGAACTAGTGGAAGTATGGGTTAAAATTGTGAATTTTGTCTTAACGGTTAAATTGAATATTTTAGGTAATTTTAAGGTTTTTGGAATAGTTATGCATGAGTTAGCATAAGAGTTAGTTTATGTTTTGTGCAATATTTATGCTTGAAGGATTAGAGTGACATTTAGGACTTGATTTAGTTGTTCTTCAAATTCTTAGCATGATTATGGCCATGATTCTAGTGTTTTGAAAATGGTTTGTTTTGAAAGAACTCTTAAAACTCTTATTTTTGGAAATGTTTTAGTAAGTGATCTATGAAGCTTTGTGATTTGGTCTAATTGAAAGAACTCTTTGAGAACTCTTGTTTTTGAAAGGAAAATTTTAATTGTGAACTTAGATTTAATACTTGTATGTGATATGCTTTAGGCATTAGAAATATTATGAAAAGTGCTAATTGATTATGTTTATGCTTTAAGTTCAAGAAAGTAAGTGTTATGTGATTAGGTAATTTTGAAGAAATGCGATTTTTGGTTCAAACCCGTATTTTTCCAAGTAATTAGAAATTAAATTCTTGAGTGTATTATTGATTTGGAAAATTTTCTTGGAACATATTTGATTTAAATTTCCTTATGTGTCTTAATTGTTGTATGAAGTTGTTAAAACTTGATGTTGATGCTTGAAAATGTATTTGAAAATGATTTGGAGGTTGTCGTAGATATGAAAAGAAGATTTGCAAATATTTTTGAGGAGAAAAAGAGTTGGCCTAGGTGGTTTTTGGGAAGGAAATTTTAATTTATTAACTTGTATAAATGCTTGTATCAATATGTGTTTAGGCTTTGAAAAATTATGATTCCTTGCACGGTGTTACTTGAAGTTCAAGAGAGGTGTTTAGTTTCAAAACCTTACTCTTTTCAAATAAGTTTATGTTTCTAAGTTGTTATGTGTTATGTTACCTTTCCTAGAAGTGTTTTGATTTTAAAACTCCATTTATTTTCAAGTAGCTAATGATTTAAATGCTTGAGTGGGTTTTTGGTTAGAAAAAGGGTAGGTTTGAGAGCTTAAGTTTAGTTAGAATTTATAGATTGTGCTAAGATGCTTGTGGTGATAGGAATTCCGAACTCGAAGATCGTGCAGCGTGGATGCGAAGCTTGCGGTGCTATGCTAGTTAGCATTTGTGGTAAGGGCGCTTCACATTTAATACTTGCTCTTGTTTGTTAGCGTAAGGGCAACTTTTAGATACGATAGGAATTTAATTTCAAGTGTTTATGCGAAGAAGTCTGAAAACCTCAGGGCTCGAAGTGAGGGTCTCGTAACCCTTCGTTTCATTACTTTATTGATCAACTGAGTATTTAGTGGGCTTGTCTGCAAGTGGTTGGCAGCTGTCCCCAACCCCCCACACTTGTTTGTTCCTCTCTGTCAACTCCACTGAGTTGCAGCGGGATGGATTCTGTGATTGATGGTCGTGATATGATTGGTTGCGTTGATTGCTTATTACTGTTGGACTGAGTTGTATTATATTAAGCTTTGCATGAATATATATTTAACTTGCGGTTGAATCATTATTCAAATTGTTTCTTGAATTATCGTATGCGGCGATTTATTCATTGGAGTGCGAGAGTTTAGTCAAGTCGTCGAGTGTCGTGACGTTTTTGGAGTTTCAATCTGAACTACCAAGGGCAGTGTAGAAGTCCGAAGCTACGGCTGGGTGGTGAAGAAGCCCGAAGCCAAAGCTGGTGTTCAGTGGCTCGAGAAGAAAAGAAGTGACCAAGAGAAGAAAATTTTATATAGAAGCTATTAGATTAGAGGACCAAATAATGAACCCAAAAGCTGAAAAATGATAAAGAAGTGAAAGAACAATTTCATTTGTCAATTACAAGAACAACTAAAGACCGAGGACACAATAGAAATGTCAAACCTGGGATCAGATATTGAAAATAGGTAGAGCAATACATAAAAGCAGTATTAAAATGAACCAGGTCATGAAAAACTCCAAAATCACAGATGAACACCAAATATACAGGCTTGAGACAAAGCAATAACTCATACAGCAATAGATAAATGATTTAGAAAACAATTTCATTTGCTTAACGGCATTCTATGACCAAACTAGAACCTTCATGATGACTCACAATTGAAGCAATATGCAGAACAAGATATATCAAAGCTGAAATTCTAATGGTCTCAATGTCAATAGAAGCAGACTTATAAATGTTATGTTGATTATCCTGACGGAAATACATGAATAGGCTCAATGTCTTGATAAAACTGTATAACTTGTTTGACCAGCTTCACAGTAATCTACTAATGCAATCAAATAGACAAATAGCATCTAGTTAGCCAGAGCCAACTCATCCTCAATCTAGTCCATAAAGGTCAGGAAACACAAGACCCAACATATCATAAATTATAAACAATCAATTGAAGGTAAAATATAAGTTGCAAATTGAATATTGTCTTTGACTTCTTAATAAAAATGGAACACTTAGTCTGAACCCTTGGATAGACCCTAGACAATCACACATTCAGACTTAATAGGAACCCAAAATTTGAGTGTGGCGCATAAGTCCAGAGGCTATTTTCATTTCCCTTTTGAATACCATTATTGTATCAAAATAAAATCATATTTAGTCCTGTGGAAATAAAATCATATTTAGTCCTGTGGGATTAAACATATACATTATACGCCACAAATAAATGTGATTTCATATGCATCCATACTTTACGAAACAGGCATTTATACACTTTGTATATTAACCTCTACATTAACCACCACAGTCTTATAAATTCGGTAGATTTAACAAGAACTAGAATTCAACAATTGCAGACAACATTATAATCACTCGAGCAGAACAAGGGCAAACAAGGATGAATAATAATATAGCTCAAAAAAACTTAAAACATAATCCAAACTTCTGCCACAAAAGCAAGTATGAAAGTGAGAATTGGATCCCTTATACTCTCGTAGTCCCGTAACTACTTTGATCATCAAATTCGTTCTTCCAGAACTTTCGTAATGATCTTCTAGTGGTAGCAGAGTTTAACGTGGACACTAAGCTCAACAGCTGCCAGGTATGCATCCCGTGGACTTAGGCAGGCCAGAGTGGCTGAAATCCTTCACGACCTGAACTACTACTAGATGATCATTACGGAATCTGAAACTGTATTTAGGAGTAATTACATATATGAGAATGTCTCACGAAAGAGTACATGCCTCTAGTATTCCCTGCAAATTTTCATCCTCCTCATTCCTTTAGTGAATCCTTGAGGTGGCCTACCTCAATAATTCACCAAAAGAACTCAGAAAACTCGGACTTACAGACACAACTGACTCTTTCCTAAATCGGATCACCTCTAAACACACTTGACTCACAGTCCGAGAGGGTCGAACTGCTCTGATACCATAATGTAATATCCTAACTCTAATTAGGGAATTACTTACTAATTAAAGATTGAAACTTCACCTGGAAAATTTTCTCAAATATAGCAATCTTCATATATAAATAAAACCTTGTTTAAAAGACCTGTTTGACTTGGAAAGAAATATTTCAAAGACCCAAACATGACACATATATCTATCAGAGTTTCAAAAGCGGAATAACTTTATCATTTACATCTCTTTTTGTAAAATGAGCACAAGGTAAAACAAATATAACCTATACATTATTTTCTAATTACAAAGGACTCATCCTAGAGATAAGGACTCTGACTCGTGATCTGGTGACTCAAAGTCTTGCCGAGGGCGAGACCGAACACGCTTCGTGCTCTAAACCTCCTCCATCAAGTGTACCTGAAAACAACGCCCCAACGGTGAGTTTATAAAACTCAGTAACATAGACTTTAGAAGAAAAATGCTTTTACCGTTGTTTCCAGCCATACGCGTGTGCTACGTATGGAAAATCCTCCCTGACAACATATACTTAACATATACTAATACTATTGCCTAATCTTAACATCATCTTCATTCATTCAGTCAAACTCAAACATAACTTGCTTCAAGAGCATTCATTTGCAAGGTAACATAATTCATACACATAACATACAATCACACAATTCAAATCAAACATAATGGGCCTCTTTGTAAGTCTTTTATCGCAACACCCGGGTTACTGGACTTTATTGTCCAGCCCAGCGGCTTACCCCACTGGTGAGCCCGCAATGCCACATCACGTAATTCGTAATACAAGACATCAAACCTTATTCGTCATACATCATAGCATAGGCATCCTCAATCTTTTAAGAAAACTCACTAGGTAGTTAAGCGTGAGAAACTTAACCACACCAGTTTAAAAATTTTGATACTGGCGATGAGCTCGATGACCACGGTTAGACATCTCTTTAAACCGCTAATACCGTATCCTAGCCTTTCAAATAGAAAGGACTTACTAAAACAGTTTGGGTCTCACCCACATATATGTGGCCCATGATAGCTAGCCTTTAACGGAAAACATGGTATTTCTCCAGACATAGACTATCCTAAGATTTGGATGCTATGTTATAATGTAAGCGATTCCTTCATCCTTCACAAATGGATAGGAGAATCAAATCATAATTTCAAGACCATAGAAAAATCAAAGTCAAGCCAAGGAATAGACAAGCACATCATAACTAAGCACTCATAAGCACTCAAAAGATAATATAACAATAAGTTGTACATTGCCATTATCTAGCACAACAAGTAGTACTTATGTTATCTTTAGTAAAAAATTTGTTATATCGTGTTTTGGTTCACATATCATTCAACGTTAGCAATATAGTACTTACTATACGTTAAAGTTGATTAACCTACTGGTTCTAGAAACAGAAGCTATGTACACACTACATTACTTAATTATAACACCGTTGTTTAATATGTACACATGCGTATACGACAGCATACAACAACTTATAATGGTTATAACTTTAATAATTGCATACCATAGACACATATATATACATATACAACATACAACATATTTGCAATTAAAGTACTAAGGTTTTGTCTAGCATGTACATATAACAACTATTAGACAAGAAGCAACAATAATATTAATCATGTTTGTACAATTATTATGGCACACATTACAATTTCTTATCACAATATCCCCTAATTATAATTAAACAACATCACTTTCCATTACTCAAAATACGCTAGTCATGTGAGGCATATAGCATAATAACACACATAATATACAATCAATATACATTGATATTGGAGTGGTTTCTTAGAATTATTGTGATACTAGATTAATCAACACTGGCATAATATAACAACAATTCACACAAAAGACAGAAAAAGCAACAATAGTCTGAAGCTATATTTGCATTATTGGGTAATGTTGTACATTGTACACTTACAGCTTAAACAGTACAGTATTAGCTCCCAAATTGTAATTTTTTTTTAGCATACACAATTTGTCACACTCTTAAATGTATTTGAACAATTAACATCTAGCTAGTTATCACACTAAATATAACATCGCTTGTAATTCTCAAAGCATCGGCAATATTAAGAACACATAAATATAGTAGCTTTAGTTAGCAATATTTGCAACCCTATCATTACACATTCTCTTAACTCACAATACATAATATCACATAAATAATCCGAGTGAGGCTCGATGGAGCTCACAACAGAACAAACATCAAACATTGGTTTAGGGGGGTTGGGAGCAGCCGTCCAACCCTATTTCAGTCAAACCCCATACAAGACCATTCAGTATGACTAATAAGCTAATTATTGAACTAATAAAATTAATAATAAAACCTAGCACACTCTAAGGGAGGTTTTTGGGGAAATCTATGTTACCTGAGCAATCCCAAGTTAGGGATTTCAATTCCAAAAGTCCTATTTTCCCTTCTTCCTTCATTTTAAGTTCAGCATCATCATCCTCATCACTCAGAACCCACATGCATGTCTTCTTCCTTGTTGTTCAGAAACCCAACCTCCATTGGAGCATTTCTTGAAGCTTCAAGCTTCCATCTTCTTCATCTTTTCCACCATCAATGAAAGTTTGGAGCTTGAATCCTCTTCCCTTTTCGAGTTCACTAACTTCTCTGTTCTGTCTCTCTCTCACTCTCGTGCGAGCTCTCTCTCTCTCTCTAACTCGCGGCCTTCCCACCTCTCGGCCGCCCTTCTGCTGCTTCTCCGGCGCGGTGGTGTGCCGTCGCAAGTCCAGGCCATGGTGGCGGCTCCCCCTTCCTTCCCTTCTTCCTCCTCTTTCTCGGTCTCTCACTTCATCTCTCTCAGTCACTGGCCATCTCTCTCTCTCTCCAGCACCTCTCCCTCTCTCGGCCACGAAGAACAGTGGTGTGGCACCATGAGGGCCGTCGCGCCTTGTTTCTTCTTCTTCTCCCCTTCGATCGCGACTCCCTTCTCCCTTCTTCTCCTTCTTTCTTCTTTTTTCTGTTTTTCCCTCTTTTCTGATTTTTGCTTCTCCTTTCCTTTCTTGTGGCTGCTGAGAATCACGATGGGGGAGGGAGTATTAGGGTTAAAGAAGAGGTGCTAGGGTAGATTTAAATGAAAGGTGGTGTATGGTGGTCCCTTGGGTTTTAAATTAATTAAAAACTATTGCAATCAAGCCCTTAATTAGCTTCTTAATTCAACCATTGGTTTCTAATAACATCTTGAGTAATTTTAATCAATTAAAACTACTCCTAATTAATTAGTACCAAACTTCCTAAATCATTGGGTAAAATTACCATTTTACCCCTTAGTTCCTAATTGGTTTTAAATTACTAAATTAAGGCTATGAACTATTTTTAGTCATCAGGGTTAAACCCCTTTCTCACTTAGGATTCCCAATAATTAGGCTTAGGGAATTTGGGATGTTACAGGTACACTGAACTTCCTTGTGACAATTCACTCTGGGCAATCAGGTACACTGAACTTCCTTGTGACAATTCACTTTGGGCAATCAGGTCTAGTTCCTTAACGCTACAACGCTTAGAAGCCCCCATAGACCAAGAGGACCTAGCACCCTTAGTTGTCCGGGTCGCGACTCCTAAATGTTTTGATGACTCGCCTAGCTCTCTCACTCGATGAACAGTTCGCCGCATACGATGGTCAAAGAGTGGTACGCAAGATTATTCGACCGCATATCAAATAATAAGAGCATGCTTAATATGAAGAAACACAATTCGACAATTTAAGCAATAAAAGCAGATTGCATGGAGAAACGCAATTCAATAAGCAATACACAATTCGCAGCATATATTCAATCTCATATTAAATAAATGCATAACTCAATCATACCAATAGATATCACATGCTCGACACACAAATCAAGAAATCCATCCCTCTGCAACTCAATGGAATTAACAGAGAGGAACATACAAGTGTGGGGAGTTGGGGACAGCTACCAACCACTTGCAGACAAGCCCACTAAATAATCAGCATATAAAAATAAAGTGAAGGGGTACAAGACCCTCACTTCGAACCCTTAGGTTCTCAGACTTCTTCGCATGAACACTTGAAATTAAATTCTAGCAATATCCAAGTTGCCATTACACAGGGACATACAAAGATAAAGCCTACAGATGTCTAGAAGTGCCCTTACGCTAGCATACTATGAAAGTATTAATGTGAAGCGCCCTTACGCTAGCATACTATGAAAGTATTAATGTGAAGCGCCCTTACCGAAAGTAAACAGTTCCCGTGTCAAGGCACGCCTTGGTCTCACGCCGCACGAACTTGGATACTCAAATCCTAACACACGGAACAAACTTAGTACAAACCTAGGGACTTAGTTCTAACTTCTTAGGCTCCCTAAACCCTCTTAGCTCACCAAATCACATACACTTGAATGCCAAATTTTGAAATACATATATATATTTTTAAAAGCATCACATATACTAAAATACACAATTTGAATTACATGTTTTTAAAGAATTACATATGCTTAAAAAAAAACTAACAACACTTAAAGAATAAAATTCTAAAGACTAAGAATCATTTCTTTTCAAACTTAAAACTTGAGACAACATCATTTATAAAATTCTTTTTCTTCTCAAAATACTTAATTGAGGCTCTACTTGGTTTCTTGGATCTCAAGGGACCCAATTTACCTTATGTGTTTCATGGCCTTTAAAATCAAAACAACTCCAAATTCAATCCAATCACTTCCATAATTTTTGAAACTTACACAACAATCATGTAAACTTATACAACAATCATATACTACTAAATTAAAAGCTAGGAACACAAAAATATTTTGCCTCTCAAGCTTGAATAGCTCGCGACAAACACATCTCTTTCCCAAAAAATTTGCAAATCTTTAACTAGTTAAACAACACCATTCAATCAATTTATTCTTTCACAAAACAACAAATGATTTCACAAAACAAAGCCCAATCAAGACTAATCCTATTTCAAACCTCTTTCAAGAATCAAGGGTTTCACAAATTTTAAATTCCTTTGATAAAAACTAAAATTGACAACAACAAAAATAATAACAATTATTAAGAACTAATAACCCCTAATCAATTGAATGGTTACATGAGAGATCACTCAATCCCCTTTCCCTTAGGCCATAAGACCTAGGGTTTGAGATATTTGGAGAAAATTGTTCATCTCTCCCATGATTCAAATCAAGACATCAATAAAGCATTTAAACAAGGAAAGGAACAAAAATAATAACTCCTACACCAAGAACAAGGCTCACGGTCTTGGCAAGAAAACAAAGGAAAAGGAAATGAAATTGAATGGGGGTGCTTACATGAAGAGGGCTACGGCTTCCAGGAGAGGAAAAATAGAAGAAGATTGGCTTTGTTTCTTTTCTAAGCATCACCCACTAACACTTGCAAGGAATGAAAGAAAATGGAGATGGACCCTTTAAAAAAAAAAAAAAAGGCTGACGGCCAAGAGTAGAGGAAGGAGAAGATATTTTGCTTTTCCTTTCTTTTTCTATCACACCAACACTTAGATAAATTTAGGAGAAAAGGAAATGAAGTGATGAGATGAGAGTGAGGGAGGGGCTTCGGCCTGATCTCAAAGAAGAAAGAGGATGGGCTTTATTTTTCTCTAAATACATATTACCCTCCCAAATTCTTATAAAATGGGTGATACAAAAGTGAAATTGGGCATTAAGGAAGGATGCCACGATCTGGACAAGAGAAAAGGAGAGAAAGATTGGACCAAAACAAGAATGTGGCTCTCCAACACTCACACTTGGTTAAGAGAGAAAAAAAATAAAATAAAATGAGGGAGTAATTGGGGTGGGGTCTCGCCTGGTCCAAGTAAAAGGGAAAGAAAGAGACAAAAAATTAATCCAAGGAATAGAGTAATTGGATAAGACCAAGTGAGGTATTTGTTTTTTAAAACAATAAAAGAGTACAATCACTTGTATTAACTTGGTGACCAAGTAAAAAAAAATGAGTGGATGAAAATGAGGAAAGGGGGGTCACGGCCTGATGGCTAGAAGAGGAGAGGAAGAAAAAAAAAATTAAAAACAAGGTTTTACTTGGTTAAAAATAATTAAGGAAAAGCATAAAAATAATAATCACTCAAAAAGTGACACCTCTCACTAAAGTAAGATGCTAATACCATCAATTAGCCTATCTCATCTAATCTATCATCTCTCATAATTACCCTCTAATCCTAGTGTCTTAAGAGTACTAAAAACACGGCATCGAGTAATCGCATTATCGATTAACTCGCGAAAATTAATTTAACGAGAGATTAATTCATCGCGTGAAAATATTTAATTATAAAAAATAAAAATCATGTCAAATATTCAAAAATAGTCTCAACAAGTTACGATTTAATTTTTATCGAAATCAGAGTTCATTTAGAATTTTATCTGCGGCGAAACTGCCCGGCGATTCGAAACGCAACGAAACTTCGTTAGAATTTTTTGACGATTTTCAAACCGTGAATTAATATAAAATATTAACTCTCAAATATAATTTGATCTTGATTTAATTAATTCACTTTCTTAGAAAACAAGAAATTGCTTTATTATAACCTAGATACGATAAAATACACTAAAATAATGCTAAGTAACGTAACGTAAAAATACGGGTGTTACAATCTCATGTTACCTTTACCTCTCTCCTTCAATGTTACTTAAACACTTTTCTTGTTTGATGGATTATAAACTTACCAACATCTTGATTTATATATTTCTTTTTTGCAGGAGATAAATCATGCTGGTACTGGAGAATTATGGGCAAAGCTAGTGAGTAACAGAGGTCATTTCTAATTACACCCCCTAAACTTCTATTCTTCTTCCACTATGGTTCAGTTGGTTCAGATCGACTTAAATGTTTTGAAGGTGTTGTTTTTGTTAAAGACATAGTTTAGTGTTTCAGGTTTTGAAGCTGTGGGACAAAATGTGCCCTCAAATATATATCCTTGGTCAATTATTGGAGACGAATCATCCATACTTGTATCGACTGACAAACCTCGCGCTTTAAGCGCAACAAGATTGCGCTGAGGATGGAGGTACTTTGTGACAGCCACAATTTCTGTCTACCTGGTGGTGTTGGCATCTCCAATCCTGGTTTTTGGGGCATGGTGAGACTTAATACCTCATATCATGTTCATATCCTTCAATTTCTTTCCTTTTTGAAGTTTTTCCTTCCATTATGTGACTACCAAATCCTAAAAGAAAATAAGAATGAAATGCAAAACTCTCTCTTATAATGTCAAAATTTAATATATGCAATGTATATATAGATAAAGAAAAACTAAAATTTATTAGTTACTTGTAAAAGTAGTTCTATTCTTTGTAACTTTTTGGCACTTCATTATTCTAAGTGCAGAATATTGAGCAAGGGAAGAAATACAAAGTGCTCTTTTATGTTCGTTCAACAAAAGGAATGGATCTAAAAGTTTCATTGGTTGGATAAGATGATGGTGTAAAACTGGCTTCAACTGACATCCAATTGTAAAGACTCTACTCTCAATTTTATTCAATGAGAGATTCACTTTGTGTTTATTGAGTGATATAGTACTACTGATTGATCTATATGTTGCAGGGGTATTGGTCTAAATGCTTTCACATGGAGAAAGGTGGAGAGTGTTTTGGAGGCCAACGCAACAAATCATAAATCAAGCCTTCAAATAACAACAACCAGCAGAGGGGTGGTATGGTTAGACCAAGTATCAGCTATGCCCTGGACACATACAAGGTCTGTTGAAATCATTTGAATCATTATGAGAAGGTTTCAAATTACAGTCGATAGTGATCGCTATTACGTCGCAATCATGCCTAATTTGCGAAAAATTGCCGACAAATGCAGTTGGCGTGGTCACAATTGCAATCGCGATTGCAATTATGCCGCGATCATGCCTAATATGCCAAAAATTTGCCGACAAATGCTGATGATGTGGTCGCAATTAGTTGCGATTACGATTACGTTGCGATCATGCCTAATTTGCGAAAAATTTTCCGACAAATGCAGTTGATTTTGGTCGCAGAAGTCCAAAAAACCTTAGCGTTACGACCGCAATCCCGAGCACAGATATGTTTGAGACAGACAGGAAAAGTAAAGCTCACACAATAACGACAAAACCAAGTAATTGAGAAATTCCATTTAAATCAATATCATTTTTAATGGTAGCTATTGGTTTTAGGAAAGTATTCCTCTCCCTTCGTGGATTGAACTATCCTCGTTATGGTAACTCTTTCTATTGGGGTTTCATTTGCATGGAGACTTAAACATTTTTTTTTTCCTTCTGGATAATGAGCAATATGGTTAGTATAGGTTTACTAAACATAATATATGTTTTGACTTTATTTCTCTTTTTGCATATGTTTTTATCTATTATAGTTCAGCTTCAACATAACTTAACGAAGTTAGAATATGAAAATCGATAAAAAATGAGGATCCTAAAATGCCAATTCTCCATTTTAATTTTTACCTCTGAACACATTATGACAAGCATAGTCTAGAGGAATATACATCGTATAGCACTAGATGTCATATTATATATATGGTGGTATAAATATTTAAAATAATATAAATTACTTAATATAACTTTTATATAAGTTGTATTTTAATTTTTATTGTTGATTCCTGCTAGGGGTTAGCTACTCCAATTAATGGAATAAATTTCAACTATTAGTATTATTTTAGCTTTCATTTTATTTTAAATAATTAAATTATAGTTTTTTAAATATTTTTGTAGTTATTTTGATATAAGCTATGTGCTTATCACGGATCATTGAAGTTAGTAAAAGAGGCATTAGATACCACGTTTTAACATATAAGTATAGTGTTTAATATTCTTATCCTTTTTTAGATAAAACATTATACTTATTTATTTATTATCTTTTTATTTAACTAATTTATTTAAGATGTAAATTTTGTAATAGACTATTTTACATGAGAATATATTAATATTCAGATAAAAATCTACGAGTAATAAGGTACCATAAAGAGCATAGACCATCGTAATATTAGGGACCGATCCAAAATTATATCAAAAGCGGGAAAAATTAATAAATATTAAATATAGATTAAATCATAATAGTTAAATGCAACAGTTTATCTAAGTCGTGCACATCGTTCTTACAATTAATAGATAAATATGTCTTACACAGAGATAAAATATTTTCATGGAGGCGCATTAAGATTCAAAAGTAGGTACTTTTATTACAATCAAAAGGTGCGTACTTACGTTACTTGCAAATGAAAACTTTTGGATAAACTATTTACATCATATATTCTTACATAAAGATGAATATTTTACAACAAAACATATTAACATCTATATAAAAATTTATTAATATTTAAATTATAAAGTAAAAAATATATTATAAAAAGATTGAATAACATGAAAAAATATTCGTATACTTTTTATAGAATGAAAAGAATAGTCGTATATAAATTACTAAGAATAAGTATTTTAATAGAAATTACATATTCATATACTTTTGTTTAGTTATTTTTTTATCTTTTTTTTATACCGTGCTCCATGGACCATCATAATATAGATACGTTGTCTACATGACCTTGAAGTTATATTTTATATTTACAATTATTCAACATGTTGATATCTACAATTATTAAACTCTATTCAATATAATAATTTATTTTTCACAAGGAATATCATTCTACCAATGCCGATTATTCCATCCATGTCAAAATAATATCAATTATAGTTATTAAGTTAATATCTATTACACTCCGTGATTGACAGTTCAAATATTTTTTTCATCTAAGACAATTTCAATTTTTTTTAGTGTAGTATATAAAGCATTAGACAAAAGGGTATATATAGTTTACAAGAAAATACAGGAAAATTTTATTCAACAAAATGTTTTACATGAAAAAACATTAATATCTGCATGTAAATTGATTAATTTAGAAATAGATAAAACATTACACATTAGCTTAAAATTTTATATGAAAGCAATGAGAGATTTACACTTAAAGATAAATTTTAGTTTATTCACGAGGATGAACATTCTTTGTTACAAGTTTGGAATCTAACATCTTAATAATATTTATACAAATTATTGTTCCTTTCTTTATTATTAATAACATATATTTATCTTAATAATTTATTTTTCACATTAAATTTCCTTATTTTTAACAAAATCATTTACCCCATGCATGGCACGGGTTAGTTACTCAAGATCATAAATAAGCTATAACAACGTCGAATATGCCTTTTTTTCCAGCGTCAAATATGGCTATTATTATTTATTATTTTCCTTTTGTCGAGAAGTTTTATCTAGTTTATATTTAGTTGTCAGTGTTAATTTAAATATGTTAATTATAGACAGATTCATCCATCTGTTTTACTGGGTATATAATAGTTAATAGTAACTTTAAAATAGTTATAATTTGTAATCAATGATTGAAATAAACCAATTATTATATAAATTTTTGTAATGAAGGTCCTTTTATAAATGTTTAGAAAAAATGCATATATAATGTTTTAATTATTTTATAGAATTGTTTATAAGCCACGCATACCATGCATGGCACGGGTTACCATACTAGATGGTGATGTATTTTGGGTTCAAGATCCCTATTTTATGCTTTCATTATATTAAAAATGTTTAATTGTCAAATTTTGGTTGTTTTCAAATTTAAAATAAAAATTGTCTTTCAATAAGATAATTATTTTGAGAATATAGTATTAATTTTCATCATAACTAAATATTCTAGGGAGGCTTAGATATTGAAGGTTTGAATATATATATATATATATATATATATATATATATATAATGTTGTTTCTTCTGAACTCTAGGAATATGATTATAATTTTTAACTATATACCGTGATTAGCATGAGGTTATAGATATATCGGAAAAAAACTATGATTATATAATCTAAATCTATTCTCAAAGAAAAACTTATATATTGATGGTTTCAGTGCATACAAAATGTTGTTTCTTTTAAATCCAGTTGTATGATTACAATTTTTAAGTATATATTATGCGTAGTATGCCCCAACAAATATATTGTAAAAAATATCAACTATTTTTTATTTAAGAAAATTACAATGTTCTTTTAGTATAATATATAAAGCATAATACATTTATGTATACGAGTCCGTTTACAAATGTTTAAAAAATAAATTATATATAATGTTTCAATTATTTTATAGAAAAGTTCATAAGATACACATACTTGTGCATGACACGGGTTGGAATATTAGTGTGTGTGCGTGCAAATACATTAACTATTTCCATAATTTTAAAATAATACTTCTATTCTAAATAATTCAATTAAATTATATATATATATATATATATATAATTTAATTGAATTATTTAGAATAGAAGTATTATTTTAAAATTATGGAAATAGTTAATGTATTTGTATATATGTTGTATTAAGCTAAAAAAGGAGGACGGATATGTGGTAATACATGATCTACATAATACTGTACATATACCTATGATCATAATATAATAATATGTATATTGTATTAGTATAATAATATCACACCATTATATTATAATACTTATCTAAATATTATATAAACCTGGTAAATGCTACAGTGCTCTACTACAGTATTCTATAGTGCCTCAATCACCTAAAATCTCATTATTATACAAAAACCATGTTATCGGCTGTCGTGTTTGATAAAACCTACCAAAAATGATAAACGAACACCATTTTATGGGACATCTACGGTGACACCATATTTCCATATAGTCCGTACGGTACGGATTTGTACGGATCCATACAGAATTCGTACGGTTTTTTTTTTTTACAGAAACATATTTTTTTAACTGGTTAACGCAGTTCATGTATGTGATTAACGCATTTCGTGTAAGTGATTAACGCAGTACACTAACATTAATAGACACATATTTTTTTAAGTGGTTAACGCAGTTGATGTAAGTGGTTAATGTAGTCCACTAACTGGTTAATACATAGATTTTTTTAACTGGTTAATACAGACACAACTTTTTTTAACTGGTTAACGCAGTTCATCTAAGTGATTAACGCAGTTCATGTAAGTGGTTAACCCAGGCCACTAACTTGTTAATACAGATTTTTTTTAACTGGTTAACGCAATTTATGTAAGTGGTTAATATTTTTTTTTTGAAAAAAAAATATTTTTCTGAAGAAATTTTTTTTTCAAAAACATATTTTTATGAAAAATAAAATAAAAAATGTCTATACATGTACGGACATACAGTCCATACACGTACGGACTACAGTGTCCCAAAAAGGGTGTGCATTTATCGCGACCGTTTTTATACTACCGGCCTGATCCCCACTTCTGATTTATATATACTTTTTTTATTATTTTTTATTATCTCTTTCTAGGTGCTTCTAGATGATAGTAGTCCCTAGCTCCATGACTACACCCCTTCCGAAAGGTAGGTGTTTTTACTTTTTTGTTTTGGCATTAATTATTATTTTTTATTTCAGACATTTTAAATATTTGCCATAGTTAATGTAATTTGGGCAGTTTGGTATGCTAGGAATCTTTTGCGTTTTGGTAACAAGTCTATTACTGTGGAGCACTCAATTTCTTTGATAACTTCTAATGCCAGTCTCACTGGTTACCTCTCTGATGGATGTATGAATGGTACTATTGATGATTTAGTTCTTCTCAAAAAAATTATGGTCTCTGGCAAGCCACAAAAAACTATTAAAATCATTGAAGTTAATTGGCATCCTCCTTATTGGTCTTAGATTAAAATTAACACAGATGGCACTGCTCATGGTTCTCCTGGTGCAGTGGCTTGTGGTGATATTTTTAGAGAAAGAAGCGTCGCCACTCTAGGTTGTTTTGTTTATCCCATTGGTATTGTGAATGCCTTTTCAGCTGAGCTTATCGGGGTGATTGTTGCTATTGACTTAGCTTTCAGGAATGGCTGGCGTAAAACTTGGTTAGAATGCAATTCGAAGATGGTTCTTCTTGCTATTTCTAATCCATCTACTGTTCCTTGGAAGGTTCGTAATCATTGGTTGAATTGTCTTCATCTTCTCAAGCAGATGTCTTTTGTCTGCTCTCACATTTAAAGGGAAGGAAACACTTGTGCTTATCATTGGGCTAATTTTGGGATTACTGTTGTTGGTCTGTGTTGGTGGAATACTATCCCTCATTTTTTCGGTTGATGATTTTACACGCAATAAGATAGACCTTCCTTGTTATCGTTTTACTAGATAGTTTTTCCTGGTCTTGGGCTTGTTCTCATGATAGTAGTTATTTTTTTTTGGTTTTTTCTGTTTGTCGCTTGTGTTTTTTTGTGACATCTAGACCCTCAGTGGCCCTTTGGGCCACGACTGGGTTAGCCCAGCTATGTCCAAAGCCACTCACAGGACTTTTCCTCCTCTCATGGGAATTTTTGCCTTCTTGAGGGCTCGAATTCGGGACCTGAGAGGATAAGTACCAACGGAAGCATTCTCCCTTCACCAATTGGTCTGACAGTGTAAGGCAGCGTGCTTCCTTGGGTCTTAAAGCCTCTTTACCGGGGTTCAAGCGCTGCGTGAGGCAAAAACTCCACCTGAGGTAGCGGAAAAAGTCCTATGAGTAGCATAGTAGGCTCAACTGGGCTGGAACCCTAGTGCTGGACCCGAAAGTGGCCAGTAACCCGGATGTTACATTTTCCATGGGTTTTGGCCTAGTCCCCCATGCTTTTTTGTATCATTTTCTCTTTTTTTGAATAAAAATAGGTGAAAGTACTCTTTTTCCTTCTACATGTTTTCTTTCCTAATGAGACTTTTGCATCAGAAGGTTTTAATGAGGCTCCTTTCATTCCTTTGCTTTAAAAAAATATTTTTCTGGTTATTCATTTGTTTTAATATTTTGAAAAACAACATTCCTCATTTTATTAGTAATTTTAATTCATCTATAAAGTATTTTAATTGACTATTTTTATCATTATTGGAGAAATTAAATTTTTATTTCCATGTAAAGCTGATATGTTAACATATTAAATTAACTGTACAATTCAAATGTATTTGTTTTATATCAATTAATAAAAAAAATAAAAAGAGAAACCGTGTGTAACACGGGTACCTTTCTAGTAATATTTATATTAAATATGGCTTCGGGAAGCTTCTCTCGTAAGCCTTTGTGCAGGATCTTTGCGCAACACCGGGGAGAAACGGACGGTAACATTCAATGATATAAAGGAGATGAGACTAGGGCAGAGCATCGGTTGGTCTAGGTCGGTTTCGGGCCAAAAATTGTTAATCCGGCGAAAACCGAAATGGCTAAGTCAAGGCCCATTTTCGTCCATTTAGGCTGGCGGTTTGTTCGGATTTCGGGTAGAAGGGGTGACGGGTTTCACGGGTGGGTTGTAACGGGCTGAAACCCTAGCATAAAAAAGGAACACCATTTTCCTCCATTCAAAAAAAAGAGCAAATGGGTAGAAGAAATTGCAGTACAGAAACAATCCGCAAAGAGGTAAAAGGAAAATGCTTTCTACGAAATCTGGTCTTTAAAAAAGGCAATACAAAAAATTTACAAACACAAAAATTGCAAAGCCACATCTTCTTTGGGTTTCATGCGCCGCCGGTGAGGAGGAAAACAACACAGAGCAGAAGAAAGCCTAGTCACTGCAGAGGAAGACAACAAAAAGCAGAAGAATAAATGAGAACACCAAAATAAAACCACAGGACTCATACTCATAATTTATTCAAGCATTACACATGTTACACCCCTGAAAATACACTTGTTACAATATTGAAATCCAACAGTACACACTCTATAGCTGGTCAGAGCACTACAATGTTTACTAGTCGTCTAGTAAGTTGCAACAAAGACACAAGTAGAAAGTCGGACAGGCTATCCTCTGCTACTCCGGTCAGCAATCCCAAACACTCCGCCTGCTTTGTCATCTAGGTTACATCATTTATTGAAAGAACCACAGATAAGGGTCAACTTCTTAAAATAGAAAAAGTAGCACAGAACAGCAAATACGACAGCCATTTATATTATACAGGCATAATATAATACGAAGCCACAAATCTCCCACGCATATAACAACGATATCAATAGCAACAGAACAATCAATAAGGATGCACCCAAGATCCTATTGATCTAACTATATGCCAGTGCAGTTTTAATTCCGGAATCCATATTCCAGAGGCATATTAGGCTGTACATACCAAACCGACACTTTTCCCTGCTATGGTAAAAATTTTAACGATGTTCCCGAATTCTTTTGGCCATGGGCATTTCCACTACCCAGGATAGACAGGACGATGTTACCACAAAACACGACGCAACGATGCCTTTAACCACCCCCAATGAACATATCACCACATTTGATACTTCAATAATGGTATAATCAATAACATAAATTATCTAATAAAAATCCACAGCATATATCCTAAGCATATTTTAAGCATACACGTACCACAATGCATTTCAATTCACCCACACGTAACAATCCATCAATACATGACAAACCAATAACAGAACAATTAATAGCATCACTCAAGTTCGTCCCTTTACAACTCAGTGGAGTAAGTAAAGAGGTAGTCAAACAAGTGTGGGGGGTTGGTGTTAGAATACCAACCACTTTTAACCAAGCCCACGAGATAATTCAGTATAAAGCTTAAAACAATACAATCAAAGGGATACGAGACCCTCACTTCGAACCCTAAGGTTCTCATACTTCTTTCTTGTACGAAATAAAATTTAAAGTCTTAAGCTTGTCTAGAAGTAGCCCTTACCGAAGGTCACCAAATCATGTGTCGAAGCACATCCCAAACTCAAGCCGCACGAATCTGAAGTCCTAAAACACGGAACAACCTTAGCACAAATCTAAGAACGTAGTCCAAATACCTTAGGCTATCATAACCTAAAACCCTCTTACTAACCAAATCATTTACACTTGAATGCTCAAATTTGAAAGACTTGTTTTTAAAGAATCACATCCACTTGAAAATTAACAAATAATTAAAAAGGATAAAGTTTTAAAGACTAAGAATTATTTTCTTCCCAACTTAAGACATGAAACAACCCCATAATCAATTTCATTATATTTATTATTGATCAACACACTTACTTAGAACTAATTCCTAAGGTAAAAGAAACAATAACAAATATTTTAAAATCAAAACACATTTTCTTTAAAAAACTTGAACCATGAAATCATAACTTAAAAATCCAATCCTATTAGTGACAACAATGGATTCAAGGCTCTACTAGGTTTTAGGATTATAAAATCTTTTGTACCTTAATGTATCATATTCATAGCCTTACATTTCCAAACCAATTCAATTCCAATCTACATTCCTTTCCAACCATTTTCAATTACTAAGCTTACTTACTCCAAAACTTGAGCCATGAATCAATACTAAATTTTATACTTTTTCTCAAAATGCTTAATCAAGGCTCCAATTGATGTCTAGAATCTCAAAGAGTCCATTTCACCTTAATTGTTTCATAGCCTTAAAGTTTCAAACGACTATCAATTCAATCCAATCCTTCCTAAATTTTTTCCAAAGCTCACTCAATTCGTAATCATACTAAATACAATTATTATAAACCAAAGCTTATCAAAATCATGTGTCCAAAGCTCTAAGGAGCTCGCGGCCATACCTCCCCTTTTTCAAAAAAATATGCAAAACTTTACTCAAATCAACAACACCATTCAATCAATTTATTTCCTTCGCAAAACAACAATTTGCTTACCAAAACAAACATTAATCAAGTCTAAGAACAAATCACAACTTCACCAAAAATCAAGGGTTTCATCAAAATTACAATTTCCTTTGATCAAACACAAATTAACAACAACTACAACAAAATTTAAGTGCTAAATAAGATTAACCGCAACAAAATTTAGGATTCATATGAGTGATCATACCCCTTTTTCTCCTTGAAGCATTCGGCCTAGGGCTTCCAAGAACAAGGGGAAAGTTCATCCTTTCACTACATGATCATAATCATAATAAAATGAAGGAAACAAGCATAGAAAATCAAGAACTTATCACCAAAAAAAAAAATCTGCATATAGGCCACGGTTTTGGCCTCCACTCAAGGGGAAAATAATTGGTTTTTTACTCACCCACTTGGCCAAGGTGTAGATGCTAATTAGAGGAAGGAAATGGAAGCAATCTGTGAGGGTGGGAGGAAAAGAAGGCGTGTTGGAAGAGCAAGGGAGGAGAAGAATAGAACTTGTCTCCAAACTTCAACTTCGCCCACACTAGCACATAAGATGAAGAAAGAATAGAGTGAGTGGGTGATGTGGGGGGATCGCGACATGTACAAGGTAAATAAGGGAAGAAAAAATTAAAAGAAGATAGGCCAAAAAAATGGGGAGCTACGGCTGGAAACAAGAGGAAGGAAGGAAATGTGAATTTTTCTTTCTAACTCACCAACACCAATACTTATGAATGAAGGAAGGAAAAAAAGAGAAAAAAAAAAATTAGGTGGGCTCAAAATTGGGGTGCTACGGCTGAACCAAAGAAAAGGAAAGAATAAATAAAAACCAAACTATTTTACTTGGCTCTCCTTGAATTGAGGAAGAGATTAATCTAACACCCACTAATCATTTGCCACCTATCACTTAAGCCCAAGATATTTTGGGCTTCAACCACATAATCTTGACACCTAATCACCCTAGCCATGATTACTCACTAATTCTAGAGTTTCAAGAGTACTAAAAAAACACGGCGTCGAGTAATCGCGTTACCGATTAATTCTTCTGCCGATTAATTCGCGAAAATTAATTTACTGAGAAATTAATTCACCGCGTGATAAAATATTATCATAAATAATAAAAACAATCTAAAATACTAAAAAATAATCACAACAAGCTATGATTCGATTTTCATTGAAATAGAAGTTCGTTTTAAATTTTAGTGCGGATAAAAATTACCCGGCGATTCAGAGTTTTCCGACGATTTTTGAACCATTAATTAATATTAAATATTAATTCTTAGATTTAATTTCTTCTTGATTTAATTCACTCACTTTCTTAGTCAACAAAAATACGCGTTATCGCGTCAAGCAGAAAACTTATAATAAGTTTAGTTAATGAATTCACCTTAAAAGCAGCATACGTCTACGCTGTCTATTAATTTGAATTGACATCATGAATAATAAATATTTATAATAAATAATTTATTTAAAATAAGTCAAAATAATTCCTCGTACTCTCAGTAAATCATTGAGGTGATCAATCTCTACGGCTTACGTTCAAATATTTGGGATTTATTTACTAAAACAATTTTTCTTTAAAATTGGGATGTTACAATACCACCCCTCTTAAAATAGTTTCGTCCTCGAAACTACACAGATAGTAAAGTACGAAGAAATTATTTTACTCAAATCCGTAAAAATAATTTGCATACATAAACAATCACAATACATATTAATATACGTAGTTCTATAACACTTTAGCTACATACATATTATTACAATCACACCACAATATCACAAAGTATATACCTCACACAAAATTACGCAAGTAATATAATAGACGAAAAAGTACTTACGATCCACTGACGCTTTATTGCAGAGCCATGACTTCTACTTATTCACGATCATGATTACGAACACGAACACGAACACAAATACGGCTATATGCTATCACCACAATAATACTACACAACCTCATACCTAAACATGGTTACACACATCAAAATACAAAACTATTTTAAAATTCTAAGAAAATTAAAACCGTTTCTCAAAGCAAATAGTTTGACAATAAAATAATTTCAAATCTTCTAAGAACATCACTAAAACATAGGACTAATAAAAGCACGATATTTCTCTTAAGACTCAACCATTCTCATGGACCTTAGAGATCCTTTGAGATTAGGTTCTCATTGTCTCAAAATCATTACACATACTTTAATTCAAAGCTTAAAACTAACTCTACAATTTAAGGTCAACAACATCACTCCTCTTTAAAATTCTTTTAAATCAAAACTTTCTTAAAAAAAAAAATTATACATCAACAACAACAAAATTATTTTAACAAGGTACATGCACATGAAACAATAAACAACTTGAAATTTAGTTTTTAAAGACTTCGGACTTATCTCCTTCAAAACATAAAACATTCAACAACACTAAGAATCAATACTTATTGACACAAACTAGTCAAGACTCCACTTTGGTTTAGGAGTACAAGGATTTCCTTCAACCTTCGTGTTTCATTGTCTCGAAAATGCGTACTCAACTACTAAAACTTAATTAAACTTATCCTAGAAGTTCCAAAACATTAACAACAACTAAACTATGAAAGAGACAAGATTGAAATCACAAAAATTTCTTGTTTTCTCCCTTTGAAGCTCACGGCTTCAACAACAAAAATTAGGGAAAAATATTTAATTTTCTTTCAACAAAGCTTTAATAACAAATATACTAAAACCACTTCTAAAACTTTAATAAATCGAGCAAGAATTTTAAAAATAAAGTTTTCTAAAACTCTTTTCCAAATCATAGCCTGAATCAAGCTCAAGGAGAACAAAACTAAATATTTTTCTTGATCAAATCATAAAACGATCAACTAGTTACATATAAGTTTTTAACAAAAGGGCTAAAAATAAAGCCTTTCTCTACCATTCCTATGTTACAACTAAACAAAGAATCACCAAAGATTAAGTTAGAAAAATTTGAAATCAAACCTTAATATATGTGGTCATGGGTTCATATTTTAATTTAGCAACAATTTTCAAAAAAAATTTCTTCACCAATACACACACCTAAACTCGATCTTCCAAGAAAGACAAGATTAAAAACACTCTTGAACCCAAGGTTGACTAGAAAATCATGAAATTATATTTTACAACAAAAGAAAACAAAACCATTTTCAAAGTTTTACTACTAAATCATGGTTTTAAAAATCATCTAAAACTTAGAACCATTTTCAACAAGATCAGTAACAAACAATATAGGAATTGAAAACAAGAATTAAGATACTCATCTAGAGCTCCTCCAAGAACTCGCAGTGTTAAGACATTAATAGAAACAAAACATCAAAATTCTCAAAATTATCAACATTAACAACAACACCCACATCAACAAATAACAAGAAAAGAAGAGGGAATCTTCCTCCAAAATCATCCTAAGGCTCGCGGTTTCTCAAGGAGGAAGTAGAAGGAAATGCAACTCTCTCACACACAACTTACTATCACACGGCTTTGGGTTACCTAAGGGAGGGATTTGGAAGAAAATGGGGTCTGTAGAGTTGGACTTGCCGCAGCGTACAAGAAGAAGAAAAGAGGAGGAAACCCGATTCTCTCTCCTTCCACTAACACTCACCAACAATATAAGACTTATCTCAATCCCTTTTCTTTTAAGCGTGATCGACAAAATAGTAAAAGATTTTTTTTTTAAAAGTAGCCGCTCATCTATCCCAAAAAAAGGAAGGGAATCCAAATTTTTCACCATTCACACCAATACCCAAGAGCACACTATTCCCCCACTTTTTCCTTTTCACTCGTGGCCGAAAAAATAATAAGAGGACCACTCAAAATCTCTTTTTTTTTGTTTAACTGGTTCCAGACCAAAAGAAAGGGAGGGAAAAGATTCATTAAATCTTGGTCCTAGTTCTTATCTTAGTCCTCTATGACCTAAAGAAATAGGGATAAAGTTCAGTAAAAATTTTAGGCACTACCCAATACCAGTTAGACAACTTGTCACGTACTAAAACTGCTACTTGTACTCCCACTAAACCTATAGATTCCATTCAATTAAGTCAAATGGATTCCGCATGAATTAAATTGTCACAAGACATTTTAATTAACGCTTGCTAGTAAATAATTGCGTATAATACTTTCCCCTGGAAAATATGAATATGCTCACAATAGTAAACAATCACGCAATCAATCACATATATTCACAGCATAATAGATTACTGCGAAAACACAAATGTTAGTGGCAAACATGTCACACTCACAAAATCATAAAAATATTTTTGATTTTCAAATATAATACATATCAAAATACTTCAAACATCAATCATTTACGTGATCTATACTTAGGATCACTAATACGCCAAAGTTTATATAAACAATAATAATAATAATAATAACAACGGTGTCTCCTGCAAACAATCCCAGAATTTCCTCTCTTATTTCCCAAAGGACTTAAGAGGGTCACGGTAACGAAGGTCAACCAATCCTTTAGTCTCTACAGCTTGCTCTTCTCCCTGCTGTCCCAGCAGTTCATATTGATTCTCCATAGTAGTTCATTGAGCAACAGCAACCACTGTCCCTGCTGCCTCTTGGCTATCGGATCCTCAGGTTCATCTCTCGAACGATCAGTTCCAACAGAAGGAATTACTCGTTTCTAACATATTGGATTCCCACAAGGTTTTACAACCTCATTAGAACCCCACAACAATTTCGTGTGTCTCAGGACACATTGCTCCAATTAAGAACAATCTAAACAATTGCAAGTAGAGTTAATCCACTTGAGGAACAACCACACAAGCATAGTTATACTCATAACAAAACACATCTTGACTCCCAATAGGCTAACTTCTATCCTCCCGACACTTGACCAGCTATAGTTTTCCCAACTCACAGTCCGGTTAGAACTGAACCGCTCTGATACTACTATTGTAACACGCCGTTCCCGGAGTGCGACTAAACTAATATTTCTTACAAACATTAACATATTTCTGAAAGACAAAATACTCTGCTTGAACGGATTCTGAAAATGTGGTTCTATTTTTTTTTTTTTTAAACTTCTTTAAAAGAGCGGTCAGAGTATCACAGCGATTTTAGAAACATGACGGTAAATAAATAAGGACACCAAAATAAAACCACAGGACTTATACTCATAATTTATTCAAGCATTACACATGTTACACCCCAAATTTTGCAAACCGAAAATACACTTATTACAATATTGAAATTCAATAGTACACACTCAATAGCTAGTCGGAGCACTACAACGTTTACTAGTCCTCTAGTAAGTTACAACAAAGACACAAGTAGAAAGCCAGACAGGCTATCCTCTGCTACTCCGATCAGCAATCCCGAACGCTCCGCCTGCTTCATTATCTGGGTTACATTCATTTATTGAAAGAACCACGGGCAAGGGTCAACTTCCTAAAATAGAACAAGTAGCACAGAACAACAAATACGACAGCCATTTATATTATACAGGCACAATATAATACGAAGCCACAAATCTCCTACACAGATAACAACGATATCAATAGCAACAGAACAATCAATAAGGATGCACCCAAGATCCTATTGATGTAACTATATGCCAGTGCAGTTTTAGTTCCGGAATCCATACGCGAGAGGCATATTGGGCTGTACGTACCAGACCGATACTTTTCCCTGCGATGGTAAAAATTTTAACGACGTTCTCGAATTCCTTTGGCCATGGGCATTTCCACTGCCCAGGATAGACAGGACGATGTTACCGCAAGACATGACGCAACGATGCCTTTAACAACCCCCAATGAACATATCACCACATTTGATACTTCAATCATGGTATAATTAATAACATCAATTATCCAATAAAAATCCACAACATATATCCTAAGCATATTTTAAGCATACACGTACCACAATTCATTTCAATTCAACCACACGTAACAATCCATCAATACGTGACAAACCAACAACAGAACAATCAATAGCATCAATCAAGTTCGTCCTTTTACAACTCGGTGGAGTAAGCAAAGAGGTAGTCAAACAAGTGTGGGGGGTCGGAGTCAGAATACCAACCACTTTTAACCGAGCCCAAGATAATTCAGTATAAAGCTTAAAACAATACAATCGAAGAGGTACGAGACCCTCACTTTGAACCTTGAGTTTCTCTGACTTCTTCCCTATACGAAATAAAATTTAAAGTCCTAAGCTTGTCTAGAAGAATCCCCTACCGAAGGTCACCAAATCACGTGTCGAAGCACGTCCCGAACTCAAGCCGCACGAACTCGAATTCTCAAGTCCTAAAACACGGAACGACCTTAGCATAAATCTAGGAACTTAGTCCTACTACCTTAGGCTCTCATAACCTAAAACCCTCTTACTAACCAAATCATTTACACTTGAATGCTCAAATTTGAAATACTTGTTTTTAAAGAATCACATCCACTTGAAAATTAACAAACAATTAAAAAGGATAAGGTTTTAAAGACTAAGACTTATTTTCTTCCCAACTTAAGACATGAAACAACCCCATAATCAATTTCATAATATTTATTATTGATCAACATACTTACTTAGAACTAATTCCTAAGGTAAAAGAAACAATAACAAACATTTTAAAACCAAAACACCTTTTCTTTAAAAAACTTGAACCATCAAATCATAACTTAAAAATCCAATCCTATTAGTGACAACATTGGATTTAAGGCTCTACTAGGTTTTAGGATTACAAAATCCTTTGTACCTTAATGTATCATATTCATAGCCTTACGTTTCCAAACTAATTCAATTTCAATCTACATTCCTTTCCAATCATTTTCAATTACTAAGCTTACTTACTCCAAAACTTGAGACATGAATCAATACCAAATTTTATACTTTTTCTCAAAATGCTTAATCAAGGCTCCAATTGATGTCTAGAATCTCAAAGATGCCATTTCACCTTAATTGTTTCATAGCTTCAAAGTTTCAAACGACTATCAATTTAATCCAATCCTTCCTAAAATTTTTCCAAAGCTCACACAATTCGTAATCATACTAAATACAATTATTATAAACCAAAGCTTATCAAAATCATGCGTCCAAAGCTCTAAGGAGCTTGCGGCCATACCTCCCCTTTTTCAAAAAAAATATGCAAAACTTTACTCAAATCAACAACACCATTCAGACAATTTATTTCCTTCACAAAACAAAAAATTGCTTACCAAAACAAACATTAATCAAGTCTAAGAACAAATCACAACTTCACCAAAAATCAAGGGTTTCATCAAAATTACAATTTCCTTTTATCAAACACAAATTAACAACAACTACAACAAAATTCAAGTGCTAAATAAAATTAACCCTAACAAAATTTAGGATTCACATGAGTGATCATACCCCTTTTTCTCCTTGAAGCATTCGGCCTAGGGCTTCCAAGAACAAGGGGAAAGTTCATCCTTTCACTACATGATCATAATCATAATAAAATGAAGGAAACAAGAATAGAAAATCAAGAACTTATCACCACAAAAAAAAATTCTGCATATAGGCCACGGTTTTGGCCTCCACTCAAGGGGAAAAGAATTGGTTTTCTACTCACCCATTTGGCCAAGGTGTAGATGCTAATTAGAGGAAGGAAATGGAAGCAATATGTGAGGATGGGAGGAAAAGAAGGCGTGTTGGAAGAGCAAGGGAGGAGAAGAATAGAACTTGTCTCCAAACTTCAACTTCACCCACACTAGTACATAAGATGATGAAAGAATAGAGTGAGTGGGTGATGTGGGGGGATCGCGACCTGTACAAGAGGAAGGAAGGAAATGTGAATTTTTCTTTCTAACTCACCAACACCAATACTTAAGAATGAAGGAAAACAGGAAAAGAAAAAAAAAGAGAAAAAAAAATAGAAGGTGGGCTCAAAATTGGGGTGCTACGGCTGAACCAAAGAAAAGGAAAGAATAAATAAAAACCAAACTATTTTACTTGGCTCTCCTTGAATTGAGGAAGAGATTAATCTAACACCCACTAATCATTTGCCACCTATCACTTAAGCCTAAGATATTTTGGGCTTCAACCACATAATCTTGACATCTAATCACCCTAGCCATGATTACTCACTAATTCTAGAGTTTCAAGAGTACTAAAAAAACACGGCGTCGAGTAATCGCGTTACCAATTAATTCTTCTGCCGATTAATTCACGAAAATTAATTTACTTAGAAATTAATTCACCGCGTGATAAAATATTATCATAAATAATAAAAACAATCTAAAACACTCAAAAATAAAAACAACAAGCTACGATTCGATTTTCATTGAAATTGAAATTCGTTTTAAATTTTAATGCGGATAAAAATTACCCGGCGATTCAAAAGACGACGAAACTTCGTTAGAGTTTTTCGACGATTTTTGAACCATGAGTTAATATTAAATATTAATTCTTATATTTAATTTCTTCTTGATTTAATTCACTCACTTTCTTAGTCTACAAAAATACGCGTTACCACGTCAAGCAGAAAACTTATAATAAGTTTTGTTAATGAATTCACCTTAAAAGCAGCATACGTCTACGCTGTCTATTAATTTGAATTGACATCATGAATAATAAATATTTATAATAAATAATTTATTTAAAATAAGTCAAAACAATTTCTCGTACTCTCAGTAAATCATTGAGGTGATCAATCTCTACGACTTACGTTCAAGTATTTAGGATTTATTTGCTAAAACAATTTTTCTTAAAAATTGGGATGTTACAAATATTGTCCGAGAAAAGTTACAATCAAAATTGATCCACCTGCTGCCTATTTCTTCTACTACTCAACTCGCGGACATCTTTTCCAAGCCCTTGGATCCTACCCCTTTTCATTTGCTGTTATCCAAGCTGCGAGTTCTAAGTGTACTCTCATCAGCTTGCAGGGGTACTAGAGTTAGTAGAACCTACTTAGTTGGATTAGTTTTATTAGTTTTATTTGGTCTTTGTTTATTAGTTATTTTTGTTTGTCAGATAGTTCTGTTTTCTATTTGTATGACCTAGTTTGTTTGGGCCTTCCCTTTCGTTTAGGCCTTTTAGGTTTAGTTGCTGGTCTTATATATTGATCAGCCCTGATTGTTGTAACTTCAGTTTTCTGATACACAATGAAATAATATGAATCGATTTAGTGAAATTCTCTCATAACAAAATATAAAGCCGATACCTGCCCTCCCTCATATTCGACCCTGCCTTCAGGTAGCCTATGTTCACCATTGAGACGTGGACGGAGGATTTAGCCATGCCGAAATTGGCATGGCTACATAGATTCGAATGTTGTAGTGGGACGTCTCTTCTACATGGTGGGTTTTTTTCGTCTTCTCTCTCTTTTTTTGCTTTTGGTGTCGTTGTGTGTTGTAAAAACATATTGAGAAAAACTCAAGTCTCACTTAGACTAAAGGTAAGACCTTAAAAAGAGTTTAAATAGATTTTGTAAGGATAAGTTAGGTCCAAAATTCTTAATGGAACAGACCAGTTGTGGCTCCGGAATCTTACAATCCAATGGTTTTGGTTCTACATTGTTGTGATCAAGACACGTGAGTAGGGTGCTCCCGACGGTTTACTGAATGCGGCGTTCGTAGTTTCCCACTTCAAATTAATATGCAAACGTTCTTTTCTTGCAAATATTAATGCCCATAATGTGGGAAATATTCCTTTTGATAATTATTATGGTTTCCTACTGTCAATTTTTACGAGAAACAATGTGTTTGTGTGAAAAAAATAATAAAGAAACTCTAATGTTTGCACTTCAATAGCAAAGTTTTACAAGAAAACCTTCTCCATTGTCTATAAAAAATGTCCATGCCAAGTCAACATCTTACCAAAAGAGATCAACAATATGTCATTTGCGCTTCAACCATATCAACAATAATCTTACGATCAAAATAGGCAAATTAAAAGGACCTATGAAAATGGTTGTGAACAAAAGAGGGTACATATAATTTGTCTTCCAAAAATGCTTTCCAGCCTTGATGGAATTGGTGAAATTCTTATCAAATACCTTTAAACTTTTTTGAAGGAAAAAAAAAAGAATAACTAATTAAATTTCAAATTTGTTTTATTTACTTTCATTTTTTTTGAAAGGATTTACTTTCATATTTATTGTTATTTACAAATTTATTGTTTACTAACTGAAAAAAAAATGCCCTTAAACTTTTGAACTTTCCAAATTTGTTGTTAGTTACTTTCATATTTATTCTACGTAATTGCATAATATCGACAATGACAAATACAAAGAATAACTGATATATTTGTTTTTTTTTTTTTGAAGAATAGAGGTGTATATTTGAAACTTATCTTATCTTATATTTTTAATAACAACTAGGTTTTTTGAATCTTGGTCTTCTGTTTCCTTTTTATGCTTAAAATAAATCACTTCATTATTTATGTTTAAAATTATATGTTCATTTTAATTATTGTAATTCAATATTCAAAACACACACAAAAAAAAATGTTTAGGGGAAATTGCTCTTTGGGACAAAAAGTTACGGGACGAACACATAGGAAATTGTGTACTTGTGTTGAGTATGACTCATAATTGTGAAAGGAGTGAAGTAGCCTTCTCAGTACATAGTTTCACAATAATTATCAAATTAAAAAAATAGTAGTAGCACAAAGAACAGATTTAAAAAAACATAAATGATTTTTGTGTGACTATTTCATACTAAATTGCATTATATTTGAAATATACAGTTTTGTACAGGTGGGGATATAATTGTATAGTACTAACCCACTCCACTAAGATTTTGTTTTTGGGGTCAGTGAAATACAAAGGTTGCTTCCCAGTTATTTGCAGCAGCATGACATAAAGATCAGACTTCTCTGTTAATTTTCCACTTGCTACATATTGCTACATATTCTGAAGCCATGTACCTGTGTCAACATGCAAATTTAGTCTTTCAAGCTGCAATGCCTTATTTAAAGTCTCTTGTTCCTAAGTGTAAGAAGGATAAGATACTACTGACTCATAAATTCAAAAGAGTCAGCATATATTGCTTGAGACGCAAAGGATTTGAAAAGGTTCACAAAAGTGGGCTTTAATAGTTGAGGAAGTTTATAATGGCAATTTTAACTTGAAGAGACAAACTGAGATCTTACAGGAATAGATTTTATGTTTCCATTTTCACATTTAGTTTCTATATTGAACTATAAGGAGCTCATAACAGCAAAAGAACAAATCATAGAGAAAGCCAATGAACTTAAGGAGCTTATCTTATCTAGGGAAGCCAATGCTAATTCCATTTGTGATTATCAACGACATATTTCATAATTGTAAATAGGCATATCTTATGAATACAGTGATTTTAAGATATTTTTAGATATAAGGACTTCCTATAATTACTTATTGATCTACATGATTACATGGTTTAGAATAAATTTTCAAGAGAAGAAGAGGGCACGAGAGGGGGAACTAGCAAGGGGACAAGTTTTAGTCAACAATTACAATAATTGTAGCAAGGACAAAAATGATAAGGCCATGCCTGTGAGGCAGTGGCTAGAAGAGAGAACGATTAGGCAAGTATATTTGCCCCTGAAAATCTTATTTTAAGTTCATATCATCCCGACTTCTTAACCCCAAAATACTATTATTTCGATTAGTAACATAGCTTTTTTTATAAATCTACAATCAATATATATAGGAAAACATATATTTTTTTGTTAAAGTATTTTTAAAAAATCAAAAGTAGAATCAAGATAAATTAATGTTCATTCCTAAGTCCTAACTATACTTTAAGCTGCTGAAAAGGCATTTCTGAAGGAGTTTTCATTCTAAAATTTGGTTGTTCAATCATAAGCAAGAATCATTCACGATTTCATGCATATGAAGTCAGAGATGCAACGATTGAGAAATCAAGCTAGCTATACTAGAAAGAATAAAAAAGTCAGAATCACAATTGAACGTCAACTAGATTAGTGTTACTATGAATTGATGTAGGAAAGGCCAAAGCATAAGGCCAAACAAGCCCTTAATTTAGCTGTCAATCCACCCCACTCAGCCCCTTATGGTTTCACCACAATTTTAAGACCTAAAAAAATTACATATATGAGGACCCTCCAATGATTTATTAACATCAACCCCTCGCGTAGCTTTAGGCCTCAAATTGTCTTTCCCAACCCTGCATTGATGATTAATTACAACATGGAGTTTTGAACAACCATCGTATTATCATATTTTATAAACCCTAATTGACTATTGGCCAATTATGCTATTGAGAACGTTATTATAATTGAAACCAAAACAAATTTGCCAAAAAATTCAATCCATGCTTAGTGAATAGCTTAATGAAAAGACAATGAGAACTATACATTCTTATAAACTGCTTTTATCTATAAAAATTGAAAAAAAAAATTAAAATTTACATGATAAAAATTTATGTATCAAGTAGAGGAAATATATAAAATAATAGCAGTCAATTGCTAAACCATGCCAACATGATAAAACTTACAAATTCAAATAAAAAACAAATAGCACCCATCAAATATATATATATATATCATAATAATTACCTTTGTGTGTACGGTTTTAATCAAGGAAATCACAGCTGTTGGAGATCTATGGTCGACATTATCCAAACGAATAATATAGCAAAGCATAACTGTGAAGACATGGAAATAAAAGACAGCAGCGATGATTTCCATTTGATCGGGTCTGTAATGATAGTCCTTAACCAGGGTTTGTTTCCTTGTTTATGGATCTAGTGGAAACAAAAAAACACATGATTAAAAAGAAGAAAAGAAGCCGGCATAAAAAATAGATGCAATAAATGACAGAACATGATGAATAACCTGAGATTAGCCATATATATGGTACTAGTCTAAGTAGACTGAAGTCTCAATTGATGTGCCTAGCTCCCTAGCAAATCATCATAACCAATTCAAAAATACAATTATATGTGCGTGAACATTTCTTATATATGAATGAGTGATACATATATAGTGAAAGGTGACTTTAGTAAGTCTCTACAATTGAAAGTAATAAGGGAACAGAGAGATAGAGAGAGTGAGAGAGAGATACCCCTGTATTTTTGCTCAAAAGGATGATCGCAACCACATATTTATAAGGAGTTAACTAGAGGAAGGTTTAAATTTAGATTAAGTCTTTGCTAGTATAGTCAAAACGATGATCGCAACCACATATTTATAAGGGGTTAACTCGAGGAAGGGTTAAATTTAGGTTAAGTCCTTGCTAGTATAGTCAAAATGATGATCGCAACCACATATTTATAAAGAGTTAACTATAGGAAGGGTTATATTTAGGTTAAGTTTTCATGTGTCTATTTTTATAGTATTATAAAGCAAAAAAAAATTATAATTTTTTAGATAATAGAATCACATAAAAATTATATTTCATTATTTTCTTGAAAGTAAATTTCACTCTAAAAAGATAAATAAAATAACGCAATTATTAAAAAAATTAAGAATTGAAATTGTAACGATATATACACATATATGATTAATAGATTATAAAATATTTAAATTTTAATAATTAATGTCAATCAACTATCATAATTTTTCTCTTTTTCTTCTTAGACTACTTTTAAAAAAAAAATGAATATCCTAGGAATTTTATTCAAAAAGATATGTTTTTGGATTTAATAGTTTGTTTTGATTGTCCTTAATTGTAAGCATCTAATGTTCAAACTTGTTTCATTAAAACTATAAAGTAATGTTATGAGACTCAGACCGGTTATTGATTTTGGTAAGATTGCACGAACCAGTAAGTAGTAAATATATAAACTTTGTATTAACAAAAAAATATATATGTAATTCATTCGTAACATATGTATCAATTGATTGCCTAGATTTAATGTTCCCTTGAAATTAGAACTCCCTCTTTGTAAGATATATCAAATCCTACAAAGGCACATTTTAGATAATGTTTTTCTTTTACTGCATTTATTATTTTATTACATTTAAACGATCTGAGCTCAATCGAACGTGAAAACCTAAATCTCTTGACCTTTCTCCCACACATTAAAATAACTGTCTCTTTTCCGCAATTGCCCTTTCTCCCTTTCCTTCCTTCTTCGCGCCTTCTCCTTCCTTCTTCAGTTACTCTACTTTGTGCCCTCTATGCTTCTTGTAACACCCTAAGTAGCCACCACTTATCCTATCGTAGTTGATATGATTGCGGAATTCTTCGTAAAATAAGTCATATTTTCAGTTTTGAAAACTAATTGTTTTATGAGTAAAACTAAAAACTTACCTTCAATAAAATATGATGTTCGCAAATCATTTTGCAAATTAAAGTAACACATCAATTTCATGCCTTACCTAAAACAAAGTTGATAAGTCCAAAACTTAACCCTTATGGTGCATACTAAAAACAATATCAGTATATATGATATCCTTAGAATACAAAAGAGTTACTACTAATTTAAAAACTTAGTTTTGTACATTTCCATTTCATGTCAAGGGACCCTACATAATGCATATAGAATTCTTAAAAGTAATAATCATCCAAAAATAGTTAAATATCGAGATCCAAACTGCATACAATTATAATACAACAATACAAATAATTTTCAAATACCTTTTAATATTACATTCTTAGAGCTTAATCTACAAAAATACAACCTAACTACTCTAACTCAAAATTTATAAGGCATGTGCAAATACTTCAAGCTGGTTAGCTTGAAAAACATAAACTTAAGTGCTCCCAGTACACACGTATGCGACATCAATAATGCATGTGGATTCAATGTGATCTCCCCAAGTATCGCCATATGCATTTGGGCCCATCAACAACTAACTCGAGAAAGACGTTTGAGAGTTCATTTCAGGTTTCACTACAACAGAATGCTTAAAAGATAACGCCACCTTAAGCAGCGTTTATGAAGAAAAACGCTACTTTAGGTAATAAACAGCACTTCGGAACACGAAACGCTGCTTTAGAGTTACAGAATAAACAGCGCTTAAGTGAAAAAATGCTGTTTAAGATTATACTAAAAGAATAAACAGCGCTTAATAGAAAAAACGCTAATTTAGGGTTGTAGAATAAACAGCGCTTAAGTTGTGAAGCGCTGCTTATTCTCATATTGATTCCTTTATACTCGCACTCTGCTTTTTATTTCCCACTTCACTCCCAGCTCCTAACACACGAAATCTTCTCGATCTTTCTTCTCCACGAAATCTTCTCGATTTTTCACTCCCACTTCTGCTCGATCTTTCTTCTTCACTCCTCCACGTCGCACCGCTTGTAGGAACGAAGCACGAACGATGAACCGCGAATGGCGAACGACTCTTCACAGTGTTTGGGAAACTGAGGGCGAACGAACGGTGAATGGACGCTGGCCATCGATGTTGATGTTGACGTTGATCGGTGCGCGGTTAATCAGGCCATTGATGTTGATGCTGGGATCCGGGTGTTCGTTGATTTGGGTGGGTTTTCGGATGGTTCACAGTTCGTGGATTTGGGAAGGGATTCGGGATTAGGGTTTTTGGAGGCTCAATTGACGCAGGAGACTCATGCCAAATTGGTCCCAGATTGCTCTCGCGGTGCCGAGGAAGATGGCTTGGGCGAGATTCCAGAGGGCCATTTCGATGAATTTGGGGTTTTGGAAAGGGAATTTTCTGAATCGGGTGAGTTGCCTGTGAAAAAACTGAAGCTTTCAGAGCAGAATTTAGGTTTTCGTTCTTCGGAGGATTTTTTGAGAGTTCAGTTGCAGGAAGTCGAAGAGGATACGGGAAATTACAGGAAGTCGAAGAGTTCGTTTGTATTTTGCAAGCAGTTTTCAAGTTTTCTTAGGTTTTTAAGTAGTTTTCAAGTTTCTTATCCCTTTATTTTAGATCTCTATTCAAGTAGTTTTTCAAGTAGTTTTCTTGCGCTCCTGGAAGATATGTTTTATCCCTTTATTTTAGATCTCTGTTATGGACATTTTGTTGTATAGTTATGGACATTGATTCTCTGTATTGCTGAAAAATGAAAATGGTGTAGACGAAAAACGAAAACGCTGAATTGCATCGCGTAATGCTGAATTGAATGTTAAAAAAAAGGGCATAAAACAGCGCTTCTAACAAGAAAGCGCTGATTAAAAAAAAATAAAAGGGGATAAACAGCGCTTCTAACGAAAAAACGCTGTTTAAATGTGAAAATAAACAGCGCTTCATTGAGGAAGCGCTGTTTATTTCTTATTTTCAACAGCACTACTTAAACGCTGCTTTTTTGTAACACATTCAGCAGCAGCTGAATATACAGCGTTTTTAAGCGCTATTTAAGGCTAAAATTAAGCGCTGTTTATTGTCTTTTTTTGTTGTAGTGTTTTCCAAAACGGACTATTCATCACTAATGATGACTTCCTCAACATACCAACACACTCACCAATCCTGAGAATGTACAATGGATCGCCAGGGTGTTCCAGTTTCTGCCTCACAAGATATCCCTGCTATAGAGAGGAATTCTATGCCATTGGGGCCTCCACGCCTAACATACTGTCAAGACCGAGCTTGTACAAACCCTTGTTTTAACACCCTTAAGTGCCACATTGACTTATCCTAACTTAGCTATACTTAAGTTTGTATTAGTGTTATCGAACAATTAGAACATGGAAGTAATTAAAATTTGTAACAAACAAGTACAAGAAAATAACTTCATGATTCTCAAATTATAAATATATTCACATATTTTATTTACATCATCAAAATAGAACTACATACAATATTTACAAAATACCAGAAGGACTCAAAATACATAAAAAGGCATGATGAAAACCTGATCACTATAAGACTACCCTCCCAATACATAAAGATCAAAACAAGATATTTATACGATCGGCCTTCTTTAAAACACTTAAACTGACAACTCTCAAACCTGACATCACTCATCATGATTGCTCAGGGAATCCTCCCATTGGTTACCTATCCTCACATTAACGTGCCTGATAGGTTCACTATGCATTCTCCTCTCATTGAGACGCCTGAGTCCTCAACCCTTCGCCATATATGTCGTCTCTCTCAAGACTATCCCAATACGACTTCTGTAACATCCCAAAAAACCCTTAGGCCTACTTATTAGAGAACCTAGGTGAAAAGAGGAATTAATTCCTCAGGACTAAGTATAATTCATTAGCCATAATTTAGTAGTTTTAAACCAATTAGGAATTAAAGGGGTAAAATAGTAATTTTACCCAATAATATAGGAATTATGGGACTAAGTAATTAGGAGTAGTTTTACTTAATTAAAATTGCTCAAGAGGGTATTAGAAATCAAAGATTAGAATAAGAGGTTGATAGGGACTTGTTTGCAAAGTTTTTAATTAATTTAGAAACAAGAGACCACCATACACCACAAGTCACTTAAATCTACGCTAGAGCCCCTTCATACCCTAATATACTCCCTCCATCGTGACCCTACCCCAAAATCAGAAGAAAGAAGAAGAAAGAAAGAGAAATGAGAAGGAAGAGAAAGAAAGAAGAAGAAAAGAGAAAGAAGAAGAGAGAAGAAGAAGGAAGCTCACGATCGATGGAGGAGAAGGATGAAGGGTTGTGGTTGGTGGCTGCTGGTGGTGGCACAGCGGTGTGTGGAGGTGGCCGCGCCACTGTTCACGACCGTGAGAGAAGGAGAGATCGCGTGAGAGAGAGAGAGAGTTGGGCCGAGAGAGAGAGGCCGAGTGAGAGTGAGAGATTCAGAGAGTGTGGAGCTCGAAAATGATGGTGAAGATAGTTTCATACTTGCTTGGGTTTCGATTGAAGAAGTTGGAAGTTCAAGGATGTGCTTTAATGGAGGTAAGCTTTGGAGCAACAAGAAGAAGACATGCATATGGATTCCAAGTGAAGAGGGTGATGAATCTGAGCTTAGAACTTTGAAAGAAGAAGAATAGGGATTTTTGGAATTGAAATCCCTAACTAGGGATTGCTCAGGTAACATAGACTTCTCCCAAAACCTCCCTTAGAGTGTGCTAGGTTTTATTATTAATTTTATTAGTTCAATAATTAGCTTATTAGTCATACTGAATGGTCTTGTATGGGGTTTGACTGAAATAGGGTTGGACGACTGCCCCCAACCCCCTAAACCAATGTTTGATGTTTGTTCTGTTGTGAGCTCCATCGAGCCTCACTCGGATTATTTATGTGATTGCTATGTTTGCTAAAATGTATGAATTTGATTCTGAAATGGCTCGACACCCGAGCTAGCCTATTTGTATGAGTTTGGGCTCCAAGACACTTATTTTAGGTGCAATGAATGACATATGATGAATTTAATCTTGTGAGTGTTGTCCTAGGTGTGAGGATTATTGTTGATGTTGCTGTTGAACCTAGAAGAGTTTGATTCCTAAATTTGTGAAATAACATGTTCAAAGTTCTATTAATTTGGTCCCTTGTTGTGCCTTTGATTCATGGTGCATTTATATGTAATTTTGTCTTGAAACTATTCCATTGGTGTTAGGATTGGTTTGGAAAGGATTTAGAATGAGGAACAAAGTTAGAAATGCAGGATTTTTGGACTGACAGGCCACCACGGCCGTGACAGGAAGCACGACCTGGTTGTGTTTTGTTCTGTTTGTGAAGGAAAATAGGGAATTGGAGGAGCACGGCCGTGCTCCCCTGGACAGATTTCATTTTATTTTCTTTCTTCTTTATGCTTTTATGATGTATTGCTTATGCAATGGCTTAAAAAGAAAGAGGTTTAATACTAAAATTGAGGTCAGGGCTATATTAATAGACTTGTATTCAAAAAAAAAAGGGAAATGACGAATAAGGTTTGATGTCATGTATTACGAATTATGTGTTTGGAACTGTCTGATTTGCATAGGCACTGATGGGTGACTTAGCATTGCGGGCTCACCAGTGGGGTAAGCCACTGGGCTGGACAATAAAGTTCAGTAACCCGGGTGCGATAAAGAACACAATTACGTGATGTGGCATGGTGGGCTCACCAGTGGTGTAAGCCACTGGGCTGGACAATAAAGTTCAGTAACCTGGGTGCGATAAAGAACACAATTACGTGATGTGGCATTGCGGGCTCACCAGTGGGGTAAGCCACTGGGCTGGACAGTAAAGTCCAGTAACCCGAGTGTTGCGATAAAAGACTTACAAAGAGGCCCATTATGTTTGATTTGATTGTTTATGGAATATTGGTTCGTCCGAAGGTGCACCTAGGCGGCCGGTCCGTCGGTTGTGAATCCTTACAAGCGTATTCCGACGGGGACTCCCTTGGTCAATCATCATAAATCAAATCATTGCTCAGTGGCAAATGAGTTTAGGTCCAAGGGGGTACATTCAAAATCAGAAACTTGTATGAATTATGTGATTGTATGTTATGTGTATGAATTATGTTACCTTGCAAATGAATGCTCTTGAAGCAAGTTATGTTTGAGGTTGACTGAATGACTGAAGATGATGTTAAGATTAGGCCATAGTATTATTATAAGTTAAGTTTATGTTGTCAGGGAGGATTTTCCATACGTAGCACACGTGTATGGCTGGAAACAACGGTAAAAGCATTTTTCTTCTAAGTCTATGTTACTCAGTTTTATAAACTCACCGTTGGGGCGTTGTTTTCAGGTACACTTGATGGAGGAGATTTAGAGCACGAAGTGTGTTCGGTCTCGCCCTCGGCAAGACATTGAGTCACCGGATCACGAGTCAAAGTCCTTATTTCTAGGTTGAGTCCTTTGCAATTAGAAAATAATGTATAGGTTATATTTGTTTTATCTTGTGGTCATTTTATAAAAAGAGATGTAAATAATAAAGTTATTCCGCTTTTGAAACTCTGATAGATATATGTGCCATGTTTGGGTCTTTGAAATATTTCTTTCCAAGTCAAACAGGTCTTTTAAACAAGGTTTTACTTATATCTTAAGGTTGTTATATTTGAGAAAATTTTCCAGGTGAAGTTTTAAATCTTTAATTAGTAAGTAATCCCCTAATTAGAGTTAGGGTGTTACATTATGGTATCAGAGCCAGTTCGACCCTCTCGGACTGTGAATCAGTTGAGTCTAGAGGTGATCCGGTTTAGTAAAGAGTCAGTTATGTCTGTAAGTCTAAGTTTTCTAAGTTCTTTTGGTGAATTATTGAGGTAGGCCATTTCAAGGATTCATCTAAGGAACGAGGAGGATGAAGAATTGCAGGAAATATTAGAGGCATGTACTCTTTTTGCGAGACATCCTCATATACGTATCTATTCCTAAGTACATTGCCAGATTCTGTACTGATAGTCCAGTGATAGTTCAGGTCGTGAGATTGGGAGCCACTCCCTCCGCCTAAGTCCACAGTATATATATATATATATATACATACACTTGGCCATAGTGAGGGGATTTGGTCGCCTTCGAAGCCACTCTAGCCTGCCTAGGTCCACGGAGTGCATACCTAGATGCAGTTGAGTATAGTGGCCACGTTAAACTCTGCTACAGCTGGAAGCTCATTACGAAAGTTCTGGAAGAACGAATTTGATGATCAAAGTAGTTACGGGACTACGAGAGTATTATGGGATATTCTTGGAGAAACCGCAACTTTTGTGATAGATTAGATATTTTGGTATTTGATAAACAATAATGATTCAAGAATTGGAAAGTCTTTTCTTATAATATAAAAGTGTTGGTTTTGAAAACCCAAAGTTTGAAAGCTAGAAAACTATTGCGGAAGTTATAAATTAGTAATTGTGAATTAATTTCTTTCGTATTGATTTCCACTTTTCTATTTTCACTTTCCTACATGAATTAATTATATGATCATTTGGGAATTAAAAAATTTAGAAGCAACCGCCTAATGTTTAATATGATATTTAATTTTGGTGGTGAGTGATTTAAATGATAAGTTTCATGTGAAGTTGTAAGTTTCTCATCACTTACTACTTATGATAATTAATTGTTATAGGAACGAAGTAAGCTTCGATGTGTTTGAGACTGATCGGTATAATCCATATACCTTGGTCAGTAAAGTGTTGGTAAGTGCCTTCTACTTGCGTGACTGAGGGACTTATGTGTTGTGTTTGTGTATTGAGTCCAAGCATGAATATTGGTTAGATTTAAAACTTGAGGTATTGATGACTTGAGTTAAGATTCACATTTCCTTTATGTTCAATTTGGATGTGTTGGTTTTATAACCGCGTGGGAGAATTTGACTTTTCTTGAAGTTTCAACCTTCTTGTTGCATGAGGGGAAATTGATTGCTTGTTAAGTACTGCATTAACCTAATTGTGTGTGCATATTTTTGGTTGGCCTGCTCCCATTGTGGATGACGCACTTACTTTCAACATTTTAATTCTAAGTAGTCTCGTGACATTATATGTTCATAAAATTTTGGAATTCCGAGTGGCTATTACATGAAAGACACATAATCAGGATGTTGTGAGTTCCATTGCTTGGTTGATTTGGAGTTTGTTAGATGATTTGATAAATGTATGTTGGGCTAAATTGTTAAGAGATGAAGGATTGGGTGATTAGATATCTTCAATGAAAAGTCTGTTTCTGTTTGGAATTACTGGGAATTATCGAACTGCGATTTTCGCGTGGGACCACTTGGAGATGATTTATATGTGTGTTAGGACCTTCCATATTAAATTTTGTAATTTTTGGATAAGTTTGAGATTTATGATTTAGTAGCCGTGAACTAATTTCTCTCGCTTGATTTTTCATGTGATTGATTTCAACTCCATCCCCGAAAAGATTACATACTTACATGAAAGTTGGAGGTTTTAGAAGCATCCACCGATATTTGTCATGATGCTTGAGTTAGAATGTATGCTTCCTTAATGTTCAACTTGCATAGACCTTTTATGCTCATGAATTCGAGAACCAAGCATGCATTGTGTTTCTAAGCATGATATATGTGTATATGTATATGTATGCCTTTACATGGATTGATGCTCACACTTGAATATTAAGATAAGATAATGGTTAAAAGGAAATTTAGAATGTTTGTTTAAATACATATGGATATGTATACGTAATGGAGTTAAATGTGGTAGGATCTGCTGTTGTTCGTGAGTTATATGCGAGTTCATCCATTTTCCTATGTTTGAAACTTGACTTGATTGTGTCTTGAATTCCATTTAAATATGTTCAAGTGGTTTCGAATCACCATTCGATTTGGATCTAAGTTAAAAAGTGCTCTTTGAAATTCTTATTGCATGATTTTGAATTAGGTGTTGCCTATCATTTGTGTAATTGATTTTAGTTCACCTATATCCCGCAGATGTACTGAGAGTCTTAATCCTCCATACTGTGTTAGCGACCAGAGCTTATGTCAGTAAGTTGCTAGAGTTACCTAGAATGTTACGAACCTGAGAAGAGAGATGATTCTGAAGCAGGAAATGCGAAGGTCACTTTAGAAATAGTGAGCTTAAATCTTGTGGTAGCTTGACGTAGTTGCCTTAGAACCTATGACCCTGCACTGTTTGAATTATTGTGACCGTCTATTACAATAGCATCTAGAATTGATAAGTAAGAACTCTTAGCTGTGTGGTTTCGATTAATTCGGGATGGGCGTTCGTAATCGTTTAGGTTCCAACACTTGTTAATTAATCAAGATTGTTGGATCTAACCATTATGGATGGATCCTAGGTTGATTGGGAACCTCAAAGCCTCTAGAGAACCTATAGCACTTTCGTGTCAGAATACCTTAGTAACTTCCGAAGCAATAAAGGGATGACGTAAAACTAGACTTGTAAATACCTCGGTTATAATTAGGGAACCTTGAAGTTGGGTAAGCCCTAGTTTATTAAGAAACTTTAAGCTGCCTAGGCATAGTGACCTTAGCGGGATACCTAGCCTAAGGAAAGGTATTAGTCACAGCTAAATCACCGAAAATTTGAGGACGTTAATGTCTACGCTAGATTCAATAGTCGGTGTGTGAAGTGATCTTGTTGGCCAATCACAAACTCTGTCTTGACTTAATAAGCCTCTTATTAGGAATAAGGCTTGATTTGTGACCGGTTAACTAAATCACCGAATTATCCATATATTCGACCTGTAGTAGTCATTAATTTCTTTTCGAGATTCCGACTATTTAGAATAATCAGGAAATGAAACTGCTCATTTGAAGTAGAGTAGGATTAGAGTTCGCAGCGGAAGCACGGAAAGCAGAACCTGCGTGAGGATCAGGTTAGATAGTAAGGAGAATTTTGGGGGCAAAATTCCTAAAAGGTGGAGAGTAATGTAACATCCCAAAAAACCCTTAGGCCTACTTATTAGAGAACCTAGGTGAAAAGAGGAATTAATTCCTCAGGACTAAGTATAGTTCATTAGCCATAATTTAGTAGTTTTAAACCAATTAGGAATTAAAGGGGTAAAATAGTAATTTTACCCAATAATATAGGAATTATGAGACTAAGTAATTAGGATTAGTTTTACTTAAGTAAAATTGCTCAAGAGGGTATTAGAAATCAAAGATTAGAATAAGAGGTTGATAGGGACTTGTTTGCAAAGTTTTTAATTAATTTAGAAACAAGAGACCACCATACACCACAAGTCACTTAAACCTACGCTAGAGCCCCTTCATACCCTAATATACTCCCTCCATCGTGACCCTGCCCCAAAAACAGAAGAAAGAAGAAGAAAGAAAGAGAAAAGAGAAGGAAGAGAAAGAAAGAAGAAGAAAAGAGAAAGAAGAAGAGAGAAGAAGAAGGAAGCTCACGATCGATGGAGGAGAAGGATGAAGGGTTGTGGTTGGTGGCTGCTAGTGGTGGCGTGGCGGTGTGTGGAGGTGGCCGCGCCACTGTTCACGACCGTGAGAGAGGGAGAGATCGCGTGAGAGAGAGAGAGAGAGAGTTGGGCCGAGAGAGAGAGGCCGAGTGAGAGTGAGAGATTCAGAGAGTGTGGAGCTCGAAAATGATGGTGAAGATAGTTTTATACTTGCTTGGGTTTCGATTGAAGAAGTTGGAAGTTCAAGGATGTGCTTTAATGGAGGTAAGCTTTGGAGCAACAAGAAGAAGACATGCATATGGATTCCAAGTGAAGAGGGTGATGAATCTGAGCTTAGAACTTTGAAAGAAGAAGAATAGGGATTTTTGGAATGGAAATCCCTAACTAGGGATTGCTCAGGTAACATAGACTTCTCCCAAAACCTCCCTTAGAGTGTGCTAGGTTTTATTATTAATTTTATTAGTTCAACAATTAGCTTATTAGTCATACTGAATGGTCTTGTATGGGGTTTGACTGAAATAGGGTTGGACGGCTGCCCCCAACCCCCCTAAACCAATGTTTGATGTTTATTATGTTGTGAGCTCCATCGAGCCTCACTCGGATTATTTATGTGATTGCTATGTTTGCTAAAATGTATGAATTTGATTCTGAAATGGCTCGACACCCGAGCTAGACTATTTGTATGAATTTGGGGCTCCAAGACACTTATTTTAGGTGCAATGAATGACATATGATGAATTTAATCTTGTGAGTGTTGTCCTAGGTGTGAGGATTATTGTTGATGTTGCTGTTGAACCTAGAAGAGTTTGATTCCTAAATTTGTGAAATAACATGTTCAAAGTTCTATTAATTTGGTCCCTTGTTGTGCCTTTGATTCATGGTGCATTTATATGTAATTTTGTCTTGAAACTATTCCATTGGTGTTAGGATTGGTTTGGAAAGGATTTAGAATGAGGAACAAAGTTAGAAATGCAGGATTTTTGGACTGACAGGCCACCACGGCCGTGCCAGGAAGCGCGGCCTGGCCGTGTTTTGTTCTGTTTGTGAAGGAAAATAGGGACTGACAGGCTAGGCCGTGCTCCCTTGGACAGATTTCATTTTATTTTCTTTCTTCTTTACGCTTTTATGATGTATTGCTTATGCAATGGCTTAAAAAGAAAGAGGTTTAATACTAAAATTGAGGTCAGGGCTATATTAATAGACTTGTATTCAAAAAAAAATAAGGGAAATGACGAATAAGGTTTGATGTCATGTATTACGAATTACGTGTTTGGAATTGTCTGATTTGCATAGGCACTGATGGGTGACTTAGCATTGCGGGCTCACCAGTGGGGTAAGCCACTGGGCTGGACAATAAAGTTCAGTAACCCGGGTGCGATAAAGAACACAATTACGTGATGTGGCATGGCGGGCTCACCAGTGGGGTAAGCCACTGGGCTGGACAATAAAGTTCAGTAACCCGGGTGCGATAAAGAACACAATTACGTGATATGGCATTGCGGGCTCACTAGTGCTGGACAGTAAAGTCCAGTAACCCGGGTGTTGCGATAAAAGACTTACAAAGAGGCCCATTATGTTTGATTTGATTGTTTATGGAATATTGGTTCGTCTGAAGGTGCACCTAGGCTGCCGGTCCGTCGGTTGTGAATCCTTACAAGCGTATTCCGACTGGGACTCCCTTGGTCAATCATCATAAATCGAATCATTGCTCAGTGGCAAATGAGTTTAGGTCCAAGGGGGTACATTCAAAATCAGAAACTTGTATGAATTTTGTGATTGTATGTTATGTGTATGAATTATGTTACCTTGCAAATGAATGCTCTTGAAGCAAGTTATGTTTGAGGTTGACTGAATGACTGAAGATGATGTTAGGATTAGGCCATAGTATTATTATATGTTAAGTTTATGTTGTCAGGGAGGATTTTCCATACGTAGCACACGCATATGGCTGGAAACAACAGTAAAAGCATTTTTCTTCTAAGTCTATGTTACTGAGTTTTATAAACTCACCGTTGGGGCGTTGTTTTCAGGTACACTTGATGGAGGAGGTTTAGAGCACGAAGTGTGTTCGGTCTCGCCCTCGGCAAGACATTGAGTCACCGGATCACGGGTCAGAGTCCTTATCTCTAGGTTGAGTCCTTTGCAATTAGAAAATAATGTATAGGTTATATTTGTTTTATCTTGTGGTCATTTTATAAAAAGAGATGTAAATAATAAAGTTATTCCGCTTTTGAAACTCTGATAGATATCTGTGTCATGTTTGGGTCTTTGAAATATTTCTTTCCAAGTCAAACAGGTCTTTTAAACAAGGTTTTACTTATATCTTAAGGTTGTTATATTTGAGAAAATTTTCCAGGTGAAGTTTTAAATCTTTAATTAGTAAGTAATCCCCTAATTAGAGTTAGGGTGTTACAACTTCTAGCATGATGGGAGGGTATAGGGCAAGTAAACCACATCGCCACAATAGGCATCCTAGGGATAACTCTATAAACTCATGGACTAATCTTCATGACTCATGTCTTTTTGTGAGTATGACATGTAACTCCACGGATGTACACTATAGTCCAGGTGTATCCATCTAAATTCGAGTCCGACAACGTAGTCCAAGAACGTACATGTACAAAAATATTTTCGACAGAACAAAAATATTTTTAAAAAGTCAAAAGTACAATCAAGATAAATTAATATTCATTCGTAGGTCCTAACTATACTTTAAGCTGCTAAAAAGGCATTTCTAAAGGAGTTTTCAATATAAAATTTGGTTGTTCAATCATAAGCAGGAATCATTCATGATTTCATCCATATGAAGTTAGAGATGTAATCAGTGAAAAATCAAGCTAGCTATATTAGAGAGAATATAAAAGGCAGAATCACAATTGAATGTCAATTATTTTAGTGTTATTATGAATTGATGTAGGGTCGGCTAAAGAATAAAGCCAGACAAGCCCTTAATTTAGGCCTTCAATCCACTCCACTCAGCCCTTATGGTTTCACCACAATTTTAAGACCTAACAAAAATTAAATATATGAGGCCCCTCCAATGAGTTATTAACATTAAGTCCTCACGTAGCTTTAGGCCTCAAATTGCCTTTTCCAACCCCGTATTGATGATTAATTACAACATGGAGTTTTGAACAACCATCGCATTATCATATGTTGTAAACTCTGATTGACTATTGGCCGACAATGCTATTGAGAAAGTTATTATAACTGAAACAAAAATAAAATTGCCAAAACAATACAATCCATGCCTAGTGAATAGCTTGATGGAAATACAATGAGAACTTTAAATTCTTACAAATTTCATTTATCTATAATAATTGAAAAAATAGATTAAAATTTACATGGTAAAAAATTATGTATCAAGTACGGAAAATATATAAAACAATAGTAGTCAATTGCTAAACCATGCCAACATGATAAAACTTACAAATTCAAATAAAAAATAGCTAGTACTCGTCAAAATAAAAGCAATTAATTCATAAACAATTATAGTACTAAATAAGAAGGAATATATATATTAATTTCCTAATAATGACCTTCTAATCGTGTCCTATTTTGCGTGTACTGTTTTAATCAATAAAATCGCAGTTGTTGGAGATCTATGGTGGACAATATCTAAACGAATAATATAGCAAAGCATAATTGAGAAGGCATAGAAATAAAAGACAACAATGATGAATTCCATTTGATCGGGTCTGTAATGATAGTCCATAACTAGGGTTTGTTGCCTCGCTTATGGATCTAGTGGAAACAAAACAACACACGACTAAAAATAAGAAAAGAAGCCAACCTAAAAATAGATGCAATAAATGACAGAACATGATTACTAACCTAAGATTAGTCATATATATGGTACTGGTCTAAGTGGACTGAATTCTCAATTGATGTACCCCTCCCTAGAAAATCATTGTAACTAACTCAAAAATACAATTATATATGTGTGTGAACATTTCTTATATATGAATGAGTGATATGTAACAGCCCGGACTATTTTCAGGATTGTCGACTGTCCCCACAAATCAACACGAGCCTTTTCAGCATGCTTTATCCTCACTTGCACACTTCCTAGAAAACTTCCCAGAAGGTCACCCATCTCATGAGTGCTCCAAGCCAAACACGCTTAACTATGAAGTTCTTATGTTCTGGGCTCCCGAAAAGAAGACGCATCTTGATGGTATAGGTAGTACCAATCAATTCTTTTTAAGTCATCCTTCAACCATGCAGTCTCCTACCTGCACAGCCTCAGGATCCCTCTCATTCCGATGTAAATATAAGAGCCATTATGAGCATATGTGAACAATGATAGATCACATCTACTAGCAACGAAGCCAAACTTGAGAAGAGCATTAGTAAGTCTTTCATACCATGCACGAGGGGCTTGCTTAAGGCCATACAAAGCCTTATTAAGCTTATAAACCAGATTTTTGTCATTAGCTTCAAATCCTGGAGGTTGGACCATGAAAACTTCCTCTTGTAAGAAGCCATTCAAGAAGGCATTGTTGACATCAATTTGTTGAATTTCCCAACGAAATGTGAGTGCAAGTGTCAAAATAATTCTAATGGTAATCAGTTTAACCACAGTGGAAAAAGTTTCACTAAAATAAAACCCAGCTTGTTGATGAAATCCCTTTGCAACTAAGCGAGCTTTGAATTTATTCACAGTACCATCCGGGTTTTCTTTGGTCTTAAAAATCCATTTTCCTATGTGGAGGAGGAGGGACAAAGTCCCAGTTTTGTTTGCCATAAGTGCATTGTATTCTATTTGCATTGCTTGTGGCCAGTGAGATTGTGATATAGCTTGTGTAACATCCCAATTTTAAGAAAAATGATTTCAGCGATAACAATCCTGAATACTTTGAATACTTGAAGATAAGTCATAGAAATTGATCACCTCAATGATTTACTGAGAGTACGGGAAATTATTTTGACTTATTTTGAATAATTTATTTATTATAAATAATTATTATTCATGGTGTTAATTCAAGTTAATAGACAGCGTATGCTGCTTTTAAGGTGAATTCATCAAATAAACTTTAAATAAGTTTACTGTGTGATGCAGTAACGCGTATTTTTATTGACTAAGAAAATGATTGAATTAAATCAAGATGAAATTAAATTTAAGAATTAATATTTTATATTAATTCATGGTTCGAATAGTATCGAATTAATCTAACGAAGTTTCGTCGTATTTTTGAATCGCCGGGTAAATTTTATCCACATTAAAATTTTAAACGGACTCTGATTTCGATGAAAATAGAATCGTAATTTTTTGATATTATTTTTGAGTGTTTTCACTTGTTCTATTATTTATGATAGTTAAATAGGAGTTAATTGGTTTATTTTTAAGAAATCATGTTTTGTACTCCACCATACACCACACTTATATGTCTTCCACCCTAGCACCCTCCCTATTCCCTTTTATCCCCTTCCCTGCGTGAAGAACAAACAAAAAAAAAGAAAGGAAAACGAACAACAGAGGAGAAAGAAAGAAAAAGGAAGAAAATCAGGGAGGCGCGCGATAGAGGAAGTGGGAGCAGGGACGAAACCACGGCGGCCTGAGGGTGGAGGAAGAAGAAGCAGGACAGACCAAGAGAGAGAGAGAGATCGTGATAGAGAGAGAGATCGCGAGAGAGGGGGAGAGAGAGGCAGCTTGAGAGAGAAACAGAGAAGGAGGGGTTCCGAATCAGAGGAAGAAGATGAAGTGGGTAAGGAATCAAGTTTTCTCCTTTTTTTTTTCTTGAGCAGAACATTAGCTCTAATCTATGAATTAGGAGTTGATTTATTTGTTTAATTTCTTGTGTAATGTTTCTATTATGTGTTGATTATGATCATGAGCAAAAGGATCAAAGTTTCCCCTAATTTTTGGGAACCCTAGGGCGCATGACTTAAGGGAAAGAGGCTTTGTGATTTCTCAAGTGAATCATCAAATTGATTTGTGTTTCTTAGTTCTTAATAATTACTATTGTTGTTATTGTTGTCAATTTTAATTTAAATCAAAGGAGTTAGTAGATTTCATGAAAAACCCTATTCTTGGAGAGCATGATTTGAGTAATTTGACTTGGATTATGTCTATGTTTTGATGTTGTGTTGTTGTTTGTGAAAAGATTAAATTATAGAATGATGTGGTTAAATTAGTTTGAAAACTTGCAAAATTTTTTAGGAGAAAAAGGGTGACGGCCGCGAGCTTTAGGGGCCATGGGGAAAGAAAATTTATATTGTGTTCTAGTCCATATTAGTTGATTTGAAGAGTGTTTAATTTTAGAAGATTTTTATGAAAACCTTGATTCTAGAAAGAGGCTTGAGTAGGAATTGGTCTTGGTTAGACTTATGTTTTGGTAATCATTTGTTGTTTTGTGAAAGAAAGGGAGTAGTGAATAAAGTTGTCTAATTGATAAGTAAGTTTGCAAATTTTCTTTGGAAAAGGAGAGGTGAGGCTGCAAGCTCCTTAGAGCTTTGGAGGCATGTTTTTGATAAAACTTTGGCTTATGATAATTGAATTGAATTGTATTTAAGCTTTGGAAAACCTTGGAAATGGTTGGATTAGTTTGAAGGTGTTGTTATTGTGGTTGAATTGGTATTTGTCAAGAAAATGGAGATTTTGAAAACCTTAGGTTCATGGTTGTGTCATGAAGACTTGGTGTATTTCTAATGTAAGGTTTGGTTTTGAATAATTGAAAGCTATGGAAGAAAAATTAGTAGGAGAGTGTTATGTTTTGGATGATTTGAATTAATGAAATTGTAAAACCTTTGAGATTTTGGAAAAACCTTGATTAGGTATTTGAATTGGATAGTGTTTTGTTTCCTTGCTTCTAGTTTCTTGATGCTAGTTTAGGGTGATCAAGGGTTAATTTTCCCTTCCCTTTGAGCTCCTTAGAGCCGTGACATAAAGAGGATTCTTGGGGAAAGTTTAACTTGAATCACTTGTTTTTTTGATTGTTATTTTAGTTGTGTTTGTTGTTAATGTTTTGATCAAGAAAGAATTTTGATTGGAAGTCATTTTGAATATTAAGGGCAATGAAAACACTTAAAGAAAAAGGGATTCTTTGTAATCCTAAAGGCTAAGTGGAGCCTTGATTCTAATGTTTAAGAAAAGAGTTGCAAAATAATGATGTTTTAGTTCGAATTTTTTTTTAAGAAAAAGATTTCTTAGTTATTAAAGCTTAATTCTTTAGTTAGTTAATGAATTTTCAATGTGTATGTAATGTATTAAAAACTAGTATTTTAAATTAATTTTCTAAGTGTAAGTGTTTGGTTAGGAAAAAGGGTTTTAGGTTTTGAGAGCCTAAGGTTATAGAATTAAGACTTTAGATTATGCTAAGTTTACTTTGTGTAATAGGCTTGAGTGATCCGAGATCGTGCGGTGGAGAATCGAGGAGTACGTGGACGCGTGGCTTGGAGTTCGGTAAGGGCAACTATAGATATTGCATAGGATTTAATTTTAAGTCTTAAAGCGAAGAAGTATGAGAACCTCAAAGTTCGAAGCGAGGGTCTCGTACCCCTTCGTTTTATTGTCTGATATTATACATAATTGTTTCGTGGGCTTGATAAAAAGTGGTTGGTGACTGCCCCAAACCCCCCACACTTGTTTGTTTCCTCTTTGTTAACTCCACTGAATTGCAGAGGGAAAGATTGTGTTCTTGATTGATTGCGATATGATTTGATTGGATTGATTGCCTATGTATTGTTGGACTGAGCTATATTACGGTGATTTATCTGAGTGAATATTTATTTGATATGAGATTGAATATTTATTTGAGTATGCTTCTTTGAATTATCGTATGAGTTGGTCTATTCATTGGGGTTGTGGAAGTTTTGGGTCATGACGTTTGTGAGCTTTAAGCCGATTAACCTAGGGTGCTAGGATCCCCTAAAAAGCTACGACCAGTTTTTTGGTAGAGTTAGCTAGGCGTCATAACGTCAAGGAACCTGAGCTGAATGTCCTAGGGTGAGAGGAGATCTCAAGGCTACGGCTGGTATTCAGTGGATGGATCGGCGTACTTTCCGAAAAATTGTAGAGAGTGTCTTGAGTTGCATTATGGGGCATCTATGCATATTGTTGTCTCTTGAATTATGTTTGTTATTTTTATGCTTATTTGAGAAGTTGACCCTTGCCCGTGGTTCTTTCAATCAATGATTGTAACCCAGATGACGAAGAAAGCAGAGTGTCAGGACTGCGGAGAAGCGTAGCCGAGGAAAACCTGTCCGGCTTCCTACTTCAGTTATGTTTGCAACTTACTAGGAGTTAAGTAAGGGATGTAGCGTGATGACTAGCTATAGGATATTTGTAGTTTATTTCAAAGTTGTAATAAATGTATTTTCAGTTTGCAAAAATCGGAGTGTCATATGTGTAATACAAATCGGAGTGTCATATGTGTAATACTTAATAAATTATAAGTACGATTCCTGTGGTTTTATTTTGATGTTTTATTTATTTAGTTTCCATCATGTTTCTGAAATCGCTGTGATACTCTGACCGTTCTGTTAAAAGAAGTTTTTATAGAAAGAGGAAAAAAATAGAACCGCACTTTCGAAAAACCCTGCAAATAGAGTATTTCACCTTTCAGAAATGTCAGCTTTTGATAAGAATATTAGTTTAGTAGCACTCCGGAAACGGGGTGTTACAACTTATTTCACTGAATTGGGTTCAACATGACAGAGAAAAACCTTTGGTTTCAGATTACCAGTCTTCGCTCTAGTAATCATAGGGTGTATGTTTAGGTTTAAAGGCAGGTGTTGAGGCAAGGGAGTGGAAGAAGTAGATACAACCTGTTTTGAAATAACTGCTGCTACTAAAACAAAATTTGGAGATGCTGTAACAGAATTAGGAGATGGAGAAACAGAATTGGAATCATTAGCAGCAGGTGTAGTGAAAGTTTGTGCAGCAGCAAGATTTTGAACATTACTAGGAATAGCATTAGCCACAGGATGATGAACAATGGGAATAGCAGAACTACATGTTTGAGAAGGAGTATTGGTAACAGTTGAAGGAAACCAGATTGGATAGGGGAACTTGAGTTCATTAAAAATAACATCCTTTGACATAAACACCTGCCCTCTGGAGATAAACATTTATAGCCCTTATGATTTGGAGAAGGGCCAAGAAACACACATTCTAAAGATCTGAATTGAAGCTTGTGCTGGTTGTAAGGTCAAGTAAATGGAAAGCAAGCATAACCAAAAGTTTTGAAACTTTGATAATCAGGAACAGTATTATATAATGCATGAAAGGGGGAAGAAAATTGAGGTAAAGCTGATGTGGGCAGTTTATTAATGAGAAAAATAGCTGTAGTGAAGGTGTGATCCCAAAAGTGTAAGGGCATAAAAGCATGAGCAAGAAGGGTGAGTCCCATTTCCAATATTTGTCTATGTTTTCTCTCAACAGTCCCATTTTGGTAAGAAGTGTGAGAGCAAGTCAATCTGTGTAATATGCCTAAATCAGCAAGAAATTTAGTGAAGAGATGGTGATTGAACATCTTTTATAGTAACTCCAAACTATGTTTTAACAAGTTGATAAAATTGTTGAAAGGCTTTTAAAGCCCCTGACTTGTGAGTCAAAAAATATATCCATGTAAATTTGGTTTTGGCATCTACAAATGTGATGTAGTAAGAGTAACCAAGATGTGAAACAAAAGGGGCAGGACCCCACAAGTCAGTATGAATTAATTCAAAGGCATGAGAGTGCTGAGTATTAAAGGAAGGTGCATGTAATCTATGAGACTTTCCTTTAAAGCAAGCAAGACAAAAATCGAAAGGTGTTTTATTAGAAAATGGGATATTACACAGTGATAGGACATGCTTAACAGCAGAAATATTAGCATGACCTAGCCTACTATGCCAAGAAGACAATGTAGAAGTAGTACTAGAATCAGAAACAACAGAATTAACAGAATGAACATGATTATTAGCTATTGTAGAGAGATTATTATGAACAACTGTCTTTGGAGAAGACTTGAGCAGCTGAAGATTTGGGAAATCATAGAGTCCATCAGAGCCAAGTGATCCTTCAAGAAGGACTTCCTTAGACTCCTGCGATTTAACACAACAAGTTAGGGGATGGAATTCAAAGAAGACATGGTTGTCCTTAGCAAATTGAGAAATAGACAAAATATTTCTGGTTATGGCAGGGACATGCAATAATTTGTTTAAGGTGAGAACAGTATTAGGCTTGAGGGAAGAAGATAAATTAGTTGAACCAATTGAGTGAATTTGCAAACCTTGGTCGTTTCCCATATGCACTTGGTCAGAACCACCATATGGAGACATCTGAGAGAGATTATGTTAATATGGAGTGAGGTAATGAGATGCTCTAGAGTCTGGATACCAGAAATCAGAATCATGCACTCATGGTGCAAGCAACTATTGTGTGGTAGGAACATGATGAGTTGCGAAGTAAGCATTTACTTAAGGTCCCTGAGTAGGCAGAGGAGCAACAGGCTGAGCACCAGGACTCTGTGTAGGGATGTTGCAAGGAACTGCAGGGTTATAACCAAGGGGAGAACCAACATTGTAGCCATGCGGATTTAGTTGAGGTGAATAGCCAAGTTGATTTAGTTGAGGCGAAGTAAGTGTTTGATCAAATCGATGCCAGCAGTGTAATGCATCATGACCATATTTAGAGCACAGCTGACATGTAGGACGGTTACCACCACGGACTCCACGGCCACGATCACCGCAACCTCCCCGACCACCGCGGTAAAAGTTCTAAGAAGTAGGATTCAAACCTTGTATCACAGAGGAATTGGAGCTCTGAGATGTATGAGCCACATTCACTATAGCATTTGAGGCAGTGGAAATAGCTAATTCCTGCCAGAATTTATCCAATTGTGATTCCTGAACAAACAAGAGACCTTCAATCTCATCAAGCGACGGAGGATTTGGCATACCATAGATCATCATGACAAACGGATTGTATTCTTTAGGAAGTCCGTCAAGAACCAGATCGATTTGATCTTGTTTGGAAATCGGATCGCCAATTGCAATCAATGAATCGACAATCGCCTTCCCACGAAGAAGATATTCAAAGATCGAGCGATTCGCTTTCTTAAAGCTTCGAAGTTCCAAACGTATTAGCTGAACCCTAGCGCGAAGCAGAGATTGGAAATGTTTGTGAAGTTTCTCCCAAACCTGATAGGAATGATGACATCCAAGAACCCTAGGTAAGATAGAATCGGATAATGTTGACAAAAGCCAAGTGAAGAGCATTTGATCTTGTACAATCCAATGATCATAAGCTTCGGACACTTTATCAAGCTCACGATCTGCTTCAAAATCATACTTTTGAGGAATGACCGGATTAGCCACAAATCTGTGTATCTTGTGTGAGGAGATTACGCCCTCGACTTGTTGATTCCAGAGCAAAAAGTTCTTATCATCGAGCTTAATTGATAGTGTATGAGTGAATTTCGTGGTTTTGGAAACCGGACTGCACTTGTTGAACAAGATTGGAAACCAACAGTGATGAGCCAAGATCAACGAAGAACAAGCCATAGGAAAAAATAGCTCTAATACCATAATGAGAATCACAGAGCGAGAGAGAAGAGAGAAATTCGTGAGGAAAGAAAATGTAATCTCATTAACCAGAGTCAGTTACAACTGTGTATATATATACAAAGCTAGAACTCTAACTCACTTGTAACTACTTTACTAATAGTTTACATAACTTCTTCTATTATACGCTATTATATAGAGATAGAGATAGAGAGAGAGAGAGAGATATACCCTAGTAGTTTTGGGAAGCGTGAATAGCAATGATCCTTGCTAATATAGCCAAAATGATGATCACAACCACACATTTATAAGGAGTTAACCACGTATTTTCACGTTTCTATTTTTATAATATTATAAATCAAAAAAGTAGTACAATTTTTTAGATAATAAAATCGCATAAAAAATTATATTTCTTCAAGTCTCAAAAGTAATTTTCTCTCTATAAAGATAAATAAAAATTAACACAATTATTAAAAAAAATTAAGAATTGAAATTGTAACTATATACATATATACATATGAATAATTGATTATAAAATATTTAAATTTTAATAATTAATGTCAATCAAATATCATAATTTTTCTCTTTTTCTTCTTAGACCACTTTTTAAAAAATGAACATTCTAGGAATTTAATTAAAAATTATATATGTATGGATTCAACATTTTGTTTTGATTGTCCTTGTAAGCATCTAATGTACAAATTTGTTTCATTAAAACTATGAAGCAATGTTATGAGACTCAGGCCGGTTACTTATTTTGGCAAGATCACACGAACCAGTAAGTATTAAATATATAGATTTTGTTTAGAACTCCCTCTTTGTAAGATATATCAAATCCTAGAGAGACACATATTAGATAATGTTTTTCTTTTCCTATATTTATTATTTTATTACTTTTTTATGATCTGAGCTTAGTCCAACATGAAAACCTAAATCTCTTGACTTTTCTCTCAAACACTAAAACAACTATCTCTTTTCTGCAGTTGCCCCTTTCTTCCTCACCTTCCTTCTTTGCTCCTTCTCCTTCCTTCTTCGGTTATTCTACTTTTTTGCCGTCATGTCCTTCCTTCCTTCTGAGCTCAATCCAACGTCAAAACCTAAATCAAGACCTTTTTCTCAAACACTAAAACCACTATCTCTGTTCTGCAGTTGCTGCTGTCTCCCTCTCCTTCCTTGTTCAGTTATTCTACTTTGTCGCTGCCATGCTTCTTGTAACACCCTAAGTAGCCACCACTTATCCTATCGTAGTTGATATGATTGCGGAATACTTGATAAATTAAGCCATATGTTCTTTTTTCAAAAATTAATTGTTTTAGGAGTAAAATTAAAAATTCCCTTCAATAAAATAGATGTTTGCAAATCATTTTGCAAATAAAAGTAACACATGAACTTCATGTCTTACTTAAAATAAAGTTGATAAATCCAAAACTTAACCCTTATGGAGCATAATAAAACCATTATCATTGTATATGACTTCCTTAGAATATAAAAGAGATACTACTAATTTGAAAACTAAGTTTTGTACAACATTTTCATTTTATGTGAAGGGAGAAATTCCAAATCTAGTACCCTCTTTGTAAGATATATCAAATCCTAGAGAGACACATTTTAGATAATGTTTTTCTTTTCCTGCATTGATTATTTTATTACATTTTTATGATCTAAGCTTAGTCCAACGTGAAAACCTAAATCTCTTGACCTTTCTCTCAAACACTAAAATAACTATCTCTTTTCTGCAGTTGCCCCTTTCTTCCTCTCCATCCTTTTTTGCTCCTTCTCCTTCCTTCTTCGGTTATTCTACTTTTTCGCCGTCATGTCCTTCATTCCTTCTGAGATCAATCCAATGTGAAAACCTAAATCTAGACCTTTTTCTCAAACACTAAAACCACTATCTCTGTTCTGCAGTTGCCTCTGTCTCCTTCTCCTTCCTTGTTTAGCTATTCTACTTTGTCGCCGCCATGCTTCTTGTAACACCCTAAGTAGCCACCACTTATCCTAACGTAGTTGATATGATTGCGGAATACTCGATAAATTAAGCCATATGCTCTTTTTTTCAAAAATTAATTGTTTTAAGAGTAAAATTAAAAATTCCCTTCAATAAAATATGATGTTTGCAAATGAAAGTAATGCATGAACTTCATGTCTTACTTAAAATAATGCTGACAAATCCAAAACTTAACCCTTATGGAGCATAATAAAAACATTATCATTATATATGACTTCCTTAGAATACAAAAGATCGTTACAAATAATTTGAAAACTAAGTTTTGTACAACATTTTCATTTTATGTCAAGGGAGAAATTCCAAATCAAGTACCCTACTTATTGCTTATAGAATACTTATAAAAATTATAATCTTCCAAAATTATATAAATATCGATATCTAAACCGCATACAATTATAATACAACAATACAAATAATTTTCAAATACCTTTTAATATTACAGACTTAGAGCTTAATCCACAAAAATACAACCCAAGTACTATAATCCAAAATCGATAAGGCATGTGCAAATACTTCAAGCTGGTTAGTTGTAAAAACATAGACATAATTGCTCCCGACACACACCTATGCAACTTCAAGAAGCGTAAAAAGCACATGATAAAGATAAGAGATCATACAACAGGAATATTACCGACATAAGATAAGTCAAGTTGATTAATCCAAGACAAACTGTACCAACATAGAGACCAAACCAAATTTAAAGACACAACCTCATCAATAATGCATGTGGATTCAGTGTGATCTCCTCAAGTATCGCCATACGAATGTGGGTCCATCAACAACTAACTCGGAAAAAACATTTAGGAGTTCGTTTCAGGTTTTCCAAAGTTGACTAGTCATCAGTAATGATGACTTCATCAACATACCAACACACTCACCAATCCCAAGAATGTACAATGGATCGTCAGGGTCTTCCTGTAATACCCTGACTCATATCAAGATATTACTATGACTTTAATCAATTTCTTATAAAAGTCGGAATGAGTAATTTTAAAATGAAATGAGAAATTGGTAGTGAATTAAAGATAATCTTAAACTTTTCAATACAAGTTAATCTCAAGATCACAATTCAACTAATGTGAAAAAGGGTGTGTCAAGAATCTAGAAAATAGAATACAATCACAGTGGCTCAAAATACAATAAAGACTCAAAATACAATAAGGACTTGATTTCGATCCGGCTACGACAATTGACTAACTTCTGCTACCATTGGCTAACCATGAAGCGTCCCGGTAACGCTTTACACTATCTGTAACACCCCGATTTCAGAGCGCTACTGTGCAACCCAATCTAATGCTGAAAACATTTAATGCTTGTATGCTTTCGGTTAAAGAGTACTCTTATGTATTTCGCAATGGAAAAACATGAGTAATTTTTTTTTCTTTTTCATATTCTTTCCTTTGAAACCCTTTTCAAAATGAGACATAGAGTACTACAGTTTTCTAAATGATGTCAATTCAAACTTTTGCAATTATCAGAGTATAATGCATCACAAATAATACTTCACATAACATAATCATTTCGCACTAAGGCGAGGTTCTCTGAAAAGAGTAATTACGAAACAATCAATACAAAATCCTAAGCTAAGCTGGCTGACAACTATAACTCTTACTGAGAAACAGCTCAGCAAGATCAAACACGAAGCACTCAGAGGAATCTTCCTCCGCTGGCTCAATCTTCAATGCTCCTAAAATACGAAGCTGCAACAGCTACCGAACTCCATCTGGAAGTGACATCCATAAGGGCATCCAATCCAACAACAGTGCAAGGGTAAATCCTTTGTCCACGAGTTTATCATAGGCTATGTCGCATGCAAACAATATATACATATATAATACAACAACATGCTTTTATATACATATACATACTTAATAGACCGCACACAATCAGCATGGTATATCAAGCATTGCATGTGAGCAAACAAAACAACCAACAGATCAACAATCAAGTCACTACAATATCAACCATTACATGTGAGCAGGCAAGTCTATCAACAGATAAGTGATCAAGTCATCACAATATCCAATTCATCAAACAATTCATCACATATCATAAATGCGGTTAGCTATGCATGTCAATGCAGTATGGCTAGTTTGTGTATACACTGCGACCTTAAACAAGGTCACAGAGACGAGGAACTTTATTTCCCAACGCCCAAATCAACTCCCCTACCAAGGGTATTGCCACAAAGGCTTGCCACACATTAGGCTTTACGCCACACGGGCATGCAAAGTGACAACTCGCCCTTTTGAAGTCCTGAAGACAATCAAACGCTCCGAGTGTCGATGCTCAATGGTCAGTATACATCCAAACAAATTCAACAACATGGCATGCTCACCGTAGGGAGCGCCCGAGTAATGTTTTAATTAATCAATGCGGATCGACGACACCTCAACTCACTCACTCTACTTAGTGAATTTTCATGCTTCCAATTCTTATATTACCTAGGTGAGGTTGTACCAAAATAAATCACTCATTTAGCTTTGGGTCATTGGAACCCGAGTTTCATCAAATTCTTTATCTAGTATGGTTCCATTTCTACTTGTCTATAAGCTTAGGCTAGTCATACTATGGCTCTCATGCTTATTTTTAAGCCAAAATACCTTTAACAATTACTTAGAGTGCAAACACAGGACACAAAGTCCGGGTGTTCAATTGCGGAACGCTAGTCTTAATCTCAGATCAGAACTCTAGGCACGTAATGGAACACTAGGCTCAACTTTTAGGTTAAGGTACTAGGCACGCCATACACGGAACACTAGGTCCAATCCTTAATCAAGAAAAAGCGCACGCAAAGGTGACAAGAAGTCCCAAAGACAGTACACATAGTCCATATGCTCAATAGGAACACTAGGTTCCCTATGTTTTGATCTTTCAAAAAAAACTCGATCTTTGAACTCTCTTTCTCTATTCTTATATCACTCCTATGTATCTGAAAATACTTTTTAGTTCTAGGTCGTTGAACCCTAGTTGTGTTAAATAACACACTGGAAGAATTCCCAGGAAAGAGAGGTGGTGCGAACACTCTTAATTACCAAGTCTTTCCTAGCCAGAATTTCCCAGGCGCATCATTTAACTCAACCGTTTTCGCAAATCGTACTATTTATTTCAACTTCTTTTTTTCCTACTATCGTTCCATTGAAATTTCCTTGCAAGCTTTAGCTAGTTATACTAAAACCCTCACGCTTACTTTTAACTCAAATGCCCTTAACAATTTGCTTACGAAATCGACCGCTTGTGAAATCGCATCGATTTACCGATGTAAATTGTCAACCAATAGCAATCGATCAACGCATTATTAATTAATCCATCATCAACAACAATATTTTCATATTCCAAGTCAATACCAAATTCCATTTAAATCCTACTTGATTCATGGAAAACAACATCAATCATAATGCCTCACAGGCCAAAGATATGCTATAGCATTTCAACAAAGATATAACAATTCAATAGGCTACAACATGCTCCACGCTTTCATCAACTTCAAGTCTAATCAAATCACTCAAACAAGATTTAAGTCACGCAATACAATTCAATTTGATGAGCAGGCCAAAAGCATGCTACAACATTTCCAACAACACATAAAAGTACTACAAGTACTACCACACTATCAAACAATCAAACAAGCAACAAACAAGGCGAAAAGCCCAAACTCATTATATAAGAATTTCCCTTACCTTGGGCGCTTTAACAATCCAAGCAAGGTAATCCGAAATAATCGTCAAGTCGCACTTCGCGCGCGTACCTTAAGCACGAACCTTAACAACACAAACTTAACTAAATTAGAACTAAAACTTAGTCCTAATGCCCCTAGGGCAGCCACGGCTTAGGCATCCTAAAGCCTAGGAGTTACTTGACTTAATCCCTAATTGGTGCTATCTAGCCATATGCCAAGGTACATATTCAAACCATGCAAGTTTTGAAACTTTTTCAAAAGCTAAGCACTTAGAAAATATCAAAACCCAAAACTTACCAATTGGAATAGTGTTTTTACCAAATGAATAGTGTTTTGCCAACTTTGAACCATTTTTCAAAGCTCTAAAACATGTCACAAAATTCTAGAAACAATTCTATTACAAGTTCAAAACAATTCTTGAAACATAAACTCAAACTTTTCCCAAAATCATACTTCTTTGAATTGTTTTACTAAATCAAATCATCAACCACTTTTACAACTATTTTCAAGCATAAATACAAGTCAAGAACAAGTTACAAAATATCATTGGAGGCCACGGTTTCAAAGCTCCAAAACAACTTCAAATTTTCAAATCTTTTAACATCAAAATCTTACAAACTTCATTCAATCAAAACTTCTTATCAAAACCAAACTTATTCACCACTTTAAGACACTTAAAAACAAGTTCTAACTCACCCAAATTATGTTTAAAAGTTACTGTTTTTAAGCCTCACAAACAGCCCCAAAATTCATTTTTTTAACCAATTTTCCAAAGCTTCAAACATACAAACCTTTATAGATTTAAAGTTCTAACCAAAAACTAACTTCCACAACACTTAAATTACTTTGAAAACAACTTAGAACATACCCCCTCAATCATATTAGGGTCACGGTTCTGGTCACCCAAAAACAATTCCAAATTTCATTTTTTTTCATTTCCAAAACAAATCATTCCATCACACTTAAATCTTTACATCTTAAACCAATTTTTCCTAACACCTAACATACTTAAAAATCAAATTAAAACATCCCCTAACATCATGTGAGAGCCACGGTTCAGCCCCCCCCCCCTTTCACCAAATCAATTTTTCCAAAAACTTGTAAACATAGTTATATGACTAGGATCCAAACATACAACTACTAAACCTTCAAAACTAACACCAAATTGACAAGAACAAGCCAAGAACAAAGCTTGGGACAGCGCCATGGTTTCGCCAGCAAAGGGGTTAGGGTTTCCAAACTCAAAATACCAAAATCAAAGGGATTCATGGAAGAAAATAAGGGGTTATGAAACTATACATGCCATACTAGCCAAAACAAGCACTAAAATTCAAGAATAGTTCCTAAAACCTTCAAAACCCATATCATGGAACCCAAGAGAGATGAGGAAAGATTTATGGAGCTTACCAAGAGTGGAGATGAAGATTGAACAAGAGTGGAGATGAAAGGAAGCAAAGATGCACACTTGAATCTTCAAAACTCTCAAAATCACAGCTTTCTTTCTCTAAGTTTTTTCTTCAAGTTCTTCACAAATGGAAGAGGAAAATGGTGCTGGTGTGTAATGAGGATGAGGCCACGAAATTTCAGGGGTAGAATGGGAAGGAAAGGTTCATTTAGTTAGAAACTAACTCACTAAGTCATAAACCAACTAAACTAACTTCCTACCATTTACTAACCAACCAATCACACCTTGACACTTGTAAATGCCATCATTAAAAGCACATTCAGCTCCCTAGTGGCTAGATACATCTCCCTTAGCCCAAAATATCTCAGTGGTCTCGCTATGGCGCGTTCTCGCCAAGGGTCTTGTGGCGTTTAAGCGTATATTAGGGTTTTAATAATAAAAACTCCAAAAATATTTCTAATTATAACCCCACACCCAAAAATCACAAATATTCCTCGTGGCATAAGAAAAGTATCTATGTATCTCGTTTTCTAAATGCGAACCTAAACGTCGCAATTAAGCGATCTCGCCATAGAAAATACACTAAATATTTTATGATGCCCAAAAATTCTAGAAAAATTACAATAAATCCTAAATATTGGAAAATGCTAAGATCTCAAATTTTATAAAATTTGGATCACGTTTGGGCTTGTTTCAGTGAGAAACACACACAAAAGCCTATCTACTGAATTCAATGAATTCTCATGGCGTAATAAAAGCGTAAATTAGTGAGGATCACTAATTTCAATTTCTCTTATCATATAGATATTATTCAATCAATAAAATTATCAAAACAAAATCATTAAAATAATAGTCATATTAAATATGACATAAAGCAGACGATTAATACTATAACTAAATAATAAAAATCCAAACTATGACTTAAAAATAACTATTAAGTCCTAAAATTATTTTTCATTCAATAAAATAATTTTCTTTAATCAAACAACAATCTTTCACATTTTTCGATATTAATTCATATTAAAAACAAGATATCGCCTACACTGTCTCTTAATCAATTAATTGTTAAAACAAGAAATTGTTCACAATAAATCTTTGTTGTTCTTCATACTTTTAACAAACCATTGAGGTCATGACTCTCTACGATTTATTTTCAAGTAGTTGGAACTACAAAATAATTTTCATAAAAATTGGGATGTTACATTACCACCGCCCTTAAAAAAATTTCGTCCTCGAAAATTAACTTATAAACCAAAACAAAACAAAAATGATGAAAAGTCATAACTTAATACTAAACATATCATAAATATGAACTTTGAAATTTAATACAACATAATAATTTTTCACTCAATAATCAAACACAAAGCATACATTTTATTCATATATCCTTACTAAAGTAAGGCACTACATCATCAACTTAAACGATTACAAAACACAATCTCGCACGTCCATGTTGAAGAAGTCCTCGCGAATGACGCTTTATTCCAATCTACGATCACGAACACAATCACAAACACGGTCACGAACACGCATGATCCACGAACACGCGATCACGAACATAGCCACGGCGACATTTGGGTTACGGCTACATGCTCACATCAACGAAACTCTAAAACCTTCCAGGAACCCGCGGTTTGGAATCATGAAGACAGAGGAGGATTGCCACGATTAACAACCACAAAATCACTAACAACATTATTACATTCAGAAATGTTGACAAGTGACTCCAAACACAAGAGGGGGGGTGAATTGTGTGTGAACGGTGCTTTCAAAAACTTTTGGAGAAATAAGTGCTAATTATGAGTTGCGGAAATATTAATGTGAAATAGATAAATCACTTGAAGAATAAATTGCAAACGAGTTAAAAATAAAGTAAATAGTAAGATATAAATAACAATAAAATAAAGTACGTAAATTTAATTGTTGAAAAGTAGAGAGATAAGGAGTAAAAAGCACACAACAAATTATCCAGGTTCGGCCACTTAACACCCTGTGGCCTACGCCCCGTCCCCAAAGCAAACCACTATGGGATTTTCACTAAGACACTAGCTTTTAAATCAGGTTCAGCTAGAAACCTTTACAACTCTAAACCAGAGCAATACGTTCAAGAGATATCACCTCTCTATGAACACCTTGGGATTCCTACCCAAAAATAAATGATTTTCACAAATAAAATGAGACGAAAAAGATACACTCAATAGTGCAGATATAACAAATTGAAGCTCAAATAATACAACTCAAATTTTGTAGAATAAAAAGACTCTCAGAAAATTGTGCTCAAATAAGTGTGAGTGATGAAAAATATTTGACAGAGTTTTTGGCACAAAAATTAAGCACTGCGTTGTTGTGTTCTGTTAGAAAGAGCACAGCGTTGTATATTTATAGACCGACCGAGGAGCGTCTCACGCACTTAAAAAAAATGTCCGTTGAGGATTTGCCCGTTGAAGATTTGCCCGTTGCGTTGATTATTAAAAGGATTTGTCGTTGCAGGAAGACAGCTAGGCAGACGACCTCTGAAGACAGCTCGACAGACGACCTCGCCACACAGCTCGACAGACGACCTCGACAAAGCTCGGCATACGACCTCTGAACAGCTCGGCAAAAGACCTAGGCACACGACCTCGGAACACCGCTCGACATACAACCTCCTCATCAGCTCGGCTCTCATAGCTCGGCACGCGACCTCATCAGCTCGACACGCGACCTCGGTAAGCGACCTCATAAGCTCGACACCCGACTTCCTCAGAGCTCAACATCCGACTTCCTCCTCAGCTCGACATCCGATTTCCTCAGAGCTCGACACGCGACTTCCTCCTCAGCTCGACATCCGACACGAGATATGCATGTCAAAATATTTTGTGCGTGTGTGATTTAATTTTAATTGAGAGCTTTTTATTACTACTTACAAATTGTCTTAATAAAGATAAATAAATACCCAGAACCCAAAGACTTGAGAAACAATCATTCTTGATACGCGTCTTGGTATTCTTTTCCACTTTTTGCACGGTTGACTATTTGCAAGACTCCCTTTTGTCAATCATCAAAATCATCCTGTCAAGGCATGTATTCACAGACTCCCCCTTTTTGATGATGACAAACATCTCATGGAGGGTTTTTTAGTAAAAATATAATCATGATATAGCAATGAGATATAAGCAAGGTTTTTCAATAAAAGATATCAGAGTTTAAGCACGTATTTTAGAAAAACTCCCCCTCACAATATTAAAAAAAAAAAAAAAAAGATATCAGAGTTTAAGCACGTATTTTAGAAAAACTCCCCCTCACAATATTAAAAAAAAAAAAAAAAAGATATCAGAGTTTAGGCGCATTTTGGCATTTTGGTGAAGAACTCCCCCTCACAATATGCATGGAATAAACCACTCCCCCTGAATCATATAACTCTCCCCCTTTTGGCAACATCAAAAAGCGGAAAAGATAAAGGGAAAGGCATGTAAAACGTATGCATATACGTGTAACTAGATGGCGAAAAATAATAGAGTATCAAGGGTTCAATGAAGCATAATTGTTTGCAGTTAACATAACCTGCACAAACTTTTATTTTAGCGATTACAGGAAGGACGGTTGCATTTCTCCACTTTTAGTCTTGGTAACGGAACCTGCATAAAAATGTTAGCACACTCCAACGCCCAAGTTAGAACTTATTCATAATAAAATGCACTCACACGCAGTCATTCAATGCATGATTGATCTAAAATTCCTAACTCGGTTCTTATAAAAAAGAAGCTTTCTTTAGGCAAAGGTTTAGTAAAAATATCTGCAAGTTGTTTAGATGTTTCCACAAACTCAATCACACAATCTCCTTTTTGAACATGATCTCTAATAAAATGGTGCCTAATTTCTATGTGTTTGGTCCGGGAGTGATAAACCGGGTTTTTCGTGAGGTTTATGGCACTAGTATTGTCGCACTTAATTGGAACAGTTTTGATTAATCCCATAATCATTCAACTGTTGTTTCATCCAAATAATTTGTGCACACCAACTACCCGCCAGAACGTATTCCGCTTCAAGAAGGGACAAAGCCACACCGCTTGTTTCTTACTATGCCATGAGACCAAGGCATTCCCAAGTAAGTGACATGTCCCACTAGTGCTTTTTCGGTCCATTTTGCAACCCGCAAATCGTAATCCAGTACCCAATAAGTGTGCAACAAGACCTTTGGGGTACCATAAACCCATGGTTTGTGTGCCAGTGAGATATCTCATGATGCGTTTTACCGCTAAGAGATGTGATTCCTTAGGATTTGCTTGAAAACGTGCACACATACAAACACTAGACATAATATCCGGACGACTAGCAGTGAGATAGAGAAGAGATCCTATCATACCTCTATACTTACTTACTTGACCGACTTACCACCTTCATCTTTGTCAAGATAGCATGATGTGCTCATGGGAGTTGAGATTTCTTTGGCGTTGCTCATTCCAAATCTTTTAAGCAACTCCTTGCAATATTTGGATTGATTTATAAAAATTCCTTCTTTTGTTTGTTTGATTTGAAGTCCAAGGAAGTAATTTAGCTCTCCCATCATTGACATTTCAAATTCACTTTGCATGATATCAGAAAATTCCTTACACAAGGATTCATTAGTAGCACCAAATATTATATCATCGACATAAATTTGAACAAGTAAAATGTCATGCTTCTTCTGTTTGATGAAAAGAGTAGTATCAACTTTTCCTCTTTCAAAACCTTTTTCAAGTAAGTATTTGCTCAACCTCTCGTACCAAGCTCTCGGAGCTTGTTTTAAACCATATAAAGCCTTTTTCAATTTGAAAACATGATTTGGAAATTCAAAATTTTCAAAACCGGGAGGTTGATCAACATATACTTCTTCTTGAATATAACCATTTAGAAAAGCACTCTTTACATCCATTTGAAAAAGTTTAAAATCCATGACACATGCAAATGCTAGAAGCATACGAATGGCTTCTAATCTAGTTACGGGTGCATAGGTTTCATCGAAATCTATGCCCTCTTGTTGGTTGTAGCCTTTTGCAACAAGTCTAGCTTTGTTTCTAACAATAATACCGTTTTCATCAAGCTTGTTGCGAAAGACCCATTTGGTCCCAATGACTATATTATCTTTAGGTTTAGGAACTAGTTCCCAAACATTGTTTCTTTCAAATTGATTTAATTCCTCTTGCATAGCAAGGGTCCAATGTTCATCAATAATGGCTTCATTGATGTCCTTTGGTTCAACTTGAGAAACAAAAGCCATGAAAAGACATGCATGATTAAGAGAGTTTCGAGTTGTTACCCCTTTAGAGATATCGCCAATTATATTGTCAAGTGGATGATGTTTTGAGACTCTCCATTCTTTTGATAGATTTGAATGAGGAGATTCCTTAGAAGATTGTGGCAAAGGATTTTCATCTTCATCTTTGGACTCGTTTGAATCTTCTAAGTGACTATTTCCCAATATTTCTGCAAGATCATCAACACTATCTTCATCCGCTTTGGCATCAAATTTTCCAAGGTTATTCTTACCATTGTTTAGGACAAAACACTTGCATCCGAAAACGTGAAGGTGGGAAATGTTGGGCTTCCTTCCTTTGTAGAGTTCATACGGTGTTTGCTTAAGGATCGGTCTTATAAGAACTCGATTCATCACATAGCAAGCGGTGCTCACGGCGTCTGCCCAAAAGTACTTAGGAAGGTTAGTCTCATTGAGCATCGTCCTCGCTAGCTCTTCAAGAGACCGATTTTTCCTTTCAACCACTCCATTTTGTTGCGGTGTCCTTGGAGCAGAAAAGTTGTGATCAATGCCATTTTCTCGGGAAAATCCTCCAAAGGCTTCATTCTCAAATTCCCACCATGATCACTTGAATGGAAGCAATGTTAAGTCCCTTCTCATTTTGTATAACCTTTGCAAGTTTTCGAAAAGCATTAAAAGCATCATTTTTGTGAGAAATAAATAAAGTCCATGTATAGCGAGAATAGTCGTCCACAATAACAAGAGCATAGTAATTGCCACCAAAGCTTTTAGTTCTAGAAGGGCCAAATAAATCCATATGTAAAAGTTGTAAAGGCCGGTTTGTAGAAACAATATTTTTAGATTTGAAAGATGCCTTTACTTGTTTTCCTTTTTGACATGCATCACAAAGTTTATCTTTTTCAAAACGAATCTTTGGCAAACTAATTACTAAGTCTTTACGAACCAATTTATTAAGATGATCCATGTGAATATGAGCCATTCTTCTATGCCATAGCCAAGATTCATTCTCTTTACTAAAAAGACAGCATGCATCATTTGAAGGTAGTTCATCTAAATTAACCATATAGATATTTCCAATTCTAGGTCCAATTACAATAACATTTTCATTTATAGAATCCATGACCATGCATTTTGAAGAATCGAAAACCACTTTGTTTCCTTTATCACAAAGTTGACTAATGCTTAGCAAATTATGCTTCAAACCATCCACATACAAAACATTTTCAATAGTGGGATTAGGACTCTTACCAATAGAACCAATCCCAAGAATTTTACCTTTGTTGTTGTCACCATACCGGACATAACCACTATTCTTAGGTACCAATGAGGAGAACTTGCTTTTGTCTCCTGTCATGTGCTTTGAACAGCCGCTATCAAGATACCAATTTAAGTCCTTGGCTTTCAAGCACACCTACAACAACAAATCATATTTTAACCTTTGGTACCCAAACCATCTTGGGTCCATATGAGTTAGTCTTGGGCAAGGTGCCCTTTGGAATCCACATCTTTTTGCCAACTACATTTTTATTCTTTCTAATATTGCAAATAGAGGCAGTGTGACCATTTCTACCACAGTGAAAACATTTAATGAAAGGACTACTTGAGGGTTTGTTGTGATTGAAGAGTTTAAAAGATTTTTCATGAATTTTTGGATGATAACCTAAACCAGCCTTTCCAAAAGTACCTTTTTGGTTTCCTAAAATAATGTTTAGATTATCTCTTCCCATCGTAAATTTTGCAAGAGTGTTATTTAAATCCTCAACCTTATTTTTCAAAATACTACACTCATTGCATTTTAAAACTTCATCTTTTTTATTTTCACAAGATATGGGAGGAGAAGTTTCAATCACATCAACTTGTTTTTCTTTAAGAATCACTATCTCTTTGTTTAAAATTTCAATTTTTGATTCAAGAGAAGAGATGGTTTTCTTAGAAGAAAGAACAATTTTTCCAAGTTTAATCGTTTCATTATTTAATTCTTCACAAGCAATAAGCAGCTCATCATAAGTTAAAGGAGATTCGAGTTCAAGAGCATTTACCTCATCCTCCTCGTGTTTTGCCATGAGACATAAGTTGGCCTCGGTAGTACCTTCATGGGTCAATAGAAGGGTGTCCCACATTTCTTTAGCTTGAGTCTTGCAATTTGAGACCCTATAGAACTCATCGTAGCTTAAAGCGAAGTGATGATGTTCTTAGCCTTCAAATTGTATTGGACCTTTTTCTTATCATCTTGGTCCAAAGTGATCTTGGTTTGTCTACCACTGCATCATTAATTGATTGAGTGGGGACAAATGGACCATTTTCCACAAAGATCCCAAATATCAAGATCAACACCCTCAAGAAAGATTTGCATTCTATCCTTCCAATAACCATACCCTCACCATTGAAAAATGGGGGTCTGTTCATGGAAGTTCTCTCGTAATTGTTTGAAGTCATTCTCTTGAGACGGTTAAGTCCTTTATACAAGATTCTAGCTCTGATGCCACTTGTTGACAAGTGACTCCAAACACAAGAGGGGGGTGAATTGTGTGTGAACGGTGCTTTCAAAAACTTTTGGAGAAATAAGTGCTAATTATGAGTTGCGGAAATATTAATGTGAAATAGATAAATCACTTGAAGAATAAATTGCAAACGAGTTAAAAATAAAGTAAATAGTAAGATATAAATAACAATAAAATAAAGTACAGAAATTTAATTGGTGAAAAGTAGAGAGATAAGGAGTAAAAAGCACACAACAAATTATCCAGGTTCGGCCACTTAACACCCCTGTGGCCTACGCCCCGTCTCCCAAAGCAAACCACTATGGGATTTTCACTAAGACACTAGCTTTTAAATCAGTTCAGCTAGAAACCTTTACAACTCTAAACCAGAGCAATACGCTCAAGAGATATCACCTCTCTATGAACACCTTGGGATTCCTACCCAAAAATAAATGATTTTCACAAATAAAATGAGACGAAAAAGATACACTCAATAGTGCAGATATAACAAATTGAAGCTCAAATAATACAACTCAAATTTTGTAGAATAAAAAGACTCTCAGAAAATTGTGGTCAAATAAGGGTGAGTGATGGAAAAGATTTGTGAGTTTTTGGCACAAAAATTAAGCAACTGCGTTGTTGTGTTCTGTTAGAAAGAGCACGTTGTATATTTATAGACCGGCCGAGGCGTCTCACGCACTTAAAAAAATGTCCGTTGAGGATTTGCCCGTTGAAGATTTGCCCGTTCGTTGATTATTAAAAGGATTTGTCGTTGCAGAAGACAGGCCAGGCGACCTCACGAAGACGGCTCGACAGACGACCTCGCCACACAGCTCGACAGACGACCTCGACAAAGCTCGGCATACGACCTCTGAACAGCTCGGCAAAAGACCTAGGCACACGACCTCGGAACACCGCTCGACATACAACCTCCTCATCGGCTCTCTCATAGGCTCGGCCAAGACGCGACCTCATCGGCTCGACCGCGCGACCTCTGTAGCGACCTCATAAGTTCGACACCCGACTTCCTCAGAGCTCAACATCCGACTTCCTCCTCAGCTCGACATCCGATTTCCTCAGAGCTCGACACGCGACTTCCTCCTCAGCTCGACATCCGAGTTCCTCAGCTCGACATCCGACACGAGATATGCATGTCAAAATATTTTGTGCGTGTGTGATTTAATTTTAATTGAGAGCTTTTTATTACTACTTACAAATTGTCTTAATAAAGATAAATAAATACCCAGAACCCAAAGACTTGAGAAACAATCATTCTTGATACGCGTCTTGGTATTCTTTTCCACTTTTTGCACGGTTGACTATTTGCAAGACTCCCTTTTGTCAATCATCAAAATCATCCTGTCAAGGCATGTATTCACAAGAAATGTGAGAGGATCCATCACAAAAATCATCCTAAGGCTCGCGGTTTGCAGGAGAAACAAGAAGATGAAGGTTTGGTTTTTCTCACACAAAAACTCACCACACTTCAAACTAAGAATGAAAACAAACTCCTCTCCCCTTATATATAAGTGTGGTTGGCCAATGGTCAAAGAAAATAAGATAACTCACAAGAAAAGATAAGGAAGGAATCTTATGATTACTCTCCACTAAAACCAACACCAATAATAGACTCACATCCCCCCTTGTTAATGAGACGAAACTAGCAAGAAAGAAAGGAAGGAAAAGTGACCCCTACCCAAAATTCTATTAAGCCCTCAATGTGTTTAAGAACAAAGACAAGGTGGGATAGGATTCTTTAAAATGTCCAATCAATAGTCATCATGCACCATATTCCTTCCCTAAGTCTCACCTACTCCAAAATGTTCTCTTGACTTAGCCTCATGGTTTCCGTGATCGCACCAATTTGTAGTGTCGTGGTAATCGCAGTGTCGGTTGCTTGGTTGGTGACCAATCACGTAAAATAAATTATCAAGAGAAATTTAATTCAACGCGCTCTAAAATATTCGCGTATAAGAAATACGCTCACAAAATAATCACATTAATAATTTCACGAATAATCACAATAACATATATCATAATACCAAAATATAATAAAAATTTGGATTTTGGAATCTAATATAATACTAAAATACGTCACAGAGTTAAAACACTTATGTGGTCTATATTTAGAACCACGCGCACACAGATAATACGATAATTATAGCGTCACCTATGGATAATCTCTCTCGTAAATCTCGGCCCGCTCAGCTCCATTGTGTCGCATTTCCTGGGATGAAGTCTTCAGATGATGAGTTCTCTGATCTACTTGGGGTGTAGACACCTTCCGTAGTGGTTGGTCTTATAGCTTCAACATTGTCAACAATAGACTCAGCTCGTGGTGCTTTGCAGTCTCTGGACAGATATCCCAATTCCTTGCAGTTAAAGCATAATCTTCCCTTGGTTGGTTACTGTTACCGTTGTGCTCCTCATCTTCACCGTTGAAGTAGTGCGTCTTCGGCTATTGATACTTGTGATTCCCTCTTCTGTTTATCATGTAGACATATCCTTCAGTAGTTAGGCACACAACCTTCGCATCATCCACATTTGGCAATTGATAGTCCTTAAAAATATGTCCTGGCTACTTGCAGTCACATCATAGTCGGTCCTTCAATGAGTATTCTTCAGCTAATCATTTCTTGCTTCCACATTGATGACAGTTCCACTTCAACTCCTCGCCATTCCCAATAGCCTATGCCACAAGACAATCCTGGCTGTGGTCATTTCCCTGAAGATGGAAATAAAATGTTCCTTGTTGTTGTCTTCATCTTTGTTTGGTCCAGATAATCCGCCTAATCGACCTCCAATAGCTTGCTCCTCCGCTCGTTGTCTTAGCCAATCGTGTTGATTCTTCACAGTAATCCGTTGTGCGACAGTAATTGCTATTCAGACTATCACTCGAATTACGTGATTCACGTCTAAGTTACAAGCTCTAGAGAGAGACTTGTTCGTCCCGAAGGCATCGAATTTCTACGAAGTAAACTAACCAAAATCCCCACAACAAATTCAATCATCTGAGATGATCGCACACAATTTCACACAATATCACACCTGTTTCAACTAGGAAACATTACAAACAATCACAAACAAAGTTCACATAACCTAGGCATAACAAACTTATACCCGACAATTCCCAAAAATCTAGGCCAGCTTAGACAAAGCGGTCCGGTTAGAACCGAACTGCTCTGATACCACTTAATGTAACACCCCGATTTCGGAGCGCTACTGTGCAACCCAATCTAATGCTGAAAACATTTAATGCTTGTATGCTTTCGGTTAAAGAGTACTCTTATGTATTTCGCAATGGAAAAACAGGAGTAATTTTTTTTTCTTTTCATATTCTTTCCTTTGAAACCCTTTTCAAAATGAGACATAGAGTACTACAGTTTTCTAAATGATGTCAATTCAAACTTTTGCAATTATCAGAGTATAATGCATCACAAATAATACTTCACATAACATAATCATTTCGCACTAAGGCGAGGTTCTCTGAAAAGAGTAATTACGAAACAATCAATACAAAATCCTAAGCTAAGCTGGCTGACAACTATAACTCTTACTGAGAAACAGCTCAGCAAGATCAAACACGAAGTACTCAGAGGAATCTTCCTCCACCTGCTCAATCATCAATCCTCCTTAAAGACGGTCAGCGACTACCGAACTCCATCTGGAAGTGACATCCATAAGGGCATCCAATCCAACAACAGTGCAAGGGTAAATCCTTTGTCCACGAGTTTATCATAGGCTATGTCGCATGCAAACAATATATACATATATAATACAACAACACGCTTTTATATACATATACATACTTAATAGACCGCACACAATCAGCATGGTATATCAAGCATTGCATGTGAGCAAACAAAACAACCAACAGATCAACAATCAAGTCACTACAATATCAACCATTACATGTGAGCAGGCAAGTCTATCAACAGATAAGTGATCAAGTCATCACAATATCCAATTCATCAAACAATTCATCACATATCATAAATGCGGTTAGCTATGCATGTCAATGCAGTATGGCTAGTTTGTGTATACACTGCGACCTTAAACAAGGTCGGCAGAGACGAGGAACTTTATTTCCCAACGCCCAAATCAACTCCCCTACCAAGGGTATTGCCACAAAGGCTTGCCACACATTAGGCTTTACGCCACACGGGCATGCGGTGACAACTCGTCCTTTTGAAGTCACGAAGACAATCAAACGCCCGAGTGTCGATGCTCAATGGTCGATATACATCCAAACAAATTCAACAACATGGCATGCTCACCGTAGGAGCGCCGAGTAATGTTTTAATTAATCAATGCGGATCGACGACACCTCAACTCACTCACTCTACTTAGTGAATTTTCATGCTTCCAATTCTTATATTACCTAGGTGAGGTTGTACCAAAATAAATCACTCATTTAGCTTTGGGTCATTGGAACCCGAGTTTCATCAAATTCTTTATCTAGTATGGTTCCATTTCTACTTGTCTATAAGCTTAGGCTAGTCATACTATGGCTCTCATGCTTATTTTTAAGCCAAAATACCTTTAACAATTACTTAGAGTGCAAACACAGGACACAAAGTCCGGGTGTTCAATTGCGGAACGCTAGTCTTAATCTCAGATCAGAACTCTAGGCACGTAATGCGGAACACTAGGCTCAACTTTTAGGTTAAGGTACTAGGCACGCCATACGGAACACTAGGTCCAATCCTTAATCAAGAAAAAGCGCACGCAAGCAGGACAGTAAGTCCCAGCACAGGACACATAGTCCATATGCTCAATAGGAACACTAGGTTCCCTATGTTTTGATCTTTCAAAAAAAACTCGATCTTTGAACTCTCTTTCTCTATTCTTATATCACTCCTATGTATCTGAAAATACTTTTTAGTTCTAGGTCGTTGAACCCTAGTTGTGTTAAATAACACACTGGAAGAATTCCCAGGAAAGAGAGGTGGTGCGAACACTCTTAATTACCAAGTCTTTCCTAGCCAGAATTTCCCAGGCGCATCATTTAACTCAACCGTTTTCGCAAATCGTACTATTTATTTCAACTTCTTTTTTTCCTACTATCGTTCCATTGAAATTTCCTTGCAAGCTTTAGCTAGTTATACTAAAACCCTCACGCTTACTTTTAACTCAAATGCCCTTAACAATTTGCTTACGAAATCAGAATTCGGCTTGTGAAATCGCATCAGATTTACCGATGTAAATCGTCAACCAATAGCAGTCGATCAACGCATTATTAATTAATCCATCATCAACAACAATATTTTCATATTCCAAGTCAATACCAAATTCCATTTAAATCCTACTTGATTCATGGAAAACAACATCAATCATAATGCCTCACAGGGCCAAAGACATGCTATAGCATTTCAACAGCATATAACAATTCAATAGGCTACAACATGCTCCACAGTTTCATCAACTTCAAGTCTAATCAAATCACTCAAACAAGATTTAAGTCACGCAATACAATTCAATTTGCCACGCAGGGCCAAAAGCATGCTACAACATTTCCAACAACACATAAAAGTACTACAAGTACTACCACACTATCAAACAATCAAACAAGCAACAAACAAGGCGAAAAGCCCAAACTCATTATATAAGAATTTCCCTTACCTTGGGCGCTTTAACAATCCAAGCAAGGTAATCCGAAATAATCGTCAAGTCGCACTTCGCGCGCGTACCTTAAGCACGAACCTTAACAACACAAACTTAACTAAATTAGAACTAAAACTTAGTCCTAATGCCCCTAGGGCAGCCACGGCTTAGGCATCCTAAAGCCTAGGAATTACTTGACTTAATCCCTAATTGGTGCTATCTAGCCATATGCCAAGGTACATATTCAAACCATGCAAGTTTTGAAACTTTTTCAAAAGCTAAGCACTTAGAAAATATCAAAACCCAAAACTTACCAATTGGAATAGTGTTTTTACCAAATGAATAGTGTTTTGCCAACTTTGAACCATTTTTCAAAGCTCTAAAACATGTCACAAAATTCTAGAAACAATTCTATTACAAGTTCAAAACAATTCTTGAAACATAAACTCAAACTTTTCCCAAAATCATACTTCTTTGAATTGTTTTACTAAATCAAATCATCAACCACTTTTACAACTATTTTCAAGCATAAATACAAGTCAAGAACAAGTTACAAAATATCATTGGAGGCCACGGTTTCAAAGCTCCAAAACAACTTCAAATTTTCAAATCTTTTAACATCAAAATCTTACAAACTTCATTCAATCAAAACTTCTTATCAAAACCAAACTTATTCACCACTTTAAGACACTTAAAAACAAGTTCTAACTCACCCAAATTATGTTTAAAAGTTACTGTTTTTAAGCCTCACAAACAGCCCCAAAATTCATTTTTTTTTAAACAATTTTCCAAAGCTTCAAACATACAAACCTTTATAGATTTAAAGTTCTAACCAAAAAATAACTTCCACAACACTTAAATTACTTTGAAAACAACTTAGAACATACCCCCTCAATCATATTAGGGTCACGGTTTTGGTCACCCAAAAACAATTCCAAATTTCAATTTTTTTTTTTCATTTCCAAAACAAATCATTCCATCACACTTAAATCTTTACATCTTAAACCAATTTTTCCTAACACCTAACATACTTAAAATGGAAGAGGAAAATGGTGCTGGTGTGTAATGAGGATGAGGCCACGAAATTTCAGGGGTAGAATGGGAAGGAAAGGTTCATTTAGTTAGAAACTAACTCACTAAGTCATAAACCAACTAAACTAACTTCCTACCATTTACTAACCAACCAATCACACCTTGACACTTGTAAATGCCATCATTAAAAGCACATTCAGCTCCCTTAGTGGCTAGATACATCTCCCCTTAGCCCAAAATATCTCAGGGTCTCGCTATGGCGCGTTCTCGCTCAACCGGGTGCGCGGCGTTTCGCGTATATTAGGGTTTTAATAATAAAAACTCCAAAAATATTTCTAATTATAACCCCACACCCAAAAATCACAAATATTCCTCGTGGCATAAGAAAAGTATCTATGTATCTCGTTTTCTCGAAATGCGAACCGAAACGTCGCAATTAGGCAGTCTCTGGCCATAGAAAATACACTAAATATTTTATGATGCCCAAAAATTCTAGAAAAATTACAATAAATCCTAAATATTGGAAAATGCTAAGATCTCAAATTTTATAAAATTTGGATCACGTTTGGGCATGTTTCAGTTAGAAACACACACAATAGCCTATCTACTACAGTAATTCAATGTAATTCTCGCAAATGTAATAAAAGCGTAAATTAGTGAGGATCACTAATTTCAATTTCTCTTATCATATAGATATTATTCAATCAATAAAATTATCAAAACAAAATCATTAAAATAATAGTCATATTAAATATGACATAAAACAGACGATTAATACTATAACTAAATAATAAAAATCCAAACTATGACTTAAAAATAACTATTAAGTCCTAAAATTATTTTTCATTCAATAAAATAATTTTCTTTAATCAAACAACAATCTTTCACATTTTTCGATATTAATTCATATTAAAAACAAGATTATCGTCTACACTGTCTCTTAATCTGAATTAATTGTTAAAACAGTAAATTGTTCACAATAAATCTTTGTTGTTCTTCATACTTTTAACAAACCATTGAGGTCATGACTCTCTACGATTTATTTTCAAGTAGTTGGAACTACAAAATAATTTTCATAAAAATTGGGATGTTACACTATCCAATGGATACCTGCCACTAAAAAAAGTTAAAAGGCACGAGGGGCGATATAAAATCTCAGTGAGTCGTCGGTGGACCCCTAATTAGACTAACCCTCAAGCAATGACATTAATCACAATTTACTAATGGAATCAATTCAGCAATTACAGACATATGCTTATAACATGAATATCCGTAAGCAGTACCGTACAAACATTCCTTTAGGGTCCAATTGTAATTGAACCAGGACTCTACGTCGCTGGGTCTTAGAGATCACAGGATCGACGCAATGCTACGCCGCTGAGTCTGACGAACACTGGACCGACACCATGATCTAGGGTGTGGCTTAGTTACATGTCTTTAACCTGCAAGTGGCATCCAAAACTTGCCTAACCACACCGCACCTTTGTTTCCAAATGGTAACAATGATGAGCTCCTGTAATACAATCATATTAAACAGTCCGTAACATTCACAATTTAGGGATTTTATTCTAACATTCTTTTCTTATCATGTACAGTCTTAAATCTTTATATTCACTTGTCCACTAAAATATCATATATTCTGGCTCTACAACGAATTTGAAACATTTAAGCTCTATATAGAACCAGATCAATGATAGCAAATCATGAGGTAACAAGTATCACTTGAAATTTTAAAGAACAACAACTCAGAATTTACAGCATTCTGGACTTATATTAAAACAGTAATTACTCCTATCATATGCAACCAATTTTAGCAAATCCTAGGTCTAAACTGAAGACAATTTCGTCTAAATTTTAATGGTTCAAGAATCATGGCAATCCAATCAGTGTACAATTAAATATTAACAAAAAGGTGAAGCAATGTCAGTACAGTAACATATTAAAAACCGCAACTTGCACGTCAGTTTTCTCTCTAAATATTCATTGAAAAAGGGTCATTCTTATGCCTATCCAGTAGAGTTGCGTGTCTAGTTTCCAGAATATCAAGAATCATCTTAATCCAAGGTCTAGGGAAGCAGATATACTCATTTTACTAAAGTTGTACAAAAACGTGTTTGGTGGCAAAATTGTTACCTTCCATCTTTTAACTCATTTACCCCACAACTCCTCTTAAACATCAAAATAACACTTATCCAGCATCAGTCACTTCCTATTAGCGTGGATTAACTAGAAATGACACTATGTTTCAAGCTATAATCATGCATGCAACTCATTACAAACTTAAATCGCATAATAAACCACCAATTTGCATATGCATGCTATCCTTTGGATCCCTCAAGTGATCTCCATGATTTAATCACATGCAATACCACTTTCCTTACCCTTAGATGGCCGCAAACAGTGGCCAACTCGTGGCCTTCACGAATCTTACCATATAACACATTATTCTAACAATTTAAGAAGAGGACCGATCTTGTTCTTCAACGATTTGGTGATGAAAGTGTTGAATCCCCTTTTTCTTCCCTCTTCTCTTTTTTACTAAGACCCCTCTTTCTTTCATCTATTCTCTTGAATGATGAATGAGTAGCCTTGTGTGTGACCTTATTCAACTTAAGATGAAGCTTGAGTGCCATTTCTATGGTGTTTATGGAAGAAATGGAAGAGAAAATGTGGTGGTAGAAGAGAGGGAGTGATGGACGAGAGGTAAGGAAACGAGAAACTTGTGTGTTGGTATGAGAGATGAGCTAAATGGTCAACCCCTTTCTTGTCACACCCACTTTAGGAAGCCACGTTTGAGTTTAAGAACAAAGGAGAAATTTCCAAAAACAATGAAATAATTTACTCTTATTAACACTTATTCGTAAATGAGAAATAAGGATTGTCTATATTTTTTTTTGAAAGGGAAGTATCGTTTAAGAATAAATCATAAAAAAAAACTAAATATTTAATAACAAAAATAGGAGTAACTCTATTTTTTTTCCTTACGCATCACGTGTATATATATACAGGCATACCAGGACCGCTCCTAGGCGTAACATCCGAGATATGTCATCAAGTTTTGTATAAGCCAAAGTCAGCAAAAAGTGATACATACATACCAAAATAACAAAAGATTGACCTCAATGCCAAGATAAACCATCAAAAAGAACCTAGTCATCAACACTACTCGGCCCAACTAAGACAGAGGTCTAAGAGAAAGCAACAGTCAAAATACAAGGACCTCACCAAAAGAAAACACTCTAATCTAGCTGGTCAAACAAGCTGACACTTGTCGGAGGACTCTCCGACTTCGTCAGGATTCACTAAATAGCCAATAGGATCTTCCTCCGGCTCCTCTTCCTCTTCACTACTAACTACCTCCACTAAATCCACTGGTGTCAAAACGACTCACCCGATACTTCGCTTTCCCTTTTGAACCAGTCAGAGGAGAAGGAATGGAAGAAGGAGTATAGACAGGTGAAGGAGAACGCTCTAGCTCTACGATATCTTCTCAGCAAACACCTCCAAAGTAGGTGTAGTATCAAACACTGGAATAGGATCTGGCAAAAGAGTAGAAGTATCTACAGGGGAAGGAGAAGATAAAGTACGCATACGCATCCTATGTGGTAACTCACTTTTACGCAAAGAGCGATAGGTACGAGCTCCAAGCCTAGCTACTATATGACCTCCCCTGGATGTTCCAGCTCCATCTCCAAATGTATTCCACCATGGTTTCCAAAATCTCTCAAAAGGTGAATAAAACTGTAAGGTAGTGTTCCGAGTGTGTCTTCTCAAAGACTCATGGTTTTCTCCATAGATCGTAGTTACAACCCCTTGATAAGTGACATGTCGAGAGACGGGGTCAAACTCCCAACATTCATCCTTGTGTCCATCAGAAAACTCAAGTCTTTCGCTCCCCGAGCGACGCAACGGACGATCCAAATACATCTAAATATCGCAACCAATACCAGAAAGAAAGCAAGGAACACAAGGGTAAATCACTAGCTTCAAAGAGTTCATCACAAGCTAATCATGAGTACAGACATTAACATGAAGACATCATCAAACACACATAGAGTTCACATACGCAGCATACATAACTAAGTTTCACAGTTCTATATCAAATAAATAACATATAAGTCTTATAGAAATTCACATATCCATGTATCTATCAACTAGGACAACCAATAGTTAGTATGCATGGTATGTGTCAGTAAGCAATACATGCATGCCATGGTTCTGTTTATCAACGCTTCCAAAATTCCCATACCAATGGAACAAGTCTCCTATACCAATAGGATAACGTCACATCCCAGATGCGAACGTCTATGGTCCCAGACCATCTATCATACTCGGTTGGTTCAATAATTAATGGCACATCCCAGACGCAAACATTAACTGAGGTGGCAACGCCACATACTTAGAGAGGTGTACGTCCCGAATCGTCCAGCCGGTACATGCAAAGTGGGCATTACACAGGTAACGCCACATACTTAGGTGTACGTTACATTTACCTGACACTAAAGCATTTCACACATAGTTCAAGTAAATCCCATGCATCATGAATATGAATGCAACACATCAATAGTAATATCACACAAAATTCTGTTTGAAAATAATGTGTGTATATATATCTCAAAATATTTTTGAAACCACATATTCACTTTTATTGGGCATACTACGTCCAAAACTTATTTTCTCAGTTCATAAACCAAGTACAAAATTATTTTAGACAAAACGCATTATTTAAATCCATAAACCAAGTATGAAATCATTTTAAACAACTTAGGTTAAAAACTAAACTTACCACATTTTTCACCCAAAAACCCCTTTAAGTACCTCTTTGAAACCTTAAAATACACTAAAAATCATTTGGCAAGTTTAGGACCCTTGTTTATTGAAATGACCTAACTTTTTTCCACACTTAGGGATTTATATAAGATTACTTCCTATCTTAAAAAATTTTCAAAAAATCAATTTAGAACTCAAGTTATTCAAAACACAAATTGGCAAATTACTATTCATTTGGTCATAGTTACTATTCATTTGGCAAAATTTTGCCATAAAGTAGTTAAGTTTATAAAAACACTATTATCAAATTCCAATCAATTCAATACATGATTCCAATCATGTTCCAATCACCTTCAAATATTATTTCAAGCATAACCATATGCAAAATAATTCTTACACCATTTTCTCAATTTCACACATAATCAAACACAAAAATATTCGTGTTTCACATGAACTAACTTCCAACTTCCAATTTCAAATCATCATCAAATTTGCACATTTATGCATATAAACATATTACTTGCATATATTCCTACTTCACAAAATTCATCCAACAACAAAACTTAATCACATAAAGCATATAATTACACTTTCCAATTACAACAACAACCAATTCATGCAACATCCAATACCCATGAAAGCTAAAACTCACTAATGATTTCCCTTACCTTGAGGATTAGTATTTTTAAGCTTTCCAAAGGTCCCTTGATGCTCACAACTTCCACCAACACTCAAACAACCTATTATATCATCATATAAACACAAATCAACAAAAGAAAAGTTTTAAAACCTCTCCTCCTACTCTCATAGGCCCATGGCCAGCCCAAGGGAAAAAGGGGAAAAATTTGTTTTCCATCCATTTAAATTTCAAAACAAAATTTAGATAAGGTTGTATAAATTATTTCCTAACTTATACTTGAAAATCAAGTAGAAAAGCATCATTTTCTACCTTCAAAACTTCCAAAATTCATCATAATAGTATTTCCTAAAAACTTCATGGAATCAAAATTTTACAAAGATAAAAATGAAGAGAATACCTCAAGGATGATGAAGATGTGCTTGGATTTGAATTTAGATGAATTTTTGAACCAAAATCTTCACTTTCTCTCTCTAGGTTTTCATTTCTCTCTTTCTCCTTCTCTCTCTAAAACTTGAAGAAATGAAAATATGGTGGTAGAAAGAAGGGGGCTGATCGATTTTAGGGAGTATAAGGGAGGGATATGTTTGACATTTTTAAATTTGTACTCCAAATGTTAATTAAATTAAATTTTGTAATTCAAATTTTATAAAATATGATTATGTAATCCAAAAATTATGAAATTTAATTAGATAATTAGGAAATATCTGAATTTGATTAATAAAATTTTTTATCCATCATAAAATAATATTTCTACCTAGAGTTTTTATTTTTTTACCGATTAAAAATGCAATCGCGCAATTAAAACGTTACGCGATTAAACTGACGTCTGCAAAATCAACAAGATGGTAATAAAAATAATACCTTCACATAAATTGTCAACTTTTGACGAGCAGTAAAATTTTCAAATAACGAATATTTTTTGGTCAAAAACAGACTTTTCAGATGGTAAAAACATTAACCAGATTATTAAAATAACGTCCATTTTCTGTCAGAATTAAAATTTGAAAATATTGCCACTACTAAATAAAATATTTAAAAATTAACCGTGAAGTCCATTTCCAAAAATTATGAAATTTTATAAATTTACGAAAATACCCCTATACCATATATTACCAACAGCACACAATTTACACACAAACTAGAAACGAAAATTAGGGTTGTTACATTTCTCATCTTGTTGGCCGTCCCATTAAGCAAAAAGGAGCAGGGACGGATCCAGAAATTTCATCTAGTGGGGTCAAGATTATATATGATATTTCCTTGTGTAACTGAACGCAGCTCCTCTCCCTTCATCCCGAACATTTGGATGATAACATGATATTTGTTTCCTCTCTCTAGGATCAGCAGGAAGATTTTCCAAATCAACATCTAGGAATCTATTTTTCAAGGATGGCCCTAATATCCCCTTCCCCACCCCCTTTAAAAAAAAAGGATGGCCCTAATGGTGTTAGTGTATTTTTTGGTTCTTGAGACTCTAATGTTGATCTTCTTTTGAAATATTTTTCCATTTCTAGCACATTAAAAATATGATACTAATTAACAACTTATTTTGCACACTCCAAATAATAACAACAACAACATCACCATACCCTTCTTATTTTGCACACTCCAAATAATAACAACATCAATTTTATTTTTGTAGTTAACAACTAAAAAGAAAAAAATAAAAGATTAGATAGGAAAGAAAGAACAGGGGAAACTAGAAAGCGATCGAGAGAAGAAGAGATTTAAAAAGGAAAGGTTTTTTTTACTACTTTAACAATTTAAAAAAAGAAAGAAAGAAAGGTACCTTGTATTTTTGTAAATTGCAAATAGCATATGATGATACGAAGTTGAGAAGGGATTGTGACTGTCGCAGGGAAAAAGAAAGATTGTGAGGCGGTGGAAGACAAAAGGCCCACATAAGAGAGAAGGAATAAAAAATAACATATCTCTCTCTGTTGAAACTAAAAGGTAAAAGGAGAGTCGTAAAAAAAAAAAGTAAAAAGTCAGACTAAAGTTGCGTGGGCTTAGCGTCACTGGCATGAGATAAAGATGTGGGTCAGCACAAAATTTCAACTGGGGGCAATATTTTCATTTCTCTATAGTTATTAAAAAAAATTAGTGGGGTCAGTTGACCCCATTTAGCAGTACATGGATCCGTCACTGAAAAGGAGGGGGAGGGATAGGCTAGCCAATGGGTGTCACTTGCATGAAGTGTGGTCGGTTCTTTCTTGATTTCTTATGGATAAATAAGGATAAAGTGGGATTTAATTATTTAGTGTATGTGCATAGTGTAGCCGAGAGGGAGGGAAGAGGAAGGAGGGAAAAATTTAAATTCTCCAAGTCAAGGGGTCATGAACTAGATATATGTATGGTCCTATTTCCTTAGGCCCTTCTTCAGTTATTCTACTTTGTCGCTGTCGTGCTTCTTGTAACACCCTAAGTAGTGACCACTTTTCCTATCGTAGTCGATATGATTGCGGAATACTTCGTAAAATAATCCATATTTTCTTTTTTTGAAAACTAATTGTTTTAAGAGTAAAACTATAATTTTCCCTTTTGAAAACTAATTGTGACCAAAAGTTTTATTATTATTTGTCTCGTCCAAAGAAATAGGGACCCCTACACCACCCGCAATAGAAAACAAGATCTTGGGTCTCCAGTATTTTTGTGGCAAGCATATGATTCGAATCCAACATTGTGTGCGGGACTACCTTGAAGAAAAGGGTGAAAATTTGGTGTCCACTAAGAAAGATGAAGAGTTCTAGGCTTAAGAGACTAAGAACCATAGGACCAGACACTACGCAAGTCTTCTTGAGATGAAAATGAGAACTCATAAAATCCTCTACTAAGCGAGATCATGTGCCATTGACCAAGACGTTTCCATAATGTTGTTAACTTGTTGAGCAAGTCAGTGTTCTTGATCGGAGTGTCACCCTTTGCCAGGATTAATCTACCATGGAGGTTGTTTTTGTAAGCCTTAAGACTAGCCCTATACTCTTCTTCAGGTATTTGAATGGCCAGAGCATCGCCTTTTAGACAAGGTTTAGGGAGGAGGTCAATAGGAATGGCGTGAGATTTTGAAAGTGCTTCCGCAAAAGATTTTTTTTTATCGCCATGTTCGGTGGCGAGGAGGGCTAAGACGGTGCAGCCTAGCGAGGAGGAGAGGGCGGGGGAGGAGGAGAAGATGGAGGGATGCATCCCCACATGCACATGTGAGTTTTCATAGCCATGGAAGCTTGCATGCAAACCTTTGAGTCACGTGAGGCAAAAACCTAGCAGAGATATGATGTAAAATTATACAAATTATTATTATGATATGATGTTTTATTGATTGAATCCTCCCTCGATCAGAGTCCTCCACAACTAGTGCATGAGATTCATCACTACTATCCTTATTTCTTATCATTCTTTCATTTTCTCGCAAAGCTAAAGTAACCTCGTCCAACTTCAAGGTTGTCCTACCTACAAGCAATGTTTGAACCAGAGGTTTGTATGACTTGGTAGTGAGGCCAATGGCAGCAGCGCCTGCTCCTCATCATAGATTTTATCATTTGCATTCAACAATTGACATACTAGCTGGTTGAAAGCATTAATGTCTTCATGAAGATTTCCTTCCATCTCCATTTTTAGTTGATACAACTCCATTTCAAACATAGGTGATTTGTTATTGATTTCAACGCATAGATTCCCTCGAGCTTTCCCACAAAGCCTTTGGTGTTTTCTCCTTCAACACGTTCTATTTGATCTCAGGAGCTAGAGCTAAACGAATTGTGCTCATGACCTTCTGTTGTATTTTACTCCATTTACGTTCATTCATGGTAGTCGGTTTCTCCTCCTCCAAAGCCTGGTCAAGACCTTGCTGCACCAAAAGGTCTTCAATGGTGCTCTGTCAAAATGTGAAATTTATTTTCCCATCAAGCAATGGGATTTCATACTTCGGTGTATTCCCTGCTATAGCTCTGATACCATTGTTGGGAAATTCGCACATGCAACGGATTTACTCACACGCCCAAGAGATCATTGATGGAATACACACAAAGCACACCACAAAGAGAATAAAAGAACACACAAAGAATTTACGTGGTTCAACACCTCTTGCTTACGTCCACGGAAGCACCTCAACAGATGTATTCACTATCACAAACAAGATTACAAGAATTTGTAACCCAACACAATATGTGTATCACCCTATAATACTCTCACTCAAGAGTTACAAGGAATGATAAATACTCACTCAATCACCCACAAGAGACTCACACCACTGCAAGTGATCTGTAACACGCGTATTTTTATGATGCGTTATTTAGCGTTAATTAGTATGTTTTGCCGTATTTATGCTATAATAAGCAATTGCTTGTTCTTTAAGTAAGTGATTTAATTAAATCAAGAGTTAATATAATTGAGGATTAATATTTTTATATTAATTCACGGTTTGAATATCGTCGAAAAATTCTAACGAAGTTTCGTCGCGTTTCAAATCGCCGGGCAGTTTCTGCCGCAGATAAAATTTAAAATGAGCCCCGATTTTGATGAAAATCGAATCGTATCTTGTTCTAAGTGTTTTTGAGTGATTATTAATTATGAAATAATATTATCACACGGAGAATTAATTCCTCGCGAATTAATTTTTCGGGATTTTATCGGCGAGAAATTAATCGGTTTTGCGGTTTCTCGTCGCCGTGTTTTTAAATCTTAAGACTCTAGATTAGAGGGTAACCTTGAGAGAAGTGAGATTAGATGGGTTAGAGTGAGTGATGTGATTAGCATCTTTTAAAGTGATTTAAGTGTCACATGTGTGTGGTTTTTATTTTAAAAACTATTACTTAATTTATTTTTATTACTACTAATTATGCCTTATTATTTTTTTATAAACGGAGACCCCCATTTTCAGCTTCATTTCACGCCACCCTCACCCTCACACTCTCCTATCTTCTTCTTTCACCTTCTTCTTGAAGAAGCCAAGAGCTTCATGACTTCCATAGCCAAAAACCTTCAAATCCGTTGAGTTTTTCAACTAGCTTTCTTCATCAAACTTGTTCCAAATCATCACCTCAACTTAGTTCTTCATTCTCATCATCATCCAAGTAAGAAAAGCAGAATTTTTTTCCCCTTATTTTGCTGCTGAAAATCGTGACTTTCTCCCCCACTTTTAGTCTTGATTTTTGCTTCCAAACTTTGTCAAAATGCTAGGTTATTCTCTCTACTATATTACCTATGTTTCTAACCATTTGAATGAGAAGAAAAATCAAGTTTTCCTCCCCAAATCACTGTTCAAATCAGCGCCCAAAACCCTCCCCTTTTGATTACTTGATTTGTTTTTTTCTAGTTTGAATTAATTGATGTTTATATGTTGTTTTGTTGGTTGTTGATGATTAGAAAGAGATGAAACATCATAAACCCCTTTCTTGATGATTTAGGGCGAAACCCTAAGTGATAAAAGAGGGGAGAAATGTTGTGATCCTCTCCAATCATGTAATTGATGGTTTATATGAGTTAGTAGAACTTGTTTGATGTTAATTTAGCTTGTAGTTTAAATTGATTGTGTGTAACATGATAGTTTTAGCAATTTTTCAATTCTTGAACTATGAGAATATGAAGCTATGATGTTTGATTATGTGTTAGATGTTTAATAAAATGATTAGAATAAGTTTAAGGTTGTTAGAATTTATATGCATGTATTAGCTTAAGTATTAGTTGTGTTTTGAGTAAAATTGGTTCTTGAGGGACTAGAGTAACATGTAAGGAAATGATCCATTGTTCTTTAAATTCTTGACATGGTGATGGCATGATTTAAGTGTTTAAGGATTTTTGGAATTTAACTAAATGATAGAACTCTTGTTTTGGGACTAATTTGGAGTAACTGGACTATGAGGCTTGTGAACTAGTTTCGAAAGTGACTTGTTTTGAAAAAGAAGGCTACGGAAATGGTATGAAATTGTTATGGCAATTATTTTAGAAACATAACTTTGGATATGCTTGAGTATGATTAGTAAAGGTTGATGCTTTAATGCCTTGAAGTATGTTTGAAAGTGATTAGGAATTGTTGTAACCACGGAAAGAAGATTTTGCAAAAAAAAAAAAATTGGAGAAAAAGGATATAAAGGCCGTGAGGCCTAGGGAATTTTTGAAAAGGATTTTTGATTGCTAACTTGCTTAAATCCTTGTATGCATATATGTTAATTATGGAAAAAGAGTTATTGCTTGGTGCTTATTCGAAGTTCAAGAGAAAGTTTAACTTCAAAACTTTATTCTTTTCAAATGGCTTTGACTTTAAAAAAAAATATTGTTATGTGCTATGTCACTTCTCTTAGGAGTGTTTTTATTCTAAAGCTCCACTTAATTTCAAGTATGTTAATAATTTGAAATGTTTGTTTGAGTTTTGGTTAGGAAAGGGTTAGTTGAGAGCTAAGTTCTAATTATTCCTAGAAGTATGCTAAGTTGTATTTGGTAATGGGAATCGTAATACCGGAGACCGAGCGACGCGGACCCGAGGACGTTGGAGCTACGCAAGTGACAGCTTGTGGTAAGGGCACTTCTAGACATTGTAGGCTTTTATTGTATATGTCCTTGTGTAAGGGCAATTTTTAGATACGAATTTAATTTCAAGTGTTCATGCGAAGAAGTCTGAGAACCTAAGGGTTCGAAGTGAGGCTCTTGTACCCCTTCGCTTTATTTTTGTTATATATGCTGATTATTTAGTGGGCTTGTCTGCAAGTGGTTGGCAGCTGTCCCCAACACCCCACACTTGTTTGTTCCTCTCTGTCAATTCCATCAAATTGCAGAAGGATGGATTCCATATTGATTATCATTATTCTTTGCTAAGTGTGATTATTTGAGATGAGATGCTTATGTTGTTTATCATTGATGAATTGAGTTATATTGCTATGTTGCTTATGCTGTTGAACTGAATTATATTGTTATAATTATGCGAATTGTTTATCGGAGTGCGAGAGTTGGTCGAGTTGTTGATTCGTTGAGACGTTTTTGAGCTTGAGCCGATTCACCTAGGGTGCGAGAATCCCCTAAAAGGCTACGGCTGGTGTTCGGTAGTGAATGGCTAGACGTTAGTTTTGCCGAGACGTTTTTGAGCTTGTGCGTCGATTCACCTAGGGTGCTAGAATCCCCTAAAAGGCTACGGCTGGTGTTCGATAGGGAATAGCTAGGCGTCGTAATGCTAATGGAACCTGAGCTGAATGTCCTAGTGTGAGGAGAGAGCCCAAGGCTATGGCTGGTATTCAGTGGATGGATCCGCGTTACTTCCGGTATGTGGCGAATGTGTTGAGAGAATGAGTCGTGATTTGGGTCTGGAGTCGTGCTTGTGAATTGTATACACTATTGTTTGCCTACTGCTTTATGCTTTGGTTTATTTTGATTGTTTGAGAAGTTGACCCTTTCCCGTGGTACCTTCGATTCATGATGGCTACCCAGGCAATGGCGAGGGCGCAAGGAACCCGATAGCAGATGATGGTGAGGAGGACCTCTTCGAGGATCCGGGAGATGACTTTTATTTGCCGTGATTGACTATGTCTGTTATATGTTTTCTTGGGATGGCTGTAGTATGTCTTTTGTGTACAGTTGTTGTGACCAGTTGGGCCGGGTGATGTTTTGTTGTTACAGGGTAGACTGGTGGTTTCACTTTTGGAGCAGCCCCCTGCGTGGGTGTCTGCCGGGAGTACCCCCAGGGTATGATTGCTCTCTTGAGGGTCATCATACCATAGGTGTATTTCTTTGCACATTTTCTACTATGTTATTTTGCACATACTGTGTATATGACTTATGTATTTATGCATGTATGTTTTATCAGTATTTGAGTCTTGTGTCCTAGTTGCACCATGTTTCGAAATGCTGTATTTACTCTGAGTGTGCCTGCGGGAATTATTGATGTTTTAAAAAAAAAGTACCGCATTTTTCTAAAGGGCACAAGAGTACCGTTTTTAAAACGCGTCACATATAGGTTCTTTCGGTTTCGTAGCGGTCCGGAAACGGGTCGTTACAATGTTGGTATCAGAGCAATCTGGTCCTAACCGAACTGTGCATAGGAGTTTGGAGCTGGTCACTGTGTCGGGCTTTGTGTGTCGGGTACATAGTTGTATTGTATTGATTGTTGTTTATTGAGTGAAGCAATTGTTGCTTGAAAATTGTGTGAATTGTTCTTGATTGAAGCAGTGTGTTTTAACACATCCTTTGATTTTGAGATTCTGACAGGTTTTTGGACCTTGAAGGAATCCCATGCCGCCTCGCAGAGACCCTACGATAGAATCTGAGAATTCCAATATGGATCGAGCGATTCAAGCAATGACTGAGATGGCGACTGCTGTTGCCCAACAGACTGCTGCCAAGACTCAACGGGATCTACAGAAGCAAGAGAGAGAGGCACGAGCTGCCGAATCAAGGGGATTGGTTGATTTTCGTCGACATGATCCTCCGAAGTTCCATGGAGAGGTTGACCCGGAGAAGGCAGACCTATGGCTGCAGGAAGTAGAGAAGATTTTCGAGGTACTACGTTGCCCAGTTGAGGTTAAGGTGAACTACGCAACTTACCTGCTCTTAGGAGATGCGGAGTACTGGTGGAGGAGTACTAGGCTGATGATGGAGGCAAACCATCAGGAGATCACTTGGGCATCTTTTCGATAGAAGTTTCTGGATAAGTATTTTCCCCTTAGTGCAAGGACCAAGCTGGGAGATGACTTTCTAAAGGTACGACAGGGTAACATGTCGATCGGCGAGTATGCTGCGAAGTTTGAGTCACTATCTCGGTACTTTATTTTCTTCCGACAGACGGTGGATGAAGGATATATGTGTCATCTGTAACATCCCTAATTTTTCATCCTTCAAGATTAGGATATGTCTTAGGGTATTAGAACATGCTTATTGTTGCTTGGGATGGGTTTCATATGTTTTACTGCCTTCAAATTGATTGAGTGTCCAGATGTACCTTTATTCCTATATTTAGTTATTTTGGTCATCGTATTCCCCATTTTCGAACCTCTTAACAACTCAATTGGATTTAAGTCCCTTCAATAAAGTTGTAGCGTTATCTCTTATCTTTTAGTTGGCTTTAGTTTGACTCGATTTCGATACCTACAACTCTAGATATGCTCTCTGGAGTCAACGCAACGCAAGCGTAACACTTAGGAATATTATAGTATATTTCAACTGCGTTTTTGAGCCTATTAGAGTCCGAATTTGGGTAAGCCTATTAGATAGTAAATTGTAGGAAATTCTCTTAGCTTTGTAACGACACCAAGAACGCCTCAATCGGACATATGTAGCTCCAAATACGACCAAATAGTGGCACCGAGTGTCCAGACTCAGGCGCAGGGCGCCCAGATTGAAGCTCGGCCGCCCAGGCCTCACCGAGAGCAGGCGCAGGGCGCACAGGGAGTGCAGGCGCCCGGCGCCCATAGCTGATAAGTGACTACGTGCTGTTTCGCGTTTTAACTCGTTTTGGGCCGGTTCTGTGACCCAGTGTGACCCATTCTCGACCTGAAAGGACAACCACGACCCCTACACTTAACCTAGCCACTAAGCATCAATTCTAAGACCCTAAACATGATTAGGCGCTGCTCATAAGACCAATCCAAATAGAGAAAAGCTCTTCCTTCCCTTCTTCCAATTTTGTGGTGTCAAGGGCTCTAACTCAAGACTACGCTACGGGACTCGACCGGGGAGCATCGTTATTGTAACTCGTACAGCCTCATTGGGAGGAATAGGAGGTGGTAAGTCTTCTAATGATAAGCTTTGTCTTTAAGATCAATGTTAGGGTTCTAAACCATGATTTTTCCATTCCTAAACCCTTACTCTTGTGTTTTTGCTGAGGAAAGCTTCACTAGGAAAGGAAAAGCTTGGTGTTACCTCATCCCATCCTAGGAGCACGAAATTCACTTGAGGTAAGGGGTGTAGTTGTTCTCTTCTAGTGAGTGTATGGAACATGTATGAACAATAGGGGTGTCCCATGACCCCTACGCCTCGCGCGGTAACGAAAAACGAGCACTATCACCACCGTGATAGGGAGACATCCGAACTCCTCAATTACTATTCTTGACTAGTGATATTTATTGTAACGTGATGTGATAATTTTATTGGTTGTTCAAATTGGCGTTTTGGTTGTTATATGCTTTATGTACAGAAATTGGTTGTTATCAAATGACAATGTAAGGAAATTAAATAACTAAATAGTAGGCTTTAGACCCTATGAAAGTGTAGCCACTAAGTATGAATAAAAGAACTCGAGTCCCCGCAATTATGTTGATATTGTAAAGCTTAAGTAGAATGTCTAAGGTTCATTTGTGATGCCTATTGATTTATTAGTATGATAATCTGAGAGAACTAGTCCTTCTATGCCAAAGTTTCACTTGGATGTATGTGCTTAATCAAAGTTGCTAAGATTATTAAATGTTCATGTTATTGGTAGAAGGCACTAGCTAACTTATGAATTTGTGTTCTGCTGTTGTTGTTATTGTTACTCTGTCGAAAATATGGCGATAGAGGATGTTATGGTTAGACACCGCGTTTGGTCATGTTCATGCATCTTGGTGTCGTCATTGTTGTTGTTGTTGTTGTTGTTATTGTTAGTAGGGCGTATCGGGCAAGGTATCCCGTGACGGGCAAGGTTTCCCAGTCCTCTGATTAAAAAGGCGAATCGGGCAAGGTATCCCGTGGCGCAACGCGTTCAGTCCTTTGGTTATTAGGGCGAATCGGGAAAGGTATCCCGTGACGGGCAAGGTTTCCCGGTCCTACGGTTAAAAGAAAAAAAAAGGGCGAATCGGGCAAGGTATCCCGTGACGGGCGAGGTTTCCCGGTCCTACGGTTAATGGGGCGAATCGGGCAAGGTATCCCGTGACGGGTGAGGTTCCCGGTCCTGGTGTTATTGGTACACTACTGACATGGTATTCCGAAACGGGCAAGGTATCCCGGCTTCGTTTTAAGTGGATCCACATGCATACAGTTATGGTTCTATAAATACATTGTTTTACATGATCATATGCCTGGTTGTTTAGTGTTGGTAATGTACCTTGTTGTTGTGATTGATGCTGTAGCATGTGATATTTGGCCGTTGTGGTACCATCTTATGCCTTAGTGCTAGTGATTAGACGTCTTTATTGGAATTGTTGTATATTGCGCATTGTTCATTAATTTCGTACGTTGTATGCACTATTTGAGATTATGATGACTAACCCCTCTTGTGGCTATGCATATCCCATGGGGTATGTGTAGATGCCGAGACTGCAGGTATTGAGGATGTGAATGCCGGCGAGTAATCACGATAGCTCGTGGTGATAGATAGAAGACTTGTGTTTACTTGTTTAAGTCATTGTATTTTTCCGATGTAATAATTAGGGGAAGAGCTCTGAATTATTGTGACATCGGGAACTTGGGCTATTTTTATTAATTGTATTTCATACTCATTTTCTATTTCCGCATGTTGTGAACGTGACAACTCTATTTCGTTTGAAAGGAAAGTTTTATCCGAATGAATATAAATTTTATTTCTTGTTCTTTTCTTCTTACATTGCTAAAATGCATGACGGGGTAGAGGGTGTCACATTTAGTGGTATCAGAGCTCGGCTTGTTCTTCAGGCCGTGGTATGTGTCTATCATGTAATCTCTGTGTACTCTTGTGCGATTGTCTATGTTAGAATAGATGATGATATGAGATTTTAGGACTTTACTTAGTGACTGATTCATTTCTTGACCGTCTAAGTTTGAAGGGATGAAGGACGAGAGTAACCATGTTGTCCTCGATGTTGTTGGAAGCTGATTGATGTGAAGGGACGTTCGACCCGGGATGAGCACCACATTGGATTTGTGGGATGAAGAAAATTGTTCTGAAGGATGACTTGCCCGGTTGCTCCGAAGGTGGCATTCGCTACATTCAAATTGACCAACGAAAATGTACATCAAAGAGATCGTTAGACTGCATGGTGTTCCCTCTAGTATCATATCTGCCTGAACCAGCTAGTGGGAGTATGCCTCAGATGCCCTAAGCTAACAAGATAGAGTCCACCGGCCGAGTCTTCACCCTCGCAGGAGTAGAAACAGCTGAATTAGAGAGCCTTATTCAAGGTATATGTCGCATTGAGAGGATTTCCAGTTGCCCAATTGTTTCTTGCCCCGTTCGCTTTGAACGTTTATTCTTGGGTTGTGATAGGTAGGAGTGTGGGGTAAACAATAGTTGAATATTAACACTGAGTATGAACTAGATTGTTACGTTAGATGCGTTAGATCCCCTATTTTAGATTAGGCGATAGGCCACGAGAGTAACCAGGGGATGTACTATGATAGTAGATAGTGGGTGTTTGATATGAGTAGTCTTGTTAGATACAAGGTAGATTATCGAGTAGCCTTGAATTATGATAATAATAAATAGGGGAACTTTAATAGAGCTTGAGGGTTCTTGTGAGGTACCAACATTTTTACGCTCAAGCCCCTATCGAGAGATCCTTATAGAAGTGCTAGTAAATGACATGTTCGATTGTTGTTGCTCTGGTTACTCGGCTAGACAAGTAGGAGGGATGGCCACCCAATAACTTATCGCCAGTGACCGAAGCAAAGGTGATCGACATGAATAAATAAAGAAGACGCTAGAATAGGAGATTAGGTCCTTAACATTTGTCGGAATTTCAAGGACGAAATTCTTTTAAGGGGGGTAGAATTGTAACATCCCTAATTTTTCATCCTTCAAGATTAGGATATGTCTTAGGGTATTAGAACATGCTTATTGTTGCTTGGGATGGGTTTCATATGTTTTACCGTTCCTTCAAATTGATTGAGTGTCCAGATGTACCTTTATTCCTATATTTAGTTATTTCGGTCATCGTATTCCCCATTTTCGAACCTCTTAACAACTCAATTGGATTTAAGTCCCTTCAATAAAGTTGTAGCGTTATCTCTTATCTTTTAGTTGGCTTTAGTTCGACTCGATTTTGATACCTACAACTCTAGATATGCTCTCTGGAGTCAACGCAACGCAAGCGTAACACTTAGGAATATTATAGTATATTTCAACTGCATTTTTGAGCCTATTAGAGTCCGAATTTGGGTAAGACTATTAGATGGACTATTTTAGAAAATTCTCTTAGCTTTCCAACGACACCAAGAACGCCTCAATCGAACATTTGTAACTCCAAATACGACCAAAACAGTGGCACCGAGTGTCCAGACTCAGGCGCAGGGCGCCCAGACTGAAGCTCGGGCGCCTAGGCCTCACCGAGAGCAGGCGCAGGGTGCCCAGGGAGTGCAGGCTCCCGGCGCCCACAGCTGATAAGTGACTACGCGCTGTTTCGCGTTTTAACTCGTTTTGGGCCGGTTCTGTGACCCAGTGTGACCCATTCTCGACCTGAAAGGGCAACCACGACCCCTAGACTTAACCTAGCCACTAAGCATCAGTTCTAAGACCCTAAACATGATTAGGAGCTGCTCATAAGACCAATCCAAACAGAGAAAATCTCTTCCTTCCCTTCTTCCAATTTTGTGGTGTCAAGGGCTCTAACTCAAGACTACGCTACGGGACTCGACCGGGGAGCATCGTTATTGTAACTGGTACAGCCTCATTGGGAGGAATAGAAGGTGGTAAGTCTTCTAATGATAAGCTTTGTCTTTAAGATCAATGTTAGGGTTCTAAACCATGATTTTTCCATTCCTAAACCTTTGCTCTTGTGTTTTTGCTGAGGAAAGCTTCACTAGGAAAGGAAAAGCTTGGTGTTACCTCACCCCATCCTAGGAGCACGAAATTCACTTGAGGTAAGGGGTGTAGTTGTTCTCTTCTAGTGAGTGTATGGAACATGTATGAACAATAGGGGTGTCCCATGACCCCTACGCCTCGCGCGGTAACGAAAAACGAGCACTATCACCACCGTGATAGGGAGACATCCGAACTCCTCAATTACTATTCTTGACTAGTGATATTTATTGTAACGTGATGTGATAATTTTATTGGTTATTGAAATTGGCGTGATGATTGAACTTTGGTTGTTATATGCTTGATGTACAGAAATTGGTTGTTATCAAATGACAATGTAAGGAAATTAAATAACTAAATAGTAGGCTTTAGACCCTATGAAAGTGTAGCCACTAAGTATGAATCAAAGAACTCGAGTCCCCGCAATTATGTTGATATTGTAAAGCTTAAGTAGAATGTCTAAGGTTCATTTATGATGCCAAAGTTTCACTTGGATGTATGTGCTTAATCAAAGTTGCTAAGATTATTAAATGTTCATGTTATTGGTAGAAGGCACTAGCTAACTTATGAATTTGTGTTCTGCTGTTGTTGTTATTGTTACTCTGTCGAAAATATGGCGATAGAGGATGTTATGGTTAGACACCGCGTTTGGTCATGTTCATGCATCTTGGTGTCGTCATTGTTGTTGTTATTGTTGTTGTTATTGTTAGTAGGGCGTATCGGGCAAGGCATCCCGTGACGGGCGAGGTTTCCCGGTCCTGCAGTTAAAAAGGGCGAATCGGGCAATGTATCCCGTGACGGGCAAGGTTTCCCGGTCCTACGGTTAAAAAAAAACAAAAAGGGCGAATCGGGCAAGGTATCCTATGACGGGCGAGGTTTCCCGGTCCTTTGGTTGGTAGGGCGAATCGGGCAAGGTATCCCTTGACGGGCGAGGTTTCCCGGTCCTACGGTTAATGGGGCGAATCGGGCAAAGTATCCCGTGACGGGTGAGGTTCCCGGTCTTGGTGTTATTGGTACACTACTGATATGGTATTTCGAAACGGGTAAGGTATCCCGGCTTCGTTTTAAGTGGATCCACATGCATACAATTATGGTTCTATAAATACATTGTTTTACATGATCATATGCCTGGTTGTTTAGTGTTGGTAATGTACCTTGTTGTTGTGGTTGATGCTGTAGCATGTGATATTTGGCTGTTGTGGTACCATCTTATGCCTTAGTGCTAGTGATTAGACGTCTTTATTGGAATTGTTGTATATTGCGCATTGTTCATTAATTTCCTACGCTGTATGCACTATTTGAGGTTATGATGACTAACCCCTCTTGTGGCTATGCATATCCCATGGGTTATGTGTAGATGCCGAGACTGCAGGTATTGAGGATGTGAATGCCGGCGAGTAATCACGATAGCTCGTGGTGATAGATAGAAGACTTGTGTTTACTTGTTTAAGTCATTGTATTTTTCCGATGTAATAATTAGGGGAAGAGCTCTGAATTATTGTGACATCGGGAACTTGGGTTATTTTTATTAATTGTATTTCATACTCATTTTCTATTTCCGCATGTTGTGAACGTGACAACTCTATTTCGTTTGAAAGGAAAGTTTTATCCGAATGAATATAAATTTTATTTCTTGTTCTTTTCTTCTTACATTGCTAAAATGCATGACGGGGTAGAGGGTGTCACATCATCGGTTCATGGAGGGACTCCGTTATGACATTCAGGATTCAGTGCTGCCACTGGGAATTGGACAATTTCAACAACTGGTTGAGAAGTGTAGGGAAGTGGAGACCATGAAGAATCGGAGACTCAATTTGGGAGGCAACAACTCTAGAGGGCCAATCAGGCAGAGTGATCGGAACCAGAAAGGGAAACAACAGCAGAAGAAGCCCTATAGTCGACCCAAGGGGAACAACAACAGAGGACAGTATTGTACAATGGCTCAGAACGCAAGGGACGGGAGTCAAGCTAGCACGGATGTGATCTGTTACCGATGTGGGAAGTCGGGGCACTACGCGAACAACTGCACTGAAGGAGATACCACTTGCTTCAACTGCAAGAAGCCGGGGCACTTTTCTAGGGACTGTCGAGCACCTAAAGTTGAACCGGCTGTGCATGCGGCAAAGGCAAAAGGGAAGCTCCAAATAGCGAAAGGCAGAGTCTTCTGCATGAGTGGAGAAGAAGCGGAGCAATCTGATGATCTGATCCAAGGTGAATGTGAGATTGAGGGTAAACCCCTAACCGTTCTTTTCGATTCGGGCGCAACCCATTCATTTATTTCCTCTGATTGTGTGGACCGCTTAAAATTGTCTGTGACTGCTTTACCGTTCAAATTAGTAGTTACTTCTCCAGCTGCTAAAACCTTAGTCACCAACACTGCATGCCTTAATTGTGTAGTGGTTATTCAAAGTAGAAGTTTTGTGGTCAATTTGGTCTGTTTACCTCTTAAGGGTTTAGATGTCATTCTCGGGATGGATTGGTTGTCACACCACCATGTCCTCTTGGACTGTGCCCGTAAAACTGTAATTTTTCCAGACCTTGGAGTTTCTAATTATCTTTCTGCCGAACATATCAGAGTTTCCTTGAAAGAGGGAGCTAGAGAATACATGTATCTGGCTAGTACAGAAGTTTCCCAGGAGATCGAAGTGAAGAATATTCCTGTGGTTCGTGACTTCATCGACGTTTTTCCAGAAGACGTACCAGGGTTACCACCGGTGAGAGAGATTGAGTTTTCCATCGACTTGATTCCAGGGACAGGACCTATTTCAATAGCGCCCTACAGGATGTCTCGGTAGAGATGAAGGAGCTGAAATCTCAGATTGAGCATTTGGAGTCGAAACAGTTCATACGACCGAGCGTGTCGCCATGGGGAGCACCAGTGTTATTGGTCAAGAAGAAGGATAGACGATCCGGATTGTGCGTGGACTATCGTCAACTCAACAAGGCTACTGTGAAGAACCGGTATCCTTTACCGCGTATCGATGACTTGATGGATCAACTTCGCGGAGCTGCGATATTTTCCAAGATTGACTTGAAGTCCGGCTACCATCAGATACGAGTGAAGGAAGAGGATATTCCCAAGACCGCTTTCAGGACCAGATACAGTCATTACGAGTACTTGGTGATGCCGTTTGGGGTGACGAATGCCCCAGCAGTGTTTCTGGATTACATGAACAGGATTTTCCACTCGTTTCTGGACCAGTTTGTAGTAGTGTTCATCGACGACATCTTGATCTACTCAAAGAGCAGAGAAGAGCACGAAGAGCACCTACGCCGAGTACTGCAGATATTGCGTGAGAAACAGCTTTATGCGAACTTATCCAAGTGTGAAATCTGGCTTGAGGAAGTGAACTTTCTTGGACATGTCATCACTCAGAGCGGAATAGCGGTGGATCCAGCAAAGATTGAAGCTGTGTTAACTTGGGAACAGCCAAAGACTGTCACTGATATCAGAAGTTTTGTAGGCTTAGCAGGCTATTACCGAAGGTTTATCAAGGGATTCTCGAAGATTGTCGCGCCACTTACACGACTTACGAGGAAGGACCAGCCTTTTGCTTGGACTGAAGAGTGCGAATCCAGTTTTCAGAGGTTGAAGGAGCTTTTGACAACGGCACCAGTGTTGATTTTGCCTCAACCTGAAGAGCCTTACGAGGTTTATTGTGATGCGTCATGTAACACCTTACTTTCATTAACTTGAAAATATGATAATTATCATTAGGTACAGTACTCCCAATATAAATTCGACTTAAAGTCCAACATTAAGTCCAATGCCACAAAAGACTAAAACTCAAGTACATAAGTTTCATGACAGTACAACACCAATACATAATTCTAGAAATTACATCTTCAAGGTGTTACTTAAAACTACTACAATAAACAAGATTCCGAGAGTAAGCCGCGGTCAGCCTTCCTTTGGTACCTGTGCATCTGTAAAATAATTAAATAAAGGAGTGGGGTGAGATAATAATCTCAGTGAATCCTCCCTCCGACTCCTCACCATCAACTCATACAATTTACTATCAGTCAAGACTTAATATCAGACATTTATGCAATGCATATTCTTACTATGAATTTCTAATTCATCTTTGGCTCGTATTCATAGGTAGCGTTGTATGCTTACGTCCATACAACCCCACAAATACGCTTTCTATATGGTGGTTAGACGTCTTAACCGTCCGAGGGCGTCCCACACGGCTAACCATATCGATCACCCCCTTTCATGAGGCATCTTAGTGTCTTTTAGGGAATTTAATTCACCACTATATCCTTAAATGCATGCCTTATTCAAATGTAGGAATACAATTAGGTGCTACTCTATCTTCACATGCAACTAAACATATTCATGTCAAAGATACATTTCATATTCAAATGGAAACATACATCATGCTTAATCAAGGAAACACATCAAGACAAGACTCACTTCCATTAGAGCTCCATGGAGCTCCCAATGGTCAAAACATCAATTTCTCAGTCCATAGGGGGTTTTAGGTACAACATTAACCCCCCTCAATCAGTCCCAATAATACATGCATATCTATTTAACACTAAAACTGTAGAAACAAGAGGGATTTGAAAATTTCCAACCTTGAACCTTCTAGGGTTCAAGGGTTTTCTTCAAGGAAACCCTAATGTGGGACTTATGGGTGCCCATCACCTAGGAGAAGGAAGAACTCACCAACTAAACCAAGATTCAAACTCAAAGGTTGCTGTCCAGCCCCTTCTTCTTCCTCCTTCACGTTCTGCTTCTTCTCCTTCAAGCTTGTCTTCTAGGAATTTCTTCCAACTTCCCAAACCAAGAATAAATACTCCCCAACTTGGATTCAAGCTAAGATTGATGATGAATCTAGCATGAATCCATGTTTTCCCCTTAAAAATATGAACCCTAGTGTTTAATCCCCTCTCCTCCTTCTCTCTATCGCATCCTCTCTCTAACTCTCTCTAAAAATCGTGTTCTATTCTTTTTCTGCTGAGTTTTACTGATATACTACAGCTGTGAATCGATTCACAGCACAGGTAAATCGATTCACTCAGTGCAAAAATAACAGGAATCGCAGTTTAAGTGGATGAATCGATTCCTGCAGCTCCCAGATTCGATTCACAGAGAACTAATCTTCGTGAATCGATTCATGCTTCGATTCACAGAGGATCAACCTTTGTGAATCGATTCACTCTCCGATTCACTGAAAGCCTGACCGAGTCCCAGCAAACTCACAGCCCTGAATCGATTCACAGGGCCTGGGAATCGATTCACACTGGGCAGAAATTACTAAACACAATATTCACACATTCAATTTTGACAATCAATGAGAAGATCACTTAAAATTCATCATTAAGCCATACTAAGCTTATGCATGCATATCAACCAAGCTTGAGGAAATTTGGGGTGTTACACGTCACATCAAGGCTTGGGATGCGTGCTAATGCAACATCGAAAGGCTGTAGCGTATGCTTCAAGACAGCTCAAGATTCACGAGAGGAACTACCCTACTCACGATTTGGAGCTTGCCGCAGTGGTTTTTGCACTAAAGATTTGGAGACACTACCTTTACGGGAGCACGTTCACTGTTTTCAGCGATCACAAGAGCTTTAAGTACCTGTTCGATCAAAAAGAGCTCAACATGCGACAGCGAAGATGGACAGAATTTTTGAAAGATTATGACTTCACATTGGAGTATCATCCAGGGAAGGTGAACGTGGTAGCAGATACGTTGAGTAGAAAGAGCGTTTTAGCTTCAGCATTAATGATCAAGGAGTTGGAGATGCTCGAGAGGTTTCGAGATTTGAAGTTGAGTGTGGAAGTTTCACCAGGGAAGCTGAAGTTTGGTATGCTCACCATTTCTAACGGATTATTGGACGAGATCAGAGACCAATAGGCCTATGACAAGCTACTACAGGAGAAGGTAGAGCTGATAGCGCAAGGGAAGGCAACATAGTTCAAGATCGGGGAAGACAGCATCTTGAGGTGTAATGGGCGAGTGTGTGTACCTAACGTAGCGGAGCTGAAGAAGCTGATTCTTGACGAAGCACATAAGAGCAGATTGAGTATTCATCCGGGAGTTACGAAGATGTATCAAGACTTGAAGAAGCACTTTTGGTGGCCCGGAATGAAGAAACAAGTGGCTGAGTATGTGGCTTCATGTTTGACTTGTCAAAAAGCGAAGGTAGAACACCAGCGACCGGCCGGGATGTTACAACCGCTCGACGTACCAATATGGAAGTGGGACAGCATTTCCATGGATTTCGTTGTAGGGTTGCCGAAGACGCGGAAGAAGAATGATTCGATTTGGGTAATCATCGATCGATTGACCAAATCCGCACATTTCTTGCTAGTGAGATCGACATACACCGTGGAGAAGCTAACAGAGATCTACATCACGGAGATTGTACGACTTCACAGCGTGCCTTCTTCCATTGTTTCAGACCGAGATCCGAAGTTCACGTCTCACTTTTGGAAAGAACTGCAAGAAGCAATGGGAACCAAGCTCAAGCTTAGCTCGGCATATCACCCCCAGACTGACGGTCAGACTGAGAGAACGATTCAATCACTTGAAGATTTGTTGCGAGCATGTACGTTAGATCACCAAGGAAGTTGGGATGATGTCTTACCACTAGTGGAGTTCACCTACAACAACAGTTTTCATGCGAGCATTGGAATGGCACCTTACGAAGCACTGTATGGACGTAAGTGTCAGACGCCTCTTTGTTGGTACCAGGATGGCGAGAGTTCTGTGGTGGGACCAGACATGATCCAACAGACTACTGAGAAGATCCGTTTGATCAGAGATAGGATGCGAACGTCTCAGAGTCGACAGAAGAGTTATGCGGACCAAGGTCGCCGACCGTTAGAGTTCGAAGAGGGAGAACATGTATTTCTTCGAGTTACCCCTACCACTGGAGTTGGTCGAGCGATCAAATCCAAGAAGCTTACCCCTAAGTTCATTGGACCCTATCAGATTCTTCGTCGTATTGGTCCAGTGGCATACCAGATTGTTTTGCCACCCTTTTTGTCAAACATTCATGACGTCTTTCACGTCTCGCAGTTGCGAAAATATGTCTCCGACCCTTCTCATGTCATCAAACCGGATGTGATCCAACTGAGGGATGATCTATCTTTCGAAGCGTCACCTGCGAGGATTGTAGACCGAAAGGCTAAGCAGTTAAGGAACAAGGAGATACAACTGGTTAAGGTCGTGTGGGACCCGAAGACCGGAGACGCTACCTGGGAACTGGAAGAGAAGATGAAGACTCAGTATCCAGAACTTTTTCATGGTACGTAACTCACCTGTAGTTTCGAGGACGAAACTATTTTTAGAGGGGGAGTATTGTAACACGCGTATTTTTATGATGCGTTATTTAGCGTTAATTAGTACGTTTTGCCGTATTTATGCTATAATAAGCAATTGCTTGTTCTTTAAGTAAGTGATTTAATTAAATCAAGAGTTAATATAATTGAGAATTAATATTTTTATATTAATTCACGGTTTGAATATCGTCGAAAAATTCTAACGAAGTTTCGTCGCGTTTCAAATCGCCGGGCAGTTTCTGCCGCAGATAAAATTTAAAATGAGCCCCGATTTCGATGAAAATCGAATCGTATCTTGTTCTAAGTGTTTTTGAGTGATTATTGTTGTTATTATTAATTATGAAATAATATTATCACGCGGAGAATTAATTCCTCGCGAATTAATTCCTCGTCGCCGTGTTTTTAAATCTTGAGACTCTAGATTAGAGGGTAACCTTGAGAGAAGTGAGATTAGATGGGTTAGAGTGAGTGATGTGATTAGCATCTTTTAAAGTGATTTAAGTGTCACATGTGTGTGGTTTTTATTTTAAAAACTATTACTTAATTTATTTTTATTACTACTAATTATGCCTTATTATTTTTTTAAGTTTATAAAAGAAGGGAGACCCCCATTTTCAGCTTAATTTCATGCCACCCTCACCCCCACACTCTCCTATCTTCTTCTTTCACCTTCTTCTTGAAGAAGCCAAGAGCTTCATGACTTCCATAGCCAAAAACCTTCAAATCCATTGAGTTTTTCAACTAGCTTTCTTCATCAAACTTGTTCCAAATCATCACCTCAACTTAGTTCTTCATTCCCATCATCATCCAAGTAAGGAAAACAGAATTTTTTTCCCTTATTTTGCTGCTGAAAATCGTGACTTTCTCCCCCACTTTTAGTCTTGATTTTTGCTTCCAAACTTTGTCAAAATGCTAGGTTATTCTCTCTACTATATTACCTATGTTTCTAACCATTTGAATGAGAAGAAAAATCAAGTTTTCCTCCACAAATCACTGTTCAAATCAGCGCCCAAAACCCTCCCCTTTTGATTACTTGATTTGTTTGTTTCTAGTTTGAATTAATTGATGTTTATATGTTGTTTTGTAGGTTGTTGATGATTAGAAAGAGATGAAACATCATGAACCCCTTTCTTGATGATTTAGGGCAAAACCCTATGTGATAAAAGAGGGGAGAAATGTTGTGATCCTCTCCAATCATGTAATTGATGGTTTATATGAGTTAGTGGAACTTGTTTGATGTTAATTTAGCTTGTAGTTTAAATTGATTATGTGTAACATGATAGTTTTAGCAATTTTTCAATTCTTGAACTATGAGAATATGAAGCTATGATGTTTGATTATGTGTTAGATGTTTAATAAAATGATTAGAATAAGTTTAAGGTTGTTAGAATTTATATGCATGTATTAGCTTAAGTATTAGTTGTGTTTTGAGTAAAATTGGTTCTTGAGGGACTAGAGTAACATGTAAGGAAATGATCCATTGTTCTTTAAATTCTTGACATGGTGATGGCATGATTTAAGTGTTTAAGGATTTTTGGAATTTAACTAAATGATAGAACTCTTGTTTTGGGACTAATTTGGAGTAATTGGACTATGAGGCTTGTGAACTAGTTTCGAAAATGACTTGTTTTGAAAAAGAAGGCTATGGAAATGGTATGAAATTGTTATGGCAATTATTTTAGAAACATAACTTTGGATAAGCTTGAGTATGTTTAGTAAAGGTTGATGCTTTAATGCCTTGAAGTATGTTTGGAAGTGATTAGGAATTGTTGTAACCACGGAAAGAAGATTTTGCACAAAAAAAAAAATTGGAGAAAAAGGGCATAGAGGTCGTGAGGCCTAGGGAATTTTTGAAAAGGATTTTTGATTGCTAACTTGCTTAAATCCTTGTATGCATATATGTTAATTATGGAAAAAGAGTTATTGCTTGGTGCTTATTCGAAGTTCAAGAGAAAGTTTAACTTCAAAACTTTATTCTTTTCAAATGGCTTTGACTTTCAAAAAAAAAAATTGTTATGTGCTATGTCACTTCTCCTAGGAGTGTTTTTATTCTAAAGCTCCACTTAATTTCAAGTATGTTAATAATTTGAAATGTTTGTTTGAGTTTTGGTTAGGAAAGGGGTTAGTTGAGAGCTAAGTTCTAATTTTTCCTAGAAGTATGCTAAGTTGTATTTGGTAATAGGAATCGTAATACCGGAGACCGAGCGACGCGGACCCGAGGACGTTGGAGCTACGCAAGTGACAGCTTGTGGTAAGGGCACTTCTAGACATCGTAAGCTTTTATTGTATATGTCCTTGTGTAAGGGCAATTTTTAGATGCGAAGAAGTCTGAGAACCTAAGGGTTCGAAGTGAGGGTCTTGTACCCCTTCGCTTTATTTTTGTTATATATGCTGATTATTTAGTGGGCTTGTCTGCAAGTGGTTGGCAGCTGTCCCCAACCCCCCACACTTGTTTGTTCCTCTCTGTCAATTCCATCAAATTGCAGAGGGATGGATTCCATATTGATTATCGACTGTTGCTGCTAAGTGTGATTATTTGAGATGAGATTCTTATGTTGTTTATCATTGATGAATTGAGTTATATTGCTATGTTGCTTATGCTGTTGAACTGAATTATATTGTTATAATTATGCGAATTGTTCATCAGAGTGCGAGAGTTGGTCGAGTCGTTGAGACGTTTTTGAGCTTGAGCCGATTCACCTAGGGTGCGAGAATCCCCTAAAAGGCTACGGCTGGTGTTCGGTAGTGAATGGCTAGATGTTAGTTTTGCCGGGACGTTTTTGAGCTTGCGTCGATTCACCTAGGGTGCTAGAATCCCCTAAAAGGCTACGGCTGGTGTTCAATAGGGAATAGCTAGGCGTCGTAATGCTAATGGAACCTGAGCTGAATGTCCTAGGGTGAGGAGAGAGCCCAAGGCTACAGCTGGTATTCAGTGGATGGATCCGCGTTACTTCCGGTATATGGCGAAAGTGTTGAAAGAATGAGTCTTGATTTGGGTCTGGAGTCGTGCTTGTGAATTGTATACACTGTTGTTTGCCTACTGCTTTATGCTTTGGTTTATTTTGATTGTTTGAGAAGTTGACCCTTTCCCGTGGTACCTTCGATTCATGATGGCTACCCAGGCGATGGCCAGGGCGCAAGGAACCCGATAGCAGATGATGGTGAGGAGGACCTCTTCGAGGATCCGGGAGACGACTTTTATTAGTCGTGATTGACTATGTCTGTTATATGTTTTCTTGGGATGGCTGTAGTATGTCTTTTGTGTACAGTTGTTGTGACCAGTTGGGCCGGGTGATGTTTTGTTGTTACAGGGTAGACTGGTGGTTTCACTTTTGGAGCAGCCCCCTGCGTGGGTGTCTGCCGGGAGTACCCCCAGGGTATGATTGCTCTCTTGAGGGTCATCATAACATAGGTGTATTTCTTTGCACATTTTCTACTCTGTTATTTTGCACATACTGTGTATATGACTTATGTATTTATGCATGTATGTTTTATCAGTATTTGAGTCTTGTGTCCTAGTTGCACCATGTTTCGAAACGCTGTATTTACTCTGAGTGTGCCTGCGGGAATTATTGATGTTTAAAAAAAAAGAAAAAAAAAAAGTACCGCATTTTCTAAAGGGCACAAGAGTACCGTTTTTAAAACGCGTCACATATAGGTTCTTTCGGTTTCGTAGCGGTTCGGAAACGGGTCGTTACATGATCTCACACACTCTTCTCTTGCTCTTGAAATGAGATACTCCTGCTCTTCATATGTCCCTTATTTATTGGAGAAGATAGTAGCTTCGATTCATGAATGAATATTAATTATCGTACCTCGTCTTAATTTTCCACCACTTGCATTAATATTTATTGTTGTTTGGAAATTATAATTGATTCTCCAACAATTATTCCACTCATTAAGTTATTTATTTCTTTTCTTGTTAAAAAAATCTTAAATGTCACTTTCAATTTGAAATGGAGAGAGTAACCAACTATATTTATCTAGAAAATATTTTTTTAAATGAGCAATTAAGGATATAATATTTTAAAATAAATTATGATCTTAAGCCACTACACCAAGTAGCATTTTTGCAGCTCAATCAAGAGACAAGTTACCTTTAAAGGATACTTTCTTTCTATATTCCCAAAAACTTCATTCTGATCTTCCAAATTTAGTGGCTACCTATAGCCTACATTGGAGGATGAAAAACAATGACATCCAAGCCAACGCAGAAGCAAACCAAGAAGTGCATTTTATCTTTAATTTCTATCATACTAGAAATTGGATTTATATTATCTTGTCTTTAAAAAAATATCACTGCCATGTTATGAAAGATAAAACATATACATGATTTTTTCTGTAAAAACCGCGTAGGAGTCCACTAGTTCAGAACATGACTTGTCATGTTTTTAAGGAAAAAATAAAGAATCCAAAGATTTTAGTTAAGGGTGCATCAAGAATAGATAGAACCCCACAACAAGAGTTGAACAAGACTTGTATACCAGTTGTTGCTTTTTTGAAAGCTTATTGTAGTCCAGGTTGGATTAATTACTAACTTATGAAAGCTTGTTAACTGAGATAAATATTGTTTTTATCTTACAAAAAAAATAAGTTTACAAGTACTTACAGAGAAACTAGACAATAGAGCTTCTGAAAAGATTTAAATATCTTTTACATCTTTATAAATATTTAAGTTTTTACTTTTATGACATAGAGAATCAACCAGGGTATAAACCGAGATCAATTCATACTCAGTACAGGGAATACTATTTGTAAGAAAGTACTCCGGTGTAAAGAGTGTCAGAGTTGCAGAGAATATCGACGTACGAAAGAGAAGAATATTGTTAAAATGATGATGATGTCTTCATTATTGACCCCACATGGGTAATTGTATATGGGCTGATTACAATGAGGATTGTGTGACAGAATATTCTAAATACCTCATGACACATCACAGAATAAGACACAAATGTTAAATGCACCCTTTAGTGTTACTAACGACACCTACAAGGATTTACAAAAGGAAAAGGCAAGGAATTAAATATAGGCTTAAATCAACTAATCACCACCCAGAGATTATTGTTGCAGTAAGCAATAACTGTGACAATACCCTCCACTTCAAGCACACCCTTGACCTCAAGGGTGAAAATTAGGAAATTTTTGGAGGAGGTCATAGTAAAACTCCCATGTGGCTTGTTCCTTAGGTAAGTTTTGCCATTTGATCTGGACTTTAGTTGTTGTGTTCCTCCCTCTTTTAACCATCTTCCTGTCCAAAATAGCTTCAGGGTCCTCTTTAACCGAACCATCACAACATTAGCCGGCAGCTAATGAATTGGTGAGTTGCTTGGGTCCTTGCAAAGTTTTAACTGAGAAACATGAAAAAATTATGGATCATAGAGGTAGCAGGCAGCTCCAACTGATAAGCTGTTTTTCTAATGCGATCCAACACTCTATAAGGACCATAGAACTTAGGTAGCAACTTGTGATAAGGAGTCTGTCTCATGGAGTATTGGCGGTATGATTGAAGCTTTAAATAAACATAGTCACCAATAGAAAAGGACCTGTTGCTGCGGTGTTTGTTGGCCTGTTGAGACATGTGATTTTGGGCATGCATTAAGTGAAACTTGAGCATTTTCAGAGCAGCCTCTCTAACACTCATGTTGCAATCCACAGTAAGGTTGGAGGACTCTCCCGGTAAATAAGGCCGATGCAGGGGAGGGGGTTGACCATAAACAACTTCATATGGGGTGGAGTGTTTAGAAGTGTGAAAGGAGGTATTATACCACCACTTCGCAAGAGAGAGCCATTGCGACCAGCAAGAAGGTTTCTCAGAGCACATGCATCGAAGATAAGTCTCAAGACACTTATTAACAACCTCGGTTTGGCCATCGGATTGCAGATGGTATGCAGTGGATTTATTCGAAGACACTCCTTAAAGCTTAAAAAGTTCACTCCAAATTGTGCTATCATTGGTAATAGAAGATGGCATGCCATGCAACTTGAAGATGTTATCTAAGAAGAGTTGAGCCACATCAAGGGCTGTGTACGGGTGAGACAATGACAAGAAGTGAGCATACTTACTTAAGCGATCAACCACAACTAAGATAACATGATGCCTGTGAGATGGGGGAGGCCCTCAATGAAATCCACGCTAATGGCATCCCAAATGCGCTCAGCGATCGGCAATGGTTGCAAAAAGCCCGGATAAGCAGCTAAGTCTGGTTTTCAACACTGACAAGTGTCACATTATCGCACATAGTCTTGTATCTCCTTAAGCATACCCTTCCAATAAAATAGAGCTTTAACTCTAGCTGCTGTGGCGTCGCTGCCAGAGTGACCACCAGCTGCAGAATTGTATAACCACTGAAGAATGGCCCCTTTCAAATCAGCATTGTTTCCAATGACAAGTTTACCCAACCTGCGTAATTCATCCCGATGCCAAGTGAATTTTGGGTGAGACTTGGGATCTTGCTGCAAGTCATCAACCAACTTGTGGAGAGAAGGATCTGTCAGCCAAGATTGTTGAATTTTGGTGAATAAACCCTCTTAAGCATTATCTAACATTAAGGCAAGCAATTCAGCCTCAGTGTTGCGTGATAAGGCATCCATGGCTAAGTTATGTGCCCCTTGCTTATAGTGAATTTCAAAAACAAGACCCATAAGTTTGGACATTAAAACCTGTTGGAAAGGATTATTGAGGCGCTGCTCAAGCAAAAACTTGATGCTCTTCTGGTTAGTTTTAATAACAAAGTGGCCATGGGATAAGTAGGTGCCCCACTTTTGGATTGCATAGACAATAGCTGAGAGTTCTCTTTCATAAATGGACATCACCTGTTGCTTAGGTCCTAAGGACATACTGATATATGCAACGGGGTGCCCCTCTTGCATGAGAACCGCACTGATTCCATTCCCGAGGCATCAGTTTTAACCACAAAGGTTTTAGAGAAATTTGGAAGGGCTAGTGTAACACCCCATTTCTACCCAACGAGTAATATAAAAATCAGAGTTGCAAAATTTCCATCAAACATATGGAATGTTACACTTTCAACTTAGAACAACGACATTCAATCACCTGTAGTTCAGATACATAACACATAAAATTCAGATGAACCGATAACAACCTGTTTAGTCTTTAAAAATCAAACAACTTTCATTATTATGCAGCGGATCCATAAATTCAACTGAAAATACCATAACATCTTGTCCAATTCAAAACAACTTTAAGACATCAAGTCTTTTAATGAAAACAACTTGAAAACTCATCAACATAATAAAATTCAACAATAAAGAAATCATGCGTTCATCCCCCCGAGTGCTACGTATCAGAGCGACGACACCGACTCGAACTAATGAAGGTAAGCAGCCTTCATTTTTTATTACCTGCACGTTACCAACAGAGGGTAACATTCAAACAGAAGGGGTGAGATATCGAACTATATAATCGAGTGTATGATAAATATTATATTAGAATCAGATTATATAAAATCACCACTTCACAACTTTCAAACAACACCTATCACCACAATTGATCAACACAACAACTTAAATATGCAACACGGAGTGCGACTCGTTACAATGCACATGCATGTGGTACCATTGGAGCAGAACTCCCAACTTAAAATATACGGAGCAAAACTCCCAGCGTAAAAATACGGAGCAAAACTCCCAACGTAAAAATTGCCAATCCAGGCCAACTTAACAGAGCGTAAGCTCCCAACATGACATGCTATGTATGCATCAATAATTATGAAGTTCAACAACACAACAACAGCAACAGCAAACAGAATTATTTGCAACCAAAAATCTGCATAAAGAACAGAACAACAACTACGCAAATTCTGCCGAAAAACAGCAGAATTCGCTACATTAATATATATACAGAAACAGAAACAGCATGCAGAAAAATTCTGCACAACAAACAGAGACAGCATGCAGAAAAATCAAACAGGAACAACATGCTTAAAGATTCTGCACAACAAACAGAAAAGTGAAATACTATAAATTAAATGTAAACGAGACAAGTTAATTTATTTACCTAATTCAGTTATCAATAACTATAAAACTCCGTCCGTTTAAACTTCTTATAAAATCCTAAAATTTACAATTTATCAACTAATTTATTAAGAGACATATGAACTTGGAACTCTAACATTTCAGTAATATCCTAAGTCTCAAAATTGAATTTTTTTAAGCACTTATAACATACATATACAACCATTAAACAAACTTATTGACCAATTAAATTGTGTGCACAATTTCAACCATCAGGCATGGACACATAGTTTAAGCACTAATAAAATGCAAAATGTCCACCATGAAAACCAATTCAAAAAAAAACATGACCTGCTTAGTATTTTAATAGCTTAACCAATGAAAACATTTTCATTATGGCATTACCATATACACGGACCCATGCCCTTTTCTTTTAATTAATTAATAAAAAGATTAATTCCCATGCTTTTTTTGATTTCCAAGGGAACGTAAATAGCCAAACGAAATTCGTAAAATGGACCAATCAAATGCATATAAGCTACGCATGCTTTTCTTGAGGAGATTTCTAGGCGTAAAACCAGTTTGTGCACTAACCAAAATAAGGATAGATGAACCAATGAAGAACGGAACACAAATTTTACCAAGTGATCGAAAATATGTTTCACACAGCTCTAAACAAACCAAATTTACATTTATCACACAAATAGGAAAATCAAACAATGGGGTTCAAGGACAACCCCTTCACCTATTCCCTCAAATATCTCCAACCACAATAATCTCCCCCCTTACTACTTATCATACAACCCATTAGAAGTCGGAACCCCACCCTTACCTTGGATTGAAGGTTGCTCTAACTCTCCGATTGACTCCTAGATTTCTCCTTGCCGGCAACTTTACGTATCTCCTCCCAAACCCTTATTTTCTTCTTTCATTCTACTGATACTTCTTTTTTTTTTTAAAAAACTAATATAATAACACTATTATCCTTATTATGTCTTATTGGGCTTAAATTCCTACACCCCCTTTCTACTACTTCTAACATTAAAATAAGCCCATAACAAATAATAGTATTAATCTAATATCATTCTACAACTTAATTCAACTAAATTAATCCAACTAAAACCAACACCACTTAAATCAATATTTCACAACTTCGAAAACTTAATCGGAAAAATATTCAAAAATATTTAATTAAATAAATAATTAAATATCGGGCGTTACAGCTAGCACTGGAGCTGTTATAAGGGCCTGCTTCAAGAATTGAAATGCAGCAATTGATTCATGATAACTCTTAGAAATAAGAGTTATTTATGCTTCTATGACTTTGAATCATGTGAGTTTAAGAGTAATTTAGAGTCTTTAATTGTTAGAATTGTGTAAATAAGGTATTATCCCTTGCTTGGAGCTGTTTGAGGCACTTATGTGCCTTTGTGAGCATTTTGATGTGTTTTGCTTATGTGCATTTTGATGTGTTTTTCTTATGTGCAGGATTTTATTGAAAATACTCAGTGCCAAGTCTAGTGCCATGGCACCACACCCTGATGTTAGCAGCCCCTGGACTTAGTGCAGCAGCGTATTTTAAAGCCAATTGTACTGGAAGAAAGGACTCTGTCCTTTAATGGAATGTTGTTGCGTGCTTTTTGATGGTCCCCACTGGTGAGGTAGTGTTTTCTCTCTGCTAGCTAAAGGACAAAGGCCTTTATTTTTTTGCCAAAGAACAACAACTTTCATTGGGATTAGCATTGGTCAGCCCATTTAAGGAGAGGCTATAAAAGGGAAATGACCTAATCAAGGGATGTAGGTTGGGACTGTGATATTCCTTAGGGTAGCATCTATCCCCTTCTCAGGAACAGCCGCATTCTACTTCCTCTCTTCCAAAGCACCATTAACAAAAGCTCAAGGCCATTTTCATGGAGAGAAGGTTCTTGCACAGTCACTGATTTAGCAGTTTCAGCAAGACATTGTTGGAATAAGAGGACATTTTGACTTGACAAAGCTGGGACCTACTTCTGTTTACTGTTTCATCAAATTCTATAAAAGTTCTAACTCTTAGCTCTAGTGCCATGGATTCGTTTTTGGCACCAATTTTTGTTGTTTTGTTTCCAAGCTCATTATGAGCTAATTTTCTTAAGCAAGGATGATGTGATATTGTATTGAAACCTTGTTGGTTATTATCTATCAGTCTTTATCTTTGCACTTTTGACTCATGTGTATTTATTTATTATATGTTTGACCTAAGTCTGATCACCTTTTGTTGGGTACATGTATGTTAGGTGCTGAAAGGTAATAACATGCTGATTTCATGAGTTAATGTGAGGGGTATTGATTAAAGGACACTTTAATTAATTTTGATTAAACTAGACATAGTAAATCTGTCTCATAGGGGTTCTGGGTCATACTTATTAGACAAGGGGGAACATAATGGGGGCTTAGACATAAGGTACCCTTTACTTAACCCCAGTGAAAGTGCTGAAAGGTACACACACTAGTGCCCTGTGCCCAGGTGTTATGGCACTGACTGATGGCACTGAACCAACTTAGTGAATATACAATTAAACTGATTCCTAGCTGCTTTTTATCCAAATTTTTTTGAATCAATTGCTTATTACTTTTCTGTTTAAACAATATTACCACAAAAAAACTTGATGTTTATTTTCTATTTTTTTTATTTACTCATTAACTCACTTGCTAAAGGAAAAATTTGTGAAAGAACTTAATCAATCCTCGTGGGAACGATCTATCTTACTTTATATTACTTGTTCACGATTGTATATACTTGCATAACTATATTTCACACAACAAGTTTTTGGCGCCGTTGCCGGGGATTGAATTGGTTAAATTCACATAGTTTTGAATTTAGTAGGTTTGTTAGTTGAGATATTCTAATTCTTTTGGTGTTTGTGTCAGCAAGCGCAAGCATACTACACCTGAATACCAGTTGGATCCTGAGATTGACAGAACTTTCAGAAGGTTGTTAAGGCAGAGGCAAGGTTTTGCTGCATTAGGGGCTGCAGTCATGGCAGCCACTGGTCCTCTTACTGAAGAATCAATTCCTGAGAATGAGGAGAATAGTGTTCAGTTTGAACACAGTGTTCACAATGAGTACCATGCCATGTTGGTGCAGCAACCTGATATAATTGGAATGGCTAATAATAGGGACAGACCAATGAGGGACTATGCTATTTTTGACACTCAAACTATGCATACTGGCATAGTAAGGCCTAATATTACTGTAAATCCTTTTGAATTTAAGCATATGATGTTCCAAATGCTGCAAACAGTGGGCCAATTTAGTGGTACACCTCAAGAAGATCCTCACCTGTGCTTGAAGCTATTCCTTGAAGTGTGCAGTAACTTCAAGATTCCCCGAGTAACAAATGAAGCTTTCAGACTTAGGTTGTTCCCATATTCCTTGAAGGATAGAGTCAAGGCTTGGCTGAATTTATTAGAGCCTAACTCTATCGCTAATTAGAATGGAATGGCAGAAAAATTTCTCACCAAGTATTTCCCTCCAATCAAGAATGCTAGGATGAGGAATAAAATTACATCTTTTAGGCAAAATGAAGAGGAATCACTGTTTGAGGCTTGGGAAAGATTTAAAGAGCTGCTCAGAAAATGTCATCACCATGGCATACCTATTTGTATTCAAATGATAGCATTTTATAATGGTCTTTCAGCAAGAACAAGAGACACGATTGATGCCACTTCTGGTGGTGCCCTTTTGGCACAATCTTACAATGATGCTTATGAGAAAATAGAGACCATTGCTGCTAATAGCTATCAGTGGCCTGCTGCTAGATTGAGTGCTACAAAGAAGGTTGCTGGAGTCCATGAAGCGAGTGAAACGATAGCCTTATCTGCACAGGTGGCCTCACTTGCAAACATGCTGAAAAACTTGAATACTGCAGGTGCCACCACAGCACCTCCCACAACACCTGCTACTTCTGTAAAATCTGCACCTGCTCAAGCTAAGGCTGTTTCTTGTGTGTATTGTGGAGGAGGTCATCTATATGAAGAGTGCCCTAACAACCCTCTATCTGTCAATTATGTAGGGAATTTCAGCAAAAACAGTAATCTTTACTCTACCACCTACAACCCTAGGTGGAAAAATCACCCAAATTTTTCATGGAGTAATAATAATCCTGTAGCACCTATTGTTATGCTTGTAAAGCCCACACATCCCCCTAGTTTCCCTGCTCAACCAGCTCCGAAAGCTGCAGGTCCTACTGTAGATAACTCAATGGAGGCCATGCTGAAGGCTTTCATGAATGAAACTAAGGCCTAATACCAGAGTCAGGGAGCAACAATTAAAAACTTGAAGAATCAAATTGGGCAGATTGCCACTGTCATAGCTCAAAGACCAAGTGGTTCCTTGCCTGCTGCTACTAAACCTGCCAAGCCATCAGGGGGAGAACAAATCAAGGCTATTTATTTGAGGAATGGTACTGAACTCCAAGGTCATTCCAAAAGACCTGATGTTACCACTAGCCAGCCCTCAAAAGAAAAAGGAAAAGAACCTGAAGTGCCAAAAACTACAAAGCAGAAGTCTGGTGCCATCCCTGCACCAATTCTGGCACCGATTGAGAAAAATACACCAGTAACTGCAAGCAACAAATTAACTCCTAAAGTTCCACCTCCACCATTCCCTCAGAGACTTAAGAAGGCCCATCAAGACAAGCAGTTTGACAAATTCATTGATGTGTTGAAGCAATTACACATCAACATTCCATTAGTTGATGCCTTGCAACAAATGCCAAACTACGCTAAGTTTATGAAGGATGTTCTAACCAAGAAGAGGAGGTTGGGAGAGTTTGAAACAGTTGCCATGACTCAAAAATGCAGTATGCTGATGCAAAGCAAGATTCCACAGAAGCTAAAAGATCCTGGCTGTTTTACCATTCTCTACACTATTAGCGATACTTACTGTGGGATAGCTCTATGTGACTTAGGGGCAAGCATTAATCTAATGCCTAAGTCCATTTTCCAACAGCTAGGAATTGGTCTAAGTCCATTTTCCAACAGCTAGGAATTGGTAATGCCAGACCTACAACACTGACTCTGCAATTGACAAACAAAACTTTGGCCTATCCAGAAGGGAAGATTAAAGATGTGCTTGTTAAAATTAACAAATTGGTATTCCCTGCTGATTTTATCATTCTGGATTTTGAAGCTGATGCTGAGGTGCCTATCATTTTGGGCAGACCATTCCATGCCACAGGGAAAACACTTATTAATGTGCAGAAAGGTGAACTCACTATAAGAGTTAATGACCAAGAGATCAAGTTCAATGTCCTCAATGCCCTCAAGTATCCTGCAGAGGAAGAATGCTCCTTTGTTAGAACCATTGATTCTTTGGTTTAGCATCAATTATTGAGGGATAAAGATGTGCTAAAATAGGAATTGGCTGCCATTGATAGTGAACTCCAGCAATAGAAGAAGTCAGAAAAGAAGGCAGTTGTAAATCAATTGTGGTCCAGAAAATATGAATCATTGGAACTCAATGACAAGAGTTTAAAAGCTAATGTTCCCTCTGTTGAAAAACCTCCTGAATTAGAGTTAAAAATATTGCCACCACACCTGAAGTATGCCTACTTGGGGGAAAATAACACTCTTTGCCAAAATAACACTCCTGAATTAGATTTATCAAGGATTTCTCCAAAATATGCAAGCCTCTTTGCCAATTACTATAGCATGATACTGCATTTATATTTGATGATCAGTGCCTTCAAGCTTTTGAGAGACTGAAAATTGCTCTAGTCACTGCACCAGTAATTGTTACTCCTGACTGGGAGAAACCATTTGAACTTATGTGAGATGCAAGTGACTATGCTATATGAGCAGTACTTGGATAAAGACATGACAAGGTTATCCAATTATTTTACTATGGAAGCAAGACTCTTGTTGATGCTCAATTGAATTACACCACTATTGAAAAAGAATTACTAGCAGTAGTATTTGCATTTGACAAGTTCAGATAGTATTTGGTGGGCACCAAAGTGATAGTTTACACAGATCATTCAGCAATTAAATATTTGATTGCTAAAAAGGATGCTAAACCAAGACTGATTAGATGGGCACTCCTCTTGCAAGAATTTGACCTGGAAATAAGGGACAAGAAAGAAGTGGAAAACTAAGTAGCAAACCACTTGTCAAGAATCATAGAAGAAGGAATTATTGCTACACAACCAGTAGTGACTGAGACATTTCCTGATGAGTAATTACTTATAGTCACTGGGGTTAAACATTCTAACATGCATTTAGGTTTCATGGGCCAATCCAACAATGAAAATGCTTAAAGAATGTTCGGGTAAGAGAGAAACCTTGGTAAGAGCAAGTTCAAAGGCATCAGTGTATTCTCGAACGATGCCGGTGTGTTTGACTTGAATTAAGTTAGTCAAAGGATCATCATATAAATCACCGAAACATTGAGCAACATTCGCAATGTACTGCGACCATGCCGGATACTTATCGAATTTGGTATGCATATAGTTCAAGTGCCATTGCAAGGCAATGCCATCAAGATGCATGGCAGCGAGCCGGACCTTGGCGTCTTCAGAAGTTTCATCCAAAGAGAAAAATTGGTTGCACTTATACAACCATTCCCTTAATTTGGTACAATCAAAACGAGGGAACACGACCTTAGATAATCGAGTAGAGTAAGAACGAGCATTTTCAGTACGAGCGCTGTGGCTAGGACCGCCATTACTGTTAGTGGAATGACTCTCAGTTTGATGACCAACAGATTGTGCCCACAGCAAAGAACGAATTTTGTCTATTCCAGTATCAAGGTTGTCCAAGCGAGACAGATTAGAGCTCATTTGTTCTAAACGATGGTTGAATTCCTCTTGCTTAGTAGCAAGATCTGCAAGAGTGAGTTGATTATGAGTGGCTCCAGTCATGGTCTAAGGAAAGTGTCTTTGATACAATTGAGATAGATAATCAACCAGGGTATAAACCGAGATCAATTCCTACTCAGAACAAGGAATACTATTTGTAAGAGAGTACTCCGGTGTAAAGAGTGTCAGAGTTGCAGAGAATATTGACGTACGGAAGAGAAGAATATTGTTAAAATGATGATGATGTCTTCATTACTGACCCCACATGGGTAATTGTATATGCGCTAATTACAATGAGGATTGCATGATAGAATATTCTAACTACCTCATGACACATCACCGAATAAGACAGAAATGTTAAATGCACCCCTAGTGTTACTAATGACACCTACAGGGATTTACAAAAGGAAAAGGCAAGGAATTAAACATAGGCTTAAATCAACTGATCACCACTCAGAGATTATTGTTACAGTAAGCAATTACTATGACATTTTAATCTTTGTAAAATTTTTTGTTTGTTTTTAGTCCCTAAAATATAGGAAAAATTTTTTTGGTCCTTGTTGTTTTGGTTTTAGTCCCTATAATTCTTGTTCATGTTGGTTTTAGTACGTATAATATGTAGGCCATATTGATTTTATTCCCTGACATACGGACCATACAAGGACTAATTCAAACATAAACAAATATTACAAGACTAAAACAAAACAAGTAGGACCAGAAGCAAATTTTTAGATGTTTCAGGTATTAAAAACAAACAAAAGTTTTTACCGGTACTGAATTGTAGGGATGAAAAAGATATTTAAGCCTCCTAAAAATGTTGAGATGTAGAAGCTAATTTCAACTTATACGTGAGAAGTTTGTATTTGGAACACTCAGACATATCAAGATAATTTCAATTTTTCTTTTTCCATTAGTACTTGTTGAAAGTTTTTTCCAAACTTACTCTATGCTTTGTAATAGGCATGCATCAATATTAAGTACTTATACCACACGTTAAATCTGATATGCACAAACATATACCATCTGCCTTTAATAATCACTTGTATGTTATGTACTGTTGGATATTCAACCACTTTATGTTATCAACCAACAACGAAGCCAGAGTTTTTCTGCTCAAAATCTCTAGGTAATATAGCATGGGAATGTCTGTGATATGGCTTATTGACATTGTAGTCTTATAACGTGTGTATGTGTGTCAATATATATGTACTGGTAGAACTGAAAGATAACAATATAATTATGCTTGTGTAAATCTTTATAGAACCATCATAGAAAACATTCACCGCTTGTGTTTGTGTAAAGTATAAATATGCAAACGTTCTTTTCTTGCAGAATATTAATATGCCCATAAGGTGGGAAATATTCCTTTTGATTATTATGGTTTCCTATTGTCAATTTTTACGAGAGAAACAATGTGTTTGTGTGAAAAAAATAATAAAGCAAAATGTTTGCACTTCAATAGCAAAGTTTTACAAGAAAACCTTCTCATCATTAATGTCTATCAAAAATGTCCATGCCAAGTCAACATCTTCACCAAAAGAGATCAACAATATGTCATTTGCGTTTCACCCATATCAACAATTATCTTTGTCAAAAAAAAAATAATAATAATCTTACGATCAAACTAGTCAAATTAAAAGGACCTATGAAAAAGGTTGTGAACAAAAAAAGGTACAAATAATTTGTCATCCGAAAATGCTTTCCAGCCTTGATGGAAAGTGGTGAAATTCTTATCAAATGCCTTTAAACTTTTTTTTTTTTTGAGGAAAAAAAAGAATAAGTAAATTTCAAATTTGTTTTATTTCCTTTCATTTTTTTGAAAGGATGTACTTTCATATTTATTGTTTTTTTTTTGACTGGGACTTTCATATTTATTGTTATTTACAAATTTGTTGTCTACTAACTGAAAAAAAAAAATACCCTTAAACTTTTGAACTTTCGAAATTTGTTGTTATTTACTTTCACATTTATTCTATGTAATTGCGTAATATCAGCAATGACAAATACAAAGAATAACTGAATTCCATCCATCTAGCTTCGCCTTAGCGGTATATATTTGCTTTTTTTTTTTTTGAAGAATAGGGGTATATATTTGCTACTTATCTTATCTTATATTTTTAATATAACAACTAGGTTTTTTTGAATCTTGGACTTCTGTTTCTTTTTATGCTTAAAATAAATGACCTCATTATTTACGTTTAAAATTATATTTTCATTTCAATGATTGAAGAATAGGGTTTTACAAGAGAAGTCAACGGAGGAAGCTGACCTTCTTCTCCGAAGCCAGATGAAAATGGGAGATAAACGAAACGAAGATGAGGTAGCTAATGGCGACTGACCAAAGGAGGATCCTACAAAGAGAAACTTCTAAACCTTTTTGGGGAGGAAGTCACAGTATATCAAGGAAAAAAGGAGGATGATGATATGGAAACACAAAAGGTGGAAACTGAAGGCTTAAAACAGAATGGGGATGGACCTAAGATCCCTTTAACTGATGAGGAATGGGAGAAAGCCAACTACAAGATGTTTGACAACTACCTCCAGTGTAGATGGACTAAACAGGGTACCATCAAACTAGTTGATATGGCGGATGGGTACTTCCTGGTGTACTTTTCAATGGAGGCAGACTACAAATATGCACTATATGAGGGACCTTGGATGATAGCGGACCACTACTTGATTGTGCAACGATGGCGGCCTATGTTTCTCCAAAATGCAGAAGCAGTGACGAAGGTAGCAGTCTGGATCAGAATTCCAAATCTTGGATTCGAACTATACAACGATGAGTTCCTTATTAGGATTGGATCTATCCTAGGAACAATGCTCAAGATAGATAGACTAACATCTATATTCTAGAGGGAAGTTTGCACGTATATGTGTAGAAATCGATCTAGAAAAGCCTTTGGTCTCGTATGTTGTTATCAGAGGCAGCAAACTATTCCCGAAATACGAAGGCTTGCACTTGATATGCTTTCGATGTGGTAAATATAGTCACAAGCAGGAACAATGTAGAGCTTTCCTTGGAGAGAAGGCAGGTCATGAGCTGCCGGAGAAGACGGCGCCGGCGAACATTGAAGGGTCGAAACCAATTAGGGTTGGCAACAATGATGACATGCAACAATCACATGAGACTGTTACTCAAAACACAGAAATCATTGAAATTTAAAAAAGGGAGTTGGGGCCCTGGTCAACGGTTCAACGCAAGCCAAGGAATAATCCAAAAATGAAGTCAACAAATGTGGAGCCAAGGAATCAGCGCATTAAAAGCATATCAAGCAAAGTTATTATCAAAGATTATTCCCCTAGTGGATCGCGATTTGCAAACTTAGTGCAAGCTAATCAATCTGAGGAAAATAATCAACCAAATTAATTTGGTTTGACCAAGGTAATCAAAGCGGTTAACCCCGCCCACGCGTGTGGAGAAAGGCAACCCCAGCCATATTGTGAAGCGTGTGAGGAACAACACTGGTGGAAAGAATCCTCAGAAACCTACTAAAGGGAAGGAAATCAAGGTTGATAAGAGTGGTCACTCAATGAAGAAATTTGCAGCTAATCAGAGTGAAAAACATATGATAGTAAGAAAGATTATGGGGAATGTGGAGGTCCAACAACCTGTGAAGATTACACATGAAGCCCTCATGGGCCAATTTCAAATTCTCAAGCGAGATAGTAACCCTCTTGCTACTGCTGGAGAATTGAATCCCATAGCTACGCAAGTTTTTCTACCTGAAAATGAAACTCTAGCTTTTGTTGAAGCAATGAGAAGAAAAAATATGACCTCATCATCTGCCTCTGATATAGGCACTATGGATACAGAAGATGGCCTTGGTGCTAGCTCTTCATTGACTACACTTGCGCAAGTGATGGCCACCACTCCTAGCATTTTGTAATGAATGCTATGATATGGAATTGTGGGGAAGCAGGGGGTAGGGACTTCCCCAATTACATAAGAGACTGTATAAGTGTCTATAGATTGAATTTTGTGGCTATCTTAGAGCCTAGAGTTAGTGGAACTATGGCTGACAAGGCAATTCAGAGAATTGGTCTCAGCAATGGTGTTAGAGTTGAAGCTTGTGGCTTCTCAGGGGGTATTTGGTGTCTCTGGAACAATAACTACCTTAATATTTCAGTGATCTCTACTTCTCAATATTGTATCCATCTGCAAGTAAATAATGCAACTGGGCACTTTTGGTTCCTCTCTGTGATTTATGCAAGCCCAAATATAGGTCATAGAGAGACTGTGTGGAATGAACTCAGACAATTCAATGAGGATCATCAATGTCCTTGGTGTCTTGCTGGGGATTTTAACACTGTGTTGTATGAATGGGAGAAGGAGGGAGGTAGAGCTGTAAATCAACACTCGGCTACTGCCTTTGCAGATTGTTTAGCAGACTACAGCCTCATTGATCTTCCTTATACTGGTCCTTTGTTCACTTTTACTAGAAGTGATCTTAAGGAAAGATTGGATAGGGTGGTGTGCAATGAAGCATGGTTCAATTTGTTTCAATCTAGTGTTATTACCCACTTACCTCTTCAGGATTCAGACCACTGTGGTTTATGGTTGCGTACTCAAAATGAGAATGAAGCTAGAGATGGTAGAAATTATTTTAAATTCCTAGGATCTTGGTTAGATCATCCAGATTTTCATAATCAGGTGGGGAACTCTTGAAATAACTCTTCTTCATGGCAGCATAACATAGGTCGGCTTACTTCTAACCTTAAGAGTTGGAATAAGCATGTTTATGGTAATATATTTATAAGAAAGAAGAGAATCATTAGAAGACTTGAAGGCATCAATAGGGTCCTCATGAGCTCTTATGTGGAGCGGCTAGTGTTATTGAAATAGTCTTTGTGGCAAGAATACAGAGATATTAATAAGCAAGAGGAGAATTATTGGTTTCAACAAGCTAGAAGAAGTGGATTACACAAGGAGATAATAACTCTAGGTTCTTTCATCAGTCGACCTTGATAAAGACTGAAAGAAACAAAATTCTTTCATCAGTGGATTACAGCAATGATCAGTGGATCTATGAGGGGAACCTGCTTAAACGACATGTGAATAAGTTTTACTCATCACTTTACACCTCCTCTGGAAATTTAGTAGCTGGTTTTGCTACTCAGCACACCTTTCCAAACATTAAAGCCGAAGATATATGTAACACCTCGCTTTTGAGCGCCATCAGGTAATCCAATCTAATCTTTGAAAACATTTAATGCTTATATGCTTTCAACAAAGAGTACTCTTCTGTCTTTTGCAATGGAAAATAGGAGTAATTTTTTTTCTTTTTCTTTCCTTTGAAACCCTTTTAAAAAATAAGATATAAAGAGCACTACAATTTTCTAAATAATGCAAAATCAATCTTTTACAAATATCAGAGTATAACGCATCACAATCAATACTTCTCATAACATAAAACATAACATAATCGTTTTGCACTGAGGCGAGGTTTTCTGAAATAGAGTAATTACAAAACAACAAAGACAAAACCCTAAGCTAAGCTGGCCAACAACTATAACTCTTATTGAGAAACAGTTCAGCAAGATCAAAACATGAAACATTCAGAGGAATCTTCCTCCACTGGCTCAATCTTCAATGCTCCTGGAAAGACGAAACTGTAGCAGCTATGGAGCTCCATCTGGAAGTGATATCCATAGGGATATCCAATCCAACAACAGTGCAAGGGTAAATTCTTTGTCTACGAGTTTATCATAGGCTATGTCGCATGCAAACAATGTATACATATATAATACAACAACATGCTTTTATATACATATACATACTTGATAGACCGCACGCATCATCATGGTATATCAAGCATTACATGTGAGCAGACAACTCAACCAGCAGATTAACAATCAAGTCACCACAATATCAAATAATTGCATGTGAGCAAACAAATCAACCAATAGATCAACAATCAAGTCACCACAATATCCAACAACTGCATGTGAATAACAATTCTATCAACAGATCAATGATCAAGTCATCACATATCATAAATGTGGTTAGCTATGCATGTCAATGCAGTATGACTAGTTTGTGTATATACCTATAGCCTTAATAGGTCAGCAGTATGATGAGGAATTTATTTCGCAATGTCTGAACAAGATAGCCACACATTAGGCTTGCCTCAATTTAGGCTTGCCACACGTTAGGCAATGCAGTGTCAACTCCTCTTTTGAAGTCTTTAAGACAAATCAAACGCTCCGGCTGTCGATGTTCAATGTTCAGTATGCATCCAAACAAATTCTTCAATATGGCATGCTCATCGTAGGGAGCACCCGAATAATGTTTTAATTAATCAATGCGGATCGACAAACTTCAACTATGTTTCACATTCAAAAAGGTGGAGGGAATTCAAAGTTTAAGCACTACAATGAGCATCTCATACTACTCAAGTAATGCCCATGTATTCTTCATCACGCAGTGAACTGAGATGATGGGAAATACCCCTTAGAGTTCAAACACAGGACACTAGGTCCAGGTGTTCAAATGCGGAACGCTAATCTTAATCTTAGATCAAAACTCTAGGCACGTAATGCAGAACACTAGGCTCAATTTTTAGGTTGAGTTACTAGGCACACCATACGGAACACTAGGTCCAATCCTTAATCAAGAAAATACGCACGCAAGCAGGACATTAAGTCCCAGCACAGGACACATGGCCCATATGCTCAATAGGAACACTAGGTTCCCTATATTTTATTCTTTCGTAATCTCGATATTTGAAATCTCTTTCTCAGTTCTTGTATCACTCCTATGTATTTGAAAATACTTTTTAGCTCTAGGTCGTTGAAACCTTAGTTGTGCTAAATAATATGCTAGGATAATTCCCAAACACATTACTTAACTCAACCGTTTTCAAAATTTATAATATTTTCTTTTTAAAAGAACCTCTTAAACAACTTTTAACCCTCTGATCCATAAAGCGTGTTTGTACTCTGACTTATTTTAGAAGATACCTTTAGTTTACCATGAAAACATTTCTCGGCTCATGGAATCGCATCAAACTTACCGTTGTAAGTCGTCAAACCAATAACAGTTGATCAACGCATTATTAATTAATCCATTATCATCAACAATATCTTGCATATTCCAATCGATATCAAGTTCCATTTAAATCCAACATGATTCAAGGAAAACCAGACAATTCATAATGCCACGCAGGGCCAAGAATGTAACGCCCGATATTTAATTATTTATTAAATTAAATATTTTTGAATATTTTTCCGATTAAGTTTTCGAAGTTGTGAAATATTGATTTAAGTGGTGTTGGTTTTAGTTGGATTAATTTAGTTGAATTAAGTTGTAGAATGATATTAGATTAATACTATTATTTGTTATGGGCTTATTTGAATGTTAGATGTGGAGTTTAGAGTGCCTTAAAATCAGTTTGGAGGATCATGGAATTGCTTGGAAGTGTTTCTTGAACACTGGGAATCGATTCCCTAGCTAGGTGAATCGATTCAAGCATGTTTGAGTCTCTGGGAATCGATTCCTTAGCTAGGTGAATCGATTCAAGCATGTTTGAGCATCTGGGAATCGAAGCAAGCCTCTGTGAATCGCATGGGAAGCTTGCAGGAATCGATTCACTTCATTAACTCGTGCAGGGGAGAATTTTTAACTAGGTGAATCGATTCACCCTAGCCTGTGAATCGATTCACAGTCGGGTTATATAAACCTGACGCTGCAGAATCGTCAGGTACGACGTGCAGTCTTTTCTAGGGTTGTGTGCAGCCATTCTTGAGCGTCTTTGTGAGGTTTTAGGGGCTGGGAAACACGGTTAAACACCTTGGGATCTTAGGAGAGAATAGAGTGAAGATTGAAGGCTCTCCCTATTGTTGTTCTTGAGAGGTTTGCGTAGAAGGAAAGAAGAAAATAAGGGCTTGGGAGGAGATACGAAAAGTTGCCGGCAAGGAGAAATCTAGGAGTCAATCGGAGAGTTAGAGCAACCTTCAATCCAAGGTAAGGGTGGGGTTCTGACTTCTAATGGGTTGTATGATAAGTAGTAAGGGGAAGATTATTGTAGTTGGGAATATTTGAGGAAATAAGTGGAGAGGTTATCCTTGAACCCTATTGTTTGATTTTGCTATTTGTGTGATAAATATAAAATTTGGTTTGTTTAGAGCTGTGTGAAATATATTTTCGATCACTTGGTAAAATTCGTTTCCGTTCTTCATTGGTTCATCTGCTCTATTAGTTGGTTAGCGCACAAATTGAGAAAATTGCTCAAGAAAATCACGCTCTGTTAAGTTGTTATGTCGCATGTTGCTGTTGTTGTGTCGCCTGTTGTTGTTGTTGTGTTGTTGAACTTCATAACTATTGATGCATACATAGCATGTCATGTTGGGAGCTTACGCTCTGTTAAGTTGGCCTGGATTGGCAATTTTTAAGTTGGGAGTTTTGCTCCGTATATTTTAAGTTGGGAGTTTTGCTCCGTATATTTTAAGTTGGGAGTTCTGCTCCAATGGTACCACATGCATGTGCATTGTAACGAGTCGCACTCCGTGTTGCATATTTAAGTTGTTGTGTTGTTGAATTGTGGTGATAGGTGTTGTTTTGAAAGTTGTGAAGTGGTGATTTTATATAATCTGATTCTAATATAATATTTATCATACACTCGATTATATAGTTCGATATCTCACCCTTCGCTTTGAATGTTACCCTCTGCTGGTAACGCAAGGTAATCAAAAATGAAGGTCGCTTACCTTCGTTAGATCGAGTCCTGTCGCCGCCTCCGATACGTAGCACTTCGGGGAATGAACGCGATTTTCTTTATTGTTGAATTTTATTATGTTGTTGAATTTGCAAGTTGTTTACCTTAAAAGACATGATGTCTTTAAGTTGTTTGAATTGACGAGATGTTATGGTATCTTTCGATTGAATCTATGAATCCAGCGTAGTAATGAAAATTGTTTGATTTTTAAAGACTAATAGGTTGTTATCGGTTCATCCAAATTTTTACGTGCTATGTATCCGAACTATAAATGATTGCATGTCGTTGTTTTAAGTTGAAAGTGTAACATTCCATATGCTTGATGGGAATTTTGCAACTCGATTCTTATATTATTCGTTGGGTAGAAATGGGGTGTTACATTACCGGTATCGAGCGCTGGTCCGTCCGGCCAAGTTGTCGAGTCGTAGTTTTGTTTAACAATCGAGTATTGTTAATTAGTTCTAACCTTGTTTATGTTAGAGTGACAAGTTGACATGGATGGAAGGAGCGATCTTTGCAATTCTTCTTTGCTTTACAAGCAATGACTCGGGCTTTGCAAAATCGGTAGAATCTTTGATGAGAATGCTGGATCTCGTAGTTTGGCGACTTTTCAGAGGGAGAATCCGCCTACCTTCAAGGGTAAGTATGATCCTGATGGAGCGTTGGATTGGTTGAAAGAGATGGAGAGAATCTTCCGTGTGATGGACTGCACTCCAGCACAGAAGGTTCGATATGGGACTCATATGCTAGCAGTCGAGGCTGATGACTGGTGGCTAGAGACTCGTCAGAGGTTGGAAGCTGCAGGTGAAGGTATCACTTGGGATGTGTTCCGAAGGGAGTTCCTGAGGAAGTATTATCCAGAGGATGTTCGTGGTAAGAAGGAAATTGAGTTTCTTGAGCTGAAGCAAGGAAATATGTCGGTTACTGAATATGCTGCAAAGTTTGTTGAGTTGGCTAAGTTTTATCCGCACTATAGCGGGGCAACTGCTGAGTTTTCAAAGTGCATCAAGTTTGAGAACGGGTTGCGCCCAGAAATCAAGAAGGCAGTTGGATACCAAAAGATTCGTGTCTTCTCTGATTTGATTGACAGCTGCAGGATTTATGAAGAGGATAACAATGCTCATTATAAGATCATTAATGAGAGGAAGAGCAAGCGCCAACAGAATCGTGGCAAGCCTTATGATGCTCCAGCTGGTAAAGGTAAATGTAAAGTGGCTGATGGCAAGAGGACTAGTGGGGGAGATGCTCCTGCTGGTGTGGTTTGTTTCAAATGTGGGAAACCTGGCCATAAGAGTAATGTGTGTACTGCTGAGGAAAAGAGGTGTTTCCGTTGTGGCAAGACCGGGCATGTAATATCTGAATGCAAGCATAAAGAGATGATTTGTTTCAACTGTGGTGAAGAAGGACACATTGGTAGTCAGTGTCAGAAACCAAAGAAGGCGCAAACTAGTGGAAAAGTGTTCGCTTTGGCTGGGACTCAGACAGCTAATGAGGACAGACTCATCAGAGGTACATGTTTCATTAATAGTACTCCTTTAATTACTATTATTGATACTGGTGCTACTCATTGCTTTATTGCTGCTGATTGTGTTAAAAGATTGGGTCTTACGTTGTCTTCTATGAATGGAGAGATGGTCGTCGAGATTCCAGCTAAGGGATCGGTGACTACTTCTCTTGTGTGTTTAAAGTGTCCTTTGTCGATTTTCGACAGAGACTTTGCTGTTGATTTGGTTTGTTTGCCGTTAAGTGGGATGGATGTGATCTTGGGCATGAATTGGTTAGAATATAACTATGTTCATATCAATTGTTATAGCAAGTCCGTGAGGTTTTCTACTCCCGAGGAGGAGGGAGCTGGATTGTTGTCTTTTAGGCAGTTAGGGCGGTTGATGCAAGAGGAAGCTCAGGTGTTCTCGTTGATGGCGTCGTCATCTATTGAGAACCAAGCTATAATTGAGGAGTTACAAGTGGTGCGCGAATTTCCTGAAGTTTTCCCTGATGAAATTCCTGATGTACCACCAGAAAGAGAAGTTGAATTCGCTATTGATCTTGTACCTGGTACTGCAGGTTTCTATGGCACCATACAGGATGTCTGCATCTGAATTGTCAGAATTAAAGAAGCAATTGGAAGATTTACTTGAAAAGAAGTTTGTAAGACCAAGTGTGTCGCCGTGGGGAGCCCCAGTGCTACTAGTAAAGAAGAAAGATGGGAGTATGAGGCTTTGTGTTGATTATAGACAATTGAATAAAGTAACGATTAAGAACAAGTATCCGCTTCCAAGAATAGATGACTTGATGGATCAATTGGTGGGTGCTCGTGTGTTTAGCAAGATTGACTTGAGGTCGGGTTATCATCAGATTAAGGTGAAGGATGAAGATGTTCAGAAGACGGCCTTCAGAACGCGATATGGACATTATGAGTATACGGTGATGCCTTTCGGTGTTACTAATGCACCGGGAGTATTCATGGAGTACATGAACCGTATCTTTCATTCTTATTTGGATCGGTTTGTGGTGGTATTCATTGATGACATTTTGATTTACTCTAAATCGGAAGAAGAACATGCGAGAACACTTAAGACTAGTATTGCAAGTTTTGAAGGAGAAGAAGCTATATGCAAAGTCGTCTAAATGTGACTTTTGGTTAAAGGAGGTTAGTTTTCTTGGTCATGTTATTTCGGTAGTGGCATTCTTTGTGGATCCATCTAAAGTAGATGCCGTGTTGCAATGGGAAACTCCAAAATCTGGCCACAGAGATTAGAAGCTTTTTGGGACTAGTGGCTACTATAGAAGGTTTATCGAAGGTTTTTCTAAGTTGGCACTTCCATTGACTAAGTTGACTTGTAAGGGTAAAGTTTTTTTGTGGACGTTCAATGTGAAGAAAGTTTCTGAAATTGAAGAAGAGATTGACGTCGGCTCCGGTTTTGACACTACCTAATCCAGGAGAATCTTTTGTGGTATATTGTGATGCTTCTAAAATGGGTTTAGGAGGTGTACTTATGCAGAATGATAAGGTGGTTGCTTATGCGTCGAGGGAGTTGAGGACTCATGAAAAGAACTATCCTACGCATGATTTAGAGCTTCTTTGCAGCTTGTTTTTGTGTTGAAGATTTGGAGACATTATCTCTATGGTTCTAGATTTGAAGTATTTAGTGACCATAAGAGTTTAAAATATCTATTTGATCAGAAGGAATTGAACATGAGACAACGAAGATGGTTGGAATTATTAATAGATTATGACTTCGGTTTGAATTATCACCCAGGTAAAGCTAATGTTGTGGTCGATGCCTTGCCGAAAGACTTTACATATGCTCGGCAATGATGGTTAAGGAGTTGGAATTGATTGAGCAGTTCGAGATATGAGTCTAGTTTGCTAGTGACACCGCAGAGTGTTATGTTGGGAATGTTGAAGATTAACAATGATTTTCGGACAAGATCAAAGAAGCTCGAAGTTAGACGTGAAATTAGTAGATTCGATGGTGAATCGATCAACTGAGAATAATGATTTCAAGTTAGACGCGCAAGGTGTGTTGAGATTCCGTGAATCGAATTTGTATTCCCGATGATGCGGAAATGAAGAAAGTAATTCTTGAGGAGAGTCATAGAAGCAATTTGAGTATTCATCAGGAGCCACAAAGATGTATCAAGATTTGAAGAATTTGTTTTGGTGGCCTGGGATGAAGCGTGATGTGGCGCAGCTTTGTGTATGCATGTTTAACTTGTCGAAGTCGAAAGTTGAACATCGAAGCCTGGCAGGATTGATGCAACCGTTGGAAGTTCAGTGGAAATGGGATAGCATTTCAATGGACTTTGTGACGGGATTACCTAATACTTCAAGGGACATGATTCGATTTGGGTGATTGTTGATAGGCTTACGAAGTCGGCTCATTTTATTCCTATTAACATCAGTTTTCAGATCGGTGGCAGAGATTTATACCTGATGTAATTGTAAAGATGCATGGTGTTCCTTTGTGTATTGTGTCGGATAGAGATCCGAGGTTTACCGATTTTTGCAAGAGTGCAAGCGGCGTTGGGTTCCAAGTTGAGGTTGAGTTCGTATCACCCTCAGACGGATGGATTGCAGAGGACTATTCGTCGTTAGAGGATTTGTTGAGGGCATGTGTTCTTGAGCGAGGAGGTTCGTGGGACACTTATCTTCCGTTAATAGAGTTCACTTATAATACTTGATTACCATTCGAGTATTGGAATGGCACCTTTTGAAGCGTTGTATGGTCGGAGATGTAGAACTCCTTTATGTTGGCATCAATCTGGGGAAAGTGTAGTGCTTGGACCTGAAATTGTTCGAGAGACTACGGAGAAGGTGAAGCTAATTCGAGAAAAGATGAAAACTTCTCAAAGTAGACAGAAGAGTTATCATGACAAGCGAAGGAAAGATTTGGAATTTCAAGCTGGTGATCATGTGTTTTTGAAAGTCACGCCGGTGACCGGTGTTGGGCGTGCATTGAAGTCTAAGAAGCTCACTCCTCGTTTTATTGGTCCGTATCAGATTTCGGACAGAGTTGGAAATGTTGCTTATAGAGTGGCTTTACCGCCTAACCTTTCGAACTTGCATGACGTGTTTCATGTGTCACAACTCCGGAAGTACATTTCAGACCCATCTCATGTGATTCATATGGATGATGTGCAAGTACGGGATAATCTTACTATGGAAACAATGCCTGTACGGATCGCAGATCGTGAAATGAAGACTTTAAGAGGCAAGGAGATTGCTTTGGTGAAAGTAGTCTGGTTAGAAATTTGCCGGAGAAAGCATGACGTGGGAGTTGGAGAGCAAGATGCGGGAATCCTATCCCGAGTTGTTCGAACCAGGTAAATTTTCGAAGACGAAAATATTTTAAATGGGGGAGAGTTGTAACGCCCGATATTTAATTATTTATTAAATTAAATATTTTCGAATATTTTTCCGATTAAGTTTTCGAAGTTGTGAAATATTGATTTAAGTGGTGTTGGTTTTAGTTGGATTAATTTAGTTGAATTAAGTTGTAGAATGATATTAGATTAATACTATTATTTGTTATGGGCTTATTTGAATGTTAGATGTGGAGTTTAGAGTGCCTTAAAATCAGTTTGGAGGATCATGGAATTGCTTGGAAGTGTTTCTTGAACACTGGGAATCGATTCCCTAGCTAGGTGAATCGATTCAAGCATGTTTGAGCCTCTGGGAATCGATTCCTTAGCTAGGTGAATCGATTCAAGCATGTTTGAGCATCTGGGAATCGAAGCAAGCCTCTGTGAATCGCATGGGAAGCTTGCAGGAATCGATTCACTTCATTAACTCGTGCAGGGGAGAATTTTTAACTAGGTGAATCGATTCACCCTAGCCTGTGAATCGATTCACAGTCGGGTTATATAAACTGTGACGCAGAATCGTCTGCACGACGTGCAGTCTTTTCTAGGGTTGTGTGCACCATTCTTGAGCGTCTTTGTGAGGTTTTAGAAATTTGGGAAACACGGTTAAACACCTTGGGATCTTAGGAGAGAATAGAGTGAAGATTGAAGGCTCTCCCTATTGTTGTTCTTGAGAGGTTTGCGTAGAAGGAAAGAAGAAAATAAGGGCTTGGGAGGAGATACGAAAAGTTGCCGGCAAGGAGAAATCTAGGAATCAATCGGAGAGTTAGAGCAACCTTCAATCCAAGGTAAGGGTGGGGTTCTGACTTCTAATGGGTTGTATGATAAGTAGTAAGGGGAAGATTATTGTAGTTGGGAATATTTGAGGAAATAAGTGGAGAGGTTATCCTTGAACCCTATTGTTTGATTTTGCTATTTGTGTGATAAATATAAAATTTGGTTTGTTTAGAGCTGTGTGAAATATATTTTCGATCACTTGGTAAAATTCGTTTCCGTTCTTCATTGGTTCATCTGCTCTATTAGTTGGTTAGCGCACAAATTGAGAAAATTGCTCAAGAAAATCACGCTCTGTTAAGTTGTTGTGTCGCCTGTTGCTGTTGTTGTGTCGCCTGTTGTTGTTGTTGTGTTGTTGAACTTCATAATTATTGATGCATACATAGCATGTCATGTTGGGAGCTTACGCTCTGTTAAGTTGGCCTGGATTGGCAATTTTTAAGTTGGGAGTTTTGCTCCGTATATTTTAAGTTGGGAGTTCTGCTCCAATGGTACCACATGCATGTGCATTATAACGAGTCGTACTCCGTGTTGCATATTTAAGTTGTTGTGTTGTTGAATTGTGGTGATAGGTGTTGTTTTGAAAGTTGTGAAGTGGTGATTTTATATAATCTGATTCTAATATAATATTTATCATACACTCGATTATATAGTTCGATATCTCACCCCTTCTGTTTGAATGTTACCCTCTGTTGGTAATGTGCAGGTAATCAAAAATGAAGGCTGCTTACCTTCGTTAGTTCGAGTCGGTGTCGTCGCTCTGATACGTAGCACTCGGGGGGGGAATGAACGCCTGATTTTCTTTATTGTTGAATTTTATTATGTTGTTGAATTTACAAGTTGTTTACCTTAAAAGACATGATGTCTTTAAGTTGTTTGAATTGGACGAGATGTTATGGTATCTTTCAGTTGAATCTATGAATCCGCTGCGTAGTAATGAAAATTGTTTGATTTTTAAAGACTAATAGGTTGTTATCGGTTCATCCGAAATTTTTACGTGCTATGTATCCGAACTATAAATGATTGCATGTCGTTGTTTTAAGTTGAAAGTGTAACATTCCATATGCTTGATGGGAATTTTGCAACTCTGATTCTTATATTATTCGTTGGGTAGAAATGGGGTGTTACAAAGAACATGCTACAGCATTTCATACAGCACATAACAATTCAGTAAGCTACAACCTACTTCATACTTTCCCCAATTTCAAGTCCAATCAAATCAATCAAACATGATTTAAGTCACACAATACTATTCTGTCTTGCCACACAGGGCCAAATCAATACACAATAATTCATGCTACAACATCTCAACAACACATAGTAATATTACAAGTACTACCACACAATTTAACCAAACATCAAACCAACCAACACACAAGGCGAAAAGCCCAAACTCATTATATAAGAATTTTCCTTACCTTGGGCGCTTTAACAATCCACGCTAGGTAATTCGAAACTATTGTCAAGTTGCACCTCGCGCGTACCTTAAGCACGAAACTTAACAACACAAACTTAGTACAATTAGACCCCAAAAATACAAATCCTAGATCCCTAGGACAACCACGATTTTAGGTCCCTAAAAGGCCTAAGAATTACTCACTTAATCTCATATGGTTCACATCTAGTCATATAACATGATACAAGTTCAAGTCATGCAAGTTTTCAAACTTTTACTAACTCTACACACTTAGAAAATAGCTAAACCAAAATTTACCAATTGGAATAGTGTTTTTACCAAATGAATAGTGTTTTACCAACTTTGAATCACTTTTTAAAACACTAAAACATGTCACAAAATTTTAGAAACAACTTCATTACAAGTTCAAAACAATTCTTGAAACATAACCCAAATCTTTTCCCAAAATCATGCTTCTTTGAAAAGCATTGCTAAATCAAATCATCAACCACTTTTACAACTATTTTTAAGCATAAAACAAGTCAAGAACAAGTTACAAAACTCCCTTAGAGGCCACAGTTTCTTGGGTTCAAAAACAATTCCAATTTTTCAAATCTTTAACTCCTAAATCATACAAACTTTGGTACATCCAAACATCTTACCAAAATCAAACTTCTTTACCACTTTAATACAACTAAAAACAAGTTGAAACTCACTTAAATCATGATCATAAGCCACTGTTTTGGAAGGCCCAAAACAGCCCCAAATTAATTTTGTTTCAAACAATTTTTCAAAGCTTCAAACATACAAATCTTTATAGACTTTATTTAAACACTTTTAAAAACAAATTAAAACATCATGAAAACCATACAAATAAACCACGGTTCCAGCCCAAAAAATTAACCAAATTAATTTCTCAAAACTTGTTAAACATGCATATATGACTAGATTTAAGTGTATAAGGCAAAACTCCCAAATATCTAACTCCAAAACCACCAAAATCAAGTCAAGATCAAGCCCCCTAACAGCCAATGGATACGGGCTGAACAAGAAGTTAGGGTTCCCTACTTTTTAAATTGATCAAACAAGCTTAATCAAGTAGGAAATTGATGGATCTAAAGATTAATCATGCTATTCTAGCAAAAACTAACACTTTTACCCAAAAACAACTCCTAAATCCTTCAAAACCCAAATCATGGAACTCAAGAGAGATGAGGGATGGATCATGGAGCTTACCAAGAGATTAGATGATGATTGAACAAGGATCAAGAACAAGGATGGAAGTTTGAACTCCAAAATCACAAATTTATCAAGTTTTCTCACACTTTCTCTTTCTAAAATTTCTTCCAAGTTCTCCAACAATGGAGAAATGAAATGGGTGTTGGTCACATGAAGGAGAGGCCACGAAAATTTGAGGACATGGAAGGAACAAAAATTGTTTATTTAGTTGGAAACTAACCAAACTAGTTACAAACTAACTAAACTAACTAACTACAATTACAACTTAACCAATCATAATCCAACACATGTCATGGAAGCTTCCAAGCATCAAGGTTCAGCTCCCCTAGCCTTATCTCAACTTCCACTTGCTCCAAAATATCTAGATATTTCGTTTCGTCGCGTTCTCGCTCAATCGAGTACGCGGCGTTACGCGTATATTAGGGTTTTTCTACCAAAACTCCAAAAATAAATCTAATAAATTATTTTATAATCAAAAATTATTAATCAACCAAAATTTCCCTAAAAATATTAGAATTATTTTTATGAATGTCGCTTTCTCGATTTACGAACTAAAACACGACCGTAATGCAGTTATGCGCGTAGAAAACACCCTATATTTTTTTGATGCCCAAAAATCCCATAAAAAATTCCAATAAATCATAAATATTGGAAAATACTAAGATCTCAAATTTTATAAAATTTGGATCACGTTTGGGCATGTTTCAGTTAGAAACTCGCCCAATAGCCTAGTTACCGCAGAATTCAATAGAATTCTCGTAGCGTAATAAAAATTGTAAATTAGTGAGGATCACTAATTTCAATTTTTCTTATCAACTAAATATTATTCAAACAATAAAATCATCAATACAAAATTATTAAAATAAAAGTCACCTTAAATACGACATAAAACCAACAATTAATAAAATAGCTCAACGTCTACACGAAAATTATTTCTGAAAATTATTAAATCCTGAAAATTATTAAATCCTGAAAATTATTTCTCATTCAATAAAATAATTTTCTTTAATCAAACAACAATCTTTCACATTTTTCAAGATTAATTCATATTAAAAACAGTATACGTCTACACTGTCTCTTAATCTGAATTAATTACTAAAACAGTAAATTGTTTACAACAAATGTAGCAGCTGTTTGTGCTTTTCATAAATCATCAAGGTGATCAATCTCTATGATTTATTTCCAAGTAGTCGGAACTGTAAAATAATTTTCACAAAAATTAGGATGTTACAATATTCACTTTTTTCAGTTTGATGTTGCCATGAATAAGACAAAGGATGCTCTCTTTAGCATGAAGAATTACAAATCTCCCGGCCCTGATGGTTACCATCCTTTATTTTTCAAAAGCCAATGGCATTTTGTTGGCCGTTCAATTCACCAATTTGTAATTGAGTGTTTTGCAGATCCTATGAAGATTAAGGATGTGAATCACACTCTTCTCACCTTAATTCCAAAGTGCAAAGGCCCTGATTTGATCACCAAGTTTCGACCAATTGCTTTGTGTAATGTCATATACAAAGTGGTGACGAAAATTGCAGCCCAAAGATTGAGAACTATCCTTCCCTATGTGGTCTCAAACAATCAAAGCAACTTTGTTCCAGGTAGGTGCACCACTGACAACATTATTGTTTTGCAGGAATCCATTCATTCTCTAAACAATATGAAGGGCAAGAAAGGATATATGATCCTCAAGTTGGACCTAGAGAAAATCTATGGTCGTCTTGAGTGGAGTTTCATTGTGGAGACTCTCAACATACTGCAGCTGCCAAATCAATTGAAGGAGCTGTTACATTGGTGCATCTCCTCAGCATCACTTAGCATTAATTGGAATGGTGATAAAACCCAATCTTTCAACTCTTCTAGAGGCTTGAGGCAAGGAGATCCCATATCTCCCTACTTTTTTGTCTTAACTATGGAATGATTGGGCCACTATATCAAAGATATAGTGGAAGAGGGATCATGGAAGCCTTTTACTTTCGGGAGTGGAGGACCCAAATTATCTCATGTTTGTTTTGCAGATGACGTCATCCTAGTAGCAGAGGCTAGCAGTGACCAAGTTAGTGTAATCAAAACTGTTTTGGACAGTTTCTGTCATCACTCAGGTCAGTAGATCAATTTTAATAAGTCCAAAGTATTCTTCTCTAGAAACATAGCTAATGATTGTGCTAATTTACTTATCCAGGATCTTGGAATTGAGCAGACTCATGATCTTGGCATCTATCTTAGGGCTCCATGTTGCACCAGAGTATTTCTAAAGACTCTTTCACATTCATACTAGATAAAATACGAAAAAAGCTAACTACTTGGAAGGCAAATAACCTGTCCTTTGCAGGTAAGGTCACTCTTGCTCAGTCCTCTCTTTCTTGCATTCCAGGCTATGTTATGCAGACATTAAACATACTAGTTTCTGTTTGTGACAAGGTAGAAAGAATTTGTAGGAATTTTATTTGGGGTTCCTCCAATGAGCAAAGGAAATGTCACCTAGTGTCTTGGGAAAAGATTTGTTGTCCTAAAGAAGAAGGAGGTCACAGATTCAGACCTTTAAGACTGTTAAACAAGGACTATATGCATAAACTAGCTTGGCAATTGGTTGCTAACCAAGACAAACTCTGGGTCCAGATTATGAGAACAAAGTATAAATGTGGCTCTCTTGTTCCTCCTAATGTCAAGATCCCAAGTTCAGCTTCCAATATCTGGAGAGCTGTGGCAAATGCTTGGGAAGAGACATGGGACAACATTGGTTGGATCATAAATGATGGTAAAGACACTAGATTTTGGAGAGATAAGTGGATTCCAAATTTTAGTGGATTGGAGGACCAGTTTGCTGATATGATACCCACCACAGAGAAAGAATTTCCAATCTTCAATTATTGTAATGGTGATGATTGGGATTGGAACAAGATTAGAGGAACACTGCCAGATTTTATTTGCAACCTGATATTACAAGTTAAGCCTCCTATTAAAGGATAGTGTGATGTCCCAAACTGGCTCTCAATGAGTGATGGTCAATTTAGCATCAAATCTTCCTATGAGTTGATAAGAGGAGCTGATAGAAGAAGTAGCAATGCTCAACCTCTCTTCAATCATCTCTGGAATTGGAAAGGGCCTGCTAGAATGCGAGCAACACTCTGGAAGGCTACTCATGGCTCTCTACAGTCAAATGAAGTCAGGTTTCACAGAGGGATGACCAATGATGCTCTTTGACCTAGGTGTCATGCTCAAGATGAATCAATTTTGCACATGCTTCGGGACTGCGAAGAGGTGAATGAATTCTGGACCCAAATGATCCCTCTAGAGAATAATAATTGGGCTAAATTCTTTAGCCTTGGATTATATGATTGGTTACAATGGAATCTTGGCTCCAGTGTGGTTGGAGATGTGCCTTGGAAGTGGTCTACTGTGTTTGGTGTTGCCCTTTGGGCCTTGTGGAAGGATCGCAACACTCTAGTTTTCTCACAAATCACTGAATTGGGCCCTACACTCATGAATTATGTGCTGAGTAATGTGAACCAAATAGAGAAAGAATTTACTAGCCCTCTTGCTTCCCAAGCTACTCACAATTCTACTGTCAATGTTCATTGGAGCCAGCCCCAAGATGGTTATGCGAAGGTTAATATAGATGGATCCTTTGCAGGAGGATAAGCTGCTTGTGGTGGCATTCTGAGAAATGCAAATGGTGATTTTGTTAAAGGCTTTATTCTCCTAGTAATGAACTAGTTTCTGAATGATGGGGTCACATCCTAGGCTTAAAAGTAGCAAGGGATATGGCTCTTAGTCATGTGGTGATTGAAACTGATTCCTCCTGTCTCTTTAAGATGATTCAACAAAAATTCATGGCCAGTCACTACTTTAAGCCTCTTCTCCAAGAGATTCTCTCTTTACTTCACCGCTCTGAATGGCATGTTATTGTGAATCATATCCCCTCGTGAAGCCAACCGCTGCGCAGATGCTATTGTAGCCAAAGCTCATTCTGCAGATTTCTTTCCGTATCTGTTAGAGTCTATTTTTCCTAGTCTTAATTTGCTTATTTAGTTTGATAAGAGGGGAGGTTGTTCCCATCCTTTATAACCTTATTGCTTGTTTGTTTCTCCCTTTTTTTATCAAAAAAAAAAACTCAAAAACACAAAAAAAATGTTTAGGGGAAATTGCTCTTTGGCACAAAAAGTTATGAGATGAACATAGAGAAAATTGTGTACTTGTGTAGTGTATGGCTCATAATTGTGAAAGGAGTGGACTAGCCTTCTCAATAAAGAGTTTCACAATAATTATCAAATTAAAAAAAGAGTGATAGCACAAAGGACAAACTTAAAAAAATGATTTTTGTGTAACTACTTCACTCTAAATTGCATCATATTTGAAATATACAGCTTTGTGGGGGTGGGGGATATAATTGTATAGTACTAGCCGATTCCACTAAGATTTTTGTTTTCGGATCAGTGAAATGCAAAGGTCACTTCCCGGTTATTAGTTGCAGCAGCATCACCCCAAATTTAAACATCAGACTTCTCTGTCAAATTTCCACTGTCTACATATTCTAGAGTCGTGTACCTGTGTCAACATGCAAAATTAGTCTTTCAAGCTGCATTACCTTATTTAAAGGAGATTGTTCCTAAGTGTAAGAAGGATAAGACACTAGTGACTCATAAATTCAAAAGAGTCAGCATTGCTTGAGACACAAAGGATTTGAAGAAGTGCACAAAGTGGGCTTCAATAGTTGAGGAAGTTTATAATGACAATTTTAACTTGAAGAGACAGATTAAGATCTTATAGGAATTAGATTTTATATTTCCAATTTCACATTTAGTTTCTTTAGTGAACTATAAGGAACTCATCCAATTTACAACTCTGATGAACAGCGGGAGAACAAATCGTAGAGAAAGCCAATGAACTTAAGGAGCTCATCTTATCTAGGGAAGCCAATCCTAATACCATTTGTGATTATCAACTACACATTTCACCACAATTTTAAGACCTAAAAAAAAATTAAATATATGAGGCCCCTCCAATGATTTATTAATATTAAGTCATCGCGTAGCTTTAGGCCTCAAATTGCCTTTCACAACCCTGCATTGATGATTAATTACAACATGGAGTGTCAAACAACCATCGTATTATCATATTTTATAAACTCTGATTAACTATTGGCCGATTATGCTATTGAGAAAGTTATCATAATTGAAACCAAAATAAAATTGCCAAAACAATTCAATCCATGCTTAGTGAGTATATATAGCTTGATGGAAATACAATGAGAACTATACATTCTTATAAATTGCTTTTATCTATAATAATTGGAGAAAAAAATAGATTAAAATTTAAATGATAAAAAATTATATATCAAGTAGAGAAAATATATAAAATAACAGCAGTCAATTGCTAAACCATGCCAACATGATAAAACATACAAATTCAAATAAAAAAATTATAGTACTAAATATGAAGGAGATATATATATATATATATTAATTTTATAATAATTTCCTTAATCATGTCACACTTTGTTTTAATCAAGGAGATCACAGTTGTTGTAGATCTATGGTGGACATTATCTAAACGAATAATATGGCAAAACATAACTGAGAAAGCATAGAAATAAAAGACAACAACGATGATTTCCATTTGATCGGGTCCGTAATGATAGTCCATACCAGGGTTTGTTACCTCGCTTATGGATCTAGTGGAAACAAAACAACACACAATTACAATGGTGAAAAGAAGCTAACCTAAAAAACAGATGCAATGAAGGACGAAACATGATGAATTACCTGAGATTAGCCATATATATGGTACTGGTCTAAGTAGACTGAAGTCTCAATTGATATACCCCTCCCTAGCAAATCATCATAACCAATTAAAAAAACATTTATATAAGTGTGTGAACATTTCTTATATATGAATAAGTGATACATATATAGTGAAAGGTGACTTTTTCAAGTCTTTACAATTGAAAGCAATGGAGGAATATATATATATATATATATATATATATATATATATATATATATATATATATATTGAGAGAGAGAGAGAGATCCTTGTAGTTTTGGGGGAGCAAAAATGACGCTGGTCCTTCCTAGTATAATCAAAATGATGATCGCAACCAAATATTTATAAGGAGTTAACCAGAGGAAGGCTTAAATTTAGGTTAAGTCCTTGCTACTATAGTCAAAATGATGATCGCAACCACATATTTATAAGGAGTTAACCAGAGGAAGGCTTAAATTTAGGTTAAGTTTTCAGGTGTCTACTTTTATAATATTATAAATCAAAAATGAATTTTAAATTTTTAGATAATAAAATCACATAAAAATATATATTTCATTATTTTCTCAAAAGTAAATTTCAGTCTAAAAAGATAAATAAAAAATAACACAAATATTAAAAAACATTAAGAATTGAAATTGTAACGATATACACATATATGTGAATAATAGATTATAAACTATTTAAATTTTAATAATTAATACCAATGAAATATCATTATATTTCTCTTTTTCTTCTTAGACCACTTTTTAAATAATGAACATCCTATAATTAAAAATTATATACTTTTAGATTCAACAGTTTGTTTTCGTTGTCCTTGTAAGCATCTAATGTTCAAATTTGTTTCATTAAAACTACGAAACAATGTTAAGAGACTCAGACCGGTTAATGATTTTGGTAAGATCGAACGAACCAGTAAGTATTAAATATATAATTTTTGTATTAACAAAAAATATATGTAATCAATTTGTAACACACACATATATATACATATATTTATATATATATATACATATATATATATGTATATATATATCAAAGAGATGTAACGGTTCCGTTGAAATTTAGAATTCCCTCTTTGAAAGATATATCAAATCTTGCAGAGGGACATTTTAAATAATGTTTTTCTTTTCTTCAATTTATTATTTTATTACATTTACACAACTGTCTCTTTTCTGCAGTTGCACTTTTCTCCCTCTCCTTCCTTCTTTGCTCCCTCTCCTTCCTCCTTCGGTTATTCTATTTTGTCGCCGCCATGCTTCTTGTAACACCCTAAGTAGCCACCACTTGTCCTATCATAGTTGATATTATTGCGGAATACTTCGTAAAATAAGCCATATTTTCTTTTTTGAAAACTAATTATTTTAGGAGTAAAACTAAAAAGTTCCGTTCAATAAAATATGATGTTTACAAATCATTTTGCAAATAAAAGTAATGCATGAACTTCATGTCTTACTTAAACAAAGTTGTTAAATCCAAAACTTAATCCTTATGGTGCATACTAATACCATTATCATTATATATGACATCCTTAGAATACAAAAGAGTTACTACTAATTTGAAAACTAAAGTTTTGTACAACATCTCCATTTCATGTCAAGGGAGAAATTCCAAATCAAGTACCCTACATAACGCATATAGGATTCTTATAAAAATTATAATCTTCCGAATCTATTTAAATATCGGGATCTAAACCGCATACAATTATAATACAACAATACAAATAATTTTCAAATACCTTTTAATATTACATACGTAAACATTGATAAGGCATGTGCAAATATTTCAAGCAGGTGAGTTGTAAATACGTAAACTTAAGTGCTCCCGGCACACACATATGCAACATAAAGAAGTAGTAAGAAGCGTACAATAAAGATAAGAGATCATACAACAAGAATGTTACCGACATAAGATAACTCAGCTGATTAACCCAAGACAAATTGTACCAACATAGAGACCAAACCAAATTTAAAAACATAACCTCATCAATAATGCATGTGGATTCAATGAGATTTCCTCAAGTATTGCCATATGAATGTGGGCCCATCAACAACTAACTCAGGAAAGACGTTTGAAAGTTCGTTTTAGGTTTTCCAAAATGAACTATTCATCACTAATGATGACTTCTTCAACATACCAACACGACAACCAAACAAATTAAGATTTTAATTAATTATAAACATTTAGATTAAGGGGCTACAACTTACAAGGTATAGTTACCACTGTTCAATCACTTTCTCATGTTTGGAATTCAATGTTTAAGTTTTATATTGATATGGTTTATACTTTATCCATTGCTTATAGATTTTTCTAAGTAAATGATAGTTTTCTTTGAATTTGGATCCTCTCATATGTTAGTAGAGAAAAGTTTGTAAGTAGGATGAGATAGTTAGGCTTACTAACAATACTAGCATCCATTTTATCTTTAGATTACAACACTACAAGAAGATAAGAAATCTTTGGACTATTTATCTATTTATAATATATAAAAACTGAGTCGTGTAACCGTTTGTTGACAAGTCATCTCCTTTATTATGCCATATATTTCTAATTTTGCCACGTCAGAAATATGCTGAGATGTCTCCATTGAAAACAAATCCATCACTTTGTTCTTTATACAGAACCATTTATCCACAAGTTCTTTGTAAGTCATTGGCATCCCTACCATGTCTTTTCAAAATTCACTTCTCCGCCGCCGTATTAAAAACTTTGTAACTCCCAACCCATTTATAATTAAAACATGCATAACTCATTCGGTTACAACATCAATAGCATGACTTCATGAACATCACACTATCCTCAATTAACCGACTTCAAAGTCGAAGTCGTCATCCCCTAGAATATCTCCCTCTTACGATTCATTATTCAGAAATGCTTGATCTCACGAATGATTCCTTTCACGAACATCATGAAGGAGGTGATGGGTTAGTTTTTCATTTATATTGCCTACGTGTTTCCATCAAACTGAGGAAATTATCGTTCAATAAATATTTCAAAAATTGACACATATACATTCATGATTCTGTGAAAAGAATGGCTCGCGAGAAATAACAGTTCTCTTTCTTATTATGCCTACACAAATTTGTTCGATCGATTTGTATCTCACACATTATTCTCTTATGAAATGATCTTTTAACATTATGAAATACTATATGATTCTGTATAAAAGACATAAATACTGTATGAGAACCCACACTCACCCATCTGTGCTTGTACTTATCTTCCATGTTTAACTCTTCCTAATCCCATAATTCAACGGACCCCCAATTTTGTGGATTATTAAATCATAATAAGAAACATTCAAACAAAATTTGTCCTGTTAGTGTGATCTATGTTACAGCTTTGTTCGTGAATTACGACTTTGGACCAAATGGTTCTGACTAAGAAACCAATGTTTTGCGACCATGTGGACGGCCTCATCTCGATGATAAAACATACAAATTCAAATAAAAAAATAGATAATACTCATCAAAATAAAAGCAATTAAATCATAATCAATTGTAGTACAAAATATGAAGGACAATATATATATATATATATATATATTTCATAATATTTACAGTTAATCATGTCACCTTTTAATTTCATAATTGATAATTGATATATCAATAAGTTATGTATCTTCAAGGTTCTATTAATGACAACGAGGCATTAATGAACACGGTAATTATATTATGTTTATACAAAGTCATCAAAAATGTATCTAGCTCATTTTTGAACACTTCTTGGCATAACGATGAATGCTAAAAGCAGCGCAAACTGCCATTCTTGCCATTTCTTGACTATTGTAGTTGCCTTCCAAAGTGGATCCACTAACTCTCTAATGTTTCCATCGTCTTCGAGCCCACGATTCAGGAGTGGACTAGCCTGCTATGTACACTATTTTACAATAATTATCAAATTAAAAAAAAGGAGTAGTAGCACAAAGAAAGAACTTAAAGAAAAACACAACTGATTTTCAAGCGACTACTTCACTCTAAATTGCATTATATTTGAAACATGCAGCTTTGTGGGGATGCGAGACATAATTTTATAGTACTAACCCATTCCATTAAGATTTTGTTTATGGAGTCAGTGAAATTCAAAGGTCTCTAGTTAGATTCACTTAGAATAGGTTGAATGCATCATAGGGAATAGAGATAACTTAATTACTCATCTTTTGAAATGATTAAAGGTAATTATTAGGGAATATATATATATATATATATATATGAAATTAAAAGGTTAAATGTATCTTAGGGAATATATATATTAATTTGATAATAATTTCCTTTATTCATCTCACCTTTTATGCGTACTGTTTTAATCAAGGAAATCACAGTTGCTGGAGATCTGTGGTGGACATTATCTAAACGAATAATATAGCAAAGCATAACTGAGAAGGCATAGAAATAAAAGACAATAGCGATGATTTCCATTTGTCCGGGTCCGTAATGATAGTCCATTATCAAGGTTTGTTGCCTCGCTTATGGATCTAGTGGAAACAAAACAACACACGATTAAAAAGGAGAAAAGAAGCCAACCTTAAAAATAGATGCAATGAATGACGGAACAAGATGAATAACCTGAGATTAGGCATATATATGATACTGGTCTAAGTAGAGTGAAGTCTCAATTGATGTACCCCTATTCGAAAATACCATTATATATGTGAGTGAACATTCAAAAATACAATTATCAATGATACATATATAGTGAAAGGTGACTTTTGCAAGTCTCTACAACTGAAAGTAATGGGGGAAGATATATATATATATATATAGAGAGAGAGAGAGGGGGAGAGAGAGAGAGATACCCTTATAGTTTTGGGTGAGCAGAAATGGCGCTGGTCCTTGCTAGTATGGTCAAAATGATGATCGCAACCACATATTTATAAGGGGTTAACCAGAGGAAGGCTTAAATTTAGGTTAAGTTTTCACGTGTCTATTTCTATAAAATTATAAATCTAAAAGGAATTATAGTTTTTTAGATAATAAAATCACTTAAATCATTATTTTCTCGAAAGTAAATTTCATTCTAAAAAGATAAATAAAAAATAACAAAATTATTAAAAAAATTAAGAATTGAAATTGTAATGTTATACACATATATGTAAATAATAGATTATAAACTATTTAAATTTTAATAATTAATGTCAACCAAATATCATAATTTTTCTCTTTTTCTTCTTAGACCACTTTTTAAAAAATGAACATCCTAAGAATTTAATTAAAAATTATACATTTTAGGATTCGATAGTTTGTTTTGATTGTCCTTCTAAGCATCTAACGTTCAAATTTGTTTCATTAAAACTATGAAGAAATGTTACGAGACTCAAACTGGTTACTAATTTTGGTAAGATCGCACGAACCAGTATATATATCAAACGATTGCCTAGATTTAATGGTTCCCTTGAAATTTAGTATTTCTTCTTTGTAAGATATATAAAATCCTCCAGAGGCACATTTTAGATAATGTTTTTATTTTCCTACATTTAATATTTTATTACATTTATATGATTTGAGCTCAATCCATCGTGAAAACCTAAATCTCTTGACCATTCTCTCTAACACTAAAACAACTGTCTCTTTTTTGCAGTTGCCCCTTTCTCCCTCTCCTTCCTTCTTCGGTTATTACTTTGTCACCGCCATGCTTCTTGTAACACCCTAAGTAGCCACCACTTATCCTATCGTAGTCGATATGATTCTGGAATACTTCATAAAATGAACCATATTTTCTTTTTTGAAAACTAATTATTTTAGGAGTAAAACTAAAAACTTCCCTTCAATAAAATATGATGTTTGCAAATCATTTTGCAAATAAAAGTGACGCATCAACTTCATGTCTTACTTACAATAAAGTTGATAAATCCAAAACTTAACCCTTATAGTGCATACTAAAACCATTATCATTATATATGACATCCTTAAAATACAAAAGGGTTACTACTAATTTGAAAACTAAAGTTTTGTACAACATTTCCATTTCATGTCGAGGGAGAAATTCCAAATCAAGTACCCTGCATAATGCATATAGGATTCTTATAAAAATTATAATCTTCCGAAAATAGTTAAATATTGAGATCCAAACCACATACAATTATAATATAGTAGTACAAATAATTTTCAAATACCTTTTAATATTACATACTTAGAGAATTCTTATAAAAATTATAATCTTTCGAAAATAGTTAAATATCGGGATCCAAACCGCATACAATTATAATACAAGAATATAAATAATTTTCAAATACTTTTTAATATTACATACTTAGAGCTTAATCTACCAAAATACAACCCAGCTACTCTAACTCAAAATTGATAAGGCATTTACAAATACTTCAAGCTAGATAGTTCTAAAAACATAAACTTAAGTGCTCCTGGCGCACACGTATGTGGCATGAAGAAGCGGTAAAAAGCACACAATAAAGATAAGAGATGATACAACAGGAATGCTATTGACATAAGTTAACTCGGCTGATTAACCCAAGACAAACTGTACCAACACAGAGACCAAACCAAATTTAAAGACACAACTTCATCAATAATGCATGTGGATTCAATGTGATCTCCTCAAGTATCGCCATATGCATTTGGGAGTTCATTTCAGGTTTTCCAAAATGGACTAATCATCACTAATGATGACTTCCTCAACATACAAACACACTCATCAATCCTGAGAACGTACAGTCAATCGTCAGGGTGTTCTAATTTCGGGCACTCAAAACATAGAAGTAATTAAAATTTGTAACAAACAAGTACAAGAAAATAACTTCATAATTCACAAGTCTTAAACATACTCATGTATTTTATTTACATCATCAAAATAGAACTTATATACAATATTTACAAAATACTGGAAGGACTCAAAATACATAAAAAGGCATGATGAAAACCTGATCACCACAAGACTACCCTCCCAATACATAAAGATCGAAAGAAGATATTTACACAACTGGCCTTCTCTAAAACACCTAAACTGACGACTCTTAAACCTGACATCACTCATCATGATCTCTCATGGAAGAAAACCTGAGTCACCAACTTCCTCCCATGGCTTACCTCTCCTCATGTTAACGCGCATGATAGGTTCGCTATGCATTCTCCTATCACTAAGATGCCTAATTCCTCAACCCCTCGCCATATGGGCCCTTCTTATCGTATCTCTCAAGACTATCCCAATACAACTTCTAGCATGATGGGAGGGTTTAAGGTAAGTAAACCACATTGCCACATCACCACAATAGGCATCCTAGGGATAACACTATAAATTCATGGACAAATCTTCATGACTCATGTCCTTTTGTGAGTATGACATATAACTCCACCGATGTAAACTATAGTGAACGTAGAGAAGTCGAAGCTCCAATATCTTCCCTCATTATTATGGAAGGTCAGTGCAGCTAGTATCCATCTAAATTCGAACTCCGACAATGTAGTCCAAGAAAGTACATGTTCAAAAAATATAAGGGTAAGTGTCATACCCTAATTTTGTTCGACCCATTTTCTTTTAAATTTTTGCTTATAATATATATATATATATATATATATATATATATATATATAAGTAAAACAAACGGGTGCAATTTGCAGTCTGCTAACGAGCAGCCCATCAGCCCACATGTGCACTCCCTTTTTTCCCACATAGCCCCTGTGCGCGCCCCAGCACCTGCTTACTTGTTGCACCCCTCTTTTTTCACACGCCGTCGAGCCCAACGCACTACTCACATGGATCCGACACAGGCCCAACATCTCCAAACCCTAAAAACACATGGAAACCAAATCCTTTTCCCCTTCTTTCACTTCAGGGTGCCCTTTCCCTCTCTCCTCTCTTTTTCCTTCTCTCTTCTCTCATTCACTGTCTTCTAACTAAAACCCTAGTTCTTTCCTCTTCATCTATTAACACTAGGCCGCGGCGGCCGCAACTCCTTCTCCCCCATCTCAATCTTTTCTTTCCTTTTCTTCTCCATTCCTCCATTCAAAAAGACAAACCGAATCTCCTTAGATTTCGCAATCACGAATTTGGACAGAAAAAGAGAGTTTCTCGTTCCTTTCTTTCCATATTTTTATTTTTATTATTATTTGATTTGATCTCTCACTAATTCGGATTTGTTTTTTTTTTCCCGTAGTTGTTGGACTATAAAACCCCCACAAGGCCGTATTAAAAAAAGGGAGGAGAAAAACCTCAGAGGAGTGTATACAGTGGAAAACAAGGATCTAGAAAAATAAAAAACGCGAGGAGTAGAAACAAGAAGAAACCGGAGCAAGGAACATTGTGAGGTAACAAAAAAAAACCAAATCAAACACCATCATAGTTCTAGGTTTTTTCCCTCACTTTCGTTTCTGTACCTTAATCTGGGAAAGCTAAGACTCAGGTTTTTCTTTTTTCCATCTCTATTTTTTGTAATTTCTAGTCCCCTAATCTTGATGTGGTTGTGTAATAGGGACTCATAACTTTTTTCTTTTCATGAATGATTTTTTTTTTGTGAATGATTTTTGTTCTTCCATTTTTCAGTTTTTCGTGTTCCGGGCCATGGACGCCGCCGCCGTCAACTTCGCGCTTAGGGTTAATGCAAATTAGGGTTTCAAAAGGCATGTACTCATTTAATGTTTTTGTTTTCCAAATCTATTTTTTTCTTTTATTAATAATTAAAAGATTTTTTTTATTTATTGGAAAATCATAAAAGGAGGTAAGTTTAAATTGAGGATTTTCGGTTAGGGCAGTTTTTAGAAGATTTTTTTAATTATGTTAATAATTAACAAATAATAGTAATTTAGTGAATAAAGGGATTATAGACTTATTTTAGAGTTTCTGAAATACAAATTGGTAATAAATCTCAGTAATCTTAATATTAACATTAATTAGTAATAAGGTTTGACAATAAAAAATTATAGCATTTTTTGCAAAAAATAAAAATAAATAAATAAGGGTTAATTTTTTATTTTTATTTTTTTACATTTTTCTTTAAAAATTGAGAATAACGATTGGGCTTTTAGCCCATTTGGCGTGATAAAAAAAAATAAATTGGGCTGTCATTCCATTTCATTCCAAACAAAAAGGGTTTTCTGTTAATATTTCATGCCCGCCCATCTTCTCTCATTTTATCTCTTTATTTCACTCACTCAATAAAGATTTTTGGCTAGGAGCCCAACATGCCACTCGTACGATTTGGCCATTTTACGGCTTCTTTCTTTTTCTTATAAAAAAGCAAACTTTGGTAACGAAATTATTTTTTAAAGGCAAACAACTTTTTACAAACAATTAAGGGTACCATATTAAATGGGCGTCATAGATGTGATAATACCTTCTCTATGCATAATTAACTCCCGAACCCTCAAATTTGGTTCAAAGATTGTTTTCTTCTATTTTCCAAAAAAGGGGTTTGTCCTATAATTTTCCTTAATAAACTTAGGTGGCGGCTCCATTAAAATATTTTAGGTGGTTGTTACAGCTGGCAACTCCACTGGGGACTTATTTTGAGAGTTAGGCCCTATGATTATTTATAAGATTTGTTTGTCTTATTAGATGATTTATTCCCTTTGGGTTCTTATTCCAATTTGTTCATTTGTATATTTGAACCCTAAGATAGAAGACATGTATAAAAAAATTATTTTTCTATTTTTCATTCATGCTTCATTCTCTTTCATTTATTTCCTCTAAATATTATGCATGACTATATATTTGAACATTAGGGTAGAGGACATGTGAAATATTGTATTTTGATCGGTTTTTCGGCGGGTAGTATTTTAGGTAATTGCTCATTCACACATATTTCACCAAAACACTTTTCACACACGCCCAGTTTTATAACATCCCAATTTTTTTTGAGAAAAATTGTTTTAGCAATGAAATCCCAAATTCTTCAAGTTAAGTCGTAGAGACTGATCACCTCAATAACTTACTGAGAGTATGAGGAATTGTGTTGAGTTATTTTCAATAGTTATTATTTACAATAATTATTATTTATGGTGTCAATTCAAATTAATAGACAATGTAGACGTAAGTTATTTTTAATATGAATTCATCAAGAGGTTTTTTTTGTAAGATTTCTGAGTGATGCATTGACGTGTATTTTTACTGTATGTTATTACCATTACAGTATTGTAAATTTGAAGTATTTGTGTAATAAAAATGCAGATTTTATCTGTTAAAAAGTGAGTGAATTAAATCAAGATAAAATTAAATTTGAGAATTAATATTTAATATTAGTTCATGGCTCAAGACTCGTCTAAAAAATTCTGAACGAAGGTTCGCCGTATTTTGAATCGTCGGGTAATTGTTATCCGCAATAAAATCTTTAATGAATTCTGATTTTGACAAAAATCAAATCGTGACATATTGCGACATTATATGAGTGTTTTAAATTAGATTTATGATTTATTGGTGAAGAAATTATTCAAGAATAATTTCTTAGTCACGCGACACATGTAATTTTCTAGTAGGGACACCTAGCATGATGAGATGTTAGATGTAACACCCCAATTCCTCAAGCTTGGTTTGTTGTGTGTGCATAAACTTAGTATGGCTTAAAGATGAACTTTAAGTGATATTTTCATTGATTGTCATAGTTGAATATGTGAAAAATTGTGTTTGGTGAAATTTTGCCCAGTGTGAATCGATTCCCAGGCCTTGTGAATCGATTCAGGGCTGTGGGTTTGCTGGGACTCGATTAGGTTTGCAGTGAATCGCAGAGTGAATCGATTCACAAAGGTTGATCCTCTGTGAATCGCAGCGTGAATCGATTCACAAAAGACAGTTCTCTATGAATCGAATCTGGGAACTGCAGGAATCGATTCCTGTCATCTTTACACTGAGTGAATCGATTCACCTATGCTGTGAATCGATTCACAGCTGCAGTATATCAGAAAAACTCAGCAGAGAAAGAACAGAACGCGATTGTTAGAGAGAGGGTTAGAGAGAGAGGGTGCGACAGAGAGAAGAAGGAGAAGGGATTAAAACACCTAGGGTTCACAAATTAGAAGGGAAAAACAAGGATTCATGCTAGATTCATCCTCAATCTTAGCTTGAATCCAAGTTGGGGAGTGTTTATGCTTGGATTGGAAAGTTGAAGGAAATCCCTAGAAGGCCAGCTTGAAGGAGAAGAGGAAGAACGTGAAGAAGGAAGAAGAAGAAGCTAAGCATCAACTTTGAACTTGAATCTTGGAAGTTGTGGTGAGTTCTTCCTTCTCTTAGGTGTTGGGCACCCATAAGTCCCACATTAGGGTCCCCTTGAAGAAAACCCATGAACCCTATGTTAGGAAGTTCCCCAAATCCCTATTTGATGTACAGTTTTTAGTGTTAATTGCTATGCATGTATTCTTGGGACTGATTATAGGGGTTAATTTTGTACCTAAAACCCCCATAAACTGTGAGATGGATGTTTGACCATTGGGAGCTCCATGGAGCCCTAATGGAAATGTGTTTTGTCTTGATGTATTTTTCCTTGACTGAGCATGTTACATGTTTTCATTTGAATATGAAATGTATCTTTTTACATGAATATGTTTAGTTCCATATGAAGCTAGAGTAGCACCTAATTGTATTCTTAATCTTGATTAAAGCATGCATCTAAGGATATAGTTGGTAACTAAATTCTCTAAAAGATACTAAGATGCCTCAATAAAGGAGTGATCGATATGGTAAGCCGTGTGGGACGCCCTCGGACGGTTAAGACGTCAAACCACCATATCGAAAGCGTGTTTATGGGGTTGTATGGACGTAAGCATACAACACTACCCATGAATACGAGCCAAAGATGAATTAGAAATTCATAGTAAGAATAAGCATTGCATAAACGTGTCATATAAATTCTTGGGAGTTGCTACATTGTATGAGTTGATGGTGAGGAGTCGGAGGGAGGATTCACTGAGATTATTATCTCACCCCACTCCTTTATTTAATTGTTTTTACAGATGCACAGGTACCAAAGGAAGGCTGACAGCTGTTCACTCTAGGAACCTTGTATCTTGTAGTAGTTTAAGTAGCACCTTTAAGATGTAATTTCTAGAATTATGTGTTGATGTTGCACCGACATGGATTTATGTATTTAAGTTTAGTTTTATGATATTTGAACTTAATGTTGGACTTTAAGTTTAAATTTGGGATTACTGTACCTAATGTTAATTATCCTATTTTCAAGCTAATGAAAGTAAGGTGTTACATTATGGTATCAGAGCAGTTCGATTCTAATCGGACTGTGGGGGGTTGCTAGGAATAGTTTCGTGAATTTCTTGAGTCTGTTGTTGTCTTTCTACTTATTATGCTAAGAGATATTGAGCCTGATCAACTCAATGCTTGGTGCATTCTATGCAGAATTATGGCTTCAGGTTCTGGAAGGCGCGGAAGGCCCAGGAGGAATGACGCAATACCTCCGAATCCGCCAGGACAAGAGAATGCTTGGCTGCAAGGGATATTGCAGGCTATCCAGAATCAGAGTATTGCAACCAACAATCTTGCAGCTCAGTTAGCCCAACAACAGCAGTACCAAGCCCAACCTCCCCCGCAAGAGGAGGAATTGGACCCGAAATTTCTCAAGTTCCTCAAGACGAAGCCACCAACCTTCAATGGAAAGGTAGAAGCCATGGCATCCCAACACTGGCTAGAGGCCGTGGAGAAGAGTTTTAGGGTGGTTCATTGTACCGAGGAGCAAAAGGTCGAGCTAGCTACTCATGTGCTCATAGAGGATCTTTGGCCCGGTGGAAAGGGGCCCAGAGCTTACATGGTGGCTCAAGGGACACCACTAACTTGGGTGAACTTTCAGGGTCTTCTTGGAGAAGTACTTTCCACGCATCGTGAAAGATATGATGGATAGAGAATTAGTCCAGCAATGAAGGGAAATCTACGGTTTCAGAATATGTGAACAAGTTTGAGGAGTTAGTAAGGTACTCATCTGTTGCTCAATTTGCTCCGAATGATAACTGGAAAATCAAGCAGTTCAAGTGGGGACTAAGGCCAGACATCCAGAACAGCATTTCACAAACTGAATTCACCGAATTTGCCAGGGTGGTCCATCAGAGCTATGTGGCTGAAGCAAGCTTGAAGAGGATGTATGAAGATAGGCAAACGAGGTGGCAAGATAAGAACAAAAAGAAGGAGGAGGATAAGAGCGCTCAACGCGTGAAACCGAAAGGAAACCTATTCAAGGGAAAGCAGGCTCAAACCTCCGAGTCTGCTTATCATGCATGCTCGAACTGTGGGAAGGTGCACCAGGGAGAGTGCATGAAGGGCAAAATATGCCTTGTTTGCCACCAACCAGGGCATATGGCTAAGGAGTGCCCCCAATACACTAAGGGAAAAGGAGCCAAGTCGGGTGATCCTAACCAAGGGAGAGTCTTTACTCTGGATGCCCAGAAAGCAAAGGGAGCGGAAAATCTGATGAAAGGTACTTGTTTCCTTCAGGATGAACCTCTAGTTGTTTTGTTTGACTCGGGAGCAACACATTCCTTTATCTCTTGTACATGTGTTCAAAGGTTAGGGTTGTGTCTCACCTCTTTACAATTCCCGTTGCATGTGTATACACCCACCGAAGATAGCATTTCTACTTCCTTGATATGTGAGAATTGCCCTCTCCTAATTCAAGGGAGAATGTTTTTAGTAAGCCTTGTGTGTCTACCTCTTACGGGAATGGACATAATCCTGGGTATGGATTGGCTTTCCGCCAATCAAGTTGTTTTGAATTGTTTCTGTAAAACGATTGAGTTTCCAAATGTGCATCCTGTTACTAAAGAGTCAAGTTATGTTCCTTGAGTAATGATCTTCTATTGAGTCGCTGTCTAGTGGAAGGTCTTGCAGGATATATGATTTTACTTTCTTCAACTATAGAGGCTAGCCTAGATCTGGACACTATCCCTATAGTGAACGAATTCTTAGATGTGTTTCCTAGCGAGGTAGCGACCTTACCCCCTGAGAGAGAAGTGGAGTTCTCAATAGAATTGGTTCCCGGAACAAGACCAATCTCTATAGCACCTTATAGGATGTCACCCTTGGAGTTGAGGGAACTAAAAACACAATTGGAAGATTTGATTGCTAAGCAGTTTATTAGACCTAGTGTGTCACCTTGGGGCGCACCTGTCCTTTTGGTAAAGAAGAAAGATGGGAGTTTGAGGTTATGTATTGATTACCGAAAAATCAATAAAGTCACAGTGAAGAATAAGTACCCCTTGCCCAGAATAGATGACTTGTTAGATCAACTTAGGGGAGCTTCGGTTTTCTCTAAGATTGACCTGAGATCTGGTTATCACCAGATTAGGGTTAAGGTAGAGGATGTTCCCAAGACGGCATTTAGGACTAGATACGGGCACTATGAATATTTGGTTATGCCTTTTGGTCTGACCAATGCTCCAGCCGTATTTATGGACTATATGAACCGAATTTTTAGGCCTTTCCTTGACAAGTTTGTAGTGGTCTTCATAGACGATATCCTGGTCTATTCTAAGGATCCTCGAGAGCATGAGGAACACCTTAGGATTGTTCTAAGTACCCTTAGGGGAAAAAGCCTTTTTGCTAAGCCTGAGAAATGTGAGTTTTGGCTCAGTGAAGTTAAGTTTCTGGGTCATGTGATTTCTAAAGAGGGAGTGTCGGTTGATCCTAGTAAAGTAGAAGCAGTCCTTAGTTGGGAACGACGACCACGATCCACGAAGTTAGGAGCTTTCTAGGATTAGCGGTTACTGAAGGTTCATTAAGGGATTTTCACAGATGGTACTTCCCTAACAAGGTTAAGAAAGGAGCCATTTGTGTGGACTAAGAGCTGTGAGAGTAGTTTCCTAGAGCTTAAGATCAGGTTGACTTCCACCCCGGTCTTGATTATCCCTGACCCAGCGTTGGGATTTGAAGTTTATAGTGATGCATCTAAGAAAGGGTTAGGGTGTGTTCTTATGCAGAACCGACAAGTTGTAGCTTATGCATCTAGGCAGTTAAGGCCCCATGAGGAGAACTACCCTACTCATGACTTAGAGCTAGCAGCCATTGTCTTTGCTCTAAAGATTTGGCGACACTATCTGTATGGTGCCCAATTTGAAGTGTTTAGTGATCATAAGAGCTTGAAATACCTTTTTGATCAGAAGGAACTTAACATGAGGCAGAGAAGATGGGTTGAGTTCCTAAAAGATTATAACTTTGAGTTGAAGTACCATCTGGGCAAAGCGAATGTGATCGCTGTTGCCTTGAGTAGGAAGTCCTTGCATGTGTCTTCACTGATGATTAAAGAAATGGAGTTGCTGGAGTCCTTTAGGGACCTTAACCTTGGGATTTTCCCATCAGTGAACAGTCTCATGCTTTACCATCTAGAAATTTCCTGCAATTTTAGGGAATAGATTAGGTCTGCTCAGAGCTTAGATGTAGAGTTGCGATCTAGCAAGCACCGCCCCGGTTTCTCTGAAGCTGAGGATGGCACTTTAATGTTCCATCAGAGAATCTGCATACCAAAGGATAATTCCATTAAGCAGCAGGTTCTAGGAGAATCCCACAAGAGTGGATTCTCGGTACACCCTGGCTCCACTAAGATGTACCAGGACCTTAGACAGAGGTATTGGTGGCCAGGCATGAGGAATGATGTGGCCGAATTTGTGGCTCAATGCTTAGTTTGTCAGAAAACCAAGATAGACACCAAAAGCCTTCAGGTTTTCTCCAACCCTTAGAAATTCCCGAGTGGAAGTGGGATAGTATAGCAATGGACTTCGTGGGAGGGTTACCCTACACTAAGTTAGGATATGACTCTATATGGGTCATAGTGGACAGATTAACCAAATCTGCTCATTTTCTTCCCATAAAGTCCACTTACAAAACTGCCCGGTTAGCTGAGATCTATATCCGAGAGATTGTTAGACTCCACGGAGTTCCAGCTAACATTGTCTCTGATAGGGATCCAAAGTTCACCTCTCGGTTTTGGAAGGCACTTCATCAAGCCTTAGGGACGAGGTTAAGTCTTAGCACAGCCTACCATCCCCAGACAGATGGTCAATCTGAGAGAACCATTCAAACTTTAGAGGATATGCTCAGAGCCTGTGTTTTAGAGGATGGCGGTAGTTGGAGCAAGTACTTGTCATTAATTGAGTTTTCATACAACAACAGCTATCACTCTAGCATAGGAATGGCACCGTACGAGGCTCTCTACGGTCGCAAGTGTAGGACTCCTCTATGTTGGTTTGAAGTGGGAGAGAAACAATTGTTAGGCCCCGACCTTGTTCAGGAAACCACTGATAAGATTCGTATGATTAGGGAGAAGATAAAGACTGCTCAGAGTAGGCAGAAAAGTTATGCAGATCGTAGGCTCAAACCCCTTGAATTTGATGAGGGAGAACATGTATTCCTAAAAGTCACTCCCACTATAGGCGTTGGTAGAGCTCTTCGGGCCAAAAAGTTGACCCCTCGGTATGTGGGTCCCTTCCAAATCCTCAGTCGAATTGGTCCTGTCGCTTACCAAATTGCCTTACCTCCTTCTTTGTCAAATCTCCACAATGTTTTTCATGTGTCTCAGCTTAAGAAATACATTCCGGATCCATTCCACTCCATAGATCATGAGTCTATACAACTTAGATCAGATTGTATGTACCAGCCCGAACCGGCCCAAATAGTGGACCGAGCTTCCAAGGCACTCAGGAATAAGACTATCCCTTTGGTCAAGGTGATCTGGGAAGGATCCACTCCCGAAGAAGCCACTTGGGAACTTGAAGATGAGATGCGAAGACAATATCCACAACTTTTTCAATAGGTATGTATGTTTATCCAATTTTGAGGACACAATTTTTTTTTAGGTGGGTAGTAGTGTAATACCCCAATTCCTCAAGCTTGGTTTGTTGTGTGTGCATAAACTTAGTATGGCTTAAAGATGAACTTTAAGTGATATTTTCATTGATTGTCATAGTTGAATATGTGAAAAATTGTGTTTGGTGAAATTTTGCCCAGTGTGAATCGATTCCCAGGCCCTGTGAATCGATTCAGGGCTGTGGGTTTGCTGGGACTCGATTAGGTTTGCAGTGAATCGCAGAGTGAACCGATTCACAAAGGTTGATCCTTTGTGAATCGCAGCGTGAATCGATTCACAAAAGACAGTTCTCTGTGAATCGAATCTGGGAACTGCAGGAATCGATTCCTGCACTTAAAACTGTGATTCCTGTCATCTTTACACTGAGTGAATCGATTCACCTATGCTGTGAATCGATTCACTACCGCAGATATATCGAGAAAAACTCAGCGAGAAAAGAAACGTAACGCGATTGTTAGAGAGAGGGTTAGAGAGAGAGGGTGCGACAGAGAGAAGAAGGAGAAGGGGTTAAAACACCTAGGGTTCACAAATTAAAGGGGAAAAACAAGGATTCATGCTAGATTCATCCTCAATCTTAGCTTGAATCCAAGTTGGGGAGTGTTTATGCTTGGATTGGAAAGTTGAAGGAAATCCCTAGAAGGCCAGCTTGAAGGAGAAGAGGAAGAACGTGAAGAAGGAAGAAGAAGAAGCTAAGCATCAACTTTGAACTTGAATCTTGGAAGTTGTGGTGAGTTCTTCCTTCTCTTAGGTGTTGGGCACCCATAAGTCCCACATTAGGGTCCCCTTGAAGAAAACCCATGAACCCTATGTTAGGAAGTTCCCCAAATCCCTATTTGATGTACAGTTTTTAGTGTTAATTGCTATGCATCTATTCTTGGGACTGATTATAGGGGTTAATGTTGTACCTAAAACCCCCATAAACTGTGAGATGGATGTTTGACCATTGGGAGCTCCATGGAGCCCTAATGGAAATGTGTTTTGTCTTGATGTATTTTTCCTTGACTGAGCATGTTACATGTTTTCATTTGAATATGAAATGTATCTTTTATATGAATATGTTTAGTTCCATATGAAGCTAGAGTAGCACCTAATTGTATTCTTAATCTTGATTAAAGCATGCATCTAAGGATATAGTTGGTAACTAAATTCTCTAAAAGATACTAAGATGCCTCAATAAAGGAGGTGATCGATATGGTAAGCCGTGTGGGACGCCCTCGGACGGTTAAGACGTCTAACCACCATATCGAAAGCGTGTTTATGGGGTTGTATGGACGTAAGCATACAACACTACCCATGAATACGAGCCAAAGATGAATTAGAAATTCATAGTAAGAATAAGCATTGCATAAACGTGTCATATAAATTCTTGACTGATGATAAATTGTATGAGTTGATGGTGAGGAGTTGGAGAGAGGATTCACTGAGATTATTATCTCACCCCACTCCTTTATTTAATTGTTTTTACAGATGCACAGGTACCAAAGGAAGGCTGACAGCTGTTCACTCTAGGAACCTTGTATCTTGTAGTAGTTTAAGTAGCACCTTTAAGATGTAATTTCTAGAATTATGTGTTGATGTTGCACCGACATGGATTTATGTATTTAAGTTTAGTTTTATGATATTTGAACTTAATGTTGGACTTTAAGTTTAAATTTGGGATTACTGTACCTAATGTTAATTATCCTATTTTCAAGCTAATGAAAGTAAGGTGTTACATTATTGTAACAGCCGGGATTTGGCCTTCGCTTAGCTCTTTGCCATCCCGCACCATTACTCATAGGACTTCACCCTCCCCCCGGGGTGTTTTTGCCTTTCGCTTGGCTCGATCCCAGGACCTGGAGGACTTAAGTACCTGGGGAGCGCCTCGCTATTACCAACTGAGCTAGTAGCTCAGTTGGTAATAGCAAGGTGCTTCCGTGCCCCTTAAGTCCCACAAAAAGGGTGCGGGTTCGAGTCTTGCGAAAGGCAAAAACTTCCTTGTGGGGGGAAGAAGTCCTATGAGTGGCACACTTAGGAATTAAAACCCAGGGTGTTACAATAAAAGGCGCCTTTTATTGTAACAGCCTGGGTTCGAGTCTTGCGAAAGGCAAAACCCAGGGTGTTACATTAGATCTAGAAAGTTAATTAGTGGTAAGCCATGTAATTAAGGGTTATGTGGTATGTTTTAATTGGCTTAGGTATAAGGCGCCTTAATATAAATGGTTGTTTTTTTGACTAAGGCATAATTGTCTTCCTAGAATTAAGGAGAACCATGTATTTTTTATGAGTCATTTCCTTCCTCTTTCTTTCATTTTGGGCCAGCCGTAAACTTAGGAAAAGGGGGAAGAATAGCTTCATTTTACACTTGTTATTGTTCTAAAGTATCTAGAGAAAGAAAACCAAGTTTCTTCCTTCTTCTCCTAGCTTCCAAAATTGTGAGTTTCAAATCAAAGGAACACCATCTTTTCTTCGATTTTTTTCCCCAAATTAGTGTCAACATCTTGCTCTTGAGTGTGAGTGTGTGAATTAACCTTTTCCCCTTTTTTAGAACTCTAAACCGTGAGCCTTTTGGAGTATTTTTGGGTAAGAATTCTTTGATTTTTCTTCTAAATTTTGGTGTACTATTGATGATGGTTTTAAGTGATTAAACGATGAAATTTTTCTTCTCCTTTGAGCCTTTTTTTGGCCATGACCTAGAGGAGAATTTTGGGAAAAAATTAGCTTGAATCACTTGGTTAATTGGTTGTTGTTTTGTTGTTGTTTTTGTTGATGGTTTGAATTAGAAGAAAATTGAAAATTTTTCCCTCACTTTGGCCCTAGAGGTTGAAGATTTTGAGTATTTAAAAGCTTGTTTCTTTCATCATTTAAATGTTGTTGCAGTTTAGAAAGTTTTGGAAAAGTTTGATTTAGTTAAAGTATGATTTAAGTGTTGTTTTTAAAGATTCAAGACCATGAGCACCTAAATCTTTGTATTTCTTAAAAGAGGTGGAGTCTTAAGAATTTTGGTGATCAAAACCCTTAGTTTTGTTGTTAGTTTTACTGTTAATAAGGTTTGAAGGAAGAAAATTTTGGATTGATGTTATTTTAGTTGTAAGCCGTGAGCTTACCTAGAGATTTATGGTTGATTTTCAAACTTTTACTTGATTTAAATGTTACTAGTTTGGTAATTAGGTATTTTGGAAGTTAGATCCATGATTTGGTTGAAAAAGAATTGGTTTTGGTTAATTTAAAAATTAAAAGTTTCTTGATGTTAATGTTGTGAAAATTTTTAAATAAGTTGTTTAATTTTAAAACATTGTTTTTAACTTTGTATTAGTGAGTTATGTGAGAGTTTTAAGTTGGAAGAATTTTAGAGTTGTGTACGCTAGGGTTTGGTTGTGAAACCGTGGCTTAGATGTTATTTTATAATTTAGGAATTGTTTCTAAAACCCTAGTGTTGTTGTCTTAGGGTTGTGGAGGTCGTGGTTGTGCACGTCAGTGAGTTCTTGACTGTATTCTTGACATTAGCTTGGAAGTAAGGCTTTGTGGTAAGGGCATCTTCCAAAACTTAGTTTAATTAAGTGTGACTTTGGTGTGAAATGTTGTACTTGATGATTATTGAGTTGTTGAAGTGGTATTTTAATTTGGTGATCATATATGCTTAAATATGTTTGAGATATACGTTGCTATGTTTGTGTTCTATGATTCAAAGATGATTTATTTATCGTGAATATTGATATATCATATGTGTTGATATGTTTAATAAAAGTGTGATGATGCATTGACATGCATATATAGTAATGTTGACATGAATAAAATCCTATGTGTGGATAAATCCTATATGTGGAGTTCAGTGTCAATAATCCCTACGGGGAAAATAAAATGAGATACCGGTCTGTTGTATCATATGTGTGGACCAGCCGTTGAGCCCATTGGTATGGGTATTTTTGATATTCCAGAATCATGTGCATTGGCATATAGTTTTAATCAATAAGGAATAGTGTGCATCCTTATTGTGTTCATTGTTGAATGCTTAAATGACATGATGCTGCTATATGATGTTGTTACTACTATACATATATATATATATGTTTTATCTGGAATGATGACCCTTGCCTGTGGTTCTCCAATTTCAATGGATGTAACCCAGATGATGAAGACCGCAGAGAGGTCGGGATTACTGATGGACATTGCTGAGGAGATTCCTATCTGGTTGTATTTTTGGTGGTGTAGTATTTGTGTTAAACTTACTAGAGATTTTAGTAAGTGTTGTAATGTGTTGACCAGCTACAGAAGAATTTATTGATCCTGTTGTATTTTATTGGAGTTGCATTTCAGTTGTATTCGTATTTGTAAAACTTGATCACCTTCATGCAAATATTTTTAAAAATATATTTCAGTTGCATGGTCGTTAATTTATTGTTTCGTGATAATGTGTTTTGTACATCACGTTTTTGCAAAAGCTATTGTACGTGACTTGTTGTTTTGAAAAGAGTCTTATTTTAAATAGAGAAAAAAAATTATTTGTATATTTTCTAAAACCATGCAATAGGAGTACTTTTAATCAAAGATACATCCGCATTTAGAGTCAAGTTTAAAGAAATGATGTTCTGGGAAACAGGGTGTTACATTTGTGGTATCAGAGCAGTTCAGCCCTCACCGAACTGTGAGTTGGGTGGTCAATGTGTCAGGTTTTGGTTTGTCGGGTAGCAAGTTATGTTTGTATTGAAATTGTTTGATGAGTGAAGCAATTTAGCTTATAATTATTTGGATTGTTTCTTGATTGAAGCATTGTGTGCTAATTGAAGCATTGTGTGCTAAGTTGTGTGAACTTGATGTTGTGAGTTTGATTTATTTCTTAAGTGAAGCAAATCTGCTCATAAGTGTCTGAATTGCTTTTAATTGAAGCAATGTGTGTTGACACACTAATTGTGTGGGGGTTCTAAATGGGTAGTAGACTTTCTAGGAACCTAATACCTTCGAAAAGAGCGATTATTTCAGCTAGAGCTGGAAATCCATAGATGAGTCAAGTGACCCAAGATATGGCCAGTATGGTAGCTGCTGTTGCTCAACAGACCGCTGTAGAGAATCAACGTGACTTGCTAAGACAACAAGGAGAAGAGTAAGCTACAGAGGCCAAAGGATTGGTTGACTTTTGTCACCATGAACCTCTTAAGTTTTTGGGGGAAATAAGAGATGAGATTCAGGAATCTAACTATTTTGGAGACTCAGGAATTCCAACCTCCGATGGAGAAATGTAGAAAGGTAGAGATCATGGAAAATTAGAGACTCAATCGTGGCAACAACAACACTGGAGGGCCAATTAAACAGAACAGTCCAAATCAAGAGTGTGGAAAACAACAGCAGAAGAAGCTATACCCTCGTCCGTAGGAGAACAATCGAGGCTACTAACGTTCTATGGCTCATAATGATGGGATTGGGAGTAAAGAAAAGCGAGCCAAAAACAGACTACATTGCTTTCACTGCGGAGACCTGGGATATTATGCTGAGAACTGCACCACTAAGGAAAAATTGTGTTTCAATTATGAGAAACCAAGGCATTTCTTTAGAGACTGTCGGTTACCAAGGGTGAAATTAACTACGAAGGTTGTGAAGGTTGTAGTTCAATTTTGGGGGGATCTATTCGGTCAAGCCATCAGGATTAAGAACAAGGTGGGAAACAATAGGAAAATCTCTATCATCATCCACAGGAGAACCACCGAGGCCAATACCGCCCTATGGCTCAAATTTCAGGAAGTAGAGATGGGGGCAAACATAGAGACGAAGGACACAAGGCAGACCAGTGTTCTTCTAAGGAGACACTTCGCTTCAAGTGTAAGAAGCCTGGACATTTTGCTAAAGACTGTCGGACAATAAGAATGGAGCAAGCTGCCAATGCTGTTAAAGCCGTACACCCAACTGCTGTGGAACGTGTCTACACACTAAGCAGAGAGGAGAGCTTATCATTTGAATACCTCATCCCAGGGAACACGACACAAAGAAATTATGAGTGGATAGAGATTTGGAACATAGATCATCTGTGGGAGACTCTATTATATCGTTTATTATTTATTTTGATGTATTAGTGGTTCTAAGTATAGACTACATTGGTATGTTGAATTTTGTCATATTTTGATGTTGTACTTGATTTGAAAATCAAAAATATTTTATGATTTTCAGAATGTGATATATTTTCCAGCAACACTCGTGTTTTCACTGTAGTACATTTTGTGCTGCTATGATTTTTCTTGTGATTAGTTGTATGATTATTTTGTCAGCATAATTATATTTTTTCAAAGAAAAATATTATACGCACTTATTTTATAGCACACGTTAAATTAAATTTCTCGCGATAATTTACTTTACCAAATAGTCGCTAATCAAGCAATAGGTAATGCAATTATCCGGTGTCACTAAAAACGCGCCGAGACCCGTTTGACTAAGTCAAATGGAATCTAGAGGGTTAATGGGAGTGGTTGGAAGAGTATGGTGTAGGTAAGGTGGCATGATGAGGTGTCGAGTTACTATTGGTTAATATCTATAAATCTTACCAAACCTTATCTTTTAATTCCTTGAAATAAGAATAGCCAAGTGAAATTTTGTGAGTTACTTTCCTTTCTTTCTTTTGTTCTTTAGCCGGCCACCTAAAGTAAAAAAGGGATGAGAATTGTTTTATATTTGGGTTTTGGTGTTGGTGAAAGGAAAACCTAAGCCTTCTTCTATTTCTTTCATTTTGCAAGCCGCAACCTTCCTCTTATTTTTACTTCATATTTATTTTGTTTTCTTGCTTCCAAAACCATGCGATGGTAAAGCTTAAATCCAAAAGAAAATTTCTCCACCTTCTTTGTTGATTCTAGCCGTGGCCAATACCCCTTTTGTGGCTTCCATCTTTTAAATTCTTTAACCTTAAATCTTGTGGTGAGATGTGTGTGTGTTCTAGTAAGAGATCTAGAAAGATTTGGAAGTTTTTGGGAGTTGTATTTCCCTCCATTTTATTGGTTGTAGTGAACGTGAACACAAGAAGGGGGTTGAATTGTGTTAAAAACTTTTCGCTAACTTTATGTAAAAAACACTTCAACACAGATTTTTTAATACTGTTTGTATATCAGATACAGAGAAATAAACCGAATGCAGAAAATAAATCGCTTATGAAAACTTGTTTTACTGAGCAAGGTAAAGATAAATGTAGAGCAGTAAAGGATAAGACGCAGAGATTTATACTAGTTCACCACCAACTGGTAGCTACGTCTAGTCCCTTCGTTCCTGAAGGATTTTTCACTTTAATCAACTAATTACAATTTTTCTCAAGAGTATTCTTCTGTCACAAACTTGATAATACTCTCAACTTCTCAAAACGACTCAGTGCAGTCGAGCCTTTGAGGAACAAAGCCTTAACTAGGCCAAATACAGTTTACAAAAGAGATTATACTTTTGAATACAATCAAAATAACTCTCACAGAGAGGATGAAAAGATTAAGTTCAAAACAGAATAGCTTTCTCAAAGAAAGTATAAGAAGCTGAGTTCAGTTCTGTGTAGACCAGAAACTTGGCACGAAACTTGATTGCTCACTTGAGAAATATTGCTTTCAGAATGAAGTTTCTTCACTGGTTTTTCCTAACTTCTCTTCAATGAATACCTTGGGGTATTTATAGGAGTCTTCAAGGGTATTACCATTGTAGTAAAAATATCTCCTTTCCATTGAGTGACGTAATTTGAAATGTAGTCCTTTTCTTCCTTTCCAGAGAATATCTGTAACGACCCGTTTCCAGACCGCTACGAAAACAAAAGAACCTATATGTGACACGTTTTAAAAACGGTACTCTTGTGCCCTTTAGAAAAATGCGGTATTTTTTTTTAAAAGACAATAGTGCCCGTAAAGCACACACAGAGTACTTACAGCGTTTCGAAACATGGTGCAACTAGGACACAAGACTTAAATACTGATAAAACATACATGCATAAATACAAAAGTCATATACACAGTATGTGCAAAATAACAGAGTAGAAAATGTGCAAAGAAATACACTTATGGTGTGATGACCCTCAAGGGAGCAATCATACCCTGGGGGTACTCCCGGCAGACACCACGCATGGGGCTGCTCCAAAAGTGAAACCACCAGTCTACCCTGTCATAACAAAACATCACCCGGCCCAACTGGTCACAACCACTGTACACAAAAGACATACTACAGCCATCCCAAGAAAACATATAACAGACATAGTCAATCACGACAAATAAAGGTCGTCGCCCGGATCCTCGAAGAGGTCCTCCTCACCATCATCTGCTATCGGGTTCCCTGCGCCCTTGCCATCGCCTGGGTAGCCACCATTGATTGAAGACACCACGGGAAAGGGTCAACTTCTCAAATAATCAAAATAAACCAAAGCATAAAGCAGTAGGCAAACAACAGTGTATACAATTCACAAGCGCGACTCAAGACCCAAATCAAGACTCATTCTCTCAACACTTTAGCCACATACCGGAAGTAACGCGGATCCATTCACTGAATACCAGCCGTAGCCTTGGGCTCTCTCCTCACCCTAGGACATTCAGCTCAGGTTCCATTAGCATTACGACGCCTAGCTATTCCCTATCGAACACCAGTCGTAGCCTTTTAGGGGATTCTAGCACCCTAGGTGAATCGGCTCAAGCTCAAAAACGTCCTAACGACTCAACGACTCGACCAACTCTCGCACCCCGATGAACAATTCGCATAATTATAACAATATAATTCAGTTCAACAGCATAAGCAACATAGCAATATAACTCAATCCATTAGAGATAAATAACATAAGCATCTCATCTCAAATAATCACACTTAGCAGCAACAGTCGACAATCAATATGGAATCCATCCCTCTGCAATTCGATGGAATTGACAGAGAGGCACAAACAAGTGGGGGGTTGGGGACAGCTGCCAACCACTTGCAGACAAGCCCACTAAATAATCAGTATATAACAAAAATAAAGCGAAGGGGTGTAACACCCCGCATTTCTCGTACATTTTATATTTTTAAATGTATTTATTTCATTAATTATGACGATTTGTAAATGTAGTTATTCTGATTTTCCTAGGTGTGTTTAAATTGTTGAAAATTGTTAAAGTTGTATTTATTTGTATTTTTAGAAAATATTAGTAATTTGTTATTTAATCATTTTACCTTTATAAAATGTTAGTATTTGAAAGGTCAATTATTTGGAAAAAATATTTTGACTTAAAGAAGTGTTAAAAATGAGTTTGATGGGTTAAAAGGTTTTAAAGGTATATAAAAATGAGTTTTACTGATTTACTGTGTACACCCGTTCCTTACTGATACGCCCCTCATTCTCATTTTTATTTATTATGTGTTAATTAAATTTTAATTATGTGTTATATGTGTGAATATAATTACAGGAGTCTAGAAATGATTCTAGTTGTTTTTCCTTAATTTCTATAATTATTTAATTAGATGCTTATGTGCAATGCCTCAATTAAATAAGTGATGATGTGATACCTTGTGTGACTTTGAATTTGTTACTGATTAATGCTCTTAGGCCTTAGTCTATGTGCCATGGGCTATTAAGAAATGATTTAAGATAGTTTAGAATTTTTATGTTGTTATTGGGCCTAGAGGATTAGTGCTTAAGTGATCCACTTACCTAAAAACCTAGCTAGAGAAAACCTAAGGAGTAAGACAAGCTCTCATTCTTGCCTCCACTAAAAAGTGGCGCCTCTTATCTCCCTCTCACCCTCTCATACGCTTTCTCTCTTTCTCTCCTTCACAAACACTCTCATCACCAAACACCCTCCCACCATTGAAGGAGCAAAGGGTTGAGAATGGAGGAGCCACCCAAGTGTCAACTCTAGGACCATGAAAGGAATCATAAGCATCTCTCTTGTTTGGTAAGGTTCCTAGGAAGCTCTCTCGTTGTCCCTCATTTTAAGTTTTTGAGAAGCAAACCTTTAATCCCATCTTCTACCCTTATCCTTGTTAGTGGGACCAAGAAGGAAGCCAAGGACACCCACCCTCTCTAAAGGTTGCAAATTCTACATTAAAGGTAAGGGGGGAGATTATTGTGGTTGGGGATATTTGGGGAATGGGTGAAGGGGTGTCCTTAAACCCCATTGTTTGATAAATGGTTGAAATGTATGCAAAACCAATGACTTATAAATAATTACGCTTGCTGTTTTTAATTAAGTAAAGATGGTAAAGGACTATATGATTATTAAGAAAAATGGAATAGATTGTTTTATCTCATATATTTTTGAAATGAAGTTTTTTTTGTGAAAATAATAAAGTTAATTGCTGCTGGATTTTTCTGCTGTTATGCAGAATTTTATTGTGCAGAATTTTGCTGTTTAAATTGCTGCGAAAATTCTGTTGCTGTTGCTGTTTAAATTGCTGCGAAAATTCTGTTGCTGTTGCTGTTTAATTGTTTGCAGTTTTCTGTTTGCTGTGCTGTTTCTGTTTCTGCTGCTTTGCTGTTTCTATTTCTTTTATGCAAAATTTCTGTTGTGCAGAATTTAGGCTGTGCGATTTCTGTTGCTGTTGCTGTGTGAATTCTGTTATTATTTTTGCGTCGTTTTTGTTTCCGTTCTACTTTCTGCATTTTTGATTACACTATTAATAATATGTTGTTGCTATTTTTATGCTGTTAGTGCTTTCTGCATAATCTAATTACATGATTAATTACATGCAGCTGTAGTCTTTATGAGGTTGCTGTTTTCTGCATATTTTAATTACATGACTAATTACATGTTGCTGCTTTGTCTCTGTTTTCTGCAGATTTGAATTATATGGTTTAAAGATAATTATTTTTATGACAATTCATTGATTCCCTGTAATTATATTTGTTATTATGTGACAATAATTGTGAAAAGCTCACATTTGTGACAACTATCTTGAAAGGATAAATGACTTTGTGTGCAAGTCACCTAGCTATTAGTAGCCATAATGGGACTTGAGTCATTCCTTGTGAGATGATCCTAGCCATATGGGCCATGATGGATTATCATGAAAAACTTGAACTATGATGTTCGGAGGAAACCCGACCTTGTGTATTTGTTTGTCATACAACCCTTGTAATAGAATGGGGGGAAGCATTATTGAAATGAAAGGTGGAGGCCAATATGAGTGAGCCCGCGCGGCAATACCTCGGCCTAGAGGGTGAGAAGCCAGAGTTTGTGTTCCCTAATAGTTTGAGTGTCGCGCCTTGGACTGGGGACCACTTATCAGACTTAGCTACCCTGACCGTCACCGGACATTATCATCCCTAGTCGAGAGTATGCGGTAATAGAGTAATCACCCGCGAGGTGGTCTCTAATAAACTAAATATGTACTCCTAGGAGACTTCCCAGAGTAGTAGATGGTACCACATGCATAAGTAGTAGTGTCGTTAGCGTCTGCATTATTTTCTGTTGATAATTATGTGACTATGAGGAATGGTGAAATTTTCCTGCGTGTATTTGTGGATGATATGAGACGTTGTTACTACCTTATGTGAATTGGTTGCTATAGTGTGGTGTGTAAATATATATATACCTGTATACGTATATAAATATATTATTTATTCACCTTTTTCTCTCTAAATATCACCATAACTCGACTACAACGTACTCACCCCTCTGTGGTTGTTTGTCTCTTGTCCTCCTATTTTCACTTGCAGACACTACTAATACCAGGACACGTAGCTAGTGGTGAAGGCTTCTTATGGAGAACTTTATAGTTTTATTTGAATATTTTTCTTATTGAGACGTTGAGTCATTCATGTATTTTGTCGCTCTTGTGTAAGTTGGGCTAAGTAAAGCTCGAGACTATGTGACACGGGTTTTCTTTTTCTTTGGGGGTTCGTATATCGTTTGGTTTTATTTTTATTTCACCAGTTCAAATAAGATCTTTGAAAGAAAAATACTTACTATGCTTGTTATTACGAAATACTTTCAAACTGAATGATCTCTGAATTCGATTTATTCATCGATTTATCTGTTGATCCTTTTTATATTTAATTCAATTTTTTTTATTTTATCTTTTATTTTTATCGCTACCTCCTCTGGAAAATAGATAACTTATTTTCATTCCGCAATGACTAGTATATTTTTAATTCAGTTTACCGAATCAAGAGCAAATTGATGTGTTTATCTTTTTCTTTTATTGAACGATTTTCGAAACGGGGTTTAGGGTGTCACAAGGGGTACAAGACCCTCACTTCGAACCCTTAGGTTCTCAGACTTCTTCGCATGAACACTTGAAATTAAATTCGTATCTAAAAATTGCCCTTACACAAGGACATATACAATAAAAGCCTACGATGTCTAGAAGTGCCCTTACCACAAGCTATCACTTGTGTAGCTCCAACGTCCTCGGGTCCGCGTCGCTCGGTCTCCGGTATTATGATTCCTATTACCAAATACAACTTAGCATACTTCTAGAAAAAATTAGAACTTAGCTCTCAACTAACCCTTTTTCTAACCAAGCATCCACAAAAATTTATTTCTAATTACTAGAAAACACATGAAGGATTTTGAACCAAAAATCACTTTTCTTGAAAATTAACTAACACATAACACTTTAATTTTAGAAAATGCTAACTTTTAAAGAACCCTTTTTCTTGAAACCTTACGCATAACACATAATCAATTAATCACTTACTAAAACATTTCCAAAAATAAGAGTTTTAAGAGTTCTTTCAAACAAACCATTTTCAAAACACTAGAATCATGGCCATAATCATGCTAAGAATTTGAAGAACAACTAAATCAAGTCCTAAATGTCACTCTAATTCTTCAATCATAAATATTGCACAAAACATAAACTAACTCTTATGCTAATTCATGCATAACTATTCCAAAATCCTTAAAATATTCAATTTAACCCTTAAGACAAAATTCACAATTTTAACCCATACTTCCACTAGTTCAAGAGTAGGCCAAAAATCATGAAATCACAAGTTAAACATGCTAATCAAAGACTATAACTCAAATAATCATCAAATAACTTCTAATAGTCTTAATATCACCCAAAACATATCATTTAACCTTTTAACACATGATTCAACAATTAAACACATGATTCAACAATTAAACTTACAAGGTTTCAAAACTCCTTTTCAAGCATTTTTCCAAAACTTCAAGAACCAAGTTTCCAAAGGTCCTTTCAATTTTTCCTTTGATTCAAGCCACAATCAAAGCTAAGTTTCAACTAAGTTCCAATCATTTAAATCATGATGAAAACAATACCAATTACTAGAAAGCCAACCAATCAAATTTTACATGCCATATTAGTCCTTCAAGAATCATTTTTTTCACAATTAACATACTAGTTTTCTTACTAAAACTTCCAAACCATTTCCAATAGCAATTAAATCACCTAAAGCATTTAATCCAACATCTAAACACATAATCAAACATCATAGCTTCATATTCTCATAGTTCAAGAATTGAAAAAATTGCTAAAACTATCACGTTAAACATAATCAATTTAAACTACAACCTAAATCAACATCAAACAAGTTCCACTAACTTATATAAACCATCAATTACATGATTGGAGAGGATCACAACATTTCTCCCCTCTTTTATCACTTAGGGTTTCGCCCTAAATCATCAAGAAAGGGGTTCATGATGTTTCATCTCTTTCTAATCATCAACAACCAACAAAACAACACATAAACATCAATTAATTCAAACTAGAAACAAACAAATCAAGTAATCAAAAGGGGAGGGTTTTGGGTGCTGATTTGAACAGTGGTTTGGGGGAGGAAAACTTGATTTTTCTTCTCATTCAAATGGTTAGAAACATAGGTAATATAGTAGAGAGAATAACCTAGCATTTTGACAAAGTTTGGAAGCAAAAATCAAGACTAAAAGTGGGGGAGAAAGTCACGATTTTCAGCAGCAAACAAGGAGAAAAAAATTCTGTTTTTCTTACTTGGATGATGATGGGAATGAAGAACTAAGTTGAGGTGATGATTTGGAACAACTTTGATGAAGATTGCAAGTCCAAAAGCTCAAAGGTGTGGAAGGTAATGGCTATGGAAGCTTTTGGAACCCTTTCTCTCTCAAGAAGAGGAAATCAAGAAGATGAAATGAGAGTGATGAGGGAGGTCACGAAAATGAGGGGCTGCATATAGCCCTTCTTTCATTTTTTTTTATATAAAAGAAAACAATTTTAAGACATAGTTTTAAAAAAAATAGTTTAGTAAAAAGAATTCTCAAATTAATCACACACAATGTGACACCTAGCAACTTTATGAGATGCTAATCACATCAATAAGTCCTACCCATCTAATCTCACATCTCTCATGATTACCCACTAATTCTAGAGTCTAGGGGTTGTTAAAACATGGTGACGAGAAACCGCGTTACCGATAAATTCACGAAAATTAATTTAACGAGAAATTAATTCATCGCGTGATAATATTTAATTATAAATAGTAAAAATCATGTCAAATATTCAAAAATAGTCTCAACAAGTTACGATTCGATTTTCATCGAAATCGGAGTTCATTTAGAAATTTATCTGCGACAAAACTGCCCCGCGATTCGAAACGCGACGAAACTTCGTTAGAATTTTTCAACAATATTCGAACCGTGAATTAATATAAAATATTAATTCTCAAATTTAATTTGATCTTGATTTAATTAATACACTTTCTTAGAGAACAAGAAATTGCTTTATTATAGCGTAAATACGACCAAATACACTAAATAACGTTAATTAACGCATCGTAAAAATACGCGTGTTACAATACTCCCCCTCTAAAAATAGTTTCGTCCTCGAAACTACAGGTGAGTTACTTACCGTGAAAAAGTTTTGGATGCTGACTCTTCATCTTCTCTTCCAGCTCCCACGTCGCATCTCCGGTCTTTGGGTCCCACACGACTTTGACAAGCTGGATCTCTTTGTTTCGTAACTGCTTAGATTTCCGATCAACAATCCTTGCAGGTGATGCTTCAAAAGTTAGGTCGTTCTTCAGTTGAATCACATCCGGTTCGATGACATGAGAAGGGTCGGAAATATATCTCCGCAACTGTGAGACGTGAAAGACGTCATGAATGTTTGACAAAAAGGGTGGCAAAGCAATCTGGTATGCCACTGGACCGATACGACGAAGAATCTGATAGGGTCCAATGAACTTAGGGGTAAGCTTCTTGGATTTGATCGCTCGACCAACTCCAGTGGTAGGGGTAACTCGAAGAAATACATGCTCTCCCTCTTCGAACTCTAACGGTCGGCGACCTTGGTCCGCATAACTCTTTTGTCGACTCTGAGACGTTCGCATCCTATCTCTAATTAAACGGATCTTCTCAGTAGTTTGTTGGATCATGTCTGGTCCCACCATAGAACTCTCGCCATCCTGGTACCAACAAAGAGGCGTCTGAAACTTACGTCCATACAGTGCTTCGTAAGGTGCCATTCCAATGCTCGCATGAAAACTGTTGTTGTAGGTGAACTCCACTAGCGGTAAGACATCATCCCAACTTCCTTGGTGATCTAACGTACATGCTCGCAGCAAATCTTCAAGTGATTGAATCGTTCTCTCAGTCTGACCGTCGGTTTGGGGGTGATATGCTGAGCTAAGCTTGAGCTTGGTTCCCATTGCTTCTTGCAGTTCTCTCCAAAAGTGAGACGTGAACTTCGGATCTCGGTCTGAAACAATGGAAGAAGGTACGCCATGAAGTCGTACAATCTCTGCGATGTAGATCTCCGTTAGCTTCTCTACGTTATATGTCGATCTCACTGGCAAGAAATGTGCGGATTTGGTCAATCGATCGACGATTACCCAAATCGAATCGTTCTTCTTCCGCATCTTCGGCAACCCTACAACGAAATCCATGGAAATGCTGTCCCACTTCCATACTGGTACGTCGAGCGGTTGTAACATCCCGGCCGGTCGCTGGTGTTCTACCTTCGCTTTTTGACAAGTCAAACATGAAGCTACATACTCAGCCACTTGTTTCTTCATTCCGGGCCACCAAAAGTGCTTCTTCAAGTCTTGATACATCTTCATAACTCCCGGATGAATACTCAATCTGCTCTTATGTGCTTCGTCAAGAATCAGCTTCTTCAGCTCCGCTACGTGAGGTACACACACTCGCCCATTACACCTCAAGATGCTGTCTGCCCCGATCTTGAACTCTGTTGCCTTCCCTTGTGCTATCAGCTCTACCTTCTCCTGTAGTAGCTTGTCATGGGCCTGTTGGTCTCTGATCTCGTCCAACAATATGTTAGAAATGGTGAGCATACCAAACTTTAGCTTCCCCGGTGAAACTTCCACACTCAACTTCAAATCTCGAAACCTCTCGAGCATCTCCAACTCCTTGATCATCATTGCTGAAGCTAAAATGCTCTTTCTACTCAACGCATCTGCTACCACGTTCGCCTTCCCTGGATGATACTTCAACGTGAAGTCGTAATCTTTCAAAAATTTCGTCCATCTTCGCTGTCGCATGTTGAGCTCTTTCTGATCGAACAGGTACTTCAAGCTCTTGTGATCGGGCCGAAATGATGAACGTGCTAGTAAAGGTAGTGCCTCCAAATCTTTAGCGCAAAAACCACTACGGCAAGCTCCAAATCGTGAGTAGGGTAGTTCCTCTCGTGAATCTTGAGCTGTCTTGAAGCATACGCTACAACCTTCCGATGTTGCATTAGCACTCATCCCAAGCCTTGATGTGACGCATCACAATAAACCTCGTAAGGCTCTTCAGGTTGAGGCAAAATCAACACTGGTGCCGTTGTCAAAAGCTCCTTCAACCTCTGAAAACTGGATTCGCACTCTTCAGTCCAAGCAAAAGGCTGGTCCTTCCTCGTAAGTCATGTAAGTGGCGCGACAATCTTCGAGAATCTCTCGATAAATCTTCGGTAATAGCCTGCTAAGCCTACAAAACTTCTGATATCAGTGACAGTCTTCGGCTGTTCCCAAGCTAACACAGCTTCAATCTTCGCTGGATCCACCGTTATTCCTTCTTTAGTTATCACATGCCCGAGAAAGTTCACCTTTTCAAGCCAGAATTCACACTTGGATAAGTTCGCATAAAGTTGTTTCTCACGCAATATCTGCAGTACTCGGCGTAGGTGCTCTTCGTGCTCTTCTCTGCTCTTTGAGTAGATCAAGATGTCGTCGATGAACACTACTACAAACTGGTCCAGAAACGAGTGGAAAATCCTGTTCATGTAATCCATAAACACTGCTGGCGCATTCGTCACTCCAAACGGCATCACCAAGTACTCGTAATGACCGTATCTGGTCCTGAAAGCGGTCTTGGGAATATCCTCTTCCTTCACTCGTATCTGATGGTAGCCTGACTTCAAGTCAAGCTTGGAAAATATCACAGCTCCGCGAAGTTGATCCATCAAGTCGTCGATACGCGGTAAAGGATACCGGTTCTTCACAGTAGCCTTGTTGAGTTGACGATAGTCCACGCACAATCTGGATCGTCCATCCTTCTTCTTTACCAATAACACTGGTGCTCCCCATGGCGACACGCTCGGTCGTATGAACTGTTTTGACTCCAAATGCTCAATCTGAGATTTCAGCTCCTTCATCTCGGTTGGAGACATCCTGTAGGGCGCTATTGAAATAGGTCCTGTCCCTGGAATCAAGTCGATAGAAAACTCAATCCCTCTCATCGGCGATAACCTTGGTACGTCTTCTGGAAAAACGTCGATGAAGCCACGCACCACAGGAATATTCTTCACTTCGATCTCCTGGGAAACTTCTGTACTAGCCAGATACATGTATTCTCTAGCTCCCTCTTTCAAGGAAACTCTGATATGTTCGGCAGAAAGATAATTAGAAACTCCAAGGTCTGGAAGAATTACAGTTTTACGGGCACAGTCCAAGAGGACATGGTGGTGTGACAACCAATCCATCCCGAGAATGACATCTAAACCCTTAAGAGGTAAACAGACCAAATTGACCATAAAACTTCTACTTTGAATAACCACTACACAATTAAGGCATGCAGTGTTGGTGACTAAGGTTTTAGTAGCTGGAGTAGTAACTACTAATTTGAACGGTAAAGCAGTCACAGACAATTTTTAGCGGTCCACACAATCAGAGGAAATAAATGAATGGGTTGCGCCTGAATCGAAAAGAACGGTTAGGGGTTTACCCTCAATCTCACATTCACCCTGGATCAGATCATCAGATTGCTCCGCTTCTTCTCCACTCATGCAGAAGACTCTGCCTTTCGCTATCTGGCGCTTCCCTTTTGCCTTTGCCGCATGCACAGCCGGTTCAACTTTAGGTGCTCGACAGTCCCTAGCAAGGTACCCCGGCTTCTTGCAGTTGAAGCAAGTGGTATCTCCTTTAGTGCAGTTGTTCGCGTAGTGCCCCGACTTCCCACATCGGTAACAGATCACATCAGTGCTAGCTTGACTCCCGCCCCTTGCGTTCTGAGCCATTGGGCGATCTTGTCCTCTGTTGTTGTTCCCAGGGGTCGACTATAGGGCTTCTTCTTTGTTGTTTCCCTTTACGGTTCGATCACTCTGCTCGATTGGCCCTCTAGAGTTGTTGCCTCCCAAATTGAGTCTCCGATTCTTCATGGTCTCCACTTCCCTACACTTCTCAACCGGTTGTTGAAATTGTCCAATTCGGTGGCAAAGATCAATCACGAATGTCATAACGGAGTCCCTCCATGAACCGACGACACATATATCCTTCATCCACCGTCTGTCGGAAGAAAAGAAAGTACCGAGATAGTGACTCAAACTTCGCAGCATACTCGCCGATCGTCATGTTGCCCTGTCGTACCTTCAGAAAGTCATCTCCCAGCTTGGTCCTTGCACTAAGGGGAAAGTACTTATCCAAAAACTTCTCCCGAAAAGATACCCAAGTGATCTCCTGATGGTTTGCCTCCATCATCAGCCTAGTACTCCTCCACCAGCACTCCGCATCTCCTAAGAGCAGGTAAGTTGTGTAGTTCACCTTAACCTCAACTGGGCAACGTAGTACCTCGAAAATCTTCTCTACTTCCTGCAGCCATAGGTATGCCTTCTCCAGGTCAACCTCTCCACGGAACTTCGGAGGATCATGTCGACGAAAATCAACCAATCCCCTTGATTCGGCAGCTCGTGCCTCTCTCTCTTGCTTCTGTAGATCCCGTTGAGTCTTGGCAGTAGTCTGTTGGGCAACAGCAGTCGCCATCTCAGTCATTGCTTGAATCGCTCGATCCATATTGGAATTCTCAGATCCTATCGTAGGGTCTCTGCGAGGCGGCATGGGATTCCTTCAAGGTCCAAAAACCTGTCAGAACCTCAAAACCAAAGGATGTGTTAAAACACACTACTTCAATCAAGAAACAATTCACAAAATTTTCAAGCAACAATTGCTTCACTCAATAAACAACAATCAATACAATACAACTATGTACCCGACACACAAAGCCCAACACAGTGACCAGCTCCAAATTCCTATGCACAGTCCGGTTAGAACCAAACTGCTCTGATACCACCTTTGTAACGACCCGTTTCCAGACCGCTACGAAAACGAAAGAACCTATATGTGACGCGTTTTAAAAACGGTACTCTTGTGCCCTTTAGAAAAATGCGGTATTTTTTTTTTTAAACATCAATAATTCCCGCAGGCACACTCATCTCATGACTCATTTCCTCTTGATCATCATCAACCCATCAAACAAGCATAAGAAACAAGATTGAAAAGCAAAATTACAAGAAGCAACAAAGGGGAGGGGGCGCGGTTTTCAACAGTAACAAAGGGAGGAAAAATTAATTTTTCTCTTACTTAGATGATGAGAATGATGAAGAACTAGGTAGAGATGAAGGTTTGGAGCAACTTTGGTGAAGATTGCAAGTTGAAAAACTCAAGAAAAATGGAGGAAAGCATCCATGGAAGCTTGCTTTTCAAGAAGGAAAAAAAAAGAGAAAGAAGATAAGGGTTTGAGAGAGAGATGGTGGCGTGAATGAGGGCTGGAAGTTGTATGATGCCTACTAGAGTTATAGTTTTAATGAGCATGTGTAACTTGTGATTTTTGGAATTTTTCCTATTCTTGAACTATAAGAAACATGAGGTTTTGATGTTATATTATGTGTTTAAGTATTAGATAATATGTTTAGATTAATTTTAAAGTTGTTAAATAGATATGCATGAAGTAGCATAGGCATAGTTTATGTTTATGCAAAATTTTGATTCTTGGAGGATAGAATGGTGTGTAGGAATGGATCAATTGGTTCTTTAAATTCTTGGCATGATGATGGCAATGTTGTAAGTGTCTTAGGATTCTTGAAATTGGGATTGGTTGGATTGAAATAAATTTTGGGGAAAAACTTACTCTTGAAAGGTTTAGAATTTTGGGTGATTAGATAGATATCTTCCATGAAAACAACCTGTTACTCTTTGAATTACTGGGAATTAATGAATTATGATTTTGACATGGGACCACTTGGAGATGATTCATATGTGTGTTGGGATCTCCCATATTAAATTTTGTAATTTTTGGATAAGTTTTGAGACCTCTAGGACATTATGAACCCAAAACAGTTTTTTTGAAGAATTTTTGTCCTAAATCCGAAAATCAAATGATTTTTCTGCACTTATTGGTAATGATTTTTACCCAAATAAAAATATGTTGATGAGTATATGTATGTCAAGGACTTGCATAAAAAGTTTCATAAGAAACTGAGTTCGTTTGATGTAGTAGGAAAATTGCTATTTTAAATAGCGTAAAAATTGCCAAATTCTGCACCTTTTGAGTAAGTTGAATTGGAAATAGTTTAATGCTTGATTTAAGTATATGCATGGCAATTGGAGTTTGGGATTTGTTTTAGAATGTGTCTTGAAATGTGTTTGATAATTTGACGTCTTGGAGTAAGTAAATGACTAGAAATGGTTATTGACTTTGGTGAAATGATTTTTAATTTGATGAAATTAATTAGTGGTGATTCTTTTAAATTTTGGAAAAGAATGTTGGCAAAGATTTTTAGAAACCTTTGTTTTGATTGGCTTTTATTTTATGACTTAATTATGTAAGATTTTGGGTGATTGCCTAGTTGTCTTGAAGATGCTTTGAAAACTAATTATGAAAACTTAGTTAATTTGGAGTTGTGAGTTGTGATTGGTGGGTTGTAGTAGAAATGCTAGGTGTATGAATGTTTGCAACATGATTAAAATGGTTTTGGATTTGTTTAGTTGTAGAAAGAAGATTTTACCAAACATTTTGGAAAAAATAGAGGAAATGGCCGCAAGGCCTAGAGGATTTTGGGTAGGAAGATGCTTTTGTTAACATGTATAAATACTTGTGTGATTATGTATTAGGTTTTGAAAATTTATGCAAGTGGTTTATTGATACGTGTTAAACTTAAGGTTTCAAGAAAAAAAGATTTCTTTAAAAGTTAGCATCTTCTTAAGTTAAGTGTTAGGTGTTAGTTAATTTTCAAGAAAGGCTTTTAGTTCAAAAACTTTATTTCTTTCAAGTAAGTTAAGGTTTATAAGTTGTTATGTGATAAGTTATCTTTCAAGAAGTATTTTGATTTTAAAAACCATATTTATTTTCAAGTAGCTAATTATTTAAAATCCTTGAATGAATTTGGCTAGAAAAAGGGCTAAGTTGAGGGCTTAAGTTAGTTAGAACTTATAGATTGTGCTAAGTTGTTCGTTGTGATAGGAATCGTGATTCCGAAGACCGAGCGACGCAGACTTGAGAATTTCGGAGCGACGTTAGCTACTGTTCGTGGTAAGGGCACTTCTAGACATCGTAGGCTTTTATTGTTGTATATCCTTGTGTAAGGGCAATTTTTAGACACGATAGGAATTTAATTTCAAGTGTTTATGCGAAGAAGTCTGGGAACCTCAGGGTTCGAAGTGAGGGTCTTGTACCCCTTCGCTTTATGTTTTTTGATCTACTGATTATTTAGTGGGCTTGTCTGCAAGTGGTTGGCAGCTGTCCCCAACCCCCCGCACTTGTTTGTCCCTCTCTGTGAACTCCATCGAGTTGCAGAAGGATGGATTCTATGATTTGATTGTCAACTGTTGTTATTGAGCTGTGCAATTATTTAATATGCGGTTGAATAATGCTGTGAATTGCTTATGCTGCTTGTATTGTTGAATTGCGTTACAATATGCGAATTGCTGATGTTGCTTATAATGTTGAATTGCGTTTCACTATTTTAAGCTTACTCTAAATTATTTGATATGCGGTCGAATAATGTTGCGTACCGCTCTTTGAATATTGTATGCGGTGACTTGTTCATCGAGTGTGAGAGTTAGTTGTGTCGTTTTTGAACTTCGACTTGAATATCCTAGAGTAGTGGAAGAGCTCAAGGCTTCGGCCAAATATTCAAGGGCGTCGTTCCTTGTCGAGTAGTGGGTGACTTCGACCCGAATATCCTAGAGTAGTGGAAGAGCTCAAAGCTTCGGCTGGATGTTCAGGGGCGTGGTCCATTGTCGTGGCGTTGGGTAACTTCGACTTGAATCTCCTAGAGTAGTGGAAGAGCTCAAGGCTAAGGCTGGAATTCAAGGGCGTTGTTCGTTGTTCCGGAAGTTGTCGAAGTGTCGAGAGAGAATAAGTCGTGAGATGAGTCGTGAGGTGAGTCATGAGAGAGTCTGGAGTCGTGCCTTGATAAATGTGTATGTTGTTGTTTGTCTATTCGCTTTGTGATTTGCTATACCTTGTTGCTATGAGAAGTTGACCCTTGCCAGTGGTTCCTTCAATTAATGATGGTAACCCAGGCGATGACGGACGTGGTGGAGATCCCGGCGACGACGACATCACCGAAGATGGCTTCTGACTACCCGAGCATGGAGATTCCCTCGGCTTGGAGTTAAACCCCCACTCTCAGCCGATATGTTTGTATAGAAAGCGTGTTGGAAACCTTCGCGTGGAGGAACTAACGAGGATGCGAATGACCAGACGGAGGAGGACTGCCAGGATATCGGTGTAGTTGTGTAGTTAAGAATGTTTAACTATTTTATTTATGGTTTTGGGTTGGTGACCAGTCTGTCATTTTGTTTGGCTTTGTGACAGTTGTTGTTTAGGTGTCAAGGTTTTGCTTTTGGAGCAGCCCCCTGCATGGGTAACTGCCGAGAGTACCTCAGATAGTAATATTGTAGGGTTTTCATACTTCGGGTATATTTTGCTTATGCATATTCATTTACTACTTCCGGCATGTAAAACTCTTCAACTGATTATCTTTCGGATGCATATGCGTATGTATGTCTTTAGTTGTAATAGTCTATTGCATTTAGAGGCAGTTGTCCCCAACCCCCCACTTGTTTATGCCTCTCTGTCAATTCCATCGAATTGCAGAGGGATGGATTCCATATTGATTGTCGACTGTTCCTGCTAAGTGTGATTATTTGAGATGAGATGCTTATGTTATTTATCTATAATGGATTGAGTTATATTGCTATGTTGCTTATGCTGTTGAACTGAATTATATTGTTATAATTATGCGAATTGTTCATTGGGGTGCGAGAGTTGGTCGACTCGTTGAGTTGTTAGGACATTTTTGAGCTTGAGCCGATTCACCTAGGGTGCTAGAATCCCCTAAAAGGCTACGGCTGGTGTTCGGTAGCGAATGGCTAGACGTTAGTTTTACCGGGACGTTTTTGAGCTTGCGTCGATTCACCTAGGGTGCTAGAATCCCCTAAAAGGCTATGGCTGGTGTTCGATACGGAATAGCTAGGCGTCGTAATGCTAATGGAACCTGAACTGAATGTCCTAGGGTGAGGAGAGAGCCCAAGGCTACGGCTGGTATTCAGTGGATGGATCCGCGTTACTTCCGGTATGTGGCGAAAGTGTTGAGAGAATGAGTCTTGATTTGGGTCTTGAGTCGCGCTTGTGAATTGTATACACTGTTGTTTGCCTACTGCTTTATGCTTTGGTTTATTTTGATTATTTGAGAAGTTGACCCTTTCTCGTGGTGCCTTCAATCAATGGTGGCTACCCAGGCGATGGCAAAGGCGCAGGGAACCCGATAGCAGATGATGGTGAGGAGGACCTCTTCGAGGATCCGGGCGACGACCTTTATTTGTCGTGATTGACTATGTCTGTTATATGTTTTCTTGGGATGGCTGTAGTATGTCTTTTGTGTACAGTGGTTGTGACCAGTTGGGCCGGGTGATGTTTTGTTATGACAGGGTAGACTGGTGGTTTCACTTTTGGAGCAGCCCCCTGCGTGGTGTCTGCCGGGAGTACCCCCAGGGTATGATTGCTCTCTTGAGGGTCATCACACCATAAGTGTATTTCTTTGCATATTTTCTACTATGTTATTTTGCACATACTGTGTATATGACTTATGTATTTATGCATGTATGTTTTATCAGTATTTAAGTCTTGTGTCCTAGTTGCACCATGTTTCGAAACGCTGTAAGTACTCTGTGTGTGCTTTACGGGCACTATTGTCTTTTAAAAAAAAAATACCGCATTTTTCTAAAGGGCACAAGAGTACCGTTTTTGAAACGCGTCACATATAGGTTCTTTAGTTTTCGTAGCGGTCTGGAAACGGGTCGTTACAATATCAGAATAGTACACATTACCGTTTTCATACTATCTGTAATTTGCAATTGCCTTGTACGATTTTTGTCTTATGCTAAAGGTGTCACCTTTGCTTCCTCGTACATCAAAGTGAGCGCATAAAATCAAATTCGAATTCCGTTCCACAATAGTCTGAGACTAAGAGCAAAAACATGATCATCACGTGCTTCATTAAAGAGATCAGACGCTCGCTCAGAACAGAGTATGGACGCTCGCAGCAATTGAGTATTACACGTGTCCAAGAGTCACACTACTGGACGCTTGCTGTTAGCAAGACGCTGGAGTGAGTTTGGATGCTGACACTAGTGGATTGTATTCAATTCTTTTGTAAATTTCTTCTTCTTCCTTGAGTGTTTCGTACATATATATGAAGTTTTGATACCTGTACACTCAAAGATATGTTAGAAGGTAATTGTTCTCTTGAGAATTACTTTGTTATCATCAAAATTAACGAGGGTCTAAATTTCTCAATCGTTTAGGTTCCAACAATCTCCCCCTTTTTGATGATGGCAAATATCCAAGGTTGATGAACAATTTAATTTCAAAATAATATCAAGGGTCTCCCCCTGAATTTAACAATTCAGATATATAAGAACAATTAAGGTATTAAGGCGATTGTTGATAAACAAATTCATTTAAGTGATCGCAAAAATACGTAGATGTATCAGAACATATATTTATCAAAGTGAGATCCGATGCTGATTTTTATTTTAACAAAAAGATTTTCATTGTACCAAATTTATTGATCATTATTAGAGTACTGGGTCAATGAATATCAACACATTAATAGATATTAGAGCAATGAATAACCATACAAATACTTCAGTTTTAGTGTATTCATCGGAGTTTGAACATCAGACGGTGAATTTTGTCAATCAGGCTTTCACGTGGTCATCAAAACCTTTCTTTTACTCCCCCTTTTGTTATCAGACGAAAAGAGTGTAAAGCACATCATAGTCAAAATATGACTTAGAAAAATTTGAATATAAACAGCAGATATAGGTATATATAAACAGATAATCAGAGTAAAAAATGCTATATATATATATAAGAGTACCAAAAAAAATTTTATATCACACACAAAACAAAAAAAAAATTAAGGGTTTGGTGGAGGTGGTGGAGGGATGTTGAGACGTTCATATAAAAGCTTTAGTGCATTCTCCAGCTGAGTAACTTTCAGGTTAGTTGCCTTCATTTCTTCAAACTCTGCTTCAAGAATGGTGACCATCTCAACTGCAGGAGTCGAAGTAGAAGGTCCAGCTTCTGATACTGGTGCAGGTTTCATCTTCTGATGCTCTGATAGCACCCAATTGGATAGCTTCAGTCTCAGTTCCTTCTTTTGTCGAGCCTTTTGAAAGAACGCATCATTTGGTATAAACCATTTGATGAGACTTCCAAGTTTCTTCTGCTCAGATTTTGCCTGAATTTTCCTTCTTTTCTCCACCTCTTCTGGATACAGCAAATCCATGAAGATAGTTTCCCTATGCAGAAGCACATCAGCAGTGAAAGCATCAAACTTGTTTCCAGCTTCTTATCCCCATATTCTTCTGATGAAGGCACTTAATGCTTCAGAAGCGAAAGAGAGTCCTTCATTTTCTGCCAGGTATATTCTTTGCACATTTTCCCTATCATTTTTTGTAAGCACTAGGGGGACGAGACATGGTAACATAGCTTTGTCTTTCCAAGACTCCGACCATTGACTCCAAGTAAATCCAATGTCAAAGTGCTTGGTCACAGCAGCCCATTGGACATATGTCTTCATGCAGTCAAGTGGCCTGATTACTGAACACCTGAACATATCATCAAAGTAGACTGTTCCCAGATTGGTGTCAGTAACTCTGCTGATGGTGCTAACTGTTGGAATTGTGGCTTTCTAGGTATTGCAGCAGTTTGAGGAGCCAGTTCTCCATTCATCTTCTTTCAGAGAACTAAGGTAAAACCTTCTAGCATGATCCTCAGTGATCTTGGCAATCGGAAGTTTAGAGAATTCCTTAAGATTATACTTCTTGGGAGCCTTCTCATACTCTATGAGCCCGATCTTCCTGAATGGCTGCTTGCCAGGAGCATGTTCTTTCCTTTTTCCAGGGATAGACTAAGGTAACCACCTTTGTCTGTCTGGTACAATCTTTACGGATCCAGAAGAAGGATCCTTGAACTGTCTGATAACTTCAATTTTCTTCATCTCAAGACAGTGCGCCATGAAGGCAGCTTCTTCATCTGTAATCCATCTTCCACACTCTTCCAGTGTGAGAGGTTCAGTTTGTGGTAGGGATTTAGGAAGGTCAACAGAGAAAGGAATTGCTCTGCTACCAGATACTGGTCTTAGTCTTCCTTTGAATGATATCTGAAAATGGTCTTCTCCATCCTTGAAGGTAGCAGTCATTGGAGAGGCAATCTCCAGTCTGGCAACTCCAGAGGTGAAGGTTTTCAAATGCCATGTAAAGGGACGATTGTTGATGCTGTGATATGACTCATACTTAACAAACCGAGGTTTGTTGATGCACGAGACAATCTTCCTTCCACCGAAGTCTGTAGGTTTATGGGTAATGGTGAGTGAAGTGGGAGTGGTTTTGGTGATTGTATAGGTTTTAGGTGTGTAGGGTTTGAAGGGATTAATGGGAGGTACTTTGAATAATAGATTAAAGGGATGAGAGTGAAGTTTGGAAACGTATGTGGTAAGTGAGGTATTTGAGGAAATTTGTGGTAGGTCAAGGTTGAGTGTATTGGACGGTGGTTGGGTAGGTTTTGAGGGAATGAGGGTAGAGGTTTGTCGTAGGCTTATTCTGGTTTTCTTGGTTTGTGTTTGAGTTTGTGGTTGTGAAACAGACAATGTGGGTGTAGGAATAACATCATAGAATCGAAGACAGATACTGACTCATCAGCAGTAAAGTCGAGTACCTTTGGGTTAAGCTCAGAAGACTTAACCAATCTTCTTTTTGTTCCTCTAGGGACAACATCGGCAGGAGGAGGAGAAGGGACTTGCTTCCCTTGACCGGACGCTGAAGCATCCTTTTCAGCTGTTGGCTTATTCTTTCTTTCCAAGACCTTTCTGATAGGAATTCTATCCTCATCTTCTGGTTCCTCAACAGTAGGTGCAGAAGCCACCTTCTGTTTTATTATTCTTGTCTCCCATATAGGGGATTCAGCAGATCTCTTCACACTAGCCATTGAGCTTCTGGTGGTTTTCTTTCAGCTTCTCCTTCCTGTTGCTCTAATTTCACCTTCTTTATTATAGAGCCAGTTATCAGCTGCATTCTGACTAGACTGTTGACTCCAAAAACTTCAGGACGAGCAACAGCGCCAACACCAAGGTATTTTTCTTTTTCTTCTGTGTTGGTAGAGTCAGTCAGCTTTCTCACAACACCATCTTTAATCATCATTATGGAGAGAAAAACTCCATAAGGGATAACCTTGACGATATTCTTCTTATCGATACTCTTTCTTGAGAAGACAAGAGCATTTATAAGGTTATTGATAATCAACCTTGGCAGGTGGATTTTCTTCCCATCCATGTAATTTCTCATAATGAACTTTTGCTCGTAGTTCACTATGTCGCTTGAGCCAGCCTTCAGAATCACGCTCTTAGCGATGATTTTGTGTAGTACTCTGTAGTGGCTTTTCAAGTCTTTGGCAGTGGGAGTTATGTTCTTCTTCTTCAACTCACGGTAGTTTACAAATAGGGCTTCATTGACGTTTTCCAGTCCTTTGTAAGCGTAAACCCAATTAGCATGGTAACTGATTCCTTCACAAGGGCACTTGATCGTCTGAGCAATAGAGTTGATGTTGAAGCGTAGCTTGAAGCCTCTGATTTGTCCTTCTATAATTTCTCCTGGAAGTAGATAAGCGTTCCCCCATAACTCCTTTATAGCATAGCTCAGTACATCGACTGGTTCCCAGATGAAGTAATTTTTCCAGCCTAGTTTCTCCAAACCTTCTTCAAAATCAAAACCATATAGCTTGAAGTTCTCAAAATCAATCATGTTCTCATTCATGAGTTTTGCTTCTGAGAAGACATCGAAGGTAGCAGCGTATTGTCCAACCTTTCTATCAGCCATGGTAGCAGTTGCAGAGAGGGTAATGGAGGTTTTAGGGTTTGAAATCACACACATAGAGAGAGAGAAAGAGAGAGAACAGTTGTTGCAAGAAAATGCAGAGTGAAGCGATGGAGCAAAAAATGTGGAGTAGTGGGAAAGTTGTTAGAAAATGGTACAGTCCTTTTTCAAAAAATCACTTCGTATTTCCACACAAAAATTTAAATCAAAAAAGAAAAGAAAATGAAGATTCGCCTTTTCATTAAATGAAGATGCCAAAAGAAAAGTAAGATCAAGTAAAAAGATTTTATCAAAAGACATAAATAATTATGACTCAGTAGATGTGATGAGACGCTTAAGTCCTTTACACGTGTGACAAATAAAATGCTTATACATATACATGCTTATGTCATACCAGATGCTGAGATGATGCATATCATCTGACGCTGAGATTAATCATTCTTCTATAAGATGAAAATTTAAATTTCTTCTTATAAAATTGAATCTATCTTCAGCAAGGGGTTTTGTAAATATGTCAGCCCACTGATGATCAGTGTCTACAAATTTTATTTCGAGAATACCCTTCTGAACATAGTCTCTTATAAAATGATGCTTAATCTCAATGTGCTTGGCTCGTGAATGCAATATGGGATTTTTAGTAAGACAGATTGCAGAAGTATTATCACAAAAGATAGGAATGTTACTCTCTTTTATCAGATAGTCTTCAAGTTGATATTTCATCCACAGAAGTTGAGAGCTGCAACTTGCTGCTGAAATATATTCAGCTTCTGCTGTTGAGAGTGCAATCGTGCTTTGCCTTTTGCTTGACCAAGACACAAGATTTGCTCCAAGGAATTGGCAGCCTCCACTTGTGCTTTTTCTTTCAATTCGGTCTCCAGCAAAGTCAGCATCACAGAAACCTACTCTGTACATCTTCTGATCTACCTTTTTACCAGTTTCATCTTTACAAAGAATGCATGTGGGATGCATAGGAGTACACATAGGTTTGTAATCCACCATTTTGAATTTCTTTAGCAATTCCTTGATATATTTGCTTTGATGTATATAGATACCATCATTGCATTGTTTGATTTGAATTCCAAGGAAGAACTTCAGTTCACCCATCATGCTCATCTCAAATTCAGCCTGCATTAGCTTAGAAAATTCTTTGCAAAGGCTTTCATTAGTAGCTCCAAAAATAATGTCATCAACATATATTTGAACAATTATAAAGTGCTTGTTTGATGTTTTTCTAAAAAGAGTAGTGTCTACTAGACCTCTGGTAAAGCCATTTTTCATCAAAAATGTACTCAGTCTTTCATACCAAGCTCTAGGAGCTTGCTTGAAGACATGTTCTGGAAATTCAATGTCTTCGAATCCAGGAGGTTGTTTTACAAAGACTTCCTCAGTTATAAAACCATTCAAGAAAGCACTTTTCACATCAATTTGATAAAGAATTATATCATGATGTGCAGCAAAAGAAAGCAAAATGCGTATAGCTTCTAACCTTGCAGCAGGTGCAAATGTTTCAGTAAAATCAATACCTTCTTCCTGTGAGTAACCTTGAGTAACCAATCTTGCTTTGTTTCTCACAACCTTTCCATCTTCATCAAGCTTGTTTCTAAATACCCATTTAGTACCAATAGCTTGCTTATCTTCTGGTAGAGTAACCAGCTTCCATACATCATTTCTTTGGAACTGATTCAACTCTTCTTGCATGGCTAGAATCCAACCTTCATCTTTCAATGCTTGATCAATCGTTTTAGGTTCCATTTCTGAGAGTAGTGCCATATCTGCATGCTCTTTAAAAGAGGATCTGGTTCTTACTCTATCTCCAGGTTTTCCTATGATTTGATCTTTAGGATGATTGGCCTTGTACTTCCAGCTCTTTCTGAATTCAGATTCTGAAGATTCTTGTTTCTGGTCACCACCGGACGATGAAGATGTAGGTTCACTATCTGTAGTATTACCTATATTTAACTCTGAAAATAATTCATCTAGCTCTGACATGGCTGTGTCAGGCTTCTTGTCATAAAATTTGACATGAATGGATTCTTCCACTGTCATAGTTTCTTTATTGTATATTCTAAAAGCTTTAGATCTTTCAGAATATCCCAAAAAGATTCCTTTGTCAGCTTTAGAATCAAACTTACCAAGCTGATCCTTAGTATTTAAAATATAACACGTACAACCAAATGAATGAAAATATGATATGTTTGGTTTCCTTCCTTTCCACAGTTCATATGGAGTCTTCTTCAAAATAGGTCTAATAAAGATTCTATTTTGAACGTAACAAGCTGTGTTTACTGCTTCTGCCCAAAAATGTTTTGCAATGTTAGCCTCATTGATCATGGTCCTGGCCATTTCTTGGAGGGACCTATTCTTCCTTTCTACAACACCATTTTGTTGAGGTGTTCTAGGAGAGGAGAAATTGTGGGAGATGCCGTTATCATCACAAAATTTTTGAAAGAAATACAGTAAATACCTTGTATGACTCATCTTTGTGAGCAAGGAATCTAACCCATGTCCATCTAGTAAAATCATCAACAATGACTAACCCATATTTCTTTCCAGTTAAAGAGGCTGTCCTTGTTGGACCAAAAAGATCAAGATGCAAAAGTTCAAGTGGTCTAGAGGTTGAAACAACATTTTTGAATGAAAAGAAGTTTTAACCTGTTTTCCTCTTTGACATGCCTCAGAAAGAGCATCGGATTGATACTTAAGATTTGGTAAGCCTCTGACAAGACTATGCTTATTTAATTTTGAGATTAATCTCATATTGGCATGACCCAATCTCTTGTGCCAAATCCATTGTTCTTTGTCAACAGACATGAGACACTTGACATCTTGTTTTGCAAGTTCAGAGAGATCAATTTTGTAGATATTTTGTTTCCTCTTAGCAGTAAAGAAAATAGAGTCGTCTTTCTTACTTTTTACTAGACATCCAGTTTCTGTAAAGATGACTTCATAACCATTGTCACATAATTGACTTATGCTCAATAAGTCATGTTTAAGTCCTTCAACATAAAGTACATTATCAATAGAGGGAAGAGAGCCTTTACCAATGCGACCAATTCCAACTATTTTACCTTTCTGATTTCCTCCGAAACCAACGAATCCAGCTTCTTTAGGCCTTAGTTCTTGGAACATATGTTTTTCTCCTGTCATGTAACGCGAGCATCCACTGTTTAAGTACCAAGATAGGTGTGTTGACTTTGTTGCTAAGCATGTCTGCAACATAGACTATTTTATCTTTAGGTACCCATATCTTTTTGGGGTCCTTTCTTGTTAGTTCTTGAAGGAAGCTTACCCTTCACAGTTTTAAAAACAGTACATGCACTTTTCAAATGACCAGGTTTATTGCAGTAAGTACAATGCAAGCATTTACTATGATTATTGGATTTATTAGATACTGAATCATTTTCTAAAAGATGTTCATCTGATATATAACCAAGACCATGAGTTGTCGTTTTACTAACGCCCCAAATCATTGAAGCTTGCTTGCTTTGAGTTACACTCTCTGTAAGAAACTTTTGAAATGCATATTCATAATCATTTGATTTGCATTTAGAATTGCCTGTAACTTTAGAGCTTTCAGCTTGAGAGCTCTCAGCTTCTGGTAGCTTCTTAGCAGCCCGACGTTGGTTATCCATCAGATGCTGATTTTCAGTTTTCAGCTTCTGGTTCTCTTCATTGAGTACAGATTTTTCTTTGTTTAAAGCTTGAAAGTCTTGTGATAATTTTGAAAATTTCTTTTTCAAATTCTTATACTCAACAGAGAGAGTGGCAGAGTCCTTAAGAAGATCATCGAACGCAAGTTGAAGTTCAGAGTAGGAATCATATACTATTACCTATTCAACTTCTTCTTCTGAATCAGGGTCAGTGTCTGCCATGAGAGCAAGATTTGCTTCTACTTCATTATCTTCCTCATATGAGGATAAATCTAGATCTTCCCATGTAGCCATGAGGCTCTTCTTCTTTTTCTTGAAAGAACTTCTTGTGGGCTTCTCCTTAAGGTTAGGACATTCGGACTTGAAATGTCTAGGCTTTTTACATTCATAGCAAATGACTTGAGCTTTGTCCTTGTCCTTGCTTTCGTTCTTGTCCTTAGGATCTTTCTTCTGAAACTTCCTCCTGAAGTTTCTCTTCTTCCACATTCTTTGTATCTTCCTAGATATAAACGCGAGCTCATCTTCTGATGTGTCAACATCTCCTTCTGAAGCTTCATCTTCTGATTCTTCTTCTTCAGCCCGAAGAGCTTTGGAAGAACTAGCTTTATGTTGAGCGACTTTCAAGGCAATAGACTTGCCCTTTTTGACAGGTTCTTCTTCATTTAGCTCAAGTTCATGAGCTTTCAACGAACTCATAAGATCTTCAAGTCGTAGGACATTTAGATCTTTTGCTTCCTGAATAGCAGTGACCTTGGGTCTCCACTGCTTAGTCAAGCTTCTTAAAATCTTTCTAACATGGTCAGGTGTAGTGTAACTTTTTCCAAGGGCTTGTAACCCATGAACAAGTGATTGGAATCTTCCAAACATAGTTTCAATGCTTTCACCATCTTCCATTTTGAACAACTCGTATTGGCAAACCAACATGCTAGCTTTGGTTTCTCTTACTTGGGCAGAGCCTTTGTAAGATAAAACGAGTGAGTCCCAGATTTCTTTGGCAGTATCAAATTTGCCACATTTATCATATTCTTTTTCTATCATAGCACAGATAAGAATGAATCTAGCTTGTTGATTGATTTGATATCTCTTTTTCTGCTCATCATTCCAATCTTCTCTGGCTATAGCAACACCACGAGGATTAGTGGGAGGAATGTAACCACTTTGAACTATATCCCACAACTCAAGTTGTTGTGTCTCAAAGAAAGCTTTTATCTTATCTTTCCAGTAATCAAATTTTTCTCCATCGAATAGAGGAGGACGGTTCATATGACCACCTTCAGTAGACATGTTCACAGTATAGGATCTTTTCTCTTAACACTGTTAAGTGCTCAACCAAGTGGCCGAGCTCTAATACCAACTGAACGTGAACACAAGAAGGGAGGTTGAATTGTGTTAAAAACTTTTTGCTAACTTTATGTAAAAAACACTTCAACACAGATTTTTTAAAACTGTTTGTATTCAGATGCAGAGAAATAAACCGAATGCAGAAAATAAACCGCTTATGAAAACTTGTTTTACTGAGCAAGGTAAAGATAAATGTAGAGAAGTAAAGGATGAGATGCAAAGATTTATACTAGTTCACCACCAACTGGTAGCTACGTCTAGTCCCTTCGTTCCTAAAGGATTTTTCACTATAATCAACTGATTACAATTTTCCTCAAGAGTATTCTTCTGTCACAAACTTGACAATACTCTCAACTTCTCAAAACGACTTAGTGCAGTCGAGCCTTTGAGGAACAAAGCCTTAACTAGGCCAAATACAGTTTACAAAAGAGATTATACTTTTGAATACAATCAAAATAACTCTCACAGAGAGGATGAAAAGATTAAGTTCAAAACAGAATAGCTTTCTCAAGGAAAGTATAAGATGTTGAGTTCAGTTCTGTGTAGACTAGAAACTTGGCACGAAACTTGATTGCTCACTTGAGAAATATTGCTTTCAGAATGAAGTTTCTTCACTAGTTTTTCCTAACTTCTCTTCAATGAATACCTTGGGGTATTTATAGGAGTCTTCAAGGGTATTACCGTTGCAGTAAAAATATCTCCTTTCCATTGAGTGAGGTAATTTGAAATGTAGTCATTTTCTTCCTTTCCAGAAAATATCAGAATAGTACACATTACCATTTTTGTACTATCTGTAATTTGCAATTGCCTTGTACGATTATTGTCTTATGCTAAAGGTGTCACCTTTGCTTCCTCGTACATCAAAGTGAGCGCATAAAATCAAATTCGAATTAGTTCCTAGCGATCCGAGACTAAGAGCAAAAACGTGATCATCACGTGCTTCATTAAAGAGATCAGGCGCTCGCTCAGAACAGAGGACGGACGCTCGCAGCAATTGAGTATTCCACGTGTCCAAGAGTCACACTACTGCACGCTTGCTGTTAGCAAGACTCTGGAGTGAGTTTGGATGCTGACACTAGTGGATTGTATTCAATTCTTTTGTAAATTTCTTCTTCTTCCTTGAGTGTTTCGTACATATATATGAAGTTTTGATACCTGTACACTCAAAGATTTGCTAGAAGATAAATTGTTCTCTTGAGAATTACTTTGTTATCATCAAAATTAATGAGGGTCTAAACTTCTCAATCGTTTAGGTTCCGACATGTAGCCGTGATTTTGAGGGAGAGATTTGAAGTTGTTTTCCTCTTCCATTTCCTTTTGATAGTCGTGAACTTTGGGATGCTTTTGGGGGAGGATTATCTTTTATTTTCCTGTTATTTGTTGTTGATGTTGTGGTTGTTATTGTTGTTAATAATTTTGAGAGTTATCCTTTTCTTTTGATATCTTAAAACCGCGAGTTTTTGGGGTTGTTTTGGGTGAATATTTCAAGTTTTATTACTTGTGATTTTGTTGATATTTTGTTGTGATTGTTGTTGATGTTGTTGTTTTTGAGAAAAATCGTGATGTTGTTTTTTCTAAAATAAAATAAAATAAAAGATTTCAAGGTTTTTTTTAAAGATCTCTTGTTGGTTTTGTTGTTGTTGTGGTTTAGGAGTTGTAGAATAGAGTTTTAGTGTTGATCTTTTATTAAAAAGCTTTTGTGTGTGAGTTAGAATGGTGGATCTTAGTGTGTGTATAAGCCATAAGGTTCTTTGGAAAAAAATGATTTCAAGATTTTAATTCTTGGTTCTTAGTGATTTTGTAGTTTTAGTGATAGATCTAGTTTTAATCGTTGTTTAAAAAATGTGTTTTGATGATTTTAAGACAATGAGAACTTAATCTCAAAGAAATCTTAGTGTTCTTGAGAAGGTTGAGTCTTGAGAAAAAGAAGTTGTGTTTTATATAAATTAGTTCTTGCTTTGTGTTATTTTTAGAAGATTAGATGTTTTAGAAAGAAAAGAGATTTGGTGTTGGATTTTGTAACCATGGGTGTGTGTGTGGTTGTGGGTAATATTTTCTTGGTGATATCATGTAACTATAATCGTGTTCGTGATCGTGGCTGACCAGAGATCGTGACTTTGGAGTAAAGCGTCAGTGGATTGTAAGGGCTTCTTCGTTTATCAAATTATGTGTGTATTATTGTGTGAAATATGTGTTTTGTGTTGTTGAGAGAATTATTGTTGGAGAATAAGTGATGAGTCAGAAAATGTTTTACGGATTTAATTAAGATAAAATTTTAGAGTTTTAATTTAGTATATGAGCGTAGTTTCGAGGACGAAACTATTTTAAGAGGGCGGAAATATAGCATCCCATTTTTTTTGAGAAAAATTATTTTATCAATGAAATCCCGAATACTTGAAGGTAAGTCGTAGAGACTAATCACCTCAATGACTTACTGAGAGTATGAGGAATTATGTTGAGTTATTTTCAATAATTATTATTTATGATGTCAATTCAAATTAATAGACAACGTAGACGTATAATGTTTTTATTGTGAATTCATCGATAGATTTTTCTGTAAGTTTTCTGAGTGACGCGGTGACGCGTATTCTACTGTATGTTATTACCATTACGGTATTGTAAATTTGCTGTATTTATGTAATAAATATGCAGATTTTATCGGTTAAAAAGTGACTGAATTAAATCAAGATAAAATTCAAATTGAGAATTAACATTTAATATTAATTCATGGTTCAAAACTCGTCAAAAAATTCTAAACGAAGTTTTGTCATATTTTGAATCGTCAGGTAATTGTTGTCTGCAATAAAATCTATAATGAATTTTGATTTCGATGAAAATCGAATCGTGACTTGTTGTAACATTATATGACTGTTTTAAATTAGATTTATGAATTACTGGTGAAGAAATTATTCGTGAATAATTTCTTAGTCACACGATGAATTAATTTCTCGGTAAATTAATTTACGCGACGAAGCGGTAACGCGACACATGGAATTTTTTAGTAGGGACACCTAGCATGATGAGATGTTAGATCTAGAAAGTTAATTAGTGGTGAGTCATGTAATTAAGGGTTATGTGGTATGTTTTAATTGGCTTAGGTATAAGGTGCCTTAATATAGTTGGTTGTTATTTTGACTAAGGAATAATTATCTTCCTAGAATTAAGGAGAACCATGTATTCTTGATGAGTCATTTCCTTCTTCTTTCTTCCATTTTGGGCCGGCCATAAATTTAGGAAAACGGTGAAGAATAGCTTCATTTTACACTTGTTATTGTTCTTAAGTTCTTAGAGAAAGAAAACCAAGTTTCTTCCTTCTTCTCCTAGCTTCCAAAACCGTGAGTTTCAAATCAAAGGAACACCATCTTTTCTTCGATTTTTCTTCCCCAAATTAGTGTCAACATCTTGCTCTTGAGTGTGAGTGTGTGAATCAACCTTTTCCCTCTTTTTTAGAACTCTAAACCGTGAGCCTTTTGGAGTATTTTTGGGTAAGAATTCTTTGATTTTTCTTCTAACTTTTGGTGTACTATTGATGATGGTTTTAAGTGATTAAACGATGAAATTTTTCTTCTCCTTTGAGCCTTTGTTTGGCCATGACCTAGAGGAGAATTTTGGGAAAAAATTAGCTTGAATCACTTAGTTTATCAGTTGTTGTTTTGTTGTTGTTTTTGTTGTTGTTTTGAATTAGAAGAAAATTGAAAAATTTTCCCACACTTTAGCCCTATATGCTTAAATAAGTTTGAGATATATGTTGCTACGCTTGTGTTGTATGATTCAAAGATGATTTATTTATCGTGAATATTGATATATCATATGTGTTGATATGTTCAATAAAAGTGTGATGATGCATTGAATGCATACACAGTGATGTTGACATGAATAAAATCCTATGTGTGGAGTTTAGTGTCAGTAATCCCTAACGGGAAAATAAAATGAGATATCGGTCTGTTGTATCCTATGTGTGGACCAGCCGATGAGCCCATTGGTATGGGTATTTTTGATATTCTGGAATCATGTGCATTAGCATATAGTTTTATTCAATAGGGAATATTGTGCATCCTTATTGTGTTCCTTGTTGAATGCTTAAATGACATGATGCTGCTATATGTTGTTTTTACGGCAGTATATACATGTTTTATCTGGAAAGATGACTCTTGCCCATGGTTCTCCAATTTCAATGGATGTAACCCAAATGATGAAGACTGCAAAGAGGTCGGGATTACCGACGGGCGTTGCTGAGGAGATTGCTATCCGGTTGTATTTTTGGTGGTGTTGTATTTGTGTTAAACCAACTAGAGATTTCAGTAAGTGTCATAGTGTGATGACCAGCTGTAGAAGAGTTTATTGATCCTGTCATATATTTAAAATTTGTTTGCCTTTATGCGATTATTTTTATAAATATATTTCAGTTGCATGGTCATTAATTTATAGTTTTGTGATAATGTGTTTTATTGTACATCACGTTTTTACAAAAGCTACTGTACTCTTGCTGTTTTGAAAAGCGTTTTATTTTAAATACGGAAAAGAAATTTTAAATTTGTATATTTTCGAAAACCATGCAAGAGGAGCGAACGTGAACGTAAGAAGGGGGTTGAATTGTGTTGAAATTTTTTACAAACTTTAAGTTAAAAACACTTTAAAACATGTTTATTTGAAAAACGTTTGTTACCGGAAGCTGAGAATTGACCGGACGCTGAAATGAAGTTCAAGAAAACTTGTTTTTCTTCGCAAAACAGAAGTAAATGTAAAGCAGTAAAGAATGAGACACAGAGATTTATACTAGTTCACCACCAAACTGGTAGCTACGTTTAGTCTCTTCGTTCCAAAAATATTTTCACTATAATCACATTGATTACAAAATTCCTTAAGAGTATTCTACTGTCACAAACTTGACAATGCTCTTAACTTCCCAGAACAACTCAGTATATTAGAGCCTTTGAGGAAACAAACCTGTTACTATGCAATACAAGTTACACAAAGAAGTTCTGTATACAATCAAATAACTCTCAACAAGAGAGGATAAAAAACATAAGCTCAAAAACAATTAGCTTTCTAAAAGAAAGAATAAGACGCTGAAGTTTGGTTCTGGTTTTTAGAAACTTGGCACAGAAGCTTAGTTGCTCACTTGAATAATAACTTTAGCAGTATGTCGTTTCAAGCAGAGTTGTCAACATTCTTCAATGGAGAGCTTAGAGTATTTATAGAGGTCCTTGAGAATATTACCGTTGCAGAAATACATAGCTCCAAATCATTGAGTGATAAAATTTGAAATACATCTTTATCTTCCTTTTCAGAGAATTTCATAATAGTACACTTTATCGTTTTGTACTATCTGTTTTTCAATCATTTGCTTTGTACGAATTTTGTCTTATCCCAAAGGTGTCACCTTTAGAGTCGAGTTTAGAGAAATGATGCTCTAGGAAACGGGGCGTTACAGGTTTCGAGAAATCTTTAAGTTAGGGGATGCTATGTAGTGGCGCTGCTTGGACATACTGACGATTGGGTCCTTACGAAGGCCTCACCTAGAGTTTGGCTTCATTTGAGATAAAAGCTCTCCTTTAATTATGACCTATTATTGGGAGTAATATTCGCAAATGGAACCCTTGGCTCTAGAGACCTTTCTAGATTAGTACCTCAATCCACCCTTGTTAAGGCACTTATGTGGACCATAGACCCTTCTAAGGAACTACCGACCCATATCACAAAATGAGCATACCCTACTTATCCCATTTCACATATCCTATACATTATTTTTTTTAAAAATCTTTTTTTAAAAAAAAAACAATAAATAGAGTTTTGCTTTTCCCTGGAGATCATTTCCTTACCATTGGCTTGGGAAGCTATCCCCTATAAGGTTGGACAGATCACCAGAATTAGTCTTACTATAGGCCTAGACCAGTCAAAATCGTTAATGCATCCTCAACCCTTGAGATAGTTGCATTTATCATCAGTGTATCCTTGCCCATTGGGTCAAGTTAAATTATGCATATGCGATGTCATGATGCATTCATCTCAATTTCAACCTATAAGTTAGTATTTTGAACTCACCATATCAATCATTTCAGATAGATTACCCATTGGAGCTATTTTTATCGATATCTTAGTCAACATATCATTGAGTAGAATACAAGTACTTATCTAAGTTAGACATCAATTATTATAATAATGAAAGCATCAATACAACTACGTCTAAGACTTACTAGCTATCTATCGTAATATTTCATATAACATGTACATCGCATAAATCATGTTACTCATATCTGTTGGAATCAAGTGGAATCAGAAACAATAACCTTTAATTGTTTTGATGATAACAAATAGTTAATAGAACAATTTATCCTCTGATGTGTTTGGTAGTGTGCAGAAGTCACCATTCATCAGAAGGAATTATCTTAGAAGACTAAGTGAAAATGTGTATTTCACTCTCAGTTTCATAAATCTGAGTCTGACATTAATCCTCTGAAAATTGCTGACGTCATCGTCTGATAGCATCACTCTGTCTTGGTCAACGTTCTGTTATCAGTCAACGCTCTGATAGACCATGCTCTGGTGAGACCATGCTTTGTCTTGGTCAACGCTTTGTTTTTGGTCAATGCTCAACAGACTATGAATAGACTACTCAGTGGAAGCCTTCGTCTGTTTCTACAAGACTCTGTTATATAAAAAGCCAACAAATTCTGTACTGAAGAACTTGCCTCTGTTTCAAGCTCACTCTAGTGAACAAAGTACCTCAGTAACAAGCATCGTCTGTTTGACAGATGCTTTGATTGGAAATCAGACTGAGTGTTTATTAAAGGCTACTTCATGTATTAAAGAGATCTCATTGATGAGTGTTTTAATGTACGAGGAATCAAAGGCCAAAGGGAATGCAACGGATATAATCATCAGAAAACTTGCTCAAGAAGTGTCTTATTTTCAAAAGATCATAAGGGACAAGATCTTGCAAAAGTCTGCTGTGTCAGTATGCAAGCACAGAGTGGAAAACGATGTGACTTGCTAAAGCCACAAAAAGGGGATCTGAAGTTTTGTCCATTGTTGAAAGAGCTGTTAGGACACAACGACACTATTCTTAACCCTAGCTATATATACCTTACTTCTCTCACTGAAGTAGGGAAAAAAAAAAGCGAAACAAAAACATTGTGATACAAGTGAGCAACCAAGAATCATTCCAAGTATCTGAGATCACATTGAACAAGCACTTAATCCTTTTATTCTTTCTCTTTGAAAGTTATTTCTTGTGCTTAAGTTTTTCATTGTATATCCTCTCTGTTAAGAGTTATTTGATATTATTTCAAACCATTTTTGAACATTGTATCTAGCCCAGTAGTGGTTGTATTCCTTAGAGGCTTGACTGCACTAAGTCGTTCTAAGAAGTTGTGAGTATAACCAGTTTGGCAGTATTATACTCTCAAGTGTAATCAGGTTGATTATAGTGGAGAAATCCTTCAAGTGTGTGAAGGGACTAGACGTAGATATCAGGTGATAGTGAACTAGTATAAATCACTGTGTCATTCTCTTCTCTTCTCCTTACTTACTTACTTTGTTATTTTATTAACAAGTTGTTTTGAAACCGTTTCCATAAACACTCAAGTTTTGCGAAAAGATTTCTAAAACCCAATTCAAACCCCTTTTTCTTATGTTTTTGGCATGTTTAATTGGTTCCAGAGCTCGGCCTCTTGGTTGAGCACTTGACAGTGTAAGAGGAAAAGATCTTATTCTTTAGACATGGCAAGCAACGAAGCCGGTGGTCACGTTAACTGTCCTCCTTTGTTCACTGGAGCAAACTTTGACTACTAGAAAGACAAAGTTAAATCCTTCTTTGAGTCTCAACAATTCGAACTCTGGGATATGGTTCAAAAACAATACAATGAACAGGTTGATTCCAAGAATAAACCTATTCCTAGGGACAAATGGGAAGATGAGCAAAAGAAAGCTTATCAACTACATCAGAAAGCAAGATATTATCTTATTTGTGCTAGTTCTGAGAAGGAATATGAGAAATGCAAAAAGAATGAAAGTACCAAAGAAATTTGGGACTCATTGGCTTTGGCCTATGAGGGTACTTCCCAAGTGCAAGAAACTAAGGCTAGTATCTTGGTTAGACAATATGAACTCTTCAAAATGAAAGAGGGTGAAAGCATTAAAACTATATTTGGAAGATTCCAAACACTAGTTCATGGTCTAAAGGTTCTTAAGAAAACCTATACCACCGCTGATCACGTAAAAAAAATCTTAAGAAGCCTGCCAAAGAAGTGGAGACCTAAGGTCACGGCTATTCAAGAAGCCAAGGACCTGAATGTCTTGCGTCTTGAAGATTTTCTGAGCTCCTTGAGAGCTCATGAGCTTGAGTTGAAGAAGAACCTCCTAAGAAATCAAATTCTATTGCTATGAAATCTACAAACAAAGCATCCTCCTCCAAAGCACTTCAAGCTGAACTAGAAGCAGACGAAGGATCGTCTGATGAGAGTGGTGGAGACAGAGATGAAGAAATTTCCTTAATATCAAGGAAAATTCAACATATATGGAAAAACAAAGAAAGGTTCAGGAAGCAGTTCCACAAGAAGGACTCAAGGGAACGGAAAGATTCAAGAAATAAGAAGGACTACAAGGACAAAAGTCAAGTTACTTGCTACGAGTGCAAAAAGCCAGGACATTTCAAGTCTAAACGTCCACAACTCGAGAAAAAGAAACCAAGGAAAGGTGGTTTCAAAGGCAAGAAGAAGAAGGGTCTCATGGCAACATGAGATGATTCTGATTTTCGTCCGATGATGATGAGGAACAAACTAACATGGCTCTGATGGCTACCATAGGATTAGACAGTAAAGAAGAAGATGAAGAGGTAGATTCTAACTCATCTTCTGATATTCAAATAGCTTTTGATGAACTCTTAGATGAGTCTTCTAAGCTCAACATCGAGTATAAATCTTTGAAAAATAAATTCTCAAAACTTTCAAAAGAATTTCAAATACTCAATGAAGAGAATGAGAAACTCAAAGCTGAAAACCACCGTCTGGTGAGTGATAGCTCTAAGACTGAGGAAAACATTGAATATAACTCTTCAAAATATGAAGAGGGATTTCAAAGATTTCTTGTTGAGTGTGTTACACGAAGCAAACAAGCATCAATGATTTGGTGTGTAAGCCAAAATGGTAAAAAGGGTCTTGGTTACAAACCATAGGAACCCACGTTTCAAAACATGAATTTGAAATCCAAAGATACCAACAATCATAGTGACTGTCTGCTTTGTACTTTCTGCAATAAGAAAGGACACATAGGAAGTACTTGCTATGAACTGAAAAATAAGAAGGACAAGTTTCATTCTAGAACTAACAAAAGAGGACCCAAAAAGATTTGGGTACCTAAGGACAAGATTGTATATGTTGCAGATCTACTTAGCAACAGAGTTAAAACACCAGTCCTGGTACTTGGACAGTGGTTGTTCACGTCACATAATGGGAGAAAGGCGTATGTTCCAAGAACTCGAAATTAAAGAAAGTGGAACAGTGGATTTCGGAGGAAACTAAAAAGGTAAAATCATTGGAAGTGAAAAAGTTAGTGAGAAATTTCTACCTTCAATTGATAATGTTTTACTTGTTGATGGCCTGAAGCATAACCTACTAAGTGTAAAGTCAATTATGCGATAGTGGTTATGATGTTGGCTTCAGTGATAATGCTTGTATAGTCAAGAGCAAGAAAGATGAATCCATTTTCTTTAAAGCAAAGAGAAAGAACAATATTTATAAAATTAAAATTTCTGAGTTGGCAAATCAAAATGTCGAGTGCTTTTTGTCAGTTGATGAAGAGCAATGGACTTGGCACAAAAGATTGGGTCATGCCAGCTTGAGGTTAATCTCAAAGCTTAACAAGAAAGAACTTGTTAGAGGCTTACCAAATCTTAGGTATCAATCTGATGCTCTTTGTGAAGCATGCCAAAAAGGGAAACAAACAAAATCCTCTTTTGAATCCAAAAATATTGATTCCACCTCAAGGCTACTTGAGCTTTTGCATTTAGATTTATTTTGGTCCAACCAGAACTGCATCTTTGTCTGGAAAGAAATATGGACTTGTAATTGTTGATGACTATACTAAATGAACATGGGTAAAATTATTTGCACACAAGGATGAGTCGTTTATAATGTTTTCTGTTTTCAGGAAACAAGTGCAAAATGAAAAAGGTTTTTGTATTAAAACAATTAGAAGTGATCATGGTGGAGAATTTGAAAATGAACAATTTCAAAACTTCTGTGAAAGCATGGCATCTCTCACAATTTTTCATCACCTAGAACACCACAACAAAATGGTGTTGTAGAAAGGAGAAATAGATCCCTTCAAGAAATGGCAAGAACCATGATTCACGAAACTAATGTTGCAAAGCACTTTTGGGCAGAAGCAGTTAACACTGCATGTTATATTCAAAATAGAATCTATATTATACCTATTTTGAATAATACTCCATATGAATTGTGGAAAGGAAGAAAACCCAACATTTCATATTTTCACCAATTTGGGTGTGACTGCTTTGTTCTCAATACAAAGGACAGTCTTGGAAAATTTGATTGAAAATCACACAAAGCTATCTTTTTGGGATATTCTGAACACTCTAAAGCTTATAGAGTATATAACAAAGAAACATTAATTGTTGATGAGTCTATGCATGTGAGATTTGATGATAAGAAGCCTGACAATGAAACATCAAAGCTGGATGAGATCTTTGCAGATATGCAGATAAGCAAAAAAATAGATGATAGTGTCACAGGTGCTGACTCTAATTCTATGTCTAGTGACAAGACTCAAGAAAAGGCGACAACAGACTGGAAGTTCAAAACTCATCACTCAAAGGACTAGGTCATTTGTGAACCAAGTGATAGAATTAGAACAAGATCAACTCTTAGGAAATACTCTAACTTTGCATTGCTATCAGAAATAGAGCCCAAGACAATTGATGAAGCACTAACAGACGATGGATGGATACTTGTTATGCAAGAAGAGCTCAATCAATTTCAGAGAAATGATGTTTGGAAGCTTGTGCCTCCTCCAGAGGATAAGCAAACCATTGGAACCAAGTGGGTTTTCAGAAACAAACTTGATGAAGATGACAAAGTGGTAAGAAATAAAGCTAGACTTGTTGCTCAAGGGTATTCACAAGAGAAAGGTATAGACTATGAAACCTTTCCTACTATAGCTAGACTTGAAGCAATTAGAATATTATTATCATTTGTTGCACATCATGGCATTACTTTATATCAAATGGATGTAAAAAGTGCATTTTTAAATGGTTTTATAAATGAGGAAGTGTTTGTAAAACAACCACTTTGATTTGAAGATATTGCTTATCCAGAGCATGTCTTCAAACTTAAAAAGGCTGTCTCTGGTCTTAAACAAGTCCCAAGAGCTTGGTAAGATAGATTGAGTTCCTTTTTAATGTCAAATGGTTTTGAAAGAGGACAAGTGGACGCCACACTCTTTAGAAAATCATCTAAAAAGCATTTTATTATAGTTCAAATATATGTTGATGATATTATCTTTAGTGCTACTAACGAATCTCTTTGTGAGGAATTCTCTAAGCTTATGAAATGAGTTTGAAATGAGTATGATAGGAGAATTAAAATTCTTCCTTGGTATTCAAATCAAGCAATGTCAAGATGGAACCTATATCCATCAGACTAAATATGTAAAAGAACTCTTAAAGAAGTTCAAGCTTGAGGAAACCAAACCAATGAGCACACCAATGCATCCAACATGTGCTCTCGGCAAAGATGAATCTAGTAAAAAGGTAGACTAAAAGGTATATAGAGGCATGATTGGTTCACTCGTTTATCTTACTGCCTCAAGGCCTGATATTATGTTTAGTATGTGCTTATGTGCAAGATTTCAATCTGACCCTAAAGAATCTCATTTAACTGCTGTCAAGAGAATCTTTAGGTATCTCAAATGAACGACTAACCTTGGTTTACTTTATAAGAATTCAGAAAATTACAAGTTAGTAGGTTTCTGTGATGCTGACTTTGCTGGAGATAGAATTAAAAGGAAGAGCACAAGTGGCGGCTGCCAATTTCTTGGAGCAAACCTTATCTCGTGGTCCAGCAAAAGACAAAGCACAATTGCACTATCAACAGCAGAAGCTGAGTACATATCTACTGCAAGTAGTAGCTCACAACTTCTATGGATGAAGTATCAGCTTGAGAACTATCAGATTAAAGAGAGTAACATTCATATATACTGTGATAATACCTCTGCAATATATTTGACTAAAAATCCTATTTTGCATTCATGTGCTAAATATATTGAAATTAAACATCACTTCATTAGAGACTATGTTTAGAAAGGGATACTTGAAATTAAATTTATTGATAGTGACCATCATTGGGCAAATATCTTTACAAAACCCCTTGCTAAAGATAGATTCAACTTTATAAGAAAGAACTTGAATTTTCATCTTATAAAGGAATATGTAACACCCTAATTCAATTTTCACATCGAATCATAACATTTTATACATTATCAGATATCGACACAAGGATAAATTAAACTCGATAGAACACAAGTCATAAGTCATAATACAATCATAAATCATAAAGGTTACAAAAGGTAAGGTCCATAAGCCCACATATATCACTTAAACAAAATACATAAAACTAGCGGATAAGCAATCCCTTCAGTTAGTCAATCTTCTGCACCTGCTTATCTGAAACAATTAAATGAATGGGTGAGATTAATAAATCTCAGTGAGTCCTCCACGGACCCCTCACCTCACTTGCCTCCTTAAAACATAATGTCCAAGTTAGGCAAATGTAATAGTAATTTCCAAGTCACATTTATACCTCTAACATATCTATACAAACATCTATTCAGTATTGCTTACAAACAAGTCACAAATCATAATCACAAAGGATGTACCCACTTGGTGCCACTCAATAGCCCAAGAAAAGAGTGAGAGCTATTCAATTATATACCGCTCCACCAAGGGGTCCTCGTCAGTGGAAAAACCCTATATAACCAAAAACGAGTTGCCATGCAATTGCAAACACCCTCAGCTTCAACCAAACTCAATCATAAATCATTAACTCATACCAAATCACAAGTCATTATCAAATTGTGTATAGCTCTAACACATTCCTCATAATCTCATATAAAGATACATAAGAGTAATACCTAAGCATAACAAGCATATTAGCATGTTTAAGGGAGTCAAATGGTCCAAAACTAAGCATTTTAAGCCTAGGAGACAGATTAAAACATGGTCTGGCCGTGCTGCATAACACGGCCGTGCCAGGCCTTCTGCAGAATTTCTGTAGCAGAGCATCAACTTCGGGAATTTTGCTAACATATCAAACGAAGTCGGAATTGGGCAAACGACCACTCATTGGAAAGCTTAGGATGACTAGTTTATGAATATAATTTTTATTTTGGAAGATAACCATCACATTAGTGCAGTTTTAACAAACAATCCACTGGTGTCAGAAAACAGGACAGCATTCATACCTGAACTTGTAAATTCTATATCTAATTCAATTCGTAACATTTTCAAGTGATTCTTGTGCCTAAAATGAAGCCCCTCATATCTAGTTTACACAGAAACAAAAATCATTTCAATCCAAGGTCGATAAAGAGAGTTATACTCGAAATACCAGAGGCAGTCTTAACATGCATGTCCACTAGGTTGTAACCCAAACTTCTACTAAGTTCAACATCAAACCCTCACTCAAAAATCTCCATCTTAGACCAGCTAAGCCACATGCAAAGGGAAATAAAAACCCTAATGGGGGTCTTATTGGTTGCCCACCACCTAAAGGAGAAGAACTCACCAACAGCAAAGAGAAGAAGATGGAAGCTTGCACAATCCCTAGTTCTTTCTTCCCCCAAATTCGAGCTCCCCTTGCTAGCACTTAGTACAGCTCTCAAACTTCCACAAATCAGAAGGTGGTGGCTCAAATCTTCCTCTTCAACTAAGTAGGGGCAGCAGTTTCTTGGCTTTCTTCCCTTTCTCTCCACCTCTCCAAGCCCTAGCACAAGCTTGTCTTCCTTTTCTTTCTTAACCAGAAATTTTCGAGAGAGAAGGGAAAAATGGGGCTGGTTTCGAGCCCTAGGGGATTAAGGGGTGTTGGGACGTGATTTTACTCTCTTACCCTCACTTACGTCTTAGTTTTACTCTTATGCCTACTAGATACACCCCTCTCATTGTAAGTTACACCCTACATAATCTATTACATCTTTAATCACATAATATATAGATTCTAATTTTTAAGGGACTAACTAGTCAAATTAAACAAGTTGAGCGAATTAAATAAATACTATAATTTTTTTTTTCAATCTATGCAAATTAGATATATTTGATGGGACGTTACATTACTCCCCACCTTTTTAAGATTTTTGCCCTCAAAAATTAGATGCACATACCTAAGGAAATAGATATGGATATGCTTTCCGCATCTCTTCTTCCACCTCCCAAGTAGCTTCCCCCGGAGTGGATCCTTCCCAAATGACTTTAACCATAGGAATGCGTTTGTTCCTTAGTGCCTTAGTGTCCCGATCGACGATTTGGACCGGCATAGGTTGGTACGTTAGGTCCGATCTTATTTGTACAGACTCATGAGCCAAGGGTTGGAAAGGATCAGGAATGTATCTTCGGAGTTGTGACACATGAAACACGTTGTGCAAATTGGACAAGGAGGGAGGAAGCGCGAGTTCATACGCAACAGAACCAACTCGACTCAGGATTTGAAAAGGTCCGATGTAACGAGGATGCAACTTTTTGGCCTTTAGTGCTCTACCAAAACCTAATGTAGGAGACACTTTCAAAAACACATGTTCGCCCTCTTCAAATTCAAGTGGTCTAGATTTTAAGTCCGCGTAACTCTTTTGTCAACTTTGAGCGGTCTTAAGTTTATCCCTGATCATCCGAATCTTATCCGTTGTCTCCTAAACTAGGTCGGGACCTATCAATTTCCTTTCCCCGACTTCATACCAGCACAAAGGTGTCCTACACTTCTGCCCATAAAGGGCTTCATAAGGAGCCATCCCTATGCTCGAATGATAGCCATTATTATAAGCGAATTCAGCCAAAGGTAGATAATCAATCCAACTTCCTCCATCCTCTAAGACACATGCTCTAAGCATGTCCTCTAAGGTTTGGATGGTCCTCTCAGTCTGACCATCAATCTGGGGGTGGTATGCGGTGCTAAGGTTCAACCTAGTTCCCAAAGCTTGCTGAAAAACTTCCAAAATCTAGGGGTGAATTTGGGATCTCTATCCGAGACGATGCTCGTAGGGACCCCGTGGAGCTTGACTATTTCCTGGATGTAGACTTTTGCTAGCTTAGAGGTGGAGTACGTAGTCTTAACAGGTATGAAGTGAGCTGATTTTGTCAATCGGTCCACAATCACCCAAATTGAGTCATGACCTGCTTGGGTACGAGGTAATCCCGCAACGAAGTCCATGGATATACCTTCCCACTTCCACTCAGGTATTTCTAGGGGCTGGAGCATGCCAGAAGGTTTCTGATGTTCAATCTTGGTTTTTTGACACACTAGACATCGGGCTACAAACTCAGCTATATCCGTTTTCATCCCCGGCCACCAATATCGGTGTCTGAGGTCATGATACATTTTGGTTTTACCGGGATGGACTGTGAATCCGCTCCTATGAGCTTCTTCTAAAATTTGCCACTTAAGTTATGAATTTTTAGGGACACAGATTCTATGTTGAAACAGGATAGTTCCCTCGTTGTCTATGGAGAAGTCGGGCTGATTCTTCCTAGTTTGCAATTCTTCATCCAAGAGTTGAGCTTGCCTAATCTGAGACTTGAGGTCACAACTGATTTACAATTGTTGCACTAGAAGACTATAACCAGTAGAGAAGGATTCTAAGGTTAAGTCTCTAAAGGACTCCAACAACTCTAATTCCTTAATCATTAAGGATGATATTTGAAGGGACTTCCTACTCAAAGCATTGGCGACCACATTCGCCTTGCCTGGGTGATATTACAGCTCAAAATCATAATCCTTGAGGAGTTCTACCCACCTTCTTTGTCTCATGTTGAGTTCCTTTTGATCAAAGAGATATTTCAAACTTTTATGATCACTAAAGACCTCAAACCGGGCACCATACAAATAGTGCCTCCAAATTTTTAAGGCAAAAAAAATTGCCGCGAGTTCCAAATCATGAGTTGGGTAGTTCTCTTCATGAGGTTTCAATTGTCTTGAAGCATAAGCTACCACCTGCCCACCTTGCATAAGCACACATCCTAATCCCTTAATCGAAGCATCACTATACACTTCAAACCCTAATAATGGATCCGGAATAATCAGTACCAGAGCAGTGGTCAGTCTAATCTTGAGCTCTAAGAAGCTATTCTCACAACTATTACTCCATACAAACGGCTGCCCCTTACGGGTTAGCCTCGTTAGCGGAAGTGCTAACTGGGAGAACCCTTTGATGAATCTCCTATAATACCCAGCTAGACCCAAAAAGCTTCGAATTTCAGTAATAGTGGTTGGCCTTTCCCAATCCAGCACTGCTCGTACTTTATCGAGGTCAACCAACACTCCTACGTGTGAGATCACATGTCCTAGAAACTTTACTTCTTCTAACCAAAACTCACACTTGGAAGGTTTTGCAAACAATATCTTTTGCCTAAGGGTATCTAGCACGATCCTAAGATGTTCCGCGTGCTCCTGGGAGCTTTTAGAATAAATCAGAATATCATCAATGAAAACCACCACAAATTTATCAAGAAAAGGCCCTAGAATTTGATTCATGTAGCTCATGAACACGGCGGGAGCATTGGTTAACCCGAAGGGCATAACCAAATACTCGTAGTGGCCGTACCGGGTTCTAAAAGCGGTTTTGGGAACATCTTTGGCCTTAACCCGAATTTGGTGGTAGCCAGACCTTAGGTCAATCTTGGAAAAGTTTGAAGCTCCCCTAAGTTGATCTATGAGATCGTCTATCCGGGGAAGCAGGTACTTATTTTTGATGGTCACCTTATTAATCTACCAATAGTCCACACACAGTCTCATACTACCATCCTTCTTCTTAACTAACAATACAGGTGCTCCCCAAGGGGAGGCACTAGGTCTGATGAACTGCTTGGATATCAATTCCTCCAATTGGGATTTGAGCTCTTTAAGTTCTGCTGGTGACATCCTATACGGAGCTATTGATATTGGTCCCATCTCGGGGATTAAATCTATTGAAAACTCAATCTCCCTCTCGGGAGGTAGGGACATCACCTCTTCAGGAAACACATCTAAGTATTCGTTTACGACCGGGACAGTGATCAAATCTAGTCCAACCTCTAAAGATGAAGATAGTAGCAGAACATAGCTGAAATACTCCTTTCCTAAGCATTGGTTTAGTCGAGCAACACTGGCCAGCACATCAGGATGAATATTCTTTTGGGGAGATTGTAAATCAGCAAATTCTATGGTTTTACAATAACAATTCAAAACGACTTGATTAGCCGCAAGCCAATCCATCCCCAAAATAATATCCATACCTTCCAAAGGTAGACACACTAGATTGACCTTAAATACTCTTCCCTGTATTTCGAGAGAACAATTCTCGCATTGAAGGGAAGTAGGAATGCTGCCCTCAACGGGGGTCAAGACATTCAAGGGAACTAGTAATGAAGTATGTGGCAACTCTAACCTTACAAAACATTTGTAGGAAACGAAAGAATGGGTAGCACCAGAATCATAAAGAACAATAACAGGCTGCTCATTCAAGAGACACGTACTTTTCATCAGACCGTCCGTACCCTTTGCCCTCTTGGCATCTAAGGCAAACACACGCCCTTGGTTAGGTTCACCATTTCTCGCTGCTTCTCTTTTTTCACCTTTCTTTTGAGTGCGGGACAATCATTGGTAAAATGACCCTTTTCCTTACAGTAGAAGTAGTAGTCCTTGCCCAAGCACTCCCCTCTATGGTACCTACCACAAGTGGTACAAGTTTTCAATTTGTCGGTGTCGGATGATTGAGCTTGCTTTCCTTTGCTGAAGTTGCCCTTTTGTTTTGGGGGTTGGCTAGTCTTACGGTCTTCATTCCTTTTCTTCCATTTCTCTTGTCTCTCATCCATTACCTCCTTCAAACTTATCTCTGCCACCAAGCTTTGGTGCACTAGAGTGGCATAGTCATTAAACTTAGTCTGGGACAAACTGTTTCGAATTTCAGCCCTCAAACCCCATTTAAATTGGTCAATTTTCCAAGTCTCATCGGGAGCATAGGTGGCCCAGGGAGCATACCGAGCCAACTCTTCAAATTTCATCACATACTCCCTAACTGTCTTATCTCCTTGCTTGCAGTCTTGGAACTCCCTATGTTTTTGCTGCCTAATGGCTTCGGGAACATATTTGTCGAGGAAGGCCTTGCGGAAGTTTGCCCAAGTAAGGGGTGTATGAGCAGCTTGGAGATGAGCTTTCTCTCCTCTCCACCAATGTTCGCCTCCTCTTTCAAAGATCTCGAGTAGCATTTATTACTTTTTGTTCTTGATCAAGAGGGAACCACCTGAAACCCCCCTTCCATCTCATCCAGCCAATACTGAGCTTTGGTGGGGTCTAAGGCACCGACAAAGGTGGAAGGTTTCAGCTTGAGAAAGTTAAGGAAATTCCCGTCAACTGCATGCGGAGGTTGTGAAATTTGCTGCTGTATTCTTTGTTGCCGTAGTAAGTGCCAATTGATTGGTTGCTACTGCTTGAGTTTGAATTGCCTGTAGTATTCCCTGCATGATGTTGTCATTTTGTCCCGGTGGGTCATTAGGGTCAGCAGCGTTCCTCCTAGGCCTACCGCGTCGTCCAGCACCTGAGGCCATAATTCTGCATAAAATGCACAAAGCATTGAGTTGATCAGGCTCAATATCTCATAGCATAATAAGGAGAAATATAACAACAGTTTCTAACAACACGTTAAGCAGTTCCTAGCTATTCCACAATCCGATAAGAATCGAACTACTCTGATACCATAATGTAACACCCTAATTCAATTTTCACATCGAATCATAGCATTTTATACATTATCAGATATCGACAGAAGGATAAATTAAACTCGATAGAACATAAGTCATAAGTCATACATAATACTTGTCTTACGAGTTTTAGTACATCACTTAAGACTCAAAATACAATCATAAATCATAAAGGTTACAAAAGGTAAGGTCCATAAGCCCACATATATCACTTAAACAAAATACATAAAACTAGCGGATAAGCAATCCCTTCAGTTAGTCAATCTTCTGCACCTGCTTATCTGAAACAATTAAATGAATGGGTGAGATTAATAAATCTCAGTGAGTCCTCCACGGACCCCTCACCTCACTTGCCTCCTTAAAACATAATGTCCAAGTTAGGCAAATGTAATAGTAATTTCCAAGTCACATTTATACCTCTAACATATCTATAAAAACATCTATTCAGTATTGCTTACAAACAAGTCACAAATCATAATCACAAAGGATGTACCCACTTGGTGCCACTCAATAGCCCAAGAAAAGAGTGAGAGCTATTCAATTATATACCGCTCCACCAAGGGGTCCTCGTCAGTGGAAAAACCCTATATAACCAAAAAAGAGTTGCCATGCAATTGCAAACACCCTCAGCTTCAACCAAACTCAATCATAAATCATTAACTCATACCAAATCACAAGTCATTATCAAATTGTGTATAGCTCTAACACATTCCTCATAATCTCATATAAAGATACATAAGAGTAATACCTAAGCATAACAAGCATATTAGCATGTTTAAGGGAGTCAAATGGTCCAAAACTAAGCATTTTAAGCCTAGGAGACAGATTAAAACACGGCCTGGCCGTGCTGCATAACACGGCCGTGCCAGGCCTTCTACAGAATTTCTGCAGCAGAGCATCAACTTCGGGAATTTTGCTAACATATCAAACGAAGTCGGAATTGGGCAAACGACCACTCATTGGAAAGATTAGGATGTCTAGTTTATGAATATAATTTTTATTTTGGAAGATAACCATCAGATTAGTGCAGTTTTAACAAACAATCCACTGGTGTCAGAAAACAGGACAGCATTCATACCTGAGCTTGTAAATTCTATATCTAATTCAATTCTTAACATTTTCAAGTGATTCTTGTGCCTAAAATGAATCCCCTCATGTCTAGTTTACACAGAAACAAAAATCATTTCAATCCAAGGTCTATAAAGAGAGTTATACTCGAAATACCAGAGGCAGTCTTAACATGCATGTCCACTAGGTTGTAACCCAAACTTCTACTAAGTTCAACATCAAACCCTCACTCAAAAATCTCCATCTTAGACCAGCTAAGCCACATGCAAAGGGAAATAAAAACTCTAATAGGGGTCTTATTGGTTGCCCACCACCTAAAGGAGAAGAACTCACCAACAGCAAAGAGAAGAAGATGGAAGCTTGCACAATCCCTAGTTCTTTCTTCCCCCAAATTCGAGCTCCCCTTGCTAGCACTTAGTACAGCTCTCAAACTTCCACAAATCAGAAGGTGGTGGCTCAAATCTTCCTCTTCAACTAAGTAGGGGCAGCATCTTCTTGGCTTTCTTCCCTTTCTCTCCACCTCTCCAAGCCCTAGCACAAGCTTGTCTTCATTTTCTTTCTTAACTAGAAATTTTCGAGAGAGAAGGGAAAAATGGGGCTGGTTTCGAGCCCTAGGGGATTAAGGGGTGTTGGGACGTGATTTTACTCTCTTACCCTCACTTATGTCTTAGTTTTACTCTTATGCCTACTAGATACACCCCTCTCATTGTAAGTTACACCCTACATAATCTATTACATCTTTAATCACATAATATATAGATTCTAATTTTTAAGGGACTAACTAATCAAATTAAACAAGTTGAGTGAATTAAATAAATACTATAATTTTTTTTTCAATCTATGCAAATTAGATATATTTGATGGGATGTTACAGAATACGTGTTTAATTTGAATATATATGTGCCTCTGATTTTTGTGCCTCTGAAATGTCTATATTTGATTGCATATGTGCCTCTATTTTCATGTGTGCCTCTGTTTTCATATATGCCTCTATTTTTAAGTATGCGTCTGTTTTTGACATGTGCCTCTGTTTTAGTTATAGCGTTTGTTTTTTTTTTAATATACCTCTGTTTTATATATATTCATTATTCATTATTTAATTATTTATTCTTATTTGCATCATTTGTTGTTGTTAACTGTTTATATTCATGTAAGTCAGTTACAAGTTCCCTTTGGGAATCTTGGTGTACACATGTCTCTCTGAGACTGGTTTATGCATTAGTGGCTGAGATTTACTCTCATTGAGTCATTATTGTTTTTACTGCCTGAGGATAGTTTTACTGCGCCTCTTTATTGCTTTACTTGACACGTTTCATTTATGAAACGACAAATTTTTTAATTCATTTATTTTGAAAACTAAACAAGGCGGTTTGCCTTCTTCAACACGTTTATTTCCCACTCACCCCACTCACTTCACCCACTACTCACACTATCTCTCTCTGAGAAGCCACACTCTTGAAACCCTAAACCTCTATCTCGCTACCTGCTCTCTGTATCTCTCTGCTTCTCTGCAATGGTCGTTCCACAGCAAGTTGTATATAGTCCTGAACCAGAACCCCAACCTACTATGGCGAACTTCGAGCAACACCAACTGAAGGTGATGTGTGAACATCAAGTGGACTTCAAAGATTTGGCTGATAATGGGTATGCATTCAAAACTGATTTTGCTGATATAGGAATCATTGATTTCTTCTGCATGGAGAACTTCCCCGTCTATCAAGAACTAGCGAAGGAATTCTGGATGTATGCTAAATGTAAAGACAACACCATCCACAGCTACGTTCAAAGGAGAAACATTGTGATAACTCAGGATATAATTTCTGATGTTATCAAATGTCCTAATCTGGAAGAGTAATTAAGGATTACTGGGAAAACGAGTATGGTGGAATGGATACCATCAATGATACAATCTTTGAGAAGCCTGGTGGTTCAAAGGCCAAGGATATGAAAAACAAGTTCAGGGTGCTCTTCAAGATCATCATGAACTGCATAGTGCCAAAATGCAGTGCTGTGGACACCATGGCGATGACCACAAGTTCATCATGTGGCATTACGAGGTTAAATCCAAACTCAATATGCCAAGTCTCATCTTTAACCACCTGCGCAGAAACGTTATGTTCTCCAGGAAAGGAAATAACTTGAACATACCCTATGGAAGGATGATTTCTGCAATTTTGGATAATCAAGGCTTGATTAGGCATCTTCAAGGGCTAAATACTGAAGAAGCTGGAGTTGCACTCCAAACCATGAATATACCAACCTTCAACAGTGATAACTTGGAGAGGATGAGAGAGTTTTATCTTTAGAAATTATTGCTGAAATCCAGAAGGAAGAGGAAGCTGCTGCCAAGCCCACTAGGAAGGGAAAGGGGAAGATTACTGAGGTTGCCTCTCTTGAGTCTACCAAAAGAGTAACAAGGAGTACTGGTATTTCGATTGGCTCCCATGCACCTTCACTGGTCCCACCAGTGAGACCTGCCTTCATGCCCTTAGCAATGCCAGAAGAAATAGAAGAGAAGAAGGTTGGAGTTGATGAGATGACTAAAAAATCTCAAGAGGAATGCTGCTTATTCCATGAGGATCTTAGGCAGAAAAGGCTTCAGGATGAAGCCTCTGCTGCTGCAACTGCTCCTTTTGTGGTTGCCTCCACCACTACTGCTACCGCAACCACCACAAAGTTGAAGAGATTAACTAAGTTGGCTGATCTCCTTACTACTAAGAAACCAAAGGTACTTGACCAAGTTGTTAATCCTCTCAAACTCTACCTTTAAACACCATTCCTCCCATCCAACCATCAAAACCTATTCCTACTCCACAACCTTCTAAATATGTTCCTTCTCCCAAACCTTTTAAACCTTCACCTCCTAAAAAGTCTTTGCCTCCTTTACCCTCTGACTCCTCTTCATCTGATGATGATAAAGAAGATTATGTCCCATTGAGACAGAGATAGAGACCTGTCTTAATTCCTTACATTGATCCCCTCTCTGTTGCCCACCCAACAACAACCACTACTGCACCTATATCTTTACCATAACCCACGCCAATTCCTTCACCTCAACCACAAACAACTACGACAACACACCACGACCAGAACTCACTAAAACTCCATCACCACAACCTAAACCTACCACTCCTCCACCTAGTCATAAATCACCTCCATTAGTTCAACCTGACCTAAACCTACCATCACATCTTGAAACAGAACCTGAACCTATTATCGAGGAACCACAATCCCCTACACCTGGCTCTGATATGATCTGTGATGTTCAACCCCTCACTACCTTACAACCCCTTGCTATACTACTACCTTCACCACCACAAATCCCTTCCCCACCTCATTCACTATTTACACTTTGAGCAGAGATCTACTAAAGAACTAATTGTAGATGATGACCTGGTCATTGCTGCTATAATTACTGCTGAAGTAGTTCAAGAACTTGAACTGGAAAATGATAATGTAACCATCATTGATCCACCAACCCTGCGGCCCCTGCTCCAGTTGTTCAAATTGGGTGTGAACCTCCTCCCAACCATTGGCGGTAGTAGTTGTGCCTCCTAATCCACGCCTCTTTGCTAGATATGAGGTGTTCAAGGCTAAGAGGACTTTTGAGCTAGATATAGAGAAATACATTGAAGAAGACATAATGGATGGTGTTGGATCTGCTTTGGCTCTGGAAGCCTTCATGGATAACTAGTACTTTGTGAACTTTTGGTTTAAGAAACACAAAAGGGATCAACTTGAGAGAAACAGAAGACTCTTAACTGCTTCTGCTTAGAGGGTACCTCAAAGGGTTGTAACCGTTGCTGTTTAGGAACCAGAACCTGCTCTCATACCTCCACCTGCCCCTGTTCCTCCACTTGCACCAGAACCAGTAACTCCTCCTCCTGCTTCAACTACAATGGTGACTCAACCTTACATGCAGTGCCTTACGCATCCACCAGTCATTCTGTTGTTGTCCCTAAAGAGGTCTTGGACTGTAACACCCGTATTTTTACGATACGTTATTTAGCGTTATTATAATAGATTTTTGTCGTATTTATAATAAGCAATTTCTTGTTCCCTAAGTAAGTGAATTAATTAAATCAAGATCAAACTATATTTGAGAATTAATATTTTATATTAATTCACGGTTTGAATATCGTCGAAAAATTCTAACGAAGTTTCGTCGCGTTTCGAATCACCGGGTAGTTTTTATCCGCGAATAAAATTTTAAATGAACACCGATTTCGATGAAAATCGAATCGTAACTTGTTGAGATTATTTTTGAGTGTTTTAGATTGTTTTTATTATTTATGATAATAAAATATCACGCGGTGAATTAATTTCTCGCTAAATTGATTTTCGCGATTTTATCGGCGGGTAATTAATCGATAACGCGGTTAATCTACGCCGTGTTTTTAGTACCCTTAGACTCTAGGACTAGAGGGTAATCATGAGAGAAGGGAGATTAGATGTTTTAGACTAGTTGATTTGATTAGCATCTTACTTTATGGAGTTTAGGTGTCACACTTTTGGTGACTAATTGTTTGTTTAATTTTTTTTTCTTATCCCTTTTTTTCCCTTCATCAACAGGACCCCCACCCCTTTTTACTCTCACTCTCATTTATCACTCACATTCTTTATTTAATTGGTTTCCAAGTGATTAATAATTGTTTTATTAAGTTTTAATTCCTTGCCTTTTATTGGAAGCATCATAATGTGACCCCCCTTTTTCTACCCCTCATTTCTTTTTCTTCTCTTCTTCTTGTTCAAGTGGAGGAAAGCAAGCAAGCTAAGTTTCCATGGCTTCTCACCCACTCCTTCCATGCAAGATTCCTCTTTATTTCTTCCATCTTCTTAGCTCCTAGTTCTTCTTCTTCTTGCTACCATCCTTCCCATCCTAGAAGTAAGTATGGAGACCCATTTTCTTGCCCCCCTTATTCAGCCCAAATCGTGGGGTATATGTATATATGCATAGGATTGAGTTTTCTTGCTTTTAATCTTGATTTATGTCTTGTTTATCACTTGATAATGATCAATGGAAGGTATGAGCACAATATCCCCAATTTTATTGAACCCTAGGTGCATGGCCTAAGGATTTGGGATTTGTGTGATTTTCCTTGTGAATCTTTTAAATTTGATTGTGTTTCTTGCTTCCTAGTGGTTGATAATGTTATTGTACTTGTTAGAATTTAACCTGAATCACAGAATTGTTGTGTTGTTGAGGAATCCTATTCTTGAAGAGCATAAAAAAATTGAGTTTGAGCTTGATGAGTGCCTATGTTTTGATAATTGATTAGTTGGTGATCCTTGTTTCTTGGTTAGTATAATTGTGTTGTGATTGTTGAAATGGTTGAATCAAGGGAGTTAGTAAAATTTGATTGAAAACCTTTGTTCTTGAGAGACTTGAAAACATTTTTGGGACTTGATTAAACTTTTCCTTGAGCTATAGTTTGTTATGTTGTGAAAGGAATTTCAAATGAATTGGTGTTGTTTAATTGTTTTGATAAGTTTGGAAATTGTCTCCAATTTTGGGTGTGAGTGCCGCGAGTCCTATGGAGCGTAAGGAAGGAAAATTTGTTTGCAAAATTGTTTTTAATAGTTGTGTTGATATTTGTTTGAGGTTTGGAAAAATTAGGGAAATGGTTTGCTAATTTAAATTGAAGTCTTGCATTTAAAAAAAAAAAAGTGGGTCTTTGTTGTATAATCATGTATCCAAGTGTTAAATGATATGTTTTGGGTGATATTAAGACTATTGGTAGTTGTTTGATGATTATTTGAGTTATAGTTTTTGATTAGCATGTTTATCTTGTGATTTCATGATTTTTGGCCTACTCTTGAACTAGTGGAAGTATGGGTTAAAATTGTGAATTTTGTCTTAACGGTTAAATTGAATATTTTAGGTAATTTTAAGGTTTTTGGAATAGTTATGCATGAGTTAGCATAAGAGTTAGTTTATGTTTTGTGCAATATTTATGCTTGAAGGATTAGAGTGACATTTAGGACTTGATTTAGTTGTTCTTCAAATTCTTAGCATGATTATGGCCATGATTCTAGTGTTTTGAAAATGGTTTGTTTTGAAAGAACTCTTAAAACTCTTATTTTTGGAAATGTTTTAGTAAGTGATCTATGAAGCTTTGTGAATTGGTCTAATTGAAAGAACTCTTTGAGAACTCTTGTTTTTGAAAAGAAGATTTTAATTGTGAACTTAGATTTAATACTTGTATGTGATATGCTTTAGGCATTAGAAATATTATGAAAAGTGCTAATTGATTATGCTTATGCTTTAAGTTCAAGAAAGTAAGTGTTATGTGATTAGGTAATTTTCAAGAAAAGCGATTTTTGGTTCAAAACCCGTATTTTTCCAAGTAATTAGAAATTAAATTCTTGAGTGTATTATTGATTTGGAAAAATGTCTTGGAACATATTTGATTTAAAATTTCCTTATGTGTCTTAATTGTTGTATGAAGTTGTTGAAACTTGATGTTGATGCTTGAAAGTGTATTTGAAAATGATTTGGAGGTTGTCGTAGATATGAAAAGAAGATTTGCAAATATTTTTGAGGTGAAAAAGAGTTGGCCTAGGTGGTTTTTGGGAAGGAAATTTTGATTTATTAACTTGTATAAATGCTTGTATCAATATGTGTTTAGGCTTTGAAAAATTATGATTCCTTGCACGGTGTTACTTGAAGTTCAAGAGAGGTGTTTAGTTTCAAAACCTTATTCTTTTCAAATAAGTTTATGTTTCTAAGTTGTTATGTGTTATGTTACCTTTCCTAGAAGTGTTTTGATTTTAAAACTCCATTTATTTTCAAGTAGCTAATGATTTAAATGCTTGAGTGGATTTTTGGTTAGAAAAAGGGTAGGTTTGAGAGCTTAAGTTTAGTTAGAATTTATAGATTGTGCTAAGATGCTTGTGGTGATAGGAATTTTGAACTCGAAGATTGTGCAGCGTGGACGCGAAGCTTGCGGTGCTACGCTAGTTAGCATTTGTGGTAAGGGTGCTTCACATTTAATAGTTGCTCTAGTTTGTTAGCGTAAGGGCAACTTTTAGATACGATAGGAATTTAATTTCAAGTGTTTATGCGAAGAAGTCTGAGAACCTCAGGGTTCGAAGTGAGGGAGTCGTACCCCTTCGTTTCATTACTTAATTGATATACTGAGTATTTAGTGGGCTTGTCTGCAAGTGGTTGGCAGTTGTCCCCAACCCCCCCACACTTGTTTGTTCCTCTCTGTCAACTCGACTGAGTTGCAGCGGGATGGATTCTGTGATTGATGGTCGTGATATGATTGGTTGCGTTGATTGCTTATTACTGTTGGACTGAGTTGTATTGTATTAAGCTTTGCATGAATATATATTTAACTTGAGGTTGAATCATTATTCAAATTGTTTCTTGAATTATCGTATGCGGCGATTTATTCGTTGGAGTGCGAGAGTTTAGTCGAGTCGTCGAGTGTCGTGACGTTTTTGGAGTTTCAATCTGAACTACCAAGGGCGGTGTAGAAGTCCGAAGCTACGGCTGGGTGGTGAAAAAGCCCGAAGCCAAAGCTGGTGTTCAGTGGCTCGAACAACCAAGGGTGGTGTGGAAGCCCAATGCCACGGCTGAGGTGGTGTAGAAGCCTGAAGCCACGGCTGGTGTTCAATTGCTCAGTTGGCATCTGGTGGTGTAGAAGCCCGAAGCCACAGCTAGTGTTCAAATTACGCAGTGGGCGTCTGTGTTGTCAAGGAACTTAACCTGAATAACCCGGGTGGTGATGAAACCCAAGGCTACGGCTGGTATTTAGTGGATGGATCGACGTTGCTTTTCGGAATTGTCGAGAGTGTCTCAGGAGATATGAGTGGCGTTTTGAGAAATTGTACATCTTGTTATCTTTTGTTTTGTGATTTGTTATTTCTATGATTATTTGAGAAGTTGACCCTTTCCCGTGGTGCCTTCAATCTATGATGGTTACCCAGGCGATGGCGAGGACGCGGAGGACCCATTGGCGGGTGATGAGGAGGAGGAACCCTTTGAGGATCCAGGCAATGACTTTTATTTATCGTGATTGGTTGTTGCACGCTTGTATTTCGGATGGCTGTAGGATTTTGTTTATATTGTACAATTGTTGTGGTGACCAGTCAATCTTTTGGTGTTGTTCTATGTGTACTGCAGGGTAGACTGGTGGCATACTTTTGGAGCAACCCCCTGTGTGGATGTCTGCCGGGAGTACCCCGGGGTATGATTGTCCTCACGAGGATTCTCATACTTTAGGTGTATTTTCTTGCACATAGTTATGCACCGCTTTTATTTTGTATGCACTGATTATGTTTTGTATGTACTGGGCTGTCGTGCTTATATATATATATATATATATATTGTGTATGTGTTTCCAGTGCATAGTCTTGTGTCTTTAAGATTGCATCATGTTTCGAAACGCTGTGGCGACTCTGAGTGTGCTTTGCGGGCGCAGTGTTGTTTTAAAAAAATATATATATACCGCATTTTCTGAAGGACACGAGTACCATTTTTAAAATCCATCGCATACAGGTTTAGTTTTAGTTTAGTAGCGGTCCGAAAACGGGTCGTTACAACAATAGTTAACAAGAACCTTTTTCTACAATATTTCAATAATTAACAAGAACAATTTTGTAAAATTTTTCTACTCATTAAGTTATTTATTTATTTCTTAATTTTTGGGAAAAAATCTTAAATGTTATTTAATTTGAAATGGAGAGAGTAACAAACTATATTTATCTAGAAAATATTTTTCTAAAATGAGCAATTAAGATCTTAACCCACTACACCATGTAACCCCTAGGGTATAATATTTTTTGATTAAATAAAATAAATTATGATCTTAACCCACTACACCATGTAACATTTTTACAGCTCAATTCAAAGACAAGTTACCTTTAAAGGAGATTTTCTTTCTATATTCCCAACAACTTCATTCTCTTGCAAATTTAGTAAGCTACCAATAGCCTACATTGGAGGATGAAAAACAATGACATCCAAACCAAGAAGTGCACTTTGTCTTTCATTTCTATCAGACAAGAAATTGGATTTATATTATCTTCTCTTGATAAGAATATCACTGTCATGTTATGAAAGATAAAACATATACATGTTTTTTTGTGTCAAAACCGTGTACGAATCCACAAGTTCAAAACATGACCTGTTATGTTTTTAAGGAAAAAATGAAGAATCCAAAGCTTTTTGTTAAGGGTGCATCAAGAATAGATAGAACCCCACAACAAGAGTTGAACAAGACTTGTATAACCGTTGTTGCTTTCTTGAAAGCCTATTGTCGTCCAGGTTAGATTAATTACTAAATTATGAAAGCTTGTTAACTCAGATAAATATTGTTTTTATCTTAAAAAAATCTTTAGAGTTTACAAGTATCTATAGAGAAACTAGACAATATAGCTTCTGAAAAAGTTTAAATATCTTTTAATTCCTTATAAATATTTAAGTTTTTTCTTTTAGTCCTGTAAAATTTTTTGTTTATTTTTAGTCATTAAAATATATGAAAATTTTCATCTGGTCCTTGTTGTTTTGGTTTTAGTCCCTATAATTTTTGTTCATGTCGCTTTTAATCCTTGTAATATCTGGAATATATTGATTTTAATCCCTGAAATATAGACCATATAAAGACTAATTCGAAGATGAACAAATATTACAAGGTCTAAAGTAAAACAAGGACTAAAAGCAAAATTTTTGATGACAAAGACTAAAAACAAACAAAAAGCTTTACGGAACTAAAAGCAAAAATTAATATATTTGTAGGGATGAAAGACATATTTAAGTGTTCTGAATATGTGAAGGTGTAGAAGCTAATTTCAAATTATACGTGAGAAGTTAGTATTAGAAGACTCATACTCATAGCAAGATTAATTCAATTTTTCTTTTTTCCATTAGTACTTTTTGAACAGCTTATCCAAACTGGCACTATGCTTTGTAATAGGCAAGCATGCATGCATATTAAGTACTTATACCATCTGCCTTAAATAATCACCTTTCTTGTAATGTTATTTACAGTTAGATATTCAACTGCTTTATGTTATCAACCAAGCAAGAAGCCAGAGTTTTGCAGCTCAAAATCTCTAGGTGTTATAACATGTGAATATCTATGAGATATGGCTTATTGACATTGGAGTCTTATAATGTGTTTATGTGTGTCAATATATATGCACTAGTAGAACTGAAAGATTACAGTATAATTATGCTTGTGTGGATCTTTATAAAACCATCATAGAAAACATTCACTCCTTGTGTGATTTTAAGTTATACTAGTTGTGACATTATGTGATGATGCTTCCTTTCTTTTGTGTTGCAACAGTTTGCTGCTAGATTGAACCCTCCATCCAAAACCACCATGGCTTCATGCTGCACAATTATGCTTGGCATCATTATACTTTGTTGCTATGCAATTGAGGCTCAACCAGTGGAAACAGCAAAGTTGCTTGTAAATGCTTCAAATGCATCAGGAAGGCCAATCCCAGACACCTTTATGGGAGTTTTCTTTGAGGTTTAGCTATCAATCTACATTTTTTGAGATTGTTTCATTTTTTTTTATTTTTATTATTATTTTTTTTAATCTCATCTCATGTTACCTTTACCTCTCTCCTTCAATGTTACTTAAACACTTTTCTTGTTTGATGGATTATAAACTTACCAACATCTTGATTTATATATTTCTTTTTTGTAGGAGATAAATCATGCTGGTACTGGAGAATTATGGGCAAAGCTAGTGAGTAACAGAGGTCATTTCTAATTACACCCCCTAAACTTCTATTCTTCTTCCACTATGGTTCAGTTGGTTCAGACTTAAATGTTTTGAAGGTGTTGTTTTTGTTAAAGACATAGTTTAGTGTTTCAGGTTTTGAAGCTGCGGGACAAAATGTGCCCTCAAATATATATCCTTGGTCAATTATTGGAGATGAATCATCCATACTTGTATCGACTGACGAACCTCGCGCTTTAAGTGCAACAAGATTGCGCTGAGGATGGAGGTACTTTGTGACAGCCACAATTTCTGTCTACCTGGTGGTGTTGGCATCTCCAATCCTGGTTTTTGGGGCATGGTGAGACTTAATACCTCATATCATGTTCATATCCTTCAATTTCTTTCCTTTTCGAAGTTTTTCCTTCCATTATATGACTACCAAATCCTAAAAGAAAATAAGAATGAAATGCAAAACCCTCTCTTATAATGTCAAAATTTAATATATGCAATGTATATATAGATAAAGAAAAACAAAAATTTATTAGTTACTTGTAAAAGTAGTTCTATTCTTTGTAACTTTTTGGCACTTTATTATTCTAAGTGCAGAATATTGAGCAAGGGAAGAAATACAATGTGTTCTTTTATGTTCGTTCAACAAAAGGAATGGATCTAAAAGTTTCATTGGTTGGATCAGATGATAGTGTAAAACTGGCTTCAACTGACATCCAATTGTAAAGACTCTGCACTTAATTTTAGTCAATGAGAGATTCACTATGTGTTTATTGAGTGACATAGTACAACTGATTGATCTATATGTTGTAGCGGTATTGGTCCAAATGCTTTCACATGGAGAAAGGTGGAGAGTGTTTTGGAGGCCAACGCAACAAATCATAAATCAAGCCTTCAAATAACAACAACCAGCAGAGGGGTGGTATGGTTAGACCAAGTATCAGCTATGCCCTGGACACAAACAAGGTCTGTTGAAATCATTTGAATCATTATGAGAAGGTTTCAAATTACAGTCGATAGTGATCGCTATTACGTCGCGATCATGCCTAATTTGCGAAAAATTGCCGACAAATGCAGTTGGCGTGGTCACAATTGCAATCGCGATTGCAATTATGCCGCGATCATGCCAAATATGCCAAAAATTTGCCGACAAATGCTGTTGATGTGGTCGCAATTGTAGTTGCGATTACGATTACGTTGCGATCATGCCTAATTTGCGAAAAATTTTCCAACAAATGCAGTTGATTGGTCGCAGAAGTCCAAAAAACCTTAGCGTTACGGCCGCAATCCCGGGCACAGATATGTTTGAGACAGACAGGAAAAGTAAAGCTCACACAATAACGACAAAACCAAGTAATTGAGAAATTCCATTTAAATCAATATCATTTTTAATGGTTGCTATTGGTTTTAGGAAAGTATTCCTCTCCCTTCGTGGATTGAACTATCCTCGTTATGGTAACTCTTTCTATTGGGGTTTCATTTGCATGGAGACTTAAAACATTTTTTTTTCCTTCTGGATAATGAGCAATATGCTTAGTAGGTTTACTAAACATAATATATGATTTGACTTTATTTCTCTTTTTGCATATGTTTTTATCTATTATAGTTCAGCTTCAACATAACTTAACGAAGGTAGAGTATGAGAATCGATAAAAAATGAGGATCCTAAAATGCCAATTCTCCAATTTAATTTTTACCTCTGAACACATTATGACAAGCATAGTCTAGCGGAATATACATCGTATAGCACTAGATGTCATATTGTATATATGCTGGTATAAATATTTAAAATAATATAAATTATTAATATAACTTTTATATAAGTTGTATTTTAATTTTTATTGTTGATTCCTACTAGGGGTTAGCTACTCCAATTAATGGAATAAATTTCAACTATTAGTATTATTTTAGCTTTCATTTTATTTTAAATAATTAAATTATAGTTTTTTAAATATTTTTGTAGTTATTTTGATATAAGCTATGTGCTTATCACGGATATCATTGAAGTTAGTAAAAGAGGCATTAGATACCACGTTTTAACATATAAGTATAGTGTTTAATATTCTTATCCTTTTTTAGATAAATCATTATACTTATTTATTTATTGTCTTTTTACTTAACTAATTTATTTAAGATGTAAATTTTGTAATAGACTATTTTACATGAGAATATATTAATATTCAGATAAAAATCTAAGAGTAATAAGGTACCATAAAGAGCACAGACCATCATAATATTAGGGACCGATCCAAAATTATATCAAAAGCGGGAAAAATTAATAAATATTAAATATAGATTAAATCAAAATAGTTAAATGCAACGTATAGTTTATCTAAGTCATGCACATCGTTCTTACAATTAATAGATAAATATGTCTTACACAGAGATAAAATATTTTCATGGAGGCGCATTAAGCTTCAAAAGTAGGTACTTTTATTACAATCAAAGGTGCGTACTTACGTTACTCGCAAATGAAAACTTTTGGATAAACTATTTACATCATATATTCTTACATAAAGATGAATATTTTATAACAAAACATATTAACATCTATATAAAAATTTATTAATATTTTAATTATAAAGTAAAATATATATTATAAAAAGATTGAATAACATGAAAGAATATTCATATACTTTTTATAGAATGAAAAGAATAGTCGTATATAAATTACTAAGAATAAGTATTTTAATAGAAATTACATATTTATATACTTTTGTTTAGTTGTTTTTTTATCTTTAATTTATACCGTGCTCCATGGACCATCGTAATATAGATATGTTGTCTACATGACCTTGAAGTTATATTTTATATTTACAATTATTCAACATGTTGATATCTACAATTATTAAACTCTATTCAATATAATAATTTATTTTTCACAAGGAATATCATTCTACCAATGCCGATTATTCCGTCCATGTCAAAATAATATCAATTATAGTTATTAAGTTAATATCTATTACACTCCGTGATTGATGGTTCAAATATTTTTTTCATTTAAGACAATTTCAATTTTTTTTAGTGTAGTATATAAAGCATTAGACAAAAGGGTATATATAGTTTACAAGAAAATACAGGAAAATTTTATTCAACAAAATGTTTTACATGAAAAAACATTAATATCTACATGTAAATTGATTAATTTATAAATAGATAAAACATTACAAATTAGCTTAAAATTTTATATGAAAGCAATGAGAGATTTACACTTAAAGATAAATTTTAGTTTATTCACGAGGATGAACATTTTTTGTTACAAGTTTGGAATCTAACATCTTAATAATATTTATACAAATTATTGTTCCTTTCTTTATTATTAATAACATATATTTATCTTAATAATTTTTTTTTCACATTAAATTTCCTTATTTTTAACAAAATCATTTACCCCATGCATAGCACGGGTTAGTTATTCAAGATCATAAATAAGCTATAACAACGTCGAATATGCTTTTTTTCCAGCGTCAAATATGGCTATTATTATTTATTTTTTTCCTTTTGTCGGGAAGTTTTATCTAGTTTATATTTAGTTGTCAGTGTTAATTTAAATATGTTAATTATAGACAGATTCATCCATCTGTTTTACTGGGTATATAATAGTTATTAATAACTTTAAAATAGTTATAATTTGTAATCAATGATTGAAATAAACCAATTATTATATAAATTTTTGTAATGAAGGTCCTTTTACAAATGTTTAGAAAAAATGCATATATAATGTTTTAATTATTTTATAGAATTGTTTATAAGCCACGCATACCGTGCATGGCACGGGTTACCATACTAGATGGTGATGTATTTTGGGTTCAAGATCTCTATTTTATGCTTTCATTATATTAAAAATGTTTAATTGTCAAATTTTGGTTGTTTTCAAATTTAAAATAAAAATTGTCTTTCAATAAGATAATTATTTTGAGAATATAGTATTAATTTTCATCATAACTAAATATTCTAAGGAGGCTTAGATATTGAAGGTTTGAATGTATACATAATGTTGTTTCTTCTGAACTCTAGGTATATGATTATAATTTTTAACTATATACCGTGATTAGCATGAGGTTATAGATATATTGGAAAAAAACTATGATTATATAATCTAAATCTATTCTCAAAGGGAAGCTTATATATTGATGGTTTCAGTGCATACAAAATGTTGTTTCTTTTAAATCCAGTTGTATGATTACAATTTTTAAGTATATATTATGCATAGTATGCCCCAACAAATATATTGTAAAAAATATCAACTATTTTTTATTTAAGAAAATTACAATGTTCTTTTAGTATAATATATAAAGCATAATACATTTCTGTATACGAGTCCGTTTACAAATGTTTAGAAAATAAATTACATATAATGTTTCAATTATTTTATAGAAAAGTTCATAAGAAACACATACTTCTGCATGACACGGGTTGGAATATTAGTGTGTGTGCGTGCAAATACATTAACTATTTCCATAATTTTAAAATAATACTTCTATTCTAAATAATTCAATTAAATTATATATATATATATAATTTAATTGAATTATTTAGAATAGAAGTATTATCGGCTGCCGTGTTTGATAAAACCCATTTTTATACCAAAAATGATAAACGAACACCATTTTATGGGACACCTACGGTGACACCATATTTCCATACGGTCCATACGGTACGGATTTGTATGGATCCGTACGGAATCCGTACGGTTTTTTTTTTTTACAGAAACAAATTTTTTTAACTGGTTAATGCAGTTCATGTATGTGGTTAACGCATTTCATGTAAGTGATTAACGCAGTCCACTAACATTAATAGACACATATTTTTTTAAGTGGTTAACGCAATTCATGTAAGTGGTTAATCCAGTCCCCTAACTGGTTAATACACAGATTTTTTTAACTGGTTAATACAGACACAACTTTTTTTAACTGGTCAACGCAGTTCATCTAAGTGGTTAACGCAGACCACCAACTTGTTAATACACAGATTTTTTTTTTAACTGGTTAACGCAGTTCATGTAAGTGGTTAACGCAGTTTATGTAAGTGGTTAATTTTTTTTTTTGAAAAAAACGTATTTTTCTGAAGAAATTCTTTTTTTCAAAAACATATTTTTATGAAAAAATAAAAAATGTCTATACATGTACGGACATACGGTCTGTATACGTACGGACTACGGTGTCAAAGACGGTGTCCCAAAAAGGGTGTGCATTTATCGCGACCGTTTTTATACTACTGGCCTGATCCCCGCTTCTGATTTATATATACTTTTTTTTTTTATTATCTCCTTCTAGGTGCTTCTAGATGATAGTAGTCCCTAGCTCCATGACTACACCCCTTCCGAAAGGTGGGTGTTTTTACTTTTTGGTTTTGGCATTAATTATTATTTTTTATTTCAGACATTTTAAATATTTGCCATAGTTAATGTAATTTGGACAGTTTGGTATGCTAGGAATCTTTTGCATTTTGGTAACAAGTCTATTACTGTGGAGCATTCAATTTCTTTGACAACTTCTAGTGTCAGCCTCACTGGTTACCTCTCTGATGGATGTATGAATGGTACTATTGATGATTTAGTTCTTCTCAAAAAAATTATGGTCTCTAGCAAGCCACAAAAACTATTAAAATCATTGAAGTTAATTGGCATCCTCCTTATTGGTCTTGGATTAAAATTAACACAGATGGCACTACTCATGGTTCTCCTGGTGCGGCGGCTTGTGGTGATATTTTTAGAGAAAGAAGCGGCGCCACTCTAGGTTGTTTTGTTTATCCCATTGGTATTGTGAATGCCTTTTCAGCTGAGCTTATCGGGGTGATTGTTGCTATTGACTTAGCTTTCAGGAATGGCTGGCGTAAAACTTGGTTAGAATGCAATTCGAAGATGGTTTATCTTGCTATTTCTAATCCAGCTACTGTTCCTTGGAAGGTTCGTAATCGTTGGTTGAATTGTCTTCATCTTCTCAAGTACATGTCTTTTGTCTGCTCTCACATTTAAAGGGAAGGAAACACTTGTGCTGATCATTGGGCTAATTTTGGGATTACTGTTGTTGGTCTGTGTTGGTGGAATACTATCCCTCATTTTTTTGGTTGATGATTTTACATGCAATAGGATAGACCTTCCTTGTTATCGTTTTACTAGATAGTTTTTCCTGGTCTTGGGCTTGTTCTCATGATAGTAGTTATTTTTTTTGGTTTTTTCTGTTTGTCGCTTGTGTTTTTCTGTGACATCCGGACCCTCAGTGGCCCTTTGGGCCACGACTGGGTTAGCCCAGCCATGTCCGAAGCCACTCACAGGACTTTTCCCCCTCTCATGGGAATTTTTGCCTTCTTGAGGGCTCGAACTCGGGACCTGAGAGGATAAGTACCAACGGAAGCACTCTCCCTTCACCAATTGGTCTGACAGTGTAAGGCAGCGTGCTTCCTTGGGTCTTAAAGCCTCTTGACCGGGGTTCGAGCACTGCGTGAGGCAAAAACTCTGCCTGAGGTAGCAGAGAAGTCCTATGAGTAGCATAGCGGGCTCAACTGGGCTGGAACCCCAGTGCTGGACCCGAAAGTGGCTAGTAACCCGGATGTTACATTTTCCATGGGTTTTGGCCTAGTCCCCCATTTTTTTTGTATCATTTTCTCTTTTTTTTGAATAAAAATAGGTGAAAGTACTCTTTTTCCTTCTGCATGTATTTTTCCTAATGAGGCTTTTGCATCAGAAGGTTTTAATGAGGCTCCTTTCATTCCTTTGCTTTAAAAAAAATATTTTTCTGGTTATTCATTTGTTTTAATATTTTGAAAAACATCATTCCTCATTTTATTAGTAATTTTAATTCATCTATAAAGTATTTTAATTGACTATTTTTATAGGAGAAATTAAATTTTTATTTCCATGTAAAGCGGATAAATTGTTAACATATTAAATTAATTGTACAATTCAAATGTGTTTGTTTTATATCAATTAATAAAAAAAATAAAAAGAGAAATCGTGTGTAACACGGGTACCTTTCTAGTAATATTTATAAACGACAATTAAATATGGCTTCGGGAAGCTTCTCTCGTAAGCTTTTGTGCATGATCTTTGCGCAACACCGGGGAGAAGCGGACGGTAACATTCAATGATATAAAGGAGATGAGACTAGGGCAGAGCATCTGTTGGTCTAGGTCGGTTTCGGGCCAAAAATTGTTAATCCGGCGAAAACCGAAATGGCTAAGTCAAGGCCCAGTTTCGTCCATTTGTGTTGACGGTTTGTTCGGATTTCGGGTAGAAGGGGTGACGGGTTTCACGGGTGGGTTGTAATGGGCTGAAACCCTAGCATACAAAATGAACGCCATTTTCCTCCATTCAAAAAAAAAAGAGCAAATGGGTAGAAGAAATTGCAGTACAGAAACAATCCGCAAAGAGGTAAAAGGAAAATACTTTCTACAAAATCTAGTCTTTAAAAAACGTAATACAAAAAATTTACAAACACAAAAATGTTGGAACCTAAATGATTGAGAAATTTAGACCCTCATTAATTTTGATGATAACAAAGTATTTCTCAAGAGAACAATTTATCTTCTAACATATCTTTGAGTGTACAGGTATCAAAGATTCATATATATGTACAAATCACTCAAGGAAAAAGAAGAAAATTACAAAAGAATTGAATACAATCCACTAGTGTCAACATCCGAACCCACTCCAGCGTCTTGCTAACAGCAAGCGTCCAGCGTCCAGCATGTGATGATCACGTTTTTGCTCTTAGCCTCAGACTATTTTGGAACGGAATTCGAATTTGATTTTGTGCACTCATTATGATGTACGAGGAAGCAAAGGTGACACCTTTAGCATAAGACAAAAATCGTACAAGGCAACTGCAAATAGCAGATAGTACGAAAACGGTAATGTGTACTATTCTGATATTCTCTAGAAAGAAGAAAAGGATTACATTTCAAATTACCTCACTCAATGGAAAGGAGACATTTTTACTGCAACGGTAATACCCTTGAAGACTCCTATAAATACCCCAAGGTATTCATTGAAGAAATGTTGGACAAACTGTGAAGAAACTTCATTCTGAAAGCAATATTACTCAAGTGAGCAATCAAGTTTCGTGCCAAGTTTCTGGTCTACATAGAACTGAACTCAGCGTCTTATACTTTCTTTTAGAAAGCTATTCTGTTTTGAGCTTAATCTTTTCATCCTCTCTGTGAGAGTTATTTTGATTGTAATCAAAAGCATAATCTCTTTTGTAAACTGGTTTTGGCCTTGTAAAGGCTCTGTTCCTCAAAGGGTCGACTGTACTGAGTCGTTTTGAGAAGTTGAGAGTATTGTCAAGTTTGTGACAGAAGAATACTCTTGAGGAAAATTTTAATCAGGTGATTATAGTGAAAAATCCTTCAGGAACGAAGGGACTAGACGTAGCTACCAGTTGATGGTGAACTAGTATAAATCTCTGAGTCGTATCCTTTACTGCTTTACATTATTTCTCTTTACCTTGCTAAGCAAAACAAGTTTTTATAAACTGTTTAAATTTCTGTATCCGGTCCTGTTTAATTCTCTGCATCCGATATACAAACAGTTTTGAACAACTTGTGTTGAAGTTTTTACGTATAGTTTGCGAAAAGTTTTTAACACAATTCAACCCCCCTTCTTGTGTTCACGTTTAGTTGGTACCAGAGCTCGACCTCTTGGTTGAGCACTTAATAGTATTAAGAGAAAAGATCCTATACTGTGAACATGTCTACTGAAGGTGGTCATATGAACCGTCCTCCTCTATTCGATGGAGAAAAATTTGATTACTGGAAAGATAAGATAAAAGCTTTCTTTGAGACACAACAACTTGAGTTGTGGGATATAGTTCAAAGTGGTTACATTCCTCCCACTAATCCTCGTGGTGTTGCTATAGCCAGAGAAGATTGGAATGATGAACAGAAAAAGAGATATCAAATCAATCAAAGGCTAGATTCATTCTTATACGTGCTATGACAAAGAAAAGAATATGATAAATGTGGCAAATTTGATAATCGCCAAAGAAATTGGGACTCACTTGTTTTATCTTACGAAGGCTCTGCCCAAGTAAGAGAAACCAAAGCTAGCATGTTGGTTCGCCAATACGAGTTATTCAAAATGGAAGATGGTGAAAGCATTGAAACCATGTTTGGAAGATTTCAAACACTTGTTCATGAGTTACAGGCCCTTAGAAAAAGTTACACTACACCTGACCATGTTAGAAAGATCTTAAGAAGCTTGACTAAGCAGTGGAGACCCAAAGTCACTGCTATTCAGGAAGCAAAAGATCTAAATGTCCTACGACTTGAAGATCTTATGAGTTCGTTGAAAGCTCATGAACTTGAGCTAAATGAAGAAGAACCTGTCAAAAAGGGCAAGTCTACTGCTTTGAAAGTCGCTCAACATAAAGTCAGTTCTTCTAAAGCCCTTCAGGCTGAAGAAGAAGAATCAGAAGATGAAGCTTCAGAAGGAGATGTTGACACATCAGAAGATGAGCTCGTGTTTATATCTAGGAAGATACAAAGAATGTGGAAGAAGAGAAACTTCAGGAGGAAGTTTTAGAAGAAAGATACTAAGAACAAGAAAGAGATCAAGGACAAGGCTCAAGTCATTTGCTATAAATGTAAAAAGCCTGGACATTTTAAGTCTGAATGTCCTAATCTTAAGGAGAAGTCCACAAGAAGTTCTTTCAAGAAAAAGAAGAAGAACCTCATGGCTACATGGGAAGATCTAGATTCATCCTCATCTGAGGAAGATAATGAAGTAGAAGCAAATCTCGCTCTCATGGCAGACACTGACCTTGATTCAGAAGAAGAAGTTGAAGAGGTAATAGTATATGATTCCTACTCTGAACTTCAACTTGCATTTGATGATCTTCTTAAGGACTCTGCCACTCTCTCTGTTGAGTATAAGAATTTGAAAAACAAATTTTCAAAATTATCACAAGACTTTCAAGCTTTAAACAAAGAAAAATCTGTACTCAATAAAGAAAATCAGAAGCTGAAAACTGAAAATCAGCATCTAATGGATAACCAGCGTCAGGCTGCTAACAAGCAACCAGAAGCTCAGAGCTCTCAAGCTAAAAGCTCTAAAGTTACAAGCAATCCTAAATGCAAATCAAATGATTATGAATATGCTTTTCAAAAGTTTCTTGCAGAGAGTGTAACTCGTAGCAAGCAAGCTTCAATGATTTGGGGTGTCAGTAAAACGACAACTCATGGTCTTGGTTATATATCAGATGAACCTCTTTTAGAAAATGATTCAGCATCTGATAAATCCAATAATCATAGTAAATGATTGCATTGTACTTACTGCAATAAACCTGGTCATTTGAAAAGTGCATGTACTGTTTTTAAAACTGTGAAGGATAAGCCTCCTTCAAGAACTAACAAGAAAGGACCCAAAAAGATATGGGTACCTAAAGATAAAATAGTCTATGTTGCAGACATGCTTAGCAACAACGTCAACACACCTATCTTGGTACTTAGACAATGGATGCTCGCGTCACATGACTGGAGAAAAGCATATGTTCCAAGAACTAAAGCCTAAAGAAGCTGGATTCGTTGGTTTCGGAGGAAACCAGAAAGGTAAAATAGTTGGAATTGGTCGCATTGGTAAAGGCTCTCTTCCCTCTATTGATAATGTACTATATGTTGAAGGACTTAAACATAACTAATTGAGCATAAGTCAATTATGTGACAATGGTTATGAAGTCATCTTTACAGAAACTGGATGTCTAGTAAAAAGCAAGAAAGACGGCTCTACTTTCTTTACTGCTAAGAGGAAACAAAATATTTACAAAATTGATCTCTCTGAGCTTGCAAAATAAGATGTCAAGTGTCTCATGTCTGTTGACGAAGAACAATGGATTTGGCACAAGAGATTGGGTCATTCCAATTTGAGATTAATCTCAAAATTAAACAAGCACAATCTTGTCAGAGGCTTACCAAATCTCAAGTATCAATCCGATGCTCTCTGTGAGGCATGTCAAAGAGGAAAACAAGTTAAAACTTATTTTCATTCAAAAAATGTTGTTTCAACCTCTAGACCACTTGAGCTTTTGCATCTTGATCTTTTGGGTCCAACAAGGACAGCCTCTTTAACAGGAAAGAAATATGGGTTAGTCATTTTTGATGATTTTACTAGATGGACATGGGTTAGATTCCTTGCTCACAAAGATGAGTCATACAAGGTATTTACTGTATTCTGCAAAACAGTTCAAAATGAAAAAGGAAGTTGCATTTCTTCTATTAGAAGTGATCATGGGGGAGAATTTGAAAATGAAAGCTTTCAATAATTTTGCGATGATAACGGCATCTCCCACAATTTCTCCTCTCCTAGAACACCTCAACAAAATGGTGTTGTTGAAAGGAAGATTAGATCCCTCCAAGAAATGGCCAAGACCATAATCAATGAGGCTAATATTGCAAAACATTTTTGGGCAGAAGCAGTAAACACATCTTGTTACATTCAAAATAGAATTTCTATTAGACCTATTTTGAAGAAGACTCCATATGAACTATGGAAAGGAAGGAAACCAAACATATCATATTTTCATTCATTTGGCTGTACGTGTTACATTTTAAATACTAAGGATCAGCCTGGTAAGTTTGATTCAAAAGCTGACAAAGGAATCTTTTTGGGATATTCTGAAAGATCTAAAGCTTTTAGAATATACAATAAAGAAACTATGACAGTGGAAGAATCCATTCCTGTCAAATTTGATGACAAGAAGCCTGACACAGCCATGTCAGAGCTAGATGAATTATTTTCAGAATTAAATATAGGTAATACTACAAATAGTGAACCTACATCTTCATCGTCCAGTGGTGACCAGACACAAGAATCTTCAGAAGCTGAATTCAGAAAGAGCTGGAAGTACAAAGCCAATCATCCTAAAGATCAAATCATAGGAAAACCTGGAGATAGAGTAAGAACCAGATCCTCTTTTAAAGAGCATGCAGATATGGCACTACTCTCAGAAATGAAACCTAAAACGATTGATCAAACATTGAAAGATGAAGGTTGGATTCTGGCCATGCAAGAAGAGTTGAATCAGTTCCAAAGAAACGATGTATAGAAACTGGTTACCTTACCAGAAGGTAAGCAAGCTATTGGTACTAAATGGGTATTTAGAAACAAGCTTGATGAAGATGGAAAGGTTGTGAGAAACAAGGCAAGATTGGTTGCTCAAGGGTACTCACAGGAAGAAGGTATTGATTTTACTGAAACATTTGCACCTGTTGCAAGGTTAGAAGCTATACGCATTTTGCTTTCCTTTGCTGCACATCATGATATAATTCTTTATCAAATGGATGTGAAAAGTTCTTTCTTGAATGGTTTTATAACTGAGGAAGTCTTTGTAAAACAACCTCCGGGATTCGAAGACATTGAATTTCCAGAACATGTCTTCAAACTCAAAAAGGCCCTGTATGGTCTTAAGCAAGCTCCAAGAGCTTGGTATGAAAGACTGAGTACATTTTTGATGAAAAATGGCTTTACCAGAGGTCTAGTAGACACTACTCTTTCTAGAAAAACATCAAACAAGCACTTTATAATTGTTCAAATATATGTTGATGACATTATTTTTGGAGCTACTAATGAAAGCCTTTGCAAAGAATTTTCTAAGCTAATGCAGGCTGAATTCGAGATGAGCATGATGGGTGAACTAAAGTTTTTCCTTGGAATTCAAATCAAACAATGCAATGATGGTATATATATACATCAAAGCAAACAATGCAATGATGGTATATCAAAGAATTGCTAAAGAAATTTAACATGGTGGATTGCAAACCTATGTGCACTCCTATGCATCCCACATGCATTCTTAGTAAAGATGAAACTGGTAAAAAGGTAGATCAGAAGATGTACAGATGTATGATTGGATCTCTACTTTATCTTACAGCTTCAAGACCTGATATTATGTTCAGCATCTGTCTGTGTGCTAGATTTCAATCAGATCCTAGAGAATCAAACTTTAGTGCTGTTAAAAGAATATTTAGATATATGCAAGGATCTACTAATCTTGGTTTGCTTTATAAGAAATCAAAAGATTACAAGTTAGTAGGTTTCTGTGATGCTGACTTTGCTGGAGACCGAATTGAAAGAAAAAGCACAAGTGGAAGCTGCCAATTCCTTAGAGCAAATCTTGTATCTTGGTCAAGCAAAAGGCAAAGAACGATTACACTCTCAACAGCAGAAGCTGAGTATATTTCAACAGCAAGTTGCAGCTCTCAACTTCTGTGGATGAAATATCAACTTGAAGACTACTTGATAAAAGAGAGTAACATTCCTATCTTTTGTGATAATACTTCTGCAATCTGTCTTACTAAAAATCCCATATTGCATTCACGAGCCAAGCACATTAAGATTAAGCATCATTTTATAAGAGACTATGTTCAGAAGGGTATTCTCGAAATAAAATTTGTAGACACTGATCATCAGTGGGCTGACATATTTATAAAAGCCCTTGCTGAAGATAGATTCAATTTTATAAGAAGATATTTAAATTTTCATCTTATAGAAGAATGATTAATCTCAGCGTCAGATAATATGCACAATCTCAGCATCTGGTATGACATAAGCATGTATATGAATAAGCATCTTATTTGTCATGTGCATCATAACTCATCGTCTGGTGAATCGGTTGCGTGCGTCCGAGCACACCCACACGTGTCACACGTGTTAAGGACTTAAGCGTCTCATCACATCTACTGAGTCATAATTATTTATGTCTTTCGATAAAATCTTTTTACTTGATCTTACTTTTCTTTTGGCGTCTGCATTTAATGAAAAGGTGAATCTTTATTTTCTTTTCTTTTTAATTTAATTTTTGTGTGGAAATACGAAGCGATTTTTTGAAAAAGGACTGTACCATTTTCTATCAACTTTCCCACTATTCCACATTTTTCGCTCCATCACTTCACTCTGCCTTTTCTTGCAAAACTGTTCCTTTTCTCTGTGTGTGTGTGTGTGTGTGTTTTCGAACCCTAAAACCTCCATCACCCTCTCTGTAACTGCTACAATGGCCGACAGAAAGGTTGGACAATACACTGCTGCCTTCGACGTCTTCTCTGAGGCAAAACTCATGAATGAGAACCAGATCGATTTTGAAAACTTCAAGCTATACGGTTTTGATTTTGAAGAAGGTCTGGAGAAACTGGGCTAGAAAAACTACTTCATCTGGGAACCAGTCGACGTACTGAGCTATGCTATTAAGGAGTTTTGGGGGAATGCGTACTTACTTCCGGGAGAAATCATAGAAGGACACATCAGAGGCTTCAAGCTACGCTTCACCATTAACTCTATTGCTCAAACGATCAAGTGCCCTTGTGAAGGAATTAGTTACCATGCAAATTGGGCTGATGCATACAGAGGACTTGAAAACATCAATGAAGTCCTGTTTGAAAACTACCGTGAATTGAAGAGGAAGAACATAACTCCCACGGCCAAAGATTTGAAAAGCCACTACAGAGTACTGCACAAAATCATCGCCAAGAGCGTGATTCTGAAGGCTGGCTCAAGCGACATAGTGAACTACGAGCAAAAGTTCATTATGAGGAACTACATGGATGGGAAGAAAATCAATCTGCCAAGGTTGATTATCAACAATTTGATAAATGCTCTTGTCTTCTCAAGGAAGAATGTCGATAAGAAGAATATCGTCAAGGTTATCCCTTATGGAGTTCTTCTCTCCATAATGATGATTAAAGACAGTGTTGTGAGGAAGCTGACTGACTCTATCAACACAGAAGAAAAAGAAAAATACTTTGGTCTTTGTGTTGTTCGCCCGTAAGTTTTTGGAGTAAGCAGTTTGGTCGAATGCGACTAATTCGGCTCTATGATCAAGAAAGTGAAAATAAAGCAACAGAAGGAGAAGCCGAGAAGAAAACAACCGTAAGCTCAATGGTGGTGTGAAAAGACTCACGATCTCCTTCAAGGGAGACAAGAAGAACAAAACAGAAGGTGGCTCCTGCACCTACAGTTGAGGAACCAGAAGATGAGGATAGAATTCCCGTCAGAAAGGTCTTGGAGAAAAAGTTTAGGCCAGCAGCTGAAAAAGATGCTTCAGCGTCCGGTCAAGGGAAGCAAGTCCCTCCTCCTCCTCCTCCTGCTGTTGTTGTCACGAGAGGATCAAAAAAGAAGGTTGGTTAAGTCTTCAGAGCTTAACCCAAAGGTACTCGACTTTACTGCTGATGAGTCAGTAACTATCTTTGATGCTCATGATATTATTTCTGCACCCCCATTGTCTGTTTCACAACCACAAACCAAGAAAACCAAAATGAGCCTCCGACAAACCTCTACCCTCTCTAAACCTACCCAACCATCATCCTATTCACTCAACCTCGACCTACCACAAAATTCCTCAAATACTTCACTTACCACATACATCTCTAAATTTCACTCTCATCCCTTTAACCTATTATTCAAAGTACCTCCCATAAATCCCTTCAAACCCTATACACCTAAAACCTATTCAATCACCAAAACCACTCCCACTTTACCCACTATTACCCTTAAACCTATAGACTTTGGTGGAAGGAAGAATGTCTCATGTATTAACAAACCACGGTTTGTTAAGTATGAGTCATATCACAACATCTACAATCGTCCCTCTACATGGCATTTGAAAACCTTCACCTCTGGAGCTGCCAGACTGAAGATTGCCTCTCCGATGAATGCTACCTTCAAGGATGGAGAAGACCACTTTCAGATATCATTTAAAGGAAGATTGAGACCAGCACCAGGTAGCAGAGCAACTCCCTTCTCTATTGATCTTCCTAGATCCCTACCACAAACTGAACCTCTCACATTGGAGGAATGCGGAAGGTGGATCACGGATGAAGAAGCTGCCTTCATGGCACACTGTCTTGAGATGAAGAAGATTGAAGTAATCAGACAGTTCAGGGATCCTTCGTCTGTATCAGTGAAGATTGTACCAGACATACAAAGGTGGCTACCTTGGTCTATCCCTGGAAAAAGTAAAGAAATTGCTCCTGGCAAGCAGCCATTCAGCAAGATCGGGCTCACAGAGTATGACAAGGCTCCCAAGAAGTATAATCTTAAGGAGTTCTCTAAGCTTCCGATTGCCAAGATCACTGAGGATCATGCCAGAAGGTTCTACCTGAGTTCTCTGAAGGAAGATGAATAGAGAACTGGCTCCTCAAACTGCTGCAATGCCGAGAAGGCCATAATTCCAACAGTTGGCACTATCAGCAGAATTACTGACATCAATCTAGGAATAGTCTACTTTGATGATCTGTTCAGATGCTCAGTAATCAGACCACTTGACTGCATGAAGGCTTATGTCCAATGGGTTGCTGTGACCAAGCACTTTGACATTGGATTCACTTGGAGTCAATGGTCGAAGTCATGGAAAGATAAAGCTTTGTTACCATGCCTCGTCCCCCTGGTGCTTACAGAAGATGATAGGGAAAATCTGAGAAGATTATACCTAGCAGAAAATAAAGGACTCTCTTTTGCTTCTAAAGCATTGAGTGAATTCATCAGAAGGATATGGGGAGAAGAAGCTGGGAATAAGTTTGATGCTTACACTACTGACGTGCTTCTACATAGGGAAACTGTCTTAATGGATTTGCTGTATCCAGAAGAGGTGGAGAAAAGGAGAAGAATTCAGTCAGAATCTGAGCAGAGGAAACTTGGAAGTCTCATCAAATGGTTTATACCAAATGATGCGTTCTTTCAAAAGGCTCAACAGAAGAAGGACTTGAGACTGAAGCTTTCCAACTGGGTGCTAGCAGAGCATCAGAAGATGAAACTCGCACTGTTTTGGACCTTCTACTTCTACTCCTGCAGTTGAAATGGTCACCATTCCTAAAGCAGAGTTTGAAGAAATGAAGGCAACTAACCTGAAAGTTACTCAGTTGGAAAATACACTGAAACTTCTATATGAACGTTTCAACATCCCTCCACCACCACCAAACCCTTAAATTTTTTTTTTTGTGTGATATAAATTTTTTTTGGTACTCTCATATTTTTTTTTTTATATATATTCAGTGTTTTTCTGGTTATTTGACTATACATACCTTTATCTGATTATCTGTTTATATATATTCAAATTTTTCTAAGCCATTCTTTGACTATGATGTGCTTTACACTCTTTTTGTCTGATGACAAAAGGGGGAGTAAAAGAAATAAAAGAAAGGTCTGATGAACACGTGAAAGTCTGATTAACAAATTCACCATCCGATGAATACACTAAAACTGAAAGTATCAAGCATATCATTTCATACATAGCATTTGTATGGTTATTCATTGTTCTTATATCTATTAATGCATTGATATTCATTGACCTAATAATCTAACAATGATCAATAAAATTGGTAAAATGAAAATCTTTTTGATAAAATGAAAATCAGTATCCGATCTCACTTTGTTAAAAATATGCTCTGATTCATCTATGTATTTTTGCGATCACTTAAATGAATTTGTCTATCGACAATCGCCTTAATACCAGAATTGTCTTATATATCTTAATTTGTTAAATTCAGGGGGAGACCCTTGATGTTATTTTGAAATTAAATTGTTCATCAACCTTGGATATTTGTCATCATCAAAAAGGGGGAGATTGTTGGAACCTAAACGATTGAGAAGTTTAGACCCTCATTAATTTTGATGATAACAAAGTATTTCTCAAGAGAACAATTTATCTTCTAACATTTCTTTGAGTGTACAAGTATCAAAGATTCATATATATGTACAAATCACTCAAGGAAGAAGAAGAAAATTACAAAAGAATTGAATACAATCCACTAGTGTCAACATCCGAACCCACTCCAGCGTCTTGCTAACAGCAAGCGTCCAGCAGTGTTACTTCTTGACACGTGGTATACTCAATTGCTGCGAGTGTCCGTCCTCTATTCTGAGCGAGCGTCTGATCTCTTTAATGAAGCACGTGATGATCACGTTTTTGCTCTTAGCCTCAGACTGTTCTGGAACGTAATTAGAATTTGATTTTGTGCGCTCATTTTGATGTACGACGAAGCAAAGGTGACACCTTTAGCATAGGACAAAAATCGTACAAGGCAATTGCAAATAGCAAATAGTACGAAAACGGTAATGTATACTATTCTGATATTCTCTGGAAAGGAAGAAAATGATTACATTTCAAATTACCTCACTCAATGGAAAGGAGACATTTTTATTGCAATGGTAATACCCTTGAAGACTCCTATAAATACCCCAAGGTATTCATTGAAGAAATGTTGGACAAACTGTGAAGAAACTTCATTCTGAAAGCAATATTACTCAAGTGAGCAATCAAGTTTCATGCCAAGTTTCTGGTCTACATAGAACTGAACTCAGCGTCTTATACTTTCTTTTAGAAAGCTATTCTGTTTTGAGCTTAATCTTTTCATCCTCTCTGTGAGAGTTATTTTGATTGTAATCAAAAGCATAATCTCTTTTGTAAACTGGTTTTGGCCTTGTAAAGGCTCTGTTCCTCAAAGGGTCGACTGTACTGAGTCGTTTTGAGAAGTTGAGAGTATTGTCAAGTTTGTGACAGAAGAATACTCTTGAGGAAAATTGTAATCAGTGATTATAGTGAAAAATCCTTCAGGAACGAAGGGACTAGACGTAGCTACCAGTTGATGGTGAACTAGTATAAATCTCTGAGTCTCATCCTTTACTACTTTACATTATTTATCTTTACCTTGCTAAGTAAAACAAGTTTTTATAAACTGTTTAAATTTCTGCATCCGGTACTGTTTAATTCTCTGCATCCGATATACAAACAGTTTTGAACAACTTGTGTTGAAGTTTTTACGTATAGTTTGCGAAATTTTTTTAACACAATTCAACCCCCCTTCTTGTGTTCACGTTCAAAAAATTGCAAAGCCACATCTTCTTTGGGTTTCATGCGCCGCCAGTGAGGAGGAAAACAACATAGAGCAGAAGAAAGCCCAGTCAATGCAAAGGAAGACAACAAAGAGCAGAAGAATAAATGAGGACACCAAAATAAAACCACAGGACTCATACTCATAATTTATTCAAGCATTACACATGTTACACCCCTGAAAATACACTTGTTACAATATTGAAATCCAACAGTACACACTCTATAGCTGGTCGGAGCACTATAATGTTTACTAGTCGTCTAGTAAGATGCAACAAAGACACAAGTAAAAAGTCGGACAGGCTATCCTCCGCTACTCCGGTCAGCAATCCCAAACACTCTGCTTGCTTTGTCATCTGGGTTACATTCATTTATTGAAAGAACCATAGATAAGGGTCAACTTCTTAAAATAGAAAAAGTAGCACAGAACAGCAAATACGACAGCCATTTATATTATACAGGCGCAATATAATACGAAGCCACAAATCTCCCACGCATATAACAACGATATCAATAGTAATAGAACAATCAATAAGGATGCACCCAAGATCCTATTGATCCAACAATATGCCAGTGCAGTTTTAATTCCGGAATCCATATTCCAGAGGCATATTAGGCTGTACATACCAGACCGACACTTTTCCCTACGATGGTAAAAATTTTAACGACGTTCCCGAATTCCTTTGGCCATGGGCATTTCCACTACCCAGGATAGACCGGACGATGTTACCGCAAAACACGACGCAACGATGCCTTTAACCACCCCCAATGAACATATCACCACATTTGATACTTCAATAATGGTATAATCAATAACATAAATTATCCAATAAAAATCCACAACATATATCCTAAGCATATTTTAAGCATACACGTACCACAATGCATTTCAATTCAACCACACGTAACAATCCATATATACGTGACAAACCAACAACAGAACAATCAACAACATCAATCAAGTTCGTCCCTTTACAACTCAGTGGAGTAAGTAAAGAGGTAGTGAAACAAGTGTAGGGGGTCGGTGTCAGAATACCAACCACTTTTAACCAAGCCCACGAGATAATTCAGTATAAAGCTTAAAACAATACAATCAAAGGGATACGAGACCTTCACTTCGAACCCTAAGGTTCTCAGACTTCTTTGTTATACGAAATAAAATTTAAAGTCCTAAGCTTGTCTAAAAGTAGCCCTTACTGAAGGTCACCAAATCACGTGTCGAAGCACGTCCCAAACTCAAGCCGCACGAATCCGAAGTCCTAAAACACAGAACAACCTTAGCACAAGTCTAGGAACTTAGTCCAAATAACTTAGGCTCTCATAACCTAAAACCCTCTTACTAACCAAATCACTTAAACTTGAATGCTCAAATTTGAAAGACTTGTTTTTAAAGAATCACATCCACTTGAAAATTAACAAACAATTAAAAAGGATAAGGTTTTAAAGACTAAGACATATTTTCTTCCCAACTTAAGACATGAAACAACCCCATAATCAATTTCATAATATTTATTATTGATCAACACACTTACTTAGAACTAATTTCTTAGGTAAAAGAAACAATAACAAATATTTTAAAACCAAAACACCTTTTCTTTAAAAAACTTGAACCATGAAATCATAACTTAAAAATCCAATCCTATTAGTGACAACATTGGATTCAAGGCTCTACTAGGTTTTAGGATTATAAAATCCTTTGTACCTTAATGTATCATATTCATAGCCTTACATTTCCAAACCAATTCAATTTCAATCTATATTCCTTTCCAACCATTTTCAATTACTAAGCTTACTCCAAAACTTGAGCAATGAATCAATACTAAATTTTATACTTTTTCTCAAAATGCTTAATCAAGGCTCCAATTGATGTCTAGAATCTCAAAGTGTCAATTTCACCTTAATTGTTTCATAGCCTCAAAGTTTCAAACGACTATCAATTCAATCCAATCCTTCCTAAAATTTTTCCAAAGCTCACACCATTCGTAATCATACTAAATACAATTATTATAAACCAAAGCTTATCAAAATCATGCATCCAAAGCTCTAAGGAGCTCGCAGCCATACCTCCCCTTTTTCAAAAAAATATGCAAAACTTTACTCAAATCAACAACACCATTCAATCAATTTATTTCCTTCACAAAACAACAATTTGCATACCAAAACAAACATTAATCAAGTCTAAGAACAAATCACAACTTCACCAAAAATCAAGGGTTTCATCAAAATTACAATTTCCTTTGATCAAACACAAATTAACAACAACTACAACAAAATTCAAGTGCTAAATAAGATTAACCCCAACAAAATTTAGGATTCACACGAGTGATCATACCCTTTTTTCTCCTTGAAGCATTCGGCCTAGGGCTTCCAAGAACAAGGGGAAAGTTCGTCCTTTCACTACATGATCATAATCATAATAAAATGAAGGAAACAAGCATAGAAAATCAAGAACTTATCACCAAAAAAAAATAATTCTGCATATAGGCCACGGTTTTGGCCTCCACTCAAGGGGAAAAGAATTGGTTTTCTACTCACCCACTTGGCCAAGGTGTAGATGCTAATTAGAGGAAGGAAATGGAAGCAATCTGTGAGTGTGGGAGGAAAAGAAGGCATGTTGGAAAAGCAAGGGAGGAGAAGAATAGAACTTGTCTCCAAACTTCAAATTCACCCAAACTAGCACATAAGATGAAGAAAGAATAGAGTGAGTGGGTGATGTGGGGGGATCGCGACCTGTACAAGGTAAATAGGGGAAGAAAAAATTAAAAGGAGATAGGCCAAAAAAATGGGGAGCTACGGCTGGAAACAAGAGGAAGGAAGGAAATGTGAATTTTTCTTTCTAACTCACCAACACCAATACTTAAGAATGAAGGAGAACAGGAAGGAAAAAAAAGAGAAAAAAAAATAGAAGGTGGGCTCAAAATTGGGGTGCTACGGCTGAACCAAAGAAAAGGAAAGAATAAATAAAAACCAAACTATTTTACTTGGCTCTCCTTGAATTGAGGAAGAGATTAATCTAACACCCACTAATCATTTGCCACCTATCACTTGAGCCAAGATATTTTGGGCTTAAACCACACAATCTTGATACCTAATCACCCTATCCATGATTACTCACTAATCCTAGAGTTTCAAAAGTACTAAAAAAACACGGCATCGAGTAATCGCGTTACCGATTAATTCTTCTGCCGATTAATTCGCGAAAATTAATTTACCGAGAAATTAATTCACCGCGTGATAAAATATTATCATAAATAATAAAAACAATCTAAAAAACTCAAAAATAATCACAACAAGCTACGATTTGATTTTCATAGAAATCGAAGTTCGTTTTAAATTTTAATGTGGATAAAAATTACCCGGCGATTCAGAGTTTTCTGACGATTTTTGAACCATTAATTAATATTAAATATTAATTCTTAGATTTAATTTCTTCTTGATTTAATTCACTCACTTTCTTAGTCAATAAAAATACGCGTTACCGTGTCAAGCAGAAAACTTATAATAAGCTTAGTTAATGAATTCACCTTAAAAGCAGCATACGTCTACGCTGTCTATTAATTTGAATTGACATCATGAATAATAATTATTTATGATAAATAATTTATTTAAAATAAGTCAAAACAATTCCTCGTACTCTCAGTAAATCATTGAGGTGATCAATCTCGACGACTTACGTTCAAGTATTTGGGATTTATTTGCTAAAACAATTTTTCTTAAAAATTGGGATGTTATAATACCAACCCTCTTAAATTGTTTCGTCCTCGATACTACACGGATAATAAAGTACGAAGAAATTATTTTACTCAAATCCGTAAAAATAATTTGCATACATAAACAATCACAATACATATTAATATACATAGTACTATAACACTTTAGCTACATACATATTATTACAATCACACCACAATATCACAAAGTATATACCTCACACAGAATTACGCAAGTAATATAATAGACGAAAAAGTACTTACGATCCACTGACGCTTTATTGCAGAGCCACGACTTCTGCTTATTCACGATCACGATTACGAACACGAACACGAACACGAATACGGCTATATGCTATCACCACAATAATACTACACAACCTCATACCTAAACATGGTTACACACATCAAAATACAAAACTATTTTAAAATTCTAAGAAAATTAAAACCGTTTCTCAAAGAAAATAGTTTGACAATAAAATAATTTCAAATCTTCTAAGAACATCACTAAAACAAAGGACTAATAAAAGCACGATCTTTCTCTTAAGACTCAACCATTCTCATGGACATTAGAGATCCTTTGAGATTAGGTTCTCATTGTCTCAAAATCATTACACATACTTTAATTCAAAGCTTAAAACTAACTCTACAATTTAAGGTCAACAACATCACTCCTCTTTAAAATTCTTTTAAATCAAAACTTTCTTAAAAAAAAAATTATACACCAACAACAACAAAATTATTTTAACAAGGTACATGCACATGAAACAAAAACAACTTGAAATTTAGTTTTTAAAGACTTCGGACTTATCTCCTTCAAAACATAAAACATTCAACAACACTAAGAATCAATACTTATTGACACAAACTAGTCATGACTCCACTTTGGTTTAGGAGTACAAGGATTTCCTTCAACCTTCATGTTTCATTGTCTCAAAAATGCGTACTCAACTACTAAAACTTAATTAAACTTATCCCAGAAGTTCCAAAACATTAACAACAACTAAACTATGAAAGAGACAAGTTTGAAATCACAAAAATTTCGTGTTTTCTCCCTTTGAAGCTCACGGCTTCAACAACAAAAATTAGGGAAAAATATTTAATTTTCTTTCAACAAAGCTTTAATAACAAATATACTAAAACCACTTCTAAAACTTTAATAAATCGAGCAAGAATTTTAAAAATAAAGTTTTCTAAAACTCTTTTCCAAATCATAGCCTGAATCAAGCTCAAGGAGAACAAAACTAAATATTTTTCTTGATCAAATCATAAAACGATCAACTAGTTACACATAAGTTTTTAACAAAAGGGCTAAAAATAAAGCCTTTCTCTACCATTCCTATGTTACAACTAAACAAAGAATCACCAAGGATTAAGTTAGAAAAATTTGAAATCAAACCTCACACATAATATATGTGGTCACGGGTTCATATTTTAATTTAGCAACAATTTTCAAAAAAATTTTCTTCAACAATACACACACCTAAACTCGATCTTCCAAGAAAGACAAGATTAAAAACACTCTTGAACCCAAGGTTGACTAGAAAATCATGAAATTATCTTTTACAACAAAAGAAAACAAAACCATTTTCAAAGTTTTACTACTAAATCATGGTTTTAAAAATCATCTAAAACTTAGAACCATTTTCAACAAGATCAGTAACAAACAATATAGGAATTGAAAATAAGAATTAAGATACTCACCTAGAGCTCCTCCAAGAACTCGCAATGCTAAGACATTAATAGAAACAGAACATCAAAATTCTCAAAATTATCAACATTAACAACAACACCGACATCAACAAATAACAAGAAAAGAAGAGGGAATCTTCCTCCAAAATCATCCTAAGGCTCGCGGTTTCTCAAGGAGGAAGTAGAAGGAAATGCAACTCTCTCACACACAACTTACTATCACACGGCTTTGGGTTACCTAAGGGAGGGATTTGGAAGAAAATGGGGTTTGTGGAGTTGGACTTCCCGCAGCGTACAAGAAGAAGAAAAGAGGAGGAAACCCGATTCTCTCTCCTTCCACTAACACTCACCAATAATATAAGACTTATCTCAGTCCCTTTTCTTTTAAGCGTGATCGACAAAATAGTAAAAGAATTTTTTTTTTTGAAAAGTAGCCGGTCATCTATCCCAAAAGAAGGAAGGGAATCCAAATTTTTCACCACTCACACCAATACCCAAGAGCACACTATTCCCCCACTTTTTCCTTTTCACTTGTGGCCGACAAAATAATAAGAGGACCTCTCAAAATCTCTTTTTTTTTTGTTTAACTGGTTCCAGACCAAACGAAAGGGAGGGAAAAGATTCATAAAATCTTGGTCCTAGTTCTTATCTTAGTCCTCTATGACCTAAAGAAATAGGGATAAAGTTCAGTAAAAATTTTAGGCACTACCCAATACCAGTTAGACAACTTGTCACGTACTAAAACTGCTACTTGTACTCCCACTAAACCTCTAGATTCCATTCAATTAAGTCAAATGGATTCCGCGTGAATTAAATTGTTACAAGACATTTTAATTAACGCTTGCTAGTAAATAATTGCTTATAATACTTTTCCCTGGAAAATATGAATACGCTCACAATAATAAACATTCACGCAATCAATCACATATATTCACAGCATAATAGATTACTGTGAAAACACAAATGTTAGTGGCAAACATATCACAGTCACAAAATCATAAAAATATTTTTGATTTTCAAATATAATACATATCAAAATACTTCAAACATGAATCATTTACGTGATCTATACCTAGGATCACTAATACGCCAAAGATTATATAAACAATAATAATAATAACAACGGTGTCTCCTGCAAACAATCCCAGAATCTTCTCTCTTATTTCCCGAAGGACTTAAGAGGGTCACGGTAACGAAGGTCAACCAATCCTCTAGTCTCTGTAACTTGCTCTTCTCCCTGCTGTCCCAGCAGTTCATATTGATTCTCCATAGTAGTTCGTTGAGCAACAACAACCACTGTCCCTGCTGCCTCTTGGCTATCTGGATCCTCGGGTTCATCTCTCAAACTATCAGTTCCAACAGAAGGAATTACTCGTTTCTGAGATATTGGATTCCCACAAGGTTTTACAACCTCATTAGAACCCCACAACAATTTCGTGTGTCTCAGGACACATTGCTCCAATTAAAAACAATCTAAACAATTGCAAGTAGAGTTAATCCACTTGAGGAACAACCACATAAGCATAGTTATACTCATAACAAAACACATCTTGACTCCCAATAGGCTAACTTCTATCCTCCCGACACTTGACCAGCTATAGTTTTCCCAACTCACAGTCCGGTTAGAACCGAACCGCTCTGATACCACTATTGTAACACCCCGTTCCCGGAGTGCTACTAAACTAATATTTCTTACAGACGTTAACATATTTCTGAAAGGCAAAATACTCTGCTTGAACGGTTTCTGAAAATGTGGTTCTATTATTATTTTTTTTAAAACTTCTTTAAAAGAGAAGTCAGAGTATCACAACGATTTTAGAAACATAACGGTAAATAAATGAGGACACCAAAATAAAACCACAGGACTCATACTCATAATTTATTCAAGCATTACACATGTTACACCCCAAGTTTTGCAAATTGAAAATACACTTGTTACAATATTGAAATCCAATAGTACACACTCACTCAATAGCTAGTCGGAGCACTACAACGTTTACTAGTCCTCTAGTAAGTTGCAACAAAGACACAAGTAGAAAGCCGGACAGGCTATCCTCCGCTACTCCGGTCAGCAATCCCGAACACTCTGCCTACTTCATCATCTGGGTTACATTCATTTATTGAAAAAACCACGAGCAAGGGTCAACTTCTTAAAATAGAACAAGTAGCACAGAACAACAAATACGACAGCCATTTATATTATACAGGCACAATATGATACGAAGCCACAAATCTCCCAAGCAGATAACAATGATATCAATAGCAACAGAACAATCAATAAGGATACACCCAAGATCCTATTGATGCAACTATATACCAATGCAGTTTTAATTCCAGAATCCATACGCCAGAGGCATATATGGCTGTACGTACTAGACCGACACTTTTCCCTGCGCAGACCGACACTTTTCCCTGCGATGGTAAAAATTTTAACGACGTTCCCGAATTCCTTTGGCCATAGGCATTTCCACTGCCCAGGATAGACAGGACGATGTTTCCACAAGACACGATGCAACGATGCCTTTAACAGCCCCCAATGAACATATCACCACATTTGATACTTCAATCATGGTACAATTAATAACATCAATTATCCAATAAAAATCCACAGCATATATCCTAAGCATATTTTAAGCATACACGTACCACAATTCATTTCAATTCAACCACATGTAACAATCCATCAATACGTGACAAACCAACAACAGAACAATCAACAACATCAATCAAGTTCGTCCCTTTACAACTCGGTGGAGTAAGCAAAGAGGTAGTCAAACAAGTGTGGGGGGTCGGAGTCAGAATACCAACCACTTTTAACCGAGCCCAAGATAATTCAGTATAAAGCTTAAAACAATACAATCGAAGGGGTACGAGACCCTCACTTTGAACCTTGAGTTTCTCAGACTTCTTCGCTATACGAAATAAAATTTAAAGTCCTAAGCTTGTCTAGAAGAAGCCCTTACCGAAGGTCACCAAATCACGTGTCGAAGCATGTCCCGAACTCAAGCCGCACGAACTCGAATTCTCAAGTCCTAAAACACGGAACAACCTTAGCATAAATCTAGGAACTTAGTCCTAATACCTTAGGCTCTCATAACCTAAAACCCTCTTACTAACCAAATCACTTACACTTGAATGCTCAAATTTGAAATACTTGTTTTTAAAGAATCACATCCACTTGAAAATTAACAAACAACGAAAAAGGATAAGGTTTTAAAGACTAAGACTTATTTTCTTCCCAACTTAAGACATGAAACAACCCCATAATCAATTTCATAATATTTATTATTGATCAACACACATACTTAGAACTAATTCCTAAGGTAAAAGAAACAATAACAAACATTTTAAAACCAAAACACCTTTTCTTTAAAAAACTTGAACCATCAAATCATAACTTAAAAATCCAATCCTATTAGTGACAACATTGGATTCAAGGCTCTACTAGGTTTTAGGATTATAAAATCCTTTGTACCGTAATGTATCATATTCATAGCCTTACGTTTCCAAACCAATTCAATTTCAATCTACATTCCTTTCCAATCATTTTCAATTACTAAGCTTACTTACTCCAAAACTTGAGACATGAATCAATACCAAATTTTATACTTTTTCTCAAAATGCTTAATCAAGGCTCCAATTGATGTCTAGAATCTCAAAGAGTCCATTTCAGCTTAATGGTTTCATAGCCTCAAAGTTTCAAACGACTATCAATTTAATCCAATCCTTCCTAAAATTTTTCCAAAGCTCACACAATTCGTAATCATACTAAATACAATTATTATAAACCAAAGCTTATCAAAATCATGCGTGCAAAGCTCTAAGGAGCTTGCGGCCATACCTCCCCTTTTTCAAAAAAATATGCAAAACTTTACTCAAATCAACAACACCATTCAATCAGTTTATTTCCTTCACAAAACAACAATTTGCTTACCAAAACAAACATTAATCAAGTCTAAGAACAAATCACAACTTCACCAAAAATCAACGGTTTCATCAAAATTACAATTTCCTTTGATCAAACACAAATTAACAACAACTACAACAAAATTCAAGTGCTAAATAAGATTAACCCCAACAAAATTTAGGATTCACATGAGTGATCATACCCCTTTTTCTCCTTAAAGCATTCGGCCTAGGGCTTCCAAGAACAAGGGGAAAGTTCATCCTTTCACTACATGATCATAATCATAATAAAATGAAGGAAACAAGCTTAGAAAATCAAGAACTTATCACCCAAAAAAAAATTCTGCATATAGGCCACGGTTTTGGCCTCCACTCAAGGGGAAAAGAATTGGTTTTCTACTCACCCATTTGGCCAAGGTGTAGATGCTAATTAGAGGAAGGAAATGGAAGCAATATGTGAGGATGGGAGGAAAAGAAGGCGTGTTGGAAGAGCAAGGGAGGAGAAGAATAGAACTTGTCTCCAGACTTCAACTTCACCCACACGAGCACATAAGATGATGAAAGAATAGAGTGAGTGGGTGATGTGGGGGAATCACGACCTGTACAAGAGGAAGGAAGGAAATGTGAATTTTTCTTTCTAACTCACCAACACCAATACTTAAGAATGAAGGAAAACAGGAAGAGAAAAAAAAATAGAAGGTGGGCTCAAAATTGGGGTGCTACGGCTGAACCAAAGAAAAGGAAAGAATAAATAAAAACCAAACTATTTTACTTGGCTCTCCTTGAATTGAGGAAGAGATTAATCTAACACCCACTAATCATTTGCCACCTATCACTTAAGCCCAAGATATTTTGGGCTTCAACCACATAATCTTGACACCTAATCACCCTAGCCATGATTACTCACTAATTCTAGAGTTTCAAGAGTACTAAAAAAACACGGCGTCGAGTAATCGCGTTACCGATTAATTCTTCTGCCGATTAATTCACGAAAATTAATTTACCTAGAAATTAATTCACCGCGTGATAAAATATTGTCATAAATAATAAAAACAATCTAAAGCACTCAAAAATAGAAACAACAAGCTATGATTCGATTTTCATTGAAATTGAAGTTCGATTTAAATTTTAATGCGGATAAAAATTACTTGGCGATTCAAAATACGACGAAACTTCGTTAGAGTTTTTCGACGATTTTTTAACCATGAATTAATATTAAATATTAATTCTTATATTTAATTTCTTCTTGATTTAATTCATTCACTTTCTTAGTCAACAAAAATACGCGTTACCGCGTCAAGCAGAAAACTTATAATAAGTTTAGTTAATGAATTCATCTTAAAAGCAGCATACGTCTACGCTGTCTATTAATTTGAATTGACATCATGAATAATAAATATTTATAATAAATAATTTATTTAAAATAAGTCAAAACAATTTATCGTACTCTCAGTAAATCATTGAGGTGATTAATCTCTACGACTTACGTTCAAGTATTTGGGATTTATTTGCTAAAACAATTTTTCTTAAAAATTGGGATGTTACAAATATTGTCCGAGAAAAGTTACAATTAAAATTGATCCACCTGCTGCCTATTTCTTCTACTACTCAACTCGCGGACATCTTTAGCAAGCCCTTGGATCCTACCCCTTTTCATTTGCTGTTATCCAAGCTGCGAGTTCTAAGTGTACTCTCCTCAGCTTGCAGGGGTACTAGAGTTAGTAGAACCTACTTAGTTGGATTAGTTTTATTAGTTTTATTTGGTCTTTGTTTATTAGTTATTTTTGTTTGTCAGATAGTTCTGTTTTCTATTTGAATGACCTAGTTTGTTTGCGCCTTCCCTTTCATTTAGGCCTTTTAGGTTTAGTTGCTGGTCTTATATATTGATCAGTCCTGATTGTTGTAACTTCAGTTTTCTGATACACAATGAAATAATATGAATCGATTCGGTGAATTCTCTCATAACAAAATATAAAGCCGACACCTACCCTCCCTCATATTCGACCCTGCCTTCAGGTAGCCTATGTTCACCATTGAGACGTGGACGGAGGATTTAGCCATGCCGAAATCGGCATGGCTACATAGATTCGAATGTTGTAGTGGGACGTCTCTTCTACATGGTGGGTTTTTTTCGTCTTCTCTCTCTTTTTTTGCTTTTGGTGTCGTTGTGTGTTGTAAGGACATAATGGGAAAAACTCAAGTCCCACATAGACTAAAAGTAAGACCTTAAAAAGAGTTTAAACTGATTTTGTAAGGATAAGTTAGGCCCAAAATTTCTAATAGAACAGACCAGTTGTGGCTCTGAAATCTTACAATCCAATGGTTTTAGTTCTACATTGTTGTGATCAAGACACGTGAGTAAGGTGCTCTCGACAGTTTACTGAATGCGGCGTTCGTAGTTTCCCACTTCAAATTAATATGCAAACGTTCTTTTCTTGCAAATATTAATGCCCATAATGTGGGAAATATTCCTTTTGATAATTATTATGGTTTCCTACTATCAATTTTTACGAGAAACAATGTGTTTGTGTGAAAAAAATAATAAAGAAACTCTAATGTTTGCACTTCAATAGCAAAGTTTTACAAGAAAACCTTCTCCATTGTCTATAAAAAATGTCCATGCCAAGTCAACATCTTCACCAAAAGAGATCAACAATATGTCATTTGCGCTTCACCCATATCATCAATAATCTTAAGATCAAAATAGGCAAATTAAAAGGACCTATAAAAATGGTTGTGAACAAAAGAGGGTGCAAATAATTTGTCTTCCAAAAATGCTTTCCGGCCTTGATGGAATTGTTGAAATTCTTATCAAATACCTTTAAACTTTTTTTAAGGAAAAAAAAAAAGAATAACTAATTAAATTTCAAATTAGTTTTATTTACTTTCATTTTTTTTTGAAAGGATTTACTTTCATATTTATTGTTATTTACAAATTTATTGTTTACTAACTGAAAAAAAAGCCCTTAAACTTTTGAACTTTCCAAATTTGTTGTTAGTTACTTTCATATTTATTCTACGTAATTCCGTAATATCGGCAATGACAAATACAAAGAATAATTGATATTTTTTTTTTTGAAGAATAGAGGTATATATTTGAAACTTATCTTATCTTATATTTTTAATAACAACTAGGTTTTTTGAATCTTGGTCTTCTGTTTCCTTTTTATGCTTAAAATAAATCACCTCATTATTTATGTTTAAAATTATATGTTCATTTTAATGATTGTAATTCAATATTCAAAACACAAAAAAAAAATGTTTAGGGGAAATTGCTCTTTGGGAAAAAAAGTTACGGGACGAACACATAGGAAATTGTATACTTGTGTTGAGTATGGCTCATAATTGTGAAAGGAGTGAAGTAGCCTTCTCAGTACACAGTTTCACAATAATTATCAAATTAAAAAAATAGTAGTAGCACAAAGAACAGATTTAAAAAAACATGATTGATTTTTGTGTGACTATTTCATACCAAATTGCATTATATTTGAAATATACAGTTTTGTACAGGTGGGGATACAATTGTATAGTACTAACCCACTCCACTAAGATTTTGTTTTTGGGGTCAGTGAAATACAAAGGTTGCTTCCTAGTTATTTGCAGCAGACTTCTCTGTCAATTTTCCACTTGCTACATATTGCCACATATTCTGAAGCCATGTACCTGTGTCAACATGCAAATTTAGTCTTTCAAGCTGCAATGCCTTATTTAAAGTCTCTTGTTCCTAAGTGTAAGAAGGATAAGATACTAGTGACTCCTAAATTCAAAAGAGTCAGCATATATTGCTTAAGACGCAAAGGATTTGAAGAGGTTCACAAAAGTGGGATTTAATAGTTGAGGAAGTTTATAATGGCAATTTTAACTTGAAGAGACAAACTGAGATCTTACAGGAATAGATTTTATGTTTCCATTTTCACATTTAGTTTCTATATTGAACTATAAGGAGCTCATAACAGCAAAAGAACAAATCATAGAGAAAGCCAATGAACTTAAGGAGCTCATCTTATCTGGGGAAGCCAATGCTAATTCCATTTGTGATTATCAACGACATATTTCATAATTGCAAATAGGCATATCTTATGAATACAGTGATTTTAAGATATTTTTAGATATAAGGACTTTCTATAATTACTTATTGATCTACGTGATAACATGGTTTAGAATAAATTTTCAAGAGGAGAAGGAGGCACGAGAGGGGGAGCTAGCAAGGGGACAAGTTTTAGTCAACAATTACAATAATTGTAGCAAGGACAAAAATGATAAGGTCATGCCTGTGAGGTAGTGGCTAGAAGAGAGAACGATTAGGCTAGTATATTTGCCCCTGAAAATCTTATTTTAAGCTCATATCATCCCGACTTCTTAACCCCAAAATACTATTATTTCGATTAGTAACATAGCTTTTTTTTATAAATCTACAATCAATATATATAGGAAAACATATATTCTTTTTGTTAAAGTATTTTTAAAAAATCAAAAGTATAATCAAGATAAATTAATGTTCATTCCTATGTCCTAACTATACTTTAAGCTGCTGAAAAGGCATTTCTGAAGGAGTTTTCATTCTAAAATTTGGTTGTTCAATCATAAGCAAGAATCATTCATGATTTCATGCATATGAAGTAAGAGATGCAACGATTGAGAAATCAAGCTAGCTATATTAGAAAGAATAAAAAAGTCAGAATCACAATTGAACGTCAACTAGATTAGTGTTACTATGAATTGATGTAGGGAAGGCCAAAGCATAAGGCCAGACAAGCCCTTAATTTAGCCGTCAATCCACCCTACTCAGCCCCTTATGGTTTCACCACAATTTTAAGACCTAAGAAAAAATTACATATATGAGGCCTCTAAAATGATTTATTAACATTAACCCCTCGCGTAGCTTTAAACCTCAAATTGTCTTTCCCAACCCTGCATTGATGATTAATTACAACATGGAGTTTTGAACAACCATCGTATTATCATATTTTATAAACCCTTATCATATTTTATAAACCTTGATTGACTATTGGCCAACTATGCTATTGAGAACGTTATTATAATTGAAACCAAAACAAATTTGCCAAAAAATTCAATCCATGCTTAGTGAATAGCTTAATGAAAAGATAATGAGAACTATACATTCTTATAAACTGCTTTTATCTATAAAAATTGAAAAAAAAAATTTACATTATAAAAATTTATGTATCAAGTAGAGGAAATATATAAAATAATAGCAGTCAATTGCTAAACCATGCCAACATGATAAAACTTACAAATTCAAATAAAAAACAAATAGCACCCATCAAATACACACACACACACACACACACACACACACACACATATATATATATATATATATCATAATAATTACCTTTGTGTGTACGGTTTTAATCAAGGAAATCACAGCTGTTGGAGATCTATGGTCGACATTATCCAAACGAATAATATAGCAAAGCATAACTATGAAGACATAGAAATAACAGACAGCAGCGAAGATTTCCATTTGATCAGGTCTGTAATAATAGTCCATAACCAGGGTTTGTTTCCTTACTTATGGATCTAGTGGAAACAAAAAAACACATGATTAAAAAGAAGAAAAGAAGCCGGCATAAAAAATAGATGCAATAAATGACAGAACATGATGAATAACCTGAGATTAGCCATACATACGGTACTAGTCTAAGTAGACTGAAGTCTCAATTGATGTGCCTAGCTCCCTAGCAAATCATCATAACCAATTCAAAAATACAATTATATGTGTGTGAACATTTCTTATATATGAATGAGTGATACATATATAGTGAAAGGTGACTTTAGTAAGTCTCTACAATTGAAAGTAATAAGGGAACAGAGAGATAGAGAGAGTTTGAGAGAGATACCCCTGTATTTTTGCTCAAAAGGATGATCGCAACCACATATTTATAAGGAGTTAACCAGAGGAAGGTTTAAATTTAGATTAAGTCTTTGCTAGTATAGTCAAAATGATGATTGCAACCACATATTTATAAGGAGTTAACCCGAGGAAGGGTTAAATTTAGGTTAAGCCCTTGCTAGTATAGTCAAAACGATGCTCGCAACCACATATTTATAAAGAGTTAACTACAGGAAGGGTTATAATTAGGTTAAGTTATCATGTTTCTATTTTTATAGTATTATAAAGCAAAAAAAAGTATAATTTTTTAGATAATAGAATCATATAAAAATTATATTTCATTATTTTCTCGAAAGTAAATTTCACTCTAAAAAGATAAATAAAAATAACGCAATTATTAAAAAAATTAAGAATTGAAATTGTAACGATATATACACGTATGTGATTAATAGATTATAAAATATTTAAATTTTAATAATTAATGTCAATCAACTATCATAATTTTTCTCTTTTTCTTCTTAGACTACTTTTTAAAAAAATGAATATCCTAGGAATTTTATTCAAAAAGATATATTTTTGGATTCAACAGTTTGTTTTGATTGTCCTTAATTGTAAGCATCTAATGTTCAAACTTGTTTCATTAAAACTATGAAGCAATGTTATGAGACTCAGACCGGTTATTGATTTTGGTAAGATTGCACGAACCAGTAAGTATTAAATATATAAACTTTGTATTAACAAAAAAAAATATATGTAATTCATTTGTAACATATGGATCAATTGATTGCCTAGATTTAATGTTCCCTTGAAATTAGAACTCCCTCTTTGTAAGATATATCAAATCCTACAAAGACACATTTTAGATAATGTTTTTCTTTTACTGCATTTATTATTTTATTACATTTAAACGATCTGAGCTCAATCAAACGTGAAAACCTAAATCTCTTGACCTTTCTCCCACACATTAAAATAACTATCTCTTTTCTGCAATTGCCCTTTCTCCCTCACCTTCCTTCTCCGCGCCCTCTCCTTCCTTCTTCGGTTATTCTACTTTGTCCCCTCCATGCTTCTTATAACACCCTAAGTAGCCACCACTTATCCTATTGTAGTTGATATGATTGCGGAATACTTCGTAAAATAAGTCATATTTTCAGTTTTGAAAACTAATTGTTTTAGGAGTAAAACTAAAAACTTACCTTCAATAAAATATGATGTTCGCAAATCATTTTGCAAATTAAAGTAACGCATCAATTTCATGCCTTACTTAAAACAAAGTTGATAAGTCCAAAACTTAACCCTTATGGTGCATACTAAAAACATTATCATTATATATGACATCCTTAGAATACAAAACAGTTACTACTAATTTAAAAACTAAGTTTTGTACATTTCCATTTCATTTGCAAATTAAAGTAATGCATCAATTTCATGCCTTACTTAAAACAAAGTTGATAAGTCCAAAACTTAACCCTTATGGTGCATACTAAAAACATTATCATTATATATGACATCCTTAGAATACAAAAGAGTTACTACTAATTTAAAAACTAAGTTTTGTACATTTCCATTTCATGTCAAGGGACCCTACATAATGCATATAGAATTCTTATAAAAGTTATAATCATCTGAAAATAGTTAAATATCGAGATCCAAACTGCATACAATTATAATACAATAATACAAATAATTTTCAAATACCTTTTAATATTACATACTTAGAGCTTAATCTACAAAAATACAACCTAACTACTCTAACTCAAAATTGATAACGCATGTGCAAATACTTCAAGCTGGTTAGCTTGAAAAACATAAACTTAAGTGCTCCCACTACACACATACGCGACATCAATAATGCATGTGGATCCAATGTGATCTCCCCAAGTATCGCCATATGCATTTGGGCCCATCAACAGCTAACTCGAGAAAGACGTTTGAGAGTTCATTTCAGGTTTTCCAAAACGGACTATTCATCACTAATGATGACTTCGTCAATACCAACACACTCACCAATCCTGAGAATGTACAATGGATCGTCAGGGTGTTCCAGTTTCTGCCTCACAAGATATCCCTGCTATAGAGAGGAATTCTATGCCATTGGGGCCTCCACGCCTAACATACTGTCAAGACCGAGCTTGTACAAACCCTTGTTTTAACACCCTTAAGTGCCACATTGACTTATGCTAACTTAGCTATACTTAAGTATGTATTAGTGTTATCGAACAATCAGAACATGGAAGTAATTAAAATTTGTAACAAACAAGTACAAGAAAATAACTTCATGATTCTCAAATTATAAATATATTCACATATTTTATTTACATCATCAAAATAGAACTACATACAATATTTACAAAATACTGGAAGGACTCAAAATACATAAAAAGGCATGATGAAAACCTGATCACTACAAGATTACCCTCCCAATACATAAAGATCAAAACAAGATATTTATAAGATCGGCCTTCTTTAAAACACTTAAACTGACAACTCTCAAACCTGACATCACTCATCATGATCGCTCAGGGAAGTAAACTTGAGTCTTCCTCCCATTGCTTACCTCTCCTCACATTAACGTGCTTGATAGGTTCGCTATGCATTCTCCTCTCATTGAGAAGCCTGAGTCCTCAACCCCTCGCCATATTTGTCGTCTCTCTCAAGACTATCCCAATACGACTTCTACCATGATAGGAAGGTATAGGGCAAGTAAACCACATCGCCACAATAGGCATCCTAGGGATAACTCTATAAACTCATGGACAAATCTTCATGACTCATGTCTTTTTGTGAGTATGACATGTAACTCCACGGATGTACACTATAGTGAACACAGAGAAGCCAAAGCTGAACACAGAGAAGCCAAAGCTGCAACACCTGCCCTCATCATTGTGGAAGGTGACATCCACAATCATGCCCACTAGTCCATGTGTATTCATCTAAATTCGAGTCCGATAATGTAGTCCAAGAACGTACATGTACAAAAATATTTTCGACAGAACAAAAATATTTTTAAAAAGTCAAAAGTACAATCAAAATAAATTAATATTCATTCGTAAGTCCTAACTATACTTTAAGCTGCTAAAAAGGCATTTCTAAAGGAGTTTTCATTACAAAATTTAGTTGTTCAATCATAAGCAAGAATCATTCATGATTTCATGCATATGAAGTTAGAGATGCAATCATTGAAAAATCAAGCTAGCTATATTAGAGAGAATAAAAAAGGCACAATCACAATTGAACGTCAACTAGTTTAGTGTTACTATGAATAGGTGTAGGGTCGGCCAAAGAATAAGGCCAGACAAGCCCTTAATTTAGGCCTTCAATCCACTCCACTCAGCCCTTATGGTTTCACCACAATTTTAAGACCTAACAAAAATTAAATATATGAGGCCCCTCCAATGAGTTATTAACATTAAGTCCTCACGTAGCTTTAGGCCTCAAATTGCCTTTTCCAACCCTGTATTGATGATTAATTACAACATGGAATTTTGAACAACCATCGCATTATCATATTTTGTAAACTCTGATTGACTATTAGCCGACAATGCTAATGAGAAAGTTATTACAACTGAAACCAAAATAAAATTGCCAAAACAATTCAATCCATGCTTAGTGAATAGCTTGATGGAAATACAATGAGAACTTTAAATTCTTATAAATTTCATTTATCTATAATAATTGAAAAAATAGATTAAAATTTACATGGTAAAAATTTATGTATCAAGTAGGGAAAATATATAAAACAATAGCAGTCAATTGCTAAACCATGCCAACATGATAAAACTTACAAATTCAAATAAAAAATAGCTAGTACTCGTCAAAATAAAATCAATTAATTCATAATAAATTATAGTACTAAATAAGAAGGAATATACATATTAATTTCATATAATGACCTTCTAATCGTGTCCCATTTTACGCGTACTGTTTTAATTAATAAAATCACAGTTGTTGGAGATCTATGGTAGAAAATATCTAAACGAATAATATAGCAAAGCATAACTGAGAAGGCATAGAAATAAAAGACAACAACGATGAATTTCATTTGATCGGGTCCGTAATGATAGTCCATAACTAGGGTTTGTTGCCTCACTTATGGATCTAATGGAAACACTAAAAATAAGAAAAGAAGCTAACCTAAAAATAGATGCAATAAATGACAGAACATGATGACTAACATGAGATTAGTCATATATATGGTACTGGTCTAAGTAGACTGAAGTCTTAACTGATGTACCCCTCCCTAGAAAATCATCGTAACTAACTCAAAAATATAATTATATATGTGAGTGAACATTTCTTATATATGAATGAGTGATATGTAATGGCCCGGACTACTTTCAGGATTGTCGACTGTCCCCTCAAACCAACACGGGTCTTTTCAGCGTGCTTTATCCTCACTCACACACTTCCTGGAAAACTTCCCAGAAGGTCACCCATCCCAAGAGTGCTCCAAGCCAAGCACGCTTAACTATGGAGTTCTTATATTCTGGGCTCCCGAAAAGAAGATGCATCTTGATGGTATAGATAGTACCGATCAATTCTTTTTAAGTCATCCTTAAACCATGAAGTCCCATACCTGCACAGCCTCAGGATCTCTCTCATTCCGGTGTAAATTCATCTCCTTCACGTGTCTCCTATCCTAGAAGCATGCCAGGAGTCGCTTCTTTGTCCGTGCTTAATGCATCGGCGATCACTCCCCACCCTCATCAGCCTCAGGCGTCGCATGCCCACCAACTTTTGCATGGTTCGTCCCCAAACCACACCGTACTGGGAGACGTCCGCTCTGATACCATTTGTAATGGCCCGGACTGTTGGAACCTAAAAGATTGAGAAGTTAAGACCTTCGTTAATTTTGATGATAACAAAGTAATTCTCAAGAGAACAATTTATCTTCTAACATATCTTTGAGTGTACAGGTATCAAAGCTTCATATATATGTACAAAACACTCAAGGAAGAAGAAGAAATTTACAAAAGAATTGAATACAATCCACTAGTATCAGCATCCGAACTCACTCCAGCGTCTTGCTAACAGCAAGCGTCCAACAGTGTTACTTCTTGACACGTGGAACACTCAATTGCTGCGAGCGTCCGTCCTCTGTTCTGAGCGAGCGTCTGATCTCTTTATTGAAGCACGTGATAATCACGTTTCTGCTCTTAGCCTCAGACTGTTTTGGAACGGAATTTGAATTTGATTTTATGCGCTCATTTTGATGTACGAGGAAGCAAAGGTGACACCTTTAGCATAAGACAAAAATCGTACAAGGCAATTGCAAATAGAAGATAGTACGAAAACGGTGATGTATACTATTCTGATATTCTCTGAAAAGGAAGAAAAGGACTACATTTCAAATTACCTCACTCAATGGAAAGGAGATATTTTTTTACTGCAACGGTAATACCCTTGAAGACTCCTATAAATACCCCAATGTATTCATTGAAGAAGAGTTGGAAAAACTGTGAAGAAACTTCATTCTGAAAGCAATATTACTCAAGTGAGCAATCAAGTTTAGTGCCAAGTTTCTGGTCTACATAGAACTGAACTTAGCGTCTTATACTTTCTTTTAGAAAGCCATTCTGTTTTGAGCTTAATCTTTTCATCCTCTCTGTGAGAGTTATTTTGATTGTATTCAAAAGTATAATCTCTTTTGTAAACTGTATTTGGCCTAGTTAAGGCTCTGTTCCTCAAAGGCTCGATCAGACCGAGTCGTTTTGAGAAGTTGAGAGTATTGTCAAGTTTGTGACAGAAGAATACTCTTGAGGAAATTGTAATCAGTTGATTATAGTGAAAAATCCTTCAGGAACGAAGGGACTAGATGTAGCTACCAGTTGGTGGTGAACTAGTATAAATCTCTGCGTCTCTTCCTTTACTGCTTTACATTTATCTTTACCTTGCTCAGTAAAACAAGTTTTCATAAGATGTTTAATTTATGCATCCGGTTTAATTCTCTGCATCTGATACTCAAACAGTTTTGAAAAACCTGTGTTGAAGTTTTTACGTATAGTTTGTTAAAAAGTTTTTTAACACAATTCAACCCCCTTCTTGTGTTCACGTTCAGTTGGTACCAGAGCTCGGCCTCTTGGTTGAGCACTTAACAGTGTTAAGAGAAAAGATCCTATACTATGAACATGTCTACTGAAGGTGGTCATATGAACCGTCCTCCTCTATTCGATGGAGAAAAATTTGATTACTGGAAAGATAAGATAAAAGCTTTCTTTGAGACACAACAACTTGAGTTGTGGGATATAGTTCAAAGTGGTTACATTCCTCCCACTAATCCTTGTGGTGTTGCTATAGCCAGAGAAGATTGGAATGATGAGCAGAAAAAGAGATATCAAATCAATCAAAAGGCTAGATTCATTCTTATCTGTGCTATGACAGAAAAAGAATATGATAAATATGGCAAATTTGATACTGTCAAAGAAATCTGGGACTCACTTGTCTTATATTACGAAGGCTCTGCCCAAGTAAGAGAAACCAAAGCTAGCATGTTGGTTCGCCAATACGAGTTGTTCAAAATGGAAGATGGTGAAAGCATTGAAACTATGTTTGGAAGATTTCAAACACTTGTTCGTGGGTTACAGGCCCTTGGAAAAAGTTACACTACACCTGGCCATGTTAGAAAGATCTTAAGAAGCTTGACTAAGCAGTGGAGACCCAAGGTCACTGCTATTGAGGAAGCAAAAGATCTAAATGTCCTACGACTTGAAAATCTTATGAGTTCGTTGAAAGCTCATGAACTTGAGCTAAATGAAGAAGAACCTGTCAAAAAGGGCAAGTCTATTGCTTTAAAAGTCGCTCAACATAAAGCCAGTTCTTCCAAAGCCCTTCAGGCTGAAGAAGAAGAATAAGAAGATGAAGCTTCAGAAGGAGATGTTGACACATCAGAAGATGAGCTCGCGTTTATATCCAGAAAGATACAAAGAATGTGGAAGAACAGAAACTTCAGGAGGAAGTTTTAGAAGAAAGATACTAAGGACAAGAAGGAAAGCAAGGACAAGGCTCAAGTCATTTGCTATGAATGTAAAAAGCCTGGACATTTCAAGTCCGAATGTCCTAATCTTAAGGAGAAGCCCACAAGAAGTTCTTTCAAGAAAAAGAAGAAGAGCCTCATGGCTACATGGGAAGATCTAGATTTATCCTCATCTGAGGAAGATAATGAAGTAGAAGCAAATCTCGCTCTCATGGCAGACACTGACATTGATTCAGAAGAAGAAGTTGAAGAGGTAATAGTATATGATTCCTACTCTGAACTTCAACTTGCATTCGATGATCTTCTTAAGGACTCTGCCACCCTCTCTGTTGAGTATAAGAATTTGAAAAAGAAATTTTCAAAATTATCACAAGACTTTCAAGCTTTAAACAAAGAAAAATTTGTACTCAATAAAGAGAACCAGAAGCTGAAAACTGAAAATCAGCATCTGATGGATAACCAGCGTCTGACCGCTAACAAGCAACCAGAAGCTGAGAGCTCTCAAGCTGAAAGCTCTAAAGTTACAGGCAATTCTAAATGCTAATAAAATGATTATGAATATGCTTTTCAAAAGTTTCTTGCAGAGAGTGTAACTCGTAGCAAGCATGCTTCAATGATTTGGGGGGTCAGTAAAACGACAACTCATGGTCTTGGTTATATATCAGATGAACCACTTTTAAAAAATGATTCAGCATCTGATAAATCCAATAATCATAGTAAATGCTTGCATTGTACTTACTACAATATACCTGGTCATTTGAAAAGTGCATGTACTGTTTTTAAAACTGTGAAGGATAAGCTTCCTTCAAGAACTAACAAGAAAGGACCCAAAAAGATATGGGTACCTAAAGATAAAATAGTCTATGTTGCAGACATGCTTAGCAACAAAGTCAACACACCTATCTTGGTACTTACACAGTGGATGCTCGCGTCACATGACGGGAGAAAAGCATATATTCCAAGAACTAAGGCCTAAAGAAGCTGGATTCGTTGGTTTCGGGGGAAACCAGAAAGGTAAAATAGTTGGAATTGGTCGCATTGGTAAAGGGTCTCTTCCCTCTATTGATAATGTACTATATGTTAAAGGACTTAAACATAACTTATTGAGCATAAGTCAATTATGTGACAATGGTTATAAAGTCATCTTTACAGAAATTGGATGTCTAGTAAAAAGCAAGAAAGACGGCTCTACTTTCTTTACTGCTAAGAGGAAACAAAATATTTACAAAATTGATCTCTCTGAACTTGCAAAACAAGATGTCAAGTGTCTCATGTCTGATGACGAAGAATAATGGATTTGGCACAAGAGATTGGGTCATGCCAATTTGAGATTAATCTCGAAATTAAACAAGCACAGTCTTGTCAGAGGCTTACCAAATCTTAAGTATCAATTTGATGCTCTTTGTGAGGCATGCCAAAGACGAAAACAAGTTAAAACTTCTTTTCATTCAAAAAATGTTGTTTCAACCTCTAGACCACTTGAGCTTTTGCATCTTGATCTTTTTGGTCCAACAAGGACAACCTCTTTAACTGGAAAGAAATATGGGTTAGTCATTATTGATGATTTTACTAGATGGACATGGGTTAGATTCCTTGCTCACAAAGATGAGTTATACAAGGTATTTACTATATTCTGCAAAACAGTTCAAAATGAAAAAGGAATTTGCATTTCTTCTATTAGAAGTGATCATGGGGGAGAATTTAAAAATGAAAGCTTTCAAAAATTTTGCGATGATAACGGCATCTCCCACAATTTCTCCTCTCCTAGAACACCTCAACAAAATGGTGTTGTAGAAAGGAAGAATAGGTCCCTCCAAGAAATGGCCAGGACCATGATCAATGAAGCTAACATTGCAAAACATTTTTGGGCAGAAGTAGTAAACACCGCTTGTTACATTCAAAATAGAATTTCTATTAGAACTATTTTGAAGAAGACTCTATATGAACTGTAGAAAGGAAGGAAACCAAACATATCATATTTTCATTCATTTGGTTGTACGTGTTACATTTTAAATACTAAGGATCAGCTTGGTAAGTTTGATTCAAAAGCTGACAAAGGAATCTTTTTGGGATATTCTGAAAGATCTAAAGCTTTTAGAATATACAATAAAGAAACTATGACAGTGGAAGAATCCATTCGTGTCAAATTTGATGACAAGAAGCCTGACACAGCCATGTCAGAGCTAAATGAATTATTTTCAGATTTAAATTTAGGTAATACTACAAATAGTGAACCTACATCTTCATCGTCCGGTGGTGACCAGACACAAGAATTTTTAGAAACTGAATTCAGAAAGAGCTGGAAGTACAAAGCCAATCATCCTAAAGATCAAATCATAGGAAAACCTGGAGATAGAGTAAGAACCAGATCCTCTTTTAAAGAGCATGCAGATATGGCATTACTCTCAGAAATGGAACCTGAAACGATTGATCAAGCATTGAAAGATGAAGGTTGGATTCTGGCCAATCAAGAAGAGTTGAATCAGTTCCCAAGAAACGATGTATGGAAGCTGGTTACTTTACCAGAAGATAAGCAAGCTATTGGTACTAAATGGGTATTTAGAAACAAGCTTGATGAAGATGGAAAGGTTATGAGAAACAATGCAAGATTGGTTGCTGGAAAGGTTGTGGGAAACAAGGCAAGATTGGTTGCTCAAGGTTACTCACAGGAAGAAGGTATTGATTTTACTGAAACATTTGCACTTGTTGCAAGGTTAGAAGCTATACGCATTTTACTTTCTTTTGCTGCACATCATGATATAATTCTTTATCAAATGGATGTGAAAAGTGCTTTCTTGAATGGTTTTATAACTGAGGAAGTCTTTGTAAAACAACCTCCTGGATTCGAAGACATTGAATTTCCAGAACATGTGTTCAAGCTCAAAAAGGCCCTGTATGGTCTTAAGCAAGCTCCCAGAGCTTAGTATGAAAGACTGAGTACATTTTTGATGAAAAATGGCTTTACCAGAGGTCTAGTAGACACTACTCTTTTTAGAAAAACATCAAACAAGCACTTTATAATTGTTCAAATATATGTTGATAACATTATTTTTGGAGCTACTAATGAAAGCCTTTGCAAAGAATTTTCTAAGCTAATGCAGGCTGAATTCAAGATGAGCATGATGGGTGAACTGAAGTTTTTCCTTGGAATTCAAATCAAACAATGCAATGATGGTATATATATACATCAAAGCAAATATATCAAGGAATTGCTAAAGAAATTCAAAATGGTGGATTGCAAACCTATGTGTACTCCTATGCATCCCACATGCATTCTTGGTAAAGATGAAACTGGTAAAAAGGTAGATCAGAAGATGTACAGAGGTATGATTGTATCTCTACTTTATCTTATAGCTTCAAGACCTAATATTATGTTCAGCGTCTGTCTGTGTGCTAGATTTCAATCAGATCCTAGAGAATCACACTTGAGTGCTGTTAAAAGAATCTTTAGATATTTGCAAGGATCTACTAATCTTGGTTTGCTTTATAAGAAATCAAAAGATTACAAGTTAGTAGGTTTTTGTGATGCTAATTTTGCTGGAGACCAAATTGAAAGAAAAAGCACAAGTGGAGGCTGCCAATTCCTTTGAGCAAATCTTGTATCTTGGTCAGCAAAAGGCAAAGCACGATTGCACTCTCAACAGCAGAAGCTGAGTATATTTCAGCAGCAAGTTACAACTCTCAACTTCTGTGGATGAAATATCAACTTGAAGACTATCTGATAAAAGAGAGTAACATTCCTATCTTTTGTGATAATACTTCTGCAATCTGTCTCACTAAAAATCCCATATTGCATTCATGAGCCAAGCACATTGAGATTAAGCATCATTTTATAAGAGACTATGTTCAGAAGGGTATTCGCGAAATAAAATTTGTAGACACTGATCATCAGTGGGCTGACATATTTACAAAACCCCTTGCTGAAGATAGATTCAATTTTATAAGAAGAAATTTAAATTTTCATCTTATAGAAGAATGATTAATCTCAGTGTCAGATAATATGCACAATATCAGCATTTGGTATGACATAAGCATGTATATGAATAAGCATCTTATTTGTCATGTGCATCATAACTCATCGTCTGGTGAATCGGTTACGTGCGTCCGAGCACACCTACACGTGTCACACATCTTAAGGACTTAAGCGTCTCATCACATCTACTGAGTCATAATTATTTATGTCTTTCGATAAAATCTTGTTACTTGATCTTACTTTTCTTTTGGCGTCTGCATTTAATGAAAAGGCGAATCTTCATTTTCTTTTCTTTTTGATTTAATTTTTATGTGAAAATACGAAGCGATTTTTTGAAAAAGGACTGTACCATTTTCTATCAACTTTCCCACTACTCCACATTTTTCGCTCCATCACTTCACTCTGCATTTTCTTGCAAAAAAAAAAAATTGTTCTCTCTCTCTTTGTGTGTGTGTTTTCGAACCCTAAAACCTCCATCACCCTCTCTGCAACTGCTACCATGGCCGACAGAAAGGTTGGACAATACACTGTTGCCTTCGATGTCTTCTCTGAGGCAAAACTCATGAATGAGAACAGGATTGATTTTGAGAACTTCAAGCTATACGGTTTTGATTTTGAAGAAGGTCTAGAGAAACTAGGCTGGAAAAATTACTTCATCTGGGAACCAGTCGACGTACTGAGCTATGCTATTAAGGAGTTCTGGGCGAACGCTTACTTACTTCCAGGAGAAATCATAGAAGGACACATCAGAGGCGTCAAGCTACGCTTCACCATCAACTCTATTGCTCAGACGATCAAGTGCCCTTGTGAAGGAATCAGTTACCATGCAAACTGGGCTGACGCGTACAGAGGACTGGAAAACGTCAACGAAGCCCTGTTTGAAAACTACCGTGAATTGAAGAAGAAGAACATTACTCCCACTGCCAAAGACTTGAAAAGCCACTACAGAGTACTGCACAAAATCATCGCTAAGAGCGTGATTCTGAAGGCTGGCTCAAGCGACATAGTGTACTACGAGCAAAAGTTAATTATGAGAAACTACATGGATGGGAAGAAAATCAATCTGCCAAGGTTGATTATCAATAATCTGATAAATGCTCTTGTCTTCTCAAGGAAGAGTGTCGATAAGAAAAATATCATCAAAGTTATCCCTTATGGAGTTCTTCTCTCCATAACGATGATTAAAGACGGTGTTGTGAGGAAGCTGGCTGACTCTATCAACACAGAAGAAAAAGAAAAATACTTTGGTGTTGGCGCTGTTGTTCGTCCAGAAGTTTTTGGAGTAAACAGTTTAGTCAGAATGCAGCTGATAACTGGCTCTATGATCAAGAAGGTGAAATTAGAGCAACAGGAAGGAGAAGCTGAAAAGAAAACCACCAGAAGCTCAATGGCTGGTGTGAAGAGACCTACTGAATCTCTTTCAAGGGAGACAAGAAGAACAAAACAGAAGGTGGCTCCTGGACCTACTGTTGAGGAACCAGAAGATGAGGATAGAATTCCCATCAGAAAGGTCTTGGAGAAAAAGTTTAAGCCAGCAGCTGAAAAATATGCTTCAACGTCCGGTCAAGGGAAGCAAGTCCCTCCTCCTCCTTCTGCCGTTGTTGTCCCGAGAGGATCAAAAAGAAAGTTGGTTAAGTCTTTAGAGCTTAACCCAAACATACTCGACTTTACTACTAATGAATCAGTATCTGTCTTTGATGCTCATGATATTATTCCTGCACCCCCATTATCTGTTTCACAACCACAAACACAACCACAAACCAAGAAAACCAGAATGAGCCTCCGACAAACCTCTACCCTCTCTAAACCTACCCAACCATCATCCTATGCACTCAACCTTGACCTACCACAAAATTCTTCAAATACTTCACTTACCACATACATTTCTAAACTTCACTCTCATCCCTTTAACCTACTATTCAAAGTACCTCCCATTAATCCCTTCAAACCCTACACACCTAAAACCTATTCAATCACCAAAACCACTCCCACTTTACTCACCATTACCCATAAACCTACAGACTTTGGTGGAAGGAAGAATGTCCCATGTACTAACAAACCACGGTTTGTTAAGTATGAGTCATATCACAGCATCTACAATCGTCCCTCTACATGGCATTTGAAAACCTTCACCTCTAGAGCTGCCAGACTGGAGATTGTCTCTCCGATGAATGCTACCTTCAAGGATGGAGAAGACCACTTTTAGATGTCATTCAAAGGAAGATTGAGACCAGCACCGGGTAGCAGAGCAATTCCCTTCTCTGTTGACCTTCCTAAATCCCTACCTCAAACTGAACCTCTCACACTGGAGGAGTGCGGAAGGTGGATCAGAGATGAAGAAGCTGCCTTCATGACACACTGTCTTGAGATGAAGAAAATTGAAGTTATCAGACAGTTCAGGGATCCTTCGCTCAGACAAGAAAGATTGTATCGCATGCACAAAGGTGGCTACCTTGGTCTATCCCTGGGAAAAGGAAAGAACCTGCTCCTGGCAAACAGCCACTCAGCAAGATCGGGCTCGCAGAGTATGAGAAGGCTCCCAAGAAGTATAATCTTAAGGAATTCTCTAAGCTTCCGATTGCCAAGATCACTAAGGATCATGCCAGAAGGTTTTACCCGAGTTCTCTGAAGGAAGATGAATGGAGAACTGGCTCCTCAAACTGCTGCAATGCCAAGAAAGCCACAATTTCAACAGTTGGCACTATCAGCAGAATTACTGACACCAATCTGGGAACAGTCTACTTTGATGATATATTCAGATGCTCAGTAATCAGACCACTTGACTGCATGAAGACATATGTCCAATGGGCTGCTGTGACCATGCACTTTGACATTGGATTTACTTGGAGTCAATGGTCGAAGACGTGGAAAGACAAAGCTTTGTTACCATGCCTCGTCCCCCTAGTGCTTACAGAAGACGACAGGGAAAATCTGAGAAGAATATACCTGGCAGAAAATGAAGGACTCTCTTTTGCTTCTGAAGCATTGAGTGACTTCATCAGAAGAATATGGGGAGAAGAAGCTGGGAATAAGTTTGATGCTTTCACTGCTGACGTGCTTCTGCATAAGGAAACTATCTTCATGGATTTGCTGTATCCAGAAGAGGTGGAGAAAAGGAGAAGAATTCAGTCAGAATCTGAGCAAAGAAAACTTGGAAGTCTCATCAAATGGTTTATACCAAATGATGCGTTCTTTCAAAAGGCTCAACAAAAGAAGGACTTGAGACTGAAGCTTTCCAACTGGGTGCTAGCAGAGCATCAGAAGATGAAACCTGCACCAGAAGCTGGACCTTCTACTTCTAATCCTGCAGTTGAAATGGTCACCATTCCTAAAGCAGAGTTTGAAGAAATGAAGGCCACTAACCTGAAAGTTACTCAGCTGGAAAATGCACTGAAACTTTTATATGAACGTCTCAACATCCCTCCACCACCACCAAACCCTTAAAATTTTTATCTTTTTTTTGTGTGATATAAAATTTTTTTGGTACTCTCATATATATATATATATATATATATATATTCAGTGTTTTTCTGATTATTTCATTATACATACCTATATCTGTTTATATATATTCAAATTTTTTTAAGCCATATTTTGACTATTATGTGCTTTACACTCTTTTTTGTCTGATGACAAAAGGGGGAGTAAAAGAAAGGTCTGATGAACACGTGAAAGTCTGATTGACAAAATTCATCGTCCGATGTTCAAGCTCCGATAGACACACTAAAACTGAAGTATCATGCATATCATCTCATACATAGCATTTGTATGGTTATTCATTGATCTAATATCTATTAATGCATTGATATTCATTGACCCAATAATCTAACAATGATCAATAAAATTGGTACAATGAAAATCTTTTTGATAAAATGAAAATCAACATCCGATCTCACTTTGTTAAAAATATGCTCTGATACATCTACGTATTTTTGCGATCACTTAAATGAATTTGTTTATCAACAATCGCCTTAATACCAAAATTGTATTATATATCTTAATTGTTAAATTCAGGGGGAGACCCTTGATGTTATTTTGAAATTAAATTGTTCATCAACATTGGATATTTGTCATCGTTAAAAAGGGGGAGATTATTGGATCCTAAACGATTGAGAAGTTAAGACCCTCATTAATTTTGATGATAACATAGTAATTCTCAAGAGAACAATTTATCTTCTAACATATATTTGAGTGTACAGGTATCAAAGCTTCATATATATGTACAAAACACTCAAGGAAGAAGAAGAAATTTACAAAAGAATTGAATACAATCCACTAGTGTCAGCATCCAATGTAACACCTCGATTCCAGAGCGCTACTGTGCAACCCAATCTAATGCTGCAAACATTTAATGCTTGTATGCTTTCAGTCAAAGAGTACTCTTATGTATTTCGCAGTGGAAAAATAGGAGTAATTTTTTTTTCATTTCTTTCCTTTGTAACCCTTTTCAAAATGAGACATAGAGTACTACGGTTTTCTAAATGATGCCAATTCAGACTTTTGCAATTATCAGAGTATAATGCATCACAAAATAATACTTCACATAACATATACATTTCGCACAAGGTGAGGTTCTCTGAAAAGAGTAATTACAAAACAACAAATACAAAACCCTAAGCTAAGCTGGCCAACAACTATAACTCTTACTGAGAAACAGCTCAGCAAGACCAAACACGAAGTACTCAGAGGAACCTTCCTCCGCCGGCTCAATCTTCAATGCTCCTGGAAAGACGAAGCTGCAACAGCTACCGAACTCCATCTGGAAGTGACATCCATAAGGACATCCAATCCAACAACAGTGCAAGGGTAAATCCTTTGTCCATGAGTTTATCATAGGCTATGTCGCATGCAAACAATATATACATATATATAATACAACAACATGCTTTTATATACATATACATACTTAATAGACTGCACACATCATCATGGTATATCAAGCATTGCATATGAGCAACCAAAACAACCAGCAGATCAACAATCAAGTCACTACAATATCAAACTATTGCATGTGAGCAACCCAAAACAACCAATAGATCAACAATCAAGACACTACAATATCAAGCTATTGCATGTGAGCAGGCAAATCTATCAACAGATAAGTGATCAAGTCATCACAAGATCCAATTCATCAAACAATTCATCACATATCATAAATGTGGTTAGCTATGCATGTCAATGCAGTATGGCAAGTTGTGTATACACCTGCAGCCTTAATAGGTCAGCAGTATGACAGGGACTACTTTCCCAACGTCCGAACAAAATAGCCTCTGCTTAGGCTTGCCACTACTTTGGCTGGCCACTACTTTGGCGTGCCTCTACTTAGGCAATGCAGTGTCAACTCGCCTTTTGAAGTCTATACGACCAATCAAACGCTACGAGTGACATGACAACTCATCTTTTGAAGTCTTTAAGACCAATCAAATGCTCCGAGTGTCGATGCTCAATGGTTAGTACGCATCCAAACAAATTCAATAATATGGCATGCTCACCGTAGTGAACGCCCGAGTGATATCCAACAAATTCAACAATATGGCATGTTCACCGTAGTGAACGCCCGAGTGATATCCAACAATTCAATAATATGGCATGTTCACCGTAGTGAACGCCTGAATGATATCTAACAAATTCAACAATATGGCATGTTCACCGTAGTGAACGCCCCAGTAATGCTTTAATTAATCAATGCGGATCGACGAACCCTCACTCACTCAACTTAGTGGGTGTCCAAGTCTCAATTAACTAAGAGTTCAACACAGGACACAAGGTCCGGGTGTTTAATTGCAGAACGCTAGTCCCAATCTTAGATCAGAACTCTAGGCACGTAATGCGGAACACTAGGCTCAACTTTTAGGTTAAGATACTAGGCACGCCATACGGAACACTAGGTGTAACACCCCATTTCTACCCATCGAATATTAGTAAAATCAGAGTTATAAAATCCCAACATAAACAGGATGTCACATTTTTTTCAACTTTAAATCAACAACTTCATCACATATTAAATCAGATACATAACACTTTAAAATAATCGGAGGAATCATTAACATCAACTATTAGCCTTTAGATTCAAATGGTTTTTTTTTTTTTTTTAATCAAGCAGCGGAATCACAACTTCGTATTAAAATGATAACATCATAGTCTAACTCAAAATCAACTTCAAAATAACGAAGGTTTAACAAAACCAATATAAAATCCAAAGAATGTAACAAGACGATAAAAATAGCAAATAAGCGTTCATCCCCCCGAGTGTTACGTATCAGAGCGACAACACCGACTCGACTTGCATAAATCAACAAAAGACTTCACATAGTTACTTCGAACCTCCACAGCTAATCTTGAGTACCTGCCCATTTCCCATGGTAGGGGAAACATCAGCAGAAAGGGTGAGATATCGAACAATATAATTGAGTTTAAGATAAACAGTATATCAGAATTTAGTCATATAAAAATTATCACTTCGCACGTATCAACATCACAACCCACTTTGTAACACCCCATTTCTACCCATCGAATATTAGTAAAATCAGAGTTATAAAATCCCAACATAAACAGGATGTCACATTTTTCAACTTTAAATCAACAACTTCATCACATATTAAATCAGATACATAACACTTTAAAATAATCGGAGGAATCATTAACATCAACTATTAGCCTTTAGATTCAATTGTTTTTTTTTTTTTTTAATCAAGCAGCGGAATCACAACTTCGTATTAAAATGATAACATCATAGTCTAACTCAAAATCAACTTCAAAATAACGAAGGTTTAACAAAACCAATATAAAATCCAGCAACAGAACAAAACGATAAAAATAGCAAATAAGCGTTCATCCCCCCGAGTGTTACGATCGTAATCGACGACACCGACTGACTTGCATAAAGCAACAAAAGACGCCACACGCTTACTTCAACCTCCACGGCTAATCTTGAGTACCGCCCATTTCCCATGGTAGGGGAAACATCAGCAGAAAGGGTGAGATATCGAACAATATAATTGAGTTTAAGATAAACAGTATATCAGAATTTAGTCATATAAAAATTATCACTTCGCACGTATCAACATCACAACCCACTTCACGTCACAACATCATGTAAACTTTCACTAATTCACATCACAATTCAAGTCACAGTACTTCACATCATTAAATAACTCATGCAAAAATATGATGAGACACGGACAATGCACATGCATGTGGTACCAACAGGGCTTCATTCCTCGTCGCCAATTGCCAATTAATAGAGGCATCAAAACAAGGCATAAGCCTTCGTCGCAGTTTGCCAATCCAGGCTGTCACGAAGTATGCAAATGAAATGTGACTCAATGAACATGACATCACATTACACCACTCGACAAACGTCATTCTTCACAAGGCATACGCCTACATCACTGTCATTACCAATTAATAGAGGTAATTTCATCATCACAATAATTTCTGCAACTTCGCATTTATCAACAAAATAGTCGCATCATCATAAATATCAAATACACGTCACAAAGGAAAATATAAACAAATTAGTCGTTCCAAAACAGTCCCGTAAATCTCTAATTATTAACATCCCCAAGTTATTGGTATTTTCTGTTAAATTTATCAATTCAGCATTTAAAAATTTTGATTCTCTTTCTAATCTTCCCTTACTACTTATCATACAACCCATTAGAAGTCGAACCCCACCCTTACCTTGGATTGAAGGTTGCTCTAACTCTCCGATTGACTCCTAGATTTCTCCTTGCCAAGAACTTTCAGATCTCCTCCCAAGCCCTTATTTTCTTCTTTCCTTCTACGCAAACCTCTCAGGAACAACAATAGAGAGCCTGCAATCTTCACTCTACTCTCTCCTAAGATCCCAAGGTGTTTAACCGTGTTTCCCAGCCCCTAAAACCTCACAAAGACGCTCAAGAATGGCCGCACACAACCCTAGAAAAGATCAAGACGTCAGACTGACGATTCTGAGTCAGTTTATATAACCCGACTGTGAATCGATTCACAGGCTAGGGTGAATCGATTCACCTAGTTAAAAATTCTCCCCTGCACGAGTTAATGAAGTGAATCGATTCCTGCAAGCTTCCCATGCGATTCACAGAGGCGTGCTTCGATTCCCAGAGAACCAAACATGCTTGAATCGATTCACCTAGCTAAGGAATCGATTCCCAGAGGATCAAACATGCTTGAATCGATTCACCTAGCTAAGGAATCGATTCCCAGTGTTCAAGAAACACTTCCAAGCAATTCCATGATCCTCCAAACTGATTTTAAGGCACTCTAAACTCCACATCTAACACTCAAATAAGCCCATAACAAATAATAGTACTAATCTAATATCATTCTACAACTTAATTCAACTAAATTAATCCAACTAAAACCAACACCACTTAAATCAATATTTCACAACTTCGAAGCCTTAATCGGAAAAATATTCGAAAATATTTAATTTAATAAATAATTAAATATCGGGCGTTACAACTCTCCCCCACTTAAAAATATTTTCGTCCTCGAAAATTTACCTGGTTCGAACAACTCGGGATAGGATTCCCGCATCTTGCTCTCCAACTCCCACGTCATGCTTTCTCCGGCAGCCCCTAACCAGACTACTTTCACCAAAGCAATCTCCTTGCCTCTTAAAGTCTTCATTTCACGATCTGCGATCCGTACGGGCATCGTTTCCATAGTAAGATTATCCCGTACTTGCACATCATCCATACGAATCACATGAGATGGATCTGAAATGTACTTCCGGAGTTGTGACACATGAAACACGTCATGCAAATTCGAAAGGTTAGGCGGTAAAGCCACTCTATAAGCAACATTTCCGACTCTGTCCAAAATTTGATACGGACCAATAAAACGAGGAGTGAGCTTCTTAGACTTCAATGCACGCCAACACAGGCCACCGGTGACTCTCAAAAACACATGATCACCAGCTTGGAATTCCAAATCTTTCCTTCGCTTGTCATGGTAACTCTTCTGTCTACTTTGAGAAGCTTTCATCTTTTCTCGAATTAGTTTCACCTTCTCCGTAGTCTCGAACAATTTCAGGTCCAAGCACTACACTTTCCTGCATTCATGCCAACATAAAGGAGTTCTACATCTCCGACCATACAACGCTTCAAAGGTGCCATTCCAATACTCGAATGGTAATCAAGTATTATAAGTGAACTCTATTAACGGAAGGTAAGTGTCCCACGAACCTCTCTGCTCAAGAATACATGCCCTCAGCAAATCCTCTAATGACTTAATAGTCCTCTCTGTCTGTCCATCCGTCTGAGGGTGATACGCCGAACTCAACCTCAACTTGGAACCCAACGCCGCTTGCAGACTCTTCCAAAAATCAGAAGTAAACCTCGGATCTCTATCCGACACAATACACAAAGGAACGCCATGCAGCTTTACAATTACATCGTATAAATCTCACCCTACCGATCTGGAAAACTGATGTTAATAGGAATAAAATGAGCCGACTTCGTAAGCCTATCAACAATCACCCAAATTGAATCATGTCCCCTTGAAGTATTAGGTAATCCCGTCACAAAGTCCATTGAAATGTTATCCCATTTCCACTCTGGAACTTCCAACGGTTGCATCAATCCTGCAGGCTTCTGATGTTCAACCTTCGACTTCTGACTAGTTAAACATGCATACACGAACTGCGCCACATCACGCTTCATCCCAGGCCACCAAAACAACTTCTTCAAATTTTGATACATCTTTGTGGCTCCCGGATGAATACTCAAATTGCTTCTATGACTCTCCTCAAGAATTACTTTCTTCATTTCCGCATCATCAGGAATACAAATTCGATTACGGAATCTCAACATACCTTGCGCGTCTAACTTGAAATCATTATTCTCAGATTGATCGATTCCGACCATCGAATCTACTAATTTCACGTCTAACTTCTGAGCTTCTTTGATCATCCAGGAAAATCATTGTTAATCTTCAACATTCCCAACATAACACTCTGCGGTGTCACTTCGCAAACTAGACTCATATCTCTGAACTGTTCAATCAATTCCAACTCCTTAACCATCATTGCCGACATATGTAAAGTTTTTCGGCTTAAGGCATCAGCCACAACATTAGCTTTACCTGGGTGATAATTCAAGCCGAAGTCATAATCTTTTAACAACTCCAACCATCTTCGTTGTCTCATGTTCAATTCCTTCTGATCAAATAGATATTTTAAACTCTTGTGGTCACTAAAGACTTCAAATCTAGAACCATAGAGATAATGCCTCCAAATCTTCAGCACAAAAACAACTGCAGCAAGCTCTAAATCATGCGTAGGATAGTTCCTTTCATGAGTCCTCAACTGTCTCGACGCATAAGCAACTACCTTATCATTCTGCATAAGTACACCTCCTAAACCCATTTTAGAAGCATCACAATATACCACAAAAGATTCTCCTGGATTAGGTAGTGTCAAAACCGGAGCCGACGTCAATCTCTTCTTCAATTCTGTAAAACTTTCTTCACATTGAACGTCCCACACAAAAGCTTTACCCTTACAAGTCAACTTAGTCAATGGAAGTACCAACTTAGAAAAACCTTCGATAAACCTTCTATAGTAGCCAGCTAGTCCCAAAAAGCTTCTAATCAGAGGCGATTTTGGAGTTTCCCATTGCAACACTAAGATCTACTTTAGATGGATCCACAGCAATGCCACTACCCGAAATAACATGACCAAGAAAACTAACCTCCTTTAACCAAAAGTCACATTTAGACAACTTTGCATATAGCTTCTTCTCCTTCAAAACTTGCAATGCTAGTCTTAAGTGTTCTGCATGTTCTTCTTCCGATTTAGAGTAAATCAAAATATCATCAATGAATACCACCACAAACCGATCCAAATAAGAGTGAAAGATACGGTTCATGTACTCCATGAATACTCCCGGCGCATTAGTAACACCGAAAGGCATCACCGTATACTCATAATGTCCATATCGCGTTCTGAAGGCCGTCTTCTGAACATCTTCATCCTTCACCTTAATCTGATGATAACCCGACCTCAAGTCAATCTTGCTAAACACACGAGCACCCACCAATTGATCCATCAAGTCATCTATCCTTGGAAGCGGATACTTGTTCTTAATCGTTACTTTATTCAATTGTCTATAATCAACACAAAGCCTCATACTCCCGTCTTTCTTCTTTACTAGTAGCACTGGAGCTCCCCACGGCGACACACTTGGTCTTACAAACTTCTTTTCAAGTAAATCTTCTAATTGCTTCTTTAATTCTGACAATTCAGATGCAGACATCCTGTATGGTGCCATAGAAACCTGGCTGGTACTGTACAAGATCAATAGCGAATTCAACTTCTCTTTCTGGTGGTACATCAGGAATTTCATCAGGGAAAACTTCAGGATATTCGCGCACTACCTGTAACTCCTCAATTATAGCTTGGTTCTCAATAGATAACGACGCCATCAACGAGAACACCTGAGCTTCCTCTTGCATCAACCGCCCTAACTGCCTAAAAGACAACAATCCAGCTCCCTCCTCTTCGGGAGTAGAAAACCTCACGGACTTGCTATAACAATTGATATGAACATGGTTATATTCTAACCAATTCATGCCTAAGATCACTTCCATCCCACTTAACGGCACATGCACCAAATCAACAAAGAAAGTCTCGGTCGAAAATCGACAAAGGACACTTTAAACACACAAGAGAAGTGGTCACCGATCCCTTTAGCCGGAGCCTCGACGACCATCTCTCCATTCATGTAAGACAACGTAAGACCCAATTTCTTAACACAATCAAAGAACAATAAAGCAATGAGTAGCACCCGATCAATAATAGTAATTAAAGGAGTACTATTAATGAAACATGTATCTCGATGAGTCTGTCTCATTAGTCGCCTGAGTCCCACCAAAGCGAACACCTTTCCACCGCTGGTGCCTTCTTTGGTTTACGACATCGCTACTAATATGTCCTTCTTCGCCACAGCTTGAAACATACATTCTCCTTAAACTTACACTCGGAAGATGTATGCCCACTTGCCACAATGGAAACACCTCTTCCCTTCAAGAGTACACACATTACTCTTGTGACCGTGTTTCCCACATTTGAAACAAACCACACCAAATAGGAGCATCTCCCCACTAGTCCTCTTACCATCACCACTTTGCTTACTTTTACCAACTGGAGCATCATAAGGCTTGCCACGATTCTGTTGGCGCTTGCTCTTCCTCTCATTAATGATCTTATAATGAGCATTGTTATCCTCTTCATAAATCCTACAGCTGTCAATCAAATCAGAGAAGACACGAATCTTTTGGTATCCAATCGCTTTCTTGATTTACGGGCGCAACGTTCTCAAACTTGATGCACTTTGAAAACTTCGGCGGTTGCCCCGCTATAGTGAGGATAAAACTTAGCCAACTCAACAAACTTTGCAAAGATATTCAAGAATCGACATATTTCCTTGCTTCAGCTCAAGAAACTCAATTTCCTTCTTACCACGAACATCCTCTGGATAATACTTCCTCAGGAACTCCCTTCGGAACACATCCCAAGTGATACCTTCACCTGCAGCTTCCAACATCTGACGAGTCTCTAGCCACTACCATCACCGATTGCTAGCATATGAGTCCCATATCGAACCTTCTGTGCCGGAGTGCAGTCCATCACACGGAAGATTCTCTCCATCTCTTTCAACCAACCCAACGCTCCATCAGGATCATACTTACCCTTGAAGGTAGGCGGATTCTCCCTCTGAAAAGTCGCCAAACTACGAGATCCAGCATTCTCGTCAGCATTCGGCTGATTTTGCAAAGCTTGAGTCATTGCTTGTAAAGCAGCAGCAATTGCAGCATCGTTCCTTCCAGCCATCTCAACTCGTCACTATAACATAAACAAGGTTAGAACTAATTAACAATACTCGATTGTTAAACAAAACTACGACTCGACAACTTGGCCGGACGGACCAACTGCTCTGATACCACTAATGTAACACCCCGTTTCTACCCATCGAATATTAGTAAAATCAGAGTTATAAAATCCCAACATAAAGAGGATGTCACATTTTTCAACTTTAAATCAACAACTTCATCACATATTAAATCAGATACATAACACTTTAAAATAATCGGAGGAATCATTAACATCAACTATTAGCCATTAGATTCAATTTTTTTTTTTTTTTTTTTAATCAAGCAGCGGAATCACAACTTCGTATTAAAATGATAACATCATAGTCTAACTCAAAATCAACTTCAAAATAACGAAGGTTTAACAAAACCAATATAAAATCTAGCAACAGAACAAAACGATAAAAATAGCAAATAAGCGTTCATCCCCCCGAGTGTTACGTATCAGAGCGACGACACCGACTCGACTTGCATAAAGCAACAAAAGACGTCACACAGTTACTTCGAACCTCCACAGCTAATCTTGAGTACCTACCCATTTCCCATGGTAGGGGAAACATCAGCAGAAAGGGTGAGATATCGAACAATATAATTGAGTTTAAGATAAACAGTATATCAGAATTTAGTCATATAAAAATTATCACTTCGCACGTATCAATATCACAACCCACTTCACGTCACAACATCATGTAAACTTTCACTAATTCACATCACAATTCAAGTCACAGTACTTCACATCATTAAATAACTCATGCAAAAATATGATGAGACACGGACAATGCACATGCATGTGGTACCAACAGGGCTTCATTCCTCGTCGCCAATTGCCAATTAATAGAGGCATCAAAACAAGGCATAAGCCTTCGTCGCAGTTTGCCAATCCAGGCCGTCACGAAGTATGCAAATGAAATGTGACTCAATGAACATGACATCACATTACACCACTCGACAAACGTCATTCTTCACAAGGCATACGCCTACATCACTGTCATTACCAATTAATAGAGGTAATTTCATCATCACAATAATTTCTGCAACTTCGCATTTATCAACAAAATAGTCGCATCATCATAAATATCAAATACACGTCACAAAGGAAAATATAAACAAATTAGTCGTTCCAAAACAGTCCCGTAAATCTCTAATTATTAACATCCCTGTTATTGGTATTTTCCTGTTAAATTTATCAATTCAGCATTTAAAAATTTTGATTCTCTTTCTAATCTTCCCCTTACTACTTATCATACAACCCATTAGAAGTCAGAACCCCACCCTTACCTTGGATTGAAGGTTGCTCTAACTCTCCGATTGACTCCTAGATTTCTCCTTGCCGGCAACTTTCGTATCTCCTCCCAAGCCCTTATTTTCTTCTTTCCTTCTACGCAAACCTCTCAGGAACAACAATAGAGAGCCTGCAATCTTCACTCTACTCTCTCCTAAGATCCCAAGGTGTTTAACCGTGTTTCCCAGCCCCTAAAACCTCACAAAGACGCTCAAGAATGGCTGCACACAACCCTAGAAAAGACTGCACGTCGTACCTGACGATTCTGCAGCGTCAGGTTTATATAACCCGACTGTGAATCGATTCACAGGCTAGGGTGAATCGATTCACCTAGTTAAAAATTCTCCCCTGCACGAGTTAATGAAGTGAATCGATTCCTGCAAGCTTCCCATGCGATTCACAGAGGCGTGCTTCGATTCCCAGAGAACCAAACATGCTTGAATCGATTCACCTAGCTAAGGAATCGATTCCTAGAGGATCAAACATGCTTGAATCGATTCACCTAGCTAAGGAATCGATTCCCAGTGTTCAAGAAACACTTCCAAGCAATTCCATGATCCTCCAAACTGATTTTAAGGCACTCTAAACTCCACATCTAACACTCAAATAAGCCCATAACAAATAATAGTACTAATCTAATATCATTCTACAACTTAATTCAACTAAATTAATCCAACTAAAACCAACACCACTTAAATCAATATTTCACAACTTCGAAGCCTTAATCGGAAAAATATTCGAAAATATTTAATTTAATAAATAATTAAATATCGGGCGTTACAACTCTCCCCCACTTAAAAAAAATATTTTCGTCCTCGAAAATTTACCTGGTTCGAACAACTCGGGATAGGATTCCCGCATCTTGCTCTCCAACTCCCACGTCATGCTTTCTCCCAAGAATTTCAACGGACTACTTTCACCAAAGCAATCTCCTTGCCTCTTAAAGTCTTCATTTCACGATCTGCGATCCAGCACGGCATCGTTTCCATAGTAAGATTATCCCGTACTTGCACATCATCCATACGAATCACATGAGATGGATCTGAAATGTACTTCCGGAGTTGTGACACATGAAACACGTCATGCAAATTCGAAAGGTTAGGCGGTAAAGCCACTCTATAAGCAACATTTCCAACTCTGTCCAAAATCTGATACGGACCAATAAAACGAGGAGTGAGCTTCTTAGACTTCAATGCACGCCCAACACCGGTCACCGGCGTGACTCTCAAAAACACATGATCACCAGCTTGAAATTCCAAATCTTTCCTTCGCTTGTCATGATAACTCTTCTGTCTACTTTGAGAAGCTTTCATCTTTTCTCGAATTAGCTTCACCTTCTCCGTAGTCTCTCGAACAATTTCAGGTCCAAGCACTACACTTTCCCCAGATTCATGCCAACATAAAGGAGTTCTACATCTCCGACCATACAACGCTTCAAAAGGTGCCATTCCAATACTCGAATGGTAACTGTTATTATAAGTGAACTCTATTAACGGAAGGTAAGTGTCCCACGAACCTCCCTGCTCAAGAATACATGCCCTCAGCAAATCCTCTAATGACTGAATAGTCCTCTCTGTCTGTCCATCCGTCTGAGGGTGATACGCCGAACTCAACCTCAACTTGGAACCCAACGCCGCTTGCAGACTCTTCCAAAAATCAGAAGTAAACCTCGGATCTCTATCCGACACAATACACAAAGGAACGCCATGCAGCTTTACAATTACACTGGTATAAATCTCAGCCAGCTTCGATACCGGAAAACTGATGTTAATAGGAATAAAATGAGCCGACTTCGTAAGCCTATCAACAATCACCCAAATTGAATCATGTCCCCTTGAAGTATTAGGTAATCCCGTCACAAAGTCCATTGAAATGCTATCCCATTTCCACTCTGGAACTTCCAACGGTTGCATCAATCTCGCAGCTTCGATGTTCAACCTTCGACTTCGACAAGTTAAACATGCATACACGAATCGCGCCACATCACGCTTCATCCCAGGCCACCAAAACAACTTCTTCAAATCTTGATACATCTTTGTGGCTCTGATGAATACTCAAATTGCTTCTATGACTCTCCTCAAGAATTACTTTCTTCATTTCCGCATCATCAGAATACAAATTCGACACGGAATCTCAACACACTCAGCGCCTAACTTGAAATCATTATTCTCGATTGATCGATTAGACCATCGAATCTACTAATTTCACGCCTAACTTCTGAGCTTTTTGATACTGTCCAGAAAATCATTGTTAATCTTCAACATTCCCAACATAACACTCTGCGGTGTCACTTCGCAAACTAGACTCATATCTTTGAACTGTTCAATCAATTCCAACTCCTTAACCATCATTGCCGACATATGTAAAGTCTTTCGGCTTAAGGCATCAGCCACAACATTAGCTTTACCTGGGTGATAATTCAAGCCGAAGTCATAATCTTTTAACAACTCCAACCATCTTCGTTGTCTCATGTTCAATTCCTTCTGATCAAATAGATATTTTAAACTCTTGTGGTCACTAAAGACTTCAAATCTAGAACCATAGAGATAATGTCTCCAAATCTTCAGCACAAAAACAACTGCAGCAAGCTCTAAATCATGCGTAGGATAGTTCCTTTCATGAGTCCTCAACTGTCTCGACGCATAAGCAACTACCTTATCATTCTGCATAAGTACACCTCCTAAACCCATTTTAGAAGCATCACAATATACCACAAAAGATTCTCCTGGATTAGGTAGTGTCAAAACCGGAGCCGACGTCAATCTCTTCTTCAATCAGAAACTTTCTTCACATTGAACGTCCCCCCCAAAAGCTTTACCCTTACAAGTCAACTTAGTCAATGGAAGTACCAACTTAGAAAAACCTTCGATAAACCTTCTATAGTAGCCAGCTAGTCCCAAAAAGCTTCTAATCTCAGTGTCGATTTTGGAGTTTCCCATTGCAACACGGCATCTACTTTAGATGGATCCACCGCAATGCCACTACCCGAAATGACATGACCAAGAAAACTAACCTCCTTTAACCAAAAATCACATTTAGACAGCTTTGCATATAGCTTCTTCTCCTTCAAAACTTGCAATACTAGTCTTAAGTGTTCTGCATGTTCTTCTTCCGATTTAGAGTAAATCAAAATGTCATCAATGAATACCACCACAAACCGATCCAAATAAGAATGAAAGATACGGTTCATGTACTCCATGAATACTCCCGGCGCATTAGTAACACCGAAAGGCATCACCGTATACTCATAATGTCCATATCGCGTTCTGAAGGCCGTTTTCTGAACATCTTCATCCTTCACCTTAATCTGATGATAACATGACCTCAAGTCAATCTTGCTAAACACACGAGCACCCACCAATTGATCAATCAAGTCATCTATTCTTGGAAGCGGATACTTGTTCTTAATCGTCACTTTATTCAATTGTCTATAATCAACACAAAGCCTCATACTCCCGTCTTTCTTCTTTACTAGTAGCACTGGAGCTCCCCACGGTGACACACTTGGTCTTACAAACTTCTTTTCAAGTAAATCTTCTAATTGCTTCTTTAATTCTGACAATTCAGATGCAGACATCCTGTATGGTGCCATAGAAACCGGTCTGGTACCAGGTACAAGATCAATAGCGAATTCAACTTCTCTTTCTGGTGGTACATCAGGAATTTCATCAGGGAAAACTTCAGGATATTCGCGCACTACCTGTAACTCCTCAATTATAGCTTGGTTCTCAATAGATAACGACGCCATCAACGAGAACACCTGAGCTTCCTCTTGCATCAACCGCCCTAACTGCCTAAAAGACAACAATCCAGCTCCCTCCTCTTCGGGAGTAGAAAACCTCACGGACTTGCTATAACAATTGATATGAACATGGTTATATTCTAACCAATTCATGCCTAAGATCACTTCCATCCCACTTAACGGCAAACAAACCAAATCAACAGCAAAGTCTCGGTCGAAAATCGACAAAGGACACTTTAAACACACAAGAGAAGTGGTCACCGATCCCTTAGCTGGAGTCTCGACGACCATCTCTCCATTCATAGAAGACAACGTAAGACCCAATCTCTTAACACAATCAGCAGCAATAAAGCAATGAGTAGCACCAGTATCAATAATAGTAATTAAAGGGGTACTATTAATGAAACATGTACCTCTGACGAGTCTGTCCTCACTAGATGTCTGAGTCCCAGCCAAAGCGAACACCTTTCCACTGCCTGGTGCCTTCTTTGGTTTCTGACACTGGCTACTAATATGTCCTTTTTCGCCACAGTTGAAACATACATTCTCCTTAAACTTACACTCAGAAGATGTATGCCCACTCTTGCCACAACGGAAACACCTCTTCCCTTCAGTAGTACACACATTACTCTTGTGACCAGGTTTCCCACATTTGAAACAAACCACACCAGCAGGAGCATCTCCCCCACTAGTCCTCTTACCATCAGCCACTTTCTGTTTACCTTTACCAACTGGAGCATCATAAGGCTTGCCACGATTCTGTTGGCGCTTGCTCTTCCTCTCATTAATGATCTTATAATGAGCATTGTTATCCTCTTCATAAATCCTGCAGCTGTCAATCAAATCAGAGAAGACACGAATCTTTTGGTATCCAACTACTTTCTTGATTTCTGGGCGCAACCCGTTCTCAAACTTGATGCACTTTGAAAACTCAGCAGTTGCCCCGCTATAGTGAGGATAAAACTTAGCCAACTCAACAAACTTTGCAGTATATTCAGTAACCGACATATTTCCTTGCTTCAGCTCAAGAAACTCAATTTCCTTCTTACCACGAACATCCTCTGGATAATACTTCCTCAGGAACTCCCTTCGGAACACATCCCAAGTGATACCTTCACTTGCAGCTTCCAACCTCTGACGAGTCTCTAGCCACCAGTCATCAGCCTCGACTGCTAGCATATGAGTCCCATATCAAACCTTCTGTGCCGGAGTGCAGTCCATCAAACGGAAGATTCTCTCCATCTCTTTCAACCAACCCAACGCTCCATCAGGATCATACTTACCCTTGAAGGTAGGCGGATTCTCCCTCTGAAAAGTCGCCAAACTACGAGATCCAGCATTCTCACAAGATTCTACCGATTTTGCAAAGCTTGAGTCATTGCTTGTAAAGCAGCAGCAATTGCAGCATCGTTCCTTCCAGCCATCTCAACTTGTCACTATAACATAAACAAAGGTTAGAACTAATTAACAATACTCGATTGTTAAACAAAACTACGACTCGACAACTTGGCCGGACGGACCAACTGCTCTGATACCACTAATGTAACACCCCATTTCTACCCATCGAATATTAGTAAAATCAGAGTTATAAAATCCCAACATAAACAGGATGTCACATTTTTTTCAACTTTAAATCAACAACTTCATCACATATTAAATCAGATACATAACACTTTAAAATAGTTGATGTTAATGTTCATCACACATTAACATCAACTATTAGCCTTTAGATTCAAATGGTTTTTTTTTTTAATCAAGCAGCGGAATCACAACTTCGTATTAAAATGATAACATCATAGTCTAACTCAAAATCAACTTCAAAATAACGAAGGTTTAACAAAACCAATATAAAATCCAGCAACAGAACAAGACGATAAAAATAGCAAATAAGCGTTCATCCCCCCGAGTGTTACGTATCAGAGCGACAACACCGACTCGACTTGCATAAAGCAACAAAAGACTTCACACAGTTACTTCGAACCTCCACAGCTAATCTTGAGTACCTGCCCATTTCCCATGGTAGGGGAAACATCAGCAGAAAGGGTGAGATATCGAACAATATAATTGAGTTTAAGATAAACGATATCGAATTTAGTCATATAAAAATTATCACTTCGCACGTATCAACATCACAACCCACTTCACGTCACAACATCATGTAAACTTTCACTAATTCACATCACAATTCAAGTCACGATTTCACCAAAATTCACATCACAATTCAAGTCACGATTTCACATCATTAAATAACTCATGCAAAAATATGATGAGACACGGACAATGCACATGCATGTGGTACCAACAGGGCTTCAGCCCTCGTCGCCAATTGCCAATTAATAGAGGTATCAAAACAAGCCATAAGCCTTCGTCGCAGTTTGCCAATCCAGGCCGTCACGAAGTATGCAAATGAAATGTGACTCAATGAACATGACATCACATTACACAACTCGACAAACGTCATTCTTCACAAGGCATACGCCTACATCATCACATTACCAATTAATAGAGGTAATTTCATCATCACAATAATTTCTGCAACTTCGCATTTATCAACAAAATAGTCGCATCATCATAAATATCAAATACACGTCACAAAAGAAAATATAAACAAATTAGTCGTTCCCAAACAGTCCCGTAAATCTCTAATTATTAACATCCCTGTTATTGGTATTTTCCTGTTAAATTTATCAATTCAGCATTTAAAAATTTTGATTCTCTTTCTAATCTTCCCTTTACTACTTATCATACAACCCATTATAAGTCAGAACCCCATCCTTACCTTGGATTGAAGGTTGCTCTAACTCTCCGATTGACTCCTAGATTTCTCCTTGCCGGCAACTTTCGTATCTCCTCCCAAGCCCTTATTTTCTTCTTTCCTTCTACGCAAACCTCTCAAGAACAACAATAGAGAGCCTTCAATCTTCACTCTACTCTCTCCTAAGATCCCAAGGTGTTAACCGTGTTTCCCAGCCCCTAAAACCTCACAAAGACGCTCAAGAATGGCTGCACACAACCCTAGAAAAGACTGCACGTCGTACCTGACGATTCTGCAGCGTCAGGTTTATATAACCCGACTGTGAATCGATTCACAGGCTAGGGTGAATCGATTCACCTAGTTAAAAATTCTCCCCTGCACGAGTTAATGAAGTGAATCGATTCCTGCAAGCTTCCCATGCGATTCACAGAGGCGTGCTTCGATTCCCAGAGAACCAAACATGCTTGAATCGATTCACCTAGCTAAGGAATCGATTCCCAGAGGATCAAACATGCTTGAATCGATTCACCTAGCTAAGGAATCGATTCCCAGTGTTCAAGAAACACTTCCAAACAATTCCATGATCCTCCAAACTGATTTTAAGGCACTCTAAACTCCACATCTAACACTCAAATAAGCCCATAACAAATAATAGTACTAATCTAATATCATTCTACAACTTAATTCAACTAAATTAATCCAACTAAAACCAACACCACTTAAATCAATATTTCACAACTTCGAAGCCTTAATCGGAAAAATATTCGAAAATATTTAATTTAATAAATAATTAAATATCGGGCGTTACACTAGGTCCAATCCTTAATCAAGAAAATGCGCACGCAAACAGGACATTAAGTCCCAGCACAGGACACATGGCCCATATGCCCAATAGGATCACTAGGTTTCCTATGTCTTATTCTTTCAAAAACTCGATCTTTAAAATCTCATTCTCAGTTCTTATATCACTCCTATGTATCTGAAAATACTTTTTAACACTAGTCATTGAAATCTTAGTTGTGCTAAATAACACACTGGAAGAATTCCCAGGAAAGAGAGGTGGTGCGAACACTCTTAATTACCAAATTTTTTCTAGCCAAAATTTTCCCAAACGCATTATTTAACGCAACCGTTTTCGCAAATTGGACTATTTATTTCAAGTTCTTTTCTCCACTATTATTCTATTGAAATTTCATTGCAAGCATTGGCTAGTTGTACTAAAACCCTCACGCTTACTTTTAAATCAAAATGCCCTTAACAATTTGTTTACGAAATCAGAATTCGGCTTGTGGAATCCATCAGATTTACCGATGTAAATCGTCAACCAATAGCAGTCGATCAACGCATTGTTAATTAATCCATTATCAACAATAATATTTTTCATACTCCAATTCAATACCAAGTTCCAATGAAATCCAAGGTGATTCAAGGAAACAATACAACTCATAATGCCACACTGGGCCAAGAACAAGCTACATATTATCATCAATTTCAAGTCCAATTAAATCAATCGAGTATGATTTAAGTCACACAATACAATTCAGTATTGCCACACAGGGCCAAATCAATACACAGCAGTTCATGCTACAGCATCTCAACAGCACATAGTACTACTACAAGTACTACCACACAATCAATCAACAATCAAACAAACAACACACAAGGCGAAAAGCCCAAACTCATTATATAAGAATTTCCCTTACCTTGGGTGCGTTAACAATCCAAGCAAGCCAAATTCAAAACCATCGTCAAGTCGCACCTCGCGCGTACCCTTAACAACACAAACTTAACAAAATTAGAATAAAAAACCCAAGTCCTATGACTCTAGGGCAGCCACGGTTTTAAGTCCTAAAAGGGCCTAAAATCTTTCTAACTTAACCTATTTGGATCACACCTAATCATACGCCATGAAACAAATTCAAACCATGCAACTTTTCAAGCTTTTACAAAAGCTACACACTTAGAAAAATGGCTAAACCAAAATTTACCAATTGGAATAGTATTTTACCAAATGAATAGTGTTTTGCCAACTTTGAACCATTTTTCAAAGCACTAAAACATGTCACAAAATTCTAGAATTAAATTCATTACAAGTTTATAACAATTCTTAAGACATCACCCAAAACTTTTTCAAAAATCATGCTTCTTTGAATTGTTTTGCTAAATCAAATCATCAACCACTTTTACAACTATTATTAAGCATAAATGCAAGTCAAGAACAAGTTATAAAACATCCTTGAAGGCCACGATTTTCAAAGCTCTAAAACAACTTCAAGATTTCAAGTCATTAACTCCTAATTCATACAAACTTGCTTAATCAAAACTTCTTATCAAAACCAAAATTATTTACCACTTTAATACACTTAAAAACAAGTTAGAACTCACCCAAAATTTAATCATAAGCCACTGTTTTAGAAGCCCTAAAACAGCCCCAAATTCATTTTGTTTCAAACAATTTTTCAAAGCTTTAAACTTACAAATCTTTATAGATTTAAAGTCCTAATCAAAAACCAACTTCTTCAACTCTTACAACACTTGAAAACACTTTGAAATCAATTTAAAACATCCCCCAAAATCATATTAGGAGCCACGGTTTTGGTACCCAAAAACAACCCAAAATTTTCATTTTTTCTCATTTCCAAAACAATGCATTACACCATCCTTAATTTCTTGAACCTTAAACTCACTTCCTCAACACTTAAAATACTTGAAAAACAACTTAAAACATCATCAAGATCATACTCAAAATCCATGGTTCCAGCCCCCAAAATTAATCAAATCAATTTTGTAACACCTGAGGACGAGATCGACATTGTATTAGGACGTCGGATCGAGACCTCGACCAAGACCTTGTGTCGAGATCCCGTGCCAAGATCGTTTGTCGAGGTCATTTGCCGAGCTGAGGAGATCGCGTGTCGAGTTGATGAAGTCGCGTACCGAGCTGAAGAGGTCGCATGTCGAACTGAGGAGGCCGCGTTCACGAACTCGTGTTAGAGCCTTGTGCGCTTGCACGAGCACCCTAGTCGACATCGTGTCGAGATGATGATAACTCGTATTCTTTCGAACGTTATTCAGCGTTATTATTATATTGTTTGTAATAATTATATTGTCGGCTTGCCGTTCTCGTCGCGTGTCTAGATCGTTGACCGACAGAGTAGAGGGTAATTATGAGAGAGGAGCGATTAGACGGGTAGAATGATTGATGGGATTGGCATCTTATAGCTGAAGTTACGATAATACCCCTTCTCTCACCAGCTGTATTCACGATCGGTTTTCCCTCAGATACTCATTTCTCTTTTCTTCTTTCTTTTTTTCCTTCCTTCTGCTCTGAGTTCCTTGTTTTTCTCCAAAATTTCCATCGAAGAAACCTTGAGTTCCATCGAGACTCTGCACAAATTTTCTTCATCAATCTTGTTCATCATCATCTTCTCGACCTATATCTCACCATCTCGACCATCATCTGAGGTAAGGAAAAACAGATTTTTCTCTTCCTTCGTGCTACTGTTTAGCGCTACTTTTTCCTTTCATTTTTAGCTAGTTTTATGCTTCCAAATCATGTCAAATTGATGGGTTTTCTTCTTCATGATATTACCTATCTTTCTAACCGATTAATTGGGCTTGTAAAACAAATTTTCTTCCTCTGTTTTTCTGTAATCGGCAGTGCCCAGAAACCCTTCATTTTTGGTTTATTTCGATTTCTTGTTTTTCGTTTGTTGCTTCTGGTTGTTGTTGTTGTCGATCTATCTGTTGAAGCATCAGATAACCTTTTTCATGAACTTTTGATCGAAAACCCTAACTTTGTGTTAGAGGAAAAATATATTTAAGTTCTTGAGTTTTTATATTTTCTGGGTTGTGGTTAAGTTTGGGATGAGAGCTAGGTGTATTAGAACCCATAGATCGAACTGAGTTGTGTTTGTTTTAGGAAGTCTGATTCCCGAGATCGAGGGAGTTCCGAATCAAGGTGTACGGGAGAGCGAATCCGAGGACGTGGAAGCAGCGGAATCCAGATCGAGAACTGTACGTGTCGAGGTCGACTGAGAAGTGTACGTGTCGAGGTCGATTGAGGACGGTACGTGTCGAAGTCGTTGTCGAGCTCGTTGAAGACAGCCGTGTCGAGATCGAGTAAGAGAAGTCGTTGTCGAGCTCATTTGAAGACAGCTGTGTCGAGGTCGTTGTCGAGCAGCATTAACTTGGAGTTCGGTAAGGGCGCTTCACATTAATACTTTCATAGTATGCTAGCGTAAGGGCAACTCTTAGACATTATTAAGACTTTATTTTTATTGTTATATTTATGTATGGACTCCTTGATTGGTGTCGAGATTGGAATGTTGTGATATGATTGGGTTTTTGCATGTATTTGATATGTGATTGAATATATGTTGTGAATGGTGTATTGCTGTCGAATTGCGTTTCTTCATGCAGAATGTTTTATTGCTTAAATGTCGAATTGCGTTTTCTTCATGTTAAGCATGCTCTCTTTATTTGATATGTGATCAAGTAAGTTGTGTTACTCTTTGACATGCGACGAGCTAATCATCGAGTGAGAGAGCTAGGAGTCGTGATGACGCTTTTGAGCCGACCAGATAATCGAGGGTGCTAGGTCCCCTTTTTGTTTATGGTGGATTGGCTAGGCGTTGTAGCATTATCAGTTTGGGGATGGACTGTTGATTAATGTATGGAATTCGGTTTGGGGATGGACATGCCGTTTACCTATTACGCCGTTTGGGGATGGACTCGGCCGATTTATATTCGAATAAGAGTCGAGTCGAGTCTAGAGTGAGATGGTCGAGTCACGTGTGGTGATTGAGATACATTATTGTGTTGCTTATTTCTTTATGTCGAGCTTATCTTGAATTGTTGAGAAGTTGACCCTTTCCCGTGGTGCCTTCAATCCATGACGGTTACCCAGGCGATGTCGAGGGCGCAGGGAACTCGACAGCAGATGATGCCGAGAAGGAACTCGACGAGGACCCGAGTGACGACCTGTACTTGTCGTGATTATGTTTGTTCGACGTATTTCTTTTGATGACTGTACTTGTTTTTCTTTTGTGTTCGGAGGTCGTGACCAGTTTGGGCCGGTTATGTTTGTTGCTACAGGGTAGGCGGCGGTTTACTTTGGAGCAACCTGCGTGGGAGTCTGGAAAGTACCCCAGGTATGATTGCTTTTGAAGTCGTCGTACCTTAGGTGTATTTTCTTTGTACATTTACTACTCTGTATTTTGTATACATGATTATTTAGAGTGATATATATATGTATGTTATGCATGTATGTTTTATTAGAATTTATGTCTTGTGTTTTAGTTGCACCATGTTTCAAAAGTCAGAATTACTCGATGTGCACGAGCTGGTTTTATAAAAAAATAGACCGTACTTTTTAAAAGGCACAAGAGTTTCGCTTTAAAACACATCTCATACAGTTTAGTTGAGCTCGGTGTGTTGAGCTCGGTAACTCGAGCTTCGGTATATTGAGCTCGGTAGCGGTCGAAACGGTCGTTACATTGTTGGTATCGAGCCTCGGCTTCGACCGAGCCGTGCATAGGAAATTTGACCGGTCACCGTGTCGGGTTATGTGTGTTGGGTACCTAGTTGTAATATGTTGATTCTTTGTTTGATTAAGTGAAGCACTTATTACTTGAGAAATTGTTTGAACTGCTTTCTTGATTGAAGCGGTGTGTTTAACACATCCTTGTTGTGAGATTCGACAGTGGTTTTGAACTTTGTGGAATCTAATGCCACCTCGTAGGAATACGACATACCGCAACCGAGAACGCCGACATGGAACGAGCAATTCAAGCTATGACCTAGATGGCGGCAGCCATGGCTCAACAATCACCGCCGTGAACTCAACAGTTAACGCGATGGCTCAACAGGCGGCGTTAACTCACAGAACTCAGAGCAACAAAGAACGAGCAAAGCTTAAATGTCAAGCGAGAGGATTGGCCGACTTCAGAAGCATGATCCACCGAAGTTCTACGGTGAGCCAAATCCAGATAAAGTCGATCTTTGGATGCAAGAGATCGAGAAGATCTTTGAGGCACTTCATTGCCTCTGACAACGTGAAGGTCGACTATGCCACCTACTTACCGCTAGGAGACGTAGAGTATTGGTGGAGAGGAGTGAAGCAAACGTTTATAAGCGAACGTCGCGAGATGACACGGGAGCTTTTTCGTGAAAGGTTCTTGGACAAGTACTTCCCAGACATCGCACGAGCCGAGAAGGAGCAAGAGTTTCTTCAATCTGCAAAGAAGGCGACTCGACAAAGGTCCGAGTATGCGGCCAAGTTCGAGTCGTTGGCGAGGTATTTCAGTCCATTTCGTGATCGAGCTGACCAAAGATGGTTAAGTGAGAGATTCCAACGGGGATTGAGATTCGACATTCAGAAGTCAGTGGTGTCGTTGAGGATCCGAAACCTCCAAGAGCTGATAGATCGCTGTGTCGAGGTAGAAGGAGTGAGGAGCCACAAGAAGAAGACTGTTGTAGGCGGACCGGTGAGACCCCAGAGTGCGGGGCAGAGATTTGCACAGAAAGGGAAACAACCGCAGAAGAAGCCTTACGACCGACCTCAGGGGAACGACAACAGGGGACAGTATCGTCCGATGACCCAGGTACCGAGAAGCGGAGGACAGACCGGTGTCGAGGTGACTTGTTTCCGTTGTGGAAAGACGGGACATTACGCCAATAACTGTACTCAGAGGGTGGAGGTGTGTTTCAACTGTAAGAAGCCAGGACATTTTGTCAAGGATTGTCCTACACCTAAAGCTGAACCGACGATGCTTGCGGCAAAGGCCAAAGGGAAGCGTCAAGTGGCTAAAGGCAGAGTTTTCTGCATGAGTGGCGAGGAAGCAGATCGAGCTGAAGATCTTATCCAAGGTGAATGTGAGATCGAGGGTAAATCCTTATCCGTTCTTTTTGATTCGGGTGCAACACATTCCTTTATTTCTTCTGATTGTGTGAACCATTTGAACTTGACTGTGACTGCTTTACCGTTTAAATTGGTAGTTACAACCCCAGCTGCTAAAACCTTAGTCACAAACACTGCATGTCTTAATTGTGTAGTGGTTATTCAGAGTAGAAAGTTTGTGGTCAATTTGGTTTGTTTGCCTCTTAAGGGCTTAGATGTCATTCTCGGGATGGATTGGTTGTCACACCACCATGTCCTTGGACTGTGCCCGTGAAAGCGTAATTTTTCCGGACCTTGGAGTCTCCAATTATCTTTCTCACGAACGTATTGGAGTTTCTTTGAAAGAAGGAACTAGGGAATACATGTATCTGGCTAGTTCGGAAGTTTTCCAGCAGATCGACGTGGAGAATGTTCGGTGGTGTGTGACTTTGAGGACGCTTTTTCAAGACGTGCTGGGGTTACCACCGGCGAGAGGTCGAGTTCTCCATCGACCTGATTCCAGGGACAGGACCGATCTCCAAAGCGCCATACAAGATGTCTCCTGCCGAGATGAAAGAGCTGAAGTCCCAGATCGAACACTTGGAGTCGAAGCAATTCATATGACCGAGCGTGTCACTGTGGGGAGCTCGGTGTTGTTGGTTAAGAAGAAGGATGGACGATCAAGGCCGTGGCGTGGACTATCGCGAGCTCAACAAGGTTCTTGTGGAAGAACCGTTATCCGTTACCACGTATTGACGACTTGATGGATCAACTCGTGGAGCGGCGATCTTTCCAAGATAGACTTGAAGTCGGCTACCATCGATTCGCGTGAAGGAGGAAGATGTACCCAAACAGCTTTTCAGGACTAGATACGGTCACTACGAGTACTTGGTGATGCCGTTTGGAGTGACGAATCGCGCCGGTGTGTTTATGGACTACATGAACAGGATTTTCCATTTGTTTTTGGATCGATTCGTTGTAGTGTTCATCGACGACATAATCGATCTACTCGAGGAACCGAGAAGAGCACGCAGAACACTTATGTCGAGCATCGCAGATATTACGAGATAAGCAACTCTATGCCAACCTCACAAAGTGTGAATTTTGGCTTGAAGAGGTGAATTTTCTTGGTCACGTGATTTCCAAAGAAGGGATACCGTGGATCCAACTAAGATTGAAGCTGTGTTAGCGTGGGAACAGTAGAAGACGATTCTGAGATCGAGTTTTATCGGCTTAGCAGGATATTATCGAAGATTCATTGAAGGTTTCTCGAAGATTGTCGCGCCTCTTACACGACTGACGAGGAAGGATCAACCTTTGCCTGGACCGAGGAGTGCGGCCGCTTTTCAACGGCCGAAGGAGCTTTTGACGGCGGCTTTGTCGATTTTGCCTCAACCCGAAGAGCCTTTCGAGGTGTATTGTGATGCGTCACACCAGGGATTGGGATGCGTCTTTGATGCAACATCGGAAGGTGGTCGCAGATGCTTCAAGACGCCTTAAGATTCACGAGAGGAACTACCCTACTCACGACTTGAGCCGTGGCAGCAGAGTTTTTGCGCCAAGATATGGAGGCACTACCTTTATGGGAGCACTTCATCGCTTTCAGCGATCACAAGAGCTTGAAGTACCTGTTCGACCAGAAAGAGCTCAACATGCGTCAGCGTAGATGGACAGAATTTCTCAAGGACTACGACTTTACGTTGGAATACCATCCCGGTAAGGCTAACGTGGTAGCAGATGCGTTGAGCAGGAAGAGCGTTTTAACCTCGGCAATGATGATCAAGGAGTTGGAGATGCTCGAGAAGTTCCGAGACTTGAAGTTGAGTGTCGAAGTTTCACCGGAGAAGCTGAGATTTGGTATGCTTACCATTTCTAACAGATTGTTGGACGAGATCCGAGACCAGCAAGTTCATGACGAGCTTCTGCAAGAGAAGATTCAGTTGATAGCGCAAGGGAAGGCGACAGAATTCCAAGTCGGAGCGGACGACATCTTGAGGTGCAATGGCCGAGTATGCGTACCTAACGTATCCGAGCTGAGAAAGTTGATTCTCGACGAAGCGCATAAGAGCAACTTTAGTATTCATCCAGGAGTTACGAAGATGTATCAAGACTTGAAGAAGCATTTTTGGTGGTCCGGAATGAAGAAGCAAGTGGCCGAGTACGTAGCTTCGTGTTTAACGTGTCGGCGAAGGTGGAGCACCAACGACCGCGGAATGCTACAATCGCTGACGTACCAAAGATGGAAATGGGATAGTATTTCCATGGATTTCGTTGTAGGTTTGCCGAAGACGCAGAAGAAGAATGATTCGATTTGGGTGATCGTCGACCGATTGACCAAATCGCTCATTTCTTACGGTGAGGTCGACATACAACGTGGAAAAGTCGACCGAGATCTACATCGCGAGATAGTACGACTTCATGGAATACCTCTTCGATCGTGTCTGACCGAGATCCGAAGTTCACGCCTCATTTTTGGAGGGAATTGCAAGGAGCAATGGGAACCGAAGCTCGAGCTTAGCTCGGCATATCATCCACAGATCGACGGTCGACCGAGAGAACGATCCAATCACTTGAAGATTTGTTGCGAGCTTGTACCTTAGATCACCGAGGAAGTTGGGACGACGCCTTACCATTGGTGGAGTTCACCTACACAACAGCTTCCATGCGAGTATTAGAATGGCACCTTTTGAAGCAATCGTATGGAGGGAAATGTCATACGCCTCTTTGTTGGTACCAGGACGACGAGCGTCCTGTTGTCGGACCAGATATGATCCAGCAGACTACCGAGAAGATCCGTTTGATCGAGATCGGATGCGAACATCTCAAAGTCGATGTAAGAGTTATGAACCAACGACGCCGACCACTCGAGTTCGAGGAAGGAGAACATGTATTTCTTAGAGTCACCCCCACCATCGAGTTGGTCGAGCGATCAAATCCAAGAAACTTACCCTAAATTTATTGGACCTTATCGATTCTTCGTCGTATTGGTCGATGGCATATCAGATTGCCTTGCCACCATTCTTGTCAAACATCCACGACGTCTTCCACGTCTCACAATTGCGGAAGTATGTTTCCGACCCCTCTCATGTCATCGAACCGGATGTGATTCAACTGAAGGACGACCTATCTTTCGAAGCATCACCAGCAAGGATCGTTGATCGGAAAGCCAAACAGTTGCGGAACAAAGAGATTCAACTCGTCAAAGTTGTGTGGGATCAGAAGACGGGAGATGCGACTTGGGAGCTGGAGGAGAAAATGAAGACTCAGTACCCTGAACTTTTCCAAGGTAAGAAACTTATTTGCAATTTCGAGGACGAAATTTTTTTTAGAGGGAGAGATTGTAACACCTGAGGACGAGATCGACATCGTATTAGGACGTCGGATCGAGACCTCGACCAAGACCTTGTGTCGAGATCCCGTGCCAAGATCGTTTGTCGAGGTCATTTGCCGAGCTGAGGAGATCGCGTGTCGAGTTGATGAAGTCGCGTACCGAGCTGAAGAGGTCGCATGTCGAACTGAGGAGGCCGCGTGCACGAACTCGTGTTAGAGCCTTGTGCGCTTGCACGAGCACCCTTGTCGACATCGTGTCGAGATGATAACTCGTATTCTTTCGAACGTTATTCAGCGCTATTATTATATTGGTTGTAATAATTACATTGTCGACTTGCCGTTCTCGTCGCGTGTCTAGACCGTTGACCGACAGAGTAGAGGGTAATTATGAGAGAGGAACGATTAGACGGGTAGATTGATTGATGGGATTGGCATCTTATAGCTGGAGTTACGATTATACCCCTTTTCTCACCAGCTGTATACCACGACCGATTCTCTCAGATACTCATTTCTCTTTTCTTCTTTCTTCTTCCTTCCTTCTGCTCTGAGTTCCTTGTTTTTCTCCAGAACTTCCATCGACGAAACCTTGAGTTCCATCGAGACTCTGCACAAATTTTCTTCATCAATCTTGTTCATCATCATCTTCTCGACCTATATCTCACCATCTCGACCATCATCTGAGGTAAGGAAAAACAGATTTTTCTCTTCCTTCGTGCTACTGTTTAGCGCTACTTTTTCCTTTCATTTTTAGCTAGTTTTATGCTTCCAAATCATGTCAAATTGATGGGTTTTCTTCTTCATGATATTACCTATCTTTCTAACCGATTAATTGGGCTTGTAAAACAAATTTTCTTCCTCTGTTTTTCTCAGTAATCAGCGCCCGTAAACCCTTCATTTTTGGTTTATTTCGATTTCTTGTTTTTCGCTTGTTGCTTCGGTTGTTGTTGTTGTCGATCTATCTGTTGAAGCATCAGATAACCTTTTTCATGAACTTTTGATCGAAAACCCTAACTTTGTGTTAGAGGAAAAATATATTTAAGTTCTTGAGTTTTTATATTTTCTGGGTTGTGGTTAAGTTTGGGATGAGAGCTAAGTGTATTAGAACCCATAGATCGAACTGAGTTGTGTTTGTTTTAGGAAGTCTGATTCCCGAGATCGAGTGATTTCCGAATCAAGGTGTATGGGAGAGCGAATCCGAGGACGTGGAAGCAGCGGAATCCAGATCGAGAACTGTACGTGTCGAGGTCGACTGAGAAGTGTACGTGTCGAGGTCGATTGAGGACGGTACGTGTCGAAGTCGTTGTCGAGCTCGTTGAAGACACCGTGTCGAGATCGAGTAAGAGAAGTCGTTGTCGAGCTCATTTGAAGACACCGTGTCGAGGTCGTTGTCGGCAAAGATTAACTTGGAGTTCGTGGCGCTTCACATTAATACTTTCATAGTATGCTAGCGTAAGGGCAACTCTTAGTCATTATTAAGACTTTATTTTTATTGTTATAATTATGTATGGACTCCTTGATTGGTGTCGAGATTGGAATGTTGTGATATGATTGGGTTTTTGCATGTATTTGATATGTGATTGAATATATGTTGTGAATGGTGTATTCTTTGTCAGTGCGTTTCTTCATGCGAGAATGTTTTATTGCTTAAATGTCGAATGCGTTTTCTTCATGTTAAGCATGCTCTCTTTATTTGATATGTAATCAAGTAAGTTGTGTTACTCTTTGACATGCGGCGAGCTAATCATCGAGTGAGAGAGCTAGGGAGTCGTATGACGTTTTGAGCCGACCCAGATAATCGAGGGTGCTAGGTCCCCTTTTTGTTTATGGTGGATTGGCTGGCGTTGTAGCATTATCAGTTTGGGGATGGACCTGCTGATTAATGTATGGAATTCGGTTTGGGGATGGACCTGCCGTTTACCTATTACGTCAGTTTGGGGATGGACCTGCTGACGATATTCCGGAATAAGAGTCGAGTCGAGTCTAGAGTGAGATGGTCGAGTCACGTGTGGTGATTGAGATACATTATTGTGTTGCTTAATTCTTTATGTCGAGCTTATCTTGAATTGTTGAGAAGTTGACCCTTTCCCGTGGTGCCTTCAATCCATGACGGTTACCCAGGCGATGTCGAGGGTGCAGGGAACTCGACAGCAGATGATGCCGAGAAGGAACTCGACGAGGACCCGAGTGACGACCTGTACTTGTCGTGATTATGTTTGTTCGACATATTTCTTTTGATGACTGTACTTGTTTTTCTTTTGTGTTCGGAGGTCGTGACCAGTTTGGGCCGGTTATGTTTGTTGCTACAGGGTAGACTGGCGGTTTACTTTTGGAGCAGCCTCCTGCGTGGGAGTCTGCCGGAAGTACCCCCAGGGTATGATTGCTCTTTTGAAGTCGTCGTACCTTAGGTGTATTTTCTTAGTACATTTACTACTCTGTATTTTGTATACATGATTATTTAGAGTGATATATATATGTATGTTATGCATGTATGTTTTATTAGAATTTATGTCTTGTGTTTTAGTTGCACCATGTTTCGAAAAGCTGTAATTACTCTGATGTGCACGAGCTGGTTTTATAAAAAAAAAAAATAGACCGTACTTTTTAAAAGGCACAAGAGTTTCGTTTTAAAACACATCTCATACAGGTTTAGTTGAGCTCGGTGTGTTGAGCTCGGTAACTCGAGCTCGGTATATTGAGCTCGGTAGCGGTCCGGAAACGGGTCGTTACAAATTTCTCTAAACTTTGTAAACTCTACATATATGACTAGTTTCCAAATATACCACTTATAACCCCATAAGAACAAACTCTAAATTAATAAAAACAAATCAAAACCAAGGCTTCCAGCAACCGTTAGGTTCGGCCAACATAGGGTTAGGGTTCCTGATCAATGCATTTTAATGCATCTTTTATAGCTTTGTACTTGGTGTTCTTAATTGTGTGTTTTGCCCAACAACTACTTTTTAACATGGTTTTATATCTTTGGGTCTTGATTGGGCTTTAGTGGAATAATTTGCTAATTTTCGAATTTTGTTACATCCTGACCCATGTCGCTTCTACAGGCCATAACTTGGGTTATACTTGTCCGATTTCAGTGCTCTTTGTGGCGTTGGAAAGCTAAGAAGCAGAGCTACAATTCTTATGTTGGTACCAAAGTCCAATTCTACCATTTTGAAGATCGAAAATGCGAATTACTGCTGCAGGCGTGGTTCACTGCGAGTTTTGGATCAACTACTCATGTGATTAGTTGTTATTGGGCTAATTAATCTCTTTTGGGCCCTTCTCTTTGGTCATAAACTTCAGGTTACCTAGGTTAACCTAAAGAGACATTATAAATAGGATTTTTAGAGTCTTAGGATTTACCTTTTGATTACTTTTGAATATTTTGCCGTTTTTGAGTTTTAGCAATCTTTTGTCCTTCTCCCCTTCTTAATTTCGTTTTTGTCAAATCCTTCTATGGAAGGCTAAGACCTTAGATTAATTCACTGGTTAAGGAGTTTTTATAAGGATCTTGAGGTTTGATTATTATTGTTAATTTCGATTTTTGTGTTTCTATTTCTTTTCCTTTTGATCTTTCATCTCTTTGATTTCTGTTTGCAAACTCGTTTTGGGTATTGATGCTTAATCATATCAACTTCGTTTTTGCTCTCTGATTTTGAGATTATTTGAATTAAATTGAACGCTTGCTTTAGTTTATTTCGAATAGAGATTATTAGGATCTATAACCCTTAGTTGTAGGTTTGATTGAATTCGGTTATTAGATTAATTGTGTTCTTGTGACGCTTGTTCCTTAATCATGATTAATCGATTTTGTGATGCTTAGTTGATGCTTAATTAATTCTGTATTACAGTAGGAATTTTTATAAAGTTAATTGACACTTGATTGATTAATTTTATGATCAAACAAGAATAGAATCACGAAATAGAATAATCCTTTGAAACCCGTGATAGATCCAAATATTAATTATCTTGAACCAGTGGATTAGTCCTTTTTATATATTGATATTTACATCTTTTATAACCTGTTTCTTGAATCGAAATCCCCCAACTTTATTTCTTTACATGTTCTTGTTATTGGTTATTGTTAATTAGAGATCCCTGTGAGACGACCAAGGTTAACTGCCTTGTTACTACATTCTTATTTTATTTATTTTGACGCGTATGCGACAATGATCAAATTGGCGCCGTTCCCGGGGATCTCTGATCAATAGTTGCCAATTCAAGGACCCTGCTAACGTCTCTAACAATTGGTTTTGTGTTTTTAGTTGTGTTTCAGGTCTTAACATCGGATTTTACATTGATTAGTAAAAAAATTGGTTTTCAGTCAACTTGCTTGGATTGCTCCGAAATTTAGCCAGAAAATCCTGAAAAAATCAAGGATCCAAGGTCCCATATCAGGAACTGATATAGGGAGTAGAGGCTAAAAATCCGAAATTCCATCGTTTAGACCACTTTTTTTATTTTTTTTATTTTTTTATTTTTGCAAAAAATCCAAAAAAATTAGCGTAATCTTTATTTTATTTTTAGAGATTTTTGGTGCTGTTTTTAGATTTTTTAGATTTTATTTGATAGGGTTTCTCGATTTTTTAGTGTTTTAGCAATTACGACATTATTGGTATTTTCTGATTTGTTAGTTTATGATGCATGACTAATAATAACTTTGGTAGTGATCATATAGGTGATAGTGATAGTGATAATTATAGCTTATTTAGTCATACTCTCTTTGATTCTAATTTTGATTCTGATACAATGGCTGCTAGAACATTAAGGGAACTTGCTGCACCTGATGTCACTTATAATGATTTATGCATTGAATACCCTAATGTTGAGGTGTCTTTTGAGCTTAAATCTGGCTTAATACATTTGCTCCCTAAGTTTCATGGTCTTGCAGGTGAAGATCCTCACAAACATCTTAGGGAGTTCCATATTGTATGCTCCACCATGAAACCTCAAGGTGTCCCAGAAGACCACATCAAGCTGAGGGCTTTCCCATTCTCATTGCAAGACACTGCCAAGGACTGGTTGTACTACCTTCAACCAGGTTCTGTGACAAGCTGGAATGAATTGAAGAAGTTGTTTCTGGAGAAATTCTTCCCTGCCTCTAAAGCTGCTTCGATCAGAAAGGAAATATGTGGCATCAGGCAGATTGCGAATGAATCTTTGCATGAATACTGGGAAAGATTCAAAAAGTTGTGTGCAAGCTGCCCTCACCATCAGATTTCTGAACATCTGCTCATCCAGTATTTTTATGAAGGCTTGCTGCCTATGGACCGAAACATCATGGATGCTGCTAGCGGAGGAGCACTTGTGGATAAAACCCCAGCAGATGCAAGAAGCCTGATTGAGAACATGTCCATTAATTCTCAGCAGTTCACTACCAGAAACAATTCAGTGGTGCTGACAAAAGGAGTCAATGAGATACAGGTTGCTGAACACAAGAACTTAGAGACCAGGCTTGATAAACTTGTTTCATTGGTGGAAAAGTTAGCTGTAACTAAAACTCAGGCAGCGAGAGTTTGTGGTATTTGTACTTCTGCAGAGCACCCTACAGATACATGTCCTACATTGCAGGAGAGTGACAATGCCAATACTCCTCAGGTCTATGCAGCAAACATATTCAATGACAGGCCTCAACCTAACTATGATTTGTCTTCCAATAGGTACAACCCCATTTGGAGAAACCATCCAAACCTGAGATGGGGAGATGCCTCTACATAGCAGCCTAGGCCACAACCTTCCCCACTGCCAGCCCAGCAAAAATCTGAAACTTCATTGGAAGACCTTGTTAAGCAAATGGTGTAACGACCCGTTTCCGGACCGCTACCGAGCTCAACTTACCGAGCTCAACTAAACCTGTATGCGATGCGTTTTAAAACGGTACTCTTGTGCCTTTTAAAAAATTACGGTATATTTTTTTTTCCAGCTAGTGCACATCAGAGTAATTACAACTTTTCGAAACATGGTGCAACTAAGACACAAGACTTAAATTCTAATAAAACATACATGCATAATATACATATATACCACTCGAAATGATAATGTATACAAAATACAGAGTAGTAAATGTACAAAGAAATACACCTAAGGTATGACGACTTCAAGAGAGCAATCATACCCTGGGGGTACTTCCGGCAGACTCCCACGCAGGGGGCTACTCCAAAAGTAAACCGCCAGTCTACCCTGTAATAACAAAACATAACCGGCCCAACTGGTCACAACCACTATACACAAAAACATAGACAAAGCATATCACGACAAGTAGAGGTCGTCGCCCGGATCCTCGTCGAGATCCTCCTCGCCATCATCTGGCCGAGTTCCTGCGCCCTCGACCTGCTTTGGGTAACCATCATGGATTGAAGGTACCACGGGAAAGGGTCAACTTCTCAACAAATCAAGATAATCCAGGCATAAAGAAATAAGTAAACAACAAAGTATAACATTCACCAAACGTGACTCAACCATCTCACTCTAGACTCGACTCAACTCGCTATCCATTTTCTCTCGACTCGACAATTATTCCGGAATGCACACGCTGCATCGTATCTTTGGAAAGTCCAGTAGAAGCCTTGGGATCTTCGCTCTCCCTAGACAAATAACTCAGGTCCCATAGCGTGGCAACGCTAGAAGTCCCCATAAGCGGAAAAGGGGACCTAGCACCCTCTCCGCTTATCCGGTCGCAACTTCAAACGCCAACGACTCGTTAAGCTCTCTCACTCAATGAACAATTAGCCGTGATACGATATTCAAAGAGTTATACGCAAGATATTCAACCGCATGTCAAATAAAAAGAGCAGGCTCAACATGAAGAAACGCAATTCAACAGCAATACACAATTCGTGGCATATATTCAATCATATCACAACACTTCAAGCTCGACACAAATCAAGGAATCCATACTTAGGAATATAACAATAAAAATCCTAGAATGTCTAGAAGTGCCCTTACCGAACTCCAAGCTACGCGTCTACGCTGTCCTCAATCGAGCTCGACAACGACCTCGACACGTACCGTCCTCAATCTGGATCCCACTGCTCCCACGTCCTCGGGTTCGCTCTCCCGTACACCTCGATTCGGAAATCACACGATCTCGGGAATCAGACTTCCTAATACAAGCACAACTTAGTTCCATCTATGGGTTCTAATAGCACTTAGCTCTCATTACCCCAATCTTAACTACAACCCAAGTAAATATTAAAACTCAAGAACTTAAACAAATACAACAAGAATTCAAGCATTACAAATTAACTCCTTTTCTTTAATAATTTTATTAAAACTTCTTTCATACATATCATCAGACAAAGCCATTTTTCCAAAGTACTAATTCAAGCTTAAAATCAAGTAACACATTAAGCACAATTTAATCAAAACCTAAGTTTATATTTCCTCTAACACAAAGTTAGGGTTTTCGATCAAAAGTTCATGAAAAAGGTTATATGATTCTATAACAAATAAATCAACAACAAACATCAACAAGAAGCAACGTACAACAAACTAAAACAAGAATTCAAAACAAACCAAATAGGGAGGGTTTTGGGCACTGCCTATTGCAGAAAACAGAGAAAGCAATTTATTTTACAAGCTCAAATAATTGGTTAGAAAGGTAGGTCATGTCATGAAAAAGAAAACCTATCAATATGACCTGATTTGGAAGCATAAAAACTAGCTAAAATGGAGGGAAGAAGTGGCGCTAAACAGTAGCATGAAGGAAGAGAAAATTCTGTTTTTCATACCTCAAATGATGGTCGAGATGGTGATATATGTCGAGAAGATGATGAGTGTAACACCTGAGGACGAGATCGACATCGTATTAGGACGACGTATCGAGACCTCGACCAAGACCTTGTGTCGAGATCCCGTGCCAAGATCGTTTGCCGAGGTCATTTGCCGAGCTGAGGAGACTGCGTGCACTAGCTGCTGAGCTGAGGAGGTCGGGTGTCGAGCTGAGGAGGTCGCATGTCGAACTGAGGAGGCCGCGTGCACGAACTCGTGTTAGAGCCTTGTGCGCTTGCACGAGCACCCTTGTCGACATCGTGTCGAGATGATAACTCGTATTCTTTCAACGTTATTAGGCCGCTATTATTATATTGGTTGTAATAATTACATTGTCGGCTTGCCGTTCTCGTCGCGTGTCTAGACCGTTGACCGACAGAGTAGAGGGTAATTATGAGAGAGGAACGATTAGACGGGTAGATTGATTGATGGGATTGGCATCTTATAGCTGGAGTTACGATTATACCCCTTTTCTCACCAGCTGTATACCACGACCGATTCTCTTCTGATCTGAGTTCCTTGTTTTTCTCCAGAACTTCCATCGACGAAACCTTGAGTTCCATCGAGACTCTGCACAAATTTTCTTCATCAATCTTGTTCATCATCATCTTCTCGACCTATATCTCACCATCTCGACCATCATCTGAGGTAAGGAAAAACAGATTTTTCTCTTCCTTCGTGCTACTGTTTAGCGCTATTTCTTCCTTCCATTTTAGCTAGTTTTTATGCTTCCAAATCATGTCAAATTGATGGGTTTTCTTCTTCACGATATTACCTATCTTTCTAACCGATTATTTGAGCTTGAAAAACAAATTTCTTTCTCTGATTTCTGAAATGGGCCGTGCCCAGAAACCCTTCATTTTTGGTTTGTTTCGATTTCTTGTTTTCGTTTGTTGCTTCTGGTTGTTGTTGTTGTCGATCTATCTGTTGAAGCATCAGATAACCTTTTTCATGAACTTTTGATCGAAATCCCTAACTTTGTGTTAGAGGAAAAATATATTCAAGTTCTTGAGTTTTATATTTTCTGGGTTGTGGTTAAGTTTGGGATGAGAGCTAAGTGTATTAGAACCCATAGATCGAACTGAGTTGTGTTTGTTTTAGGAAGTCTGATTCCCGAGATCGAGTGATTTCCGAATCAAGGTGTACGGGAGAGCGAATCCGAGGACGTGGAAGCAGTGGGATCCAGATCGAGAACTGTACGTGTCGAGGTCGACTGAGAAGTGTACGTGTCGAAGTCGTTGTCAAGCTCGTTGAAGACAGCCGTGTCGAGATCGAGTAAGAGAAGTCGTTGTCGAGCTCATTTGAAGACAGCTGTGTCGAGGTCATTGTCGAGCAGCATTAACTTGGAGTTCGGTAAGGGCGCTTCACATTAATACTTTCATAGTATGCTAGCGTAAGGGCAACTCTTAGACATTATTAAGACTTTATTTTTATTGTTATATTTATGTATGGACTCCTTGATTGGTGTCGAGATTGGAATGTTGTGATATGATTGGGTTTTTGCATGTATTTGATATGTGATTGAATATATGTTGTGAATGGTGTATTCTTTGTCAGTGCGTTTTTCATGCAGAATGTTTTATTGCTTAAATGTCGAGTGCGTTTTCTTCATGTTAAGCATGCTCTCTTTATTTGATATGTGATCAAGTAAGTTGTGTTACTCTTTGACATGCGGCGAGCTAATCATCGAGTAAGAGAGCTAGGGAGTCGTATGACGTTTTGAGACGGACGGATAATCGAGGGTGCTAGGTCCCTTTTTGTTTATGGTGGATTGGCTAGGCGTCGCATTATCGGTTTGGGGTTGGACCTTGATTAATGCATGGTATCGGTTTGGGGTTGGACTGCCGTTTACCTATTACGTCGGTTGGGGATGGACTCTTGGCGATATTAGGAATAAGAGTCGAGTCGAGTCTAGAGTGAGATGGTCGAGTCACGTGTGGTGATTGAGATACATTATTGTGTTGATTATTCCTTTATGTCGAGCTTATCTTGAATTGTTGAGAAGTTGACCCTTTCCCGTGGTGCCTTCAATCCATGACGGTTACCCAGGCGGTGTCGAGGGCGCAGGGAACTCGACAGCAGACGATGCCGAGGAGGAGCTCGACGAGGACCCGAGTGACGACCTCTACTTATCGTGATTGATTATGTTGTTGGATGTTTGTTTTTCTGATGACTGTACTTTGTTTTTCTTTGTGTTCGAGGTCGTGACCAGTTTGGGCGCACGCTTTTATTGCTACTGAGGTAGGCTGGCGGTTTACTTTTGGAGCAAATGCGTGGGAGTCTGCCGGAAGTACCCCCAGGGTATGATTGCTCTTTTGAAGTCGTCATACCTTAGGTGTATTTTCTTTATACATTTGCTACTCTGTATTTTGTATACATTATTATTTCGAGTAATATATATATGTATGTTATGCATGTATGTTTTATTAGAATTTAAGTCTTGTGTCTTAGTTGCACCATGTTTCGAAAAGCTGTAATTACTCTGATGTGCACGAGTTGGTTTTATAAAAAAAAAATATATCGTATTTTTAAAAGGCACAAGAGTTTCGTTTTTAAAACACATCTCATACAGGTTTAGTTGAGCTCGGTGTGTTGAGCTCGGTAACTCGAGCTCGGTATATTGAGCTCGGTAGCGGTCCGGAAACGGGTCGTTACAATGAGGAACGAGATTGATGAAGAAGGTTTGTGCAAAGACTCAATAAAATCCAAGGTTCTTCGATGGGAGTTTGGAGAGGAAGAGGAAACTTAGAGAAGAAGAAAGAAGAAAAGAGAAAGTGAGGGTTGTGAGGGCGCTGATCGTGATATACAGCTGGTAAAGAAACCATTTAAATGAATTTTTCTTTTTAAAAAAAAATACAAATAAGTGACGTGTAACTACTGTTATGAGATGCTAATCCCATCAATCATTCTACCCATCTAATCTCTCCTCTCTCATGATTACCCTCTAATCTATAGGTTAAAGATCTAAAAACACAGCGACGAGAACTGCAAACCGATAATATAAATTTATAAATATTACAAACAATATAATCATTAACGCTAAATAACGTTCGTAAAAATACGAGTGTTACAGTCTCGACACGAGGTCGATCAGGGTGCTTGTGCAAGCGCACAAGGCTCTAACACGAGTTCGTGCACGCGGCCTCCTCAGTTCGACATGCGACCTCCTCAGCTCGGTACGCGACCTCATCAGCTCGACATATGACCTCGGCACGCGATCTTGGCACGGGATCTCGACACGAGGTCTTGGTACGAGGTCTCGACACGAGGTCGATCTCGTCATCAGGTGTTACAATCTCTCCCTCTAAAAAAATTTCGTCCTCGAAATTGCAAATAAGATTCTTACCGCGGAAAAGTTCAGGGTACTGAGTCTTCATCTTCTCCTCCAGCTCCCAAGTCGCATCTCCAGTCTTCTGATCCCACACAACTTTGACAAGTTGAATCTCTTTGTTCCGCAACTGTTTGGCTTTCCGGTCAACGATCCTTGCTGGTGATGCTTCGAAGGATAAGTCGTCCCTCAGTTGAATCACATCCGGTTCGATGACATGAGAGGGGTCGGAAATATATCTCCGCAATTGTGAGACGTGGAAGACGTCATGAATGTTTGACAAGAAGGGTGGCAGGGCAATCTGATATGCCACTGGACCGATACGACGCAGAATCTGGTAAGGTCCAATAAATTTAGGGGCAAGTTTCTTGGACTTGATCGCTCGACCAACTCCAGTAGTGGGGGTGACTCTAAGAAATACATGTTCTCCTTCTTCGAACTCTAGCGGTCGACGTCCTTGGTCGGCATAACTCTTCTGTCGGCTCTGCGACATTCGCATCCTATCTCTGATCAAACGGATCTTCTCCGTAGTCTGCTGGATCATATCTGGTCCCACAACAGAATGCTCGCCATCCTGGTACCAACAAAGAGGCGTCTGACATTTACGTCCATACAGTGCTTCAAAAGGTGCCATTCCAATACTCGCATGGAAACTGTTATTGTAGGTGAACTCCACCAATGGTAAGACGTCGTCCCAACTTCCTCGGTGATCTAAGGTACACGCTCACAACAAATCTTCAAGCGATTGGATCGTTCTCTCAGTCTGACCGTCAGTTTGGGGATGATATGCCGAGCTAAGCCTGAGCTCGGTTCCCATCGCTTCTTGCAATTCCCTCCAAAAATGAGACGTGAACTTCGGATCTCGGTCCGACACGATTGAAGAGGGTATACCATGAAGTCGCACTATCTCCGCGATGTAGATCTCGATCAGCTTTTCCACGTGGTACGTCGACCTCACTGGCAAGAAATGAGCAGATTTGGTCAATCGGTCGACGATCACCCAAATCGAATCATTCTTCTTCTGCGTCTTCGGCAAACCTACAATGAAATCCATGGAGATACTGTCCCATTTCCATACTGGTACGTCAAGCGATTGTAGCATTCCCGCTGGTCGTTGGTGCTCCACCTTCGCTTTCTGACACGTTAAACACGAAGCTACGTACTCAGCCACTTGCTTTTTCATTCCGGACCACCAAAAATGATTCTTCAAGTCTTGATACATCTTCGTAACTCTTGGATGAATACTAAAGTTGCTCTTATGCGCTTCGTCAAGTATTAACTTTCTCAGCTCCCCTACGTTAGGTACACACACTCGGCCATTGCACCTTAAAATGTTGTCCACTCCGACTTTGAATTCTGTCGCTTTCCCTTGCGCTATCAACTGTATCTTCTCTTGCAGAAGTTCGTCATGAACCTGCTGGTCTCTGATCTCGTCCAATAATCTGTTAGAAATGGTAAGCATACCAAATCTCAGCTTCCCCGGTGAAACTTCCACACTCAACTTCAAGTCTCAGAACTTCTCGAGCATCTCCAACTCCTTGATCATCATTGCTGAGGTTAAAACGCTCTTTCTGCTCAATGCATCTGCTACTACGTTAGCCTTACCGGGATGGTATTCCAACGTAAAGTCGTAGTCCTTGAGAAATTTCGCCCATCTTGGCCGACGCATGTTGAGCTCTTTACGATCGAACAGTACTTCAAGCTCTTGTGATCACGAAAGCGATGAAGAGTGCTCCCATAAAGGTAGTGTCTCCATATCTTCAGCCAAAAACCACCACGCTAACTCCAAATCGTGAGTAGGGTAGTTTCTCTCGTGAATTTTAAGTCGTCTTGAAGCATACGCTACCACTTTCCGATGTTGCATCAAAGACGCATCCCAAACCCTGGTGTGACGATCGCAATAAACCTCGTAAGGCTCTTACGGTTGAGGCAAAATCAACACAGCGATGTCGCCAAGAGCTCCTTCGATCTTTGAAAACTGGATTCGCACTCCTCGACCCAGAAAAGGTTGATCCTTCCTCGTAAGCCGTGTAAGAGGCGCGACAATCTTCGAGAAACCTTCAATGAATCTTCGATAATAGCCTGCTAAGCCAACAAAACTCCTGATATCAGTGACTGTCCTCGGCTATTCCCACGCTAGTACAGCTTCAATCTTAGTTGGATCCACAGCTATCCCTTCTTTGGAAATCACATGTCCAAGAAAATTCACCTCTTCAAGCCAAAATTCACACTTCGAAAGGTTGGCATAGAGTTGTTTCTCTCGTAATATCTGCAATACTCGGCGTAGGTGTCCTCCATGCTCTTCTCTGTTCCTCGAGTAGATCAGGATGTCGTCGATGAACACTACTACAAACTGATCCAAGAACGAATGGAAAATCCTGTTCATATAGTCCATAAACACACCGTGGCGCGATTGTCACTCCAAACGGCATCACCAAATACTCGTAGTGACCATACCTAGTCCTGAAAGCTGTTTTGGGGACATCTTCCTCCTTCACGCGAATCTGATGATAACCAGACTTCAAATCTATCTTGGAAAAGATCGCCGCTCCACGAAGTTGATCCATCTAGTCGTCAATACGGGGTAACGGATACCGGTTCTTCACAGTAACCTTGTTGAGCTCGCGGTAGTCCACGCACAGCCTTGATCGTCCATCCTTCTTCTTAACCAACAACACTGGAGCTCCCCACGGTGACACGCTCGGTCGTATGAATTGCTTTGACTCCAAGTGTTCGATCTGGGACTTCAGTTCTTTCATCTCGGCAGGAGACATCCTGTATGGCGCTTTGGAAATCGGTCCTGCTCCTGGAATCAACTCGATGGAGAACTCGACCTCTCGCACTGGTGGTAACCACAGCGCGTCTTGGAAAACGCCCACAAAGTCACACACCACTTGGTACATTCTTCACTTCGATCTGTTTGGAAAACTTACGAACTAGCGGATACATGTATTCTCTAGTTCCTTCTTGCAAAGAAACTCCAATATGTTCAGTAGAAAGATAATTGGAGACTCCAAGGTCTGGGAAAATTACAGTTTTACGGGCACAGTCCAAGAGGACATGGTGGTGTGACAACCAATCCATCCCGAGGATGACATCTAAGCCCTTAAGAGGCAAACAAACCAAATTGACCACAAACTTTCTACTCTGAATAACCACTACACAATTAAGACATGCAGTGTTTGTGACTAAGGTTTTAGCAGCTGGGGTTGTAACTACCAATTTGAATGGTAAAGCAGTCACAGTCAAGTTCAAATGGTTCACACAATCAGAGGAAATAAAGGAATGGGTTGCACCCGAATCAAAGAGAACGGATAAGGATTTACCCTCAATCTCACATTCACCTTGAATAAGATCATCAGCTCGCTCTGCTTCCTCACCGCTCATGCAGAAGACTCTGCCTTAGGTTACCTGACGCTTCCCTTTGGCCTTTACCGCAAGCATTGCCGGTTCAGCTTTAGGTGTGGGACAATCCTTGGCAAAATGCCCTGGCTTCTTACAGTTGAAACATACCTCCTCCTTCTGAGTGTAGTCACTCGCATAATGTCCTGGCCTTCCACAACGATAGCAAGTCACCTCAGCACCGGTCTGACCTCCGCTTCTCGCTCCCTGGGTCATCGGACGATATTGTCCCCTGTTGTTGTTCCCCTGAGGTCGGTTGTAAGGCTTCTTCGCGGTTGTTTCCCGCCGTGTAAACCTCGCCCGCACTCTGGGTCTCACCGGTCCGCCTACTTGATTTTCTTCTTGTGGCTTCTTACACCCTCTACCTCAACACAACGATCTATCGGCTCTTGTAGATTCACGATCCTCGGTGACACCACCGACTTACGAATGTCAAATCTTAATCCCGTTGGAACCTCTCACGTAACCATCCTTAGTCACTCGATCACGAAATGGACTGAAATACTCGCTTGATGACTCAAACTTGGCTGCATACTCGAACGCTGTCATCTTTGCCTTGTTGTAGTTGAAGAAACTCTTGCTCCTTCTCGGCTCGTGCGATGTCTGGGAAGTATTTGTCCAAGAACCTTCCACGAAAAAGCTCCCAAGTTATCTCGCGACGCCCGCTTATCGATTGCTTGCTTCACTCCGCTCCACCAATACTCTGCGTCTCTAGCGGCAAGTAGGTGGCGTAGTCCACCTTCACGTTGTTTGGGCAATGGAGTGCCTCGAAGATCTTCTCGATCTCTTGCATCCAAAGATCGGCTTTATCCGGGTTTGGCTCACCGTAAAACCGGTTGGATCATGCTTCCTAAAGTGCCGCTAATCCTCTCGCCTCGGCACTCGCTCTGCTCATTGTTGTTCTTTGTAAGTTTCTTTGAGTTAACGCCGTCTGTTGAGCCATCGCGTTAACCTGTTGAGTTCTGGCGGTGATTCTTTGAGCCATGGCTGCCGCCATCTCGGTCATAGCTTGAATTGCTCGTTCCATGTCGACGTTCTCGGGTACAACTGTCGTATCCCTACGAGGTGAGCTGTCAGAATCTCACAACAAGGATGTGTTAAAACACACTGCTTCAATCCAGAACCAGTTCAAACAATTTTTCAAGCAATAAGTGCTTCACTTAATCAAACAGCAATCAGTATAGTACAACCATGTACCCGACACACTTATCCCGACACAGTGACCAGTCCAAAATTCCTATACACAGCCCGGTCAGAACCGAACTGCTCTGATACCAACATTGTAACGACCCATTTCCGGACCGCTACCGAGCTCAACTTACCGAGCTCAACTAAACCTGTATGCGATGCGTTTTAAAACGGTACTCTTGTGCCTTTTAAAAAATTACGGTATATTTTTTTTTCCAGCTAGTGCACATCAGAGTAATTACAACTTTTCGAAACATGGTGCAACTAAGACACAAGACTTAAATTCTAATAAAACATACATGCATAATATACATATATACCACTCGAAATGATAATGTATACAAAATACAGAGTAGTAAATGTACAAAGAAATACACCTAAGGTATGACGACTTCAAGAGAGCAATCATACCACAGGGGGTACTTAAGCGAACTCCCACGCAGGGCTACTCCAAAAGTAAACCGCCAGTCTACCCTGTAATAACAAAACATAACCGGCCCAACTGGTCACAACCACTATACACAAAAACATAGACAAAGCATATCACGACAAGTAGAGGTCGTCGCCCGGATCCTCGTCGAGAACCTCCTCCCCATCATCTGTTTGTCGAGTTCCTGCGCCCTCGACCTACTTTGGGTAACCATCATGGATTGAAGGTACCACGGGAAAGGGTCAACTTCTCAACAAATCAAGATAATCCAGGCATAAAGAAATAAGTAAACAACAAAGTATAACATTCACCAAACGTGACTCAACCATCTCACTCTAGACTCGACTCAACTCGCTATCCATTTTCTCTCGACTCGACAATTATTAGGAATGCACACGCTGCATCAGGTATCTTTGGAAAGTCCAGCCGAAGCCTTGGGATCTTCGCTCTCCCTAGGACAGTCAACTCAGGTCCCATAGCGTGGCAACGCTTAGAAGTCCCCATAAACGGAAAAGGGGACCTAGCACCCTCTCCGCTATCCGGGTCGCAACTTCAAACGCCAACGACTCGCTAAGCTCTCTCACTCAATGAACAATTACGCAGATACGATATTCAAAGAGTTATACGCAAGATATTCAACCGCATGTCAAATAAAAAGAGCGGGCTCAACATGAAGAAACGCAATTCAACAAAGAATACACAATTCGTGGCATATATTCAATCATATCACAACACTTCAAGCTCGACACAAATCAAGGAATCCATACTTAGGAATATAACAATAAAAATCCTAGAATGTCTAGAAGTGCCCTTACCGAACTCCAAGCTACGCGTCTACGCTGTCCTCAATCGAGCTCGACAACGACCTCGACACGTACCGTCCTCAATCTGGATCCCACTGCTCCCACGTCCTCGGGTTCGCTCTCCCGTACACCTCGATTCGGAAATCACACGATCTCGGGAATCAGACTTCCTAATACAAGCACAACTTAGTTCCATCTATGGGTTCTAATAGCACTTAGCTCTCATTACCCCAATCTTAACTACAACCCAAGTAAATATTAAAACTGAAGAACTTAAACAAATACAACAAGAATTCAAGCATTACAAATTAACTCCTTTTCTCTAATAATTTTATTAAAACTTCTTTCATACATATCATCAGACAAAGCCATTTTTCCAAAGTACTAATTCAAGCTTAAAATCAAGTAACACATTAAGCACAATTTAATCAAAACCTAAGTTTATATTTCCTCTAACACAAAGTTAGGGTTTTCGATCAAAAGTTCATGAAAAAGGTTATATGATTCTATAACAAATAAATCAACAACAAACATCAACAAGAAGCAACGTACAACAAACTAAAACAAGAATTCAAAACAAACCAAATAGGGAGGGTTTTGGGCACTGCCTATTGCAGAAAACAGAGAAAGCAATTTGTTTTACAAGCTCAAATAATTGGTTAGAAAGGTAGGTCATGTCATGAAAAAGAAAACCTATCAATATGACCTGATTTGGAAGCATAAAAACTAGCTAAAATGGAGGGAAGAAGTGGCACTAAATAGTAGCATGAAGGAAGAGAAAATTCTGTTTTTCATACCTCAAATGATGGTCGAGATGGTGATATATGTCGAGAAGATGATGAGGAACGAGATTGATGAAGAAGGTTTGTGCAAAGACTCAATAAAATCCAAGGTTCTTCGATGGGAGTTTGGAGAGGAAGAGGAAACTTAGAGAAGAAGAAAGAAGAAAAGAGAAAGTGAGGGTTGTGAGGGGGCTGATCGTGATATACAGCTGGTAAAGAAACCATTTAAATGAATTTTTCTTTTTAAAAAAAAACACAAATAAGTGACGTGTAACTACTGTTATGAGATGCTAATCCCATCAATCATTCTACCCATCTAATCTCTCCTCTCTCATGATTACCCTCTAATCTATAGGTTAAAGATCTAAAAACACAGCGACGAGAACTGCAAACCGATAATATAAATTTATAAATATTACAAACAATATAATCATTAACGCTAAATAACGTTCGTAAAAATACGAGTGTTACAGTCTCGACACGAGGTCGATCAGGGTGCTTGTGCAAGCGCACAAGGCTCTAACACGAGTTCGTGCACGCGGCCTCCTCAGTTCGACATGCGACCTCCTCAGCTCGGTACGCGACCTCATCAGCTCGACATATGACCTCGGCACGCGATCTTGGCACGCGATCTCGACACGAGGTCTTGGTACGAGGTCTCGACACGAGGTCGATCTCGTCATCAGGTGTTACAAATGGCAGTCCAAAATCTCCAATTTCAGCAGAGAACAGATTCATCCATTCAGAATTTAGAGACAAAAATTGGACAGCTAGCAACTTCCATTAATCAAATGTAGTCTCAGGGGTCGGGCAATTTGCCTGCTCAACCAGTAGTGAATCCAAATGTCAGTGCAAATGTCAGTGCAATCACTCTCAGATCTGGAAAAGCTGTTAACACTCCAGAACCTTCTCCAGCAGAAAATGCAAGTGGCAGTAGCAGAAAAAATGATAAGCTAATTTCTGCACCTACTTCTCCTCTTGATGAAGATGATGACGCACAACCTATACCACTTCCCTTTGCTCAAAGGGATGTGATAACTAAGAAGATGGATGAGGCAGATAAGGACAGCGAAATCTTCGACACATTTAGGAAGGTTGAAGTGAATATTCCTCTCCTTGAAGCGATTAAGCAGATTCCAAGATATGCTAAGTTCCTCAAAGAGCTGTGCACACACAAAAGGAGGAGGAGGCTGAAGGGAAATGAAAAAGTCAACATGAGTCGCAATGCTTCTGCACTCATACAACCCATGATGCCCCAAAAGTGCAAGGATCCAGGAATTTTTACTATTCCATGTACCATAGGCAAGAGTAAATTTGAAAATGCCATGCTGGATTTAGGTGCTTCCATTAATGTGATGCCTACATCTATTTTTAACTCTCTAGCTCTTGGACCTTTGCAGAATACAGGTGTTGTTATTCAGTTGGCAAACAGGAGCAATGCTCACCCTACTGGACTTGTGGAGGATGTACTTGTTAAGGTTAATGACTTGATTTTTCCTGCAGATTTTTACATTCTGGACATAGAGGGAGAGACACAATCTAGCAGGGCACCTATCATCCTAGGCAGACCATTCTTAAGAACAGCAAGAACCAAGATTGATGTCTATGCTGGAACACTCTCCATGGAATTTGAAGATAGCATAGTTAAATTTAACATCTTTAATGCTACTATGAGGCATCCCATGGAAGAGCCTTCTCTTTTTCAAATAGAAGTACTTGCTGACTTAGTTAAAGATACTCATTCTGGTGTTACAAATTGCATGGTTATGCCTGTTAATGTTACAAATGATGTTGCTACACTGCAAGCTTCTGATGTAACTCCATCCACCAAGATATTTCCCTCCATTGAGGAGAAGAAGAATGTTGTGAAGAAGAAGAAAATCAAACACTTCCATGTGTTCCATTCTTGCCTTAAAATCATGGCGGGTAAGTTTCGATCCAAGTGGATTGGCCCTTTTGTTGCAACTAGCACTTTTCCTTATGATGCAAAGGGAATAAAAAGTGAAGCCACCAGTAACGTCTTTAAAGACAATGGACACCGCCTCAAGCTTTTTCATGAGAGCCCCGCACTTGAAGAGGACACTGTAGAAGAGCTCCACTTGAAAAAGCCACCTTGAAGAGGGAGTTTTCTTTCCTTACTCCTTACTCTTATTTTATACTTGTTGCTTACATTGAGGACAATGTGTGATTTAAGGGTGGGGGGAGATCTTTTAGCATAGTAGTTTTGTTTTTGTTTTTGTTTTGAGTTTTTGTTATTAAAAAAAAATTGCATGCATTTTCATTGGATTTCTTGGTTTACATGAGTGGGGAGTGATTTCACTATTCTAGGACTATAGGTCTTGTGCCATGATATGGATAACTTCCTTGCATTCTTAGTGTGATAAGTTGGATTGGAATATTAAATTGTGCATCTTTTGTGATATATCATTTTCCTTGGTGAGATTTGGGCCTTATAATGGATGGAATACATTTTCTCATTCTCTTTCTTTCTTGTGTGATTCCACTCATGATTGTTGGTTACTCTAGAACTTGACTTGACTCTTGTTGAAACTCTTGTTCACATGCATGCATTGAAATGATCTAGGCAATTTTTATTCTTTTTAGCCACTAGCCAAATAAGCCTACCTTGCAATTATCCCTTTGTTTAGCCCCTTTGAGCCTATTTATCCCATTCTTTGTTTTATAGCTCATTACAAGCCTAAAAGTAAAAAACCATGATATGACCCAATTTTAGGGGTTAAAGGAGCTTTGAAAAAAAAATGAGAATAAATTTTGCATAAGTGTTGGGGGGGCTCAAAAATGTGGTAGTGATAGAATATCTAATGTAATGTTGTGCTTCATTGGGATTTTGGCAAATTTAAAAAAAATAAAAAATAAAAAATAAAATAATAAAAAATATAGTGGAGCACAACATTTGGTAATAAAAAAAAAGAGAAGAGAAAAAGAAGAAAAGTGTGAAAGTGGAAAATGGATTGAAATTTGATTGAATTGCCCCCCATGATAATTGGGCAAGTGTTTTCCATTGCTCCTCTATCCTCTTTGATTTTATAGCTTAGTTTTCCTTTCAATTATCCCACCTTGACCTTGGCCCAATTATAACCCTAATAAAGACCTTTTGATCTTTGTGTGCATGTGTTTCAAGTGTGGATGTTAGAGTCTTGTCAAGCCTATGATAGTGCTAGCTTTCATGATGTGCTTTGAGTGTAAACACTGGCCTAGACACTTGAGAGTTTGAGATAATTATTTTTCTGTGAGGATTCTATCACTTTTGATGCATTCCTTGGTTATTCTATCCTCTTGTTTGCTTTGAAAGTAATAAGATGTTGTTCATGATTGTCATGAGTCCTTGAAACCTTGAATGAGCATTTTGCTTGCCACTATGCATCCTTGGGATTTATTAGAAATGCATCTTTGCTTTGTTTTGACCATGAGTTTTGCTCGGAGTGCAAAAGCTTAAGTGTGGGGGAATTTGATCAATGCATTTTAATGCATCTTTTATAGCTTTGCACTTGGAGTTCTTAATTGTGTGTTTTGCCCAACAACTACTTTTTAACATGGTTTTATATCTTTGGGTCTTGATTGGGCTTTAGTGGAATTATTTGCTAATTTTTGGATTTTGTTACATCCTGACCCATGTCGCTTCTACAGGCCATAACTTGGGCTATACTTGTCCGATTTCAGTGCTCTTTGTGGCGTTGGAAAGCTAAGAAGCAGAGCTACAATTCTTATGTTGGCACCAAAGCCCAATTCTTCCATTTTGAAGGTCGAAAATGCGAATTACTGCTGCAGGCGTGGTTCACTGCAAGTTTTGGATCAACTACTCATGTGATTAGTTGTTATTGGGCTAATTAATCTCTTTTGGGCCCTTCTCTTTGGTCATAAACTTCAGGTTACCTAGGTTAACCTAAAGAAACATTATAAATAGGATTTTTAGAGTCTTAGGATTTACCTTTTGATTACTTTTGAATATTTTGCCGTTTTTGAGTTTTAGCAATCTTTTCTCCTTCTCCCCTTCTTAATTTCGTTTTTGTCAAATCCTTCTATGGAAGGCTAAGACCTTAGATTAATTCACTGGTTAAAGAGTTTTTATAAGGATCTTGAGGTTTGATTATTATTGTTAATTTCGATTTTTGTTTTTCTATTTCTTTTCCTTTTGATCTTTCATCTCTTTGATTTCTGTTTGCAAACTCGTTTTGGGTATTGATGCTTAATCATATTAACTTCTTTTTTGCTCTCTGATTTGAGATTATTTGAATTAAATTGAACGCTTGCTTTAGTTTATTTCGAATAGAGATTATTAGGATCTATAACGCTTAGTTGTAGGTTTGATTGAACTCGGTTATTAGATTAATTGCGTTCTTGTGACGCTTGTTCCTTAATCATGATTAATCGATTCTGTGATGCTTAGTTGATGCTTAATTAATTCTGTATTACAGTAGGAATTTTTATAAAGTTAATTGACGCTTGATTGATTAATTTTATGGTCAAACAAGAATAGAATCACGAAACAGAATAATCCTTTGAAACCCGTGATAGATCCAAATATTAATTATCTTGAACCAGTGGATTAGTCCTTTTTATATATTGATATTTACATCTTTTATAACCTGTTTCTTGAATCGAAATCCCCCCAACTTTATTTCTTTGCGTGTTCTTGTTATTGGTTATTGTTAATTAGAGATCCCTGTGAGACGACCAAGGTTAACTGCCTTGTTACTACATTCTTATTTTATTTATTTTGACCTGTGCGCGACAGCGGATCAGTTCCCAAATTTTTTAAATACTCTAATCATGCTTAATCATGGAGGAAAACAAAGGGTTATAAGACTAATCATGCATATCTAGCAAAATCTAACACTTTTGCCCAAAAATAATTCCTAAAACCAACCAAACCCATATCATGAAACTCAAGAGAGAAAAGAATGGGTATGAAGCTTACCAAGAAGTTTGGAGGTGATGGATCAAGGATTAAGAAGAAAGGATGGAAGATTGAAGCTTAAACATCACTTTCCTTCAAGAATCAAAACTAAAATCATGAGAAACAACTCTAGAACCATGAAAGCTCATCCATGGCAGCCATGGAGAAAGGAGAAGGGATTAGAATCCTTACCAAGAAGATTAGAGGTGATAGAACAAGGATTGAGAAGGAAGAAAGCAAAGGTGAAAGCTTTAACTCCAAAATCCTTCAAAACCAACACTTTCTCTTTCAAATTTTTTTCTCAAGTTCTCCAACAATGGAAAATGAAATGGTTCTGATCTTGGGCAAGGGAGAAGGCCATGAAAATAATGAGGATAAGGTGGGAATAAAATTGTTCATTTAGTTGGAAGCTAACCAACTAGTTACAAACTAACTAAACTAACTTAACAAACTAACTACTCATTACCTCCTAAGCCAATCAAAAGCCTCCATTCAAAATTTTAGGCTACAAGCACATGGCTGGCCTCCCATTGGTCCATGTGTGGCAGCCATTTGCTCAAAATATCTCAGGGTTTCGCTACGACGCGTTTTCGCTCAACCGGGTGCACGACGTTACGCGTATATTAGGTTTTAATACTAAAAACTCCCAAAAATAATTCTAATTATAATCTCACACACAAAAATCACAAATGTTCCTCGCGGCATAAGAAAAGTATCCATGTTTCTCGTTTTCTCGAAATGCGAACCGAAACGTCGCAATTAGGTAGTCTCTGGCCATAGAAAATACACTAAATATTTTCTGATGCCCAAAAATTCTAGAAACATTACAATAAATCCTAAATATTGGAAAATGCTAATATCTCAAATTTTATAAAATTTGGATCACGTTTGGGCATATTTCAGTTAGAAACACACACAATAGCCTAGTTACGGCAGAATTCGATAGAATTCTCGCAGCGTAATAAAAACTGTAAATTAGTGAGGATCACTAATTTCAATTTCTATTATCATATAGATATTATTCAAATAGTAAAATTATCAAGACAAAATCTTTAAAATAATAGTCATATTAAATATGACATAAAACAGACAATTAATACAATAACTAAACCATGAAAAACCAAACTATGACTTGAAAATATTTATTAAATCCTGAAAATTATTTTTCTTTCAATAAAATAATTTTCTTTAATCAAATAACAATCTTTCACATTTTTCGGGATTAATTCATATTAAAAACAGTATACGTCTACATTGTCTGTTAATCTGAATTAATTACTAAAACAGTAAGTTGTTTACAATAAATCTTTGTTGTTCTTCTTACTTTTAACAAACCATTGAGGTGATCAATCTCCATGATTTATTTTCAAGTAATCAGAAACTATAAAATAATTTTCATAAAAATTGGGATGTTACATCCGAACTCACTCCAGCGTCTTGCTAACAGCAAACGTCCAGCAGTGTTACTTCTTGACACGTGGAACACTCAATTGCTTTGCGGCGTTAGTCCTCCTGATACGAGCGGCGTCTGATCTCTTTAATGAAGCACGTGATAATCATGTTTCTGCTCTTAGCCTCAGACTGTTCTGGAACGCAATTCGAATTTGATTTTATGCGCTCATTTTGATGTACGAGGAAGCAAAGGTGACACCTTTAGCATAAGACAAAAATCGTACAAGGCAATTGTAAATAGCTGATCATACGAAAACGGTAATGTGTACTATTCTGATATTCTCTGGAAAGGAAGAAAAGGACTATATTTCAAATTACCTCACTCAATGGAAAGGATATATTTTTTTACTGCAACGGTAATACCCTTGAAGACTCCTATAAATACCCCAAGGTATTCATTGAAGAAGAGTTGGAAAAACTGTGAAGAAACTTCATTCTGAAAGCAATATTACTCAAGTGAGCAATCAAGTTTAGTGCCAAGTTTTTGGTCTACATAGAACTGAACTCAGCGTCTTATACTTTCTTTTAGAAAGCCATTCGGTTTTGAGCTTAATCTTTTCATCCTCTCTGTGAGAGTTATTTTGATTGTATTCAAAAGTATAATCTCTTTTGTAAACTGTATTTGGCCTAGTTAAGGCTCTGTTCCTCAAAGGCTCGACTGCACTGAGTCGTTTTGAGAAGTTAAGAGTATTGTCAAGTTTGTGATAGAAGAATACTCTTGAGGAAATTGTAATCAGTTGATTATAGTGAAAAATCCTTCAGGAACGAAGGGACTAGACGTAGCTACCAGTTGGTGGTGAACTAGTATAAATCTCTGTGTCTCATCCTTTACTGCTTTACATTTATCTTTTCCTTGCTCAGTAAAACAAGTTTTCATAAGCTGTTTAATTTATGCATCCGGTTTAATTCTCTGCATCTGATACTCAAACAGTTTTGAAAAACCTGTGTTGAAGTTTTTACGTATAGTTTGTTAAAAAGTTTTTTAACACAATTCAACCCCCTTCTTGTGTTCACATTCACAGACTATTTTCAGGATTGTCGACTGTCCCCACAAACTAACACGGGTCTTTTCAGCGTGCTTTGTCCTCACACACACGCTTCCTGGAAAACTTCCCAGAAGGTCACCCATTCCAAGACTGCTCCAAGTCAAGCACGCTTAACTATGGAGTTCTTATGTTCTAGGCTCCCGAAAAGAAGATGCATCTTGATGGTATAGGTAGTACCAATCAATTCTTTTTAAGTCATCCTTCAACCATGTAGTCCCATACCTGCACAGCCTCAAGATCCCTCTCATTCCGGTGTAAATTCGGTTTATTCACGTGTCCCCTAGCCTAGAAGCATGCCAGGAGCCGCTTCTTTGTCCGTGCTCAATGCACCGACGATCACTCCCTGCCCTCATCAGCCTCAGGCGTCACATGATACATATATAGTGAAAGGTGACTTTTGCAAGTCTCTACAAATGAAGGTAATGGGGGAATTATATACACACATATATATAGTAATGAGAATCACAGAGCAAGAGAGGAGAGATAAATTCATGAGGAAAGAAAATGTAATCTCATTAACCAGAGTCAGTTACAACTGTGTATATATATACAAAGCTAGAACTCTAACCAACTCTAACTCACTTGTAATTACTTTACTAACAGTTTACATAACTTCTTCTATCGTACTCTATTAGCCCCCCGCAAACTCAGGGAGCTTGAAGAGACTCAATGACCTGGAGTTTGGTGCGTAGCTCTTCAAAACGAGTGGAAGGCAGTGTTTTAGTAAATGAATCAGCAAGTTGTACAGATGCGGGGACATGCTACTCAACTAAATTCTTGGAAATGACTCTCTCGTGAACAAAATGAATGTCCAGTTCCAAATGCTTTGTTCTGGCATGCAAGATAGGGTTGTGTGATAGCAAAACTGCACACAAGTTATCACAAAGTAGAACCGGAGTAAGATAGAGAAATTTAAGTTCATGTCAAAATGACCGAATCCAAAGGATCTCATCTGTGGTGTGTGTCATGCTTCGGTATTCCGCTTCAGCTATAGACCGGGCAACAAGACCTTATTTCTTAGAGCCCCAAGAAATGAGATTAGGGCCAAAAAATATACAAGAACCGGAAGTGGAAAGCCTATCATATACATCACTTGCCTAATTCGAATCAGAGTAAGCTATTAAAGAAAATGGAACACCAATTTGAGCAGGTTGCAGCAGTAAACCATGGCTGGAAGTGTGTTTTAGGTATCTTAAAATTCATTTGACAGCATGCCAGTGAGTTTCAAGCGGATGTGCCATGAATTGGCATACTTTGTTGACACTAAATGAAATTTCAGGCCTTGTTAAAGTAACATATTGGAGAGACCCTACTATGGATCAATACTGAGATGCATCCTGCAGTGAATCACTCCCATGTCTGCTCAATTCACAACTGGAAACCATGGGAGAAGCTATGCCTCAGCAGTCAAACATATTCACTTTATGCAGTAAATCACAGATGTACTTAGACTGAGAAAGAAGCATGGTGCCATTGGAAAGATGCTTTACCTCAATACCATGGAAATAATCTGGTTTGCCCATCCGTTTCAAGGCAAACTGAGTATTGAGTTTAGAAATCAGATCATGGATAAGTGCAATAAAAGATCCAGTGATGAGTATATCAACAACATATGCCAAAACGTAAAGATAAGAGCCATTATGAGCATATGTGAACAATGATAGATCACATCTACTAGCAACGAAGCCAAACTTGAGAAGAGCATTAGTAAGTCATTCATACCATGCACGAGGGGCTTGCTTAAGGCCATACAAAGCCTTATTAAGCTTACAAACCAGAGTTTTGTCATTAGCTTCAAATCCTGGAGGTTGGACCATGAAAACTTCCTCTTGTAAGAAGCCATTTAAGAAGGCATTATTGACGTCAATTTGTTGAATTTCCCAACGAAATGTGAGTGCAAGTGTCAAAATAATTCTAATGGTAACCAGTTTAACCACAGTGGAAAAAGTTTCACTAAAATAAGAGCTTTGAATTTATTCACAGTACCATCCAGGTTTTCTTTGGTCTTAAAAATCCATTTTCCTATATGGAGGAGGAGGGACAAAGTCCATGTTTTGTTTGCCATAAGTGCATTGTATTCTATTTGCATTGCTTGTAGCCAGTGAGATTGTGATATAGCTTGTGTAACATCGCAATTTTTAAGAAAAGTGATTTCAGCGATAACAATCCTGAATACTTGAAGATATGTCATAGAGATTGATCACCTCAATGATTTACTGAGAGTACGGGAAATTATTTTGACTTATTTTGAATAATTTATTTATTATAAATAATTATTATTCATGGTGTTAATTCAAATTAATAGATAGCATAGACGTATGCTGCTTTTAAGGTGAATTCATCAAATAAACTTTAAATAAGTTTTCTGTGTGACGCGGTAACGCGTATTTTTGTTGACTAAGAAAATGATTGAATTAAATCAAGATGAAATTAAATTTAAGAATTAATATTTTATATTAATTCACGGTTCGAATATCGTTGAATTATTCTAACGAAGTTTCGTCGTATTTTTGAATCGCCGGGTAAATTTTATCAGCATTAAAATTTTAAACTGACTCTGATTTCGATGAAAATACAATCGTAATTTTTTGATATTATTTTTGAGTGTTTTCACTTGTTCTATTATTTAAGATAGTTAAATAGGAGTTAATTGGTTTATTTTTAAGAAATCATGGTCTGTACTCCATCATACACCACACTTATATGTCTTCCACCCAGCACCCTCCCTATTCCCTTTTATTCGCTTCCCTACGTGAAGAGCAAATAGGAAAAAAAAGAAAAGAAAGGAAAACGAAGAACAGAGGAGAAAGAAAGAAAAAGGAAGAAAAGGAGGGAGACGCGCGATGGAGGAAGGGGGAGCAGGGACGAAACCACGGCAGCCTGAGGGCAGAGGTTCGTGGTGGTGGTGCCAGGAAGCAGAACCGCGAGCGAGAGAGGAGGAAGAAGAAGCAGGACAGGCAGAGAGAGAGAGAGATCGTGAGAGAGAGAGATCGCGAGAGAGGTGGAGAGAAAGGCAGCTTGAGAGAGAAACAGAGAAGGAGGGGAGCCAAATCAGAGGAAGAAGATGAAGTGGGTAAGGGTTTGAATCAAGTTTTCTCCTTTTTTTTTTCTTGAGCAGAACTTTGGCTCTAATCTATGAATTAGGAGTTGATTTATTTGTTTAATTTCTTGTGTAATGTTTCTATTATGTGTTGATTATGAGCATGAGCAAAGGGATCAAAGTTTCCCCCAATTTTTGGGAACCCTAGGGCGCATGACGTAAGGGAAAGGGGCTTTGTGATTTCTCAAGTGAATCATCAAATTGATTTGTGTTTCTTAGTTCTTAATAATTGCTATTATTGTTATTGTTGTCAATTTTAACTTAAATCAAAGGAGTTAGCAGATTTCATGAAAAACCCTAATCTTGGAGAGCATGATTTGAGTAATTTGACTTGGATTATGTCTACGTTTTGATGTTGTGTTGTTGTTTGTGAAAAGATTAAATTATAGAATGACGTTGTTAAATTAGTTTGAAAACTTTCAAAAAAATTTGGGAGAAAAAGGGTGATGGCCACGAGCTTTAGGGGCCATGGGGAAAGAAAATTTATTTTGTGTTCTAGTCCATATTAGTTGATTTGAAGAGTGTTTAATTTTAGAAGATTTTTATGAAAACCCTTGATTCTAGAAAGAGGCTTGAGTAGGAATTGGTCTTGGTTAGGCTTATGTTTTGGTAATCATTTGTTGTTTTGTGAAAGAAAGGAAGTAGTGAATATAGTTGTCTAATTGATTAGTAAGTTTGCAAATTTTCTTTGGAAAAGGAGAGGTGAGGCCGCAAGTGTAACACCCGCACCTCAACATAATTGAAAGTACGACAAATTACATTAAGGCACAGGAATTACTAAGCATTTACAAACTTGATTACAATTATTCAAGTCATAAATTAAACTTAGTACATTAATCTAATGAATAGCTTACAAATTATACATAACTTGGAATATAAAATTCCCACTTGGCTATAGAACTAGCCTATGAGTCCCGAGCTTGTGGCTTCGGCTCACCGTCTTCAGTACCTGCTTATCTGAAAAACAACCAAAGGAAAAGGGTGAGATTATAAATCTCAGTGAGCCCTTCACGGACTCCTCACCATTCTCTCCTCGGAATATTCTAGGCTGAAAAGACTAACTTAGGCATTTCAAACCTAGACATACTCTCACTACGTACCATAAGGACTTGACTTGCAACTTCTCGATATCCCTAAGCTAAGACGCTTTAGAAGGCGCTAGCTTGAGTTAAAAACTTAGCATATAATCAAATAGGGTAATCCTAGGGCCAATATGCCACTTTTCAACTTGTGATTAAACTAAACACATAAATGTATAGCCACCCACATCAATCCTATAAATGTCCATTCTTTAACCTTTGTTTAGCTCGACTAACCTTAATACAATATAAATTGCAACCTTATTAACTAAAAACGTATTGTTCTTACTTACTCACTTTGTGCTTAACACATCTTTGCTTTTCCTTATGCTAATTGACTTTGCCTTATGCTCTATACCATGAATCTCAATCAATCTAGCTTGCTCATCCTTTAAGTGATCTAATCACAATGCTCATTACTATATAATAATTAAGCAACTAGGGATGTGCTATCCAAGATTTCATATACTTAACTAAACTAATTCCGAATATATATATATATATATATATATATATATATATATATATATATATATATATATAAACAAGGAATTCATTAACATTCACAAACTTAACATCACTTCACATGTTATACCATTCATAGGAGATATATAATATGATGCTTTGCATGTAATGCACTTTGTGTTATTGGGTAGTGTCGTAGGCTTAGGTCCCTAGACCCCAATTACACACTTTCGAAATGGTGGTTAGACGTCATAACCCTCCAAGGGCATCCCACTTGGCTAACCAAACCGCTCTACTCCTATAAATAGAGGAGTCTTGCCATGGACTTTAGCTTATGCTTATGCTTATGATTATGCTTATGCTTGTATGCATATTCATATAAATACATTCATCATCATTACTTAACTATTCAAGGAAACTACAATCATTTTAATGAATCAAGCTTACACTAATAGTATCCCTTTTTCATCTAATTACTCCAAATCATGGACACTAATTCACACATTCATCCTATCACATCCTTTTCCTAGGGTCCTTTCTTGACCTCTATAACTTAAGCTTATGGCTCTTAGACAAGCCTCACAATTCACCAATTTAATGGACAACACATACATTAACAAATCCCTTGAAACTCTATGGAGTTCTCAAGAGAGAAAACATCAAGCATACATTCAACTGTGGGGGGTTGGGGGCAGCCATCCAACCTCTTTCAGTCAAACCCACTATAAAATCATAACAATCATACCAATAACAACTTAACCTCTTTTAGGTATTTAAAACCTAACTTGAACCTAAGGTTCATATGTTACTAAAGGAAGAGAAATTCCTATATGTGGGACTTATGGTTGCCCATCACCTAAGGGTTGAAGAACTCACCTCTATTCTTCAAGACATTGAGCTAGGAAGGTTGAACTTGGACCCTTTGCTCCTCTTCAAGCTTTTCCCTCTTGTTCAACTTAGGGCTTCTCCAAATACTCCTCAAATCTTGATCTTCAACCTTCAATCTTCCTTCTCAATCCAAGAACTTGAGCTATCCTTGCTGGAGCTTGGTCTTCTCCCCCTTATTCTTCTCCAAATTCGTGCTTCTTCGTCTCCTCTCTAGGGTTCAAACCCAAATCTTCCAAATACTTAAATCTCCACTCTCAAACTCCCCATTAGGCAAGTGATTGAAGAAATCCAACATGAATCTCTTCAATCCTTCTCAAAGGGTGAAACCCTAGCTCTCCTCTCCTCTTTCTCCTTTCCCTTTCTCTTCTTTTCCTTCCCTCTTTCTCTATTTGCGTTACGCTCATTTGAAACAGCGTTTTTAAACAATCGCATTTGTGAATCGATTCACAGCATAGTGTGAATCGATTCACACAGTGCAAAAAGTGCCTGAATCGCAGTTTTAATGAATGAATCGATTCCTGCCTGCAAGTCCCAGTGGCCTGTCTTATGTGAATCGATTCCTGGCTTCTGTGAATCGATTCCCACTGCTAAAATTTGATGCCAAAGGAGTTTTAATGCTGTGAATCGATTCCTAAGCTATATGAATCGATTCACACTGCAGAAAAACCCAGAAAACTTAGTTCTAACACCAAACCTTGAGACTTTCTTCTCAAATTAACTTCCATAACTACAAATCAACACCTTTAACCATCTTAGGATTAAATCCACACTTATTCCTCAACTCAAACCCATTAACTTTCTTATCAAAACTTTGTGTAATTATATCCACTCACTTTGAAATCAATTTAAGCTTGGATACAATCACACAATTCTCCTCATAACTTATTCTCAACTTAGCTTTGAAATTTGGGGTATTACAGCAAGCTCCTTAGAGCTTTGGAGGCATGTTTTTGATAAAGCTTTGGCTTATGATAGTTGAATTGAATTGTATTTAAGCTTTGGAAAACTTTGGAAATGGTTGGATTAGTTTGAAGGTGTTCTTATTGTGGTTGAATTGGTATTTCTCAAGAAAACGGAGATTTTGAAAACCCTAGGTTCATGGTTATGTCATGAAGGCTTGGTGTGTTTCTAATATAAGGTTTGGTTTTGAATAATTGAAAGCTATGGAAGAAAAATTAGTAGGAGAGTGTTATGTTTTGGATGATTTGAATTAATGAAATTGTAAAACCTTTGAGTTTTTGGAAAAACCATAATTGGGTATTTGAATTGGATAGTGTTTTGTTTCCTTGCTTCTAGTTTCTTGATGCTAGTTTTGGGTGATCAAGGGTTAATTTTCCCTTCCCTTTGAGCTCCTTAGAGCCGTGACATAAAGAGGATTCTTAGGGAAAGTTTAACTTGAATCACTTGTTTTTTTTATTGTTATTTTAGTTGTGTTTGTTGTTAATGTTTTGATCAAGAAAGAATTTTGATTGAAAGTCGTTTTGAATATTAAGGGCAACGAAAACACTTAAGGCAAAAGGGATTCTATGTAATCCTAAAGGCTAAGTAGAGGCTTGATTCTAATGTTTAAGAAAAGAGTTGCAAAATAATGATGTTTTATGTTCTAAGTTTTTTTTAAGAAAAAGATTTCGTAGTTATTAAAGTTTAATTCTTTAATTAGTTAATGAATTTTCAATGTGTATGTAATGTATTAAAAACTAGTATTTTAAATTAAGTTTCTAAGTGTAAGTGTTTGGTTAGGAAAAAGGGTTTTAGGTTTTGAGAGCCTAAAGTTATAGAATTAAGACTTTAGATTATGCTAAGTTTACTTTGTGTAATAGGCTTGAGTGATCGGAGATCGTGCGGTGGAGAATTGAGGAGTACGTGGACGCGTGGCTTGGAGTTCGGTAAGGGCAACTTTAGATATTGCATAGGATTTAATTTTAAGTCTTAAAGCGAAGAAGTTTGAGAACCTCAGGGTTCGAAGTGAGGGTCTCGTACCCCTTCATTTTATTGTTTGATATTATACTAAATTGTTTCGTGGGCTTGATAAAAAGTAGTTGGCGACTGCCCCCAACCCCGCACACTTGTTTGTTTCCTCTTTGTTAACTCCACTGAGTTGTAGAGGGAAGGATTGTGTTCTTGATTGATTGCAATATGATTTGATTGGATTGATTGGCTATGTATTGTTGGACTGAGCTATATTGGGGTGATTTCTTTGAGTGAATATTTATTTGATATGAGATTGAATATTTATTTGAGTATGCTTCTTTGAATTATCATATGAGTTGGTCTATTCATTGGGGTTGTGGAAGTTTTGGGTCATGACGTTTGTGAGCTTTGAGCCGATTAACCTAGGATGCTAAGATCCCCTTAAAAGCTACGGCCGGTTTTTCGGTAGAGTTAGCTAGGCATCGTAACGTCAAGGAATCTGAGCTGAATGTCCTAGGGTGAGAGGAGAGCCCAAGGCTATGGCTGGTATTCAGTGGATGGATCGGTGTTACTTTCCAAAAAATTGTAGAGAGTGTCTTGAGTTGCATTATGGGGCATTTATGCATATTGTTGTCTCTTGAATTATGTTTGTTGTTTTTATGCTTATTTGAGAAGTTGACCCTTGCCCGTGGTTCTTTCAATCAATGATTATAACCCAGATGACGAAGAAAGGAGTGTTCGGGACTGCGGAGAAGTGCAGCCGAGGAAAACCTGTCCGGCTTCCTACTTGGGTTATGTTTGCAACTTACTAGGAGTTTAGTAATCGATGTAGCGTGACGACTAGCTATAGGATATTTGTAGTTCATTTCAAAGTTGCAATAAATGTATTTTCAGTTTGCAAAAATTGGAATATCATATGTGTAATACTTAATAAATTATGAATGCGATTCCTGTGGTTTTATTTTGATGTTTTATTTATTTATTTTCCATCATGTTTCTGAAATCGCTGTGATACTATGACCGTTCTGTTAAAAGAAGTTTTTATAGAAAGAGGAAAAAAAATAGAACCATACTTTCGAAAAACCCTGCAAGTAGAGTATTTCACCTTTCAGAAATATGTCAGCTTTTGATAAGAATATTAGTTTAGTAGCGCTCCGGAAATGGGGTGTTACAGCTTATTTCACTGAATTGGGTTCAACATGACTGAGAGAAACCTTTGGTTTCAGATTACCAGTCTTCGCTCTAGTAATCATAGGGTGTGTGTTTAGGTTTGAAGGCAGGTGTTGAGGCAAGGGAGCGGAAGAAGTAGATACAACCTGTTCTGAAATAACTGCTGCTACTGAAACAAAATTTGGAGATGCTGTAACAGAATTAGGAGATGGAGAAACAGAATTGGAATCATTAGAAGCAAGTGCAGTGAAAGTTTGTGCAACAGCAAGATTTTGAACATTACTAGGAATAGCAGTAGCCACAGGCTGATGAACAATGGGAATAGCAGAACTATATGTTTGAGAAGGAGTATTAGTAATAGTTGAAGGAAACCAGACTGGATAGGGGAACTTGAGTTCAATAAAATAACATCCTTTGACATAAACACCCTTCCCTCTGGAGATAAACATTTATAGCCCTTATGATTTGGAGAAGGGCTAAGAAACACACATTCTAAAGATCTGAATTGAAGCTTGTGCTGGTTGTAAGGTCGAGTAAATGGAAAACAAGCACAACCAAAAGTTTTGAAAATTTGATAATCAGGAACAGTATTATATAATGCATGAAAGGGGGAAGAAAATTGAGGTAAAGCTGATGTGGGCAGTCTATTAATGAGAAAAACAGCTATAGTGAAGCTGTAATCCCAAAAGTGTAAGGGCATAGAAGCATGAGCAAGAAGGGTGAGTCCCATTTCCACTATTTGCCTATGTTTTCTCTCAACAGTCCCATTTTGGTGAGAAGTGTGAGGGCAAGTCAATCTGTGTAATATACCTAAATCAGTGAGAAATTTAGTGAAGGGATGGTGATTGAACAGCTTTTATAGTAACTCTAAACTGTGTTTTAACAAGTTGATAAAATTGCTGAAAGGCTTTTAAAGCCCCTGACTTGTGAGTCAAAAAATATATCCATGTAAATTTGGTTTTGGCATCTACAAATGTGATGTAGTAAGAGTAACCAAGATGTGAAACAAAGGGGGCAGGACCCCACAAGTCAGTATGAATTAATTCAAAGGCATGAGAGTGCTGAGTATTAAAGGAAGGTGCATGTAATCTATGAGACTTTCCTTTAAAACAAGCAACACAAAAATCCAAAGGTGTTTTATTAGAAAATGGGATATTACACAGTGATAAGACATGCGTAACAGCAGAAATATTAGCATGACCTAGCCTACTATGCCAAGAAGACAATGTAGAAGTAGTACTAGAATCAGAAACAGCAGAATTAACAGAATGAACATGATTATTAGCTACTGCAGAGAGATTATTATGAACAACTGACTTTGGAGAAGACTTGAGCAGCTGAAGATTTGGGAAAACATAGAGTTCATCAGAGCCAAGTGATCCTTCAAGAGGGACTTCCTTAGACTCCGGCGATTTAACACAACAAGTTAGGGGATGGAATTCAAAGAAGACATGGTTGTCCTTAACAAATTGAGAAATAGACAAAATATTTCTGGTTATGGCAGGGACATGCAATAATTTGTTTAAGGTGAGAACAGTATTAGGCTAGAGGGAAGAAGATAAATTAGTTGAACCAATTGAGTGAATTTGCAAACCTTGGCTGTTTCCCATATGCACTTGGTCAGAACCACCATATGGAGACATCTGAGAGAGATTATGTTAATGTGGAGTGAGGTAATGAGATGCTCTGGAGTCTGGATACCAGAAATCAGAATCATGCACTCGTGGTGCAGGCAACTATTGTGTGGTAGGAACATGATGAGCTGCTAAGTAAGCATTTACTTGAGGTCCCTGAGTAGGCAGAGGAGCAACAGGCTAAGCACCAAGACTCTGTGTAGGGATGTTGCAAGGAACTGCAGGGTTATAACCAAGGGGAGCACCAACATTGTAGCCATATGGATTTAGTTGAAGTGAATAGCCAAGTTGATTTAGTTGAGGCAAAGTAAGTGTTTGATCCAATCGATGCCAGCAGTGTAATGCATCATGACCATATTTAGAGCACAACTGACATGTAGGATGGTTACCACCACGGACTCCACGGCCACGATCACCGCGACCTCCCCGACCACCGCGGTAAAAGTTCTAAGAAGTAGGATTCAAACCTTGTATCTCAGAGGAATTGGAGCTCTGAGATATATGAGCCACATTCACTGTAGCATTTGAGGTAGTGGAAACAGCTAATTCCTGCCAGCATTTATCAAATTGTGATTCCTGAACAAACAAGAGACCATCAATCTCATCAAGCGACGGAGGATTTAGCATACCATAGATCATCATGACAAACGGACTGTATTCTTTAGGAAGTCTGTCAAGAACCGGATCGATTTGATCCTGTTCGGAAATCGGATCACCAATTGCAATCAACGAATCGGCAATCGCCTTCCCACGAAGAAGATATTCAAAGATCGAGCGATTCGCTTTCTTAAAGCTTCGAAGTTTCAAACGTAGTAGCTGAACCCTAGCGCAAAGTAGAGATTGGAAATGTTTGTGAAGTTTCTCCCAAACCTGATAGGAATGATGACATCCAAGAACCCTAGGTAAGATAGAATCGGATAATGTTGACAAAAGCCAAGTGAAGAGCATTTGATCTTGTACAATCCAACGATCATAGGCTTTAGACACTTTATCAAGCTCGCGATCTGCTTCAGAATCATACTTTTGAGGAATGACCGGATTAGCCACAAATCTGTGTAGCTTGTGTGAGGAGATTACGCCCTCAACTTGTTGATTCCAGAGCAAAAAGTTCTTATCATCGAGCTTAATTGATAGTGTAGGAGTGAATTTCGTAGTTTTGGAAACCGGACTGCACTTGTTGAACAAGATTGGAAGCGAAGAACGAAGAGAATCAAGAAACCAACAGTGATGAGTCAAGATCAACGAAGAATAGGCCCTAGGAAAAAATAGCTCTAATACCATAATGAGAATCACATAACGAGAGAGAAGTGAGGAAAGAAAATGTAATCTCATTAACCAGAGTCAGTTACAACTGTGTATATATATACAAAGCTAGAACTCTAACTCACTTGTAACTACTTTACTAACAGTTTACATAACTTCTTCTATTATATGCTATTATATATATATATATATATATATATATATATAGAGAAAGAGAGAGAGAGAGAGATACCCTAGTAGTTTTGGGGAAGCGTGAATAGCAATGATCCTTGCTAATGTAGCCAAAATGATGATCACAACCACGCATTTATAAGGAGTTAACCACGTATTTTCACGTGTCTATTTTTATAATATTATAAATAAAAAAAGTAGTACAATTTTTTAGATAATAAAATCGCATAAAAAATTATATTTCATCAAGTCTCAAATTTAATTTTCTCTCTATAAAGATAAATAAAATATAACACAATTATTAAAAAAAATTAAGAATTGAAATTGTAACTATATACATATATACATATGAATAATTGATTATAAAATATTTAAATTTTAATAATTAATGTCAATCAAATATCATAATTTTTCTCTTTTTCTTCTTAGACTACTTTTTTAAAAATGAACAATCTAGGAATTTAATTAAAAATAATATATTTATGGATTCAACATTTTGTTTTGATTGTCCTTGTAAGCATCTAATGTACAAATTTGTTTCATTAAAACTATGAAGCAATGTTATGAGACTCATGCCGCTTACTGATTTTGGCAAGATCACACGAACCAGTAAGTATTAAATATATAGATTTTGTTTAGAACTCCCTTTTTTGTAAGATATATCAAATCCTAGAGAGACACATTTTAGATAATGTTTTTCTTTTCCTGCATTTATTATTTTATTACTTTTTTATGACCTGAGCTTAGTCCAACATGAAAACCTAAATCTCTTGACTTTTCTCTCAAACACTAAAACAACTATTCTCTTGACTTTTCTCTCAAACACTAAAACAACTATCTCTTTTCTGCAGTTGCCCCTTTCTTCCTCACCTTCCTTCTTTGCTCCTTCACTTTCCTTCTTCGGTTATTCTACTTTTTCGCCGTCATGTCCTTCTTTCCTTCTGAGCTCAATCCAACGTGAAAACCTAAATCTAGACCTTTTTCTCAAACACTAAAACCATTGTCTCTGTTCTGCAGTTGCCTCTGTCTCCCTCTCCTTCCTTGTTTAGCTATTCTACTTTGTCGCCGCCATGCTTCTTGTAACAGCCTAAGTAGCCACCACTTATCCTATCGTAGTTGATATGATTGCGGAATACTCGATAAAATAAGCCATATGTTCTTTTTTCAAAAATTAATTGTTTTAGGAGTAAAATTAAAAATTCCCTTCAATAAAATATGATGTTTGCAAATCATTTTGCAAATAAAAGTAACGCACGAACTTCATGTGTTACTTAAAATAATGTTGATAAATCCAAAACTTAACCCTTATGGAGCATAATAAAACCATTATCATTGTATATGGCTTCCTTAGAATACAAAAGAGTTACAACTAATTTGAAAACTAAGTTTTGTACAACATTTTCATTTTATGTCAAGGGAGAAATTCCAAATCAAGTACCCTACTTATTGCTTATAGAATTCTTATGAAAATTATAATCTTCCAAAATTATTTAAATATCGATATCTAAACCACATACAATTATAATACAACAATACAAATAATTTTCAAATACCTTTTAATATTACAGACTTAGAGCTTAATCTACAAAAATACAACCCAACTACTCTAACCCAAAATCGATAAGGCATGTGCAATTACTTCAAGCTGGTTAGTTGTAAAAACATAAACATAATTGCTCCGGACACACACCTATGCAACTTCAAGAAGCGTAAAAAGCACATGATAAAGATAAGAGATCATACAACAGGCATATTACCGACATAAGATAACTCAAGCTGATTAACCCAAGACAAACTGTACTAACATAGAGACCAAACCAAATTTAAAGACACAACCTCATCAATAATGCATGTGGATTCAGTGTGATCTCCTCAAGTATCGCCATATGAATGTGGGTCCATCAACAACTAACTCGGGAAAAGCACTTAGGAGTTCGTTTCAGGTTTTCCAAAGTTGACTATTCATCACTAATGATGACTTCATCAACATACCAACACACTCACCAATCCCGAGAATGTACAATGGATCGTCAAGGTCTTCCTGTAATACCCCGACTCATATCAGGATATTACTATGACTTTAATCAATTTCTTATAAAAGTCGGAATGAGTAATTTTAAAATGAAATGAGAAATTGGTAGTGAATTAAAGATAATCTTAAACTTTTCAATACAAGTTAATCTCAAGATCACAATTCAACTAATGTGAAAAAGGGTGTGTCAATAATCTAGAAAATAGAATACAATCACAATGGCTCAAAATACAATAAAGATTCAAAATACAATAAGGACTTGACTTCGATCCGGCTACGACAATTGACTAACTTCTGCTACCACTGGATAACCATGAAGTGTCCCAGTAATGCTTTACATTATACAATGGATACCTGTCACTAAAAAAAGTAAAAAGGAATGAGGGGCGATATAAAATCTCAGTGAGTCATCGGTGGACTGTTAAACAAATCGCAAGTGTACGATTCGTCGTCAAGTAATAAAAAGATCGAATCCACAGGGATTGTAACTAATTATTTAACTTAACAAACTTTGTAATAATTTGAACTATTGAACCAATGTGATGTGTTTGAAGAATTCGTAACTTGTGTCAAAAATAGAGATAGTAAATTACGAGAAAAGTATGTGGATATTAAGGAGAAATAAAAGTGACTAGGGCTCGAATCCTTTTGATTCTACCTTTATGTTCTTGAGTTCGAATCCAATGCAAGAAACTATAATATATTTGAAGTTTAAATCAACAAGATTAGGTTAATGAAAATCCCTTTCCTATCAACCCCTTTCGTTAAATTAACAAGTCCTAATCTCTTAGATACAAATTAATTAAATCAAGCATAAAGATTAAAGATTCATACAAACTCATACCACAAGAATTATATTCCTATAACCCTATTAAGCATGTCCAATGATCCCAAAGCAAGTCTAAAACCCCAATTTTCCAATTGATGCTAAGACCCTAGTTCAACTCAATAGTGATCAATTATCGAATTGTATTAAGAAAAGAGATAATGGATCAATTAACATAAATAAAACTTGCATTGAAATTCTGAATTCGATTACATAAAAATATCCACAAAATTCATTTTACCCTAGTCTAAGAGGTTTAGTTCCTCATGGAAGAAGAGAAACTAATCCAAGGAGATGAGAGAATTGGAAGAGACTCCATTGATTCCTCAATTTCTTTAAACGTCCAACGTGTCTTGTTTCAATCTCCAAAAATTTTAGAACCCTAGGCCAAAGTTTTGAAAGCCTATTTATAGTTTCGAATCAAAAGGACTGAAAAACCCTTCGAAACAAATCAAAAACGCCAAATTACAAAGTCTGGGACGAGTCGCAGCACGGCCATGGAGCCTGGTACGGCCTGGCCGTGCTGCACTGAAAACATATAAGCGCAGAAGGAAGCCCCGACACGGGCGTGCCATAAGGCACGGCTAGCCCGTGTTTTCTTCTGTTTCTCCAATTTGGTATTTCTCACCATCAACCAAGGCACGACCGTGCCACCAGGCGTGGGCAGGCCGTGTTTCTTTAATTCTTGCCCTATTTTGGTATCTTGGCCTCTGAGTTGGTACCATCATCCGTCCAAGTGATTTAGCTCCATTTTCCTAGGCCAATAACCTTCCTTTCTGCACAATTGAACCAAAACCAAGTGCATTATCTAAATCAACCATAATGCATGAAAAACATGAGTTAGAACTACTAAAATGACTAAGATGCAATGCAAAACTAACACTAAACTATATGCTATATTGAACGCATCAAATTACCCCAAGCTTAGAATTTTGCTTGTCCTCAAGCGATTACAGTGGCCAAAGAATGGAATGGGAACCAGAGATGCAACATATGAGGAACCCTAGATACAACCAAGATCAAGCAATAGGCTAAAGGACTATCAAACACAATCGAGACAATCAAGATCAAGTCCAATTAGGAATTTAAGCTCTCTGAAATCATGTCTTTCACTGATGGAGGCACTCCCTTTCAACTCTCAAAGTGTTTACAGGTCAAGAAATTCACTCAAATCCATCCATGAAAGTGCTCTACCATAGGCTTGACTATTAACTAAATCTCAGCAAATAATTAATGAAAACACAAAAGAATCAAAAGGTCTTCAAAAGGTTGTAACGTGGCCGAGGGATTTAACTTGTAAGGTGGGATAAAAACAAGAAAAGGGAGGTTCAAGGGCTAACAACATGAACAATTAAAGCAACCCTTTTAAAGCAGCATAAGTGGAGCAATCAATTTTTCCCTTTTTGCTTTCAAAACATTTTTATTATTGTTCCTCTTCTGTTGTTTTACTTTTCTATATATTTTTTTTTATTTTGTTCTCCCTCATTTGAGATTTTTCAATAATTATTGGGGATGAACTAAACAACAGAAGAGATTCCCAAGATCAAGCATCCAAACAACAAGATTAAGCATTCAATTGCCCCCTTAAACACTCTAAAAGGTACCATAAACATTTAACAATTACAAGGGTACCAAGAAAATTAATTCCAGTTAAGGCTCAACAGGGGCAACTAGAGGAAGCTTCGTTCAAAAATCAGAGGCTTGAAAACATGCCTAAAATGCCTTAATCATGTTCAAGTGTGCAATCAAAAATTTTCAAGTGTTGAAAAGGTTTCAAGTCAAGTTCTAGAGAGCACAATCAAGAGGGACACACTTATACAAGAAAAAAGGGCATAAAAATATTCTGAAGTAGAAGCCCCAATACAAGCTCAAATCTCGCATTTAGAAATTAAAATAAGTGAAAAACATCAAATCAGAGTGACACATGCTAATTCTCAACTTATCAAAAGATTGTCCCTATGTACATTAAAAGCACTACCTTTAAGCCCATCACAATAGAAAATAATTGGGTTCCAAATCATTGCAATCTCAGATTCCAACAAAATTGTGGCACACATAGCATGACAATTTGGGGGATAAAAAGATGCGAACAACATAAGAACAAACTCAAACTAAACAGACATGCAAGGAACATGCAGAAGCTATATGAAATGCAAATACTTAATGTCAAATTTAAAACGCCTATCCCAAGCTTAAGAATTTACATTGTCCCCAATGTAAATAATTAGAGTGAGATAGGGATAACAGAAGAACTCACTGAGGGGGAGGAGGTGGAAACTGGTCAGGATATGCTGAAGGTGCCAGTTATACATTGCAGAGACCATGTCCTGGATGTTGCGGACAGTGTGGTCTAACCCATCCAGCTGGACCCGTTGAGCAGCCATCTCGGCTTGAAGTGCAGCATAAGAGGCAGGAGGTGGCTGATGAGCAAAGTGTGGTTGTGATGAACTGGTAGGGGTGCCTCGGGTCTCTCCTCTTGTAGGGGGTCAGGCTGGGGGCCTCCAGAAAAATTCCAATTCCTGGGGTTTCTGATATTGGTGTGCTCTTGGTCGGGCAAAGGATGTGGTTCTGAGTTGTCAGGGAACACCAAACAATAGCATTGGCCTTCCTTGACTACCATTTTCATCGCAAGGCAGGCCTCGATATCTAAACGGGTGCTCCCACGAACTATTGGGATGCTGGATGTCCGATAACCAAGAGATTCTGCAATTGGGGTGATCAAACCACCGATGACAATTTTTTCAGCTGAAGCTCTCCCCACTTTGACCATGTGGGTAATAAGGTGGGTACCTGCATCTAGTTGAATTTCAGGGTGCAGCATGTTCCATAAGAATAGGAGTTCAGAATGGCGGACAACTCTATCACTATCCCCACGTCCAAATAATGTGTTCGACATCACTCGGTGAACATAGCGAAAACAAGGGTTTCGCAACTTGGAAGATTTTGACGAGGATGAATCATAAGTGTCAGACTTCGTTAGTAAGCTCCAAAATCGTCTGGCAGAAAATTCATTTGGGATCCTTCGTTGACCACCATATGGAAACCCATAAATGTCATTGAATTGACTCAATGAGATGCTATACTCATTATTGAATAACCGAAAGGTTATCAAATTGTCAGGGTGATCCTCTGGCCATCCTTCCGCATATAAACCATTTGCATTAACAGATGATAGGAATTCCACGGTGAGTTTTGCATGAGTAAAATGTTTCAATCCCACAAATTTTTTCCAGCCCACATTTGCACATAAGAAATTTACATCCTCTAACAATCCTAGAGTTATCAGGGTAGGCTCATCCATGTAACGGGTGGGGACAATTATTCTTGTGGGAAGAGAATTATACCTTGCCTCTTGAGCGTCGTCCCGGAATTGAATCCCATATGGATTTTCTATGACCTTCTGCTTGCCTTTTCCTCTTGCTTTTGGCATTGCTGGTTCTCCGGAACCTGAGGCCTGACCCCTTTGTCTTTTTGAAGACATAGTAACCTGCAACTAGAAACCACAGCACAACCAACAAAAAAAAAGTGAAGAGGAAGGGTTAAGAGAGGGGTATACGGTTGGATAAAGGAGGGGTAGGGAAAGAAGAATGTGGGGGTAGCGTGGAATATGGGTGAGATAGCTAGGAAGGAATGTGGGTGAGGGAGAAGGAAGGAGAATGGATGGTGGCGAGGAAGAAGGAAGTGGAGAGGTGGTGGTGCGGCTGGTTGGTGGGTGAGGTGGGGCGGCGGTGGTTGTAGCGATGGAAGGAGAAGGAGGGAGGTGGGTTATTTAGAAGGAAGGAGAGTGGATGGTGGTGGGTTATTGAGAAGGAAGGAGAAGGAGGAAGTGGAGAGGTGGTGGTGCGGCTGGGAAGGAGAGTGCATGGGTTGGGTTATTGAGAAGGAAGGAGAGTGTAAGGGTTGGAACAGGGTAAGGGTTCTAGCTGGAAATTGGGGGTTTTATGAGACGCAGCACGGCCGTGGAGCCTGGCACGGCCTGGCCTGTTGGTGTAAGCCCTAGTGGCCAATCTAGTTTTAGTAGATTATCATTTGTGTCATGACTTTGATTATATATTTGATATATATATATATATATGAGGTATTTCATTTATTGTGTTATTTATTTTATAGCATAATAAAGTCCTTAGAATAGACAGTTCGTTTCATGGAACATCAAGTGTGACTTGATCATGAGACCCCATGGAACATATAGAACGTTATTCTTAAAGCATCCGTAGTCGAGTATTATTGTTAGTTAGGATGACAATAATGCATAGAGACTATTGTGTGAGTAGACTGATGACCATATCTCATGAGTCATGGATATGCGATATCAAGTCGGCACACAGGTATAAATATTAGGAGTAATATTTATATTGGACTGACCCACTATGAGGACGCTTCATAATAGTTATGCAAGTGTCATAGGCGCTCCTCATGGCGACCATAGTGAAGTAGTCCTTTGACTTGAAGTCACTGCGATTCCTACATGTGGAGTTGTAGGCTTTAATGCTATCAAACGTCATCCGTAACAGGATGATCATAAAGATAGTAATTGGGCCTTCAATGAATCATGTTGAGGGGTGCGAGTGATGTAGACAGGATTCGTCCCTCCTACATAACAGGAGTAATGTCTTAGGCCTCTCGATAGAGTGAGACGTGAAATATGCGTGGCCACGCGGAAGTGGGTCAATATATGATATTGGGCCCGCTTATGATTACACGTCCATTCTGGTATCGAGGAACATATGGTTGGACTTAACGAGGATGACACATTTATGCCTCGTGTTCAATTAGGACACATGGACGAAGGGACATTGACTTCACAGTAATCTTGGTCGCGGTAAGGTTAAAATCGGATCACCAGTTTTTCCTCGTTAATTGGGTAGCAATGATGTATTGCTAGATGCCGCTCATTGTTTATAATATTTAATATTATTTTAATATTTAATATTATTGCCAACTTAATGGGAACCTATAGGGTCACACGATAGAACGGTTTAATCGGAATCAGATTATTTAATTAAATAAGAAGGAAATGGGCTCATATTGTATGAGGCCCATTAGGGCAACATAATGAAAAGAAGGGAGTGTATAAGCTTAACGCTCCAACCCTAGTCTTTGTTTTTTTAGACCTTTCTGTGCCTCCTTCCTGTTGCCGTCAACTAGCAAGACGCATTCCGAAGCTACCGTTCGTGTGGACTGAGTAGAGACACTACAAGATCGTGGTGTTGGTGATCGATCTCCTCTACGCTTCAAGAGGATTTTTCTATAATGAAAATTAAAATTATTCCTCTTGAAAACCCAACAGTGGTATCAAAGCCAGGTTGTAGTTACCTTGAATCCTATGTGTTTGTTTGCCTTGATTGATAACATGTTTTATTTCTTCTGAATATGATTTAGTTGATATACATGGATTCTTCTTTTGAGCATGTGATTGTTCTTCGTGAAAGCATGTTTTACTTTATGTATGATGAGATATATAATTTAAAGGCATGATCTTGTGATTCATATATGCGATATATATAATGAATTTTATGATTCAATCGATCGGTACGAATTCATTGGGCAAGCTTGAAATGCAAACGATATATACATTTTTCAATCGTATTCTCGTTTGCTTGATTGAAATTATGTGTTATCTTTTGCCTGAAACGCGTGCGATGGAATCCTGTGATAATATAAATTGTTTAATTTCAATTGAAAGCCAATTCTGGTAATTTGATTACTAAACCTGTACGGGATTTATTTATTTATTTTTAATGTGAGCCATTAAATATATATTTTGTTTCCCCGTACGTTTCGATTAATTGGTTTTTGACATCATGTACTGATTGGCCTCTTATTCAATTGTTTTTTTTTATTCTCATTTATGAAAGGAAATCAAAAATTGTTTTCATTTCCGAGTCTGCAGCGTGAATAAATTCTTGCGCAATTGAAAATGATTTTTAATTGGTCAACTGATTTCATGCACTATTCAAATGTTTGATATGTGAAATTAGTTTCACATTTGTTGGCATGTTGAATCCCATTAACATGGATTTTAAAGTCAAATGATAAAAATCTATAATTTCCGTTTGGGGTATTTCATTCTTCTTTTGAATATATTAGATTCTAATAGTTCCTTTTGAATGAAACAATAGCATGATGCACACGGAATTGGATATTATCGTCATGCATTTCGTTTCCATGAATTTGATTATGGAATAATTATATAAATAATAATTAGCAGTTTGAAATAATTTAATGATAATAATAACAATAATAAATGGTTATTATTATTATTATTATTATTATTATTATTATTATTATTGTTATGTGTGGTGTAAGGTTATGGCCTTAGATTATGGTGTTTATTTATATTGGTAAATACGGCCTGCGTGTCGTGATTTATTTAATTTTTAAATACGACCGGCGTGTAGTGCCATTTTATTTATTTATTTGTACTTACATTTAAATAAATGTTATTCTTCAAAGAGTTGAAGATGAGATAACGCCATATGAGGATGCTAGTGGGAGAAGCTTACGAAGCATGCTTGTGGGTCAAATGATTGTAATAAAATAGTTTATTTAATTCCTAGGCACTAGGAGGCCATAACTGTACTACCACGTCTTGCATGATTGATGTGTATGTGATATATGTTTAACATGTTTTGAATGTATAAGATACATGATGTATGCTTTATGAGATTGGATGTATGAGATGCATGTTTTATATGAAGTGTATGCATGTATGCTTGTATGTTGTGCATGTTTGAGAGACGCGTTTGTATGTGATACAAAAGCCGGTGAGATCGCTTAAAAAAATAAAAAATAAAAAATCCCTCAATCTAAATATTAAGTCTAAATGCCTTCCGATGTGTGGCACTCGTCAAGGCCAGGATAGATTAAGTGTGGGTCATGCCAAAGCTGAGCACCTTATTTTATCTTGGTGAGGCGCGATAGGTGAAATATCCAACTGCCAACCATCGGGTTTGACTTAACTGGGCCGAATTCAATAAGAAGGAAATGGGACTAGAGGCAAGAGTTGGGCTTTAATTCATAAGATGAATTAGAATAAAGGGTTATTCACCCAGCTGATCTAAGAGTTGCATATAGATGCAATTGGAAATAGTTTCCTACCTAAATAGCATGACAGCCCTTGGATGGTTGTTCCTTCTCCCAAAATCACCCAACGTACGTGGTTGGTCCCCCATCACTTCTTGAGTTATGACTTGAGAAGTAGATGCTGAGGATTGTTTTTGTTGTTGTTTTGCCTCCTTTGCCTTCTTCCTTAATGCCTTTGCTGTCTTTTCAATTTCTGGGTCAAACAACAGCTCACCTGTTTGTTTACCTCGCATGCACAAAACTAAAGGAAAAAGGTAAGTAGCAAAGCAACAATTAATTTTTTTTTATAACAGAAAATAAAAAAAAAAGAAATAGTTCAAAAAAAATACTCGTTTGCCTTGTTAAAAATCAATTTAACAATCCCCGGCAACGGCGCCAAAAACTTGTTAAACAAATCGTAAGTGTACGATTTGTCGTCAAGTAATAAAAAGATCGAATCCACAGGGATTGTAACTAATTATTTAACTTAACAAACTTTGTAATAATTTGAACTATTGAACCAATGTGATGTGTTTGAAGAATTCGTAACTTGTGTCAAAAACAGAGATAGTAAATTACGAGAAAAGTATGTGGATATTAAGGAGAAATAAAAGTGACTAGGGCTCGAATCCTTTTGATTCTACCTTTATGTTCTTGTGTTCGAATCCAATGCAAGCAACTATAATATATTTGAAGTTTAAATCAACAAGATTAGGTTAATGAAAATCCCTTTCTTATCAACCCCTTTCGTTAAATTAACAAGTCCTAATCTCTTAGATACAAATTAATTAAATCAAGCATAAAGATTGAAGATTCATACAAACTCATACCACAAGAATTATTCCTATAACCCTATTAAGCATGTCCAATGATCCCAAAGCAAGTCTGAAACCCCAATTTTCCAATTGATGCTAAGACCCTAGTTCAACTCAATAGTGATCAATTATCGAATTGCATTAAGAAAAGAGATAATGGATCAATTAACATAAATAAAACTTGGATTGAAATTTTGAATTCGATTACATAAAAATATCCACAAAATTCATCTTACCCTAGTCTAAGAGGTTTAGTTCCTCATGGAAGAAGAGAAACTAATCCAAGGAGATGAGAGAATTGGAAGAGACTCCATTGATTCCTCAATTTCTTTAAATGTCCAACGTGTCTTGTTTCAATCTCCAAAAATTTTAGAACCCTAGGCCAAAGTTTTGAAAGCCTATTTATAGTTTCGGATCAAAAGGACTGAAAAACCCTTCGAAACAAATCAAAAACGCCAAATTACAAAGTCTGGGACGAGTCGCGACGGCGGTAGTGGAGCTGCACGGCTTAGCCGTCTTCTTATTTGAAAACATATAAGCGCAGAAGGAAGCCCCGACACGGGCGTTCCATAAGGCACGACTAGCCCGTGTTTTCTTCTGTTTCTCCAATTTGGTATTTCTCACCATCAACCAAGGCACGCCCGTGCCACTAGGCGTGGGCAGGCCGTGTTTCTTCAATTCTTGCCCTATTTTGGTATCTTGGCCTCCGAGTTGGTACCATCATCCGTCCAAGTGATTTAGCTCCATTTTCCTAGGCCAATAACCTTCCTTTCTGTACAATTGAACCAAAACCAAGTGCATTATCTAAATCAACCAGAATGCATGAAAAACATGAGTTAGAACTACTAAAATGACTAAGATACAATGCAAAACTAACACTAAACTATATGCTATATTGAACGCATCACGGACCCCTAATTAGACTAACTATCAAGCAATGATATTAATCACAATTTACTAATGGAATCAATTCAGCAATTACAGACATATGCTTATAACATGAATATCCGTAAGCAGTACCATACAAACTTCCCTTAGGGTCCAATTGTAATTGAACCAGGACTCTACATGGCCGGGTCTTAGAGATCACAGGATCGACGCCATGCTACGCTGCTGAGTCTGACAAACACTGGACCGACACCATGATGTAGGGTGTGGCTTAGTTACATGTCTTTAACCTGCATGTGGCGTCCAAAACTTTCCTAACCACACACCGCACCTTTGTTTCCAAAGGGTAACAATGATGAGCTCCTGTAATACAGTCATATTAAATAGTCCGTAACATTCACAATTTAGGGATTTTATTCTAACATTCTTTTCTTATCATGTACAGTCTTAAATCTTTATTTTCACTTGTCCACTAAAATATCATATATTCTGGCTCTACAATAAATTTGAAACATTTAAGCTCTATATAGAACCAGACCAATAATAGCAAATCATGAGGTAACAAGTATCACTTGAAATTTTAAAGAACAACAACTCAGAATTTACAGCATTCTGGACTTATATTAAAACAGTAATTACTCCTATCATATGCAACTAATTTTAGCAAATCCTAGGTCTAAACTGAAGACAATTTCGTCTAATTTTTAATGGTTCAAGAATCAAGGCAATCAAATCAGTATACAATTAAATATTAACAAAAAGGTGAAGCAATGTCAGTACAGTAACATATTAAAAACCGCAACTTGCACGTCAGTTTTCTCTCTAAATATTCATTGAAAAAGGGTCATTCTTATGCCTATCCAGTAGAGTTGCATCTCTAGTTTCCAGAATATCAAGAATCATCTTAGTCCAAGGTCTAGGGAAGCAGATATACTCATTTTACTAAAGGTGTACAAAAACGTGTTTGGTGGCAAAATTGTTACCTTCCATCTTTTAACTCATTTACCCCATAACTCCTCTTAAAACATCAAAATAACACTTATCCAGCATCATTCACTTCCTATTAGTGTGGATTAACAAGAAATGACACTATGTTTCAAGCTATAATCATGCATGCAACTCTTTACAAACTTAAATCGCATAATAAACCACCAATTTGCATATGCATGCTATCCTTTGGATCCCTTAAGTGATCTCCATGATTTAATCACATGCAATACAACTTTCCTTACCCTTAGATGGCCCCAAACAGTGGCCAACTTGTGGCCTTCACGAATCTTACCATATAACACATTATTCTAACAATTTAAGAAGAGGACTGACCTTGTTCTTCAAGGATTTGGTGATGAAAGTGTTGAATCCCCTTTTTCTTTCCTCTTCTCTTTTCTACTAAGACCCCTCTTTCTTTCCTCTATTCTCTTGAATGATGAAGGAGTAGCCTTGTATGTGACCTTATTCAACTTAAGATGAAGCTCGAGTGCCATTTCTATAGTGTTTATGGAAGAAATGGAAGAGAAAAAGTGGTGGTAGAAGAGAGGGAGTGATGGCCGAGAGGTAGCGAAACGAGAAACTTGTGTGTTGGTATGAGAGATGAGCTAAATGGTCAGCCCCTTTCTCATCTTGTTGGCCGCCCCATTAAGCAAAAAGGAGCAGGGACAGATCCAGAAATTCATCTAGTGGGGTCAAGATCATATATGATATTTCCCTGTGTAACTGAACGCAGCTCCTCTCCCTTCATCCCGAACATTTGGATGATAACATGATATTTGTTTTCTCTCTCTAGGATCAGCAGGAAGATTTTCCAAATCAACATCTAGGAATCTTTTTTTCAAGGATGGCCCTAATATCCCCTTCCCCACCCCCTTTAAAAAAAAAGGATGGCCCTAATGGTGTTGGTGTATTTTTTGGTTCTTGAGACTCTAATGTTGATCTTCTTTTGAAATATTTTTCCATTTCTAGCACATTAAAAATATGATACTAATTAATAACTTATTTTGGACACTCCAAATAATAACAACAGCAACATCACCATACCCTTCTTATTTTGCACACTCCAAATAATAACAACATCAATTTTATTTTTGTAGTTAACAACTAAAGAGAAAAAAATAAAAGATTAGCCAGGAAAGAAAGAACAGGGGAAACTAGAAAGCGATCGAGAGAAGAAGAGATTTAAAAAGGAAAGGTTTTTTTTGACTGCTTTAACAATTTAAAAAAAAGAAAAAAAGAAAGGTACCTTGTATTTTTGTAAATTGCAAATAGCATATGATGATACAAAGTTGAGAAGGGATTGTGACTGTCGCAGGGAACTATATAACCACTATTACTGTCGCAGGGAAAAAGAAAGATTGTAAGAAGACAAAAGGCCCACATGAGAGAGAAGGAATAAAAAATAACGTATCTCTCTCTGTTGAAACTAAAAGGTAAAAGGAGAGTTGTAAAAAAAAAAAGTAAAAAGTCAGACTAAAGTTGTGTGGGCTTAGCATCACTGGCATGAGATAAAGATGTGGGTCAGTACAAAATTTCAACTGGGGGCAAAATTTTCATTTCTCTATAATTATTAAAAATAAATAAAAAATTAGTGGGGTCACTGAAAAGGAGGGGGAGGGATAGGCTAGCCAATGGGTGTCACTTGCATGAAGTGTGGTCGGTTCTTTCTTGATTTCTTATGGAAAAATAAGGATAAAGTGGGATTTAATTATTTAGTTAGTGTAGCCGTGAGGGAGGGAAGTGGAAGGAGGGAAAAATTTAAATTCTCCAAGTCAAGTGGTCATGAACTAGATATATGTATATATGGTCCTATTTCCTTAGGCCCTTCTTCGGTTATTCTACTTTGTCGCTGCTGTGCTTCTTGTAACACCCTAAGTAGCCACCACTTTTCCTATCGTAGTCGATATGATTGCGGAATACTTCGTAAAATAAGCCATATTTTCTTTTTTCGAAAACTAATTGTTTTAAGAGTAAAACTATAATTTTCCCTTTTGAAAACTAATTGTGACCATAAGTTTTATTATTATTTGCCTCTTCCAAAGAAATAGGGACCGCTACACGACCCGCGATATAAAACAAGATCTTGGGTCTCCAGTATTCTTGTGGCAAGCTTATGATTCGAATCCACCATTGTGTGCAGGACTGCCTTGAAGAAAAGGGTGAAAATCTGGTGTCCACTGAGAAAGATGAAGAATTCTAGGCTTAAGAGACCAAGAACCATAGGACCAGACACTATGCAAGTCTTCTTGAGATGAAAATGAGAACTCATAAAATCCTCTACCAAGCGAGATCATGTGCCATTGACCAAGACGTTTCCATAACGTTGTTAACTTGTTGAGCAAGTCAGCGTTCTTGATCGGAGTGTCACCCTTTGCCAGGATTAATGTACCATGGAGATTGTTTCTGTAAGCCTCAAGACCAGCCCTATACTCTTCTTCAGGTATTTGAATGGCCAGAGCATCGCCTTTTAGACAAGGTTTAGGGAGGAGGTCAATAGGAATGGCGTGAGATTTTGAAAGTGCTTCCACACAAAAAAAATTTGTATCGCCGTGTTCGGTGGCGAGGAGGGCTGAGACGGTGCAGCCTAGCGAGGAGGAGAGGGCGGGGGAGAGGAGAGGATTGGCGGATGCATCCCCATATGCATATATGAGTTTTCATAGCCATGGAAGCTTGCATGCAAACTTGGATTCACGTGAGGCAAAAACCTAGCAGAGATATGATGTAAAATTATACAAATTATTATTACGATATGATGTTTTATTGATTGAATCCTCCCTTGATCAGAGTCCTCCACAACTAATGCATGAGATTCATCACTATCCTTATTTCTCATCATTCTTTCATTTTCTCGCAAAACTACAGTAACCTCGTCCAACTTCAAGGTTGTCCTACCTACGAGCAACGTTTGAACCAAAGGTTTGTATGACCTTGGTAGTGAGGCCAATGGCAGCAGCGCCTGCTCCTCATCATAGATTTTATCATTTGCATTCAACAATTGACATACTAGCTGGTTGAAAGCATTAATGTCTTCATGAAGATTTCCTCCCATCTCCATTTTTAGTTGATACAACTCCATTTTCAAACATAGGTGATTTGTTAGTGACTTCAACTCATAGATGCCCTTGAGCTTTCCCATAAAGCCTTTGGTGTTTTCTCCTTCAACATGTTCTATTTGATCTCAGTAGCTATAGCTAAACGAATTGTACTCACGACCCTCTGTTGTATTTTACTCCATTTATGTTCATTCATGGCAGCCGGTTTCTCCTCCTCCAAAGCCTGGTCAAGACCTTGCTGCACCAAAAGGTCTTGAATGGTGCTTTGCCAAAATGTGAAATTTATTTTCCCATCAAACAATGGGATTTCAAACTTCGGTGTGTTCCCTGCCATAGCTCTGATACCATTGTTGGGAAATTTGCACATGCAACGGATTTACCCACACGCCAAAGAGATCATTGATGGAATACACACAAAGCACACCACAAAGAGAATAAAAGAACACAAAAAGAATTTACGTGGTTTAACACCTCTTGCCTACGTCCACGGAAGCACCTCAACAGATGTATTCACTATCACAAACAAGATTACAAGAATTTGTAACCCAACACAATTTGTGTATCACCCTACAATACTCTCACTCAAGAGTTACAAGGAATGATAAATACTCACTCAATCACCCACAAGAGACTCACACCACTGCAAGTGATCTCACACACTCTTCTCTTGCTCTTGGAATGAGATACTCCTACTCTTCACATGTCCCTTATTTATTGGAGAAGATAGTAGCTTCCATTCATGAATGAATATTAATTATCTTACCTCGTCTTAATTTTCCACCACTTGCATTAATATTTATTGTTATTTGGAAATTATAATTGATTTCCCAACAATTATTCCACTCATTAAGTTATTTATTTCTTTTCTTGTGAAAAAAATCTTAAATGTCACTTTCAATTTGAAATGGAGAGAGTAACCAACTATATTTATCTAGAAAATATTTTTTTTAAATGAGCAATTAAGGATATAATATTTTAAAATAAATTATGATCTTAACCCACTACACCATGTAGCATTTTTGCAGCTCAATCAAGAGACAAGTTACCTTTAAAGGATATTTTCTTTCTATATTCCCAAAAACTTCATTCTGATCTTCCAAATTTAGTGGCTACCTATAGCCTACATTGGAGGATGAAAAACAATGACATCCAAACCAACGCAGAAGCAAACCAAGAAGTGCATTTTGTCTTTAATTTCTATCATACTAGAAATTGGATTTATATTATCTTGTCTTTATAAGAATATCACTGTCATGTTATGAAAGATAAAACATATACATGATTTTTTTTGTAAAAACCGCGTAGGAATCCACTAGTTCAGAACATGACTTGTTATGTTTTTAAGGAAAAAATAAAGAATCCAAAGCTTTTAGTTAAGGGTGCATCAAGAATAGATAGAACCCCACAACAAGAGTTGAACAAGACTTGTATACCCGTTGTTGCTTTTTTGAAAGCCTATTGTAGTCCAGGTTGGATTAATTACTAACTTATGAAAGCTTGTTAATTGAGATAAATATTGTTTTTATCTTACAAAAAAAAATAAGTTTACAAGTACTTACAGAGAAACTAGACAATAGAACTTCTGAAAAGGTTTAAATATCTTTTACATCCTTATAAATATTTAAGTTTTTGCTTTTATGAGATAGAGAATCAACCAGCGTATAAAACGAGATCAATTCCTACTCAGTACAGGGAATACTATTTGTAAGAAAGTACTTCAGTTAAAGAGTATCAGAGTTGTAGAGAATATTGACGTATGGAAGAGAAGAATCTTGTTAAAATGATGATAATGTCTTCATTACTGACCTCACATGGGTAATTGTATATGCGCTGATTACAATGAGGATTGCATGACAGAATATTCTAACTACCTCATGACACATCACCGAATAAGACATAAATGTTAAATGCACCCCGTAATGTTACTAACGACACCTAAAGGGATTTATAAAAGGAAAAGGCAAGGAATTAAACATAGGCTTAAATCAACTAATCACCACTCAGAGATTATTGTTGCAGTAAGCAATTACTGTGACAATACCCTCCCCTTCAAACACACCCTTGACCTCAAGGGTGAAAATTAGGAAATTTTTGGAGGAGGTCATAGTAAAACTCCCATGTGGCTTGCTCCTTAGGTAAGTTTTGCCATTTGATCAGGACTTTAGTTGTTGTGTTCCTCCCTCTTTTAACCATCTTCCTATCCAAAATAGCTTCAGGGTCCTCTTTAACCGAACCAGTCACAACATTAGTAGGCAGCTGATGAATTGGTGAGTTGCTTGGGTCCTTGCAAAGTTTCAACTGAGAAACATGAAAAACATTATGGATCATAGAGGTAGCAGGCAGCTCCAACTGATAAGCTGTTTTTCTAATGCCATCCAACACCCTATAAGGACCATAGAACTTAGGTAGCAACTTGTGATAAGGAGCCTGTCTCATGGAGTATTGGCGGTATGTTTGAAGCTTTAAATAAACATAGTCACCAATAGAAAAGGACCTGTTGTTACGGTGTTTGTTGGCCTGTTGAGACATGCGATTTTGGGCATGCATTAGGTGAAACTTGAGCAACTTCAGAGTAACCTCTCTAACACTCATGTTGCGATCCACAGTAAGGTTGGAGGACTCTCCCGGTAAATAAGCCAGATGCAAGGGAGGGGGTTGACCATAAACAACTTCATATGGGGTAGAGTGTTTAGAAGTGTGAAAGGAGGTATTATACCACCACTCCGCAAGAGAGAGCCATTGCGACCAGCAAGAAGGTTTCTCGAAGCACATGCATCGAAGATAAGTCTCAAGACACTTATTAACAACCTCAGTTTGGCCATCGGATTGCGGATGGTATACAGTGGATTTATTCAAAGACACTCCTTGAAGCTTAAAAAGCTCACTCCAAACTGTGCTAAAAAAAGTTGGATCCCTGTTATTGGTAGTAGAAGATGGCATGCCATGCAGCTTGAAGATGTTATCTACGAAGAGTTGAGCCACATCAAGGGCTGTGTACGAGTGAGACAATGACAAGAAGTGAGCATACTTACTTAAGCGATCAACCACGACTAAGATAACATGATGCCCGTGAGATGGGGGAGGCCCTTGATGAAATCCATGCTAATGGAATCCCAAATGCACTCAGGGATGGCAAAGGTTGCAATAAGCCCGGATAAGCAGCTAAGTCTGGTTTGCAGCGCTGACAAGTGTCACATTGTCGCACATAGTCCTGTATCTCCTTAAGCATACCCTTCCAATAAAATAGAGCTTTAACTCTAGCTGTTGTGGCGTCGCGGCCAGAGTGGCCACCAGCTGTGGAATTGTATAACCACTAAAGAATGGCCCCTTTCAGATCATCATTGTTTCCAATGATAAGTTTACCCAACCTGCGTAATTCATCCCAATGCCAAGTGAATTTTGGGTGAGACTTGGGATCTTGTTGCAAGTCATCAACCAACTTGTGGAGAGAAGGGTCTGTCAGCCAAGATTGCTGGATTTTGGTGAATAAACCCTCTTGAGCATTATCTAACATTAAGGCAAGCAATTCAACCTCAGTGTTGTGTGTTAAGGCATCTGCAGCCAAGTTATGTGCCCCTTGCTTATAGTGAATTTCAAAATCAAGACCCATAAGTTTGGACATTAAAACCTGTTGGAAGGGAGTTTGAGGCGCTGCTCAAGCAAAAAGTTGATGCTCTTCTGGTTAGTTTTAATAACAAAGTGGCCATGGAATAAGTAGGTGCCCCACTTTTGGATTGCATAGACAATAGCTGAGAGTTCTCTTTCATAAATGGACAACACATATTGCTTAGGTCCTAAGGACTTACTGATATATGCAACGGGGTGCCCCTCTTGCATAAGAACCGCACTGATTCCCTTGCCCGAGGCATTAGTAAGGCCTGATATTACTGCAAATCATTTTGAATTTAAGTCTATGATGTTCCAAATGCTGCAAACAGTGGGCCAATTTGGTGGCACACCTCAAGAAGATCCTCACCTGCGCTTGAAGCTATTCCTTGAAGTGTGCAGTAACTTCATGATTCCTGGAGTAACAGATGATGCTTTCAGACTTAGGCTGTTCCCATATTCCTTGAAGGATAGAGCCAAGGCTTGGTTGAATTTATTGGAGCCTAACTCTACCACTGATTGGAATGGAATGTCAGAAAAATTCCTCACCAAGTATTTCCCTCCAATCAAGAATGCTAAAATGAGGAATGAAATTACATCTTTTAGGCAAAATGAAGAGGAATCACTGTTTGAGGCTTGGGAAAGATTTAAAGAGCTGCTCAAAAAATGTCCTCACCATGGCATACCTATTTGCATTCAAATGGAAACATTTTATAATGGTCTTTCAGCAAGAACAAAAGACACGCTTGGTGCCTCTTTTGGCCGTGCCCTTTTGGCACAATCTTATAATAATGCTTATGAGAAAATAGAGACCATTGCTACTAATAGCTATCAGTGGCCTACTGCTAGATTGAGTGCTACAAAGAAGGTTGTTGGAGTCCATGAAGTAAGTGAAATGATAGCCTTATCTGCACAGGTGGCCTTAAATGTAAACATGCTGAAAAACTTGAATACTGTGCCACCACAGCACCTGCCATAACACCTGCTACTTCTGCCAAATCTGCACCTGCTCAAGCTAAGGCTATTTCTTGTGTGTATTTTGGAGGAGGTCATCTATATGAAGAGTGCCCTAGAAACCCTGTATCTGTCAATTATGGAGGGAATTTCAACAAAAACAGTAATCCTTACTCCAACACCTACAACCCTGGGTGAAAAAAATAACCCAAATTTTTCATGAAGTAAAAATAATCCTGCAGCACCAACTGTTGTGCCTGCAAAGCCCACACATCCCCCTGGTTTCCTTGCTCAACCAGCTCCAAAAGCTACATCTCCTACTGTAGATAACTCAATGGAGGGCATGCTGAAGGCTTTCATGAATGAAACTAAGGCCCAATACCAGAGTCAGGGAGCAGCAATTAAAAACTTGGAGAATCAAATTAGGCAGATTGCCACTGTCATAACTCAAAGACCAAGTGGTTCCTTGCCTGCAACTACTAAACCTGCCAAGCCATCATAGGGAAAACAAATCAGGGCTATTTATTTGAGGAGTGGTACTGAACTCCCAGGTCCTTCCAAAAGACCTGATGTTACCACTAGCCAGCCCTCAAAAGAAAAAGGAAAAGAACCTGAAGTGCAAAAAACTACAGAGCAGAAGTTTGGTGCCATCCCTGCACCAATTCTGGCAGCTGTTGAGAAAACTACACCAACAACTGTAAGCAACAAATTAACTCCTGAAGTTCCACCTCCACCATTCCCTCAGAGACTTAAGAAGGCCCATCAAGACAAGCAGTTTGACAAATTCATTGATGTGTTGAAGCAATTACACATCAACATTCCATTAGTTGATGTCTTGCAACAAATGCCAAACTACGCTAAGTTTATGAAGGATGTTCTAACCATGAAGAGGAGGTTGGGAGAGTTTGAAACAGTTGCCATGACTCAAGAATGCAGTTTGTTGATGCAAAGCAAGATTCCACAGAAGCTAAAAGATCCTGGCTATTTTACCATTCCCTGCATTATTGGTGATACTTATTGTGGGATAGCTCTATGTGACATAGGGGTAAGCATTAATCTAATGCCTAAGTCCATCTTCCAACAGCTAGGAATTGGTAAGGCCAGGCCTACAACACTGACTCTGCAACTGACAGACAGAACTTTGGCCTATCCAGAAGGGAAGATTAAAGATGTGACAAATTGGTATTCCCTGCTGATTTTATCATTCTGGATTTTGAATCTGATGCTGAGGTGCCTATCATTTTGGGCAGACCATTCCTTGCCACAGGAAAAACACTTATTAATGTGCAGAAAGGTGAACTCACTATGAGAGTTAATGACCAAGAGATCAAGTTCAATATCCTCAATGCCCTCAAGTATCCTGCAGAAAATGCGGAAGAATGCTCTTTTATTAGAACCATTGATTCTTTGGTTCAACATCAATTATTGAGGGATAAAGATGTGCTAAAACAGGAAATGACTGCCATTGATAGTGAACTCCAGCAATAGAAGAAGTCAGAAAAGAAGGCAGTTGTAAATCAATTGTAGTCCAGAAAATATGAATCATTGGAACTCAATGACAAGAGTTTAAAAGCTAATGTTCCCTCTGTTGAAAAACCTCCTGAATTAGAGTTAAAAATATTGCCACCACACCTGAAGTATACCTATTTAGGGGAAAATAACACTTTTTTGCCAAAATAACACTCCTGAATTAGATTTATCAAGGATTTCTCTAAAATAACCAAGCCTCTTTGCCAATTACTGCAGCACGATACTTCATTTGAGTTTGATGATCAGTGCCTTCAAGCTTTTGAGAAACTGAAAACTACTCTAGTCACTGCACCAGTAATTGTTTCTCCTAACTGGGAGAAACCATTTGAACTTATGTGAGATGCAAGTGACTATGCTATAGGAGCAGTACTTGGACAAAGACATGACAATGTTTTCCACTCAATTTACTATGCAAGCAAGATTCTTGTTGATGCTCAATTGAATTACACCACTACTGAAAAAGAATTACTGACAGTAGTATTTGCATTTGACAAGTTCAGATCATATTTGGTGGGCACCAAAGTGATAGTTTACACAGATCATTCAGCAATTAAATATTTGATTGCTAAAAAGGATGCTAAACCAAGGTTGATTAGATGGGTACTCCTCTTGCAAGAATTTGACCTGGAAATAAATGATAAGAAATAAGTGGAAAACCAAGTAGCAGACCACTTGTCAAGAATCACAGAAGAAGGAATTATTTTTGCACAACCAGTAGTGACTGAGACATTTCCTGATGAGCAATTACTTATAGTCACTGGTGTCGAACCTGATGTTGTGGCACCATGGTATGCTGACATTGTAAACTTCTTAGTCAGTAAGGTAACACCCTCTGAGCTGAATTCTCAGCAAAAGAAGAAATTTTTCAAGGAATTCTACTTGGATGAGCCCTTTCTTTACAAGAGGTGGTCTGATAATCTGCTTAGAAGGTGTGCAGTAGAGGAAGAAACAGAAAGCATTCTACAGCAATGCCACTCAGCACCATGTGGTGGACATTTTGGTGGAATGAGGACAGCTGCTAAAGTACTGCAGACTGGTACTATTGGCCTACTTTGTTCAAGGATTCCCATGAGTTTGTGAAACACTGTGATAGATGCCAGAGGGTTGGCAACATTTCAAGCAAGCAAGAAATGCCCTTGAACAACATTCTTGAGATTGAACTTTTTAATGTTTGGGGTATGGATTTTATGGGACCTTTCCCTCAATCCTTTGACAATCTATACATTCTGGTGGCTGTAAATTATGTATCTAAATGGATAGAGGCAGTGGCATTGCCCACAAATGATGCTAAGGCTATTAGCAAGTTCCTTCGAAGGAACATTTTCACACGATTTGGAACTCCAAGGACAATCATAAGTGATGAAGGCACTCACTTCTGCAACAAACTGATTGAGAAGCACTTACTGAAATATGGAGCTAAGCATAAGATTGCCACGGCCTATCACCCTCAAACAAGTGGACAGGATGAACTATCTAATAGGGAGATCAAAAAAATCCTAGAGAAGATGGTGAATCCTTCCAGGAAGGATTAGTCACTTCACCTTGATGATGCTTTTTGGGCCTATAAGACTGCCTACAAAACACCCTTAGGCATGTCTCCCTACAGGCTTATGTTTGGAAAAGCCTGCCACTTGCCAATAGAGTTGCAACATAAGGCTTTTTGGGCTATGAAGAAGCTGAATTTTTACATGCAAGTTATTGGAGCAGCTAGAATGTTACAGCTCAATGAACTTGAAAAGCATAGGCATTTTGCTAAGTTATACATGGCTAAAACCAAGGAGTAGCATGATAAGAGAATTCAGAAAATGGAGTTAGTTGAAAGCTCCCAAGTATTGCTTTATAACTCAAGATTGGAACTCTTTCCTGGTAAATTGAAGTCCAGGTTGTTTGGACCTTTCAAGCTTATCAAGCTATACTCATATGGAGCAGTGGACCTGCTGGATGAAGCCACTGGTTCAACATTTAAAGTCAATCGCCAGAGAGTGAAGCAATACTGGGGTGACCCTGTGGAAAAAACAAGGGTCTCCACTGAATTCCAAGACATTTGAAGTGAAAAAGAAGTCTGGCTGAGGACTTTTCTAAACCAAGCGCTACTAAGAGGCAGCCAGATTTTTTTTCTAACTTTGTTTTAGTCGTGTTTTTAAGGAATAAATTGAATCCATGGAGCTGGTTAGTGTGTTGAAATGGTGGTGGCCGGTGTTGTAGTTTTGAGTGTTCTGTGTCTGGTGCCATGGCACCACAGGGGGGCACCAATGTGAGAATTGAAATTTTAAAAGCAAGTGTGAGGGTGCTGGTACGCAGTGACTGCGAACTCATTCCACCTGGGCATTTATTAAGTGGCACATCACAGGTGCACTTTTTACTGCGTGGACCAATGGCAACTTACCACCTAGCCTCTCCACACCCTTCTAATCTGATGTGGTATCTCACTCTCTCCCTCCTCATTTAAGTTTGCAATGAGAAAAAGAATTAATACCCCAACCTCCACCCCGTTCCCAAATAGTAACCTCCTCCATTACCCAAACACAACCCACGACCTCCATAACCACCTAGCCTCTGATAACCTCGACCATTACCCCAATCACGTTAACCTCTACCCCTCGTGCAAACCAATTTATAACCCTAACCCTTTACCCAGAATCATTTTCACCTCTACACTTTCACTACCTTTGAAAACCCCAACAACCCTATTTGAGAAAACCTAGCTCTCTTCTACACTGAAATCATAGAGGCTCAAGCCCCAGCCCGTTGGAAGCAACTTTTGATAGCCATGAGGACGAAGCATGCGGCTGCCAAAACTAAGTTCAAGGTGCCAAGTTTGGCACCAGAGGATCATTTTTATGATCAAGATACTAAGCTCAGATACGAAGAGTGCATGAAGAAGAGACCCTTACACCCTGAAAAGGGTTTTCATTTACAGAAAATTTCCCCTGAGATTCAACTAATGGTTGAACAATATCATTGGGAGGATTTATGTTCTCACCCAAAGAACCCAATCACTGGCATTGTGAGGAGTTTTAAGCTGGAATCCCTCCTCAAGAGGAAGGGAAACCTGAAACCGATTACTCAAACATCAGAGGACTCACTGTATTATTCTATGCTGAAGACATCAATGATTACTTCTCCCTGCCTATGAAGGGGGATGCTTTTGAGAAGAGAATGAAAGCAGTTAAAGAGAAGCAGATGAATGAAATCATGAAGTAGTTGACTTTGGAGGGCACCAAATGGGAGAAAGGGTATTGTGAAGATTTTCGAATCAAAAGGAACACCCTGATTCCTTCTGCAAAACTTGGTATAATTTCATTACTATTAGCCTACTTCCCACAACACATAACCAAATAATTGATAAAGAGAGAATTGTGCTTTTGCATCATATTTTGGAGGGCAAACAACTTGATGTGGGTAGGCTCATTCATAGGGAGATTTTAGCCTGTGCTAAGAGGAATAAGGGTAGTTTATTCTTTCCTTGTCTGATTAATGCCCTCTGTAAGAATGAAGGAGTAACAGTTTTTGAGGGAGAGGAAACATGGTCTGTGCCCAAACCTTGGGAAGCCACAATTGGTGCCCCTGGGCCCTCTGCTTTTTCCCCTCAAAATGAAGAAGGATTACAGAAACTAACTGAAGTTGTGAACCAAATCCTGGAAAAACAGCAAGCTTACTGGAGGTTTGCTCAGGAGCAATTCATGTGACAGACGAGGATCTATAGTTTCATTTTCCCTAGGAAGCTGATTAATGCACCACCTGTGTTTCTTGAGTGGATTCTTGGAACCAAGAGGCTACAGAGGATGATGATGTTGAGTCCTAGTGAAGTGAAAAAGAAGAAAAAGAAGGGTTCTAAGAAGGGAAAAGAGCCAGTTGTTGATGAGGAAACTCAACAGGAGGAGGGTGAAGAGCAAGTTGAAGAATAAGTGCCTAGCACTGAAAATGTTGCTACTGCAACTGTTGATGAGCTTGGGCTAAGCCAGGTGAAGGAATTTGAAAAAGAAAAAGAAGAAGAGTCTATTGAAAAAGAGAAAGGAGTGGGAAGCTGAAAAAGATGCTGCTGAGTGGAAAGCTACAGTGGCTACTACCACAACTGGTACTGGCCTGGCACCAAAAAAGGAAACAGGTGATGAAATTAGAAACAAAGAGAAGCCAGTGCCTGTTGTACCTGTGCAGGCATCAGCATTGAGAGCCAAATTGCCCATCAGGAGGCCTAAACAGAAAGAAGCATCATCTCAGCAAGACAATGCTCAGTCTAGCATTGATGCTGAGGATGATTGGGTGCCACCACCCCTCCAACTGAGACAACTCCAAAGAAAAAGGCTTCACCTGCTGAAGTAAGCAAGAAGCAGGGCAAGAAAAGGGTTGCTGAATGAGATGTTATTACCATAATAAGTGAGGAAGAAGAGGAAGATGAGAAGCCTATTGTCAAATTGCTGAGAAAACCAAAGAAAATGAGCTCTAGGCTTTAATCAGGGATTTTCAAACCTTAGTCTTTTACTATTTTTCTATAGTAAATATGTAGTATGTTTGTTTGTTTACATTGCTGTTTTGCTGAATTCTAGTTTAGTGTTCATTGGTTGAGAAATTTGCCGTTTTGTGTCAACCCTTCATCTAGAATAGATTTTTTGCAGTGGGGACACTGCAAGGTACTATGTTGGGGGGAGGGACAGTTTAGGATGCTGTAATATTGCATTTGTAGCAGTGCTGTTTTGTTTCTTTGCTGTTAAGAAAAATGAAAAAAATGATTTTGGTTGACATATTGGCTGAACTTAATGAGGAATTTGTGCTTAATGTGTTGGAACTTTGTGCTGAATGTCAATTGATAGGAACACTGACTTTTGACACAAACCCTTTGCTTGAGAGGAAAGAATAGGTAGCTTGTGAACTAGTTGATGTTGAACCCCTTTTGTGAACTGAACCTTGTTGCCAAATTTGACCAATGAGGGGGGATAGGCAACAAGATAAGTTTGGGGGTATGCTCATTGTAAATAATCAAAGAATTGGTCAATGCACGCATTAGTAATTATAAAAAGCCAAAAACATTTAAAAAAATGGAATAGGCCTCTTTGTTGAGTAACTGGGTAACTTCATTACAATTATTGTTATTCACGTCAAAAGACAAAGAGGCAAATTCTAGTAAAAGGCAAAAAAATAGTAAAAATTGAATAAGTGTGCATTGAGCCTTGATCATTCAAGTTATGTTTGTATTTCTGTCTGTATGCAGCCCCTAGTGCCCAAAATGTAATCCTATTCCCTTTTGTTTGATTAGGAGGTGCAAATTAGGGAAACTTTAGGGGGAAAACTGAGATGAAATTAATAGGACTATACTAGCATTTTAATTGAGCATAAGGGGTGCACACACACTTGAGGTCATTGGAACAAATCAAGGAAGCATGAAGCACAAAGTGATTGCTTGACAAAGTGTTAGTCTGAAAGTGAAGCCATGTGAGAACTATCCAATAAAATTCTGATTTCACCTGTTCAATGCTGCTGCATTTATAGCATTCTGCTGTTTTCTGCTTTTGCTTGTGTGTCATTACTTGAGGACAAGCAATGGTTTAAGTTTGGGGTGTGATAACTCTTAGAAATAAGAGTTATTTATGCTTTTACGACTTTGAATCATGTGAGTTTAAGAGTAATTTAGAGTCCTTAATTGTTAGAATTGTGTAAATAAGGTATTATCCCTTGCATGGAGCTGTTTGAGGCACTTATGTGCCTTTGCGAGCATTTTGATGTGTTTTGCTTATGTGCAGGATTTTATTGAAAATACTCAGTGCCAAGTCTAGTGCCATGGCACCGCACCCTGATGTTAGCAGCCCCTGGACTTAGTGCAGCAGCGTGTTTTAAAGCCAAGTGTACTGAAAGAAAGGACTTTGTCCTTTAGTGAAATGCTGCTGCGTGCTTTTTGATGGCCCCCATTGTTGAGGCAATGTTTTCTCTCTGTTAGCTAAAGGACAAAAACCTTTATTTTTGGGCCAAAGAACAACAACTTTCATTGCGATTAGCATTAGTCAGCCCATTTGAGGAGAGGCTATAAAAGGGAAATGACCTAATCAAGGGATGCAGGCTGGGACTGTGATATTCCTTAGGGCAGCATCTATCCTCTTCTCAGGAACAGCCACATTCTACTTCCTCTCTTCCAAAGCACCATTAACAAAAGCTCAAAGCCATTTTCATGGAGAGAAGGCTCTTGCACAACCACTGATTTAGCAGTTTCAGCAAGACATTGTTGGAATAGGAGGACCTCTCGACTTGACAAAGCTGGGAGCTACTTCTGTTTACTATTTTATCAAAATCTATAACAGTTCTAACTCTTAGCTCTAGTGCCATGTATTCGGTTTTTGGCACTAGTCTTTGATGTTTTGTTTCCAAGCTCATTATGAGCTAATTTTCTTAAGCTAGGATGATGTGATATTGTATTGAAACCTTATTGGTTATTATCTATCAGTCTTTATCTTTGCACTTTTGACTCATACGCATTTATTTATTATATGCTTTACCAAAGTCTAATCACCTTTTATTGGGTACATGTATGTTAGGTGCTGAAAGGTAATAACATGCTGATTTCATGAGTTAATGTGAGGGGTATTGATTAAAGGACACTTTAATTAATTTTGATTAAACTAGACTTAATAAATCTGTCTCATAGGGTGTTATGGGTCATACTTATTAGACAAGGGGGAAGATAATGGGGGCTTAGACATAAGGTATCCTTTACTTAACCTTAGTGAAAGTGCTGAAAGGTACACACATTAGTGCCCTGTGCCCAGGTGCCATGGCACTGACTGATGGCATTGAACCAACTTGGTGAATATACAATTGAACTGATTCCTAGCTGCTTTTTATCCAAAGTTTACTGAATTAATTGCTTATTACTTTTCTGTTTAAACAATATTACCACAAAAAAACTTGATGTTTATTTTCTATTTTTATTATTTACTCACTAACTCACTTGCTAAAGGAAAAATTTGTGAAAGAACTTAGTCAATCCTCGTGGGAACGATCTCTCTTACTTTATATTACTTGTTCACGATTGTGTATAATTGCACAGTTATATTTCACACAACAATTCATCAGACCACTTAAAACCCACTCTCTTCAACATATCAGTGAGTGGCTTGGCTATCTTGCCAAAATTTGAGACAAAACGCCTATAGTACCCTGCGTGAAGTCCATGGTGAGGACAATCGCATCAGCTGTGAAATGTTTCTGTTGCAAGACCCACAGTATAGGGCCTAAAGAAGTAAGCCACTGAATACCTAATATCAAGTCATAATAGCCCAAAGGAAGTACAATCACATCAGCTATGAAATGTGTCTGTTGCAATTGCCAAGTAAACCCATGACACATAAAAGGGGCTTCTAATTTGGTTCCACCCCTGCAGTAACTGCCAAGGAGAAATGGGGTCCAATTTGCAACCAAGTTTCTTAGCAACCTCTAAATCTAGGAAGTTATGAGTGCTTCCACTGTCAAGAAGAATATCAATCAGCTTCTTGTTGTGCATACCTGTGACCTTCATGGTTTGGAAACTAGAATTACTGGTCATGGCATTCAAGGATAACAGTGGGGTGTCTAAAGGTGCAGATTCATGTTGTGAGACAGTGGAATCTACAGAGTCCATCTCGGGTACCTCAGGGGCATCCTCTTCATCGAGTTCCATAATGAAGACCTGAGAATAGCGGTGCTTGAGCTAGTAGCCCAGGGTAAATTGCTCATCGCAAAACAGGCAAAGTCCCTTGGCACGACGCTCTACCATCTCAGCAGCAGAGAATGAACGTGGAGGGCAAGGTATTAAGGGTTTTTGGGCGTTGGTGGGGTTGGATTTCTTGGTAGGATTGTTGGGTATAGGGTTAGGTGTGTAAGATGATTTAGGCGATGGGGAGAATTTAGAAAGGCTAGGTGGGAGGTGGTATCCTAGGGATGGGGTTAGTGTTTTAGATGCTTCACAGAGTTTGGCAAGGTTTGCTGCGTGAGCGACGGTTGTGGGGTTAAACATTCTAACATGCATTTGGGTATCATGGGCCAATCCAGCAATGAAAATGCTTAAAGAATGTTCGGGTAAGAGAGAAACCTAGGTAAGAGCAAGTTCAAAGGCATCAGTGTATTCTTGAACGGTGCCAGTGTATTTGACTTGAGTTAAGTTGGCCAAAGGATCATCGTATAAATCACTGAAGCGTTGAGCAACATCCGCAATGTACTGTGATCAACGCATATTAATGCACCATTTATAGCTTTGCACTTTGTATTCTTAAATGTGTGTTTTGCCCAACAACTACTTGTTAACATGGTTTTACATCTTTGGGTCTTAATTGGGCTTTAGTGAAATTATTTGCTAATTTTCTGATTTTGGTTACATCCTGACCCATGTTCCTTCTACAGGCCATAATTTGTGCTATACTTGTCCGAATTTAGGGATCTTTGTAGCGTTGGAAAGCTAAAAAGTAGAGCTACAACTCTTATGATGGTACCAAAGTCCAGTTCTGACGTTTTGAAGGTCGAAAATCCATTGTACTGAGGCTGGCGAGTTGTACTGCGAGTCCTGGATCACTCACTTATGTAATTAGTTGTTATTGGGCTAATTAACCTCTTATGGGCCTTTCTCTTTGGTCTTAACGTCTGATTACTTAAGTTAAACCTAGGAGACATTATAAATATGTTTTTAGAGTCTTAGGTTAGCAGCTTTTGATTAATTGTGAATCTTGAGCCGTTTTGCGAATTTTAATCTTTGTTTTATTTTCGAGACTAATCTTCTCTCTTTGCATCTTTCTTAATTTCGTTTTTGGCAAGACCATCAATGGAAGGCTAGACCTTTTCGATCTATTCACTGGTTAAGGATTTCATAGAGGATCTTGAGGTTGGTTATTACTGTTAAATAAAACTTTGTGTTTCTACCTATTTTCCTTTTGATCTCTCGTCTCTTTAATTTCTGTGTGCAAACTCGTTTTAGGTATTGACGCTTACTCATACTAATTTCGTCTTTGCTCTCTGATTTGAGATTATTTGAATTAAATTGAATGCTTGTTTTGGTTTATTTCGAATAGGGATCAATAGGGTCTATAACGCTCAGTTATAGGTTTGATAGAATTCGGTTATTAAATTGATTATGTTTTGTGATGCTTGTTCCTTTTTCATAATTAATTGAATTATGTGATGCTTAATCCAGTAGGAATTCGTATGGGTTTAATCAACGCTTGATTGGTTAATTCTGTGATCAAACAAGAATAGAACACGAAATAGAATAATCTTTTGAACCTGTGATAGATCTGAAGTTAAAGTTCCTATAACCAGTGGATTGATTGTTGTTATCAATTGAATTTCTTCATTAGTGCAATCTGTTTTCAACCGAAATCCCCCCCCCCCAATTTTGTTCTTGACACGTTCTTGTTCTTGGTTATTGTTAATTAGAGATCTTTGTGAGACGACCAAGGTTGAATTGCCTTGTTACTACATTACTGTTTTATTGATTTTGACCCGTGCTCGACCGCGGATCAAATTGGCGCCATTGCCGGGGATCTCTGATCAAGAATAGCCAATTCAAGAACCCTACTAATGTCTCTAACCTTTGATTTTGCATTTTAGTTGTGTTTCAGGTTCTGATATTGGATTTTGCATTGAGCTAGTGAAAAACATCGGTTTCTATTCAACTTGCTCGGATTGTTCTGAAATTTGGCCAGAAAATCCGGAAAAATTCAAGGATCAGGACTCCTGTATCAGGAACTGATACCAGGACTACAGGCTCAAAATCCGAAATTTCATCGTTTAGACCACTTTTGAATTTTTTGAATTTTTTGTATTTTTAAAAAAATCCAAAAAAATTAGCGTAATCTTTATTTAATTTTTAGAGATTTTTTGTGCTGTTTTTATATTTTTTAGATTTTATTTGATAGGGTTTGTCGACTTCTTTATTGTTTTAGCGATTGGGACATTGTTGGTATTTTTTGATTTGTTGTGCTGCCTTCATATTTGCTCATGATGCATGACTAGGTCCAATTCTGAAATTCTGCATTCTTTTGATCCAGAAATAGATATGACTTTTCATTCACTCAGAAGACTTAATAAGGCTAGTACTAGTAATCATATAGGTTGTGATCATATAGGTGATAGTTATAGTGATAGTGATAGCATTAGCATATTTAGTCATACTTTATTTGACATTGATTCTGATTCTGAATTTTTTGTTGATACCATGGCTACTAGAACATTAAGGGAACTTGCTGCACCTGATGTTACTTATAATGCTTTGTGCATTGAATACCCTAATGTTGAGGTGCCTTTTGAGCTTAAATCTGGTTTAATACATTTGCTTCCTAAGTTTCATGGTCTTGCAGGTGAAGATCCTCACAAACATCTTAAGGAGTTTCATATTGTCTGCTCTACCATGAAACCTCAAGGTGTTCCAGAAGACCACATCAAGCTGAGAGCTTTCCCATTCTCATTGCAAGACACTGCCAAGGACTGGTTATACTACCTTTAACCAGGTTCTATGACAAGCTGGAATGAATTGAAGAAGTTATTTCTGGAGAAATTCTTCCCTGCCTCTAGAGCTGCCTCGATCAGAAAAGAAATATCAAAAAGTTGTGTGCAAGCTGCCCTCACGATCAGATTTCTGAACAACTGCTCATCCAGTATTTTTATGAAGGCTTACTGCTTATGGACCGAAACATCATGGATGCTGCTAGCAGAGGAGCATTTGTGGATAAAACCCCAATAGATGCAAGAAGCTTGATTGAGAACATGTCCATTAATTCTCAATAGTTCACTACCAGAAGTAATTCAGTGGTGCTAACAAGGGGAGTCAACGAGATACAAGCTACTGGTCATAAAAACTTGGAGAGCAAGCTTGATGAACTCGTTTCATTGGTGAAAAAGTTAGCAGTAACTAAAACTCAGGCAGCCAGAGTTTGTGGTATTTGTACTTCTGCAGAGCACCCTACAGATGCATGTCCTATGTTGCAGGAAGCTGACAATGCTAATACTCCTCAGGCCTATGCAGTAAACATATTCAATGACAGGCCCCAGCCCAACTATGATCTGTCTTCCAATAGGTACAACCCCAGTTGGAGAAACCATCCAAACCTGAGATGGGGAGATGCCTCTACACAAAGAGCCAGGCCGCAACTCGCCTCTAATCGCTAGCCCAGTAAATCAACCTTCATTGGAAGACCTTGTTAAGCAAATGGCAGTCCAAAATCTCCAATTTTAGCAGAGAACAGATTCAGCCATTCAGAATTTGGAGGCAAAAATTGGACAGCTAGCAACATCCATCAATCAGATGCAGTCTCAGGGGTCGGGTAATTTGTCTGCCCAACCGGTAGTGAATCCAAATGTCAGTGCAATTACTCTCAGATCCGGTAAAGCTGTTGAAACTCCAAAAATTCGTGAACCTCCTCCAGCAGAAAACAAAAGTGGCAGGAAAATTGATAAGCCACCTTCTGCACCTACCTCTACTGATGATGATGATGCACAGCCTATACCACTTCCCTTCCCTCAAAGGGCTGTGACTAAGAAGATAGATGAGGCAGATAAAGACAAAGAAATCTTGGATACATTTAGGAAGGTTGAAGTGAATATCCCTCTCCTTGAAGCTGTTAAGCAGATTCTAAGATATGCTAAGTTCCTTAAAGAGCTGTGCACACACAAAAGGAGGCGGAGGCTGAAGGGAAATGAAAAGGTCAACATAACTCGCAATATTTCTGCACTCATACAACCTATGATGCCCCAAAAGTGCAGGGATCCAGGAATTTTTACTATTCCATGTACCATAGGCGAGAGTAAATTTGAAAATGCCATGCTGGATTTAGGTGCTTCCATTAATGTGATGCCTACATCTATCTTTAACTTTCTGGCTCTTGGACCTTTGCAGAATATAGGTGTTGTTATTCAGTTGGTAAACAGAAGCAATGCTCACCCTGCCGGACTTGTAGAGGATGTGCTTGTTAAGGTTAATGACTTGATTTTTCCTACAGATTTTTACATTCTGGACATGGAGGGAGAGACACAATCCAGCAAGGCACCTATCATCCTAGGCAGACCATTCCTAAGAACAGCAAGAACCAAGATTGATGTCCATGCTGGAACACTCTCCATGGAATCTGGGGATAGCATAGTTAAATTTAACATCTTTAATGCTGTTATGAAGCATCCCGTGGAAGAGCATTCTCTTTTTCAAATAGAAGTACTTGCTGACTTAGTTGAAGATACTCATTCTAATGTAACTCCATCCACCAGAATGCTTCCCTCCATTGAGCAGCCATAAAGAAGACTTAATCCCTTGATTTTGGATGTTGTGAAGAAGAAGAAGAAAACCAAACACTTTCATGTGTTCCATTCTCACCTTAAAATCATGGCGGGTAAACTTCCATCCAAGTGGAATGGCCTTATTGTTGCTACTAGCACTTTTCCTTATGATGCAGTGGGAATAAAGAGTGACTCCACCAACAAAGTCTTCAAAGTCAATGGACAGTGGCTCAAGCTTCTCCATGATAGGCCCGCACTTGAAGATGAGACTGTAGAAGAGCTCTCCTTGAAAAAGCCACCTTGAAGAGGGAGTTTTCTTTCCTTACTCCTTGCTCTTATTTTATACTTCTTGCTTACATTGAGGACAATGTGCGATTTAAGTGTGGGGGGAGATCTTTTACCATAGTAGTTTTGTTTTGTTTTTGTTTTGCGTTTTTGTTTTCAAAAAAAAAATTGCATGCATTTTCATTGGATTTCTTGGTTTGTATGAGTTGGGAGTGATTTCACTATTCAAGGACTATAGGTCTTGTGGCATGATATGAATGACTTCCTTGCATTCTTAGTATAATAAGTTGGACTTGAATATTGAATTGTGCATCATTTGTGATGGATCATTGTCCTTGGTGAGATTTGGGCCTTATAATGAATGGAATACACTTGGCCATTCTCTTTCTTTCTTGTGTGATTTCACTCATAATGGTTGGTTACTCTAGAACTTGACTTGACTCTTGTTGAAACTCTTATTCGCATGCATGCATTGAAATGATCTAGGCAATTTTTCTTCTTATTAAATCACTAGCCAAATAAGCCTACCTTGCAATTATCCCTTTGCTAGCCCCTTTGAGCCTATTTATCCCATTCTTTGTTATATCATTACAAACCTAAAAGTGAAAAACAATGATATGACCCAATCTTAGGGGATAAAGGAGCTTTGCTTTGGAAAAAAAAATTGATAATAAATATTGCATAAGTGTGGGGGGTGCTCAAAGATGTGGTTGTCTTAGAATATCTAAATGTTGTGCTTCATTGGAAATTTGATAAGTGCAAAAAAAAAAAAAAAAGGAAGGAGGTGATAATAAAGAAGGAAAGTGTGGAAGTGAGAAAATGGATTGAAATTTGGTTGAATTGCCCCCCATGATTATTTAGCAATTGTTTTCCATTGCTCCTCTATCCTCTGTGATTTTATAACCTAGTGACCCCTTTAAATTATCCCACCTTGACCTTGGCCCCATTATAACCTTAATAAAGACATTTTGATCTTTGTGTGCATGTGTTTCAAACGTGGATGTTAGAGGCTTGTCAAGCGTATTTTAGTGCTAGCTTTCATGATGTGCTTTGAGTGTAAACACTAGCCTAGACACTTGAGAGTTTGAGAGAACTTTATTTCTTGTGAGGATTCTATCACTTGTGATTCATTCTTTAGTTATTCTATCCTCTTGATTTCTTTAAAGGTAATAAGATGTTATTCATGATTGCCATGGTTCCTTGAAACCTTGAATGAGCATTTCACTTGCCACGTTGCATCCTTGGGGTTCATTGAAAATGCATCTTTGCTTTGTTTATTTCCTTTTGAAACTTTCTTTTTGTTTTAACCATGAGTTTTGCTCGGAGTGCAAAAGTTTAAGTGTGGGGGAATTTGATCAATGCATTTTAATACACCTTTTATAGCTTTATACTTTGTATTCTTAAATGTGTGTTTTTCCCAACAACTACGTGTTAACATAGTTTTACATCTTTGGATCTTAATTGGGCTTTAGTGAAATTATTTGCTAATTTTCGGATTTTGGTTACATCCTGACCGATGTTCCTTCTATAGGCCATAACTTGAGCTATACTTGTCTGATTTTAGTGATCTTTGTGGCGTTGGAAAGCTAAGAAGTAGAGAAACAACTCTTATGTTGGCACCAAAGTCCATTTCTAAAGGTTTGAAGGTCGAAAATCCATTTTATTGAGGCTGGAGAGTTATACTACGAGTTTTGGATCACTCACTTATGTAATTAGTTGTTATTGGGCTAATTAACCTCTTATGGGCCTTTCTCTTTGGTCTTAACGTCTGATTACTTAGGTTAAACCTAGGAGACAATACAAATACGTTTTTAGAGTCTTAGGTTAGCAGCTTTTGATTACTTGTGAATCTTGAGTCGTTTTGCGAATTTTAATCTTTGTTTTATTTTCGAGACTAATCTTCTGTCTTTGCATCTTTCTTAATTTCGTTTTTGGCAAGATCTTCAATGGAAGGCTAGACCTTTTCGATCAATTCACTGGTTAAGGATTTCATAGAGGATCTTGAGGTTGATTATTACTGTTAAATTCGATTTTGTGTTTCTACCTCTTTTCCTTTTGATCTCTCGTCTCTTTAATTTCTGTGTGCAAACTCGTTTTAGGTATTGATGCTTACTCATACCAATTTCATCTTTGCTCTCTGATTTGAGATTATTTGAATTAAATTGAAAGCTTGTTTTGGTTTATTTCAAATAGAGATCAATAGAATCTATAACGCTCAGTTATAGGTTTGATAGAATTCGGTTATTAAATTGATTATGTTTTGTGACGCTTGTTCCTTTTTCATAATTAATTGAATTATGTGATGCTTAATCAGTAGGAATTCGTATGAGTTTAATCAATGCTTGATTGGTTAATTTTGTGATCAAACAAGAATAGAACACGAAATAGAATAATCTTTCGAACCTGTGATAGATCTGAAGTGAAAGTTCCTATAACCAGTGGATTGATTGTTGTTATCAATTGAATTTCTTCATTAGTGCAATCTTTTTTCAACTGAACCCCCCCCCCAAATTTTGTTCTTTACATGTTCTTGTTCTTGGTTATTGTTAATTAGAGATCTTTGTGAGACGACCAAGGCTGATTTGCCTTGTTACTACGTTACTGTTTTATTGAATTTGATCCATGCGCGACCGCGGATCATACTGTGACCATGCCAGATACATGTCAAATTTGGTATGCATATAGTTAAGGTGCCATTGTAAGGCAATGCCATCAAGATGCATGGCAGCGAGCCAGACCTTGGCGTCTTCAGAAGTTTCATCCAGAGAGAAAAATTAGTTGCACTTATACAAACATTCCTTTAATTTGGTACCATCAAAACGAGGGAACTCGACCTTAGATAATCGAGTAGAGTAAGAATGATCATTTTCAGTACAAGGGCTGTGGCTAGGACCGCCATTACCGTTGGTGGAATGACTCTCAGTTTGATGACCAATAGATTGTGCGCACAGCAAAGAACAAATTTCGTCCATTCCAGCATCAAGGTTGTCCAAGCAAGACAGATTAGAGCTCATTTGTTCTAAATGATGGTTGAATTCCTCCTGCTTAGTAGCAAGATCTGCGAGAGTGAGTTGATTACGAGTGGCTCTAGCCATGGCCCAAGGAAAGTGTCTTTGATACCAATTGAGATAGAGAATCAACCAGGGTATAAACCGAGATCAATTCCTACTTAGTACAGGGAATACTATTTGTAAGAAAGTACTCTGGTGTAAAGAGTGTCAGAGTTGCAGAGAATATTGACGTACAGAAGAGAAGAATATTGTTAAAATGATGATGATGTCTTCATTGTGTTGGAACCTAAACGATTGAGATGTTTAGACCCTCATTAATTTTGATGATAACAAAATATTCACAAGAGAACAATTTATGTTCTAACATTTTTTGAAGTGTGCAGATACTAATAATATGTATTTTCTAAGCCACTCAAGCAAGAAGAAAGTAATTCTCAAGAGAAGGATTCATTCTATTTGTCAGCATCCGGCTCATCCTAGTGAGCGTCTGGAAATTCCTCTTTATACACTATGCTTATCAAATTGCTACAAGCGTCCGAACTTCCAACTTTGAACGAAGCGTCCGAACTTCCAACTCGAGCGGCGCCTGAACCTCACTTCAAATCACGTGTTAGTCACGTTGCTGCTCTACCTCTCAGAAGTCTTTGGAACGGATCTCAAAATTGATCTTGAGCGCTAAAATCGGTGTACGAGATATCAAAGTTGAAATCTTTAACTACAAGACAAAAATCGTACAAGCAAGAAAAACGGTAACATGGACTACTGGGAAATTCTCTGCAAAGCAAGAAAGAAACAGCATTTTGAATTTACTCTAGTCAATGATAAGGAGCCATTTTTACCTCAACGGTCATATCCTTGGATCTCCTATATATACCTCATGGTATCCATTGAAGAGAGGAAGAGAACGATGCAGTGAGCAACCAAGTCTCGTGCTAAGTCCTTGGACTCTTTGGCGAATTCGTCAGGCCACTTTCTTTAAGAAAGTTTTTCTTTAGTTGAGCTTAATCTTTTATCCTCTCTGTGAGAGTTATTTTCAATTGTATTTCAACTCACTTGTATAAGTTTGTTTTGGCCTAGTTTGAAATTTGTATCCTCAAAGGCTCGATTGTCTCGAGTCGTTTTGAGAAGTTGAGAGTATTGTCAAGTTGTGTGATAAAATACTCTTGAGGAAATTGTAATCAGACTGATTATAGTGGAAAATCCTTCAGGGACGAAGGGACTAGACGTAGCTACCAGTTTGGTAGTGAACTAGTATAAATTCTGTGTCTCTGCTTTCGCTTTCAATTCATTTCTATCTTGTTGTGTTAAAAACAAGTTTTCACAAACTGATTTTCAGCGTCTGGTTTATTTTCACCATCCGATTATCAAACAGTTTTGAGAAACTTTTATTCTAAGTGTTTTTAACATAAAGTTTGCGAAAAGTTTTGAACACAATTCAACCCCCCCTTCTTGTGTTCACCTTCAGTTGGTACCAGAGCTCGGCCTCTTGATTGAGCACTTAACAGTGTCAAGAGAAAAGATTCTATATTGTGAACATGTCTACTGAAGGTGGTCATATGAACCGTCCTCCTCTATTCAATGGAGAAAAATTTGATTACTGGAAAGATAAGATGAAAGCATTCATTGAGGCACAAAATCTTGATTTGTGGGATATAATTGAAGGCGGATACATTTCTCCCGCTAATGCCCTTGGTGTTGCAATACCTAGGGAAAACTGGTCTGATGATCAGAAAAAGAGATATCAAACAAACCGAGAAGGCTAGATTTATTCTCATCCGTGCTATGACAGAAAGAGAATATGACAAATGTGGCAAGTTTGATATCGCCAAAGAAATGCAGGATTCTCTTGTTTTGTCTTATGAAGGCTCTGCCAAGTAAGAGAAACAAAAGCTAGCATGATGGTTCGCCAAGATGAACTATTTAAAATGGAAGATGGAGAGAACATTGAAACTATGTTTGGAAGGTTCCAAACACTAGTTCATGGGTTGCGAGCCCTTGGAAAAAGCTATACTACACCGATCATGTTAGAAAGATCTTAAGAAGCTTGACTAAGCGGTGGAGACCCAAAGTCACCGCTATTCAAGAAGCAAAAGATCTAAATGTTCTTCGACTTGAAGATCTTATGAGTTCGTTGAAAGCTCATGAACTTGAGCTAAATGAAGAAGAACCTACCAAGAAGAGTAAGTCTATTGCTCTAAAAGTCAATCATCATAAAACTAGTACTTCAAAAGCCTTGCAGTGAAGAAGAAGAATCGAGCGATGAAGCGTCGAAGGAGATTCGATGGATCGGATGATGAGCTAGCGTTCATATCTAAGAAGATCCAGAAAATGTGGAAGAAAAGAAACTTGAAGGAAGTTTGGAAGAAAGATTCAAAGGACGGGAAGGAGAGCAAAGACAAAGCCCAAGTCATTTGCTATGAATGTAAGAAGCTGGACATTTCAAATCCGAGTGTCCTAATCTTAAAGAGAAGTCCACAAGAAGCTCCTTCAAGAAAAAGAAGAAAGGTCTCATGGCAACATGGGAAGATCTTGACTTATCCTCCTCGAGGAAGATAAAGAAGAAGCTCACATTGCTCTCATGGCGGAACCACGGACATTGAGTCGAAGAAGATGTTGAAGAGCTAATAGTATATGACTCCTACTCAACTTCAACTTTCTTTTGATGATCTTCTTAAGGACTACGCCACTCTCTCATCGAGTACAAGAATTTGAAAAATAAAATTTTAAAACTATCACAAGATTTTCATTCTTTACGCAAATGAAGACTCTGTACTCATTAAAGAGAACTGAAGCTAAAGCGAAAATCGTGTCTGCGTGGATAACCCGTCTGGAAGCTAGCAAGCAACCAGTCGAGAACTCTCAAGCTTAGAGTTACTGTAGTTACAGCAATCCTATTTGCAAATCAAATGACTACGAACAAGCATTTCAAAAGTTTCTTGCAGAGAGTGTAACTCAAGCAAGCAAGCTTCAATGATGCAGGGTGTCAAGAAAGCGACAACTCATGGTCTTGGCTATATACCGATGAAACCATTTTAGAAAATAATTCAGCATCTGATAAATCCCATAGCCATAGTAAATGCTTACATTGTACTTACTGCAATAAATCTGGTCATTTGAAAAATGCATGTAATGTTTTTAAAACTAAGAAGGATAAGCCTCCTTCTAGAACTAACAAGAAAGGACCCAAAAAGATATGGGTACCTAAAGATAAAATAATCTATGTTGCAGACATGCTTAGCAACAAAGTCAACACACCAGTCTTGGTACTTAGACAGTGGATGCTCGCGTCACATGACGGGAGAAAAGCATATGTTCCAAGAACTATGACCTAGAGAAGCTGGATTCGTTGGTTTCGGAGGAAATCAGAAAGGTAAAATAGTTGGAATTGGTCGGATAGGTAAAGGCTCTCTTCCCTCTATTGATAATGTTTTATATGTTGAAGGACTGAAACATAATCTATTGAGCATAAGTCAATTATGTGACAATGGTTATGAAGTCATATTTACAGAAACTGGATGTTTAGTAAAGAGCAAAAATGATGGATCTATATTCTTTACAGCAAAGAGAAAACAAAATGTTTATAAAGTTGATCTTTCTGAACTTGAAAAACAAGATGTCAAGTGTCTTATGTCTGTTGAAGATGAGCAATGGATTTGGCACAAAAGATTAGGTCATGCCAACTTGAGGTTAATCTCAAAGTTAAACAAGCACAATCTTGTTAAAGGCTTACCAAATCTTAAGTACAAATCTGATGCCCTTTGTGAAGCTTGTCAAAAAGGAAAACAAGTTAAAACCTCCTTTCATTTAAAAAATATTGTTTCAACTTCTAGACCACTTGAACTTTTACATCTTGATCTTTTTGGTCCCACAAGGACTGACCTCTTTATTTGGAAAGAAATACGGTTTAGTCATTGTTGATGATTTTACTAGATGGACATGGGTTAAATTCCTTGCCCACAAGAATGAGTCTTATAAGGTATTTACTGTTTTCTGCAAATCAGTTCAAAATGAAAAAGGCATTTGTATTTCCTCTATTAGAAGTGATCATGGGGGAGAATTTGAAAATGAGAACTTTCAAAAATTTTGTGAAGAAAACGGCATCTCCCACAATTTCTCCTCTCCTAGAACACCTCAACAAAATGGTGTTGTAGAAAGGAAAAATAGGTCCCTCCAGGAAATGGCCAGGACCATGATCAATGAAGCTGATATTGCGAAACATTTTTGGGCAGAAGCAGTAAACACAACTTGTTATATTCAAAATAGAATTTATATAAGACCTATTTTGAATAAGACTCCTTATGAATTGTGGAAAGGAAGAAAACCAAACATTTCTTACTTTCATTCTTTTGGTTGTATTTGTTATATCTTGAATACTAAAGATCAGCTTGGTAAGTTTGATTCCAAAGCTGACAAAGGAATATTTTTGGGATATTCTGAAAGATCTAAAGCTTTTAGAATATACAACAAAGAAACTTTGACAGTTGAAGAGTCCATTCATGTCAAGTTTGATGATAAGAAGCACGACAATCGCAATGTCGAGCTAGATGAGTTGATTTCAAATTTACATCTAGGTGAAAAGCCAGACGGTGAATATACCTCTTCATCATCCGGTGGTGAAAAGACGAAGAATTATACCCAAGCTGAAGCAAGAAAAAGGCTGGAAGTACAAGACCAATCATCCAAAAGATCAAATCTTAGGAGAACCTGGTGATAAAGTACGAACCAGATCCTCTTTCAAGGAGCATCTCGACTTCGCACTTCTCTACGAGATGGAACCTAAGACGATTGATCAAGCCTTGGAAGATGAAGGGTGGATTCTAGCCATGCAAGATGAGTTAAATCGGCCCAAAGAAATGATGTCCGGAAGCTAGTCACTCTACCAGAAGATAAGCAAGCTATTGGCACTAAATGGGTATTTAGAAATAAGCTTGATGAAGACGGTAAGGTTGTGAGAAATAAAGCAAGGTTAGTTGCTCAAGGCTACTCACAAGAAGAAGGTATTGATTTCATTGAAACTTTTGCACCTGTTGCAAGATTAGAAGCAATTCGCATTTTACTTTCTTTTGCAGCACATCATGAGATAACTTTATATCAAATGGATGTGAAAAGTGCTTTTTTAAATGGTTTTATAACTGAAGAAGTTTATGTCAAACAACCTCCTGGTTTTGAAGATATTGAATTTTCTGAACATGTTTTTAAACTTAAAAAGGCACTATATGGTCTTAAGCAAGCTCCCAGAGCATGGTATGATAGACTAAGTTCCTTTTTAATGGAAAATGGATTTACTAGAGGTTTAGTTGACACAACTCTTTTCAGAAAAACCTCAAACAAGCATTTCATACTTGTCCAAATATATGTTGATGATATTATTTTTGGAGCTACTAATGAAAGCCTTTGCAAAGAATTTTCTAAGCTTATGCAGGCTGAATTTGAGATGAGCATGATGGGAGAATTGAAGTTCTTCCTTGGAATACAAATCAAGCAATGCAATGATGGTATTTATATTCATCAAAGCAAATACATCAAAGAATTATTGAAGAAATTCAAGATGCTGGATTGCAAGCCGATGAGCACGCCTATGCATCCTACCTGCTCTCTCAATAATGATGAAATTGGTAAGAAGGTAGATCAGAAGCTATACAGAGGTATGATTGGATATCTACTTTATCTTACGGCTTCAAGACCTGATATTATGTTCAGCGTCTGCCTGTGTGCTAGGTTTCAATCAGATCCTAGAGAATCACACATAAGTGCTGTTAAAAGAATATTTAGATATTTACAAGGAACTACTAATCTTGGTTTGCTTTATAAGAAATCAAAAGATTACCAATTAGTAGGTTTACGTGATCTTGACTTTCTTGGAGATCGAATTGAAAGAAAAAGCACAAGTGGAGGCCGCCAATTCCTTGGAGCTAATCTTGTGTCTTGGTCAAGCAAAAGGCAAAGTACAATAGCACTCTCAACGGCGTTTGAATACATCTCAAGAAGAAGTTGCGATTCTCAACTTCGTGGATGAAGTATCAACTTGAAGACTACTTGATAAAAGAGAGTAACATTCCTATCTTACGTGATAATACATCCGCCATATGTCGACAAAAATCCAATATTGCATTCTAGAGCAAAGCACATTGAGATTAAGCATCATTTTATAAGAGACTATGTTCGAAGGGTATTTTAGAAATAAAATTTGTAGACACCGATCATCGATGGTGACATATTTACAAAACCCCTTGAAGATAGATTCAATTTTATAAGAAGGAATTTAAACTTTCATCTTATAAAAGAATGATTAATCTCAAATATTCGATAATAAGCTAAATTTCAAAGCATCGATATGACGTAAGCATGTATGTGCATCTGCATCTTATTTGTCATACGCATCATAACTCATCATCCGTAGAAGTCGGTTGCGTGCGTCCGAGCACACCCACACGTGCCACACGTGTTACGGACTCAAGCGTCTCATCATACCTACTGAGTCATGATTATTTACGTTCTTCGATAAAATTTTCTACTTTTATTTTGGCGTCCGCATTTAATGAAAAGCGAATTTTTATTTTCTTTTCTTTTTGATTTAAATTTCATTTGGAAATACGTAGCGGTTTTTGAAAAAGTACTGTACTACTGTCTATATCCTTCCCACTACTCCACTTCTTTCGCTCCACTCTCATTTCTGCTAAAGACGTACTCGTTCTCTTTCCTCTCTCTCTCTGTGTGTGCTTAAACCCTAAAACCTTCATCGCCTCCATTTCTCAACCGCACTCATGGTGGAGTATCAACTTACGAATATAGTATCTATAACACCATGTCTGAAGGAAAAGTCTTGATGGAAAATCGAGTCGATTTGGAAAGCTTCAAACTTTACGGCTTCGACTTCTTCAAAGGGTTCAAGGCAATGGGCTGGGAACAGTATTTCTTCTGGAACCCGGTTGAGGTTCTGGTGACGGCGATTAAAGAATTCTGGGGAAATGTTCGGCTACACAGAGGTGGTATCATTGAAGGAACAGTGAAAGGATTCAAGTTTGTCCTTACCATCAAAAACATTTCTGAAGTTACTAGGTGTCCGTGTGAAGGCTTCGTCTTCTATTCAGAATGGGCTGACGCATTCCATGAGATTGAGAAGGTCAACAACGATCTGTTTGAAAACTACCAGCAGCTGAAAGAATCTGGTGTAACTCCTACTGCCAAGAATCTGAAAAGTCATTTCAGAGTTCTTCATAAGATTATCACCAAGAGCGTCCTGTTAAAGGCTGGCTCTAGTGATATTGTCAACTACGAGCAGAAATTCATCCTGAGACACTTCATGGCGGGCAACAAGGTGAACCTGCCAAGGTTAATCTACAATAACCTGGTCAATGCTCTTGTCAACTCAAGAAAAGGTGTTGCTGACAAGAAGAACACCTACAAGTTCATTCCGTATGGTATCTTGCTCACCAAAATGATGGACAAGAATCTGGTCATAAACAAGTGTGACTTTACGGATCAAGTAAAGGCAAAGTATTTTGGTGTCGATAACATTGTGATTCCCGACACTTTTGGAGTCAGCGACCTAGTAAGAATGAAATTGCTTCTCGGGTCCATGATGAAGAAAGTGAAAGTTGAGCAACAGGAAGAGGAAACGGAAAAGACAACCACCAGAAGCTCAAAGCCTGGTGAGAAAAGACACGCTGAGTCTCCTTCGAGAGAGACCAGAAGAACAAAACAGAAGGTGGCTCCTGCACCTACTGTTGAGGAACCAGAAGATGAGGACCTCGTTCCCATCAGTCAGGTTCTGAGGAAGAGGAGCAAACCAGAAGCTGAGAAGCCAGTCTCAGCATCCGGACTACAGAAGAAGGACATTCACATTCGCCTCCAAAGATCCGCCCCAGACAGAAGCTCAAAAGATCGGTCAGGCAATCTGAACCTGAACCAAAGGTACTGAATTCTCCTGATGAATCTGTATCTGTTGTTGCATCTGATACTATTCCTGCTCCACCACTATCCTTTGCTCAGCCATCACAACATCAAACCCTTACACAGAAAACCCCCATTATCCAACCATCATCCACTACACTCAATCTTAACCTACCCCAAATTTCCCCAAACACTTCACTCACTACATACATTTCCAAGCTTCATTCTCATCCATTTAACCTCCTTTTCAAAACACCTCCCATTAATCCATTCAAACCCCACTCACCAAAAGCCTATAAGATCACCAAAGCCACTCCCACCTTACTTACCCTTACCATAAAACCAACAGACGCTGGTGAAAAGAAAAATATCTCATACAAACCTCGGTTTGTAAAGTATGAGATATATAACAGCATCTACAACCGTCCCTCAACCTGGCATTTAAAAACCTTCACTTCTGGAGCTGCCAGATTGGAGATTGCCAATCCTATAAGTGCAACCCTCAAGGATGGAGATGACCTCGTCCAAATGTCCTTCAAAGGAAGGTTGAGAGCACCTCCAGGAAGCAGGGCAATTCCCTTCTCTGTCGATCTTCCTCTATCCCTTCCTCAGTCTGAACCACTCACATTGGAAGAATGTGGAAAGTGGATAACAGATGATGAAGTCGCCTTCATGGTACATTGCCTTGGCGAGAAAAGAATTGAAGTTATAAGGCAATATCGAGACCCATCATACATTTCATCAAGATAGTACCCGGATAGACAAAGGTGGCTACCTTGGTCTATTCCTGGGAAAAAGGAAGGAACCCGCCCAGGGAAGCAAATTTTCAAAGAAGATAGGGCTAAAGGAATATAAGAAGGAACCTACAAAGTACAATATTAAGGATTTCTCACGACTTCCTATTGCCAAGATTTACGAGGATCACGCCAAAAGGTTCTACGACTTCTTCAAGCAAGATGAATGGAGAAGCGGCTCCTCAAGCCGCCGCGATCTTTGAAAAGGCCACTATTCCATTGTTGGGAAAATCGGCAAAGTTAATGACATCAACTTGAACAAAGTATACTTGATGATGTGTTTAGATGCTCGATGAATCGGACCACTTGACTGCATGAAGATCAATAACCAATGGGCTGCTGTGACTAAACTCTTCGATATTGGGTTTACGTGGAGTCAATGGTCTGAATCGTGGGAAGCCAAAGCCCTACTACCACGCCTCGGCCCCCTCGTCCTTGAAGAATATGACAGGAAAATCGAGAAGAATTTACCTGGCAGAAAATGAAGCACTCTCCTTCACTTGTGAAGCTTTGAGTGTCTTTATCAGAAACTTATGGGGAGAAGACGCTGGAGATAGATTTGACTCTTACACAGCTGATGTTGTTCGTCATAGAGAAACCATCTTCATGATTTTGCTGTATCCAGAAGATGTCAAGCATCAGTGGGAGATTCAGACAGAATCTGAGCTAAGAAGACTCGGAAACTTCATCAAATGGGTTATACCAAATGATGGATTCTTCTTAAGAGCTCAAAAGAAGAAGGATTTGAGACTGGAGTTGTCCAACTGGGTGCTTGCAGAGCATCAGAAGATGAAGTCTGCATCTGTACCAAAAGCTGGACCTTCTACTTCTACTTCTGCAGTTGAGATGGTCACCATTCCAAGAGCAGAATTTGAAGAAATGAAGGCTACAAACTTGAAAGTTACTCAGCTGGAAACTGCACTGAAGCTACTCTACGAACGTCTCAATATCCCACCTCCACCTCTTCAAAACCCTTGAAATTTTTTTTTGTGTGTGATATAAAATATGTTTTATTTGGTTGATATATATATATATAACTGTTTTTGATCTTATTATCTGTCTCTTATTCAAATTTTTCTAAGCAGTATTTTGACTATGATGTGTTTTTACACTCTTTTTGTCTGATGACAAAAGGGGGAGTAAAAGAAAAGGTATGATGAACACGAAAGAAAGGTATATTGAACACGTGAGAATCCGATTCTCCACCATCCGATGTCCACTGTCCGATGGATATAGTATCATGCATATCATTTCATACATAGCATTTTTTGTGCGCTAATATTCATTGATCAAGTGCTATGATAATGTTTAATAAATTTTCGGAACAATGAAATATATTTGATTAAATCAATCTATTTGGTATATAATCAGCATCCGATCTCACTTTATTAAATACATGCTCTGATATATTTACTGATTTTTCGTAATCACTTAGATGAATTTGATTACCAAAAATTGCCTTAAAACCTGAATTGTTCATATAAATCCAAACTGTTAAATTCAGGGGGAGACCCTTAATGTCTTTTTGAAAATAAATTGTTCATCAACCTTAGATATTTGTCATCATCAAAAAGGGGGAGATTGTTGGAACCTAAACGATTGAGATGTTTAGACCCTCATTAATTTTGATGATAACAAAATATTCACAAGAGAACAATTTATGTTCTAACATTTTTTGAAGTGTGCAGATACTAATAATATGTATTTTCTAAGCCACTCAAGCAAGAAGAAAGTAATTCTCAAGAGAAGGATTCATTCTATTTGTCAACATCCGGCTCATCCTAGTGAGCGTCTGGAAATTCCTCTTTATACACTATGCTTATCAAATTGCTACAAGCGTCCGAACTTCCAACTTTGAACGAGCGTCCGAACTTCCAACTCTGAGCGAGCGTCTGAACCTCACTTCAAATCACGTGTTAGTCACGTTGTTGCTCTACCTCTCAGAAGTCTTTGGAACGGATCTCAAAATTGATCTTGAGCGCTAAAATCGGTGTACGAGATATCAAAGTTGAAATCTTTAACTACAAGACAAAAATCGTACAAGCAAGAAAAACGGTAACATGGACTACTGGGACATTCTCTGCAAAGCAAGAAAGAAACAGCATTTTGAATTTACTCTAGTCAATGATAAGGAGCCATTTTTACCTCAACGGTCATATCCTTGGATCTCCTATATATACCTCATGGTGTCCATTGAAGAGAGGAAGAGAGAACATTCTGTGAGCAACCAAGTCTCGTGCTAAGTCCTTGGACTACTGAACTGAATTCAGCGTCCGACCCTTTCTTTAAGAAAGTTTTTCTTTAGTTGAGCTTAATCTTTTATCCTCTTTGTGAGAGTTATTTTCAATTGTATTTCAACTCACTTGTATAAGTTTGTTTTGGCCTAGTTTGGGCTGTATCCTCAAAGGCTCGATCAGATGCGAGTCGTTTTGAGAAGTTGAGAGTATTGTCAAGTTGTGACAGTAAAATACTCTTGAGGAAATTGTAATCAGACTGATTATAGTGGAAAATCCTTCAGGGACGAAGGGACTAGACGTAGCTACCAGTTTGGTAGTGAACTAGTATAAATTTCTGTGTCTCCTGCTTTACTGCTTTCAATTCATTTCTATCTTGTTGTGTTAAAAACAAGTTTTCACAAACTGATTTTCAGCGTCTGGTTTATTTTCACCATCCGATTATCAAACAGTTTTGAGAAACTTTTATTCTAAGTGTTTTTAACATAAAGTTTGCGAAAAGTTTTGAACACAATTCAACCCCCCTTCTTGTGTTCACATTCACATTGTTGACCCCACATGGGTAATTGTATATGCGCTAATTACAATGAGGATTGCATGACAGAATATTCTAATTACCTCATGACACATCACTGAATAAGACAAAAATGTTAAATGCACTCCCTAGTGTTACTAATGACACCTAGAGGGATTTACAAAAGGAAAAGGCAAGGAATTAAACATAGGCTTAAATCAACTGATCACCACTCAGAGATTATTGTTACAGTAAGCTATTACTATGACATTTTAGTCTCTGTAAAAAATTTTGTTTGTTTTTAGTACCTAAAATATAGGAAATTTTTTTTTTGTCCTTGTTGTTTTGGTTTTAGTCCCTATAATTCTTATTCATGTTGGTTTTAGTACGTATAATATGTAGGCCATATTGATTTTATTCCCTGACATACGGACCATATAAGGACTAATTCAAACATAAACAAATATTACAAGACTAAAACAAAACAAGAAGGACCAGAAGCAAATTTTTTTGATGTTTCAGGTATTAAAAACAAACAAAGTTTTTACCGATACTGAATTGCAGGGATGAAAAAGATATTTAAGCCTCCTGAAAATGTTGAGATGTAGAAGCTAATTTCAATTTTTCTTTTTCCATTAGTACTTGTTGAAGGTTTCACTAGTGCGAAATACACATAAAAAATAGACTTATAACGCTGGTTTTGGATATAACTGGTGTACTAAGTGACGCGGTGGTATTTTTGAAAATAACGCAAAAAAACTTAAAACTTATAACGCCGGTTTTCCCGAAAAACTGAGATTAAAAGTACGTAAAAAAAATTTAAAACCTTTAACGCCGTTTTTTACGTTTAACCGCGATTAAAACCTAAAAGTCCAAAAACCTATAACGTCGGTTTAACTTACAACCGCGATTAAAACAAAAAATATAAAACCTATAACTCCGATTATATTGTAAAACCGCGATTAAAACTTAAACATTAATTTCCCTCTAAAACCTATAACACCAACCCTCGTCATTCTCCTCTGATATTTGCACTGCGAACTCTCCTCTCCATCTGTATCGTCCACTCTCCTCGCGCCGTCCACTCTCCTCACACCGGCCCTCTCCCTCTGCGCCGTCCCTCTCCCTACGGACTCTCCTCGCGGACTGGCAATCGGCAAGTAAGCAACTCTCTTCGCCGTTCACTCTCCTCTGCGACGCCATCTCTTCTACTTCTTCCCTCTGTAAGTTTTTTCTTCTCTCTCTCTCTTTTTTGGGCACATTTTTAGAGTCCCAAAAATTGGGACTAAAATCGGTTTTTAGCAAATTTGCATCTCTAATAGTTCTACTCTATTTTTCTGCCAACATTTTTATGCAGTTCTTTATTTTGGTGTGAATAGAAGGATATATTTACTTGCAAGTGTTTTCCCCCCGAAGTTCTTTATTTTGGTCGCATTGGCTTTGCATTAGATGAATGAACTATTGTGAGATACCTTTGGTTGAGCTTATAGGGCTAACTGCTGCTACTGCACCTAAGGATTTTTTTATCTTTTTTTCCATTTTGTGTTTTTGTTTGAAAGGTGATGTTCTTTATTTTGCTGTTAATGTTCTATCTCATAGTCATGCTTTTAGTGTTAAGTTATGATTTTTCAGATTTCCTGATTTTGTTTTGGTTTGTAAATGAATTTTCAGGGACGAAATTTTTTTAAGGAAGGTGGCAATGTAACATCCCAATTTTTGTGAAAATTATTTTACAGTTCTGACTACTTGGAAATAAATCATAGAGATTGATCACCTTGATAATTTATGAAAAGTACAAAGAGCTACTACATTTGTTGTAAACAATTTACTGTTTTAGTAATTAATTCAGATTAAAAGACAGTGTAGACATATACTGTTTTTAATATGAATTAATCTTGAAAAATGTGAAAAATTGTTATTTGATTAAAGAAAATTATTTTATTGAATGAGAAATAATTTTCAGGATTTAATAAGTATTTTTAAGTCACAGTTTAAATTTTTGACGTTGAGCTATTTTATTAATTGTTGGTTTTACGTCGTATTTAAGGTGACTTTTATTTTAATAATTTTGTATTGATGATTTTACTGTTTGAATAATATTTAGTTGATAAGAGAAATTGAAATTAGTGATCCTCACTAATTTACAATTTTTATTACGCTGCGAGAATTCTATTGAATTCTGCCGTAACTAGGCTATTGGGCGAGTTTCTAACTGAAACATGCCCAAACGTGATCCAAATTTTATAAAATTTGAGATCTTAGCATTTTCCAATATTTTTGATTTATTGGAAATTTTTTATGGGAATTTTAAGCATCAGAAAAATATAGGGTGTTTTCTACGCACAGAACTGCATTACGGTCGCGTTTTAGCTCGTAAATCGAGAAAGAGACATTCATAGAAATACTTCTAATATTTTTAGGGACATTTTGGTTGATTAATAATTTTTTATTATGGAATAATTTATTAGATTTAATTTTGGAGTTTTTGGTAGAAAAACCCTAATATGCGCGTAACGCCGCGCACCCGATTGAGCGAGAACGCAACGAAACGAAATATCTAGATATTTTGGGGCAAGTAGCATTTGAGATAAGGGCTATGGGAGCTGAACATAATCCTTTAGAACCTTCCTTGACAAGTGTTGCAAGATGATTGGTTAAGTTGTAATTGTAGTTTGTTAGTTTAGTTAGTTTGTAACTAGTTTGGTTAGTTTTCAACTAAATGAACAAATTTATTCCATCCATGTCCTAGCTGAAATTTCGTGGCTCTCCTTCCTCAAATGACCAGCCCATCTCATTTCTCCATTGTTGGAGAACTTGAGAAAAATTTGAAAGTGAAAGTGTGGGTTTTGAAGGATTTTGGTGATAAAGCTTCCACCTTTGCTTCCTTCCTTCTCAATCCTTGTTCAATCATCACCTAATCTGTTGGTAATCTCCAAGAACCTTCCCTCGTCTCTCTTGAGTTCCATGTTATGGGTTTTGAAGGTTTTAGGAGTTATTTTTTAGTTATAGTGCTTGTTTTGGCTAGTAATGCATGATTAGCTTCATAATCCCTTTGTTTTCTTCCATGTCTTAGCTTGTTCTTGATTTTTAAAACTTGGAAAACCCTAACCTTGCTCTGGCCGAAACCATAGGGGCTGTTCAAGGGCTTGTTCTTGGCTTGATTTTGTTGTTTTAGAGTTAGATCTTTGAGGGTTTTGGTTTAGTATGCTTAAACTAGTCATATATGCATGTTTTACAAAGTTTTGAAAAAAATAAATTTGATGTGAAATAGGGGCTGGAAACCGTGGCTGATTTATAAGTATTTGGGGATGTTTTAATTTGTTTTTAAAGTGTGTTAAGTGTTGAAGAAGTTGGATTTTGATTAGGACTTTATATCTATAAGGATTTGTAAGTTTAAAGCTTTGAAAAATTGTTTGAAACAAAATGAATTAGGGGGCTGTTTTGTGAGTCTCAAAACAGTGGTTTAAGAACTAATTTTGAGGATGTTCTAGCTTGGTTTTAATTGTATTAAAGTGGTAATGAATTTTGATTTTGGTAAGATGTTTGGATGTACTAAAGTTTGTATGATTTAGGAGTTAAAGATTTGAAAAATTGGAATTGTTTTTGAACCCTAGAAACCGTGGCCTCTAAGGGAGTTTTGTAACTTGTTCTTGACTTGTTTTATGCTTAAAAATAGTTGTAAAAGTGGTTGATGATTTGATTTAGCAAAGCTTTTCAAAGAAGTATAATTTTGGGAAAATATTTGGGTTATGTTTCAAGAATTGTTTTGAACTTGTAATGAAGTTGTTTCTAAAATTTTGTGACATGTTTTAGTGTTTCAAAAAGTGATTCAAAGTTGGCAAACCACTATTCATTTGGTAAAAACACTATTCCAATTGGTAAATTTTGGTTTAGGTATTTTCTAAGTGTGTAGAGTTGGTAAAAGTTTGAAAACTTGCATGACTTGAACTTGTATCATGTTATATGACTAGATGTGAACCATATGGGATTAAGTGAGTAATTCTTAGGCCTTTTAGGGACCTAAAACCATGGCTGTCCTAGGGGTCTAGGATTTGTATTTTTGGGATCTAATTGTATCAAGTTTGTGTTGTTAAGGTTCGTGCTTAAGGTACGCGCGAGGTGCAACTTGACGATAGTTTTGAATTACCTAGCGTTGATTGTTAAAGCGCCTAAGGTAAGGGAAATTCTTACATAATGAGTTTAAGTTTTTTGCTTTGTGTGTGGCTTGATTGTTTGACTTATTGCGTGATAGTACTTGTAGTACTACTGTATGCTGTTTTAAAATGTTGTAGCATGTTGTAGCATGATAAATTGTTATATGCTGTCTGAAATGTTGTGGCATGTTCTTGGCCCTACGTAGAATTATGAATTGTATTGTTTTCCTTGAATCATGTTGGATTCAATTGGAACTTGGTATTGATTTATAATATGAAAAATATTATTGATTAGTTAAAACATTACTCGGGCGCTCTCTACGGTGAGCATGGCATATTGAAGAAGTTGTTTGGATGTGTACTGACCATTGAGCATAGACACTCGGAGCGTTTGATTTGTCTTAAAGACTTCAAAAGACGAGTTTTCATGTCACTCGGAGCGTTTGATTTGTCTTAAAGACTTTAAAAGATGAGTTGACACTGCATTGCCTAATGTGTGGCAAGCCTAACTTGAGGCAAGCCTAATGTGTGGCTATATTGTTCGGATGTTGGCAAAATTCCTCGTCATACTGCTGACCTATTAAGGCTGCAGGTGTATACACAAACTAGTCATACTGCATTGACATGTATAGCTAACCACATTTATGATATGTGATGACTTGATCGTTGATCTGTTGATAGAATTGTTGTTCACATGCAATTATTTGATATTGTGGTGACTTGATTGTTGATCTGCTGGTTGAGTTGTTTGCTCACATGCAATGCTTGATATACCATGATGATATGTGCGGTCTATTAAGTATGTATATGTATATAAAAGCATGTTGTTGTATTATATATGTATACATTGTTTGCATGCGACATAGCCTATGATAAACTCGTGGACAAAGAATTTACCCTTGCACTGTTGTTGGATTGGATATCCCTATGGATGTCACTTCCAGATGGAGCTCCATTGCTGCTGCAGTTTCGTCTTTCCAGGAGCGTTGAAGATTAAACTAGTGGATGAAGATTCCTCTGAATGTTTCGTGTTTTGATCTTGTTGAACTGTTTCTCAGTAAGAGTTATAGTTGTTGGCCAACTTAGCTTAGGGTTTTGTCTTTGTTGTTTTCTAATTACTCTATTGGAAAAACCTCGCCTCAGTGCGAAATGATTATGTTATGTTTTATGTTATATGAAGTATTATTTTGTGATGCGTTATACTCTGACATTTGCAAAAGAATGATTTTGCATTATTTAGAAAATTATAGTACTCTTTATGTCTCATTTTTGAAAAGGGTTTTCAAAAGGGAAGAAAAAAAAATTACTCCTATTTTCCATTGCAAAATACATAAGAGTACTTTCTAACTGAAAGCATACAAGCACCAAATGTTTTCAGCATTAGCTTAGGTTGCACAGTAGCGCTCTAGAAACGAGGTGTTACATTCGACGCCGTTTTTTTTTTGGTATACTCTAGACTCAAGGATTAGAGTGTAATTAGGAGAGAAGAGGGATTAGATGTTTAGACTTGTGATTGGATTAGAATCTCACTTTAAGTGTCTAGGTGTCAAACTTTTAGTGATTAATTAGGTACTTCTTAATCTTATGATCTCTTACACCTTCTTTCTTTTAATCATAACCTTTAAAATCATGACTCATGGTGCATTAGCATTCATTTAAAAGCACCCAATTCCCACCCAAATCCCACTTCCTTTCCATTTTCTTTCTCCCAGCGTGACCTCCCTCCTTTCATAGACCATGGCGGATCATTTCTCACTTAAATCCACCCAATACCTCCCCAAATCACTACTCTCTCCTTTTCCTCTCATCAGGCGTGACCCCCCATCCCTCATTTCACACTCCATTTCTTTTTCATTTCCTTGCTCTTGAGAAAGAAACACAAGACCACTTCCATGGCACCCTACATTCTTCATCTCTTTTGCTTGTTTTCATCTCCAAACCTCAAACCAAATTGTTCCTAGCTTCTTCTTCTTCTTGCTATCATCCATGTCATCTTGTAAACAAGCTTGGAACCAAAATTTCTTCCCCCATTTTCACCCCTTAGGCCGTGAGCTTCAAATAGGAGCTAGGAGGTAGTTTCTCTTGTTCATTTCTTGTTTTGTGTTTGATTTAATACTTGATCATGATCATGGAAGAAATGAACACCTAAATCCCCAATTTCTTTGAACCCTAGGGTGCAAGACCTAAGGGAAAAGGGGTTATGTGATTTTCCATATGAATCATCCAATTGATTTGTGGGTTTTGCTTAGTATTAATTATTATTGTTGTTGTAATTGTCAATTTTTAATTTGAATCAAAGATTGGAAGGATTTTTATGAAACCCTTGTTTCGGGAAATTGAATTAGGCTTGGATTGGTATTGGATTTGAATTAGGCTTTGTTTTGGGAAATTGTTTGTTGTTTTGTGAAAGAGTAGATATATGAAATGGTGTTGTTTAGTTAGTTTGAAGTTTTGCAAAAAAAAAATTGGAAAATGAAGTGTTGGCTATGAGCTCCCTAGAGCTTGAGGGAAAAATATTTTTCTGTTTTTAGCAATATATTAGTTGTATGGTATTGTGTTTAAGTTTTGGAAATTATGGAAATGGTTTGATTGAAATTGAAGTTGTTTTAAAGCTTTGAGGCAATGAAGCACTTAGGTGAATGGGATTCTTTGTAATCCTAAAAGCCAAGTGGAGCCTAATTAAAGATTTTATTAAGCTTGGTATGAAAAGTATTGAATCTTAGTGTGTTTAAGAATTTTTCTAGTATTGGAAAGTTTTTAGAAAAGAATTTTTATTGAATTTGAAGTGGTTTGGAAAATGTAAGGCTATGATACATTAAGGTGCAAAGGGATTCTATGATCTTATGACCTAGTGGAGCCTTGAATCCAATATTGTGGCTAATGGGAATGAATTCTTGGTCATGGTTCCATGTTTCAAGTTTAAAGAAAATGTGTTTTAGTTTTAAATTGCTTGTTGTGTCTTCTTTACTTAGGATTTAGTTCTAAGTAAGTACTTGTGGGTTATTAAAAATATTTTTGGGGTTGAGCACTTAGGAATTAGAAGTGGATCTATACCCAGGATTTCTTTTTGGTTGAGATAGGAATGTACTATATTTATTATGTGTTGTTAGGATCCTTGAGGACTGTTCGTGCAGATTAGGATTGCGACGTGTTTAACACGTGAGCTGTGGACTATCGGTAAGGGCTTCTTCTAGACAAGACTAGGACTTTAAATTTTATTCTGTATATCGGAGAAGTCTGAGAACCTCAGGATTCGAAGTGAGGGTCTCGTACCCCTTCGGTTTTATTGTTTTAAGCTTATTAATGGATTATCTCGTGGGCTTGGCTAAAAGTGGTTGGTATTCTGACTCCGACCCCCCACACTTGTTTGTTACCTCTTTATTAGCTCCACCGAGTTTCAAAGAGACGAAATACAATATTGCTCATGTGACGGATTGTTGTGAATATGTGATGATTGGATTGTCAAATTTGCTACATGGTGTGTTATCAAATTTGTATTGCCGTGATCTTGACTGTGATAATGTAATGTGGTGCATGTTTGCTTAAATCGCAATTGAGATACATGATGTGGATTGTTATTGGATAATTGATGTTTATTGATTATGCCATGAGTGAAAATATCAAATGTGGTGATATGTTCATTGGGGGTGGTGAAGGCATCATTGTGTCGTGTCTTGTGATAATGTCGACCTGTCTATCCTGGGTAGTGAAAATGCCCATGGCCAAATGAATTCAGGATGTTTCATCGTTAAATTTTACCATCGCAGGGGAAAGTGCCGGTCTAGTACGTACAACCCAATATGACCTTAGCGTATGGATTCCGGAATTAAAACTACACTGGCATTTAGTTGTATCAATAGGATCTCGGATGCATCCTAATTGATTGTTCTATTGCTATTGATATGGTTGTTATATGCATGGGAGATTTGAGGCTTCATATTATATTGTGCCTGTATAATATAAATGGCTGTCGTATCTGCTGTTCTGTGCTACGTGTTCTATTTTAAGAAGTTGACCCTTGCCTGTGGTTCTTTTAATAAATGAATGTAACCCAGATGACGAAGCAAGCGGAGTATTCGGGATTGCTGATCGGAGTAGCGAAGGATAGCCTGTCTGCCTTTCTACTTGTGTCTTTGTTGCAACTTACTAGAGGACTAGTAAACGTTGTAGTGCTCCGACCAACTATAGAGTGTGTACTGTTGGATTTCAACATTGTAACAAGTGTATTTTCAGTTTGCAAAACTTGGGGTGTAATATGTGTAATGCTTGAATAAATTATGAGTATGAGTCCTGTGGTTTTATTTTGGTGTCCTCATTTATTTACCGTCATGTTTCTAAAATCGCTGTCATACTCTGACCGCTCTTTTAAAGAAGTTTTTTTAAAAAAAAAATAGAACCACATTTTTAGAAACCGTTCAAGCAGAGTATCTTGCCCTTTAGAAATATGTTAAAGTCCATAAGAAATATTAGTTTAGTAGCACTCCGGGAACGAGGTGTTACAAAATGAGTGTGTTAAGAGCCGAATGGAAGAAGAGTTTCTGGTTCATTTGAATTATATTTTTTAACTTGGTCGTGCTAATATAATTTTTTTTCTTATTTTAATTTGTGGTGTGTTAAATTATTTGTAACAGAAAAAAAAGAGAAAATGCAAAGACAAATTCTGCAAAAAATATCTACCCCCACCTATTGTCTCGTGGGGGTTATGATAAACATGAGAAGGATGTAATAGTACACAGAACGAAAGCCTTGCAGGAAGAGGCTGGAGATGAAGCCTTGGAACCCCCTCCAAAACTAGACCGGTATGAGCTATGGACTATGGCTCGAACAAAACCATCAGGATCTTATACATTTGATGTTGTGGCATCAGTTGTTTCTAAAATTGTAAGTGTATCTACCTTATTCAATATTATGTGATTTGTAACCAATTTAGGTCGACTGATCAAAGACCTTTGTGATTGAATTTGGTTGTAGGAGTCATTGGTTGAAGAGGAGTCTCAGGGTACTTTTATTCCAACTGGGCGTCAAGATATCTTGACTACTGCCATTGGAACACCCAAGCACCCTGGTCGTGTCTACATTGCTAGTCGAGGTGTGAGCTTTAAAAAATTCGTCGGAGGAACTTCACGCAGTCAGTCAAAGCAAATGGACATGGATGCCATGAGACATCAGATCATGCAGGAGGTTAGTCAAATGTTTGAAACTAGGTTTGAAGCTTACAAATCTCAGGTCAGGTCACATGTGGAAGCCTAATTAAGTCAGAAGTTAGTGCCATCTCCGAAAGATAATGTGTGTGTCAGCGCCAAGGGTAGTTGTCCACCAGAAAGTGTGGAGGATCCTAAAGAAGACATTTTAAAATACATTGGTCACATGGGTTTTGATCTTCCGGATGGAAATGTTGGGATTGCCTTGGAGCATGATGATCTTCTAATTTTTTACATTTCGCAAAGGACTTAATGGACCTGTCGCTCGGTGATGAGTTTTGGCTTGCCAATCAACACTTGCAATTATGGTCCACGTAAGTATTAATTAACATATTTGTACATTTTTATTAATTATATATAATTAACATTATTTTGTTTCCACACCTAGGTATCTGCATCGTATCTATATTCAGAACAACATCAGTGATGTATATGGATTATTGGATCCAACGTTGATGGTTGTCAAGCCCAGCCCAAAAGAGTCTAATGCATATGTTCAAACTTACATACAAAATAAGCTAATTCACCAGGACAAAGATGTTTTCTTAGGACCGTATTGGCACAAGTGAGTACATTTTTATTCAATATTGTCTGATCAAATTCATAGCATACGCTTGTCTCTCTGTGCTTCTGATACACCTTTATTGTTTTTACCTAGTAAACATTGGCAGTTGATTGTCATTTGTCCTAAGCATAATCTCATAGTCTGGATATGCTCACTTCATCAAAAGCCAAACCTACAGATTAAGCATGTACTTGAGGGATAAACTTTTAATTTATTTGTCACACTTGTGATGTTATATATATATTTTTTTCTTATATCTATAACTTATATTATTTTATCAGAGTTATGATGACATATAATAAAGAGAATGGTCTGGGAGAAGGAAAGAAGCCTAAATGGAACTTTCTCGCGGTAAGTAGTTTGTCTTTATATAATATTTACATATTCAAAGCCGTATTAGTTATGTGTATATATAATTTGTACTAATTTATATTGTCATTTGTAGGGGCCTTGCCAAGACATCTCATGGGCGTGTGGCTACTATGACATGAAGACTATGTTGTCCATTGTCACGATGAGGATTACCTCTGGATGGGATTTGGTAATAAAGTATTTCATAACTTGTTAATCGATCTTTTTGATACCTTACAATATTTGTAGTTAGTTAATTAAATATGTTTTGAATTGAACTTGTAGTTATTCGATGGCCGTAGCACAAACCCATACACTGATGAAGAAATTGTCGAGATTCGAAAAACTTGGGCACGCTTTTTTGTGACTAAGATTGAGGAGCAAAATCTAAACCTAGAACCACCAAGACGATGAGCAAGAAAAGCAACACAACAAAAATGGCATGGTTTCTTTTCATTGCATTGTTGAGTTTAATTGCCTTCAACTTTTCTTGGATGCCATGACTTTTAGGAGTTCTATCTGATTAATTATGTTATGTATAGAATGGATAGGTTGTTGTGGGATTATTAGAGTGTTTGTTGTGATTTATATATTTTGTCTAGCAGTGGAGTTTGTGGAATGGAACTTTTGTGATGGTTTATATATTTTGTTTGGCAGTGGTGGTGTGGTACGTTCTGCTGCTGTTTGTATGTGGGTAACGAAATTAAAAAAAAAATATTTAAAAAAAAACTTTTCACACTGGTTTTCACTAATATCGGCGTTAAAACAGAATTTAAAATAAATAAATAAATAAAGAATACATATAACGCCGGTTTTTACTAAAACCGCTATTAAAAATGACTTATAATCGTGGTTTTTAACAAAACCGCGATTAAAAGTCACTTTTAATAGCGGTTTTCAAAAAACCACGATTATAAGTAACATTTAATCGTGGTTTTACAAATAACCACGATTATAAGTCATTTTTTCATTTTTTCAAAAAAAATTTATTCCTTTTAACGTCGAGTTTTAACGCCGGTTTTAAGAAAAACCGCGATTAAAAGCGAACTGGCATTAAATGTTCACACTTACAACGTCGATAGAATACACGCCGGATTGAAAACCGACGTAAAAAGTCTTATAAAACCGCGATTATAGGTGTTTTTTGCACTAGTGTTTTTTCCAAACTTACTCTATGCTTTGTAATAGGCATACATCAATATTAAGTACTTATACCACACATCAAATCTAATATGCACAAACATATACCATCTACCTTTAATAATCATTTGTATGTTATGTACTGTTGGATATTCAACTTCTTTATGTTATCAACCAACAATGAAGCCATAGTTTTTCTGCTCAAAATCTCTAGGTAATATAGCATGGGAATGTCTATGTGATATGGCTTATTGACATTGTAGTCTTATAACGTGTGTATGTGTGTCAATATATATGTACTGGTAGAACTGAAAGATAACAATATAATTATGCTTGTGTAAATCTTTATAGAACCATCATAGAAAACATTCACCCCTTGTGTTTGTGTAAAGTATAAATATGCAAACGCTCTTTTCTTGCAGAATATTAATGCCCATAAGGTGGGAAATATTCCTTTTGATTATTATGGTTTCCTATTGTCAATTTTTACGAGAGAAACAATGTGTTTGTGTGAAAAAAATAATAAATAAAAATGTTTGCACTTCAATAGCGAAGTTTTACAAGAAAACCTTCTCATCATTAATGCCTATCAAAAATGTCCATGCCAAGTCAACATCTTCACCAAAAGAGATCAACGACGTGATATTTGAATCTGATTGTAAAATTGTAGTGGATGCCATAAATAGTCCAGCTATTTTAGAATCTGGGTTAGGGGGGTTATCTCCCAGTGCAAGAATATTTTGTCAGTCCATAATGGCTTTAGGATAGCCTTTGTTCGGAGACAAGCTAATAAGGTTGCTCATTGCTTAGCTAGAGCATCCATATTGCAAGCTAGTCCCCACTTCTACCATAGTGTTCCTTTGTCTCTTGTTCACACTACAAGAAATTTGACATATACCTACGGACACCTCTAGTGATGGTCGTTGAAACTGTAGGTATAGGCGTCATTTACCTACAAACTTGTAATAAACCGTGGGTATAGATATCATATCCCTTTAGACGTCCAAATTTATTGGTATTTGTATTAGTGACGAATTTGAATCCGTGGGTATAGACATACTATAGCTACGAAAATTTTAATTCGTAGCTATATGTTTTAGTGATGGGTTCAAATACCATGGGTATAGATTATATATACCTACAGATTATGGTTTTGTCACTATATTGTTTAATGATAGATGCATACCCGTAGGTATAGACATACTAATAGCTACGAAAATTTTAGTCCGTAGCTATATGTTTTAGTGATAGGTTCAAATACCATGGGTATAGGTTTTGTCACTATATTGTTAATGATAGATGCATACCTGTTGGTATAGATTTCATAGAATCATTACCATTTATCAAACTTTTTTTTTTCGAAAAGTTAAATAAATAATTTTAAAAATTTTAATATTAAAAAAACACTAATATTCAGAAATATTTTTGCAAGAGTTATACAAACCTCTTCAAATAAATAAATTATAAAATAAAATAGTGGGATTTTTGCAACCCGCCTTGTAAATTAAAGAGGTTTCGTTAGCCCTCCTAAATTATTTATTTAACTAATAAAATTTTTTCTTTCCCTCCAAAACTAGTCTCAAGAATCCCTCCCAAATCCTTATTATTCATTAGTCCCAAACCCTATCGGCTTGTTCCCAAATTCTCTCGGCTTCAAACCCTTTCCCCTTACCTAGAGGAGAGAGCACGCTAGGTTTGTAAAGCTGCTATTTTCAACCATCCTCATTAGCTCTTTGCTTTGTATTCTTTTTTTATATTATCTTCTAATACCTGTTTGCAAGTACTTTTACAAACACGATCAGTTAGCTTTGCATTCTTTTACCTGTTTTTTCTTTTTGGATTTATCGATACTTCTTGACTCTGCAGCGAATTGAAGCCACCAACATCTTTGGCTTTATGCGGAGAAACCAGCCATGAAGAGGTGCGTAACCAATATCCTACTTTAATTTTAATTGATTAGGATTATCTTGTCCCTTCTAAAATAAGTAAAATAATTTTAATGATATGAATTAGACTGAAATTGAAAATTCATAGTGACATTAAGAGCCACAAGAATCTCTTTTGCGACAAATGTCAAACCCCTGATTGACATGGGTGGACCTTATTGTCTGTTGTTGAATGCTTTCAATTGAATCCAAAATTTGGATTTTTTTTTCCTTTTATTAGCTTCTGTGGGTTTTGCTGTTGATGCCAACGAAATATGGTGTGTGGCTTCCTTTGTTTTTGTTACGGACCGGTCTCCGAGCCGAGTTCCCGTCTACCCACCAAACCAAGCCAATCCGGCCCCTATCCGACCTGCTCCGAACTTGACGAGCTGCGTCCGACCCGGGACACGCCAAACCCGCCCTCCGGGTATAATCGCCCCAGGGTTAGCACCGAGCAGGTCAGGGGCGAGCCGACCGGTGACTCTCGAACCTTCTGAAAGAGGATGCGCCTGGAGACGACGCTTGGAGCCATTGCCATTCCGAAGATTGAGGAGCACATAGCCAGTACGTGATGAACTTGGCAGGTGTGAGATATTAGGAAGGGATGAGCTGATCCCTGAAGCTTGGGGAAGGAGTTACCATGCGCAGAATCCGGATCGTTGATTATCCTCCCTATACGAGACTCCACTATATAAAGGGGACTTGACCCCCCAGGTTAGCATACTCTCTACACACTCTGAAACCCTAAACACTTAACTCACCTTCTCTTCTCCAAAAGCCCTATCTGACTTAGGCATCAGAGTGCCTTTTGCAGGTACCCCCCAGCCGTACCAGAGGAGAGAGGACGCTGCTCCGAGGAGAAGGAGAGCCTTGACATTTTGTGCATTAACATTGGCGCCCACCATGGGGCCCGGTAAAACTAGCTTGGGCCTCAAGGATACCACCGAGCAAGGATGGTACACACTAGAAGCACGGCGAATCACAAGTCACCGCCGCCAAGCCACAACTCAGTCAGTCAGGATGAACGCCCGCCTCCAGACCCGGTCATGGAACTTCTTAGGGCTGAGAACGAAGAATTAAGACGCAAGATTGAGGAGGCTCTTGATCGTGAGAAGGAGAGCCTTGCCATTTTGTGCATTAACATTGGCACCCACCATGGGGCCCGGTAAAACTAGCCTGGGCCTCAAGGATACCACCGAGCAAGGATGGTACACACTAGAAGCACGGTGAATCACAAGTCACCGCCGCCAAGCCACAACTCAGTCAGTCAGGATGAACGCCCGCCTCCAGACCCGGTCGTGGAACTTCTTAGGGCTGAGAACGAAGAATTAAGACGCAAGATTGAGGAGGCTCTTGATCGTGAGAGGAGGATGGGCCGCGAAATGCCTTCCAGAACGCGCCAGGAGACAAGGCGCGATGATGAGGTAGACTCATCGAGAACGGATCGGTCGAGCCGAACAGAAAGCCCCAAGCGCCGGTGCGCCCACCACCACAAAGACTGACCCTCGGAGGTCGGGCTAACATTACTCCCCTTCAGCGAGGAGATCATGTCCGATCCAATCCCCAAGCATTTCCAAATCCCCAACATGGACGCTTACGAGGGTAAAACCGACCCCGAGGAACACCTCATCGTGTTTAATGGTCGGATGTTGCTAGTGGGGGCCACGAAAGGTTTAAAATGTAGAACTTTCCCATGCACCTTGAAGAGATCCGCCATGATGTGGTTTTCCAACCTCCCCCAGCATTCGATACGTTCCTTTAGCCAGCTCGCCGAGCAGTTCGTGGCAAGGTTCACCACGAGCCGAGCATTCAGGAAAAATTCAACATGCCTGGTCGGGCTCAAGCAGAGATCGGACGAGACCCTCAAGTCATTCATAGAGCATTTCAACAACGAAACGACCCAAGTCAGGAACCTCAGCTCCGACGTAGCGCTCCACGCCATAGTGTCAGCACTAAAGCCTGGACCTTTCTCGGACTCCCTCGCTCGCCGCCCCGCCGAGTCCCTGAACGAGTTGAGACGACGTGCTGTGGGATACATCAACATGGAGGAAGTCGCCGCCGCCAAAAAGGAGACTCAAGGTCGACAAGACAAAAGCAGAGAACCAACCAGAGACCAAACAGACAGAAGGAACGACCGCTGGGGACGGCAGGACTATAGAGGACAGTTCACCCCCTTGACAGTAGGAAGGGACCGAGTGCTGAAGGAAGCCTACACAGATAACCTCATTACCCTGCCTCCTCGGAGAGATTCCCAGCCGGACGCGGACCGCCAAAGGTACTGCGAGTACCACCGAGTCTACGGACACACCACCAACGAATGTCAGGCACTAAAAGTAAAAATCGAGAAGCTCATACAGGCTGGACATCTGACAAAATACGTGGACAAAGGGTCGGTAGTAACCCCTAAGGGAAGTAACGGAAACCGCAGGAGATCCCGTACGCCCGAGCGCAGGCGCGACAGATTGCCGGCCCGAGGAGGGAGAGAGAGGCGGTCACCTACTCGGCAACGCAGGCAAGGGCACGACAGAGGTACTCCTTCACTTAACTTGATTGCAGGTGGTTTTGCAGGCGGAGGCGAGTCGAGCAGCAGCCGAAGAAGACACTTGAGGTCCGTCAATAGCTCGAGCTCGACGACCGCTCCTCCCGCTGTCCTGCCGACTATTTCCTTTTCAGAAAAGGATTACCAAGGGATAGATCGACACCAAGACGACCCCATGGTAATCACTGTTCACATCGTTGGGTTCAACGTCAGGAGAGTGCTTATCGACCAAGGTAGCTCGACAGACATCATCTACAAGGAAGCCTTTGATCGGCTTAAGCTACCAAACTCTATAATCAGACCCTATCGAGGTACGTTGGTCGGTTTTTCAGGTGCTAAGCCCGTGTGACAGGGTACTTTGATGTCCTGATCACCTTCAAAGCAGACATAAGAGTCAAAACAATCGAGGCGTACCTACTGGTAGTAGAGGCTGAGTCGGTCGCTGACACTGCCTACAATATGATAATCGGAAGAACCGTATGAGATCATCCTCTCTCAATGTCGCAGAACACAAATCTTTAAAGAATTGGCTGAGTTCAGTCAGTGGATTTAAAACATTTGACGGCAAGGAACTAAATGCAATAGGAAGTAAACACTCCATGAATACATGACAATCATGGCTTTTCATCCCAATCATGGTTCCTTTGTTCACATCGGCACATCTTGCCAAATTAGAAGAATAACCATCTGGCATCCGAAGTTCTTTTATCCACCGACAGACTGACTTGGCTTCCTCAGCAGTTAAAGAGTAACAGGCTTTGGGTTTCAGGGTCTTCCCATCCGACCGATTCGTCAAATGTAAGTCCTTTCGCCTACAGTAAAGTGGTAAGTCTAGTCTGGCCTTCTCATTGTCTTTTGTTTTTCCTCTGACATTCATCATTGTGAGAAAAACATTGTCAAAAAAGTTCTTCTCAATGTGCATAACATCAAGGTTGTGTTTCAATAAATTATCTCTCCAATATGGCAGATCCCAAAAAATACTTCTTTTTGTCCAATTATGCCATTGTCCATATCCTTCAAATCGATCCAATTTGCCAAAATCTGTGATTTTGGGCAGTTCCATAACCCTTTCCCGGATGCATTACGGTGTCAACCTTGGGACGGGCCATCTAATTCAACTTCCCCTTCTTGAAAGCGTTCTTATTAGTCTAAATGCATGATCATCGGGTAAAAACATGCGATGTGAGTCAAACCAAGAACTCTTCCCCCAAATTTCAAGGTAAAGGCCTTTGTATGCTCCATGCAATGCGGACATGCCATTTTACCATGAGTACCCCAACGGACAACATGCCATATGCAGGAAGTCATTAATGGTCCACATCGCTGCCCTCATTGTAAAATTCCTCTTTCGTGCAATATCGTACGTCACAACACCATTCCACAACCTTTTGAGATCGTCAATAAGAGGCTCTAAATAGATGTCAATACCATCTGTCGGATTATCTGGACCTGGTATAACACAAGTCAAGAACATATAAGGCTTAGACATGCACATTTCGGGAGGAAGATTGTATGGGGTAACGATAACTGGCCAGCAAGAATAAGGTTTCGCCGTGGATTGAACATACGGGGTAAAACCATCAGAGCATAAGCCAAGTCGTACATTACGTGGATCTGCTGCAAAATCAGGATGCACACGATCAAAGTGCTTCCAAGCTTCACCATCAGAAGGGTGGCGCAACATACCTGAAGTGCTTCCATTCTCATAGTGCCATGTCATTTTGTCTGCAGTCTGTGGTGATGCAAACATTCTCTATGACCTTGGAATAATTGGCAAATAAAACATTGCCTTCACTGGAACTAGTTTTTGTCTACCCGTCTGATTATTAGTATGTGACATATACCTAGGCTCACCACAAAATTTGCATTCAACTAGCGCACTATCGTTTTTACCAAATTCATTGTCGTAATACAACATACACCCTCTCACACAACAATCAATCCTTTTAGATTCCAGCCCCAACTTGGACACTAAGCTTTTAGCCTCGTAATAACTTTTTGGCAAACCATCTCGATGGGTGACGAGTCCAACATCATTTTCGTTCACGAGATCCAAGCACGCCGGTAGCACCACAGTTGGACTTAAGAGCTAAGAGCCTCACACACATTGATAACTTAGAGTCAGTAGACCCTTCAAACAACGGCTTGTTTGTTTCTAACAATAGATTATAAAATTTTTGTGCTTTGTCTCATTTGGAAGTTCATCTGTCATCATATTGTTGCTCCTCGAATGACACGTTCACCCCCAAGGCATCACAAACCATATCTTGCATCAATTCAATCGCCACCACATCCCAAATCTACGAATCGCTTGAAGCACCTTCGCAATTATCACCAACCCCTAAATCAACGTGAGGCAACTTTTCACCATGTCTAGTCCAAATCCAGTAATTAAGCCTAAATCCAACTGAATACAGGTGGTGCATGACCTCACTTGGGCTCTTAATCCTTCTGCAATCGCAATTAAAGCACGGAGATCTAATCCCTCCATTAGTTTTGAAATCTTTATGTGCCGTTGCGACTTGGACAAAGTACGCAACCCCAGCGCAAAAATCTGGTTTCAAACCCCCTCTCCCCGGATACAACCTATCGTAAATCCAACTACGACTCGAAAGAAAATATTCCATCTTCTGCATGTCAAAAAAAAATGACAATTTCAGCAGCACGACGTTCTTACAACCGCTCTCTTTCTTTAAATGGTATGACCCTATCCCATTCGAGAAAAAACTTTTTCAGAACTCATATAATAATCATTCCTTAATTCTCGTATCTTATACTTGACAAAATTTCGGCAGCATTTCCCATTGGTCTCTGAGTACACAAAATGAACGCAGTTATGAACACCGCAATCAAGTATGCACCCAGAGAACAAAAGGAAATGAATCGAACCGAAATTTCATCAAATATAAAGATACGAGAATTAAGCAACAACTATTATACGAGTAAAGAAAAAGTTTTTTCCCAAACTGTCCGACTTGGACAATTCAAGGTTCAATATACAATGAGCATATGGTACCCTAAAAGAGTATATGCACTCAATAATATATTAAACCTCAAACGGGAAGCTAAGGCTTCTCTCCGATACTAATAACAAATATCAAACATCCATTCTGTAACACCCGCACCTCAACATAATTGAAAGTACGACAAATTACATTAAGGTACAGGAATTACTAAGCATTTACAAACTTGATTACAATAATCCAAGTCATAAATTAAACTTGATTCACTAACCTAATGAATAGATTACATATTACACATAACTTGGAATATAAAATTCCCACTGCAATATCAAACTAGCCTATGAGTCCTGAACTTGGAGCTTTGACTCATCGTCTTCAGTACCTGCTTATCTGAAAAACAACAAAATGAAAAGGGTGAGATTATAAAATGTCAGTGAGCCCTTCACGGACTCCTCACCATTCTCTCATTCGTCCTTACTAGCCTGAAAAGACTAATTCAAACACTACTTCTTTAGCTACATCTAGCATAACTAACCCAATGCTACATAAGTGCCAACTTTCTTAACTAAGAACATTTGTTCTTCTTTACTTACTTACTCCATACTTAACACTTAATTGCTTTTCTTTATATCATTGAAATCAATCTTATCACATCTCTTTCTACTTCTAGGCACCATTACAATATAATAATCAAGCGACCAGGGGTGTGCTATCCAAGATTCCCTACAACTAACTAAGCTAATTCCGAATATGTATATATATACATACAAGAAATTCATTAACATTCATAAACTTAACATCACTTCACATATTATACCATTCATAGGAGATATATAATATGATGCTATGCATGTAATGCATTTTGTGTTATTGGGTGGTGTCGTAGGCTTCCGTCCCTAGACCCCAATTACACACTTTCGGTATGGTGGTTAGACGTCATAACCATCCAAGGGCGCCCCTCTTGGCTATCCAAACCGATCTACTCCTTTAAATAGAGGAGTCTTGGCTGATGCTTGTATGCATGTTCATAGAAATGTAACTTAGCTAACTAGGATTTATTAACATCATCCTCATTGCATAACTATTCAAGGAAATTACAACTATTTCTATGAATCAAGCTTACATTAATAACATTTCCTTTTTATCTAATTACTCCAAATCATGAACACTAATTCACACATTCTTCCTATCACATCCTTCTCCTAGGGTCCTTCCTTTGACCTCTATGACTTAAGCTTATGGCTCGTTGACAAGCCTCACAATTCACCAAATTCATGGACAACAACATACATTAACTCATCCCTTGAAACTCTATGGAGTTCTCAAGAGAGAAAACATCAACATACATTTAATTGTGGGGGGTTGGGGGCAGTCGCCAACCTCTTTTAATCAAGCCCACTACACAATCATAACAATCAAAACAGTCATAACAATCATAATAATCATAACAATAACAACTCAACCTCTTATAGGCACCTAAAACCAAACTTGAACCTAAGGTTCATATGTTTCTAAAGGGAGAGAAATTCCTATATGTGGGACTTATGGGTGCCCATCACCTAAGGGTTGAAGAACTCACCTTTAGTCTTCAAGACATTGAGTTAGGAAGGTTGAACTTTGGACTCTTTGCTCCTCTTCAAGCTTTTCCCCTCTTTGCTCAACTTGGGGCTTCTCCAAATACTTCTCAAATCTTGATCTTCAACCTTCAATCTTCCTTCTCCATCCAAAAACTTGAGCCACCCTTGCTGGAGCTTGGTCTTCTCCCCTTATTCTTCTCCAAATTCGTGCTTCTTCTTCTCCTCTCTAGGGTTCAAACCCAAATCTTCCAAATATCCCAATCTCAACTCTCAAACTCTCCATTTAGGCAAGTGATTGAAGAAATCTAACATGAATCTCTTCAATCCTTCTCAAAGGGTGAAACCCTAGCTCTCCTCTCCTCTTTCTCCTTTCCCTTTCTCTTCTTTTCCTTTTTCTTTCTTTCTGCGCTCGCCACGAGACAGCGCTTTTAAACACTTCGCGGTGTGAATCGATTCACAGCACTGTGTGAATCGATTCCCACAGTGTAAAAAGTGCCTGAATCGCAGTTTTAATGAGTGAATCGATTCCTGCATGCGAGTCCCAGTGGCCTGTCTTATGTGAATCGATTCCTAGCTTCTGTGAATCGATTCCCACTGCTAAAATTTGATGCCTATGGATTTTTAATGCTGTGAATCGATTCCTGGGCTATATGAATCGATTCACACTGCAGAAAAACCAGGAAAACTTAGTTCTAGCACCAAACCTTGAGACTTTCTTCTCAATCAACTTCCATAGCTACAAATCAACACCTTTAACCATCTTAAGATTAAATCCAACTTATTCCTCAACTCAAACCCATTAACTTTCTTATCAAAACCTAGTGTAATCATATTCACTCACTTTAAAATCAATTTAAGCTTGAATACAATCACACAATTCTTCTCATAACTTGTTCTCAACTTAGCTTAGAAATTTGGGGTGTTACACATTCGATCAATGATTAACATAACAATTAGACAAGCAGAAGTGACAAGGGTAGAATTAGTTTTATTATTTATATATATATATATATATATAAATTATAAAAAATATTTTATTTTCCTTTTTCATTTAATTTTTATATGATAATTTTTAATGTTGTTATTTTTTATTTCTTTTTTATTGAAATTTTTTTAATTCTTCTCTTCTTCAGATCTTTTTTCATTTTTGTTATATCATATTTTTTAACGATTGTTTCCCTTGTTTCTCTTTTTTTAATTTTGCTCATCTCTTAATTATTTTTCAATTCTGTTTTTTGAATCCTTCTACTTTTTTAATTATGTTATTTTTCAATTCTATCTCATTTCGTTTTGTTATTCTCTTCTTTCTTTTTTAAAATCTGCTTTTTTATTCTATTGTTCTTAAAAATTCTGCTTTTTAAATATTTTTTATTTTAAATCTATTTTTTAATTCTATTATTATTTGTCCTTTCCAATTCAAATCTGCCTTGTTTCTTTGAGCAATGGTCCATTTACTGTGTGTGTAGTTTTATTAATCATTTAGTTGCCACTACGCCATCCGCCATATATAATAAAAAATATTTTATTTTTCTATAAATAATAATTATTAACAATTCAATCAATATTGCAATTTTAATTTATATATTTTATTTTCTTAAAACGGAAGAGCTACTTATTCATTCAGGGTTTATTTAAACTTATTTTACATTTCATTCAGGGTTTATTTAAACTTATTTTACATCACTTAAAATAAATGCTGATATTAATATTCAAATATATCAACATAAAAAATATTCATATGCTCTCTTTATTTTATTTTAATAAGCCTCTATTCTATTATTATGAATAAATAATCACTTAAGTTTCTAAAAATAGCTCATTAAATAAATATTTTATTATGTCATTTCAGATTTTGTGCTGAACGTTAAATATTATATGTCACTTTTTAATATATAATTTTATAATTTTATTTATTTCACCCGCTATTTAACTTACGCTATATGCCCGCTATTTTACGCTATCCTACCAATTTTACGCTATTTTTCGCGATCCTCGATTAACAACCTTTGGAATTAGAAAATCGACTTGGTCATTTAAAGAGGATAGAATTAGACAAGCAGAAGTGGCAAGGGAAAGAAGTACAGAGAGATGTGCAAAGCAAATTGCAGCCAAGCAACATAACCAATATCCATATCCATGAATGAAATGGCAAGCATAAATAAAAATTGCACTCTTAAATCACAAGCATTGTGACTGATGAGTGATAGCAGAACTGGCAGACAATTACATAGTACATATCATTTAGACAATTACACAATACACTTCAAAATCCCCTCTGTGGAGAGAACTATGAACGAAAACAAATAAATATGTCGGTGTGGGGATCAACAGACAACCCTTTTCCACCCAATGAGTTAACCGACATTTCGTTAGAGTGCATACCTAGTGGTACAAGTGGCAAACTGGTGGAGGTGGCAAACTCAGACGCCTATGAAACAGAGATTTTTGTGTTAGCAGAAACTAATAAGATATAAACAAGAATATCAAAACCACACCAGAATCTAAATAAGGATAGAATTCAAACAAGTTCGAATGCAACATACCTAAAAACCAGTAGATCCAGAAACCCAGGAATCAAAAAACCTAAAAAGAAAGAAAATGCAATGTAAAACCCTTGTCACCACCAAAGGTATCCAGAAACCCTTGTTCATAAGCAGCAAATTAATTCCAATCACAAGATCCATGTACATGCAGCTTCATGTTCTCTTTCTTATCATACAAACCCCATATCTTATGTCAAAACAACAATAATTTATCAATCAAATGCATAAATTAAATTAAATTAAATTAAATTAGCAGTTAAAACATATATAAGAAAATGTCCGATGGAATCAGCAATTAATAAATTTCATTTAGAATCTATCTGGATAGCACAACATAACAGAGAAGTATTTAAAAGCTATTAAATATTCAGCAAGGATATGATGATAGGGTGAAAACTTAGAGTCTAAAGATGAGACGCATTGATAGAAAGCAAAGAAATCACCTGAACTAATAGATGCGTTGAATTGTCATTCCTAATCTTCCTTGCATTACCAAATGTCTTTAAAAGTGGATTCAACTGAATCAAGCAAAAGTGAAATTGGCATTACATATAGATTCTATAATAACAATTAAAAAACTTGGAAGTAATGAAAGAAACTTGGAAGTAATGGCATCGCATATTCTCTTATCACTGTCAAATTTATATGCTCTGATGGCTTGAATATTTTTTTCTCAATACAAACAACATATCTGGATATTACATTTGGATATTCATAAATACTATCACGAACTTTAAGTCATGCAAGAACGTTATATAGACGCTATAATTTAGTTTCCATTTTTCACATTCACAAAAGTTAGCCATTATTGTTAAAGCTATGCATGCTTCAATAGAGCTTTGGCTATATGTTTCTCACGCTCCATTTACACTTCCAACCAAAATAAAATAGTTACTCTTTGAGCAAAATACCCTGAAAATTCATTTTAAGGGTATTTTGCTCAAAGAGTAACTATTTGTGCAGGCTACCTTACTCAAAGAGTAACTATTTGTGCATGTCACACAAGCAGACCAATCTCCATGAATTTTCAGCTCCTCAGCCTCAATAATATTGTTAAAAGCAGTGGGATCCACTTCTAACTATAAAAACATCCATGTTTCGTAGGTTGTCAAACTTAATGATCATCTCTGCAAACTGTTGAGCAAGATATTAGATATTTTGTTAATCAAAATAGTGTAGGCAAATGAGAAAGGTGAATATGCAAACAAAGCCTATGTACACTTGTTAATCCAATTAGAAATTTTCTGTTGTAGCCTGAAGAAACTTTCATCAATTATCAACATGGACTTCACATCTTTTTGTAAGTCAGAAGCACACAATAATTTATCTATAGCTACAAAGATTTACCACATGTCAAAGATTACATAAACACAAAAATGGGAGAAGGCAATAACAGTAATAAATATGAAATTCTTCTAAATCAGATTTGTACACCATTGTTGAGGCTTCAAAGGTATAATTAATAAAGGAGAATGAATATAGTTTGGAGATACCACAAAACTAAGTGCAGTAACATCAATTCCCATCACATATATACGCTCCATAAGTTCAGAAGATTCAAGATGCTTTCTACTTGTTCATACCATGTTAGAATCCGATATAAATGAAGTAAATTCATATAATTAAAGAGGTCAGAATTTAAAACTTACTTCCTTAGCTAAAAGGCTGGAGGCATAAAGATATAGGATAGAACACAAATTGCTCTGATATAGTATATTATGCATGTGTAGTTTCTATTAAACTTAGTTTAAAAGTTATGCCTTATGTGATTTGAAATGCAGCAGAAGGAAGAATAACAACACATGTGTACTTTATTTGCAAATGAGCAGGCCAATTCCACCAAATCTTGGGATATAGAAGTATTAATGCCAAAATTTTTAACAAAGAAAAACTATGAGGTCTTTTCATAAATGTTGTGGCTTCATAACCTTGACGGCTAGCTTTTTTTTTTTAATTTACTTAATAGGGAAGTGAAAAAAGAGCAACCTTAGAACAGTAGAGACAGTATGCTATTCAGCATTGCTTTGTTCTTACCCCTCCAATCTTCTTGCCTTCATACGATTCAATTGAAAACCAAGATCAATGAAGACAAAAATAAAGGATTAAAGTGTTCACAATATATATAAACCTGCCACAATAATAGAAAAACCATACATGAGCCAAAAGATTCTTATGATATGCACTTGAAAACAATTTTTCATTGAAATTAATGAAGGAATAAAATTTAGGGAGAAAAAACTTTAATAAATATATTAAAATGGCATTGTAGCATGATAACCTTGGAACTTGTTTCCAGTACAAAGTTTTCACATGACATATGGCTGCTGACTTGAAAGAGAAGTCATCCTAGGAGTCAATTCTGAGGCCAATAACAGTGATCAACCAAACCAGTCTCTTGTAAATTCTTTTCAGCATAAGGTTTGTTTCTGCCATTCTTATATGGGATATTTTATCCATAAGTGTCTCCAGGATAAAGAATCAATCAAACTAGTGATATTTTTTTGCCATCATAAGATAAAGAGGCTTTGCTCATGTAGTTATAATTTAGAAGATGACTTGCCTCTGAACTGTATCATATTAAGAAATCTTTTGATAAAAGCTAGTCAACATAATGAATCTGATCTACTTCAATAGTTTCTTTATAACATACTTAAGATCGCTATATTATGAAAATAAAAACAATGAAGGATTTTGTATTACACACTTACAAGGTTGACATAAAAACATTAAAGAACAAAATTGCTTGGATTATGACACTAGCCCATGTAAGCTGTAAGTGTAAGCTGTAAGTATACATTCTCAAATGTAAAGGGTGTAGTATGAAATTCTATGCAATGCAAATATATATATTTTTTCAAGAATTCTACTTTTTTATTTTAACTCTTATAAATGTTGATAGTAATGTGATTTTATCTTAGTTTTTTAAGTAACAAGTCACAGCCACCAGGTAGTTAAGTCAGCATAAAGTAACTACTAACCTATCAAATTTTAAATGTAGAATCAACATCTATCTAATCAATACATAGTTTCCACTTTAATCTAATCTACTATTGCTACCACTTCAATAGAGCTCACAAGCATTGGTACAACGCACAAGCACAAAATATACACAACACAGCCACTTGCACAGAATATCCTCTGTTGTGAAGGAACATGGCCAAAGTGAAAGTGTGAGTAAAAACGTATTGATCTTTATTATTAGATAAGTTACAATACATGGTTGAATTCTGAGTTGTGTTTTATTTTTAGAAAAATGAAAGGTCATTTATATCAACAGAAAGTTAAGTTTCATTTACACATAAGGAAGGTGACTCGTGGTGGCTAAATGATCTTTTAGGTAGAAAACAGAAGCATCACATAGTTGACAGTTAAGAGTAAGTTCATGGGTCTTCTTTCTTGCCAAGCCAGTGAAACATGAAGAACCAAATAACAAAAGAATTACAAATCCAGAGCACTTACGTTTTGTCCTTAAACTCACTCTCAACTCAGCAAGTATGATAACTGAAATTGAATCAAAGAAATAGCAATCTAGTTACTGGAGTATAAGACCATTCATATATCTTCACATAAATAACTTCTAGGATAATTCTTTCATGATCTAAGTAATATGATATTAGATTGATATTGATGTGAAAAATAATAATAAGATGCGCTGCCCCTTGGTCAGTTTCTCTTAAAAAAAAAATATTCCTTTATACAAATCATGAGAAACCCAGAATTGAAGCAGTAGAAATTCTGAAATTCCAATATGAAGAACCAAAAAAACAATATTACTATTATTATTATTAATAAAAGGAGTTGGTCATAAATAGATATAATTCTGAAAGCATGCTCAATATGCAATGCATGTCATTCTTGCAGTAATAGATTGGAAAAATAGCAAGTGTTGTAGTATTTAACAAAGAAGATATTTTTATGAAAACTAACATAAACCCACAACAGAAGTATTGGAAGAAAGCAAGCACAAGATGTTGTTACCTTGAGGCCACAGAGCATAGGCCAAAGTGTGAAGTATCTGGACGCCTGGAATGGAGAGGCTAGACACCACGTCGCGCAAAGTCACAGGTGGCACGGGCTGTGTGGGCCGACGGAATAGAGGAGGCGCGGCGAGAGAGGAAAAATGAAAGAAGCTTGATGAAGGAGCGAGCAGTGCAAAGGGAAACTGAAGGGAAGCGTGCGTTTTCATTTGTTGCGCTTAGTTTGGGTTAGGAGAGACAGCAGTGCGAAGGGAAGCGTGTGGCGGCGAGCAGTGCTGGGAAGCTGAGAGGAGAAGTGAAACAGGGAAGGGGAAGAAGGGGCTTTCGTCTGGTTGTATCCGGACGTTACCGACGGCCATATTAACCTTACCGACGGGCTCAACCCGTCGGAAAATTTCTCGGGATTACCGACGGTCTTTTTCAAATACCGACGGGTTAAAGCTGTCGGTATGTCATAAAACCGGAAAACCGAAAACTTGTGACAGGTATACCGACGGCCTTCTATCAACGGCTTGAGACCGTCGGCTAAAACACGGATTTTTCGACGGCTTGGCCTGTCGGTACGTCCACGGTACGCCGCATTGGATTTATCGACGGGCAGAGCCGTCGGAAAACCCGTGTTCTCGCCGATGGCCTCAAGCCGTCGGTAGAAGGCCGTCGGTATACCCGTGATTTCTTGTAGTGATAGACTACTTCTCCAAGTGGATAGAAGCAGATCCACTAGCAACTATCACATCCGAGAGGGTCAAGAAATTTTTCTGGAAAAACATAGTCTGCCGCCATGGTCTACCCCACACCATCATTACGGATAATGGCACGCAGTTCACCAGCTCAGTATTCAAAGATTTCTGCAAAGGCCTCGGTATCCGGCTCACCTACGCCTCGGTGGAACATCCGCAAACCAACGGCCAGGTTGAAGCTGCAAACAAAGTCATCCTAAGAGGCCTGCGCAAATGCCTAGACCAAGCTAAGGGAAACTAGGCAGAAGAGCTCTGCGGTGTGCTATGGGCATACCACACCACCCCACAATCAGCAACAAATAAAACACCTTTCCGATTAACATACGGGATGGATGCTATGGTACCGGTGGAGCTCGGCTTGACCTCAATCAGGAGAGAGCACATGCAGTCGCTGGCACAGAAAGAAGAAGCTAGAGTAGAACTCGGCCTGCTAGAAGAAACCCGGGAGCTCGCCCGGATACAAGACTTTGCAACTAAACAACGCGTTGCCAAACACTACAACTCTAAGATCCGACTAAAAGGATTCAGGGTAGGGGACTTAGTCCTCCGAAAGATTGAATTAGCACGAAAAGATACAAGGCAAGGAAAGCTCGGACCAACTTGGGAAGGACCATACCGTATTAGATCGGAACATCGCCACGGAGCTTACAAGCTGGAAGAACTGTCCGGAAAGGAGATACCATGGACGTGGAATGCCACGCACCTCAAGCTTTACTTCAGTTGACAACATATGTAAACGGATTGCGTACTCTTTTTCCTTTGCAGACCTTTTTTTCCCACTAGGTTTTTGGTTTGTGAAGGTTTTAACGAGGCACATCCTTATTTCCCTTTTCCACATTTAATAAAATTCATTCCCCATTGCATTCAGAACATCATTCATGTACGTCACCGAGCTCACTCGCAGCTCGGAAGGTCTCGCTCGACCTAAATGACCCCTGTTGCCCCAAACCCAAGTTAGCATAAAAACTTGGCGAGCTCACTCATGGCTCGGAAGGTCTTGCTCGACCTAAATGACCCCTGTGGTCCCAAACCCAAGTTAGCATAAAAACTTGGCGAGCTCACTCGCAGCTCGGAAGGTCTCGCTCGACCTAAATGACCCCTGTGGTCCCAAACCCAAGTTAGCATGAAAACTTGGCGAGCTCACTCGTGGCTCGGAAGGTCTCACTCGACCAAAATGACCCCTGTGGTCCCAAACCCAAGTTAGCATAAAAACTTGGCGAGCTCACTCGCAGCTCGGAAGGTCTCGCTCGACCTAAATGACCCTTGTGGTCCTAAACCCAAGTTAGCATAAAAACTTGGTGAGCTAGTTAGTGGCTCAAAAAGTCATATCCGACCTAAAGGTTTCGTAGGAAAACTAGTACTCGGCCTGTATCGGTGCGCGGAGAAAATGTTCCAAACTCTGTTGAAACAAGTTTTTTTCGGGGGAAGCCACCCGGGGACTACCCTAGCCAAGTAGCAGCTACCCGAGGACCACCCCATCCGAGTACGGCAACCAACAAAATACAAAAACAAAATAAATTTACGCGAATACTGTTTAAACTTAGTGTCAATTTCATTCACTTGAAACAAAAATACAAAAGGAGTGCTCCTAAAAGAGCGAGTACATCATCAAGGCAGAATGAAAGTAAAACAAAAAACAAATTACACAAGGGCATCCCCTTGGTCCTCAACGACCTCCTCGGCCGCAACACTCTGACCGGCAGCCTCCATATCGGGCCCAATTCCGACCCCCTCGCCCCCAGGCTCCTTCTCCTGATCGACACAGCCTTCTTCCTCGTCCTCCTCTTCTTCCTCCACGATCTTCCCCTCTTTCACCACCTTGGTGAAGTCGAGCTCGGAGATGTCGAGGTCGGGGGCGATCACCTCCAGATGCGCAACGGCATTATCGAACCCTTCCTTGTACTGAAGGGTGCTGTACTCACGATACTCCTCGACCTGGGCAGCTTCGGACGAAGACTTCTCCTTCTATTCCCGCAGCTGACCCTACAGAAGGTCATTCTTGGCCTGGTGTTCCTCCCGCTGTGCGAGCAGAGAGGTGTTGCTCTTGTTCAGAGCATCCCTTGTCTCCGAGAGGCGAGCATAGTCCTCCTCCAACTTACCCATCTTCTCCTCGAGTTCACCAAGTGCGATGGCCTTGCTTTGATACTTCCTCCTCGCCAGCTCGGCCTCGGTGGCCCGCGCCCTTATCCGATCAGAAAGGAACTGGGCCATAGCAGAGGCACGGAGCCCATAAATGCCCAAGGCCTTGCATAAACCTAGCTCGCCCGCCTCGGCCATGCACCTATCGTTAGCTCGACGCATGATCTGGTCGATCTGATCGGAGCGGTCAATCCCGACGTTCCAAAGGGAATCCTCGGTGTTCTCACTTCGATCAGCAAATTCTCCGAGGTGGAGAAACCACTCGAAACCATCAGGGATATTCAAAGGAATCCCTCCATGAGGCCCCCTCGACGCCTTCGCAGGGGGCTGATCGGAGCCAGGGGTCGGAGAAGCGTGCAGTCGCTTTTTAGCAGCCTTGGCAGGGGAAGGGGAGACAGCAGCTTCGGAGGGTACTGGCCCAGTAGCCTGGGCGACCTTCTCTCTTTGAGCTTTCTTAAGAAGCTCGGCCATCTCTTTCTTGCTCATCTTCAGAGCCATCGTACCTGAAAAGAAAGTAAAAATTAGTACCCACGGTCGGGCCGAGAATCATACTGGAGGATGATAATAAAACTTACTCAAATAATCCTTCCACTGTGGTGGGTCCTTTAGAGCTCGGGTAAGGAGAGGACCACAGCGCAATGTGGGCAAACGGGCGAGGAAGTTCACTATCGTCTGGTCAGTGACCGACAATGAATTGAAGTCCACCTCTTTTATGGGGCGAGGATTGGGACTCCAGTAGAAAGGAAACAAAGGCTCGTTTTGAGCAGAAAAGAAAAAGGGATCCCCCCTCCGTATCCAGATTTTGAAGAAATCAGATTTCCAGTTCTTATAGGATTGGTCGAACAGTTCAAGAATATAGAAACCAGGTATTTTGTTAAGCGAACACCACTTAAGTTGTTTGCCAAGCCTAAGTTGGAAGAAACTGAAGAAGAGAGCAGCAGAGGGGGTAACCCCAAAGTACTCGGACACAAGCTTGAAAGCTCGGATAAAAGCCCAGCTATTGGGGTGAAGTTGCGAAGGGGCCGCATCCAACCATTGGAGGACCTCGCACTCAAACCCACTGAGGGGAAACTGGAGGCCAACTCGGGTAAAGAAAGTTTTATAGAAAAAAACAGAAGTCAGAAGAACTCGACTCACCCTTGTCAAAACACACTCGGTCCTCGAGAGAGCAAGGAAGGCAATTTACCTCCTCGTCTCGATCCTGATTCCAAGTAAAAGACACGCTAGACCGAAGAGCAGCCACGCCAGTGTCCGAAAAGATATTCGAGGCCACCCTGAGCACATCTGGGTGTACCCAAGCGTAAGGAGACCTATCGTATCCCACTCGGCGCTCGCCCCCCTTGTGGAGTGAATACGAGGGGACAGAAGTAACAGGGGGAGAGACTGGAACCCAGGAAACGGGGGGAACCACCTGGAGGGGCACCGGGTCACGGCCGCCATGGCCACTATCGGAGGGGAATTCCTTTTGGCCAGAGCCTCCGGTGTATGGTGGCGTGGAAAGATCAAAAGACGTGCTCATCGTTTCAGACGACGAGCCGCCCCCAGAACTCAAAGGTATGGGGGAGGGAGGACGACGTGAAGAAGATGAAGAAGCCATTAGCAAAGATTAGTAGGGAAACTTACCAGGAAATGCGAAGGAATAGAGCAAAAATGGCCGCTCGGGACGCAAATACAGAGAAAGGGGACAAAAGAAGCGTCGCAGAAGTAATGAAACGAAGATGAAAGGAGAAGGGAGGAGAAGGAGGTGGCTTTATAACCCCTGCTGAAGGGAGACCAAAAGGCGAACCAATCCGAGCCCTCCATCTCCAAAACCAAAGGCAGATCTAACGGTCCAGGCCGTATCAGGCGATCGACGGTGGGAAGAGGAACAGATGAGTAGGTGTCCCATCCGAGTCCCATCGTATGGCAGAACGCCGAGTAGGGGTACGACACGTAGGGCGTGGCGCCATAGGCAAGTAAGCCTCCGGGATACGCCCCTGACCTCGATAACGTTCAGCTCGGATACTGACCCAAGAGCGATAGGTAGACCCTATGCCCTTTTGTGCAAAGAGTCTAGGGGGCTTGTGTTACGGACCGCTATCCGAGCCGAGTTCCCGTCTACCCACCAAACCAAGCCAATCCGGCCCCTATCCGACCTGCTCCGAACTTGACGAGCAACGTCCGACCCGGGACACGCCAAACCCGCCCTCCGGGTATAATCGCCCCAGGGTTAGCATCGAGCAGGTTAGGGGCGAGCCGACCGATGACTCTCGAACCTTCTGGAAGAGGATGCGCCTGGAGACGACGCTTGGAGCCGTTGCCACTCCGAAGATTGAGGAGCACGTAGCCAGTACGTGATGAACTTGGCAGGTGCGAGATATTAGGAAGGGATGAGCTGATCCTTGAAGCTTGGGGGAGGAGTTACCACGCGCAGAATCTGGATCGTTTGTTATCCTCCTTATGCGAGACTCCACTATATAAAGGGGGCTTGACCCCCCAGGTTGGCATACTCTCTACACACTCTGAAACCCTAAACACTTAACTCACCTTCTCTTCTCCAAAAGCCCTATCTGACTTAGGCATCGGAGTGCTTTTTGCAGGTACACCCAGCCGTACCAGAGGAGAGAGGACGCTGCTCCGAGGAGAAGGAGAGCCTTGCCATAGAGTGCAAGAGAGAGAGCAGAACTAAGCTTGATAAGAAAGAGTTAATGCAAGCTCATAGATATGTTCTTTCTAACTGTGACGAGGTCGCTCCATTTATAGAGTAAGACACCAATCATATTTCAGTTTTACACCGGTTTAAAATTTTTTATAACTCCTTTGATTCTGTTATCATTATTTTTAGAGAACACATTAGACTTCTTAAGAGACAGTCTCGGTCGCGGCGGTTGTCACAACTTGAACTTGATAAACAACATAGTCAAAAATTTGGTGACTGGTTTCGAGATAGGGTGAGCGCGAAAAAATTGAATTATTTAAAATTTATTGTTTGTTTTTATAGTGTAACTAACTTCTGTTCTTGAAATATTTTAGATTCATCGCTTGGATGAACAAAGGAGCCCACAAGTTACTCCTGAACTTAGATGGTTAGCTCGTGGACCATTTGAAGTAGTAAGGAGACACACCGGTTATGCCATTAATGGTTTTAGGTTCCACACAAAGAAAAGAGAGAGATACCTGAAAACGCAAAATAGTGGAGTAGTTGTAAGGACTAAGACCTCAAAAGATGAAACTAATTACTATGGGGCAATAACTGATATAATCCAGTTGGATTATTCTGGAAAGTACAAGGCTGTGTTATTTAAATGTGATTGGGTTGATATCAAGAAATGTGTCAAGAAGGATAAGTTTGGGATGACACTTGTGAATTTCAATTTTTTGAAACACACCGGGAAAGATATTTGTGATGATCCATTTGTTTTCGCATCACAAGCTAAAAATGTGTTTTATGTATATGATGAGAGAAACAAGGACTGGCCTGTTGTTCTAGATGCAAAGGTCAGGGATATCTATGATATGGGTGATGAGGAATCCAATGAAATTGAAGAAATCCGTAAGCAACCAATGCATGATACAAGCGAAGCTACTCAAAATGACAATGATTTGATTGGGCTTTCAGTTGATGATGGCGATGATTTCTTTGAAGTTGTTGTCGATGTTGATTATCATATTGATCATGAGGATGAGGAGGAAGAGGGGGAGGATATGTTTTAATTGTGAATGATTTTATACTTTTTCTATGCAGCTAGACATGACTATTTTTTTGCTGATGTTTTGAATATGAATTTGATCCATGTTCATTTATGTTTTTCTTTATCTTCTCTTTCCCTTTGTGTTTTATGGCTATCCTAATGTTGCTTTTGGTGTTAATATATTGAGTTTAGATAACTTGAAAATTATATTTTCTATCAGACACTATTCTATATCAGAAGCTAGTTCAAGCTTGTGTTATGATTTGATCCTTCAATCGCTTATTTAAAAGTATTATAGCAATGGGAAGAAGAAGAAAATTAAATATTGGGTGCTGTATGCCAGAAGGCTCAAACCAACATATACAAGCAAGTGACAATGAAGGAACACAATTATGTCATAAGCTTGCTTTTCCTCAAAAAAAAAAAAAAATGTCATTTGCATTTCACCCATTTCAACAATTATCTTTGTCAAAAAAAAAAAATAATCTTATGATCAAACTAGTCAAATTAAAAGGACCTATGAAAAAGGTTGTGAACAAAAGAGGTTACAAATAATTTGTCTTCCAAAAATGCTTTCCAGCCTTGATGGAAATTGGTGAAATTCTTATCAAATGCCTTTAAACTTTTTTTGTGAGGGGAAAAAAAAGAATAGCTAAATTTCAAATTTGTTTTATTTACTTTCATTTCTTTGAAAGGATTTACTTTCATATTTATTGTTTTTTTTTTTGACAGTGACTTTCATATTTATTGTTATTTACAAATTTGTTGTCTACTAACTGAAAAAAAAAAAATACCCTTAAACTTTTGAACTTTCGAAATTTGTTGTTATTTACTTTCACATTTATTCTACGTAATTGCGTAATATCAGCAACGACAAATACAAAGAATAACTGAATTCCTTCCATCTAGCTTTGCCTTAGCGGTATATATTTGCTTTTTTTTTTTTTGAAGAATAGGGGTATATATTTGCTACTTATCTTATCTTATATTTTTAATATAACAACTAGGTTTTTTTGAATCTTGGACTTCTGTTTCCTTTTTATGCTTAAAATAAATGACCTCATTATTTATGTTTAAAATTATATTTTCATTTCAATGATTGAAGAATAGGGTTTTACAAGAGAAGTCAACGGAGAAAGTTGACCTTCTTCTCCGAAGCCAGATGAAAATGGGAGATAAACGAAACGAAGATGAGGTAGTTAATGGTGACATGACCAAAGGAGGATCCTACAAAGAGAAACTTCTAAACCTTTTTGGGGAGGAAGTCACGGTATATCAAGGAAAAAAGGAGGATTATGATATGGAAACACAAAAGGTGGAAACTGAAGGCTTAAAATAGAATAGGGATGGACCTGAGATCCCTTTAACTGATGAGGAATGGGAGAAATGGTCCCTACCATGGAGAAAAACACTGATCGTGAAGTTACTTGGAAAGAAAACCAACTACAAGTTGCTTGACAACTACCTCCAGTGTAGATGGACTAAACAGGGTACCATCAAACTAGTTGACATGGCGGATGGGTACTTCCTAGTGTACTTTTCAATGGAGGCAGACTACAAATATGCACTATATGAGGGACCTTGGATGATAATGGACCACTACTTGATTGTGCAATGATGGCGGCCTATGTTTCTCTAAAATGCAGAAGCAGTGACGAAGGTAGCAGTCTGCTGGATCAGAATTCCAAAGCTTGGATTCGAACTATACAACGATGAGTTCCTTATTAAGATTGGATCTATCCTAGGAACAATGCTGAGGATAGATAGACTAACATCCATACATTCTAGAGGGAAGTTTGCACGTATATGTGTAGAAATCGATCTAGAAAAGCCTTTGGTCTCGCATGTTGTTATCAGAGGCAGCAAACTATTCCTAGAATACGAAGGCTTGCACTTGATATGCTTTTGATGTGGTAAATATGGTCACAAGTAGGAACAATGTAGAGATTTCCTTGGAGAGAAGGTGGGTCATGAGCTGCCGGAGAAGACGGCACCGGCGAACATTAAAGGGTCGAAACCAATTAGGGTTGGCAACAATGATGACATGCAACAATCACGTGAGACTGTTACTCAAAGCGCGAAAATCACTGAAATTTAAAAAAAGGAGTTGGGGCCCTGGTCAACAGTTCAACGCAAGCCAAGGAATAATCCAAAAATGAAGGTAGCAAATGTGGAGCCAAGGAATCAGCGCATTGAAAGCATATCAAGCAAAGTTATTATCAAAGATTCTTCCCCTAGTGGATCGCAATTTGCAAACTTGGTGCAAGCTAATCAATCTGAGGAAAATAATCAACCAAATCAATTTGGTTTGACCAAGGTAATTGAAACGGTTAACCTTGGCCCACGTGCGGAGAAAGGCAACCCCAGCCACATTGTGAAGCGCGTGAGGAACAACACTGGTGAAAGAATCCTCAGAAACCTACTAAAGGGAAGGAAATCAAGGTTGATAAGAGTGGTCACTCAATGAAGAAATCTGCAGCTAATCAGAGTGCAAAACAGATGATAGTAAGAAAGATTATGGGGAATGTGGAGGTCCAACAACCTGTGAAGATTACAGATGAAGTCCTCATGGGCCAATTTCAAATTCTCAAGCGAGATAGTAACCCTCTTGCTACTGCTGGAGAATTGAATCCCATAGCTACGCAAGTTTTCCTACCTGACAGTGAAACTCTAGCTTTTGTTGAAGCAATGAGAAGAAAAATATGACCTCATTAGCTGTCTCTGATATAGGCACTATGGATATAGAAGATGGCCTTGGTGCTAGCTCTTTATTGACTATACTTGGGCAAGTGATGGCCACCACTCCTAGCATTTTGAAATGAATGCTATGATATGGAATTGTGGGGGAGTAGGGGGTAGGGACTTCCCTAATTACATAAGATGAGTGTCTATAGATTGAATTTTGTGGCTATCTTAGAGCCTAGAATTACTGGAACTGTGGCTGACAAGGCAATTCGGAGAATTGGCCTCAGCAATGGTGCTAGAGTTGAAGCTTGTGGCTTCTCAGGGGGTATTTGGTGTCTCTGGAACAATAACTGCCCTAACATTTCAGTGATCTCTACTTCTCGATATTGTATCCATCTGCAAGTAAATAATTCAACTGGGCACTTTTGGTTCCTCTCTGTGATTTATGCAAGCCCAAATATAGGTCATAGAGAGACTGTGTGGAATGAACTCAGACAATTCAATGAGGATTATCAAGGTCCTTGGTGTCTTGCTGGGGATTTTAACACTGTGTTGTATGAATGGGAGAAGGAGGGAGGTAGAGCTGTAAATCAACATTCGGCTACTGCCTCTGCAGATTGTTTAGTGTAACACCCGTACTTTTACGATATATTATTTAGCGTTATTGTAGTATAATTTTTGTCGTAATTATGCTAAAATAAACAATTCCTTGTTCTCTAAATAAGTTATTTAAATAAATCAAGATCAAATTGACTGTGAGAATTAATATTTCATATTAATTCATGGTTCGAATATCGTCGAAAAATTCTAACGAAGTTTCGTCGCGTTTCGAATCGCTGGGCAGTTTTGCCACAGATAAAATTTTAAATGAATCCCAATTTCGATAAAAATAGAATCGTGACTTGTTGTGATTATTTGTGAGTGTTTTAGATTGTTTTTATTATTTATGATAATTTATTTTCACGCGGTGAATTAATTTCTCATCAAATTAATTTTCACGAATTTATCGGCGGGAGATTTACCAGTAACGCGATTACTCTACGCTATGTTTTAGCAACCCTTAGACTCTAGAATTAGAGGGTAATCATGAGAGATGTGAAATTAGATGGGATAGATTAGTTTATGTGTTTAGCATCTTTGCTTTATGGTTAGGTGTCACTCAATGTGTGATTAGTTTTATTTACTTTTTCTTTAAAACATTTTTATCCTAGTATTATTTTTTTTAAGTGAAAAATTAGTTTTCCCCTCCCCTTAACCAGCCTAAACCGTGCCCCCACCCTCTCTCTACCATCATATGTTCATCTTCTTCAACCTTGAGAGAGAAGCTCTAGGGAAACTCCATGGAAGCCATTTCCTTCACCATCTTTGAAATATTTCATCTCTAGTTCTTCACACCTTTTGTTACCTATTTCTTCTTCTCCTCACCCTCATCTATTTCATCACCAAGCAAGGTTAAGAGAAGCATTTTCTCCCCCCATAAATAGCCCCTTGGCCGCGAGCAACTAGGGGAGGAGAGGTGGTGATTCTTTTCTTCTTCTTCTTCATTTTCATGCTTGTTTTGGTGTTGGTTATGTGCTTGATTGTGATCAAGAGGAGATGAGCTCTTCAATCCCATTTCTTGGAACCCTAGGCGTGACCTAAGGGAGAAAAAGAGGGAAAATATGTGATCCTTGGTGAATCAAGCAATTAGATGGTTAATTAAGTCTAATTGATGTTGTTGTTGTTGTATGTGCTTATAGTTTTGGAATTAGATGTTGTTTGGGTACCATTGTGATGGAAACCTATTCTTGAAAAAGGGGAGTAGTGGGATTAATTGATGAAGCATGTAATGAATTGTTGTTCTTAGCCTATTTAATGTTGGTGTTATTGTATTGGGTAATAGTTTGCAACTAAGGCATTATTGGACAATGTTTTAATGGAAAACTATTCTTGAAAAAGAGGGATTAGTGGTATTTAGTTGTGAATCATGTATTAGTTGTTGGTTCTTGATCTTGTTTAGTACTTTGGGCATTGTGATGGTTGAAAATGATTTGAATCAAAGGAATTGGAAAGATTCCCTTGAAAACCTTACTCTTGAAATATTTTGAAAATAATTTTTGGAATTTGATTAGGCTTAGTCTTGTGTAATAGTTTGTGGTTTCATGAACATGGTTGTGTGCTAGATGGCATTGATAATTATTTTGGAACTTTGAGTTATTAGATCCTTGTGAAAACTTATTCTTGAAAGCATGAATTTGGAATTTGGCATGAGTCTTGGTTATGTTTTGAAGTTGCTTGATGTCTTGGTGAATAATTAGATGATTAGGCATGGCTTGCTAATTTTTAAAAGGAAGACTTGCAATTTTTTTTTTTTTAAGAAAAGGGGTGGTGGCCGAGAGCTCAAGGGAGGTTTTGGAAGGAAAATGATTTTTGTGAACTTGAATAGAATGATTGGTTGTATATGTTTCGACGCTTTAGAAATATAGAAAAATGATTCTTCAAAAACTAGCATTTTAAATTAAAGTTTTATGTGATGGTGTTTGGCTAGGATAAAGGGTTAGGATGAGAGCCTAAGGTTTTAAGTTGAGTCTTAGAATTTTTGTTAAGCTTACCTTGTGATGATAGGACTTGTAGATTCCGAATTCGTGCGACGCGGGATCGAGGCGAGCAGTACCACGCTAGCGGATGACTTTGGTAAGGGCAACTTGTAGATATGGATAGATTTTAAATTTCTGTTATAAAGCGAAGAAGTCTGAGAACCTCAGGGTTCCAAGTGAGGGTCTCGTACCCCTTCGATTTTTAGTTCTTAAAACTTTTATTATGATTATTTAGTGGGCTTGTCTGCAAGTGGTTGGCAGTTGTCCCCAACCCCTCACACTTGTTTGATTTCCTCTTTGTCAACTCCATTGAGCTGTAGAGGGATGAATTGTATTCCGACTGTTGTGATATGACTTGAATACTTGATAATGTTGAATTCGGTTGTCTTGTATTGAGCTTTATGTGAATATTTATTTAATATGCGATTGAATAATTATTCGAGTTGCTTTCTTAAATTATCACATGAGTTGATTTATTCATCATGCTTCCTTGAATCATCGTATGCGTCGATTTATTCATTGGGTTGGAGAAAGTGTCGTCGTGGCGTTTTTGAGCTATATCCCGAATAAACTTAGGGTGCTAGGACCCCCTTGTTTTTCAGCAGCTTAGTTAGACGTCTTAACGTCAAGGAACTCGTCCTGAATATCATAGGGTGGTCGTGGAGCCCAAAGCCTATGTCTGGATTTCAGCAGCTTGTTCGGTGTTACTTCCAGAAATTTGTCGAAAGTGTCTTGAGAGAGTGTGTCGAGAGTTGCATGATGGGTATTTGTGCATCTTATTGTCTCTTGCTTTATGTTTGTTGTTTCTATGTTTATTCGAGAAGTTGACCCTTTCCGATGGTTCCTTCAACCCATGATGGTAACCCAGGTGATGACGAAGACCCTGGTGATACCGGTGATGATGACATCGCCGGAGATCGTGTTTGATTTTCTAGATATTGAGATGCCCGCGGCGATGGAGTTCGACGCCATCTCCCATCGTGTTGTATATACAGGGGACATTGTACAGACTTTCCGAGTTGATGGACTAGTGTTGAGACAGGAGACATCTAGGTGTACAGTTAGTTTTTCGATCAGGACCATACAGGTGGTGGATGCTTGGCGCAGCATTCAGAGAGAGCAGGCGATGCCAATATCATCTTCTTCGCCGGCGGGATCTTTGGAGATTCTGAGGCGTATTACTACTCGTTATGCACCTCTGTCTAGGGGAGCGAGATTTCGGATGACCGCTCGAAAGAGCGTGATCAGGCGTGGGACTGCTGGAGCTTCTACATCTGGAGCGACAGCTACCCCGAGTTCTTTGGCAGAGCCTGAGCCTAAGACAGAGCTGACTTCTCCATGATTGTCAGGACACCTACTCCACCGGGACATCTTTCATCGGTATGTCAAGAGTGCGACGAGGCAGGATGTAGCGACACAAGATTCATTGAGGAGGTACTGTTAGAGGAGGACGTGTCAAAGGGTATACCTGCTACAATTCCTTTCATAGACTTGACTGGAGAGGATGCGGCGGACCCGATGGAGGAAGATGACGAGGAGGATCTGTCTGAGGATTCAGATAGCTATCTGTAGTTGCTGTGATTGTCTGACTGCTGTTTTGTATTTTGGATGATTGTAGTATTTCATTTATAGTGTACAATTTGTTTTGGTGACCAGTCGGGCTTGGTGGATGTCTTTTGTGTACTACAGGATAGACTGGTGGCATACATTTGGAGCAGCCCCCTGCGTGGGTGTCTGCCGGGAGTACCCCCGGTGTATGATTGCTCTCACGAGGGTCTTCATACCATAGGTGTATTATCTTGTACATGTTTATGGACTTTCTATTTGGTACGCACTACCTATGGCTACTTGCTTATATATATATATATATATGTATTTCCAGAGCATGCGTCTTGTGTCTTATATTGCACCATGTTTCTAAAAGCTGTGACAACTCTGTGTATGCTTGCGGATGTAATTGTTTTAAAAAAAAAAATAGACCGTATTTTCCAAAGGACACAAGAGTACTATTTTAAAAATGTGTGTCGTATATAGGGTTGGTTTTAGTTTTAGTAGCGGTCCGAAAACAGGTCGTTATATTTAGCAGACTGTAACCTCATGGATCTTCCTTATACTGGTCCTTTGTTCACTTTTACTAGAGGTGATCTTAATGAAAGATTGGATAGGGTGGTGTGCAATGAAGCATGGTTCAATTTGTTTCAATCTAGTGTTATTACCCACTTACCTCTTCAGGATTCCGACCATTGTGGTTTATGGATTCATACTCAAAATGAGAATGAAGCTAGAGATGGTAGAAACTATTTTAAATTCCTAGGATCTTGGTTAGATCATCCAGATTTTCATAATCAGGTGAGGAACTCTTGGAATAACTCTTCTTCATGGCAGCATAACGTAGGTCGGCTTACTTCTAACCTAAGAGTTGGAATAAGCATGTTTATAGTAATATATTTATAAGAAAGAAGAGAATAATTAGAAGACTTGAAGGCATCAATAGGGTCCTCATGAGCTCTTATGTGGAGCAGCTGGTGTTATTGATGTTGGAACCTAAACGGTTGAGAAGTTTAGACCCTCATTAATTTTGATGATAACAAAGTATTTGCAAGTGAACAATTTATCTTCTGATAAGTCTTGGAGTGTGCAGGTATTAAAATCACTCATGTTTTATAACTCACTCGAGCAAGAAGAAGAAATTCACAAGAGTTTAAATACATTCCATGTGTGTCTACATCCAGTTCACTCCAGCATCTTGTCTAAAGTAAGCATCCGGTAGTGTTATCTTGTGACACGTGGATTACTCAATTGTTGCGAGCGTCCGTCCATTATTCTGAGCGAGCATCTAGTCTATTAATAAATCACGTGACGGTCACGTTTGTGCTCTTCTACCTCAGCTATTTTTGTATGGAATTCGAATTTGATTTTGTGCGCACATTTTGATGTAGGAGGTATTAAAGGTGACACCTTTAGTATAAGACAAAATTCGTACAAGACAATTGTAAAAAGCAGACAGTACAAAAACGGTAATGTGTACTATTCTGATATTCTCTAGAAAGGAAGAAAAGGACAGCATTTCAAATTACCTCACTCAATGATATGGAGCTGAAATTTATTGTAATAGTAATACCCCTCAAAGACTCCTATAAATACCCCAAGGTATTCATCGAAGAAGGTTGCCAAAAACTGCTAGAAACTATATTCTGAAAGAGCTATTACTCAAGTGAGCAATCAAGTTTCGTGCTAAGTTTCTAGACACTAAGAACTGAACCTCATCGTCTGATATTCTTTCTTTTAGAAAGCTATTTGATTTTGTGCTTAATATTTTCATCCTCTCTGTAAGATTTATTTAATTGTATTCAAAAGAATATTACTTTGTAAAAGTTGTTCTGCCTAGTTAAGGCTTTGTTCCTCAAAGGCTCGAACGTACTAAGTCGTTTTGAGAAGTTAAGAGTATTGTCAAGTTTGTGACAGTAGAACACTCTTAAGGAAATTTGTAATCAGTTAATTATAGGGGAAATCCTTTTGGAACGAAGGGACTAGACGTAGCTACCAGTTTGGTGGTGAACTAGTATAAATCTCTGTGTCTCTTGCTTTACTGCTTTACTTTTATTCTTATCTTGCAAAGAAAAATAAGTTTTCTTAAACTTCATTTCCAGCGTCTGGTCATACTCAAGCATCCGATAACTTACCGATTTAAAATCAAGAGTTCAAAATTGTTTTTAACTTAAAGTTTACGAAAAGTTTTCAACACAATTCAACCCCCTTTCTTGTGTTCACATTCAGTTGGTACAAGAGCTCGGTCTCTTGGTTGAGCACTTAACAGTGTTAAGAGAAAAGATCCTATACTGTAAACATGTTTACAGAAGGTGGTCACATGAACCATCCTCCTCTATTTACTGGAGAAAAATTTGACTACTGGAAAGAAAAGATAAAAGCTTTCTTTGAGACACAACAACTTGAGTTGTGGGATATTGTTGAAAGTGGTAACTGTAACACCCCGATTTCAGAGCGCTACTATGCAACTCAATCTAATGCTGAAAACATTTCATGCTTGTATGCTTTCAACAAAGAGTACTCTTCTGTCTTTTGCAATGGAAAATAGGAGTAATTTTTTTTTCTTTTTCTTTCCTTTGAAACCCCTTTTCAAAAATAAGACATAAAGAGTACTACAATTTTCTAAATAATGCAAAATCAGTCTTTTACAAATATCAGAGTATAACGCATCACAATCAATACTTCTCATAACATAAAACATAACATAATCGTTTTGCACTGAGGCGAGGTTTTCTGAAATAGAGTAATTACAAAACAACAAAGACAAAACCCTAAGCTAAGCTGGCCAACAACTATAACTCTTACTGAGAAACAGTTCAGCAAGATCAAAACATGAAACATTCAGAGGAATCTTCCCCCACTGGCTCGATCTTCAACGCTCCTGGAAAGACGAAACTGCAGCAGCTATGGAGCTCCATCTGGAAGTGACATCCATAGGGATATCCAATCCAACAACAGTGCAAGGGTAAATTCTTTGTCCACGAGTTTATCATAGGCTATGTCGCATGCAAACAATGTATACATATATAATACAACAACATGCTTTTATATACATATACATACTTAATAGACCGCACGCATCATCATGGTATATCAAGCATTGCATGTGAGCAAACAACTCAACCAGCAGATCAACAATCAAGTCCCCACAATATCAAATAATTGCATGTGAGCAAACAAATCAACCAATAGATCAACAATCAAGTCATCACATATCATAAATGTGGTTAGCTATGCATGTCAATGCAGTATGACTAGTTTGTGTATACACCTGTAGCCTTAATAGGTCAGCAGTATGACGAGGAATTTATTTTCCAACGTCCGAACAAGATAGCCACACATTAGGCTTGCCTCAATTTAGGCTTGCTACACATTAGGCAATGCAGTGACAACACGTCTTTTGAAGTCTTTAAGACCAATCAAACGCTCCGAGTGCAATGACAACTCGTCTTTTGAAGTCTTTAAGAGAATTCAAACGCTTTGAGTGTCGATGCTCAATGGTCAATATGCATCCAAACAAATTCATCAATATGGCATGCTCACCGTAGGGAGGGCCCGAGTAATGTTTTAATTAATCAATGCGGATCGACAAGCAACTATGTTTCACTTCCATAAAGGTGGAGGGAACTCAAAGTTTAAGCATTACAATGAGCATCCCATACTACTCAAGTAATGCCCAAGTATTCTTCATCATGCAGTGAACTGAGATGATGAGAAATACCCCTTAGAGTTCAAACACAGGACACTAGGTGATAATCCTCTAGATTATCTAATTTTTCTATTCTCTTTGATGTGGAAATCACCATGTATTCCTAACTTATGCTTTGTTTATACCACAATTTAATGTTGATTAAGCATGCATCAATTGTTAATTCATTTTGATGTTTTGGTTGATTTGAATGGAAATCTTGAGCACAATAACCTCATTTGTGATGTTTTGATTGAAGGTGTTGAAAGTGACAAGAATGGTACACAATTTGATAAGAATGTGGTTTCGAACACTGACAAAGAAGATTTCAAAAGCTATATCTTGAGCCACACTAATCCAAGTGAGATGATTTTGGTCTTGTTGGAAAGATAGAAGAATTATTTTCAACTTTGATGGAGAACTCAAGACCTAAATCAATCTATAAGTTGGGGTAATTTGTGCTACACGTTGACATAGTGATGCTGTCCTAACCTGACAACTGTTCGATGTTTCAATCATATATGGAGTTTTGGTTGTCCAAATGAGCTGAAACTGGTGCCATTGGAAAGCTAATATCCATAGCTTCAACTTTCATGAAGACACCTTGAGCTAATTCAGACTTTAAAGAGGTGACAAAGGCAGCACAACATGAAAGAACGGGTGCAAAAGGGCGCCCTGCGCCCAGGAGGGCGCCCTGCGCCTGCTGGGAATTGTTTTGATCAATTTTGGGCGCCCTGCGCCCCAGAACCCAGCGTCGTGCGCCTCGTCTCGGCCTGACACTTATTAAAACACACTTTTAACTCATTTTGGTCATTCCCTTTCATATGTTCTCACTCCCAAACCCTAGGGGAGCCAAGAGGCAACCCTAAATCCATATCATCTCCATCTCCCTTGAAGATTCAAGCCTTGGAAGAGACCTTGGAGCTTCAATGGATCATCCACCACCTCTCCATCCATCTAGTTCTATCTCTCCTCTCTCTTTTATGCATTTCTAGTTTTTTCCATTTGGTTAGGAATGATGAACCTTTGTTGGATTCTTGTGTAATATGACTTCTAATGCTTAATACTTGTTGTATTTGTGTTGATTGAGCAATTTCTAACATCCTTAATGGTTTTCATTGATTGGCCATCTTTGAATTGATTCTAAGTGTGATTTCACAATTGGAAAATTGGTTGTTATGCTAGATATGAAGTTGATTGCCATATTTGTGATGATCCTAGGGATAGGACTTCATGCTTATGTGTTCCTTTGAATTCTTACACTTAATGCTTAGTTGAATTAGGAAGGCCTAAGGAATTAGGGTTCTTGGTTTAATCTAAAGGGGCTTTTGCTCAAGGAATTAAGACTAGTCTAACTAAGTGAATTTGAACTTCAATTGCATGAATTTGACTTGTATTGGGATTGAGTTTGATTGCATGAGAAGAGGAAAACAAAGGGGATTCAAATCCTAGCCACTTTTATCCGTATTATTTGTGCACACCAAGTGTTAGATATTTGGTCAATACAAGAAAAACCAAAAATATTGTTTCTTGCTTTCTTTAATTTCATTGTTAATCAATTCAAAACACTAAAATATGTTGTTTCTTGTTCAAATAGTAATAAAAATAGTAAGTTGATATTTGACACGCAATCCTTGAGGACGATATCCGGTACTTAACCGATTTTATTACTTGCAACGATCCGGTACACTTGTCGTGATCCCATCAAGTTTTTGGCGTCGTTGCCGGGGATTGCTATTTCAAGTGTCATCTAGCCTATGAGATTACTACTTTGAACCTTTATTTTCTTGTTTGTGCATATTTTATTTTTCTTTTAATTTCCTAATTTCCAAATCACTATCTCCTCTTTTGAATTTGTTCAATCCAGGATTAACCTACTTCAAGCTATGGAATCCTTGTTAGACACTATTCTTCATGAGAGAAAGCTTATGACTCAGCAACTAAAGTTGCTGAACATCCTTTTTCAAAAAAAAGGTAATGTCTCAACAATTAGAGTCGTTGTCTAACGAACTCCAAGCCATGCAAGTGAATGTCATCCAACCCCTCCCACTTAGTTGTGAATTTTGTGGGGGAGATCATACAAATTCCAATTGTGAGGAACTATGCAAGGTCTTTTGTAGAGAAGACTATAATGGTGAGCAATGTGATCAACCACATTCTTGTGAACTTTGGGAAGGAGATATTTCAAATGGCTATTATGAGGATGATGCTATGCCAAATATAGTACAAGGTGGCTCTTTCACTACATCATTTGATGAAGGAAAAAAGCCTTGGGAAATTGCTATTGAAAAATTGGCTATGCAAACTTCACATTTTATGGAGGAGACAAGGGTAACATTTAAAAATCAAGAAGTCTCCATCAAGAGTCAAGAAACCATAATTCATAATCTAGAGGCTCAAGTGGGGATATTGTTCGAGTAATTAAAAGAGAGGTCTTTTGAATCTCATTCTAGTGATATCATCCTAAATCCTACAGGAGTTGGAGTAGTTGAGCTAAAATCGAAGTTTCCAAAGGAAGAACAAGGCTCAAGAGAAGAAGTAAGGGAGAAGAAAGATGATGAAGGAAAAATGATGCGTTTGGATGGATATTTAGTTTGGGGGGAAACAAAAATTCCCAAAATTTGGGAAGACGTGAAAGTCCAACAAGATATTCACCACCAAATCAATTTTTTTTCTCATCATTTGAGCATCAAGGAAGAGAGGGATGAAGAGTTTGATCAATTTTTAGATACCCTCAATGCCTTATTCGTCATCCTCCACCTTGAGAGGGCATGGAAGAAAAATCATTTATATCTCAAGTTCATGGAGTTCCTGCCTATGCAAAAAAAGAAGAAGGGTGATGTGTTCTTTGTGTCATATTATCCACCCTAACTTGGGTGTTGAAGCGTCAAGCTAATGACGTTAAATAAGCGCTTCTTGGGAGACAGCCCAAGCAATTTTTTGATTTCATGCTTTATTATGCTCATTTTGTTTTAGCTTTTAATTTTGTCTTCTTCTTTTGGTTGAACTAAAAATAATTGGAGAGGCTAGATATAAATTCCTTTTTCAGGGTCACAAAAAGAGAAAGAGAAAGAGGCAAGAGGCATGTGTGTAGAAGCGGTGACTTCACCCTCCTGACTATCAGCTCTGTTATGCTTCATGCAGTATTCTTCTTGCGGAGAAGTTTTCTGATCCCTATCTCTTTATTTGAGCTTTAATGCTTTGGGTTAGAAACATGGCATGATATTAAGTTTGGGGTGGCGGTCACCTAATTTTGAGTGGTTGCATTGTAGAAATTTTTGCTTGCATTTCTTGTCCATACTCGAAAACTGTAAACAATTGGATGCAAGCTTCTGTATGATCCATAGGGCTCAAATTTTAAAAACAATGCATAATTGTGGATCTTTCTTGCTTGTTTGATGTGACTAGACTGTTTGAGATTGAGGGCACATGATGCATGATTTTCATATCCCTGTGAGTGTTTGAGCCTAAACAGTGATTTTTCATTCTCGTGAGCATAATTCCATGTATTTCTCAGCAGAACTTGGCTTGTTTCTTTCCACTTTTGCATGATTTTGTTGCACACACTTATACTTGAGGCACCAATTTTTTGTAGAAAGATTGAGCCAAATACGCCTACCCATGCATGTTATCTATTGTGTGAGCCCTTTGAGCCTGTAATCCACTTTTTTGGTTACTTGAGCCACACTACAAGCCAATACCCTAAAAAAAAATGAGTCCCTTCTAGTTGGAGTTGGGAGATGTTTGGTCTTATCTTAAGTTTAGGGTTGCATGAGGGCAAACAACATTCTAAGTTTGGCATGCGTATATATTTGGATTTTTTTTTTTTAAAACTTTCTTTGTTCAAAAAAAAATGAAAAAAAGTCAAGTACTGAAAAAGAAAAAGAAATAAAAAAAAAAGAAGAAAAAGCAAAAAAAAAAGAAAAAAATCCAAAAAAAAAGTGTGTGCAATTTTCCATTTTTCTTTCCTTTTTGGGTTTATTTGTAAAAAAAAAAAAAAGGCGTGGAACATTAGTGAGGAAAAAGTGTCTCTTAACTCCAACTACGTTAGCTAGTTCCCAAATTTTATCCTACCCTTACCTAAGTCTCATTACAACCAATAAAGTCCTCTTGTAGTGTGTGACATTGATCTTGCATTTGTGTGTCTAGAAGCTTGCCAAGCTTATGATAGGGATTGCATGTGAATGATGATGAGTGTGCTTCCTTAAACACTTGAGAGATGAGAGAAACACATAACCTTATGAGGAAAATGATTGCTTTGTGTTGCTCTTGGTTGAGAATGGTTTGAGTCACTAAACTTGTTTGATTATGATGCATGAGTGTTGACGAAATGACTTTGCCTTGTGGTGATTGCATATGCCTTGTAGAAAATTTGAGATGGTGATTGAGTTACAGATGAGAGTGTAGAGTGGGGATAACTTCATGTATTCCACTCTAACCCCTGGTTTTTGATTTATTTTGCTTGAGGACAAGCAGAAGATTAAGTTTGGGGTGGTGATATTCCTCTAGATTATCTAATTTTTCTATTCTCTTTGAAGTGGAAATCACTATGTATTCCTAACTTATGCTTTGTTTATACCACAATTTAATGTTGATTAAGCATGCATCAATTGTTAATTTATTTTGATGTTTTGGTTGATTTAAATGGAAATCTTGAGCACAATAACCTCATTTGTGATGTTTTGATTGAAGGTGTTGAAAATGACAAGAATGGTGCACAATTTGATAAGAATGTGGTTTCGAACACTGACAAAGAAGATTTCAAAAGCTATATCTTGAGCCACACTAATCCAAGTGAGATGATTTTGGTCTTGTTGGAAAGATAGAAGAATTATCTTCAACTTTGATGAAGAACTCGAGACCTAAATCAATCTATAAGTTGGGGTAATTTGTGCTACACTTTGACATAGTGATACTGTCCTAACCTGACAACTGTTCGATGTTTCAACCGTATCTGGAGTTTTAGTTGTCTAAATGAGCTGAAACTGGTGCCATTGGAAAGCTAAGATCCATAGCTTCAACTTTCATGAAGACACCTTGAGCTAATTCAGACTTTAAAGAGGTGACAAAGGCAGCACAACATGGAAGAACGGGTACAGAAGGGCGCCCTGCGCCCAGGAGGGCGCTCTGCGCCTGCTGGGAATCGTTTTGATCAATTTTTGGCGCCATGCGCCCCAGAACCCAGCGCCATGCGCCTCGTCTCGGCCTGACACTTATTAAAACACACTTTTAACTCATTTTGGTCATTCCCTTACATATGTTCTCACTCCCAAACCCTAGGGGAGCCAAGAGGCAACCCTAAATCCATCTCATCTCCATCTCCCTTGAAGATTCAAGCCTTGGAAGAGACCTTGGAGCTTCAATGGATCATCCACCACCTCTCCATCCATCTAGTTCTATCTCTCCTCTCTCTTTTATGCATTTCTAGTTTTTTCCATTTGGTTAGGAATGATGAACCTTTGTTGCATTCTTGTGTAATATGACTTCTAATGCTTAATACTTGTTGTATTTGTGTTGATTGAGCAATTTCTAACATCCTTAATGCTTCTCATTGATTGGCCATCTTTGAATTGATTCTAAGTGTGATTTCACAATTGGAAAATTGGTTGTTATGCTAGATATGAAGTTGATTGCCATATTTATGATGATCCTAGGGATAGGACTTCATGCTTATGTGTTCCTTTGAATTCTTACACTTAATGCTTAGTTGAATTAGGAAGGCCTAAGGAATTAGGGTTCTTGGTTTAATCTAAAGGGGCTTTTGCTCAAGGAATTAAGACTAGTCTAACTAAGTGAATTTGAACTTCAATTGCATGAATTTGACTTGTATTGGGATTGAGTTTGATTGCATGAGAAGAGGAAAACAAAGGGGATTCAAATCCTAGCCACTTTTATCCGTATTATTTGTGCACACCAAGTGTTTGATATTTGGTCAATACAAGAAAACCCAAAAATATTGTTTCTTGCTTTCTTTAATTTCATTGTTAATCAATTCAAAACACTAAAATATATTGTTTCTTGTTCAAATAGTAATAAAAATAGTAAGTTGATATTTGACACGCAATCCTTGAGGACGATATCCGGTACTTAACCGATTTTATTACTTGCAACGACCTGGTACACTTGCCGTGATCCCATCACTAGGTCCAGGTGTTCAATTGCAGAATGCTAATCTTAATCTTAGATTAAAACTCTAGGCACGTAATGCAGAACACTAGGCTCAATTTTTAGGTTGAGTTACTAGGCACGCCATACGGAACACTAGGGCCAATCCTTAGTCAAGAAAATACGCACGCAAGCAGGACATTAAGTCCCAGCACAGGACACATGGCCTATATGCTAAATAGGAACACTAGGTTCCCTATATTTTATTCTTTTGTAATCTCGATATTTGAAATCTCTTTCTCAATTCTTGTATCACTCCTATGTATTTGAAAATACTTTTTAGCTCTAGGTCGTTGAAACCCTAGTTGTGCTAAATAATATGCTAGGATAATTCCTAAACACATTACTTAACTCAACCGTTTTCAAAATTTACAATGTTTTCTTTTTAAAAGAACCTCTTAAACAACTTCTAACCCTCTGATCCATAAAGCGTGTTTGTACACTGACTTATTTTAGAAGATACCTTTAGTTTACCATGAAAACATTTCTCGGCTCATGGAACCGCATCAGACTTACTGTTGTAAGTCATCAAACCAATAACAGTCGATCAACGCATTATTAATTAATCCATTATCATCAACAATATCTTGCATATTCCAATCAATATCAAGTTCCATTTAAATCTAACATGATTCAAGGAAAACAACACAATTCATAATGCCACGCAGGGCCAAGAACATGCTATAGCATTTCATACAACACATAACAATTCAGTAAGCTACAACCTGCTACATACTTTCCCCAATTTCAAGTCTAATCAAATCAATCAAACATGATTTAAGTCACACAATACTATTCAGTCTTGCCACACAGGGCCAAATCAATACACAATAATTCATGCTACAACATCTCAACAACACATAGTAATACTACAAGTACTACCACATAATTTAATCAAACATCAAACCAACCAACACACAAGGCAAAAATCCCAAACTCATTATATAAGAATTTCCCTTACCTTGGGCGCTTTAACAATCCATACTAGGTAATTCAAAACTATTGTCAAGTTGCACCTCGCGCGTACCTTAAGCACGAACCTTAACAACACAAACTTAACACAATTAGACCCCAAAAATACAAATCCTAGACCCCTAGGACAGCCACTGTTTTAGGTCCCTAAAAGGCCTAGGAAGTACTCACTTAATCTCATACGGTTCACATCTAGTCACATAACATGATACAAGTTCAAGTCATGCAAGTTTTCAAACTTTTACTAACTCTACACACTTAGAAAATACCTAAACTAGAATTTACCAATTGGAATAGTGTTTTACCAAATAAATAGTGTTTTGCCAACTTTTAATCACTTTTTAAAACACTAAAACATGTCACAAAATTTTAGAAACAATTTTATTACAAGTCCAAAATAATACTTGAAACATAGGCCAAATCATTTACTAGAATCAAGCTTCTTTGAAATGTTTTGCTAAATTAAGTTCTTAATCAACTTTTACAACATTTTTGAGTCATAAAACAACTAAAGACAATGTTCTAAACCAATATAAGGGTCACGGTTTTGTGCCGTAAAAATAAACTCAAATCTTTCAAACTTTTCACTTCCAAAACATACAAATTTGTTATATCCAAAACTTTCTATCATAAACCAATTTCTTTGCCACTTTAATACAACTAAAAACAAGTTGAAACTCACTCAAATCATGCTTATAACTTATTGTTTTTAAGGTCCCAAAACAGTCCCAAATTTATTTTGTTTCAAACAATTTTTCAAAGCTTTAAACTTACAAATCCTTATAGATTTAAAGTCCTAACAAAGAACCAATTTCTTAAACACTTAACACACTTTAAAAACAATTTAAAACATCATCAAAACCATGTAAAATTGCCACAGTCTCCAGCCCCAAAAATCCCCAAATTAATTTCACAAAACTTTGTTCAACATGCATATAAGACTAGTTTAAGCATACTAAACTAAAACCCCCAATTATCTAACTCCAAAACCACCAAAACCAAATCAAGATCAAGCCCCCACAACAGCCCATGAATTCGGCCAGAACCAATGGTTTGGGTTTTCCAATTTTTAAATACTCTAACATGCTTAATCATGGAAGAAATTAAGGGATCAAGGAACTAATCATGCTAATCTAACAAAATCTAACAACTTCTAAGCAAAAATAACTCTAAAACCAACCAAACCCATTCATGAAACTCAAGAGAGGGAAAAGGAATGGATATGGAGCTTACCAAGAAGTTTGGAGGAGCTTACCAAGAAGTTTGGAGGTGATGGATCAAGGATTAAGAAGAAAGGATGGAAGATTATAAGCTTAACATCAAACTTCCTTCAAGAATCAACACCAAAATCATAAGAAACAAAAATCTTAAAAACTCATCCATGGCAGCCATGGAGAAAGGAAAGTGATCAAGAGCACTTACCAATAAGATTAGAGATGATAGAACAAGGATCAAGAACAAGGATGGAAGAACAAGGATGGAAGTTTGAACTCCAAAATCACAAATTTATCAAGTTTTCTCACACTTTCTCTTTCTAAAATTTCTTCCAAGTTCTTCAACAATGGAGAAATGAAATGGGTGCTGGTCACACGAAGGAGAGGCCACGAAAATTTGAGGACATGGAAGGAACAAAAATTGTTCATTTAGTTGGAAACTAACCAAACAAGTTACAAACTAACTAAACTAACTAACTACAATTACAACTTAACCAATCATCTTGCAACACTTGTCAAGGAAGGTTCTAAAGGATGATCTTCAGCTCCCCTAGCCCTTGTCTCAATCGCCACTTGCCCCAAAATATCTAGATATTTCGTTTAAATCGCGTTAAAGCTCGAATCGGGTCTTGTGACATTCTGTGATATATTAGGATTTTTCTACCAAAAACTCCAAAAATAAATCAAATAAATTATTCTATAATCAAAAATTATTAATCAACCAAAATGTCCCTAAAAATATTAGAAGTATTTCTATTAATGTCGCTTTCTCGATTTACGAGCTAAAACGCGACCGTAATGCAGTTATAGGCGTAGAAAACACTCTATATTTTTTTGATGCCCAAAACTCCCATAAAAAATTCCAATAAATCATAAATATTGGAAAATTCTAAGATCTAAAATTTTATAAAATTTGAATCACGTTTGGGCATATTTCAGTTAGAAACTCACCCAATAGCCTAGTTACGGCAGAATTCGATAGAATTCTCGCAGCGTAATAAAAACTATAAATTAGTGAGGATCACTAATTTCAATTTCTAATATCAACTAAATATTATTCAACCAATAAAATCATCAATACAAAATTATTAAAATAAAAGTCACCTTAAATACGACATAACACCAACAATTAATAAAACAGCTCAACGTCAAAAATTTAAACTGTGACTTAAAAATACTTATTAAATCCTGAAAATTATTTCTAATTCAATAAAATAATTTTCTTTAATCAAACAACAATTTTTCACATTTTTCAAGATTAATTCATTTTAAAAACAGTATAGCTCTACATTGTCTCTTAATCTGAATTAATTACTAAAACAGTAAATTGTTTACAACAAATGTAGCAGCTCTTTGTACTTTTCATAAATCATCAAGGTGATCAATCTCTATGATTTATTTCCAAGTAGTCGGAACTGTAAAACAAAAATTGGGATGTTACAGTAATATTCTTCCCACTAATGTTGCTGGTGTTGCAATAGCCAGAGAAAATTGGAATGATGAGCAGAAAAAGAGATATCAAATCAATCAAAAAGCTAGATTCATTTTTATCTGTGCTATGTCAGAAAAGGAATATGACAAATGTGGCAAATTTGATGTTGCCAACGAAATTTGGGATTCTCTTGTTTTGTCTTATGAGGGCTCTGCCCAAGTAAGAAAGACTAAAGCTAGCATGTTGGTTCGCCAATATGAGCTATTCAAAATGGAATATGGTGAAAACATTGAATCTATGTTTGGAAGGTTCCAAACACTTGTTCATGGGTTACAGGCTCTTGGAAAAAGTTATACCACACCTGACCATGTGAGAAAGATACTGAGAAGTTTGACCAAGCAGTGGAGACCAAAAGTCACTGCTATTCAAAAAGCAAAAGATTTAAATGTCTTAAGACTTGAAGATCTCTTGAGTTCTTTGAAAGCTCATGAACTTAAACTGAATGAAGAAGAACCTGTGAAGAAAAGTAAGTCTATTGCTTTGAAAGTCAACAAACATAAAGCCAGTACTTCTAAAGCCCTTCAGGCTAAAGAAGAATCAGAAGATGAAGCTTCAGGAGGAGACGTTGATGGGTCGGATGATGAGCTCGGGTTCATATCCAGGAAGATCCAAAGAATGTGGAAGAAAAGAAACTTCAAGAAGAAATTCCATAAGAAAGATGTCGAGGACAAGAAGGAAAGCAAAGACAAAAGCTAAGTTGTTTGTTATGAATGTAAAAAGCCTGGACACTTCAAATCTGAATGTCCTAATCTTAAGAAGAAACCCACAAGAAGTTCCTTCAAGGGAAAGAAGAAGAGTCTCATGGCCATATGGGAAGATCTGGATTTATCCTCCTCTGAGGAAGATAATGAAGAAGAAGCCAATCTTGCCCTCATGGCAAATACTGACTTAGACTCTGAAGAAGAAGTTGAAGATGTTGGGAAATCGCACTCAAACTCACAAGAACACACAGAGAAAGAGATAGAGAAAACAACACAAGCATATACGTGGTTCACCCTCAGTGTGAGGATTACGTCCACGGGCAGGAGAAGAGAGAAATTCACTATGAATTCAGATTACAAGAGTATGTTACTCAATTGCTTATCATCCTCTATATATAACAAATAGAGGAAGCAATTCTGTTACTTCACCAGAACAACAAATAGTAAAGTAATCGAACTAAACAAAGGCTCATAAACGAAGCCCAACAAATGAAGTGAGATCAACGCCCATCAACCAGATTTGGTATGCAAAAGGAGAGACCAGACGCTGGTATGCAGAAGAGACCAGACGGTAGACCGTAAGAGACCAGGTATTTGGTAGACCAGGAAGTCGATAAACCAAGGTCGTAATGGAGCAAAGGGTTTAAGCCCAAAACCAACAAATCTCCACCTGGGGTCAAACCACTATCGAAACATTTAGCAAATTCTCATCTTCCCTTGAATCGCCATTCAAAATCAAGTATTTCAATTATCAACATTGAGCATGTCCAAACAATGCATGAACTTGCTCTTGGGAACCGGTTTGGTCATGATATCACCGGATTGTCCTTAGTATCAACCTTGAGCACCTTTATTGCTTTCATCAATGAAGTGATACCTAACATCTATGTGTTTGGTTCTCTCATGGTGCACTTGATCTTTGCCAAACAAATGGCACTTAAGTCGTCACAAAATATGATGGCTTTATCTTGTGGAAAGCCTAAGTCACCGATAAGGCCTTTAAGCCAAATGCCTTCTTTTCTTTGCCTCGCCGAGCCATGTACTCGCTACGTGGTTGATAATGCCATCGTGGGCTGCAATGTAGCTTTCCAACTTACTAAACACTTGCCAACTATAAAAGCATAACCAATAAAGGACCTTCTACCATCAAGATCCCCAAAGATAGTCGAACTGAGAAACCAAAGAAGAGAACAAGTAGAATCATTCCCATACACAAGACCAACATCACTTGTTCCTTTGAGATATCTGAAAACTCTCTTGACAAAGAATCGGTGTTGCTTCCCTGGCCTCGCTCATGTATCCGCTATGACACTTACGACTTGTGCAAGATCGGGTCTAGTGCAAACCATGGCATACATGATGCCGCTAATCGCACTAGCATATGGAACTCTCTCCATGTAGTCCCTTTCGACTCGATCGAGTCTCAAACACTTCACCGATTCGATGGTTGCGGTAAGTGGAGTGGTAATAAGTTTTGCGATAGTCATGCCAACTGTTTAACACTTTACGAATGTAAGACTTGACACAAGAAAAGCTTATTCTTATCTCTGTCCTGTAGATTTCCATTCCCAAAATCCTCTCTGCACACCAAGGTCTTTCATGTCGAATTCAGAATCGAGAAGAGACTTGAGCCTATTAATATCACCATGTTTTGAGATGCAATGAGCATGTCATCAACATAGAGCAATAGGTAGACATAGGAATCATTTTTCGCTTTATCGAGGTACACACATGAATCATAAGGACTTCTTTTGAATCCATGGTGAATCATAAACCGATCAAATCTCCTATACCATTGCCTTGGAGATTGTTTCAAGCCATACAATGATTTCTTCAACTTGCAAACTAATTTCTCCTTTCCTTGTTCTACAAAGCCCTCTGGTTGCTTCATGTAAATGTCTTCCTCTAAATCCCCATGTAGAAAAGCTGTTTTTACATCAAGTTGTTGTAATTCCAAGTCCATATTAGTTACTAAGGCAAGGAGAACTCGAATGGAAGTGTGTCTTACAACTGGAGAGAAAATTTCATTGTAGTCCACACCTTCCTTTTGGCTAAAACCTTTTGCAACTAACTGCCTTGAATTTGATTCCATCTACTTTGGAGATTCCAGGTTTCTTCTTAAAAATCCACTTGCTTCCCACCACTTTTCTGCCTTCAGGCAACTTCACAAGCTGCCATGTATTGTTTTTGTGCAGAGACTGCATTTCATCATGCATGGCTGTGAGCCATTTTTCTGCTTCTGAACAAGTAATAGCCTCCTGGAAATTTCTTTGGCTCTTGTGCATCAACATCTTCAAAGAACTTGAAATGCATATGAGAGCATATCTTCATAACCATACCTCTCAGAGCCTTTTTATTCCTTTGAGACTTTCGATGCATCAGACTGCTTCTGCTTCGCTTCGCCGCAGAATTTGCAATTCGTGATGATTCTGATTAGTCCGCTGACTACCCGATTCTCGCTTGATCGGTGCCTTTCTCGACTTGATCATTCTCGCCTCTTCAATTTCTTCAAACTCCACCGCTTATAGGTTTTGTCACGACTTGGTGATTGTGCAATTTCAGCTTTGTTATGCAAGAGAGACCTCTCATCAAAGTTTACATCTCTACTCAAAATCACCCTTTCTCAGATCAGACCAAATCCTATATCCCTTGACACCCTCACCATATCCAACAAAATTCCCTTTCTAGCTCTAGGTTCAAGTTTGCCTCACTAACATGGTAATAAGGTGACAACCAAAAACTTTAAGCCTAGAATAATCGGCAGTTTGGAAGACCATACCTCAATTGGAGTTTTATTGTCAATGGGTGAGGAGGAGACTCGTTGACAATGTAGCATGTCAGAGCAACACTTTCACCGTAAATGTTTCTTCAACCCTGAATTGGATAGCATACATCTAGCCTTATCCAATACGGTCCGGTTCATTCTCTCTGCTATGCCATTCTGTTGAGGTGTGTTCCTCACTGTATATTGCCTGGCAATACCTTTAGCTGTGCAGAATTTATTGAACTCTTCAGAACAAAACTCTAAACCATTATTGGTTCTTAGTCTTTTAATCTTTCTTCCCACTTGATTTTCTATCAAAGTTTTCCAATTCTTGAAACTTTGGAAAGCCTCAGACTTGTGTTTCATCATATAAACCCAAGTCATGCGAGAGTAGTCATCAATAATGGAAAGAAAGTACCTAGCTCCACCTATAGATGGAACCTTTGATGGACCCCAACAACTGAGTGTATCTGTCCGGAGTAGCCTTGGTTGTGTATGAAGCCTTACGAAATTTGGATCTATGATGCTTACCAAAAACACAATGTTCACAAAATTCCAATGCTCCTCCTTTCGACCTTGTAATGTTCTTGATCAACGAGAACTTTCAGCCCTTTTCACTCATGTGCCCTAATCTCATGTGCCACACCGCCGATGTCGAGTTTCTGTTTTACGCCACGTATAGCGATTCTGCATTAATCGAGTTGTCCCTTGAAGAATGTATAGATTTACGTGTTTTGAGCCCTGTAACACCACAGCCCTTTCCTATTTCTCGACCGCATAATCCCTCCTCAACATCGCATATGAAGCCCTTTGAATCCAAAGCACCAACAGAGATGAGGTTTCCTTTTAATCCAGGAACATGCTTGACATTGGTTAAGGTTCTAATCACATCATCATGCATTTTGATTTGAATAGAACCTATACCAATTGTCTTGCAGTTCATTGTTTCCCATGAGCACATTTCCTCCAAGCTTCTCATCATACGTCACAAACCAATCTTTGTGAGGACACATATGATGAGAACATCTCGAGTCTAGCACCCATCTGCTCGACCGAGTTTGATCATCATTAATGTGAGAGCATACTCGAGAATCCGATGAGCGATCTTCTTGAGCGTAGCAAAGAATGATTCCTTCTTCTTCTTCTTAGGATGCTTTTCTTCCAATGTCCAGGTTCTTTGCAATAGTTGCATATATCTTTCGGATTAACCTTTCCTTTGGAATTCTTCCCTTTCCCTTCTTCTTGTTTTGATTGTTCGCTGAATTTCTTTGAGTTCTTGACAAAGCAGAGGCGTAATCATCACTGCTCCAGATGCCTTCAATCGAAGCTCTCTAGAATACAAGCTTGTCTTGACTTCTTCTAGAGTGATGCTCTCTTTACCAACACTAATAGAACTTACAAAGTTTTCATAAGATGGTGGCAAAGAAGCTAAAAGAACCATGGCAATGTCTTCATCCTCCATCTTGACATCAATGTCCCGCAATTCAAGCGATTGAATTCAATTCATCAAGATGCTCTTTCGCTTTGACCCTTCTTTCATTTGAAGACTGAATAACCTCCTCTTAAGCAACAACTTGTTGCTCAAAGATTTGGTCATGTATAGGTTCTCCAATTTGAGCCATAACTTAGCAAGATCCTCTTCAAAGAACTTCATAGAGGACTTCATCGGATAGGGATAGGAGAATCAACGAGTGAGCTTTCTCCTCATGTTGTGTTGACGAATCTTTGGCGACTTTCCAGTTTGGCTGATAGAGGGCCCAAACCCCTTGTTCTTTGAGAAGTGCACGCATCTTAATGCGCTAGAGATTGAAACTGTTCCTCCCATTAAACTTCTCGATCTTGATTGTGTTTGACATCTTTCTTGGACAGACGGTGGAGAAACTCCACTGTAAAAAACAGAAGAAAGAAAGAACTCGGAGTGATGCCCTTCACCGAGAAGCACCACAAACTGAATAAACACTGAGTCACAAGATTAACAGAATGCAATGTGGATCTTGAACATCCACCGAGAGCACAGCGGAAGACGGACAGGGAGGCTTGGATCGAGTCTCGCTCTTGATACCAGTTTGTTGGGAAATCGCACTCAAACTCACAAGAACACACAGAGAAAGAGATAGAGAAAACAACACAAGCATATACGTGGTTCACCCTCAGTGTGAGGATTACGTCCACGGGCAGGAGAAGAGAGAAATTCACTATGAATTCAGATTACAAGAGTATGTTACTCAATTGCTTATCATCCTCTATATATAACAAATAGAGGAAGCAATTCACATTACTTCACCGTAACAACAAATAATGTAAAGTAATCGAACTAAACTAAGGCTCATAAACGAAGCCCAACAAATGGAAGTGAGATCGACGCCCATCAACCAGGCTGGTATGCAAAAGGAGAGACCAGGCTGGTATGCGAGAGAAGAGACCAGGTATTTGGTAGACCAGAAGAGACCAGGTATTTGGTAGACCGGCGATAAACCGTGTCGTAATGGAGCAGTGGTTTAAGCCCAAAACCAACAGAAGAGGTAATAATATATGATTCTTATTCTGTTTTGATGATCTTCTTAAGGACTCTGCCACTCTCTCCACTAAGTACAAAGCTTTGAAAAAGAAATTTTCAAAATTATCACAAGAATTTCAAGTTTTGAAAAACGAAAACTCAAAGCTCAGTGAAGAGAACCAGAAGCTGAAAACTGAAAATCAGCATCTAGTGGATAGTCAGCGTCTGGTGACATGTCAACAACCAGAAGCTGAGAGCTCTCAAACTGAAAGCTTTGAAGCTAAAGGTAATCCTAAGTGTAAAACAATGATTATGAATATGTCTTTCAAAAGTTTCTTACAGAGAGTGTAACTCGAAGCAAGCAAGCTTCAATGATCTGGGTGTCAGTAAAACGACAACTCAAGGTCTTGGCTACATATCAGATGAACCCTCTTTAGAAAATAAAAATCCTGCATTTGATAAATCCAATTATCACAGTGAATGCTTGCATTATACTTACTGCAACAAACCTGGTCATTTGAAAAGTGCATTTACTGCTTTTAAGACTAAGAAGGACAGGTATCCTTCAAGAACTAACAAGAAAGGACCCAAAAAGATATGGGTACCTAAAGATAAAATAGTCTATGTTGCAGACATGCTTAGCAACAAAGTCAACACACTACTTAGACAGTGAATGCTCGCGTCACATGATGGGAGAAAAGCATATGTTCCAGCGCTAAGGCCTAGAGAAAAAGAATTTGTTGGTTTCGGAGGAAACCAGAAAGGTAAAATAGTTGGAATTGGTCGCATTGGTAAAGGCTCTCATCCGTCTATTGATAATGTACTTTATGTTGAAGGATTAAAGAATAATTTATTGAGCATAAGTCAATTATGTGACAATGGTTATGATGTCATTTTTACAGAAACTGGGTGTTCAGTAAAAAGCAAAAAGGATGGCTATATTTTCTTTATAGCAAAGAGGAAACAAAATATTTATAAAATTGATCTTTCTTAACTTGCAAAACAAGATGTCAAGTGTCTCATGTCTGTTGAAGATGAACAATGGATTTGGAATAAAAGATTAGGTCAGGCCAGTTTGAGATTAATCTCAAAACTAAATAGGCACAGTCTTGTTAGAGGCTTACCAAATCTTAAATTCCAATCTGATGCTCTCTGTGAGGCATGTCAAAGAAAAAAAAATAAGTTAAAACCTTTTTTCATTCGAAAAATACTGTTTCAACCTCTAGACCACTTGAGCTTTTGTATCTGATCTTTTTGGTCCAACAAGGACAGCCTCTTTAACTGGAAAGAAATATGGGTTAGTCATTGTTGATAATTTTACTAGATGGACATGGGTTAGATTCCTTGCCCACAAGCATGAGTCATTCAAAGTATTTACTGTTTTTTGCAAATCAGTTCAAAATGAAAAAAGAATTTGTATTTCTTTAATTAGAAGTGATCATGGGGGAGAATTTGAAAATGAATGCTTTCAAAAATTTTGTGAAGAAAATGGCATCTCCCACAGTTTCTCCTCTCCTAGAACACCACAACAAAATGGTGTTGTAGAAAGGAAAAATAGGTCCCTCCAAGAAATGGCCAGGACCATGATTAATGAAGCTGATATTGGAAAACATTTTTGGGCAGAAGCAGTAAACACAGCTTGCTATATTCAAAATAGAATTCTTATTACACCTATTTTGACGAAGACTCCATATGAACTGTGGAAACGTAGGAAACCAAACATATCTTATTTTCATCCCTTTGGTTGTATATGTTATATTCTGAATACGAAGGATCAACTTGGTAAGTTTGATTCCAAAGCTGACAAAGATATCTTTTTGGGATACTCTGAAAGATCTAAAGCTTTTAGAATATACAATAAAGAAACTTTGATAGTGGAAGAATCCATTCATGTCAAGTTTGATGATAAGAAGCCTGACGCTGCCATGTCAGAGCTAGATGAATTATTTTCAGAATTGAATATTAGTGGTACAACAAACAGTGAACCTGCATCTTCAGCATCCAATGGTGACAACCAGACACAAGATTCTACTCAAGCAGAAGCTGAAACCAGAAAGCGTTGGAGATACAAAACCAATCATCCTAAGGATCAAATCATAGGAGAACCTGGAGATAGAGTAAGAAACAAATCCTCTTTCAAAGAGCATGCAGATATTGTACTTCTCTCTGAAATAGAACCTAAGACGATTGATCAAGCATTGGAAGATGAAGGTTGGATTCTGGCTATGCAAGAAGAGTTGAATCAGTTCCAAAGAAGTGATGTGTGGAAATTAGTCACTCTACTAGAAGATAAGCAAGCTATTGGAACTAAATGGGTATTTAGAAACAAGCTTGATGAAGATGGAAAGGTAGTGAGAAACAAAGCAAGATTAGTTGCTCAAGGTTACTCACAGGAAGAAGATCTTGATTTTACAGAAACTTTTGCGCCTGTTGCAAGGTTAGAAGCTATACGCATCTTACTTTCATTTGCTGCACACCATGAGATAATTCTTTATCAAATGGGTGTGAAAAGTGCTTTCTTAATTGGTTTTATAACTGAGGAAGTCTATGTGAAACAACCTCCTGGTTTTGAAGACATTGAATTTCCAGAACATGTTTTTATGCTTAAAAGTCTTTGTATGGTCTTAAGCAAGCTTCTCGAGCTTGGTATGACAGACTGAGTTCCTTTTAGTGGAAAGCGGTTTTATCAGAGGTCAAGTAGACACTACTCTATTTAGAAAAACATCAAACAAGTATTTTATACTTGTTCAAATTTATGTTGATGATATTATATTTCGAGCTACTAATGAAAGCCTTTGCAAAGAATTTTCAAAGCTAATGCAGGCGGAATTTGAAATGAGCATGATAGGAGAATTGAAGTTTTTCCTTGGAATTCAAATTAAGCAATGCAATGATGGTATTTATATACATCAAAGTAAATACATCAAGGAATTGCTAAAGAAATTCAAGATGGTGAATTGCAAGCCAATGAGCACACTTATGCATCCTACATGTACTCTTAGTAAAGATGAAACTGGCAAGAAGGTAAATCAGAAAATGTATAGAGGTATGATTGGATCTCTACTTTATCTTACTGCTTCAAGACCTGACATTATGTTCAGCGTCTGCCTGTGTCCTAGATTTCAATCTGATCCTAGAGAATCACACTTGAGTGCTGTTAAAAGAATATTTAGATATTTGCAAGGATCTACTAATCTTGGTTTGCTTTATAAGAAATCAAAAGATTACAAGTTAGTAGGTTTCTGTCATGCTGACTTTGCTGGAGACCGAATTGAAAGAAAGAGCAAAAGTGGAGGCTGCCAATTCCTTGGAGCAAATCTTGTGTCTTGGTCAAGTAAAAGACAAAGCACAATTGCACTCTCAACAGCAGAAGCTGAATACGTCTCAGCAGCAAGTTGCAGCTCTCAACTTCTGTGGATGAAATATCAACTTGAAGACTACTTGATAAAAGAGAGTAACATTCCTATCTTTTGTAACAATACATCTGCAATTTGTCTTACTAAGAATCCAATATTGCATTCTAGAGCACAGCACATTGAGATTCAACATCACTTCATAAGAGACTATGTTCAAAAGGGTATTCTTGAAATAAAATTTGTAGACACTGATCATCAGTGGGATGATATCTTTACAAAACCCTTGCTGAAGATAGATTCAATTTTATAAGAAGAAACTTAAATTTTCATCTTATAGAAGAATGATTAATCTCAGCGTCTTATGATATGCATCATTCAGCATCTGGTATGACATAAGCATTCACACGTGTACACATATGATATGTCATTCACATCACATAACTCAGCGTCCGGTGAATTCGTTTGCATACGTCTGAGCACACACGTGTCACGTGCATGTGGGACTTAAGCATCTCATCACACCTAATTTGAGTCATGATTATGTAGATTTTCAATAAAATCTTTTTCTTGATTTTAACTTTATTTTGGCAACTGTATTTAATGAAAAGGGGAATCTTTATTTTATTTTCTTTTTGATTTATTTTTTATTCAGAGGAAATGTGAAGAGGTTTTTGAAAAAGTAACTGTAATATTTTATCAAAACTTTCCCACTACTCCACCTCTTTCACTCCACACTCACTCTTTTTTTTTTTCTGCGAAAATTGCTTTCTCTCACTCTCTCTTTCTCTCTCTATGTGTGATTTCTCTGAAACCCTAAACCTCCATCACCTACACTCCAACTGCAACCATGATTCATGTTAAGGTCGGGCAATACACTGCTATCTTCGACACCATGACAGAAGCAAAAGTCTTGATTGAGAACAGAATCGACTTGAAAAGTTTCAAGCTTTATGGGTTTGATTTAGATGAAGGTTTGATGAATCTGGGCTGGAAAAACTACTTCCTTTGGGAACCTGTTGATGTTATGGTTAATGCTATCAAGGAAGTCTGGGGAAATGTTCATATGCTTCCGGGTGGAATAGTTGAAGGTCATGTCAAAGGTTTCAAGTTGGTGTTCACCATAAACACCATCGCTGATACCATTAAGTGCCCCTGTGAAGGCATTAGTTACTATGTTGGTTGGGAAGACGCTTTTAGAGGAATGGAAAACGTCAACGAGGCTCTGATCGAGAACTATCGCCAGTTGAAGGAAAATGATGTAACTCCCTCTGCCAAGGATCTGAAAAGTCATTACAGAGTTCTACATAAAATTATTGCTAAGAGCATTATTCTAAAGACTGGGTCAAGTGACATAGTAAACTATGAGAAGAAGTTCATTATGAGAAATTATATGGTTGGTCAAAAAATCAACTTGCCTAGGTTGATTTTCAACATTATTGTCAATGCGCTTGTTGGTTCAAGGAAGGGTTCTGCTGATAAGAAGAACATTATCAAGGTTATTCCTTATGGAGTTCTTCTTACTACAATGATGGTTAAGGATGGAATTGCGAGAAGGCTTTGTGCTTTGATAAACAAAGAAAAAAGACATAAGTATTTTGGAATTGGTGCTATTGTTCGTCCTAAGGTTTTTGGAGTCAATAGCTTGGTGAGAATGAAATTGATCAATGCTGATATGATCAAGAAGGTGAAAAAGGAACAAGGAGAAGGAATAGAAACTAAAGTTAGTGAAGTAGCTGAAACAAAACCCACCAGAAGCTCAGTATCTGGTGTTAAGAGAACTGATGAGTCTCCAGCAAGGGAGACAAGAAGCAAGAAGCAGAAGGCGCCTCCTACACCTAAAAAAAGATGATCCAGAAGATGATGAGGACCGAGTCCCGATCAGAAGCATTATGGAGAAAAAGAGAAGGCGGAAGCTGAAAAGCCTGTTTCAGCGTCTGGCCCTAAGAAGCAAGTTCCTCCACCTCTTCCTTCTGCTGCTACCCCACAAGGAAAAAGAAAGAGATTGGTTAGGCACTCTGAGCTTAACGCAAAGGTACTGGACTTTACCATTGATGATTCTATTACTACCTTTGGTTCTAATGATACTATTCCTGCACCACCACTTTCTGTTTCATCACCACAAACACACTCCACACAACCATCACCCTCCAAAACACTTGTCAAGAAAACCACAAAAACCAAATCTGAAACCATTGCCCTTATCACTCAACAACCTCCATCAACCGAACCATAAACCTCCCAATTAACCACAAAATCCAAAACACTTACATTTCCCTCACCACAACCCTCATCAAACACATCCCTCACTACATACATTTCATCACTCTACTCTCACCCTTTCCACCTACTCTTCAAAATCCCTCCAAACCAACCCAAAACATACAAAGTCAAGGTGACTTCCCCTCTCCTACCAACTACTATGGTGCCAAGAAATTTGTGTCATCTATAAACAAACCACGGTTTGTAAGAGAAGAAGTGTATCATTCCATCTATGATTGCCCTTCTCTGTGGCACTTGAAGACATTCACCTCTGGGTTTGCAAGACTGGAGATTGCCCCTCGTTCACGCCTCACTATCTCTGAAGATGGTGAGAAAGTGGAAGGTTAAGACCTTTTTTGTAACGACCCGTTTTTCGGAACGCTACTAAGCCAGTATCTTGACAACAATTTACATATTTCCGAAAGGCGAAATACTCTGCCTTGCACGTTTTCCAAAAATGTGGTTCTATTTTTTTTTTCAAAACTTCTTTTTCAAAATGGCTGTCAGAGTATTGCAGCGACTTTAGAAACATGGCGGAATTATTTAGAGACACCACATAACCACATTCAATTATTACGTCAACTCACACATAACAGCATGTGCCTAGAAACATAATCGACATTTATTACAATACAGAAATAAATTCAAGCGTCCTATAGCTGGTCGACACAACAAACTCCTCGCAAGACTACTAGTAGGTTCCGCAACCACAACACAAGTGGAAAGCTAAACAACCATCCCCACCGCTCCTCCTTGCGCTCCAAATCCTCCGCTGTTCGCCATCCGGGTTACAATCATTAATTGATGTAACCACTGGCAAGGGTCAACTTCTTAAAATAAAGAGTCTGTTACACTTATTCGACAATGGCAACAAAGCATATAACAATGCAACATGTTATAGGAAATAGAAAATCATAGCAATAAGCAACAACAATGTATATCATTCACAGAGCGTGACTCAACTCTCTCACTCTAGACTTGACTCGACTCACGACTCATTTTCTCTCGACTCGACAATTATTCCGGAAAGCAGACACAGATCCATCAACTGACATACCAGCCGTAGCCTTGGGATCTTTCGGTTCTCCCTAGGTAAGCGATCCGGTCCCCTACTGCGACGTCTAGTCAATCTCCCGTAAACAAAAGGGGACCTAGCACCCTCAGTTATCCGGGTCACGGCTCAAAAACGTCACGACGATTCACCTAGCTCTCTCACTCGATGAACAGCTCACCGCTTACGATAGTCAAAGAGTGACACATGAAATTACTTGACCGCATATCAAATAAAGAGAGCATGCTTAACATGAAGAAAGCGCAATTCGACATTTTAAGCAATAAAAACACTATGCATGAAGAAACGCAATTCAACAGCAACACGCAATTCGTGGCATATATTCAATCTCATATCAAATAATGCATAACTCAAACATATCATTACATTACATGCTTGACACGCAAATCAAGGAATCCATCCCTCTGCAACTCGATGGAGTTGACAGAGAGGTACACAAATGTGGGGGGTTGGGTTCAGGAGACCAACCACAAAGTTTTCACCCACGAATGACTCGGAATATGTTCGACCGCATGACAATAAAATAAACGAAGGGGTTCGAAAACCCTAACCTCGAACTCGGAGAGTTCTCAGACTTCTTCGTATTTAAATGAGCATTTAAATAACAAAAAGCCTAAAAATATCTAAGTTACCCTTACACAGGGACATAAAAATAAAATCCTAAAAATGTCTAGAAGTGCCCTTACCGAACCCCAAGTTGCACGTCCACGTGTTCCTCGATCCTATGCCGCACGATCTCGGATTTACTCAAAGCCTAACAAAATAAATAACTTAGCACAATTCTTAGGTAACTTAAGCTCTCAAGCCTAACCCTTTTCCTAACCAAAAATTCATTCAAACATTTAATTCCTAGCTACTTAAAAATAAATAAGGTTTTAAAATCAAAATACTTTTTGAAAGATAACTTATCACATAACAATTTATAAACCTTAACTTATTTGAAAAGTAAAGTTTTTGAAACCAAAAAGCTTCTTTGAACCTCAAGGTAAAGATCATGCAAGAAATCATAAATTTTAAAACCTAGACACATATTCATACAAGCATTTTCACAATTAACAAACCACTATTTCCTTTCCTACTCCCTTTTTAGGCCTCTCGGCCGCATCTATTCCCATAACCATCTAATTGCATGACAAAGCATCAAAACATCAAGTTTCAACAACTTCATATAACGATTAAAATACATAAGGAAATTTAAATCAAATAGGTTCCAAGATATTTTTCAAATATATTTCAAAGCATCAACTATCAAGACAACACCAAACCTAACTTAAGCACCTTCAAAGATATGTTTCTAAAACATTTTTTTTCACAACATTCTAGTGTCATTTCCGTAGCCTCTTTCCTTTTAAAACAAATATTTTTCAAAACTAGTTCACAAATCAACTATCTCAACTAAATTTTCACAACTTGTTTTCAAAACATTTCAAGGCAACAAAGCAAAACACCATAACCAACACATAGTCCAACATAGATTTAATGTTTTCCAAAAACAAGAGTTCTTTTAATTAAGCCAATTTCTAACAATCCCAAAACATATAAATCATGGCTATAATCATGTAAGTACTTAGTGGAACAATTAAATCAAGTAACCAAAATGATTTTCCTTTTCTAATCACCACCTAGGGCTCGCGGCCCTTACCCCCTTTCTCTCCCAAAAATTGCAAGTTTCCAAACCTTTGCCCAAAATATTTTCAATTCATGCTCATGATGACGCTAAATGATCAAGAACGAGTCAATTAAATTTTACATGTCATATTAGTCCTTCAAGAGTCACTTTTTCACCAAAACATCAACTAACACCTATATTAATTCATCATTTTCACAAAACAACAAATAGTTTCACAAACCCAAGCCTAATACCCAATCATTACTTTCTCAAGAATCAAGAGTTTCACAAATTTTACAATTTCCTTTGATACAAACTGAAATTGACAACAACAAAAATAATAACAATTATTAAGAACTAATAACCCCTAATCAATTGTATGATTACATGAGAAATTACTTAATCCCCTTTCCCTTAGGCCATAAGACCTAGGGTTTGAGAAATTTGGGGAAAATTGTTCATCTCTCCTATGATCCAACCCAAGACATCAACCAAGCATTTAAACAAAGAAAGGAACAAAAATATCAACTCCTACTCCTAAAACAAGGCCCCACGGTTTTGGAAGGGAAATAAGGAAAGGAAATGAAATTGAATAGAGGTGCTTACATGAAGGGCTACGGCTGAGAACATCGAAGGGACGCAAGAAGTGAAAACTTGGCTTGTTTCTCACCTCACCCACATTTGCAACTTAGGAGGAATAAAATAAATGGGTTTATGGAAGTGGGAGGGTGTCTGTTCTTTGAAAGAGAAGAAAGGAAAAGAAACTTAAAGTGGGATTGAGAGAGAGGGAGGCCACGGTCTGGGGAAGGCAAGGTGGAGGAAGGGTTTTGTTGCCACCTTGTCTCTTTACTAACACATGGACAATTTTGGAGGAAATGAAGAAAATGGAAGAATGAGAAATGGGGAAAGGGAGGGCTCACTACTGTACATATAGCAAAACAGGGGAGAGAAAATTTTCTCAAAAACTAAGACTCTCAGTAATTTAGAAGAAAAAGGAAATAAATAAAATGGGAGTAAATGGAGGTGGGGGGTCTCGCCAGATCTAATGCAAAAAGGGGAGGATAAAAACATTTTACAAAATAATTTACTTGGCTAAAAATGGTTTTAGGTAGATATTTTTCTTAGTTACCACAATAACTTGACACTTAGCACTTAAGGTAAGATGTTAATCTAATCAACAAGTCTAAACATCTAATCTCTCTCCTCTCATAATTACCCACTAATTCTAGAGTCTTAACTGTAATAACAAAAATACGGCGTCGAGTAATCGCGTTACTGACTAATTCTCTCGCCGATTAATTCGCGAAAATTAATTTATCGTGAAATTAATTCACCGCGTTATAAAAGATTATCATAAATAATAAAAAAAATTTAAAACACTCAAAAATAAACACAACAAGCTACGATTCGATTCTCATCGAAATCGGAGTTCGTTTTAAATTTTAATGCGGATAAAATTTACCCGGTGATTCAAAATGCGACGAAACTTCGTTAGAATTTTTCGACGATTTTTGAACCATGAATTAATATTAAATATTAATTCTTAAATTTAATTTCATCTTGGTTTAATTCAATCAATTTCTTAGTCAACAAAAATACGCGTTACCGCGTCACGCAGAAAACTTATACAAGGTATAAATTGATGAATTCGCATTAACGCAGCATACGTCTACGCTGTCTATTAATTTGAATTAACATCATGAATAATATTTATTTATAATAAATAAATTGTTCAAAATACTCAAAATAATTTCCCGTACTCTCAGTAAATCATCGAGGTGATCAATCTCTCTGACTTATTTTTCGAGCATTCAGGATTTTATTGCTAAAATCACTTTTCTTAAAAATTAGGGGGTTACATTTTTCAAATAGAGGAATTATTCCTTTCTCTGTTGGTCTTCCTCATGTTCTGCCACAACATGAACCTCTCACTCCGGAGGAATACGAAAGATAGATCACAGATGATGAAAAGTCATTCATGGCTCACTGCCTTGAAATGAAGAAGATGGAATTGGTTTATCTAAACAAAGATCCCTCCTCAACATCTGTAAAGATTGTACCTGATAGGCAAAAGTGGCTACCTTGGTCTATCCCTGATAAAAGAAAGGAACCAGCTCCTGGTAAACTTCCAACATCTATTGGTCTCAAGGAGTATGAAGAAGCTCCTAGGAAATACGATGTCAAAGCATTCTCTGAGCTTTCGGTTAATAAGATATCTGAAGACCATGCTCGGCGTGTGTATCTGAATCTTCTCAATAGAGATGATTGGAGAACTGGTTCTTCTGGTTGCTGTAACGCAGAAAAGGCAACCATCCCTACTGTTGGTTCTATCAGCAGGGTAACAGACACAAACCTCGCTTTTGTTCATTTTGATGACATGTTTATGTGTTTTGTTATTTGGCCTCTAAGTGTTATGAAATTGGAAGATCAATGGGCTGTCATTTGCAAACATTTTGACGTTGGATTCTGTTGGAGGTAAATGACTATGTCTTGGAAAGATAAAGCCATTCTACCTCGTTTTAGGCCTCTTAATATTGAAGATGATGATAAGGAGAATCTATGCAGGCTGTATCTGGCTGAAAATGAAAGCATCAACTTTATTCTTGATGATATGGGAGCTTTGATATGATGCAATTTTGGAGAAGCTGCATTTGCAAAGTTTGAAGCATATGTAAAAAATCTGTTTAAGCACAGGGAAACTATCTTTATGAGTATGCTTTACCCTGAAGAGATTGTGCATAGATGGGAATGGGCTATGGATCTTGAAAAACAGAAGCTGGGAAAAATTATCAAATGGAGCTTACCAAATGATCATATCTTCCAGAAGGCTCAGGAAAGAAAGGAAAGGAAATTGAGTTTGTCACAGGCAGTGTTAGTAGAGCATCAGAAGCTAGAGTCGCAAAAAGTTGTTATTGTTGAACCTTCTTCTACTCCTCCTGCTGTAAATGATGACATTGTCGTCCTGCTAAGAGCTGAATTTGAAGCCATCATGGCTGCAAATCAGAAAGTGCATTAGTTGGAAAGCACTGTGAATCTTCTCTTGGAACGCTTCAATCAACTCCTTCCTCCTCCTCCACCAAACCCTTAAAAACATTTCATTTTTTTTAATATTATGTATTACTGTTAACTTGGTACAATTTATTTTACTTGGTTCATATTTTGAATGATCTAACCATACTTGATCTAATGTTTGGTACAATTCAAAATTTTCTAGTATTATTATTACTGTTTTGACTATGATGTTGTTTACACTCTTTTTGTCTGATGACAAAAGGGGGAGTAAAAGAAAGGTCTGATGAACACATTGAAAGTCTAATGAACACGCTGAAGTATTACACATCTCATGCATAAATCATACGTAGCATATCTTTGAATTGCTCAAATACTCATTGATATTCATTGTCTGGTGCTTTGATACTCATTAATATCTGTTGGCACATTTTTATTATAATTGGTACAATGAATTTAAGCATCTGATCCTTAATAATTGCTTAAGTATATTCATTATTGGTACAATGATCTCAGCATCCGATCTCAACGCTTAATTGAATATATGCTCTGATACGTGTATGTATTTTGCGATCACACAAACGCTCTGATTATTATAAATTGCTCTGATACCTGAAATATTTAATTATATCTGAGTTGTTGAACTCAGGGGAAGACCCTTGATTTTTTTTTTTAAATTAAATTGTTCATCAACCTTAAATATTTGTCATCATCAAAAAGGGGGAGATTGTTGGAACCTAAACGATTGAGAAGTTTAGACCCTCATTAATTTTAATGATAACAAAGTATTTGCAAGTGAACAATTTGTTGGTGTAAGCCCTAGAGGCCAATGTTTTTCCTTTGGACTTATATTTTGTATCATGTAGTTTATTTATTATATGAGGCATTTTCAATTATTATGTTTGTTTCAACGTAATAAAGTCCTTGAGTAAAAGTTCGTTTTCAATAGAACATCGAGTAGATGACTCGGTTGTGAGATACTAAAGAACTTACTCTAAATATCCGTAGTCGAGTATTATTATTATTAAGGACAATAATAATGCATCAAGACTATTATGTGGGTGGACTGATAACCTCATCTCACAGGTTATAGATATGAGATATCAAGTCACCACATAGGTACACGTTAGGGTAATTGTGTACTGGATTGACCCGCCATGAGAATACTACATAGTGTGTTATGTAAGTGTCATGAGTTATTCTCATAGTGATAGTGGTGTATGCCACCCTCGGACTGAAACCACTATGGTCCCTACATGAGGAGTTGAGTGTTTTATTGCCGTCAAACATTGTGCATGTAGGACAATTATAAAGTCAGTCATTGGGCACTCAACGAGTCATGCAAAGAGACATGAGTGACCTAGATGGGATTTGCCCCTCCTACATAAACAGGACTAATATCTGTGGGCCCCTTGATAGAGTATGACTGTAAAATGCATGGCCATGCTGAAATAAGTCAATATGAGATATTGATCTTATTTGTTGTTACTAAGTCTACTCGGGCATCAAGGAATATAATATTGAACTATACAAGGGTGACACATACTATGCCTTGTATTCAATATAGATATAAGGGCAAAAGGGTAATTATACACATGATCATTATCACGGAAAGGTTACGTCACAACAAAGACATTCTCGTTACTTGGGTAGCAGTGATGTATTGCTAGACACCGCTCACTGTTTATAATATTAAATAGTGATTTAATATTATTGCCAACGTTACGGGAACCTACAGGGTCACACACATGAGAACAGGCTAATGGGAGATTAAATAAATGAGTGAGACTCATTTTATTCGGTGGTGCATTCTTACGATGCAAAGAAAGCGAGTCAAGAAAGATGCGAGAACACGATAAGTTACGGTGCGGCTGAGCACACGGTAAGCTTCTGATGCGCTAGGTCAGTCTTAAGTGAAGTCTATAAATAGACTCGTTAAAGGCGAAGTCGTACACGGAAAAAACCCTAGCCGTTCCAAAGATCGTGACTTGCATCGTGGTTCCGTCGTCGGCTAGCACCGTGGCGGAGACCGCTCCCATTCGAAGGCTCGTTCGTGTGGACTACGTAGGCGTTGTTTCGTGCGGCGCTGCGTGCTCGATTCCAATTTTCATCTGCAAACGATCTGCGCTACAAGAGGTAATTCATATAACCCTGAGTCATGACCATTCGCAAGGATCCACACAAGGGAAAGTTTAAATTTCCGCTGCGTTTTTAAACTCTGTTATTGCGCTATTTCCCTACACAATTTATCTTCTGATAAGTCTTGGAGTGTACAGGTATTAAAATCACTCATGTTTTATAGCTCACTCAAGCAAGAAGAAGAAATTCACAAGAGTTTGAATACATTCCATGTGTGTCTGCATCCGGTTCACTCCAGCGTCTTGTCTAAAGCAAGCATCCGGTAGTGTTATCTTTTGACACGTGGATTACTCAATTGCTGTGAGCGTCCGTCCATTATTCTGAGCGAGCATTTGGTCTATTAATGAATCACGTGATGGTCACGTTTGTGCTCTTCTACCTCAGTTGTTTTGGAACGGAATTCGAATTTGATTTTGTGCGCTCATTTTGATGTACGAGGTATCAAAGGTGACACCTTTAGTATAAAACAAAATTCGTATAAGGCAATTGTGAAAAGCAAATAGTACAAAAACGGTAATGTTCACTATTCTGATATTCTCTGGAAAGGAACAAAAGGACAATATTTCAAATTATCTCACTCAATGATATGGAGCTGAAATTTACTGCAACGGTAATACCCCTCAGAGACTCCTATAAATACTCCAAGGTATTCATTGAAGAAGGTTGCCAAAAACTGCTAGAAACTATATTCTGAAAGAGCTATTACTCAAGTGAGCAATCAAGTTTCGTGCCAAGTTTCTGGACACCAAGAATTGAACCTCATCGTTTGATATTCTTTCTTTAAGAAAGTTATTTGTTTTTATGCTTAATCTTTTCATCCTCTCTGTGAGAGTTATTTGATTGTATTCAAAAGAATATTACTTTGTAAAAGTTGTTCCTCCTAATTCCATTTGTGATTATCAACGATTTATTAATATTAAGTCATCGCGTAGCTTTAGGCCTCAAATTGCCTTTCACAACCCTGCATTGATGATTAATTACAACATGGAGTTTCGAACAACCATCGTATTATCATATTTTATAAATTCTGATTGACTATTGGCCGACTATGCTATTGAGAAAGTTATTATAATTGAAACCAAAATAAAATTTCCAAAACAATTCAATCCATGCTTAGTGAATATATATAGCTTTTTTTTTTTGATAAACTTAAAATTTAGGGTGAGGGGATGGCGCCCCAATCCATGGCAGGGAAAACCTTTGGGCTCTTTGAGCACTTACGAAGGTAATTATATTTACCTCACCCCAAGGGACTAGTGAGGACTTGAACCCGCGACATGTCGGATACAAGTCCTGCAATGCTCCACTAGGCCAACCCCTTCGGGTTAATGAATATATATAGCTTGATGGAAATATAATGAGAACTATATGTTCTTATAAATTGCTTTTATCTATAATAGAGAAAAAAAAAAGATTAAAATTTAAATGATAAAAAAATTATATATCAAGTAGAGAAAATATATAAAATAACAGCAGTCAATTGCTAAACCATGCCAACATGATAAAACATACAAATTCAAATAAAAAAATTATAGTACTAAATATGAAGGAGAATATATATATATATATATTAATTTTATAATAATTACATTAATCATGTCATATTTTGTTTTAATCAAGGAAATCACAGTTGTTAGAGATCTATGGTGGACATTATCTAAACGAATAATATGGCAAAACATAACTGAGAAAGCATAGAAATAAAAGACAACAGCGATGATTTCCATTTGACCGGGTCCGTAATGATAGTCCATAACCAGGGTTTGTTGCCTCGCTTATGGATCTAGTGGAAACAAAACAACACACAATTAAAACGGTGAAAAGAAGCCAACCTAAGAAATAGATACAATGAAGGACGAAACATGATGAATAACCTGAGATTTGCCATATATATGGTACTGGTCTAAGTAGACTGAAGTCTCAATTGATATACCCCTCCCTAGCAAATCATCATAAGCAATTAAAAAAACAATTATATAAGTGTGTGAACATTTCTTATATATGAATGAGTGATACATATAGAGTGAAAGGTGACTTTTGCAAGTCTTTACAATTGAAAGTAATGGGGGAATATATATATATATATATATATAAAGAGAGAGAGAGAGAGAGAGAGTGAGTGATCCTTGTAGTTTTGGGGGAGCAGAAATGACGCTAGTCCTTGCTAGTATAATCAAAATGATGATCCCAACCAAATATTTATAAGGAGTTAACCAGAGGAAGGCTTAAATTTAGGTTAAGTCCTTCCTAGTATAGTCAAAATGATGATCGCAACCACATATTTATAAGGAGTTAACCAGAGGAAGGCTTAAATTTAGGTTAAGTTTTCATGTGTCTACTTTTAAAATATTATAAATCAAAAAAGAATTATAAATTTTTAGATAATAAAATCACATGAAAAATATATTTCATTATTTTCTTGAAAGTAAATTTCAGTCTAAAAAGATAAATAAAAAATAACACAATTATTAAAAAAACATTAAGAATTGAAATTGTAACGATATACACATATATGTGAATAATAGATTATAAACTATTTAAATTTTAATAATTAATATCAATCAAATATCATTATATTTCTCTTTTTCTTCTTAGACCACTTTTTAGAAAATGAGCATCCTAGGAATTTAATTAAAAATTATATACTTTTAGATTCAACAGTTTGTTTTCATTGTCCTTGTAAGCTTCTAATGTTCAAATTTGTTTCATTAAAACTACGAAGCAATGTTATGAGACTCAGACCGGTTAATGATTTTGGTAAGATCGAACGAACTATTAAGTATTAAATATATAATTTTTGTATTAACAAAGAATATATATAATCAATTTGTAACACACACACACACACACACACATAGATATATATATATATATATATATATATATATTTATATATATATATATCAAATAGATGTAACGGTTCCCTTGAAATTTAGAATTCCCTCTTTGAAAGATATATCAAATCCTGCAAAGGGACATTTTAAATAATGTTTTCTTTTCTTGCATTTATTATTTTATTACATTTACACAATCTGAGCTCAATCGAACGTGAAAACCTAAATCTCTCGACCTTTCTCTCTAACACTAAAACAACTGTCTCTTTTCTGCAGTTGCTCTTTTCTCGCTCTCCTTCTTACTTCGCTCCCTCTCCTTCCTTCTTCGGTTATTCTATTTTGTCGCCTCCATGCTTCTTGTAACACCCTAAGTAGTCACCACTTATCCTATTGTAGTTGATATTATTACGGAATACTTCGTAAAATGAGCCATATTTTCTTTTTTGAAAACTAATTATTTTAGGAGTAAAACTAAAAAGTTCCCTTCAATAAAATATGATGTTTACAAATCATTTTGCAAATAAAAGTAATGCGTGAACTTCATGTCTTACTTAAACAAAGTTGATAAATCCAAAACTTAACCCTTATGGTGCATACTAAAACCATTATCATTATATTTGACATCCTTATAATACAAAAGAGTTACTACTAATTTGAAAACTAAAGTTTTGTACAACATTTCCATTTCATGTCAAGGGAGAAATTCCAAATCAAGTACCCTACATAATGCATATAGAATTCTTATAAAAATTACAATCTCTCGAATCTATTTAAATATCGGGATCCAAACCGCATACAATTATAATACAACAATACAAATAATTTTCAAATACCTTTTAATATTACATACGTAAACATTGATAAGGCATGTGCAAATATTTCAAGCAAGTGAGATGTAAATACGTAAACTTAAGTGCTCCCGGCACACACATATGCGACATAAAGAAGTAGTAAAAAGCGCACAATAAAGATAAGAGATCATACAACAAGAATGTTACCGACATAAGATAACTCAGCTGATTAACCTAAGACAAATTGTACCAACATAGAGACCAAACCAAATTTAAAGACACAACCTCATCAATAATGCATGTGGATTTAATGAGATTTCCTCAAGTATCGCCATATGCATGTGGGCCCATCAATTACTAACTCTGGAAAGACGTTTGGAAGTTCGTTTTAGGCTTTCCAAAATGAACTATTCATCACTAATGACGACTTCCTCAACATACTAACACAACAACCAAACAAATTAAGATTTTAATTAATTATAAACAATTAGATTAAGGGGCTACAACTTACAAGGTATAGTTGCCACTGTTCAATCAGTTTCTCATGTTTGGAATTCAATGTTTAAGTTTTATATTGATATGGTTTATACTTTATCCATTGCTTATAGATTCTTCTAAGTAAATGATAGTTTTCTTTGAATTTGGATCCTCTCATATGTTAGTAGAGAAAAAGTTTGTAAGTAGGATGAGATAGTTAGGCTTACTAACAATACTAGCATCCATTTTATCTTTAGATTACAACACTACAAGAAGATAAGAAATCTTTGGACTACTTATCTATTTATAATATATAAAAACTGAGTCGTGTAACCGTTTGTTGACACGTCATCTCCTTTATTACGCCATATATTTCTAATTTTGCCACGTCAAAAATATGCTGAGATGTCTCCATTGAAAACAAATCCATCACTTTGTTCTTTATACAGCACCATTTATCCACAAGTTCTTTGTAAGTCATCGGCATCCCTACCATGTCTTTTCCAAATTCACTTCTCTGCTGCCGTATTAAAAACTTTGTAACTCCCATCCCATTTATAATTAAAACATGCATAACTCATTTGGTTACAACATCAATAGCAAGACTTCATGCACATCACACTATCCTCAATTAACCGACTTCAAAGTCGAAGTTGTCATCCCCTAGAATCCCTCCCTCTTACTATTCCTTATTCAGAAATGCTTGATCTCGCGAATGATTCCTTTCATGAACATCATGAAGGAGGTGATGGGTTAGTTTTTCATTTACATAGCCTATGTGTTTCCGTCAAACTGAGGAAATTATCGTTCAATAAATATTTCAAAAATTGACATGTATACATTCATGATTTTGTGAAAAGAATGGTTCGCGAGAAATAGCAGTTCTCTTCCTTATTATGCCTACACAAATTTGTTCCTTCAATTTGTATCTCACACATTATTCAGCTATGAAATGATCTTTTAACATTACGAAATACTATATGATTTCGTATAAAAAACAGAAATACTGTATGAGAACCCACACTCACCCATCTATGCTTGCACTCATCTTCCATGTTTAACCCTTCCTAATCCTATAATTCAATTGACCCCCGATATTGTGGATTGTTAAATCATAATAAGAAACATTCAAACAAAATTTGTCTTGTTAGTGTGATCTATGTTACAGCTTTGTTCGTGAATTGCGACTTTGGACCAAAAGGTTCTGACTAAGAAACCAATGTTTTACGACCATGAGGACGGCCTCATCTCGATGATAAAACATACAAATTCAAATAAAAAGTAGATAATACTCATCAAAATAAAAGCAATTAAATCATAATCAATTGTAGTACAAAATATGAAGGAGAGTGTGTATATATATATATATATATATATATATATATATATATATTTACAGTTAATCATGTCACCTTTTAATTTCATAATTGATATATCAATAAGTTATGTATTTTCAAGGTTTTATTAATGACAATGAGGCATTAATGAACATGGTAATTATATTATGTTTATACAGAGTCGTCATAAATGTATCTAGCTCATTTTTGAACACTTCTTGGCATAACGATGAATGCTAAAAGCAGCGCAAATTGCCATTCTTGCCATTTCCTGACTATTGTAGTTGCCTTCCAAAGATGGATCCACTAATTGTCCAATGTTTCCATCGTCTTCCAGCCCATGATTCAGTAGTGGACTAGCCTGCTAAGTACACTGTTTTACAATAATTATCAAATTAAAAAAAAGGAGTAGTAGCACAAAGAAAGAACTTAAAAAAAAACTGGTTTTTAAGTGACTACTTCACTCTAAATTGCATTACATTTGAAACATGTAGCTTTGTGGGGGTGGGAGACATAATTTTATAGTACTAACCCATTTCATTAAGATTTTGTTTATGGAGTCAGCGAAATTCAAAGGTCTCTAGTTAGATTCACTGTACAACAAATAGAATAGGTTGAATGTATTATAGGGAATAGAGATAACTTAATTACTCATCTTTTGAAATGATTAAAGGTAATTATTAGGGAATATATCTTAGGGTATATATATATATATGAAATTAAAAGGTTAAATGCATCTTAGGGACTATATATATTAATTTCATAATAACTACCTTTAATCATCTCACCTTTTACGCGTACTGTTTTAATCAAGGAAATCACAGTTGCTGGAGATCTGCGGTGGACATTATCTAAACGAATAAAATAGCAAAGCATAACTGAGAAGGCATAGAAATAAAAGATAAGAGCGATGATTTCCATTTGATCGGGTCCGTAACGATAGTCCATTATCAAGGTTTGTTGCCTCGCTTATGGATCTAGTGGGAACAAAACAACACATGATTAAAAAGGAGAAAAGAATCCAACCTAAAAAATAGATGCAATGAATGACGGAACAAGATGAATAACCTGAGATTAGCCATATATATGGTACTGTTCTAAGTAAAGTGAAGTCTCAATTGATGTACCCCTCCCTAGCAAATCTTCGTAACCAATTCAAAAATACAATTATATATGTGAGTGAACATTTCTTATATATGAATCAACGATACATATATAGTGAAAGGTGACTTTTGCAAGTCTCTACAACTGAAAGTAATGGGGGAAGATGTATATATATATATAGAGAGAGAGAGAGATACCCTTATTGTTTTGGGGGAGCGGAAATGGCGCTGGTACTTACTAGTATGGTCAAAATGATGATCACAACCACATATTTATAAGGGGTTAACCAAAGGAAGGCTTAAATTTAGGTTAAGTTTTCACGTGTCTATTTCTATAATATTATAAATCTAAAAGGAATTATAGTTTTTTAGATAATAAAATCACTTAAAAAAATATGTTTCATTATTTTCTCGAAAGTTAATTTCATTCTAAAAAGATAAATAAAAAATAACAAAATTATTAAAAAAAAAATTAAGAATTGAAATTGTAACGATATACACATATATGTGAATAATAGATTATAAACTATTTGAATTTTAATAATTAATGTCAACCAAATATCATAATTTTTCTCTTTTTATTCTTAGACCACTTTTTAAAAGGTGAACATCCTAAGAATTTAATTAAAAAGTATACATTTTAAGATTCGATAGTTTGTTTTGATTGTCCTTCTAAGCATCTAATGTTCAAATTTGTTTCATTAAAACTATGAATAAATGTTAAGAGACTCAAACTGGTTACTGATTTTGGTAAGATCGCACGAACCAGTAAGTATTAAATATATAAATTTTATTTTATCAAAGAATACATATATATATATATATATATATATATATATATATATATCAAATGATTGCCTAATGTTTTTTGTTTTATGTTTTGTTTTTGGTTTTTAATAAACTATTGGTGTGCTGCAGATGATTGGTAGGCTTAGGGGTGCCAACATAGTTGGGATCCTTATCACCTACAGTGATGCTTTTGCATGCCTCTTTTTGCTTAAAAAAAAAAATGGTTCCCTTGAAATTTAGTATTCCTTCTTTGTAAGATATATAAAATCCTATAGAGGCACATTTTAGATAATGTTTTTATTTTCCTACATTTAATATTTTATTACATTTATACGATCTGAGCTCAATCCAATGTGAAAACCTAAATCTCTTGACCATTCTCTCTAACACTAAAACAATTGTCTCTTTTTTGCAGTTGCCCTTTTCTCCCTCTCCTTCGTTCTTCGCTCCCTCTCCTTCCTTCTCGGTTATTTTACTTTGTCGCCGCCATGCTTCTTGTAACACCCTAAGTAGCCACCACTTATCCTATCGTAGTCGATATGATTCTGGAATACTTCATAAAATGAACCATATTTTCTTTTTCGAAAACTAATTATTTTAGGAGTAAAACTAAAAACTTCCCTTCAATAAAATATGATGTTTGCAAATCATTTTGCAAATAAGAGTGATGCATCAAACTTCATGTCTTACTTAAAATAAAGTTGATAAATCCAAAACTTAACCCTTATGGTGCATACTAAAACCATTATCATTATATATGACATCCTTAGAATACAAAAGAGTTACTACTAATTTGAAAACTAAAGTTTTGTACAACATTTCCATTTCATGTCAAGGGAGAAATTCCAAATCAAGTACCCTGCATAATGCATATAGAATTCTTATAAAAATTATAATCTTCCGAAAATAGTTAAATATGGGGATCCAAACCGCATACAATTATAATACAATAGTACAAGTAATTTTCAAATACCTTTTAATATTACATACTTAGAGAATTCTTATAAAAATTGTAATCTTTCGAAAATAGTTAAATATCGGGATCCAAACCGCATACAATTATAGTACAACAATACAAATAATTTTCAAATACTTTTTAATATTACATACTTAGAGCTTAATCTACAAAAATACAACCCAGCTACTATAACTCAAAATTGATAAGGAATTTACAAATACTTCAAGCTAGATAGTTGTAAAAACATAAACTTAAGTGCTCTCAGCACACACGTATGTGACATCAAGAAGCGGTAAAAAGCATACAATAAAGATAAGAGATGATACAACAGGAATGCTATTGACATAAGTTAACTCAACTGGTTAACCCAAGACAAATTGTACCAACATAGAGACCAAACCAAATTTAAAGACACAACTTCATCAATAATGCATGTGGATTCAATGTGATCTCCTCAAGTATCGCCATATGCATGTGGGCCCATCAACAATTAACTCGAGAAAGACGTTTGGGAGCTCGTTTTAGGTTTTCCAAAACGGACTATCCATCACTAATGATGACTTCCTCAACATATAAACACATTCACTAATCCTGAGAATGTACAATCGATCGTCAGGGTGTTCCTATTTTGGGCACTCAAAACATGGACGTAATTAAAATTTGTAACAAACAAGTACAAGAAAATAACTTCAAATTCACAAGTCTTAAACATTCTCACGCATTTTATTTACATCATCAAAATAGAACTTATATACAATTTTTACAAAATACTGGAAGGACTCAAAATACATAAAAAAGCATGATGAAAACCTGATCACCACAAGACTACCCTCCCAATACATAAAGATCAAAAGATGATATTTACACGGCTGGCCTTCTCTAAAACACTTAAACTGACGACTCTTAAACCTGACATCACTCATCATGATCGCTCATGGAAGTAAACCTGAGTCACCAACTTCCACCCATGGCTTACCTCTCCTCACATTAAGGTGCATGATAGGTTCGCTATGCATTCTCCTCTTGCTGAGATGCCTGAGTCCTCAACCCCTCGCCATATGGGCCCTTCTTATCATCTCTCTCAAGACTATCCTAATACAACTTCTAGCATGATGGGAGGGTTTAAGGTAAGTAAACCACATTGCCACATCGCCACAATAGGCATCCTAAGGATAACTCTATAAATTCATGGACAAATCTTCATGACTCATGTCCTTTTGTGAGTATGATGTTAGAATTCAGGCATCCGAAATGTCCCCTCAAAACCGGCTTGTGAGGGGGTGGTCTACCCAGCTACATAAGCAACGGCCAGGCTCGTTAACCACCCGATGTGGGTCTCACACCACGCCCCCTCGAGCCTGGGCTCGTCACCACAAGCGAGGGCTAGCGGCACTATCCACACCACCGGGCAGAACGTAGCTCTGATACCATGTTAGAATTCAGGCATCCGAAATGTCCCCTCAAAACCGGCTTGTGAGGGGGTGGTCTACCCAGCTATATAAGCAACAGCCAGGCTCATTAACCACCCAATGTGGGACTCGCAACATATGACATGTAACTCCACCGATGTAAACTATAGTGAACGTAGAGAAGTTGAAGCTCCAATATCTTCCCTCATTATTGTGGAAGGTCAGTGCAGCTCGTATCCATCTAAATTCGAACTCCGACAATGTAGTCCAAGAAAGTACATGTTCAAAAAATATAAGGGTAAGTGTCATACCCTAATTTTGTTCGACCCCTTTTCTTTTAAATTTTTGCTTATAATACATATATATATATAAGTAAAACAAAGGGGTGCAATTTGCAGTCTGTTAACGAGCAGCCCATCAGCCCTCACACGCACTCCCTTTTTCCCACACAGCCCCTGTGCCCGCCCCAGCACCTGCTTGCTTGTTGCACCCCTCCTTTTTTCACACGCCGTCGAGCCCAACGCACTACTCATACGGATCCGGCACAAGCCCAACATCTCCAAACCCTAAAAACACATGGAAACCTAATCCCTTTCCCCTTTGTTTACTCCAGGGTACCCTTTCCCTCTCTCTTCTCTCTCTCCTTCTCTCTTCTCTATTTCGCTGTCTTCTAACTAAAACCCTAGTTCTTCCGCTTCATCTATTAACACTAGGCCGCGGCGGCCGCAACTCCTTCTCCCTCATCTCAATCTTTTCTTTCCTTTTCTTCTCCATTCCTCCATTCAAAAGACAAACCGAATCTCCTCAGATTTTGCAATCACGAATTTGGACAGAAAATGAGAGTTTCTTGTTCCTTTCATTCCATATTTTTAATTTTATTATTATTTGATTCGATCTCTGTAACATCCCAAATTCCCTAAGCTTAATTATTAGAAATCCTAAGTGAAAAAGGGGTTTAATCCCTAAGGATTAAATACTGTTCATAGACTTAATTTAGTAGTTTAAAACCAATTTGGAACTAAAGGGTAAAATAGTAATTTTACCCAATAAATTAGGAAATGTGGGACTAATTAATTAGGAGTAGTTTTAATTGATTAAAATTACTCAAAATGTTATTAGAAACCAAAGGTTGAATTAAGAGGTTTATTAAGGGCTTGTTTGCAAGATTTTTAATTAAACCTTGACCTAAGCCCCACCATACTCCATGTTCTACTTACTTCCAGCCTAGCACCCACTCAAAACCCTCTTCTCTTCCTTTCTTTCGATCAGCAGCAGAACAAAGAGGGAAAAAAAACAAAAGAAGAAAAGAAAGGGAGAAGAAGAGAAAGAAGGAGAAGGAAGGAAGGGGCTCGATGGAGAAGAGGGAGGAGGTGGTCGTGATGGCCACCGCAACAGCAGCTCACGGCGGCGAGGCCACCATCGCGGCGGTTGAAAGGAGGTGGCGAGGCCACTGTTCATCGTGGCCGAGAGAGAGAGAGAGAGAGAGAGAGACCGAGAGCGAGAGAGAGATCGAGAGATTGAGGGAGAGAGATAGCTCGAAAATCAGAGAAGAAGATGGAGGTTTCACCTCCATTAAAGCTTGAAGGATGAAGATTGGAGCTTGAGGAACAACATCAATGGAGGTTAGGACTTGGAACAACTAAGGAAGAGGGTTGCATGTTGGTTCTAACTGATGGAGACGAAAAATCTGGGCTCAGACTGATGGAAGAAGAGGAAAGAGGATTTTTGGAGCTTAAATCCCTAATTTGGGATTATTCAGGTAACATAGACTTCCCCCAAAATCTCCCTTAGAGTGTGCTAGGTTTTATTATTAATTTTATTAGTTCAATAATTAGCTTATTAGTCATACTGAATGGTCTTGTATGGGGTTTGACTGAAATAGGGTTGGACGGCTGCCCCCAACCCCCCTAAACCAATGTTTGATGTTTGTTCTGTTGTGAGCTCCATCGAGCCTCACTCGGATTATTTATGTGATTGCTATGTTTGCTAAAATGTATGAATTAGATTCTGAAATGGCTCGACACCCGAGCTAGCCTATTTGTATGAGTTTGGGCTCCAAGACACTTATTTTAGGTACAATGAATGACATATGATGAATTTAATCTTGTGAGTGTTATCCTAGGTGTGAGGATTATTATTGATGTTGCTGTTGAACCTAGAAGAGTTTGATTCCTGAATTTGTGAAATAACATGTTAAAAGTTCTATTAGTTTGGTCCCTTGTTGTGCCTTTGATTCATGGTGCATTTATATGTAATTTTGTCTTGAAACAAACTAAACAGAAGCTGCACCATAACACACCAAAGCTATCAAAACATAAACGAGACCTCCAGCCTGCTAGTTACGATGGCTGCCTTCACACAGGTTCTCTGATGTCACTCCTTAACACCATTTTCTGCCTCCTGTGTTGGAGCCACTCCTCTACGCCACCAAAGCACCAAAACATCTTGAACCAGCTAAAGAAAAGCTAAACAAAATGTACACCATGGACACCAAAGCTACCAAAACACCTTGAGCTCATAGAGGATAAAATTAAAAAAAAATCCTAAAAGAACAAATAAAGTATGAAAGTTGAAACAAAAGATAAATAAAAACCAACAAAGGGTGTCACTATTTTACAGGGACTTTTAAATTTATTAAGTGCCATTGTTGCGTGGGTTTCTTTTCTTCGCAGTTTAATTGAATAGTATATGCATGCATATTTGAATTTGATGTGAATTACCGTGCCTATTTCGCACATAATTTTAATTACAACTTATCCATATTCAATCTAAGTACGATTCTGTCTGGAATTCAAACAGAGCTCTTGAGTTTGATTCTACATGGATTCAAGTGGTCCCAGTGGCTAAAATTTAGAGAATTTTGTCTAGTTTAAGTGGCCACAAGAATCACTCAATTCCAGTAAATACACATTGAGTTATGCACATTTTAATAACAGGGGTTCAGGTGGGCTAACTTTATTCAACCTACCACTTGTGACCCTAGGAGTCATATCGTTTCTCAGTCAATTTGAGTGCTTATGAATGCTTAGTTATGATGTGCTTGTCTATTCCTTGGCTTGACTTTGATTTTTCTATGGTCTTGAAATTATGATTTGATTCTCCTAACCATTTGTGAAGGATGAAGGAATCGCTTACATTATAACATAGCATCCAAATCTTAGGATAGTCTATGTCTAGAGAAATACCATGTTTCCCTGTAAAGGCTAGCTATCATGGGCCACATATATGTGGGTGAGACCCAAACTGTTTTGGTAAGTCCTTTCTATTTGAAAGGCTAGGATACGGTATTCACGGTTTAAAGAGATGTCTAACCGTGGTCACCGAGCTCTGACTGCCGTATCAAAATTTTTAAACTGGTGTGGTTAAGTTTCTCACACTTAACTACCTAGTGAGTTTTCTTAAAAGATTGAGGATGTCTATGCTATGATGTATGACGAATAAGGTTTGATGTCATGTATTACGAATTACGTGTTTGGAATTGTCTGATTTGCATAGGCACTGATGGGTGATGTGGCATTACAGGCTCACCAGTGGGGTAAGCCACTGGGCTGGACAATAAAGTTCAGTAACCCGGGTGTGATAAAGAACACAATTACGTGATGTGGCATTGTGGGCTCACCAGTGGGGTAAGCCACTGGGCTGGACAGTAAAGTCCAGTAACCCGGGTGTTGCGATAAAAGACTTACAAAGAGGCCCATTATGTTTGATTTGATTGTTTATGGAATATTGGTTCATCCGAAGGTGCACCTAGGCGGCCGGTCCGTTGGTTATGAATCCTTACAAGCGTATTCCGACGGGGACTCCCTTGGTCAATCATCATAAATCGAATCAGTGCTCAGTTGCAAATGAGTTTAGGTCCAAGGGGGTATATTCAAAATCAGAAACTTGTATGAATTATGTGATTATATGTTATGTGTATGAATTATGTTACCTTGCAAATGATTGCTCTTGAAGCAAGTTATGTTTGAGGTTGACTGAATGACTGAAGATGATGTTAAGATTAGGCCATAGTATTCGTATATGTTAAGTATATGTTGTCAGGGAGAATTTTCCATACGTAGCACACGCGTATGGCTGGAAACAATGGTAAAAGCATTTTTCTTCTAAATCTATGTTACTGGGATTTATAAACTCACCGTTGGGGCATTGTTTTCAGATACACTTGATGGAGGAGGTTTAGAGCACGAAGCGTGTTCGGTCTCGCCCTCGGCAAGACATTGAGTCACCGGATCACGAGTCAAAGTCCTTATCTCTAGGATGAGTCATTTGCAATTAGAAAATAATGTATAGGTTATATTTGTTTTATCTTGTGGTCATTTTATAAAATGAGATGTAAATGATAAAGTTATTCCGCTTTTGAAACTCTGATAGATATATGTGTCATGTTTGGGACTTTGAAATATTTCTTTCCAAGTCAAACAGGTCTTTTAAACAAGGTTTTATTTATATCTTAAGGTTGTTATATTTGAGAAAATTTCCCAGGTGAAGTTTTCAATCTTTAATTAGTAAGTAATTCCCTAATTAGAGTTAGGGTGTTACAATCTCTCATTAATTCGGATTTTTTCACAGTTATTGGACTATGAAAACCCCACAAGGCCATATTAAAAAAAGGAGGAGAAAAACCTCAGAGGAGTGTATACGGTGGAAAACAAGGATCTAAAAAAATAAAAAATGCGAGGAGCAGAAACAAGAAGAAACCGCAAGCAAGGAACATTGTGAGGTAACCAAAAAAAAACCAAATCAAACACCATCATAGTTCTAGGTTTTTCCCTCACTTTCGTTTCTTTACCTTAATCTAGGAAAGCTAAGACTTAGGTTTTTCTTTTACTCTATTTTTTGTAATTTCTAGTCCCCTAATCTTGATGTGGTTGTATAATAGGGACTCAGATCTTTTTTCTTTTCATGAATGATTTTTTTTTGTCCTGAATGATTTTTGTTCTCCCTTTTTTCAGTTTTTCGTGTTCCGGGCCATGGCCGCCGCCGCCGTCAACTTCATCTTTAAGGTTAATGCAAATTAGGGTTTCAAAAGGCATGTACTCATTTAATTTTTTTATTTTCCTAATCTGTTTTTTTTCTTTTATTAATAATTAAAAGACTTTTTTTATTTATTGAAAAAGCATAAAAGGAGGTAACTTTAAATATAGGATTTCTGGTTAGGGCAGTTTTTAGAAGATTTTTTTAATTATGTTAATAATTAACAAATAATAATAATTTTGTGAATAAAGGGATTATAGACTTATTTCAGAGTTTCTGAAATATAAATTGGTAATAAATCTCAGTAACCTTAATATTAACATTAATTAGTAATAAGGTTTGACAATTAAAAATTATAGCATTTTTTGCAAAAAAAATAAATAAGGGTTAAAATATTTTTTTTACATTTTTCTTTAAAAATTGAGAATAAGGATTGGGCTTCTGGCCCATTTGGCGTGATAAAAAAAATAAAGATTTCATTCCAGACAAAAAGGGTTTTCTGTTAATATTTCATGCCCGCCCATCTTCTCTCATTTTATCTCTTTATTTCACTCACTCAATAAAGATTTTTGGCTAGGAGCCCAACATGCCACTCGTACGATTTGGCCATTTTGCGGCTTCTTTCTTTTTCTTATAAAAAGCAAACTTTGGTAAGGGAATTATTTTTTAAAGGCAAACAACTTTTTACAAACAATTAAGGGTATCATATTAAATGGGCGTCATAGATGTGATAATACCTTCTCTATGCGTAATTAACTCCCGAACCCTCAAATTTGGTTCAAAGTTTGTTTTCTTCTATTTTCCAAAAAAAAAGGGGTTTGTCCAATAATTTTCCTTAATAAACTTAGGTGGCGGCTCCATTAAAAAATTTTAGGTGGTTGTTACAGCTAGCGACTCCAATGGGGATTTATTTTGAGAGTTAGGCCATATGATTGTTTATAAGATTTGTTTGTCTTATTAGATGATTTATTCCCTTTTGGTTCTTATTCCAATTTGTTCATTTGTATATATGTTTGTATTTGTATATTTGAACCGTAAGATAGAAGACATGTATAAAAAAAATTATTTCTCTATTCTTCATTCACACTTCATTCTCTTTCATTTATTTCCTCTAAATATTATGCATGACTATATATTTGAACATTAGGGTAGGGGACATGTGAAATATTGTATTTTGATCAGTTTTGCGGCGGGTAGTATTTTAGGTAATTGTTCATTCACACACATTTCACCTACACACTTTTCACACACTATAAGTGGAACCCTATACCCGATTTTATAACATCCCAAATTTTTTAGAGAAAAATTGTTTTAGCAATGAGATCCCGAATTCTTCAAGGTAAGTCGTAGAGATTGATCACCTCAATGACTTACTGAGAGTATGAGGAATTGTGTTGAGTTATTTTCAATAATTATTATTTACAATAATTATTATTTATGGTGTCAATTCAAATTAATAGACAGCATAGACGTATGCTATTTTTAATGTGAATTCATCGAGAGATTTTTTTTGTAAGATTTTTGAGTGACGCTTTGACGCGTATTTTTACTATATGTTATTACCGTTACGATATTGTAAATTTGCATTATTTGTGTAATAAAATGCAGATTTTATCTGTTAAAAAATGATTCAATTAAATCAAGATAAAATTAAATTTGAGAATTAATATTTAATATTAATTCATGGTTCAAAAAATTCTGAACAAAGCTTCGCCGTATTTTGAGATTTTATTATATTTTATCTAAAAAATTCTGAATGAAGCTTCGTCGTATTTTAAATCGTCGGGTAATTGTTATCAGCAATAAAATCCGTAATGAATTCTGATTTTGACAAAAATTGAATCGTAACTTGTTGCGACATTATATGAGTGTTTTAAATTAGATTTATGATTTATTGGTGAAGAAATTATATAATTTCTTAGTCACACGATGAATTACTTTCTCCGTAAATTAATTTACGTGACGAAGCGGTAACGCGACACATGTAATTTTCTAGTAGGGACACCTAGCATGATGAGGTGTTAGATCTAGAAAGTTAATTAGTGGTGAGTCATGTAATTAAGGGTTATGTGGTATGTTTTAATTGGCTTAGGTATAAGGCGCCTTAATATAAATGGTTGTTATTTTGACTAAGGCATAATTATCTTCCTAGAATTAAGGAGAACCATGTATTTTTTATGAGTCATTTCCTTCTTCTTTCTTCCATTTTGGGCCGGCCGTAAACTTAAGAAAAGGGGGAAGAATAGCTTCATTTTACACTTGTTATTGTTCTAAAGTTTCTAGAGAAAGAAAACCAAGTTTCTTCCTTTTTCTCCTAGCTTCCAAAACCGTGAGTTTCTAATCAAAGGAACACCATATTTTTCCTTGATTTTTCTTCTCCAAATTAGTGTCAACATCTTGCTCTTGAGTGTGAGTGTGTGAATCAACCTTTTCCCTTGTTTAGAGCTCTAAACCGTGAGCCTTTTGGAGTATTTTTGGGTAAGAATTCTTTGATTTTGCTTCTAAATTTTGGTGTAGTGTTGATGATGGTTTTAAGTGGTTTAATGGTGAAATTTTTCTTCTCCTTTGAGCCTTTGTTTGGCCATGTCCTAAAGGAAAATTTTGGGAAAAATTTAGCTTGAATCACTTGGTTAATTGGTTGCTGTTTTGTTGTTGTTTTTTGTTGATGTTTCGAATTAGAAGAAAATTGAAAAATTTTCCCTCAATTTAGCCCTAGAGGTTGTGAGTTAGAGGAAGTAAAAGGAAGAAGATTTTGAGTCTTTAAAAGCTTGTTTCTTTCATGATTTAATTGTTGTTGTAGTTTAGAAAGTTTTGGAAAAGTTTGATTTAGTTAAAGTATGATTTAAGTGTTGTTTTTAAAGATTCAAGACCATGAGCACCTAACTTTAAATAAATCTTTGTATTTCTTAAAAGAAGTGGAGTCTTAAGAATTTTGGTGATCAAAACTCTTAGTTTTGTTGTTAGTTTTGTTGTCAATAAGGTTTGAAGGAAGAAAAATTTGGATTGATGTTATTTTAGTTGTAAGCCGTGAGCTTACCTAGGGATTTAGGGTTGATTTTCAAACTTTTACTTGATTTAAATGTTAGTAGTTTGGTAATTAGGTATTTTCGAAGTTAGATCCTTGATTTGGTTGAAAAAGAATTGGTTTTGGTTAATTTAAAAATTAAAAGTTTCTTGATGTTAAAGTTGTGAAATTTTTTAAATAAGTTGTTTAATTTTAAAACATTGTTTTTAACTTTGTATTAGTGAGTTATGTGAGAGTTTTAAGTTGGAAGAATTTTATAGTTGTGTACCCTAGGGTTTGGTTGTGAAACCATGGCTTAGGTGTTATTTTAGTAATTTGGGATTGTTTCTAGAACCCTAGTGTTGTTGTCTTAGGGTTGTGGAGGTCGTGGTTGCGTACATCGGCGAGTTCTTGACTGTATTCTTGACGTTAGCTTGGAAGTAAGGCTTTGTGGTAAGGGCATCTTTCAAAACTTAGTTTAATTAAGTGTGACTTTAGTGTGAAATGTTGTACTTGATGATTATTGAGTTGTTGAAGTGGTATTGTAATTTGGTGATCATATATGCTTAAATATGTTTGAGATATATGTTGCTACGCTTATGTTCTATGATTCAAAGATGATTTATTTATTGTGAATATTGATATATCATATGTGTTGATATGTTCAATAAAAGTGTGATGATGCATTGACATGCATACATAGTGATGTTGACATGAATAAAATCCTATGTGTGGATAAATCCTATGTGTGGAGTTCAGTGTCAATAATCCCTACGGGGAAAATAAAATGAGATACTGGTCTGTTGTATCCGATGTGAGGTCCAGCCGATGAGCCCATTGGTATGGGTATTTTTGATATTCTGGAATCATGTGCATTGGCATATAGTTTTAATCAACAGGGAATAGTATGCATCCTTATTGTGTTCATTGTTGAATGCTTAAATGACATGATGTTGCTATATGTTGTTGTTACTACTGTATATATATGTTTTATCTGGAATGATGACCCTTGCCTGTGGTTCTCCAATTTCAATGGATGTAACACAGATGATGAAGACTGCAGAGAGGTCGGGATTACCGACTGGCATTGCTGAGGAGATTCCTATCTTGTTGTATTTTTGGTGGTGTAGTATTTGTTTTAAACTTACTAGAGATTTCAGTAAGTTCGTAGTGTGTTGACCAGCTATAGAAGAGTTTATTGATCCTGTTGTATTTTATTGGAGTTGTATTTCAGTTGTATTCGTATTTTTAAAACTTGATCGCTTTCATGCGAATATTTTTATAAATATATTTCAGTTGCATGGTCGTTAATTTATTGTTTCGTGATAATGTGTTTTATCGTACATCACCTTTTTACAAAAGCTATTGTACGTGACTTGCTATTTTGAAAAGAGTCTTAATTCAAATAGAGAAAAAATTATTTGTATATTTTCGAAAACCATGCAATAGGAGTACTTTTAATCAAAGATACATCCGCATTTAGAGTCGAGTTTAAAGAAATGATGTTCCCAGAAACGGGGTGTTACATGTAACGCCCTAACTCTAATTAGGGGATTACTTACTAATTAAAGATTGAAAACTTCACCTGGAAATTTTTTTCAAATATAACAACCTTAAGACATAAATAAAACCTTGTTTAAGACCTGTTTGACTTGGAAAGAAATATTTCAAAGTCCCAAACATGACACATATATCTATCAGAGTTTCAAAAGCGGAATAACTTTTTCATTTACATCTCATTTCATAAAATGACCACAAGATAAAACAATTATAACCTATACATTATTTTCTAATTGCAAAGGACTCATCCTAGAGATAAGGACTCTGACTCGTGATCCGGTGACTCAATGTCTTGCCGAGGGCGAGACCGAACACGCTTCGTGCTCTAAACCTCCTCCATCAAGTGTACCTGAAAACAACGCCCCAACGGTGAGTTTATAAAACTTCGATAACATAGACTTAGAAGAAAAATGCTTTTACCGTTGTTTCCAGCCATACGCGTGTGCTACGTATGGAAAATCCTCCACGACAACATATACTTAACATATACTAATATTATGGCCAAATCTTAACATCATCTTCATTCATTCACCAAACTCAAACATAACTTGCTTCAAGAGCATTCATTTGCAAAGTAACATAATTCATACGCATAACATACAATCACATAATTCAAATCAAACATAATGGGCCTCTTTGTAAGTCTTTTATCGCAACACCGGTTCTTGGACTTTATTGTCCAGCCCAGTGGCTTACCCCACTGGTGAGCCCGCAATGCCACATCACGTAATTCGTAATACATGACATTAAACTTTATTCGTCATACATTATAGCATAGGCATCCTCAATCTTTTAAGAAAACTCACTGGGTAGTTAAGTGTGAGCAAGTTAACCACACCAGTTTAAAAATTTTGATACGGCAGTCAGAGCTCGATGACCACGGTTAGACGTCTCTTTAAACCGCTAATACCGTATCCTAGCCTTTCAAATAGAAAGGACTTACTAAAACAGTTTGGGTCTCGCCCACATATATGTGGCCCATGATAGCTAGCCTTTAACGGAAAACATGGTATTTCTCCAGACATAGACTATCCTAAGATTTGGATGCTATGTTATATTGTAAGCGATTCCTTCATCCTTCACAAATGGATAGGAGAATCAAGTCATAATTTCAAGACCATAGAAAAATCAAAGTCAAGCCAAGGAATAGACAAGTACATCATAACTAAGCACTCATAAGCACTCAAAAGATAATATAACAACAAGTTGTACATTGCCATTATCTAGCACAACAAGTAGTACTTATGTTATCTTTAGTAAAAACTTGTTATATCGTGTTTTGGTTCACATATCATTCAACGTTAGCAATATAGTACTTACTATACGTTAAAGTTGATTAACCAACTGGTTCTAGAAACACAAGCTATGTACACACTACATTACTTAATTATAACACCGTTGTTTAATATGCACACATGTGTATACGATAAAGATCTGATACGCACATATCACGGACAATGTATCGGATCGCTATTGAATTGTCACGTGTGTTGCATGCGTTGTTTATTAGTCTGACAGTAATCGACTACACACGCGTCTGATCGTTGCCAATTCACAGAGGATGCAATATTATATATTACATTAGTTACATATTTATGCAGACAACATACAACATTCACGCATGTTCATACAAAAACAACAACATAGTAAGTGAATATATAGTTTCTCTCGATTACATACTTAAATTTCCAGAATAAATATTCTTATTATTAAACTGTAATATAACAACAACAACATCAACAATAATCCTCACACCTAGGACAACACACACAAGATTAAATTCATCATATGTCATTCATTGTACCTAAAATAACTGTCTTGGAGCCCAAACTCATACAAATGGGCTAGCTCGGGTGCTGAGCCATTTCAGAATCGAATTCATACATTTCAGCAAGCATAGCAATCACATAAATAATCCGAGTGAGGCTCGATGGAACTCACAACAGAACAAACATCAAACATTGGTTTAGGGGGGTTGGGGGCAGCCGTCCAACCCTATTTTAGTCAAACCCCATACAAGACCATTCAATATGACTAATAAGCTAATTATTGAACTAATAAAATTAATAATAAAACCTAGGACACTCTAAGGGAGGTTTTGGGGGAAGTCTATGTTACCTGAGCAACCCCAAGTTAGGGATTTGAGCTCCAAAAATCCCCATTCTTCTTCCTTCCATCCTTTGAGTTTAGATTCCTCATCCTCATCACGAATTTGGCACATGCAAGCTCCTTTCTTCTTGTCTAAAGACCCTAACCTCCATTAAAGCTTGACCTAAGCTTCCAACTTCTTCAATCAAAACCCAAACAAGTCTGAATCCTTCCTCACCATCATTTTCGAGCTATCCTTTCTTTGAATATCTCTCTCTTTCACTCGATTTCTCTCTCGGCTTCTCTCTCTGCGTCTCTCTCTCGCTACTCAGCTCTCTCTCTCAGCCTGGTTCTGACCGTCGCAAGGAGGTGGCACGCCACGCTGCGTTTCGCCATGTCATCGCTACTGTTCTTCGTCCCTTCTCCTTCCGTCGCACGACCCCTCCCTCTCTCTCTTTTCTCTTTTCTCTTTTCTTTCCTTTCTTTCTTTTCTTCTTTCTTTGTTCTCGCTTCTTTCCTTTCTTATCGCCAGTGAGACCAAGAAGAGGGAGTAAGTGAGGGATGGAAGAGTGCTAGGGTGGAACAACTAAGGTGTGGCTTATGGTGGGACAAAGGGATAAAGGTATTAAGAAATTAACCAATTAACCCATATTCTAAGTATCATAATTTACCCTTAGGTCCATAAATTAACCTTAGGTAAATGAATCAATTAAAGCTACTCATAATTAGTTAGTCCCATAAATCCTAAATCATTGGGTAAAATTACTATTTTACCCTTTGATTCCAAATTTGTCTTAAATTACTAAATTAAGGCTATGAACTATTTTTAATCCTTAGGGATTAAATCTCTTTTTCACTTAGGATTCCTAATAATTAGGCTTGGGGAATTTGGGATGTTACATTACAATTGTGGTATCAGAGCAGTTCAGCCCTCACCGGACTGTGAGTTGGGTACACTAAGCTGGTCAATGTGTCGGGTTTTGGTTTATCGGGTAGCAAGTTATGTTTGTATTAAAATTGTTTGGTGAGTGAAGCAATTTAGCTTATAATTATTTGGATTGTTTCTTGATTGAAGCACTGTGTGCTAAGTTGTGTGAAATTGATGTTATGAATTTGATTTATTTCTTAAGTGAAGCAACTCTGCTTATAAGTGTCTAAATTGCTTTTAATTGAAGCAATGTGTGTTGACACACTAATTGTGTGGGGGTTCTGAATGGGTTGTAGACTTTGTAGGAACCCAATACCTTCGAAAAGAGCGATTATTTCTGCTGGAGCTGGAATTCCAGAGATAAGTCAAGTGACCCAAGATATGGCCAATATGGCAGCTGCTGTTACTCAACAGACCGCTGCAGAGAATCAACGTGACTTGCTAAGACAACAAGGAGAAGAGCAAACTGCAGAGGCCAAAGGATTGGTTGACTTTTGTCACCATGAACCTCTTAAGTTTTTGGGGGAAATAAGAGATGAGATTTAGGAATCTAACTGTTTTGGAGACTCAAGAATTCCAACCTCCGATGGAGAAGTGTAGAAAGGTAGAGATCATGGAAAATCAGAGACTCAATCGCGGCAGCAACAACACTGGAGGGCCAATTAAACAGAACAGTCCAAATCAAGAATGTGGAAAACAACAGCAGAAGAAGCTATACCCTCGTCCGTAGGAGAACAATCGAGGCTACTACCGTTCTATGGCTCATAATGATGGGATTGGGAGTAAAGAAAAACGGGCCAAAAACGGACTACATTGCTTTCACTGCGGAGACATGGGATATTATGCTGAGAAGTGCACCACTAAGGAAAAATTGTGTTTCAATTGTGAGAACCCAAGGCATTTCTCTAGAGACTGTCGGTTACCAAGGATGAAATTAACTACAAAGGCTATGAAGGTTGTAGTTCAATTTTTCGGGGGATCTATTCGGTCAAGCCATCAGGATTAAGAACAAGGTGGGAAACAATAGAAAAATCTCTATCACCATCCTCAGGAGAACCACCGAGGCCAGTACCGCCCTATGGCTCAAATTTCAGGAAGTAGAGATGAGGGCAAACATAGAAACGAAGGACACAAGGCGGACCAGTGTTCTTCTAGGGAGACACTTTGCTTCAAGTGTAAGAAGCCTGGACATTTTGCTAAAGACTATTGGACAATAAGAGTGGAGCAAGATTTGAATACCTCATCCCAGGGAACGCGTCACGAAGAAATTATGAGTGGATAGAGATTTGGAACAGAGATCATCTGTAGGAGACTTTATTATATCATTTATTATTTATTTTGATGTATTAGTGGTTCTAAGTATAGACCACATTAGTATGTTGAATTTTGTCATATTTTGATGTTGTACTAGATTTGAAATTCAAAAGTATTTTATGATTTTCATAATGCAATATGTTTTCCACTAACACTCGTGTTTTCACTGTAGTACATTTTGTGCTGCTATGATTTCTCTTGTGATTAGTTGTATGATTACTTTATCAACGTAATTATATTTTTTCAAAGAAAAATATTATATGCAGTTATTTTATAGCACACGTTAAATTAAATTTCTCGCGATAATTTAATTTACCAAATAATCGCTGATCAAGCAATAGGTAATGCGATTACCCGGTGTCACCAAAAACGCGTCGAGACCCGTTTGACTAAGTCAAATGGAATCTAGAGGGTTAGTGGGAGTGGTTGGAAGAGTATGGTGGAGGTAAGGTGGCGTGATGAGGTGTCGAGTTACTATTAGTTAATATCTATAAATCTTACCAAACCTTATGTTTTAATTCCTTGAAATAAGAATAGCCAAGTGAAATTTTGTGAGTTACTTTCCTTTTTTCTTTTGTTCTTTAGCCAGCCACCTAAAGTAAAAAAGGGATGAGAATTGTTTTATATTTTGGTTTTGGTGTTGGTGAAAGGAAAACCTAAGCCTTCTTTTATTTCTTTCATTTTGCAAGCCGCAGCCTTCCTCTTATTTTTACTTCATATTTATTTTGTTTTCTTGCTTCCAAAACCATGCGATGGTAAAGCTTAAATCCAAAAGAAAATTTATCCACCTTCTTTGTTGATTCTAGCCGCGGCCAACACCCCTTTTGTGGCTTCCATCTTTTAAATTATTTAAGCTTAAATCTTATGGTGAGATGTGTGTGTGTTCTAGTAAGAGATCTAGAAAGATTTGGGAGTTTTTGGGAGTTGTATTTCCCTCCATTTTATTGGTTGTAGCCGTGATTTTGAGGAAGAGATTTGAAGTTGTTTTCCTCTTCCATTTCCTTTTGATAGTCGTGAACTTTGGGATGATTTTGAGGGAGGATTCTCTTTTATTTTCCTGTTATTTGTTGTTGATGTTGTGGTTATTATTGTTGTTAATAATTTTGAGAGTTATCCTTTTCTTTTGATATCTTAAAACCACAAGTTTTTGGGGTTGTTTTGGGTGAGTATTTCAAGTTTTATTACTTGTGATTTTGTTGATATTTTGTTGTGATTGTTGTTGATGTTGTTGTTTTCGAGAAAAATCGTGATGTTGTTTTTTCTAAAATAAAATAAAAAAAGATTTCAAGGTTTTCTTTAAAGATCTCTTGTTGGTTTTGTTGTTGTTGTGGTTTAGGAGTTGTAGAAGAGAGTTTTAGTGTTGATCTTTTATTAAAAAGCTTTTGTGTGTGGAGTTAGAATGGTGGATCTTAGTGTGTGTGTAAGCCGTGAGGTTCTTTGGAAAAAAAATGATTTCAAGATTTTAATTCTTGGTTCTTAGTGATTTTCTAGTTTTAGTGATAGATTAGTTTTAATCGTTGTTTAAAAAATGTGTTTTGATGATTTTAAGACAATGAGAACCTAATCTCAAAGAAATCATAGTGTTCTTGAGAAGGTTGAGTCTTGAGAAAAAGAAGTTGTGTTTTATATAAATTAGTTCTTGCTTTGTGTTATTTTTAGAAGATTAGATATTTTAGAAAGAAAAGAGATTTGGTGTTGGATTTTGTAACCATGAGTATGTGTGTGGTTGTGGGTAATATTTTCATGGTGATATCATGTAACTATGATCGTGTTCGTGATCGTGGTTAAGCAGAGATGGTGACTTTGGAGTAAACCGTCAGTGGATTGTAAGGACTTCTTCGTTTATCAAATTATGTGTGTATTATTGTGTGAAATATGTGTTTGGTGTTGCTGAGAGAATTATTATTAGAGAATAAGTGATGAGTCACAAAATGTTTTATGGATTTAATTAAGATAAAATTCTAGTGTTTTGATTTAGTATATGAGCATAGTTTCGAGGTCAAAACTATTTTAAGAGGGCAGAAATATAGCATCCCAATTTTTTTTGAGAAAAATTATTTTATCAATGAAATCCCGAATACTTGAATGCAAGTCGTAGAGACAGATCACCTCAATGACTTATTGAGAGTATGAGGAATTGTGTTGAGTTATTTTCAATAATTATTATTTATGATGTCAATTCAAATTAATAGACAGCGTAGACGTATGGTATTTTTAATATGAATTCATCGATAGATTTTTCTGTAAGTTTTCTGAGTGACGAGATGACGCGTATTTTACTATATGTTATAATAGTTACGGTATTATAAATTTGCAGTATTTATGCAATAAATATGCAGATTTTTGTCGGTAAAAAAGTGATTGAATTAAATCAAGAAAAAATTCAAATTGAGAATTAATATTTAACATTAATTCATGGTTCAAAACTCGTCAAAAAATTCTAAACGAAGTTTCGTCATATTTTGAATCGTCAGGTAATTGTGATCTGCAATAAAATCTGTAATGAATTCTGATTTCGATGAAAATCGAATCGTGACTTGTTGCTACATTATATGACTGTTTTAAACTAGATTTATGAATTATTGGTGAAGAAATTATTCGTGAATAATTTCTTAGTCACACGATGAATTAATTTCTCGGTAAGTTAATTTACGCGACGAAGCGGCAACGCGACACATGGAATTTTCTAGTACGGACACCTAGCATGATGAAATGTTAAATATAGAAAGCTAATTAGTGGTGATTCATGTAATTAAGGGTTCTGTGATATGTTTTAGTTGGCTTAGGTATAAGGTGCCTCAATATAGTTGGTTGTTATTTTGACTAAGGCATAATTATCTTCCTAGAATTAAGGAAAACCATGTATTCTTGATGAGTCATTTCCTTCTTATTTCTTCCATCTTGGGCCGGCCATAAATTTAGGAAAAGGGGGAAGAATAGCTTCGTTTTACACTTGTTATTGTTCTTAAGTTTTTAGAGAAAGAAAACCAAGTTTCTTCCTTCTTCTCCTAGCTTCCAAATCCATGAGTTTTCAAATCAAAGGAACACCATCTTTTCTTCGATTTTTCTTCTCAAAATTAGTGTCAACATCTTGCTCTTGAGTGTGAGTGTGTGAATCAACCTTTTCCCCTTTTTTAGAACTCTAAACCGTGAGCCTTTTGGAGTATTTTTGGGTAAGAATCCTTTGATTTTGATTCTAAATTTTGGTGTACTATTGATGATGGTTTTAAGTGATTAAACGATGAAATTTTTCTTCTCCTTTGAGCCTTTGTTTGGCCATGACCTAGAGGAGAATTTTGGGAAAAATTTAGCTTGAATCACTTAGTTTATCGGTTGTTGTTTTGTTGTTGTTTTTGTTGATGTTTTGAATTTAAAGAAAATTGAAAATTTTTCCCCCACTTTAGCCCTATATGCTTAAATAAGTTTGAGATATATGTTGCTACACTTGTGTTGTGTGATTCAAAGATGATTTATTTATCATGAATATTGATATATCATATGTGTCGATATGTTCAATAAAAGTGTGATGATGCATTGACATGCATACATAGTGATGTTGACATGAATAAAATCCTATGTGTGGAGTTCAGTGTCAATAATCCCTACGGGGAAAATAAAATGAGATATCGGTCTGTTGTATCCTATGTGTGGACCAGTCGATGAGCCCAATGGTGTGGGTATTTTTGATATTCCAGATAGGGTGGCAAAACGGGCTTGGCCCATCGGGCGGGACCATCGGGCGCATCAAATGGGCCGGGCCGGGTTGGGGTTTATCAACCCACAAGCCCATTTAGCCCAACCCATCTAGCCCGCCAATCCTGTAGGCCACGAGCGGGCCGGGCCGGGCCGGGCCAACCCATCGGGCCAGTATATATATATATAATTTTTTATTTTTTCCCCTATTTTTGAACAATTTTTTCTTTCTTTTTTTACATTTCCGGACGGGCTTGCTAGCCAACCCACTATTGTGGCCTGTTTTGGGCGAACTCTTGAGGGTCGGCCAGATAGGTTGGCTTGTTTTAGCCAGTTTTAGTCTAAATTTTAGATTGTTATTTATTTATTTATTTATTTATTTTGTTATTTTTATTTTTTGACGGGCCAGCCCAAGCCCGCCCAACCCGTTATAGATCGGGCCGGGCTCAACATCTCAACCCATAATCCCTTGACGGGCCGGGTTGGGTTAGCCCGTTTTTACGCGGGCTCATGGCGGGCCGGGCGGCCCATTTTGCCATCCCTATTCGGAATCATGTGCATTGGCATATAGTTTTAATCAATAGGTAATAGTGTGCATCCTTATTGTGTTCCTTGTTGAATGCTTAAATGACATGATGCTACTATATGTTGTTGTTACTGCTGCATATACATGTTTTTTCTGGAAAGATGACTCTTGCCCATGGTTCTCCAATTTCAATGGATGTAACCCAGATGATGAAGACTGCAGAGAGATCGGGATTACCGACGGGCGTTGCTGAGGAGATTGCTATCCGGTTGTATTTTTGGTGGTGTTGTATTTGTGTTAAACTCACTAGAGATTTCAGTAAATGTCGTAGTGTGTTAACCAGCTGTAGAAGAGTTTATTGATCTTGTCGTATTTTTAAAACTTGATTGCCTTTATGCAAATATTTTTATAAATATATTTCAGTTGCATGGTCATTAATTTATTGTTTTGTGATAATGTGTTTTATTGTACATCACGTTTTTGCAAAAGCTACTGTATTCTTGCTGTTTTAAAAAAGTTTTATTTTAAATATAGAAAAGAAATTTTTTATTTGTATATTTTCGAAAACCATGCAAGAGGAGTGAACGTGAACGCAAGAAGGGGGTTGAACTGTGTTGAAAAATTTTCGCAAACTTTAAGTTAAAAACACTTTAAAACATGTTTGTTTGAAAAACGTTTGTTACCGGAAGCTGAGAATTGACCGGACGCTGAAGTGAAGTTCAAGAAAACTTGTTTTTCTTCGCAAAACAGAAGTAAATGTAAAGCAGTAAAGAATAAGACACAGAGATTCGCATTAGTTCACCACCAAACTGGTAGCTACGTCTAATCTCTTCGTTCCAGAACGATTTTCACTATAATCACACTAATTACAAAATACCTTAAGAGTATTCTACTGTCACAAACTTGACAATGCTCTTAACTTCTCAGAACAACTCAGTATGTTCGAGCCTTTGAGAAAACAAGCATGTTACTATGCAATACAAGTTACACAAAGAAGTTTTGAATACAATCAAATAACTCTCAACAAGAGAGGATAAAAAACTTAAGCTCAAAAACAATTAGCTTTCTAAAAGAAAGAATAAGACGCTGAAGTTTAGTTCTGGTTTTCAGAAACTTGGCACAAAAGCTTGGTTGCTCACTTAAATAATAACTTTAGTTGTATGTCATTTCAAGCAAAGTTGTCAACATTCTTCAATGGAGAGCTTGGAGTATTTATAGAGGTCCTTGAGAATATTACCGTTGCAGAAATACACAGCTCCAAATCATTGAGTGATAAAATTTGAAATACGTCTTTATCTTCCTTTTCAGAGAATTTCATAATAGTACACTTTATCATTTTGTACTATCTATTTTTCAATCATTTGCTTTGTACGAATTTTGTTTTATCCCAAAGGTGTCACCTTTAGAGTCGAGTTTAGAGAAATGATGCTCCGGGAAATGGGGCGTTACAGGTTTCGAGAAAGCATTAAGTTAGGGGACGCTATGTAGTGAGCGCCTGCTGGACATACGGCCAGTTGGGTCCTTACAAAGGCCTCACCTAGAGTTTGACTTCATTTGAGATAAAAGCTCTACTTTAATTGTGACCTATAATTGGGAGTAATGTTCGCAAATGGAACCCTTGGCTATAGAGACCTTTTTAGATTACTACCTCAATCCACCCATGGAAAGGCACTTATGTAGACCATAGACCTTTCTAAGGAACTACCGACCCGTATCACAAAATGAGCATACCCTACTTATCCCATTTCCCATATCCTATACATTATTTTATTTTTTTAAATCCTTTTAGAAAAAACAATAAATAGAGTTTTGTTTTTCCCTGGAGATCATTTCTTTACCATTGGCTTAGGAAGCTATCCCCTATAAGGCTGGACAGATCACCGGAATTAGTCTTACCATAGGCCTAGACCAGTCAAAATCATTAGTGCATCCTCAAGCCTTGAGATAGTTGTATTTATCATCAGTGTATCCTTGCCTATCGGGTCAAGTTATATTATGCATATGCGATGTCATGATGCATTCATCTCAATTTCGACATATAAGTCTAGTATTTCGAACTCACCATATCAATCATTTCATATAGATTACCCATCGGGGCTATCTTGATCGATATCTTAGTCAACATATCATTGAGTAGAATACAAGCATATAATCTAAGTCAGACATCAATTATTGTAATAATGAAATCATCAATACAACTATGTCTAAGACTTACAAGCTATCTATCATAATATCTCATATAGCATGTACATCACATAAATCATGTTACTCATATCTGTTGGAATCAAGTGAATTCAGATACAATGACCCTTAATTGTTATGATGATAACAAATAGTTAATAGAACAATTTATCCTCTAATGTGTTTGTTAGTGTGCAGAAGTCACTATTCATCAAAAGGAATTATCTTAGAAGACTAAGTGAAAATCTGTATTTCACTCTCAGTTTCATAAATCTAAGTCTGGCATTAATCCTCTGAAAATTGCTGACGTCATTGTCTGATAGCCTCACTCTGTCTTGGTCAACGCTCTATTTTTTGTCAACGCTCAACAGACTATGAATAGACTACTAAGTGGAAGCCTTCGTCTATTTCTACAAGACCCTGTTATATGAAAGGCCAACAAATTCTGTGCTGAAGAACTTGCCTCTGTTTCAAGCTCACTATGGTGAACAAAGTATCTCAGTAACAAGCATCGTCTGTTTGACAGATAATCTGATTGGAAATCAGACTGAGTGTTCATTAAAGGCTACTTCATGTATTAAAGAGACCTCATTGATGAGTATTTTATTGTACGAGGAATCAAAGCCCAAATGGAATGTCAACTGGTATAATCATCAGAAAACTTGCTGAAGAAATGTCTTATTTTCAAAAGATCATAAGGGACAAGATCCTGCAAAAGTCTGTCATGTCAGTAAGCAAGCACAGAATGGAAAACGACGTGACTTGCTAAAGCCACAAAAAGGGGATCTGAAGTTTTGTCCATTGGTGAAAGAGCTGTTAGGACACAATGGTACTATTCACAACCCTAGCTATATATAACTTACTTCTCTCACTGAAGTAGGTGAAAAAAAGCGAAACAAAAACATTGTGATACAAGTGAGCAACCAAGAATCATTCCAAGTATCTGAGATCACATTAAACAAGCACTTAATCGTTTTATTCTTTCTATTTGAAAGTTATTTCTTGTGCTTAAGTTTTTCATTGTATATCCTCTCTATTGAGAGTTATTTAATATTGTTTCAAACCATTTTTGAACATTGTATCTATCCCAGTAGTGGTTGTATTCCTTAGAGGCTTGACTGCACTAAGTCATTCTAAGAAGTTGTGAGTATAGCCAGTTTGGCAGTATTATACTCTCAAGTGTAATCAGGTTGATTATAGTGGAGAAATCCTTCAAGTGTGTGAAGGGACTAGACGTAGCTATCAGGTGATAGTGAACTAGTATATATCACTGTGTCATTCTCTTCTCTTCTCCTTACTTACTTACTTTGTTATTTTATTAACAAGTTGTTTTGAAACGGTTTTCATAAACACTCAAGTTTTGCGAAAAGATTTCTAAAACCCAATTCAAACCCCCTTTTCTTGTGTTTTTGCCATGTTCAATTGGTACCAGAGCTCGGCCTCTTGGTTGAGCACTTGACAGTGTAAGAGGAAAAGATCTTACTCTTTAGACATGGCAAGCAACGAAGCCGGTGTAGGGAAATCGCGCAATAATCAAAGATAAAACGCAGCGAAAAAAAAATTCCCTTCCATGGATCCTTGAAAATGGTCATGATTCAGGGACTACGTTGGTTACCTCTCGTAGCGCAGACCGTTGCAGATGAGAACTAGAGTCGTGCATGGAACGACCCGTTTCCGGACCGCTACTAAACTAGATCTAACCTAAATGTGATGCGTTTTTAAAAACGGTACTCTTGTGTCCTTCCAAAAAAATGCGGTATTTTTTTTTAAACAAAGTTGCCCGCAAAGCACACACAGAGTACTTACAGCGTTTCGAAACATGGTGCAACTAGGACACAAGTTACGTACTGGAAATACATGCATGCATAACATATACAATCAACATACACAGTACGTACAAAATAAAACAGAGTAGTAATGTAAGAGAAAATACACCTAAGATATGAATACCCTCGAGAGAGTGATCATACCCTGGGGGTACTCCCAGCAGACACCCGCGCAGGGGGCTGCTCCAAAAGTAGAACCACCAGTCTACCCTGCATCAACAAACACCACTAGCCCAACTGGTCACCTACAAACTGTACATAAAAGCCATACACTACAGTTATCCCAAAATGACACAAACAGACAAACAGTCAACACGAAATCAGGACAAATAAAAGTCGTTGCCCGAATCCTCGAAGGGGCCCTCCTCGTCATCATCCGCCAACTGGTCCTCTGTGTCCTCGACATCGCCTGGGTAACCATCATGGATTGAAGGCACCACGGGAAAGGGTCAACTTCTCAACGAATCAGGATATAACAATTCATAAAGCAATAAGCAAACAACATTGTATACAGTTCATAAGGCTCAAGTCAAAACTCTCGCTCAAGACTCGACTCACGACTCATTTTCTCTCGACTCGACAATTTTTTCGGAAAGCAGACGCTGATCCATCCACTGAATACCAGTCGTAGCTTTGGGATCTTCGCTCTCCCTAGGACATTCAGCTCCGGTTCATAAACGTCTCGACGAGTCGACTACTCTCACACTCGATGAACAGTTCGCCGCATACGATATTCAAAGAGCGGTTCGCAATATTATTCGACTGCATATCAAATAATTTGAGAGCAAGCTTAATATGATGAAACACAATTCAACAAACATAAGCAACATAAGCCGTTCACATTGTGAAACACAATTCAATACATAAGCAATTCACGGCAGTTATTCAATCACATATTAAATAAATGCATAACTCAACAACATCGTCATTCACATCATGGAATCCATCCCTCTGCAACTCGATGGAGTTGACAGAGGTACAACAAGTGTAGGGGGTTGGGGTCAGGCGACCAACCACTCTTGCCAAACCCACGGAAGACTCGAAAAATAGGCGACCGCACGACAACAATAAAACAAAGGGGTTCGAAAACCCTAACTTTGAACTCAGAGAGTTCTCAGACTTCTTCGCATTTAAAACTTGCCCTTACACAAAGACATACAAAAATAAAAGCCTACAAATATCTAGAAATGCCCTTACCACAAGTTGTCGCTAATGTAGCTCCGAAGTCCTCAGGTCCGCGTCGCTTGGTCTCCGGTATTACGATTCTTTAAATGGTGAAGTTGATGAGGAACTAGGTGGAGATGAAGGATTGAAGCAAGTTTAATGAAGACTTCAAGTTGTAAAGCTCAAAGAAAACAGAGAAATCAACCATGGAAGCTTGGAACTCTTGTCTTGCTCAAGAAGGAAGAAAAAAAGAAGAGATAGATGGGGATGAGGGAGTATCACGAGGGGTGGGTGCTGTTTAGGGCTCACCCTCTCATTTTATTCCACTTAAAATTAATTAAACAATAGTTAATAAGAGGAAAATAAGTAAAAGTAACATTTTTTTGAATTAAACCACACACTTAGTGACACCTAATCTACTTTAAAAGATACTAATCCCATCACTTAATCTATCCCATCTAAACTCACCTCACTCAATGTTACCCTCTAAATCTAGAGTCTTAAGGTTTTAAAACACGGTGACAAAAAACGCGTTACCGATTTATTTCTCGCCGATAAAATCCCAAAAAATTAATTTGCGAGAAATTAATTCATCGCGTGATAATATTATATTATAAATAATAAAAACAACCTCAATCACTTAAAAATAATTAAAACAAGTTACGATTCGATTTTCATCGAAATCGGGGCTCATTTTAAATTTTATCTGCGGCAGAAACTATCCGGCGATTTGAAACGCGACGAAACTTCGTTAGAATTTTTCGACGATATTCAAACCACGAATTAATATAAGAATATTAATTCTCAATTATATTTTCTCTTGATTTAATTAAATCACTTACTTAGAGAACAAGCAACTGCTTATTATAGCATAAATACGAAAGTTAATACTATAATAGCGCTAATAATCGTATCGTAAAAATACGGGTGTTACAGTGCACGAGCATCGTACTGATGACAACGCCTCTACGCAGTCCACACGAACAGACTTCGAATGGGAGCGGCCATCGTCTACTATGCTAGCTGACGAACGGAGCCGACAATCATGAACGCACATAAGGTCTCTCAGTACGGTTAGGGTTAATTCCTTATCTGAACTTTCAGCTTAAGTGCTCTATTTATAGAACCACTTAACTGACCTAGCGGCGCACCGTAGCTTACCATGTGCTGCGTTGCTCTTGACTTACGATGGTGTGTCATAAGAGGGCACCACTGAATTAAACGAGTCTCACTCATTTATATTTAATCTCCCATTAATCTGTTCTTATGTGTGTGACCGTGTAGGTTCCCGTAACGTTGGTAATAATATTAAATCACTATTTAATATTATAAACAGAGAACGGTGTCTAGCAACACATCACTGCTACCCAAGTAATGAGAATATCAGCGTTATGACGTAACCTTTCCGTGATAATGATCATGTGTATAATTACCATTTTGTCCTTATATCTATATTGAACACAAGGCATAGTGTGTTTCACCCTTGTATAGTTCAACATTATATTCCTTGATACCCAAGTATACTAAGTAACAACAAATAAGATCAATATCTCATATTGACTTAGATCAATATCTCATATTGACTTATTTCAGCATGGCCATGCATTTTACAGTCATACTCTATTAAGGGGCCCACAGATATTACTCCTGCTATGTAGGAGGGGCAAATCCCATCTAGGTCACTCATGTCCCTCTGCATGGCTCGTGGAGTGCCCAGTTAACCGACTTTATAATTGCTTGTTACAGACAATGTTTGACGGCAACAAAACACTCAACTCCTCATGTAGGGACCATAGTGGTTTCAGGTCAAAGGGTGGAATACACTACTATCACTATGAGAACAACTTATGACACTTACATAACGCACTATATAGTATTCTCATGGCGGGTTAATCCAGTACACAATTACCCTAATATGTACCTATGCGGTGACTTGATATCTCATATCTATAACCTGTGAGATAAGGTTATCAGTCCACCCACATAATAGTCTTAATGTATTATTATTGCCCTTATTGATAATAATACTCGACTACGGATATTTAAGAGTAAGTTCTATAGTATCTCACAACCAAATCATCTACTCGATGTTTTATTAAAATTAAACTTTTACTCAAGGACTTTATTACGTTGAAACAAACATAATAACTGAAATGTCTCATATAATAGATAAATAACATAATACAAATTATAAGTTCAAAAGGAACTACATTGGCCTTTAGGGCTTACACTAACAATCTCCCACTAGCACTAGAGCCAATTAGGCATGTACCTAATACCCATAGATCTAGTATGAACATCATGCTTCTGTTGGGTAAGAGGCTTTGTAAGTGGGTCAGCAACATTGTCAAGTGTTGGTACTCTGCATATCTTTACATCTCCTCTATCGATAATCTCTCGAATGAGATGGAAGCGCCTAAGTATGTGTTTGGATCGTTGGTGAGATCTAGGTTCCTTAGCTTGTGCAATGGCACCATTGTTATCACAATAGAGATCGATTGGGTCCACAATGTTAGAAACTGTACCAAGTTCAGTAATGAACTTCTTAATCCAAACAGCCTCCTTTGCTGCATTAGAAGCAGCAATATACTCTGCCTCTGTAGTAGAATCAGCGACTGTTTCCTGCTTTGAACTCTTCCAGCTCACAGCGCCACCATTTAGGCAAAACACATAACCAGATTGCGATTTAGAATCATCTTTATCTGTCTGGAAGCTAGCATCGGTATAACTCTTCCTGACCTCCATATACCAAGAATGAATCCTTAGTTCTTCTCAAGTACTTAAGGATGTTCTTGACAGCAACCCAATGACCATCATCGGGATCAGACAGGTACCTACTCGTTATGCTCAAGGCATACGAGACATCAGGTCGGGTACATAACATGGCATACATGATAGATCCAATTGCAGATGCATATGGAATCTTATTCATGCGATCCCTTTCTTCCTGAGTAGAAGGGGATTATGCTTTTGATAGGCATACGCCATGTGTCATAGACAGGAATCCTTTCTTGGAATCATGCATATTAAAGCGTCTCAGGACTTTGTATAACATCTCAAATTTTTAGAATAATTTAGTCACACGGAATATTAAATTCTCGATAAATTTAATTTACGTGACACTTGGAATTTTCTTATTACTTTGCTAAAATTACAGAAATACCCTTATATGTAAAATTACCATTTTACCCTTACTACTTTTATGAAATTACCAAAATAACCTTAATTTATGAAATCCCATTTTTATCCTTAATAATTGTAAATAATTACCAAAGTATCCTTGAAACTTCTAGGATATTTGAAATTACTATTTTGTCCTTAATAGTTTAGATAATTACCAAAATGCCCTAGAAATTTCTAGAATATTTGTAATTACTATTTTACCCTTACTAATCTTTTAAAATTACTAAAAAGCCATTAAATAATTAAATGACTATTTTACCCTTTTCTATAAAAAAATTCCATTTGCATCTAAACTTTGTTAATTGACTTAGTTAAGTGATTATGTGTTAAGTATATAAAATTAATGGCAAGAATGATGAGTAATTATGGATAAGCTTGAAGTAGGTGGAAGGATAAGATTGAACTAATTATGTGATTAGCAATAATCCAAGTAGCACCATAGTTATTAGACATGTGTCTTAAAGATAAGTATAGACTAGTGTATGTGGCTAGAATTAATGGAACCATAATTATTTGACAAGTATTATAATGGATAGCATTGATGACTAAGTGATGACTAGGATATGGATAAGTTTGAGCTAAACATATGGCTAGGAATTAGTACCCACAAAAGTTTGACAAATGGCACCACAATTAATTAACATGTGTCTTGATGCATAAGATCAATGAGTCATTAAGGATAGGCTTGAATTTTGGTACCACAAAAATGTGACAAGTTTCATAGAGATAAGAATGAATAAAGATAAGGATGGTGAGTCATAAAGGATAAGTATGAATTTTTGTGGCTAGTATTGATCCAAGTGGCGCCACAAAATGATGACAAATGTCTTCGTAGATAAGTTGGATGGATAAGGATAAATTAGTGTGGATAAGGAGGGATGATGTGGATGGATAAGGATAGAGATAAGAATGGATGATGTGGATGGATAAGGATAGGATTAGTGTGTGTGGCTAGCATTTATAGTACCACAAGATTATGACAAGTGGCACCATAGGAAAGTAGCACATGTCCTTAGATTTGTCTATAAATAGAAGGCAACACCTTGAGGATTCATAAGTTCCAAATTGTAGAATTTTTAGAGAGAGAAGCTTTAGAGTTTTAGAGAGAGAAAATTCCTCTTCTTTTCCTTGTGTTAAAATTGTGAGATGCTCCTTTCTTTGTGATCATCTTTAGCTTGTTTTCTTCTACTTCTCGAGCTGGAGATCTTGTGTTTAAGAGTGTGTAAATGCTTGAGTGAGAAATCAAGAGAGTTTGTGAGAATTTTCCCTTCCTTCCTTGCTATTGCCGTGACACATAGAGCTTTTTGGGGGATCATGTTCGTGAGTCTGCGGTGGTGGTTCAGTGTCCGCTCGTGGTTCCGAGTACTCCGAGTTCCAGGTGGGAGAAAGAATGCACTTTCATTGGGTTATGTGTAGTAGAAATGATTGTTTGGCATGTGTAGGGTGACCTAAGCCCTACTAGAGGTTGATGTTAGTAACACCTAAGGATAGGGGTTACGGTGTGCCACATCTAAGGATAGGCGTGGTAGACCCATCAACTAACTTAGGATTTATTTTTATTAAATATGATTACCTGATGAATATGCTTATTTGTGAGTTATGTTGTATATGTCATATGAGGGTAGTAACATGCCTAGGATTGCTTCATGGCATGCCTGTTGAATATGTGTTGTTGTGATATATGAAACTGAATACTTATAAGATGCTGTGTAAAATGCTATAGCACTTAAGCATGATATGTTGCATAACATGATACGAGTTTGGGTATGTGAGCATAACATGATGTGAGGCATATGGTTATAAGGTGTTGGATGCATGTGCATGATATTGCATTAGTAACCACTCCATTCTTGACGGGAATGTGATGTGGAGAGAATCCCTAATGGGAATGGGGGATATCTCATCCAGCAGGATAGATCCACTCTGTTCCCTATCGGAAAAGGGGGAAACGGACGTCCCTATCGGGAAAGGGGAATACCTCGTGGACTAGGCTAGTGTCGCCCCGTCTCTATCGGGAAAGGGAGGTGGGAGTCCCTATCGGGAAAGGGGGACGGCAACCTAACGGAAAAGGGGTTCGCCAATACGTATTCTTATCGGAAATGGGGAGTACATCGACAATAGTAAAGAAAAGATGCCACGATGCACAACTCATTGAGAGACATGGGGTAAGTGGAAGAGGGTAGCTAGATTCTATTTATTATATATGTGATTATTTGTGCAGATTGTCTTACTATCATTTACTTATACATTTCCTGCTTTTAAATGGATGTGTTGTTCTTATCTCCCTGTGTTTGCATGCTTGTGTATATATTTTATTTCTGTATTAGACTCTCTTGAGGAAGATGCAGCAGCAGCTCTACCCAATGAAGCAGTTCTTGGAGATGCTGTTAATGATGGAGCAGGCCCCGAAGATCCATGTTTAGGAGAGTTTTGAGTCATAGGCAAGCTGGATTACAGAGTGGGAACTCTCAGCATCCACCTTACTGATGTTTATGCAGTTTCTTTGGCCAGGAGTCTTGTGTTGATGTTTTGCTTGGTTTTGCTATGGTTAGATGAGGCACAGTTTAGCCTCATAGGTTTATATTTTGGATAATATTATTGTACTATTTACACTACGCTTACTTGTGCACTCTGATCAGTTAGGCCACACTGATAAGGCTATCTTTCGAGAAAACCTATTTACATATTTTATGACACTAGTTACTTCATTGTGACACGTCGTTGTCTTATTTATGCCTTCAGTTTTAATCCCTTTATATTTTTATACGCGTTAATTATACGGGTTAGGTTAATTATGCAGAATAAAGCATGAATAGGACAGCGGGGTGTTACACTTTGTCTATGTATGTACTTTGACTCAGGCCAAGCAATCTTTGCGATCTATCTCTATAGATCCTAATTCCTAATATGTAGGTAGCTTCACCCAAATCTTTCATAGAAAAGTAATTCCCTAACCAAGTCTTAAGTTGTTGCAAAGTAGGGACGTCGTTTCCGATGAGTAATATGTCATCCACATGTAACACCAGGAATAGAACAATGCTCCCACTAACCTTCTTGTAAACACAAGGTTCATCTTCATTTTTTATGAATCCAAACTGTCTCATAGTTTCATCAAAACGAAGATTCCAACTTCTGGAAGCTTGCTTCAATCCATAGATTGATCGCTACAACTTGCATACTTTCTTGGCATTATCTGAAGTGTCAAAACCTTCAGGTTGTGTCATGTACACGTCCTCAAGGAGATTTCCATTAAGAAAAGCAGTCTTGACATCCATTTGCCATATTTCATAGTCATGGTATGCAGCGATGGCAAGTAAAATCGAAACAGATTTAAGCATCACAACTGGTGAAAAAGTTTCATCATAGTCTACACCATGAATTTTCTTGAAACCCTTAGCAACCAGTCGTGCCTTATAGGTATGAACCTTACCATCCATGTCAGTCTTCTTTTTGAAGACCCACTTGCACCTTATGGGAGTAACTCCTTCAGGTGGCTCTACCAAGGTCCATACTCGGTTAGTTTACATGGAGTCCATCTCAGATTTCATGGCCTCAAGCCACTTCTCAGATTCAGGGCCAGTAATGGCCTCCTGGTAAGTCGCAGGTTCATCTTGATCCATGAGAAATACATCACCCTGTTGAGTCATGAGAAATCCATATCTCTCGGGTTGGTAACGTATCCTGCTTGACCTACGCTAGTCTTGTGTTACTTGAGCAGGCTGTTCTATCACAACATCTTGTGCAGGCGGCTCTTGTTCCTCCATAGGTGTGTCGCCACTCTGTGATACTCGAATTTTTTCAAGTTCTACTTTCCTCCCACTGATCCCTTTGGAAACGAATTCCCTTTTTAGAAATACACCAGTTCGAGCGACAAACACTTTGCCCTCAGAAGGATTGTAAAAGTAGTATCCCTTGGTTTCTTTAGGATACCCCACAAAGAAGCATTTATCAGATTTGGGCTCAAGCTTAGTGGAAATCTGTCATTTCACATATACTTCATAGCCCCAAATCTTCATGAAAGACATATTGGGTTTCTTGCCAGTCCATATCTCATATGGTGTCTTTTCCACAGTTTTGGATGGAATACGGTTAAGTGTGAAAGCTGCAGTTAATAGAGCATGTCCCCAGAAGGAATTTGGAAGATTTGCATGACTCATCATAGACCGGACCATGTCCAACAAGGTTCGGTTTCTTCTTTCAGAAACATCATTCCATTGTGGTGTTCCAAGAGGGGTGAGTTGGGATAGGACCCCACACTCTTTCAGATAATCATCAAATTCTAGACTCATATATTCACCACCTCGATCTGATCGAAGGGTCTTAATATTCTTACCTAGTTGGTTTTGTACTTCATTCTTGAATTCTTTGAACTTTTCAAAAGATTCCGATTTGTGTTTCATGAGATACACGAATCCATATCTACTATAATCATCAGTAAATGTGATGAAGTACTGAAAACCTCCTCTAGCTGATGTGTTTAGTGGTCCACATACATCAGTATGTATGAGGCTCAAAAGATCACTAGCCCTTTCACCTTTTCCTATGAATGGGGATTTTATCATCTTTCCTAATAAACAAGATTCACATGTCTCAAATGATCACTACAAGAAATAGCGGGATTACCGACGGCCAAAAGCCGTCGGTAATCCACAAATACCGTCGGTAATAAAAAAATTCCGACGGATTACCGACGGACATTAGGCCGTCAGAAATCAAGCGTCGCAAATACTTACCGACGGCTTTAACCCGTCGGTAAATTTCAGACGGTTTTCTCCGACGGTTTTACCCCGTCGGTAATTCCGATGCCATTTCCGACGGCTTTAAGCCGTCGGTAAGTTTTCGACGGTTTTTCCGACGGTTTTAACCCGTCGGTAATTCCGATGACATTTCCGACGGCCATGACCGTCGGTAAATCGAACTTAAATTTTTTTGAAAATTGTTTAAATATTTATTTTTATTAAAAATTATTTACTTTTTAAATTATTTAATTTTAATTTACGTAATCAATTTAATTTATTTATCCATTTAATTAACGACATTAGTTATCACATTTAATAATTAATTTCTTTCAGTATTTAAAAATGTAATGCGATAACATAACTATAAAACAAATTAAAAAAAGAAACGTAACAAATAAATAAAAAATTGACGAACAAAACAAGAATAAAAATATCCGAAAATATAAAAAATATCAATACAAACATAACTAATAGTCACGATAATCATGATCATGATCACTATCACTATCTACATCATCGACATGATCACCCGGTACTATGAGGCGAGGCGAGGCGGTGGAGGAGGCGGTGGCGAGCTAGCAAATGGTACAGATCCTCCTGTCAGCCGCAAAGACTGAGCCAAAATGGCAGCTCGTCCGGCGGCCTCCTCTGCTGACGGCCGCGATCCGCCGCTGCCGGCCGCTAATCGCCGCTGCTCGGCCATGGCCCGCTTCAACTCGCTATCTCCCGCTCATCCGCGGCAAAGACGATCGGCCGGGCGACTCTCAGCGAGAGAGGTAGCGGCCCTTGTAGTTCTTTGGCAAAGGTCGCCGACCGTATAGGCGACCCTTCTTCTTGCCGCCAACAACATCTCGCCAAACCATCGGCCGACGCACTGGATCCTTCCGGGCTCGAGACGGGGAACATGAGGATGTGCGAGATCTAACTCGAGACATCCTCGCCAAACTCCTCCTCACAAAGATAAACAATTTAGTCAATTTTTATTGTAATAAAACAATATAAACATTGTTAAAAAACTATTCATTATGTTTTATAATTACCTGGGTCCGCCTCGACCGCTCATCGACAAACTCACCTGCATTTTCCTAATATGAGTTGCACGATGGAGCTCGTGCAATCGAACCTCCCTTTGCAAATCACGAGAGTAATTATTTAATAAAAAGCTTAACTAAATAATAATAATAATAATAATAATAATAATAATAATAATAATAATAATAATATAAAACATACAAGTCGAGTGCGTCGCGCCGATCGACCGAACCTCCAAGATGCAAGCCCCCTCCCTTTTCAGAGGCTCTATTCTTCTTCGCCTTCTCGCTTACCGCCTTGAACTCAGGGGAGTTCCAGTGCGCTTGTAGCTGCTGTTAGATCTCATCTCCTATCCAAGTGGGCTGCCCATTGAGGCGGGCATCTCTAAGCATATCAGATAGGGGGTGGGGAGGCTGCATATGGAAGTTCTTCTTGATCCGCTCCTCCCGCTCTTCCTTCCAAGAAACCCTCTCTGTATGAATATAATACGTTATTAAAAATAATTGAGATTCATGAAATAAAAATAATACGCAACAAAAAATAAACAACTTACTCTGAAAGAATTGAACATGTGCCTCAGCTCATTACCGTCAGCGTCCCAGGTGGGCGATAGCTGTGGTAATTTTGCTCAATTACTTACGTGATAGCCTTCGCACTGGCTTTGACGAAGGAACCTAAACAATAACAACATACCAAACAAGTTAAAAATATATAGGTTAAAGCTGTAATTTTCGTCCCTTATCCTTTTTTTTTGTTTTCATTTAAGTCCATTAAGTTATAAAAATTACTTCAATTTCCTCCTTTCTTTTTAATTATTCTTTTTTTGTCTTAGACGAAATACTATCTTACACGTGGCAGTTTGTTTTGTTTTATTTTATTTTTCACACATGTCGATGGTGATTCGTCTAAGAAAATATGAATAAATAAACAGAAAAGACGAAATTGATGTGATTTTTGAAGTTTAAGGGACTTAAATGAAAACTAAAAAAAGATAAGGGACGAAATTAAAAACTAAAAAAGATAAGGGGCAAAAATGTGTATTCAACCTACATACTCACCTCTACTACCGGCCTCGATAGCAACTCGGCCATCATGCAAAGATCTCAATATCATCAACAACCTCCTCGCTCATCCCGCCGCCGCTCAACCTCCTCGCCCCGCCAACTCCCGGCTCGATCAGTGCCCGACCCACACTATACTCCCGATCGGACACATGAGTGCTCCGCACCGCCTCAAACACAAAATGAGAGGAAGAAGCGGCAAGTGTCTGCTGGAACCCTGGTGGGCATCATGTAAATGGGTGTCGATGCGTAAGGTCCCGCATGCCGTAGGTGCCCAATGTGACGAGGCTGCGTAGGGCGAACTCATTGGAGCCTGTGTAGGCGTAGATGTATGCGACGCCGTGTGGATGACAACATCGCATAGCCAGATCATCAATCCTAATAATGTTCGGCCTCCGACGACGAGGGGGTCGACAATGATGCCCTTCCTTCCGCTGACCACTACCGGGTGGTCGTGGGGGCCTGAACTGAACCTCCCGATGCCATATATGTCTATAGAGCAATTCAATAATAACAAATCATGAAATATTATATTTAAACATAACAATATTAAAAATGAATTCCAAAAAATAAACAAGTTATATGAAAATAATCGACAAAATAAAATATGTTGTTAGACATTAAATTCTCTAATTGTAAAAAGTTAAACAAATTTATTCTCGCCCATTCTCGCCCACTCGCTTCGCAGATCGTCTTCAGATCTTGATGGTTCTGCCACTTCTTCATTTAATTCCTCATCTCCATTTACATCTTCATATGTGATTGGATTGTCACGTAGTCGAGAAATGGGTTCAGCTTCGTTTACTACGTTGACATGAGACATCTCATCCACTTGATAAGCCACTTCTTCCTGTGGATCATCTGCTTCAATGCGACCCCTTGGTTTTGTCTTTATTGCAACACACCAACCTTGTTTGTCCCTTCGAGTTGACGGATAAGGGACATAATACACCTGTCTTACATGTGCTATGATAAACGGATCAAACATTTGGTATCTTCTGCTCATGCATATGTCAACAGTATTATATTTGCGATCCATTCTTGTGCCTCTACTTGACGGATCAAACCGATTACAATAAAATAGCACTATTCTTTTAGTATAGTCTAAAGTATTGTACGCCACTCATATATATGTTGAATCACGCCGTAGAAGTCGTCTTCACCTCCCTCTCGTGGCACCTTTTACATAAACTCCGCCGTTAATCGCTTTTTCCCTCTGCTTTTGACCGAGTTTGAAATTTGTAAATCACATTTAAATACGTGTGCCATTCTTTTACACGTGATTTAGGACCATGAGATAAATTTCTCAAGTGTTCGATTATGGGCGATTCGACTCGCTATACACTGCAGATACACATGCACAAGTGATTTAGGGTTCCTTTGCAAACAATCTTTTGTATTTTCAAACAACAAATAGTTGAAATAGGACTAAAAATACATACCTGGCTCCTAAACCACATTGGGAAATATTCATGAATATAGGCAGAAGAGTCTTGTTCGCTTGTGGGCTTAGTTAACAAGAATGCCCTGAACAAGTCATTATCAAACAAATGATCATGAATAGGTGTGGACTAAATAAATTGAAAGTGGTTAAAAGTATACATACGTAAGATATGGTGATACTTCGGCACAGTTGATCAACACGTGAACGTGTGCTGACTTCCAATCTTCTCCTGTTAACCAGGACTTCAGCTCCTTTCCATCATGACGACCGGGAAGGCAAAACACTGATAAGGCCAGCGGGTGTCTTTCACTTTCAATTTCTATTTCATTCCTATTATTTGTTGGTGTCAGCATGAAGTTCGTAAAATAATGGGAACAGAAATGAATTGTCTCACGGTGTAAGTAAGTTGCACAAATAGATCCTTCAACCCTGGCCTTATTTTTCACCGACCGTTTTGAGTCACCCATAAATCTACAGAATAACAAGGTTGGTGATCAACATTTCAACATTTAACCCGGCGTTGAATAATTATGTTAAAGAATATTTGATTATATTACCTTTCGAATGGATACATCCATCTGTATTGAACCTGGTCCACCAAGCCTAGCTTCATGTGCAAGATGCACCGGGAGATGTTCCATAGAGTCAAAGAAACCAGGGGAAATATTCTCTCCAACTTACAAAGAATGACTGGTATGTTCGCTCCATCTTGATAAGATCATCATCTCTCAATGTTGCAGAACACAAATCTTTAAAAATTGGCCGAGTTACGTAAGTGGATTTAAAATATTTGACTACAGGAACTAAATGCAATAGAAGTAAACACTCCATGAATACATGACAATCATGGCTTTTCATCCCAATCATTGTTCCTTTGTTCACATCAAAGACATCTTGCCAAATTAGAAGAATAACCGCCTGGCATTCAAGTTCTTTTATCCACCGGCTGCATCGACCTAGCTTCCTCAACAGTTAAAGAGTAACAGGCTTTGGGTTTCAGGGTTTTCCCATTCGACCGAGTCGCCAAATGCAAGTCCTTTCGCTTACAAAGAAAGTGGTAAGTCCACCTGGCCTTATCATTGTCTTTCGTTCTTCCTCTAACGTTTATCACCGTGAGAAAAACATTGTCAAAAAGTTCTTCTCAATGTGCATAACATCAAGGTTGTGTCTCAACAAATTATCTTTCCAATACGGCAAATCGCAAAAATACTTCTTTTAGTCCAATTGTGCCATTGTCCATATCCTTCAAATCGATCCAATTCACCAAAATCTGTGATTTTTGGCGGATCCATAACTCGGTAAAAATACATTCGGATGTCAACCTCGGGGCGCCATCTAATTCAACTTCCCTTCTTGAAGGCGTTCTTATTCGTCTAAATGGATGATCTGTTGGTAAAAACCTCGCGATGTGAGTCAAACCAAGAACTCTTCCCCCCAAATTTCAAGGTAAAGACCTTTGTATGCTCCATGCAATGGGGACATGCCATCTTACCATGAGTACCCCAACCAGACAACATGCCATATGCAGGGAAGTCATTAATGGTCCACATAAGAGTTGCCTCATTGTAAAGTTCTTCTTCGCGTGCAACATCATAAGTCACAACGCCATTCCACAACCTTTTGAGATCGCCAATGAGAGGTCAGAATAGATGTCAATACCATCCGTTGGATTATCTGGACCCGTATAATACAAGTCAAGAACATATAGGGCTTAGACATGCACATATCAGAGGAAGATTGTATGGGTAACAATAATCGCCAAAGAAGAATAAGGTTTCGCCGTTGATTGAACATATGGGGTAAAACCATCGAGCATAAGCCAAGTCGTACATTACGTGGATCTGCCGCAAATTCGGATTCACACGATCAAAGTGCTTCCAAGCTTCACCATCACATGGATGTCGCAACATACCAAGTGCTTTTATTCTCATAGTGCCAGTCATTTTGTCTGCATGCGTGTTGACGCAAACATTCTCTCGCGACCTTGGAATAATTGGCAAATAAAACATTGCCTTCCGTGGAACTGGTTTTTGTCTACCCTTCCCATTATCAAGATGTGACATATACCTTGGCTCACCACAGAATTTGCATTCAACCAACAAGACTATCATTTTTACCAAATTCATTGTCGTAATATAACATACACTCTCTCACACAACAATCAATCCTTTTAGATTCCAACCCCAATTTGGACACTAAGCTTTTAGCCTCGTAATAACTTTTTGGCAAACCATCTCTCGATAGGTGACGAGTCCAACATCATCTTCGTTCACGAGATCCAAGCACACATCCGTAGCACCACATTTGGACTTGAGAGCTAAAAGTCTCACACACATTGATAACTTAGAGTCGGCACTCTTCAAACAACGGCTTATTTGTTTCTAACAAGAGATTATAAAATCTTTGTGCGATCTCATTTGGAAGTTCGTCTGTGTCATCATATCGTGGCTCCTCGAATGATACGTTGACCCCAAGGCATCACAAACCATATTTTGCATCAATTCAATCTGCCACCATATCCCGTGATCTACGCAATTACTTGAAGCACTGTGCAATTATCGCCAACCCCTAATCCAACCCGAGGTAACTCTTCACCATGTCTAGTCCAAATCCAGTAATTAGGCATAAATCCAACTCTCTGCAGTGCAAAGATGACCTCTCCTGGCTCTTGATCTTTCGCAATCGCATTTAAGGCACGGACACCTAATCCCTCCATTAATTTCAAATCTTCGTGTGCCATTGCGACTTGAACGAAGTGATCAATCCCATCGCAAAGATTGTTTCAAACCCCTCTTCCCTGATACAACCTATCGTGACATCCAACTACGATTCAAGGAAAAAATTCCATCTTCTCAGATGTCAAAAAAATGACAATTTCAAAGAAGACGACATTCTTACAACCGCTTCTCTTTCTTTAAATGGTATGACTTATCCCATTCGAGAAAAAACTTTTTCAGAACTTCGTTATAATAGTCATTCAGTAATTCTCATATCTTATACTTGACAAAATTTCAAGAAGATTTCATTGGTCTCGAGTACACAAAATGATCGCAGATTAGGAACAAGGCAATCAAGTATGCACCCAGAGAACAAAAGGAAATGAATCTAACCGAAATTTCATCAAATATCAAGATACGAGAATCAAGCAACAACTATTATACAAGTAAAGAAAAAGTTTTTTCCCAAACTGTCCGACTTGGACAATTCTAGGTTCAATATACAATGAACACGTGGTATCTAAAAGAGTACACGCACTCAATAATATATTGAACCTCAAACGGGAAGCTAAGGCTTTTCTCCGATACTAATAACAATAATCAAACATCCATTTCATCAATAATTAAAAAGTAACATGTTGAAAGTTGACATCCTCTTAAAGGATAGAATTAAACAAGCATACCGACGGCAAGGGAAGCATAAATCCTTTTAACAATTTTTGTTTTCATAGTGGTTTGGCTTGGTATATGCCATGCAATTAGAGCTCCTATATGGTCACATCTACCATACATCCTAATCCATTAATTGGCCAAAAAACAATCATTTTCTGCTTTCTCAGCTTAAAAACTAGCCTAGCACCAGAATCTACTACATTAACCAAGGCAGTTGATGGTATCTCTAAACAACATAAAATTGGTTACTTTATTATTTTTAAAAAAAAATAAGATCATCACATAATTAAATTCATCAAATATAGGATTTTAATAGTTTATAATTAGTGTCTGATACGATTAATTTGGGAATCAATTTCCTCGACAGAATTCATGTCTTTGTGTAATAATATGTCTTTCATATGTTAAATTTTTTAGTTTAATAAACGTTGTTTGTATTTACAGTATAGTATATAGTTATAATCTGTAAATATTTTGGAGATTAATATGGTTACTATCTCAATATAAATTGGTTTCTATAAGTATAGCGAGACGTAGCATGAACATAGGATCAGAGATTCACTTATCAAATTGAATTTATGTGTTGCTTGCTAAATGAATAATCTACATGCTACCTTACTCTAACATAAAATATACATCAAACAAAATTCCCTCTGTGGAGAGAAGTAAATCGAGTGATTCCTTCTCTCTTTTACTTTTCTTTCAACTTAAAAGAAAAAGTATCGACATGTATTATCCAGAAAGAGGGTTTTGAATCAATTAATGAAGTTCATTTTTCAAAAACATCATTAAAAAAATGAAATGGGATTTTGAAACATAGGAAAAGGTGATCTATTGAGTCATTTATACGAATCCAAAATATTATGATTATGAAGAACTCAACGGGACCCTCGAATTCATCAAAAATATTATCTAGACGCGTGAATAGATTGACCTTAAAACAACAACGATTAATTACGATTGCTATAAAACAAGCTCGTATTTTATCTGTGTTACCCTTTCTTATTCCGGTTCCTTATGGTAATAATGAAAAAATTTAAAAAAGCGAGTCGACCACTAGAACTACTACTGCTTTTAAAAAAATGTTTTTAAAAAAATAGAGTTACTCTTCAATTGAATTCAATTTTGAATCGAAAATCAATTACAATGTGGATTGATATCTTGTTCGAAAACTACGACAACTATACATCACTTCAACATAAAAATCCTTTGTTAGCCAAAACACACATCACCTCAAAATTCTCTCTCTGGAGAGAACTATGAAGCAAATCAAATAAATATGTCGGTGTGGGGTCAACACCAACCCTTTTCCACCCAATGAGTCAACCGACATTTCGTTAGAGTGCATACCTAATTCTCGGAACAAGAGAGTGTCCACGCCCTTCGATGTGAGTGGCGCCTCGAGCAATGTCGTGGCCTTGAACTAAAAATACAGAAAAAACATAGAAAATTTTAACTAACAAGCTACCAAATAGCAATCAACAAAAATGAGCAGGATGCCAACCAAACAACAATCATGTTATAAAATAATTCCAAATAAACCCCAAGTAAGCTTTTTGGCTTTCACTATTTTTATCAAATCATGAATTCTCAAAAGCTATTTAACCTCCTCATGTAAAACATATAATAGAGCATAATAGAGTGGTGGTGGTGGTGGCGGCGGCCTGGTTTCGCGAACAATCGTTGAAACGTTGGAATAATTGGAGCTTAGGCTTAAGACAAAAATTAAATAGAAAAGCACAAATGTAAAGACATACATCATATATTATCCTAATACATTTATCCAATTAAAATGTTAAAGCAGTCAAATACTAATGTACATAACATGCATAATATAAAATAGAGGCTAGCTAGTGGCGGCTCCTTGAGGGGTCCCCAGGACAAAATCGGGCGGTAGAATCCTCCGAAGGAGTCGATCGAGTGTAATCTGCTACGATGGGAGAATATTTTGGTGTGGACGGAGTATAATCCTCTCCGATTGGAGAATACTCCGGTGTGGATGGAGTATACTCCAAGATCTCATCGTCATCGCTGGAGACCTGAACGATGTATGTCCCTCGATGAGCATCACCGGTAGCTACAGGCCTCCTGGGATCACCATGCTGGTTCATCAAATCACGATCCTCAGCACGATCCTTAGTCCTGATGACAAAGCTATTTCGATACTCCCTCGCAGACATCATCGGCCTCCTGGAAGGCATAGGAGGATCACGATGGCGAGCATCGCGATCCTCAATCGTCACAAAGCTATTCCGATACTCCCTTGCAGACATCATCGGCCTCCTGGAAGCCCTACTGACCACGGTTTCCATCTAAAGACATTGTCTGCTTGTTGTCAACATTGGTCACCATGAGCATATAAACTGAAAATAATCGAATTACAACAAAACGAACAAAGGCATAGGTTTGCAGATTTAAGACTTTATTCCAATATTTTTTCAATATTTTTTCAAATCATGATGCTAACCGAGCAGATGCGCCAACTAGAATTGTTTTTTTCCCTTCTAATTAGCATGCTTAAGACAAACTTTTAACCTTGGACATAATATAAGTATCCTAAACTTTTAAAACAACTAACAATCCACAAAATCAATAAGAGCAGAGCAACCACAAACAACTAACAATCCACAAAATCAATAAGAGCAGAACAACCATCAAACAACTAATAATCTCACGCAAAGGCTACTCTTGCAAAGCTACTAAAACAAAAATCAAATACCAACAACAGGGAATACAAACAAACCTTAGTTCCCAAAATCACAGAACACAAAATTGGAGGTCAAGCCACAAAAGAATACCTGTGATGCACCAAAAACCTTCAAAATCACGTCAAAAACCTTCAAATCACTTCAAGAACTTTCAATCGTTCCTGAAACATCGAAAAGGAACACCAAATCAATTTGGGATTCGGAAGAAAAAAACACGAACAAAGAAGGGCGAATAGAGACAGAGAATAGACGGTGGTGGCAGAGGTGACGGCAGACCACGGCCGTGGAGGTGGCGCGGAAGGCTTGTAGAGGTGGTGGCGGCGGCGTGGTCTTTGTGGAGGTGGCGGCGGCGAGATGGTGTTCTGTGGAGGTGGCGGATAGAGAGAGAGATGAGAGACAGAGAGAGAGACAGACACGGTGGTGGTGGTGGTGGCAGAGGAAACGCGGTGGTGGTGGCGACTAAGACGTGGTGGTGTGGGCGCGGTGGTGGTGGTGGTGGAGAGAAAGAGTGAGAACAAAGGATGTAAGAGAGAATAGAGAGAATAGAGTGGTGGTGGTGTGGGCGTGGTGGTGGTGGCGGCGTAGTGGTGGGGGCGGAGGAAGAGAGGAAGTGAAAGAGAAGAGGGATGAAGATGGAGGAGAAAGGGAAGGCCTGGCTTCGATTATTATCGCCAAGACATCGACGGCTTTTACCGACGGTCTAGGACGCCAGAACTGCTCAAAGATTACCGACGGGTTTTTAACTTACCGAAGCGGTATAAGGCGTCGTCGGTATTTGAAAATAGGGGCGTAAATGAAATATCTTTGAAATTACCGACGGCATTGATCGTCAGAATTTACCGACGGACTTGTTGTTTTACCGACGGCTTGGCCGTCGGAAAATCCAACGTTTAACCGACGGTCTCTGACCGTCGGTATATGCCCGTCGGTAAATCCGAATTTTCTTGTAGTGGATTCATAATCAAAAGAGTCCAAGATTCCATCTTTATGGAGTTTGGAAATACGCTTCTCATTTATATGGCCTAAACGACAATGCCAAAGATAAGTCAGATTCAACTCATTTGGTTTCATCCTTTTTGTATTGATGTTATAAATGGGCGTTTCGAGATCAAGGACATAAAGTCCATTACTCATTTGTGCACTAGTATAGAAAATATCATTTAAATAAATAGAGCAACATTTGTCCTTTATTATAAATGAAAAACCAAACTTGTCAAAACAAGAAACGAAAATAATATTCATGCTAATTGCAGGCACAAAATAACAGTTCTCTAACTGAATAATAAGCCCAATGGGCAAAGTCAATACATAAGTTCCCGCAGCAACTTTTACTCCATTGCCAACTCGTAGATCAACTTCACCCTTTGCCAATGGTCTACTCCTTTTAAGCTCCTGCACATTAGTACAAATGTGAGACCCACATCCAGTATCTAATACCCATGATGCAGAAGTAGATAAATTGACTTCCATAACAAAAATACCTGAGGTGGAAGTCTCACTTCCGTTCTTCTTTTTTTCCAGGTACTTTGGGAAGTTCCTCTTCCAATGTCCAGTCACACCGTAGTGGAAGCAATTTCCCTCTTTAGCCACACCGCCCTTAGGCTTCAAAGCATAAGTCGCAGGTTTGGGCTTGTTAATTCCCTTACCTTTGCCCTTATACTTGTTCATGGGCTTCTTGAACTGCTTCTTGCCCTTTCCACCATTGACCATCAAAATGGCCTTCCCTTTCCCTTTGTTGATGTTATGTTCTGTAGTTCTTAACATGCTTAACAGTTCTGGCAGAGTTTTGTCCATGTCATTCATAGTGAAATTCATGACAAACTGATTGAAACTCTCCAGCAACGATTGCAGGATCAAATCAATCGCAAGCTCTCGCCTGAAGGAAAATCCCAATCGATCAAGGTTCTCAACATACCCAATCATTTTGAGTACATAGGGACCTACAGGGCATCCTTCTGCCAGTTTGCTTTGGAAAAGGGCTTTGGAAACTTCATACCGCTCATGCCTAGCTTGCTCTTGATAGAGCATCTTGAGGTGTTCGATCATATCGAATGCTTCCATGTTCTCATGTTGCTTCTGAAGCTCAGAGTTCATGGTAGCCAGCATGAGGCAGCCAACTTCCAGGGCATCATCTTGATGCTTCTTATAAGCATCCTTTTCAGCCCTAGGGACAGTAGCAACCGGTGGCTCTTGGGGAAGGGCCCCTTCGAGAACATACAGCTTTTTCTCTTATTTGAGGACAATCCTCAAGTTTCAGTGCCAGTCCAGAAAGTTTGTTCCAGATAACTTATCCTTCTCAAGGATTGATCGCAGTAGGTTACTGTGAGTGTTTGATGCCATGGTAATCTACATTAAGAAAATATGCAAAATATAAATATCATGCAATAAACATATTTAATTAGGTCTTTAATTAAATACGCCTCCCACTATTTTACTCAAACCAATGACCCTCAACATTGATTCAGAAAATCCCGTTGGAAGATTTTCTAGTGGGCCGAGATCCATATTTCACTTTATTTTAAGTTAGCTTTGGCTGATCACTTAAAACTCAGTTATTTAGGTAGGAACTCTTTCCAATTGTATCTCATACAATTCTCGGTTAGTTGGGTGAATAACTATTATCCTGATCCATCACATGGATAGTTCCCAACTCACTTGCCTCTAAACCTTTTAATCCTATTATACTCGGTTTAGTTAAGTTAGACATAAAGATAGCAGTTGGATATTATATTTATCCCATCACATCTTACTAGTTGAAAATGTACTCCGCTTTGGCGAACCCACATTTCCGATATTAGTCTTGATGAGTGCTAACTATTGGAAGGCATTTAAATTTAACTTAATATTTCCTTTTGGGGGATGTTATTAAAAAAATGATCTCACCATTTGCTAAACTATTTAACTTACTATATTCATACATGCATCTCATACATATTTGTTAAACTATTTAACCTACTATATTCATACATGCATCTCATACATATATAGAAAATAAATGTGACGTGGTTATGGCCCCTAACCCATTGATTCTCACAAGCCAATGAGAGAATCCAAGCTAAACCTAGGAACGATCAAGCTTCTCCAAGTGTGACCTCCAATGTAGCCCTCTTATGAAATTTCCTTCTTGTCTCCTCTCTTACATTACATTAATGAGAATAAAAGAAAGGCATGGTACGCAGGCCGTATTTTAAAAGAAAAACAAAAGGCACGGCACGCAGGCCGTATTTTAAAATTCCAAAATAAAATAAAAGGGGCTAAGGCCATAGCCACTCACCATGCATCACAAAACATTAATGACAATTAATAATAATAATAATACACACTTATTACTATTAATCTTATCATTAAATGCGATTAAAGCCAATTAATTAAAATTCAATAATTTCAAAATAACTCATTTCGCATATTCAGCACGGGACTGTGAACGCTTCACGCCACAAGAACAGTGTCACCATTTCACGTTGTTACCAACACGGTTCTGGGTACCAATGCTTGGACCCAACGACACCAACCTCCAGACCCGAAGTACAACACGCTGTATCGACACTTGACACAAAACCGAATTGTTTATTCAAATAAGCATACAGAATCACCATATATATCTCATATATACAGATTATCCAAAGCAACATATATATCACATATATACCTAATCGGGTTTTAGCAATAATCATACAAGGTATAATTTTTAAAACGAATAGATTCATAATATAACTATCGCATACAGGAACGCATGTCACACATACATACAGGTAATCACAAAAACCGAATCATGGTTTCGCAAGTGGCTCTGATACCACTGTAGGGAAATTGTGCAATAATCAAAGATAAAATGCAGCGAAAAAAATTTTCCCTTCCATAGATCCTTGCGAATGGTCATGATTCAGGGATTACGTTGGTTACCTCTTGTAGCGCAGAACATTGCAAATGAGAACTGGAGTCGATCACGAGCGTCGTACTGATGACAACGCCTCTACGCAGTCCACACGAACAGACTTCGAATGGGAGCAGCCACCGTCTACTGTGCTAGCTAACGAACAGAGCCGGAAGTCACGAACGCACACAAAGTCTCTCAGTACGGCTAGGGTTAATTCCTTGTCTGAACTTTCAGCTTAAGTGTTCTATTTATAGAACCACTTAAGACTGACCTAGCGGCGCACCGTAGCTTACCATGTGTTGCATTGCCCTTGACTTACGATGGTGCGTCATAAGAGCGCACCACTGAATAAAACGAGTCTCACTCATTTATATTTAATCTCTCATTAATCTGTCCTTATGTGTGTGACCCTGTAAGTTCCAGTAACATTGTCAATAATATTAAATCACTATTTAATATTATAAACAGAGAGCGGTGTCTAGCAACACATCACTACTACCCAAGTAACGAGAATGTCAGTGTTATGACGTAACCTTTCCGTGATAATGATCATGTGTATAATTACCCTTTTGCCCTTATATCTATATTGAACACAAGGCATAGTGTGTGTCACCCTTGTATAGTTCAACATTATATTCCTTGATACCCAAGTAGACTAAGTAACAACAAATAAGATCAATATCTCATATTTGACTTATTTCAACATGGCCATGCATTTTACAGTCATACTCTATCAAGGGGTCCACAGATATTACTCCTGCTATGTAGGAGGGGCAAATCTCATCTAGGTCACTCATGTCCCACTGCATGGCTCGTGGAGTGCCCAGTTAACCGACTTTATAATTGTCTTGTTACAGACAATGTTTGACGGCAACAAAACACTCAATTCCTCATGTAGGGACCATAGTGGTTTCAGGTCAAAGGGTGGAATACACCACTATCACTATGAGAACAACTTATGATACTTACATAATGCACTATGTAGTATTCTCATGGCGGGTCAATCCAGTACACAATTACCCTAATGTGTACCTATGCGATGACTTGATATCTCATATCTATAACCTGTGAGATAAGGTTATCAGTCCACCACATAATAGTCTTAATGTATTATTATTGCCCTTATTGATAATAATACTCGACTACGGATATTTAAGAGTAAGTTCTATAGTATCTCACAACCGAATCATCTACTCGATGTTCTATTAAAATTGAACATTTACTTAAGGACTTTATTACGTTGAAACAAACATAATAACTGAAATGCCTCATATAATAGATAAATAACATGATACAAATTATAAGTTCAAAAGGAACTACATTGGCCACTAGGGCTTACACTAACAGCTGGTGGTCATGTTAACCATCCTCCTTTGTTTGGAACAAACTTTGACTACTAGAAAGATAAAGTTAGATCCTTCTTTGAGTCTCAACAATTCGAACTCTGGGATATGGTTCAAAAACAATACAATGAACCGGTTGATTCCAAGAATAAACCTATTTCTAGGGACAAATAGGAAGATGAGCAAAAGAAAGCTTATCAACTACATCAGAAAGCAAGATATTACCTTATCTATGCAATTTTTGAGAAGGAATACGAGAAATGAGGAAAGAATGAAACTGCCAAAGAAATTTGGGACTCATTGGCTTTGGCCTATGAGGGTACTTCCCAAGTGCAAGAAACCAAGGCTAATATCTTGGTTAGAGAATATGAACTCTTCAAAATGGAAGAGGGTGAAAGCATTGAAACTATGTTTGGAAGATTCTAAACACTAGTTCATGGTCTAAAGGTTCTTAAGAAAAGCTATACTACTGCTGATCACGTAAAGAAAATCTTAAGAAGCCTGCCAAAGAAGTGGAGACCTAAGATCACGGCTATTCAAGAAGCCAAGGACCTGAATGTCTTGCATCTTGATGATCTTCTGAGTTCCTTGAGAGCTCATGAGCTTGAGCTAGATGAAGAAGAACCTTCTAAGAAATCAAAGTCCATTGCTTTGAAATCTACAAACAAAGCATCCTCCTCCAAAGCACTTCAAGCTGAACTAGAAGCAGACGAAGGATCGTCTGATGAGAGTGGTGGAGACACAGACGAAGAAATTTGCTTAATATCAAGGAAAATTCAACGTATGTGGAAAAACAAAGGAAGGTTCAGGAAGCAGTTCCACAAGAAAGACTCAAGAGAACGGAAAGATTCAAGGGATAAGAAGGACTACAAGGACAAAAGTCAAGTTACTTGTTACAAGTGCAAAAAGCCAGGACATTTCAAGTTTGAATGTCCACAACTCGAGAAAGAGAAACCAAGGAAAGGTGGTTTCAAAGGCAAGAAGAAGAAGGGTCTCATGGCAACATAGGATGATTCTAATTCATCATCATCCGATGATGATGAAGAACAAGCCAACATGGCTCTGATGGCTACCATAGGATCAGACAATGAAGAAGAAGATGAAGAGTAGATTCTAACTCATCTTCTGATATTCAAATAACTTTTGATGAACTCTTAGATGAGTCTTCTAAGCTCAACATTGAGTATAAATCTTTGAAAAAGAAATTCTCAAAAACTTTCAAAAGAATTTCAAATACTCAATGAAGGAAATGAGAAACTCAAAGCTGAAAACTATTGTCTGGTGAGTAACAGCTCTAAGACTGAGGAAAAGATTGAATGTAACTCTTCAAAATATGAAGAGGGATTTCAAAGATTTCTTGCAGAGTGTGTTACACGAAGCAAACAAGCATCTATAATTTGGGGTGTAAGCCAAAATGGTAAAAAGGGTCTTGGTTACAAACCAGAGGAACCCACGTTTCAAAACCCGAATTTGAAATCCAAAGATACTAACAATCATAGTGAATGTCTGCTTTGTACTTTCTGCAATAAGAAAGGACACATAAGAAGTACTTGCTATGAACTGAAAAATAAGAAAGACAAGTTTCCTTCTAGAACTAATAAAAGAGGACCCAAAAAGATTTGGGTACCTAAGGACAAGATTGTATATGTTACAGATCTGCTTAGCAACAGAGTTGAAACACCAGTCCCGGTACTTAGACAGAGGTTGCTCACGTCACATGATGGGAGAAAGGCGTATGTTCCAAGAACTCCAAATTAAAAAAAGTGGAACAGTGGGTTTCAGAGGAAACTAAAAAAGTAAAATTATTGGAAGTGGAAAAGTTGGTGAGAAATTTCTACCTTCAATTGATAATGTTTTACTTGTTGATGGCCTAAAGCATAACCTACTAAGTGTAAAGTCAATTATGCGATAGTGGTTATGATGTTGGCTTCAATGAAAATGCTTGTATAGTCAAGAGCAAGAAAGATGGATCCATTTTCTTTAAAGCAAAGAGAAAGAACAATATTTATAAAATAAAAATTTCTGAGTTGGCAAATCAAAATGTCAAGTGCTTTTTGTCAGTTGATGAAGAGCAATGGACTTGGCACAAAAGATTGGGTCATGCCAGCTTGAGGTTAATCTCAAAGCTTAACAAGAAAGAACTTGTTAGAGGCTTACCAAATCTTAGGTATCAATCTGATGCTCTTTGTGAAGCATGCCAAAAAGGGAAACAAACAAAATCTTCTTTTGAATCCAAAAATATTGTTTCCACCTCAAGGCCACTTGAGCTTTTGCATTTAGATTTATTTGGTCCAACCAGAACTGCATCTTTGTCTGGAAAGAAATATGGACTTATAATTATTGATGACTATACTAGATGGACATGGGTAAAATTACTTGCACACAAGGATGAGTCATTTACAATGTTTTCTATTTTCTGCAAACAAGTACATAATGAAAAAGGTTTTTGTATTACAACAATTAGAAGTGATCATAGTGGAGAATTTGAAAATGAACAATTTCAAAACTTCTGTGAAGAGCATGGCATCTCTCACAATTTTTCATCACCTAGAACACCACAACAAAATGGTATTGTAGAAAGAAAAAATAGATCCCTTCAAGAAATGGCCAGAACCATGTTTCACGAAACTAATGTTGCAAAGCACTTTTGGGCAGAAGCAGTTAACATTGCATGTTATATTCAAAATAGAATCTATATTAGACATATTTTGAATAAGACTCCATATGAATTGTGGAAAGGAAGAAAACCCAACATTTCATATTTTCACCAATTTGGGTGTGACTGCTTTGTTCTCAATACAAAGGATAGTCTTGAAAATTTTGATTCAAAATCACACAAAGCTATCTTTTTGGGATATTCTGAACGCTCTAAAGCTTACAAAGTATACAACAAAGAAGTATTAATTGTTGATGAGTCTATGCATGTGAGATTTGATGATAATAAGCCTGACAATGAAACGTCAAAGCTAGATGAGATCTTTGCAGATATGCAGATAAGCAAAAAAACAGATGATAGTGTCACAGGTGCTGACTCTGATTCTACGTCTGGTGACAAGACTCAAGAAGAGACGACAACAGACTGGAAGTTCAAAACTCATCACCCAAAGGACTAGATCATTAGTGAACCAAGTGATAGAGTTAGATCAAGATCATCTCTTAGGGAACACTCTGACTTTGTATTGCTGTCAGAAATAGAGCCCAAGACAATTGATGAAGCACTAACAGACGATGGATGGATACTTGCTATGCAAGAAGAGCTCAATCAATTTCAGAGAAATGATGTCTGGAAGCTTGTGCCTCCTCCAGAGGATAAGCAAGCCATTGTAACCAAGTGGGTTTTCAGAAACAAACTTGATGAAGATGGCAAAGTGGTAAGAAATAAAGCTAGACTTGTTGCTCAACGATATTCACAAGAGGAAGGTATAGACTATACTGAAACCTTTGCTCCTATAGCTAGACTTGAAGCAATTAGAATATTATTATCATTTGCTACACATCATGGTAATACTTTATATCAAATGGATGTAAAAAGTGTATTTTTAAATGGTTTTATAAGTGAGGAAGTGTTTGTAAAACAACCACTTGGATTTGAAGATATTGCTTATCCAGAGCATGTCTTCAAACTTAAAAAGGCTCTCTATGGTCTTAAACAGGCCCCAAGAGCTTGGTACGACAGACTGAGTTCCTTTTTAATGTCAAATGGTTTTGAAAGAGGACAGGTGGACACCACACTCTTTAGAAAATCATCTAAAAAGCATTTTATTATAGTTCAAATATATGTTGATGATATTATCTTTGGTGCTACTAATGAATCTTTTTGTGAGGAATTCTCTAAGCTTATGCAGAATGAGTTTGAAATGAGTATGATGGGAGAATTAAAATTCTTCTTTGGTATTCAAATCAAGCAATGTCAAGATGGAACCTATATCCATCAGACTAAATATGTAAAAGAACTCTTAAAGAAGTTCAAGCTTGAGGAAACCAAACCAATGAGCACACCAATGCATCCAACATGTGCTCTCGACAAAGATGAATCTAGTAAAAAGGTAGACCAAAAGGTATATAGAGGTATAATTAGTTCACTCCTTTATCTTACTGCCTCAAGGCCTGATATTACGTTTAGTGTGTGCTTATGTGCAAGATTCCAATCTAATCCTAGCGAATCTCACTTAACTGCTGTCAAGAGAATCTTTAGGTATCTCAAAGGAACTACTAACGTTGGTTTGCTTTATAAGAATTCTAAAAATTACAAGTTAGTAGGTTTCTGTGATGCTGACTTTGCTAGAGGTAGAATTGAAAGGAAGAGCACAAGTGGTGGCAGCCAATTTCTTGGAGCAAACCTTATCTCGTGGTCCAGCAAAAGACAAAGCACAATTGCACTATTAACAGCAGAAGTTGAGTACATATCTACTGCAAGCAGTAGCTCACAACTTCTATGGATGAAGTATCAGCTTGAGAACTATCAGATTAAAGAGAGTAACATTCCTATATATGTGATAATACCTCTGCAATATGTTTGACTAAAAATCCTATTTTGCATTCACGTGCTAAATATATTGAAATTAAACATCACTTCATTAGAGACTATGTTCAGAAAGGGATACTTGAAATTAAATTTATTGATACTGACCATCAATGGGCAGATATTTTTACAAAACCCCTTGCTGAAGATAGATTCAACTTTATAAGAAAGAACTTGAATTTTCATCTTATAAAGGAATAAGTGTTTAATTTGAATATATATGTGCCTCTGATTTTTGTGCCTCTGAAATGTCTGCGTCTGATTGCATATGTGCCTCTATTTTCATGTGTGCCTCTGTTTTCATACGTGCCTCTGTTTTTAAGTATGCGCCTGTTTTTGACATGTGCCTCTGTTTTAGTTATAGCGTATTTTTTTTTAATATGCCTCTGTTTTATATATATTCATTATTCATTATTTAATTATTTATTCTTATTTGCATCATCTGTTGTTGTTAACTGTTCATATTCATGTAAGTCAGTTACAAGTTCCCTCTGGGAATCTTGGTGTACACGTGTCTCTCTGAGACTGGTTGATGCGTTAGTGGCTGAGGTTTACTCCCATTGAGTCATTATTGTTTTTACTGCCTGAGGACAGTTTTGTTGTGCCTCTTTATTGCTTTACTTGACACGTTTCATTTATGAAACGATAAATTTTTTAATTCATTTATTTTGAAAACTGAACAAGGCGGTTTGCCTTCTTCAACACGTTTATTTCCCATTGACCCCACTTACTTCACCCACTACTCACACTATCTCTCTCTGAGAAGCCACACTCTTGAAACCCTAAACCTCTCTCTCGCTACCTGCTTTCTGTATCTCTCTGCTTCTCTACAATGGCCGCTCCACGTCAAGTTGTATATGGTCCTTAACCAGAACCCCAACCTACTATGGCGAACGTCGAGCAACACCAACTGAAGGTGATGTGTGAACATCAAGTGGACTTCAAAGATTTGGCTGATAATGGGTATGCATTCAGAACTGCTTTTGCTGATATAGGAATCATTGATTTCTTCTGCATGGAGAACTTCCCCATCTATCAAGAACTAGTGAAGGAATTATGGATGTATGCTAAATGTAAAGACAACACCATCCATAGCTACGTTCAAAGGAGAAACATTGTGATAACTCTGGATATATTTTCTGATGTTATCAAATGTCCTAATTCTGGAAGAGTAATCAAGGATTACTGGGAAAACGAGTATGGTGGAATGGATACCATCAACGATACAATCTTTGAGAAGCCTGGTGGTTCAAAGGCCGTGGATATGAAGAACAAGTTCAGGGTGCTCTTCAAGATCATCATGAACTACATTGTGCCAAAATCTGGGTCTATTGACACTGTAAGCAGTGACCACAAGTTCATCATCTGCCATTACGACGTTAAATTCAAACTCAATATGCCAAGTCTCATCTTTGACCACCTGCGCAGAAACGTTATGTTCTCTAGGAAAGGAAAGAACTTGAACATACCCTATGGAAGGATGATTTCTGCAATTCTGGATAATCAAGGCCTGATTAGGCATCTTCAAGGGCTAAATACTGAAGAAGCTGGAGTTGCACTCCAAACCATGAGTATACAAACCTTCAACAGTGATAACTTGAAGAGGATGAGAGTTTTATCTTCAGAAATTATTACTGAAATCCAGAAGGAAGAGGAAGCTGCTGCTAAGCCCACCAGGAAGGGAAAGAGGAAGATTACTAAGGTTGCCTTTCTTGAGCCTACCAGAAGAGTAACAAGGATTACTGGTATTTCGATTGGCTCCCATGCACCTCCACTGGTCCCACCAGTGAGACATGCCTTCATGCCCTCAGCAATACCAGATAAAATAGAGGAGAAGAAGGTTAAAGTTGATGAGATGATTAAAAAATCTCAAGAGGAATGTCGCTTATTCTATGAGGATCTTAGATGGAAAAGGCTTTAGGATGAAGCCTCTGCTGCTGCAACTGCTCCTCCTGTGGTTGCCTCCACCACTACTGCTACAGCAACCACCACAAAGTTGAAGAGATTAACCAAGTTGGCTGATCTCCCTGCTGCTAAGAAACCAAAGGTACTTGACCAAGTTGTTAATCTTTATGACTCTGTGTATGGTACACGTACTGCTGCTACAGGTTCCTCTGCAACCCAACCCTCACAATCCTCTCAAACTCTACCTTCAAACCTTATTCCTCCCATCCAACCATCAAAACCTATTCCTACTCCACAACCTTCTAAATATGTTCCTTCTCCTAAACCTTCTAAACCTTCACCTCCTAAAAAGCCTTTGCCTCCTTTACCCTCTGACTCCTCTTCATTTGATGATGATGAAGAAGATCATGTCCCATTGAGACAGAGATAGAGACCTATACCCAAAGTCTCAATTCCTTACATTGAGCCCCTCTCTGTTGTCCACCCAACAACAACCACTACTGCACCTATATCTTCACCACAACCCACGCCAATTCCTTCACCTCAACCACAAATAACTACCACAACACCACCACAACTAGAACTCACTAAAACTCCATCACCACAACCTAAACCTACCACTCCTCCACCTAGTCCTAAATCACCTCCATTAGTTACAACTTGACCTAAACCTACCATCACATCAATAGAACCTGAACCTATTATCTAGGAACCACAATCCCCTACACCTGGCTCTGATACGATTTGTGATGTTCAACCCCTCACTACCTTACATCCCCTTGCTATACTACTACCTTCACCACCACAAATCCCTTCTCCACCTCATTCACTATTTCTGCCTGAGCTTGAATCTACTATAGAATCAATTGTAGACGATGACCTGGTCATTGCTGCTACAATTGCTGCTGAAGTAGTTCAAGAACTTGAACTGGAAAATGATGATGTAACCATCATTGATCCACCAACCCTGCACCTTCCTGTACTTCCTGCTCCAGTTGTTCAAATTGGGTGTGAACCTCCTCCCAACCATCGTGCGGCAGTAGTTGCGCCTCCTAATCCACGCCTCTTTGCTAGATATGAGGTGTTTAAGGCTAAGAGGACTTTTGAGCTAGATATAAAGAAATACATTGAAGAAGACAGAATGAATGGTGTTGGATCTGCTTTGGCTCTAGAAGACTTCATGGATAACTGGTACTTTGTGAACTTTTGGTTTGAGAAACACAAAAGGGATCAACTTGAGAGAAATAGAAGACTCCTAACTGCTTCTACTTGGAGGGTACCTCTCAAAGGGTTGTAACCCCTGCTGTTTGGGAACCAGAACCTGCTCTCATACCTCTACCTGCCCTTGTTCCTCCACCTGCACCAGAACCAGTAACTCATTCTCCTACTTCAACTACAATGGTGACTCAACCTTCTGCTTCTGGGTCTGCTTCTACATCCACCAGTCATTCTGTTGTTGTCCCTAAAGAGGTCTTGGACCAACTTATTGAAGAAAACAAAAGCTTTAAGGAATTCATGAGAGTTTCGAACAAGAGACATGAGGATGTCACTTCTATGCTGCAGTTTATAGTGGATCAGTTGAAGAAACCTTAGATAGCCTTTAGGTTTTTGTTCACCCTTTTGTTTTTAGTCGTGTACTTGTTTTTTATCTTTTTAGTTGGAAAACAATTTTGTACTATGGTATTTTTACCTGAGGAATAAAATCAGTATCTTTTGATACTTATTTTGTTTTAACTTTATCTTACTCAAACTCTATTTTGACTATGATGTTCTTTATTTATTCTTAACCTTTTTGTCTGATGACAAAAGGGGGAGAAGAAAATATAGCAATATAGAGTAATTGATGAACCTGATGTATCAACCAAGTGTCGTCATGCATTGCATTTTTGCATTATTTACTCTGATACATTAACTTGGAATGTATAATCTGATGAAGTGTTAATATATATATATGCTCTGATAGATCTCTCTGTTTATGAAAGCTCTGATACTTTATTTAGAATTCTCTGATGTGATACATTCATCTGATGTGACTTTACACTTAGAAAATATTTATATGTGCTTAATTCAGGGGGAGCCTCTGAAATTCTTTTAAGTAAATATTTTTCTAATGGAAAATTGTTCATCAATCTATGTATTTGTCATCATCAAAAAGGGGAGATTGTTGGAATCAAGTGGATCAGAAACAACGACCCTTAATTGTTTTGATGATAATAAATAATTAATAGAACAATTTATCATCTGATGTGTTTGTTAGTGTGCAGAAGTCACTATTTATCAGAAGGAATTATCTTAGAAGACTAAGTGAAAATGTGTATTTCACTCTCAGTTTCATAAATCTGAGTCTAGCATTAATCCTCTGAAAATTACTGACGTCATCATCTGATAGCCTCACTCTGTCTTGGCCAACGCTCTGATAAACCATGCTCTGGTGAGACCATGCTCTGTCTTGGTCAACGCTCTGTTTTTTGTCAACGCTCAACAGACTACGAATAGACTACTCAGTGGAAGCCTTCGTACGTTTCTACAAGACTCTGTTATATGAAAGGCCAACAAATTCTGTACTGAAGAACTTGCCTCTATTTCAAGCTCACTCTGGTGAACAAAGTATCTCAGTAACAAGCATCGTCTGTTTGACAGATGCTCTGATTGGAAATCAGACTGAGTGTTTATTAAAGGCTACTTCATGTATTAAAGAGACCTCATTGATGAGTATTTTAATGTACGAGGAATCAAAGGCCAAAGGGAATGTCAACGGGTATAATCATCAGAAAACTTGCTCAAGAAGTGTCTTATTTTCAAAAGATCATAAGGGACAAGATCCTGCAAAAGTCTGCTGTGTCAGTATGCAAGAACAGAGTGGAAAACGATGTGACTTGCTAAAGCCACAAAAAGGGGATCTGAAGTTTTGTCCATTGGTGAAAGAGCTGTTAGAACACAATGGCACTATTTACAACCCTAGCTATGTATATCTTACTTCTCTCACTGAAGTAGGTGAAAAAAAGCGAAACAAAAACATTGTGATACAAGTGAGCAACCAAGAATCATTCCAAGTATCTGAGAGATCACATTGAACAAGCACTTAATCGTTTTATTCTTTCTGTTTGAAAGTTATTTCTTGTGCTTAAGTTTTTCATTGTATATCCTCTCTATTGAGGGTTATTTAATATTATTTCAAACCATTTTTGAATATTGTATCTAGCCCAGTAGTGGTTGTATTCCTTAGAGGCTTGACTGCATTAAGTCGTTCTAAGAAGTTGTGAATATAGCCAGTTTGGCAGTATTATACTCTCAAGTGTAATCAGGTTGATTATAGTGGAGAAATCATTCAAGTGTGTGAAGGGACTAGACGTAGCTATCAGGTGATATTGAACTAGTATAAATCATTGTGTCATTCTCTTCTCTTCTCCTTGCTTACTTACTTTGTTATTTTATTAACAAGTTGTTTTGAAACGGTTTTCATAAACACTCATGTTTTGCGAAAAGATTTCTAAAACCCAATTCAAACCCCCCCTTTCTTGTGTTTTTGCCACGTTCAATTTCATATATCCAACATAGCACATAACTCATCCAACCAACATAGGCAATTCAAAGATAAAAGTCAAAGCATGCAATTCAGGTACTTCAAACTTATACAACCAAATAGTCAAACACACAATCATATTAATAGTGAGTCATAATATTAAATAATATTATTATGGAAACTTCCAACACTTGGTATCATTCCCAATGAAACATCCCAAGTTGGCTTAAGCATCATAGTGTCTTAATAGGCGAAGGGTTGTGATCCCTTTTGCCACATTAAATTTTAAAAGCTAGTATTGCCTCCCCGACATGTTAGCCGACTTCCCTACCTTATCTAAGCTTGTGGTGGTAATCCTTAAGTTCCTAAATAGGTTGTTGCCCTCTCCCCACACAGCCACAAAATCAGTTTTGTAATTCGCAATGAATATGTTAACGGGATCATCGAACTGTGTAAAATCAAATAACAATGACCATATCAACCTCAGGGACCAAAATAGAACAAAAATACCAAAAATAAACAAGGGAAAAGAATGGATATCAATAATCTATATCAAATTCAAAAGAGCTAAACGTGATAAATTTAGTTTCGATCGAATACACGAGAGTTACGATACCGAAAAATCATGGCAAGGACCAAAATAGTACTTAATCAAACATAGGAACTAAAAGCAAACACTCTATTAACCAAGAGCAACTGAAATTAGTGATGAATATAAGTGCTTACCACTTCCCCAAAGAGGAACTGAAGCCAAACTAAGCACCAAACCGCATACTCGCATGTTTAGGCATTGTACAGACTAACAGGGCCCTAAAAGATCAAAATAACTCAAATGAACACCAAAACAAAGAGACATTTAGAAAAATCGGAACCAAAATGGAGGATTCAATCTTAGAAATCTTACCAGAACAACAAGATGACGCAAGTACCAAAAGGATCACGAGATACCGAACACGACTGTGGTGATGATAATTAGTATGATGGAACCAACTCTAAAGATGTAGAATTGGTCCTTGATATGAGAAGGGATGAAAATGACAAGAAAGGGGGGAGAAAGGTCTCTAAGACATAAGAAAATGAGTATTTATAAAAGTTGATGAAAGGCACCTTCACGTCGCAAACAAGTCTTGTTCACATTATGAAACCAAGTTGTTGACATGTGTTTCGTATGTGTCAAGTGAGTCGTATGTGGAACATACACGGAGCGTGAGTCATTGATATCTCGCGTCGTGAAACAACACGATTTACGTCGTGAAGACCGTTTTTCGCGTAGCAAACAAGGTAAAAGTAAAATTGTTAGTTTTAGTCTCTCTATAACCTTAGGCCTATCAAAACCTTAATATAAGGTCTTAATCCATGGTTTCTAATCACAATTAAGCAACTATGCTATCATACTTACATAGACAACTATACTACTAGGGTTCTAAGTATTGGGATGTGACATTACCACCCTTTAAAAGAAATTTCTTCCTTGAAATTTTGACGTTCATAGAATAGATTGGGACATTTTCACAACAAGTTGTCCCAAGGATTACAGAATGAGTTCTTGGATATAGATGATATCTCAGAGATAGAATACTTTTAGCTGAAGGAATGATGATATCAAAACAAGAAATGATTCCTTAAGGTTCTACCTAAGGCTTGTTATTCAGATTATCGCACTTTCTCTCACCCTTCACAAGCCGTAATTGGTTGTCGAGTGAACAGAAACTGTAATAATTGTAAGAGTAAAAAGTGTGCACTTATCTTATGTCGATCTAAAGCATTCTCCTTGGTAATCTTTAGCAAAGCACTGGATGAAAATGTTTCCAGACACATTGTCATCTACAGTACTGTACAAAAATTCATCGAGGTATAATACTACTACCACACACTTTTATTCTTTCTAATCATATTTTTTCAAACTGTCTAACATTTCTTACTTATTCTAGTCTTCTGGATTCTCTCTATCTTAAACTAACTTTCTCTTTAACTCCTTGCATATTCTACATCTTCTATTTACCACTTCTTTCCTTCTATACCTTGAGATCAGTTATCATTGTTCATCATTTCCATATACTGTCTATATTACTTTTTACCACTAAATCTAATTTGCTTGTCTTCTTTAAATCTTTGTCTTCCTCCGTATCGGTTCAATCCTATAAGTATTGGAATAAGTCCACATCTAACCACTTACTTATTTAAGCTATCATTCTAATATTTCAAAACTATAATCCCACTTTTATCTTTTCTCAATCTTACTTTCTCGTCTCACAAATCCTTAACGAAATTCTAATCTAGTACTTCCTTAGTTCCTAAATCGGTTGTCATATGTAAAATGTATTCTATAACGGTTAGATTCACAATCGATGTAGAAAGTTTTCAATTTAATTACAAAAATGCTATTGCATTTTTTATTTACATTGATTGCGAATTAACTGTTGTAATCTCTGCTATAGAATCCATTTTTTGCACTAGTGAAATGGATAATAATGGCATGTAGAGAACATGGAAACGTGATTAGTATATCCAACATCCAATCTTATTTTTATGCATATTTTACTTGATTTACACACTAAATTTAGCATACAAGTGTGCAACGCAAACAAGGAAAGATGAATAAAAATAAGGACAAAACAAATACACTTTCCCACTATGATTCGATGTGGTAATAACTACTTCCTCCATTCCAGATTGATTGTCGTTATAGGAAAAAAAATTCAAATTAAGTGTCATTTTATTTTTTTAATGCAGCATTTATTATTTTTTCCAATTTTGCCCCTAGATAAATAGCGTTTACATCACTCTCAAGTTAATATATTTCACTATACATTTATGACAATAGTTAACAAGAACCTTTTGCTACAATATTTCAATAGTTAACAAGAACAATTTAGTAAAATTATTCTACTCATTAAGTTATTTATTTCTTTTCTTAATTTTTGTGAAAAAATCTTAAACGTCGTTTAATTTGAAATGGAGAGAGTAACAAACTATATTTATCTAGAAAATATTTTTCTAAAATGAGCAATTAATAGGGTATAATATTTTTTGATTAAATAAAATAAATTATGATCTTAACCCACTACACCATGTAACATTTTTACAGCTCAATTCAGAGACAAGTTACCTTTAAAGGAGATTTTCTTTCTATATTCCCAGCAACTTCATTCTCTTGCAAATTTAGTAAGCTACCAGTAGCCTACATTGGAGGATGAAAAACAATGACATCCAAACCAAGAAGTGCACTTTGTCTTTAATTTCTATCAGACAAGAAATTGGATTTATATTATCTTGTCTTGATAAGAATATCACTGTCATGTTATGAAAGATAAAACATATACATGTTTTTTTGTGTCAAAACCGTGTAGGAATCCACTAGTTCAAAACATGACCTGTTATGTTTTTAAGGAAAAAATAAAGAATCCAAAGCTTTTAGTTAAGGGTGCATCAAGAATAGATAGAACCCCACAACAAGAGTTGAACAAGACTTGTATAACCGTTGTTGCTTTCTTGAAAGCCTATTGTAGTCCAGGTTGGATTAATTACTAAATTATGAAAGCTTGTTAACTCAGATAAATATTGTTTTTATCTTAAAAAAATCCTTAGAGTTTACATGTACCTATAGAGAAACTAGACAATAGAGCTTCTGAAAAGGTTTAAATATCTTTTACTTCCTTATAAATATTTAAGTTTTTGCTTTTAGTCCTGTAAAAATTTTTGTTTCTTTTTAGTCCTTAAAATATAGGAAAATTTTCGTCTAGTCCTTGTTGTTTTGGTTTTAGTCCCTATAATTTTTGTTCATGTCGGTTTTAATCCTTGTAATACGTGGAATATATTGATTTTAGTCCCTGAAATATAGACCATATAAGGACTAATTCGAAGATGAACAAATATTACAAGGTCTAAAGTAAAACAAGGACTAAACACAAAATTTTTGATGACAGAGACTAAAAACAAACAAAAAGCTTTACGGAACTGAAAGCGAAAATTGATATATTTGCAGAGATGAAAGACATATTTAAGGGTTCTGAATATATGGAGGTGTAGAAGCTAATTTCAAATTATACGTGAGAAGTTAGTACTAGAAGACTCATACTCATAGCAAGATTAATTCAATTTTTCTTTTTCCATTAGTACTTTTTGAAAAGCTTATCCAAACTGGCACTATGCTTTGTAATAAGCATGAATGCATATTGAGTACTTATACCATCTGCCTTAAATAATCACTTATGTACTGTTGGATATTCAACTGCTTTATGTTATCAACCAAGCAAGAAGCCTGAGTTTTGCAGCTCAAAATCTCTAGGTTTTTAACATGTGAATATCTATGAGATATGGCTTATTGACATTGTAGTCTTATAATGTGTGTATGTGTGTCAATATATATGCACTAGTAGAACTGAAAGATAACAACATAATTATGCTTGTGTAGATCTTTATAGAACCATCATAGAAAACATTCACTCCTTGTGTGAGTTGAAGTTATACTAGTTGTGACATTATGTGATGATGCTTCCTTTCTTTTGTGTTGGAACAGTTTGCTGCTAGATTGAATCCTCCATCCAACTCATCATGGCTTCATGCTTCACAATTCTGCTTGGCATCATCATACTTTGTTGCTATGCAATTGAGGCTCAAACAGTGGAAACAGCAAAGTTGCTTGTAAATGCTTCAAATGCATCAGGAAGGCCAATTCCTGAGACCTTCATGGGAGTTTTCTTTGAGGTTTAGCTATGAACCTACATTTTTTGAGATTGATTCATTTCTTTTTATATCTAAACAGTTTTTCATGTTTGCTGCATTATAAACTTACATTCCTAGTGGATTCAATGATATGTCAAATTGTCAATATCTTTTACCAACATCTTGATTTATCTATTTCTTTTATGCAGGAGATAAATCATGCTGGTACTGGAGGATTATGGGCAGAGCTAGTGAGTAACAGAGGTCATTTCTAATTACACCCCCTAAACTTCTATTCTTCTTCCACTATGGTTCAGTTAGTTTAGACTTAAATGTTTTGAAGGTGTTGTTTCTGTTAAAGACATAATCTAGTGTATCAGGTTTTGAAGCTGGGGGACAAAATGTGCCCTCAAATATATATCCATGGTCAATTATTGGAGATGAATCATCCATACGTGTATCAACTGATCGAACCTCATGCTTTAAGCGCAACAAGATTGCACTGAGGATGGAGGTACTTTGTGACAGCCACAATTTCTGTCAACCTGGTGGTGTTGGCATCTCCAATCCTGGTTTTTGGGGCATGGTGAGACTTAATACCCCATATCATGTTCATATCCTTCAATTTCTTTCCTTTTTGAAGTTTTTCCTTCCATTATGTGACTACTAAATCCTAAAAGAAAATAAGAATGAAATGCAAGACTCTCTCTTATAATGTCACATTTTAATATATGTAATGTATATAGAGATAAAGAAAAACTAAAATTTATTAGTTACTTGTAAAAGTAGTTCTATTTTTTGTAACTTTGTGGTACTTTTTTATTCTAACTGCAGAATATTGAGCAAGGGAAGAAATACAAAGTGGTTTTTTATGTTCGTTCAACAAAAGGAATGGATCTAAAAGTTTCACTGGTTGGATCAAATGATGGTGTAAAACTGGCTTCAACTGACATTCAATTGTAGAGACTCTACACTCAATTTTATTCAATAAGAATTTCCCTTTGTATTTATTGAGTGAAATAATACAAGGTGTTGATCTATATGTTGCAGGGTAGGTGCTTCCACATGGAGAAGGGTGGGGAGTGTTTTGGAGGCCAATGCAACAAATCATAAATCAAGCCTTCAAATAACAACAACTAGCAGAGGGGTGGTATGGTTAGACCAAGTATCAGCTATGCCCTTGGACACATACAAGGTCTGTTGAAATCATTTGAATCATTATGAGAAGGTTTCAAACTACAGTCGATAGTGATAGCTATTAGGTCGCGACCATGCCTAATTTGTGAAAAATTGCCGACAAATGCGGTTGATGTGGTCGCAATTGCAGTTGCGATTATGTCATGAAAAATTGCCGACAAATGCAATTGATGTGGTCACAATTGGAATCGCAATTGCGATTATGTCGCGATCATGCCTAATATATAAAAATTTTCCGACAAATGCAGTTGATGTGGTCGCAATTGCAGTTGCGATTACGTTGCGATCATGCCTAATTTGCGAAAAATTGCCGACAAATGTAGTTGAAGTGGTCGGCCGCAAAGGTCCAAAAAACCCTAACGTTACGGCTGCAATCGTGGGCACAGATGTTTATTTAAAATCTCGATTTTGAGTACTTCAATGTCCAACGGTTGCTAAGCATAGGCAAATAACAATGCATTCCTTTTCCTTTTTTTTTCTTTTTTCTTTTTTCTTTTTTTCTTTTTTTTTTTTTTTTTTTTTTTTTGCTTTACTTTACTTTGAAGCACATAACTTTCTTTTCTTGGCACAGGGACATGGTTTTCGTAAGGATCTTTTTCAGATGGTGGCAGAACTGAAACCAAGATTTTTGAGATTTCCTGGTATGCATAAAAATTAAAATTCTAAAGTTAGTTTTGGCTATAACGTATTCCATTGCATATCTTAACAAAAGAGCTATAAAAAGATGCTATCTACCTTAATTATTGTAAGTTTCTGAGTTTTATAATTATATAGTTGTTGCCCCGTGACCAGTGGTCCATATTTTTATTGTTCTTTTCTGATTAATGGACCTAATGCTATTTTTTTTTTTTTATTATTACACTGGAATAGGTGGTTGTTTTGTTGAAGGACTATGGTTAAGAAATGCATTTAGATGGAAAGATACAATTGGACCATGGGAGCACAGACCTGGTCACTTGGGTGATATTTGGAATTACTGGACTGATGATGGGTTTGGCTATTTTGAGAGTCTCCAAGTGGGTACCTCTTTCTAGTTATGGCATTGATTCTTAGCTCCAATCATGGTTTTAAGTCGCAGTCGCGTCGTGATTTTTAATGTCGTAGAGAATCATGACCAAATACGACTGATGCGGCCCTAGAAGTAGTCTTATTGTGTCGTAAAGACATCAAAAACCATGATGTCGTGGCCTAAATCGCGGCTGTGGACTGTTTTTGAAAACCCTAACTCCAATTATACATTTGAAATATATAGTTTATTCTGAAAACTTTTTTTTTTTTTTGAGCAGCTAGCAGAGGACCTTAATGCATTGCCAGTATGGGTTTTTAATAATGGTATGCTTGCTGTCTTAATTATGTTTTTCTTTTCCTAACCAATAATTAGTAGTGCTTTTTTTTTCCTTTTTTGGATAGACCGGTTAATGTGTCTTTAATTTCTAATTAAATATCTTCTTTCAGGTTTCAGCCATTACAATGAAGTTAATACCTCTGCCATTTCACCCTTTGTGCAAGTATGGCTTTCTTCTTCCTTGGTCATTTTTTCCCCTTTCTATTTATTTTATTTTTCGAATTGCCTTGCTAATTTTCATAATTAATGACCATTATTTTCAATCTTGATATTATTTGTAGGAAACCGTTGATGGTATTGAATTTGCAAGGGGTGCACCCACTTCAAAATGGGGTTCCATTAGAGTTGCTATGGGACATCCTGAGCCTTTTGACCTAAGATATGTTGCTGCTGGAAATGAAGATTGTGGCAAGTTTAATTATCAAGGCATGCATTTTAATTTGGTTTAATTACTTAGTAGGTCCCTAAACTATTTGAAAATTTCTAAATAGATCCTTGAACTAAAAAAATTTGTAATTGGGTCCCTACACTTTTTAACATTTTGTAATTGAGTCCCTTCATGTTATAATATTTTAAATAATTTGTAATTAAGTCCCTGAACTTTTAAATAAGTTATAATTAGGTCCCTAAACTTTTAGATTATTTGTAATTAAGTCCCTATATTTAGGGACTCGATTATAAATTATTTAAAGTTCAGGGACCGATTAAAATACAAGGACCTAATTACAATTTATTAAAAAGTTCTGAAACCCATTTACAAAAAAAATTTAGTTCAAAGACCTATTTAAAAATTCTGATATTGTTCAATAGTAATTAAAACTTTTTAATTTTATGTTAATTTGTGAAAATGTGTTTTGCATAACACCATCATTGATATGTGCATTCATTCATTGATTCAAACATTGTTGATTTCTTTAATATTTTCACTTTATTATTTCTTTTTTGTCTTTGTATTTTGGATTGACCAGGAAATTACCTTGAGTTCTATGATGCAATCAAACATGCCTACCCAGATATCCAAATTATCTCAAACTGCGATGCTTCTGAGAAACCTATAAATCACCCAGCTGATTTGTATGATTTTCATGTAATAATAATAATGTCCTAGAACTTTTTCTTTTTTTCTTTTTTTTTTTGAAGAAGTCCTAGCACTATTTATTTCATTGGTCCACTTGCTATTATTCTTCTTCTAAATTCTAATACTATACTATGATTGTTCTTATCAGACTTATCGAAACACTGCCAATGAAATGTTTCACACGGCTCAAGTGTTTGATCATGCCTCACGTATTGGTCCTAAGGTTTGAAGATCCTCATCAAACGTATCTCCATATATGTGTGTGAATGAAGAGAGATTAAGTTACACCAGCATAAAAAATTTGATTCGGCTTATAGCTTACATCCATATGAAAAACAAATGCTATAATGTGATATAAAATATGGTAGAAATTACAAAAGAATGATCACATGCACTTCCTTCACACCTACACATCTCAATTCTCCAAATACCTTATAGCATCTTCTCTTTTGTGTGTATATACAAAACTCTTAGCAATAACTAAAGATAACTAATTACAAAGGGAAACCTCTCAATGAGTAGACGTCATATTTGAGATGATGTTAATTGCATGAAGAAGCTTAAAGCTCAGTTTACTTTCGCCATTTCCTGTTTTTATTTCTAAAATAAATAATGAACATAAAAATATGCTTATCTAGCTCCTCTTTCTCAATTTCAAAAAACAAAATCAGTATTTTGAAAATGTTAAAAAGTCATTATCAGCATTTCCAAAAAATGTTACTGCTCTGTACCATTAATCTCCATTTTGGATATTATCTCCTTGGTTATGTGTGTACTTGTGTGCGTATCATATAATAAAAAACTAGAAAACAGAAAATGAAAAATTTGAAAATGAATTAAACAGGCCTTAAATTTTATGTGTCTTCTCTGCTGACCATCATCAAGTAGTAGGAGAATGTTATTCCTAACCTTCCAAATATTAGGCAACAGAATAAATGAAGAGAGAAATTTTCTCCTTTTCCTTGACTAGTCAATTAGCCAAATATTGCTTTACAGTTTATTTCAAGTCATCAAATACACACACACATGTATAATGGATCAAGTGGACTATTTCTGTATGAGAGTGAGAGGAATAAACATTAACCATTAGATCTTACTATGAATCCTTAAGATTAAAACACAAAATCATGTAATTCATCTCCACACACACTCTCCCATCAATGGGAGGAGTAAATATTAACAGTAAGATCTTATTATGAATGGTAAAGTTTAAAACATAAAATCATATAACTTCTTAGCTATTTGACTATTCTTCAGGCTTTTGTGAGTGAGTATGCTGTGCACGGAGAAGAGGCTGGAAGAGGAAACCTTTTGGCAGCAGTAGGTGAAGCTGGATTCCTTATAGGATTAGAAAAAAACAGGTTTACTCAAACTCCAACCTCATAGCAACTTCTCATATTGCTCTTATTGGATATGCTAGATAAGCAATTACATATTAATATGAAATTTGAGCTGCAAATCAAGTTCACTGCTTTGCAACTTACCTTTATCATTTTGATTTCTTAATGCAGTGATCTTGTCAAAATGGTTAGCTATGCACCACTCTTTGTTAATGCCAATGACAGGAAGTATTAATTTGCATTTACCATGAAATTTCCAAACTTACATTCTACTTTTTTATTTATTTTATTGAACTCCTTTCTTCAAACAAAATAGTATAAGCATTATTTGATTTCTATGGTTAGGTGGAATCCAGATGCAATTGTATTTGATTCTCACCAAGTTTATGGAACTCCAAGCTATTGGGTGCTTAAGCTGTTCAGGGAGTCAAGTGGAGCCACATTTCTAAATTCAACCCTTCAAACAAAATCTCCTACACTCATTGCATCTGCAATTTCCTGGAAATATTCTTTGGATAATAAATCAGTTCTAAGAATAAAGGTAAAGTGGTTCTCTGTGTTATTCATAGACTCTTCCAAGTCATCTAGTAAATATACTTCTCCAAATTCAGACTCTGAGTCTCTAATTCTGCTGATCAATTTCTAGTTACATGGTCTCTCTAACAATATAATAATCATGCTTTTAAATTGCTGTGCACGACTGCAATTGCAAACACAATATAAAGGTTTTGGAGAGCCTCCGCAATCATGCTTTTAAATTGTAGTCCACAACTGCAATTGTGGCTACAATATGAAGGTTTTGGAGGGCCTCTGCAACCGCGTCACCACTGCAACTTTGGCCGCATCGACTGCATTTATCCGCAACATTAAGGATTGCAATCAAACTGCAACTGCAACCACAATTTAAAACCTTGATGATAACGAAAGATTTGAAATTCCTACTTGTTAGAAAACACATTTAACATGTGTTTAATCTGTTTAATATGATGCTGAGTAGTCGCTGAGTAGACGTTGACTATTAGATGATTCTCTGTAATTAATTAGGAGATACACTATATAATCATTGTGTAAGTATAAATACAGCTCTTGTGTGGTCACTAAGACACACAACACTCCAATACAACATTTTACACTACTGATATTTTTGTCTAAAAGTAACATTTAATGAATGTTTGTATCAGCAGAATAGTATAGCTTATTTACTATTGGGCCTTAAATAAGTTAGTAAATGTGTTTTTCTTTTGTGTGTGTTGTAACTTGTAAGTGCTTTCACTAGCATTCTTATCACAAAGGAACTAATGAATTGTGCAGGTTGTAAACTTAGCAAGCACAACAGTGAATCTTGAGATTTCTATTAAAGGGTTGGACTCAAGTGTGCATCTGTCTCCATCAACAAAAACAGTGCTTACATCACCCAATTTAATGGATGAGAATTCCTTCTCACAGCCGAATAAGGTACTTAATTAAAGCAAATTTACTTAACTAGCTTGTGAACATTGTGGCTAAATATCTTGATTATGTTTTTGTATGTGCAGGTGGTGCCAAAAGAAAGTCCACTTGAGAATGCTGGGGAGAAAATGAATGTCAAAATCGCTCCAAATTCTGTGACATTGTTTGATATGCTAATGTAATAAAAAATGCAAGAATATTTTGTCATGATGAGTAAGAAATTTAAGAGCGATGTTCTTTTTCTTTTGACAAACATGAGTATGAATGAATGAATGAATGAATTTATGATTCTACTGAGTTTGTTATGGTAACCCCTTTTCAAATTTTATTTGAAGGGCATGGATTCTACTCAGCTAACAATATGTATTTGGTGATAGGTGATGATAACCACAACATCATTCTGAGTAACTACTAACTACCCAACCAAAAAAAAAAAAAAAAAACGAGTCTTGGCGCAATAGTAAGGTTGCTGCCTTATGACCTGGAAGTCACGGGTTCAAACCTTTTGCGGGGGTAAGGCTAAATACATCTACCCTCTCAGACCCCACCTAGTGGGAGCCTCGTGCACTGGGCCACCCCTGTCCTAACAACCTCACATTTCTTGCCCTGCATTAGTCTAGCAATATCAAAACTCAAATACATTTTAGATTGCATCAAGGGGAAAGTAACAAGAAAATCTTTTGGATCAACAGCTTAATTAAAGATCTTTCCAAACATTAAAGTCAGTACTTGAGGCATTATAATTTATAATACTATCTTGACATGCTATAAAAAACGTACTCCGAATATGATCTATGTTGACTAATGCATGAGCTGTCCCACTGGGGCTGGCAGCAACAGCAATATCATCTGATCCAACAATCACTTCAGCATAACCATTATCAGGTACTTTGCTGTTCTCTAACTACAAAAAAGTAAGTCATATATAAGAAACTAATGCAAAAATGTTTTGATAGTCAACTCCAATTTTTGTTTCAATTTGGAAAATAGTTATTCCCCCGTCACATTGCAAAAGGACAAATAGCCTTTCCTGGTTCAGTAGTTCAAAGTTAACCAAAAGAAATTCTTTATTTCAGTGTGATACAAGTAACAAAAATAATAGTAAAACAGAATGAGGAGTAAACCAACAGCAGGTTTTCTATATTTCTGATTTATAATATTACTAGAGCTTAAATCCAGAAATTGATGACTTTCAAGACTTGTAGAGAAAAATAAATTGTGTTGCTCATGTCAAAGAATAGGGATTCACGATTAGTTGTTTAGCAAAGAAACTAAAAAATAAAGCTGCCTAATACGTTAATGAATAGGTTTAATTGCATTTTTGGTCCTTCAACTTTTTCAATTTGGCGATTTTGGTCCCTCTAATTTATTTTTAGCGATTTTGGTCCTCCACTTTCTCAATTTGGCGATTTTGGTCCCCATACTTTTTAATTGCACTTTTGGTCCCTCAATGTCATGAATTTTTTTACACTTTTGGTCCCCAAAAATCTTGGATTTTGGGAAAGTGGGGGATCAAAAGTGCACAAGCTAATATCCAGTAACTTATTCCTCAATCCATTATTCACATCCACTATATTATCTTGGCAAAATCAAGGTGAAAATCAAGCCAGTGGTATTGGGTTAATGGTGAGAAATTTGGCAGTTTGCAAACTTTGCATGATGTCTTAACTCTTAAAGTTCAAACCTCATCAAAATCGTGTTTTCTGACTCAACCAATAACAGCAAATTTGGGGACAAAAAATACCTGCATATGTTTACAATTGTGTTTTTTGACTGAATCAAGTCCAATAAAGGAGCTTACCCTAAATTTTGTTGCAGCACCCCAAATTACAAGTGTCTCACTACAATCATGGTGCCTGTGATTTCCTCTTAACATGCCTGGTCGAATTTCTCCGACATGAATTGAAGCACAAGTCACAGCTCCACCTACAGAGAAGCAAGGATCCTGTTTCAATTCCTAGAACCATAACACATGACGATGAATCTCACACGGGCATGCATGAAATCTATCAAGCATCAAGCACAAAAACCTCTAGTTTTAAGCGTGTCCCATGTCCGACACGTGTCGGACACCGACACCCATACTACACGTCTCCGACACCTCATTTAGGTGCCCATTTAAAAAAATTGTATTTTTTCATAGTGACATGACATCTCCCCGACACGGATGGGACATCCTTTTAGTGGAAAGGAAAACCCACGTAAGCAAGTTTTCTCACATACGCAATGTTCAGCTTCTCTGGTCTTACATGTTCTCTTCCGTTCCCGATTCCCCTATTTTTGGTTGATGTCTCCCTCGATACCGATGTCATCTCCCTCCCTATCAATGCTCATTCGTGAGGTGACATCTTTGCTCTATCTCGTCGATGTCTCCACTTATATTTTATTTTATCTTATATATTTATATCGGTATCGGTGTCCTATATTTTAGACATTAGCGGTGTATACGTGTCTGTGTTCGTCCTCCATGGCATGAAATAAACAATCAAACAATCCAAAAAGTGAAGAACGTAGAAGTGGAATATTGAAAGGGAAACCTGAGATGGGAGGAGCAGTTGCAAGAGAAAGAGGATTAATCAACCAGCCACGGTTGTCTTTTGCAACGCGTGAAGGGATGTCCGAGCGAAACCTCACCAAATTGGCAATTACGTCGTCGTTTATTGCCGATTTGGAATCCAAACGGTAATGATCAGTTAGCAAAGGAGAGTGCATTCGGAAGGAGATGAATGTGAGGAAGATGAAGATGGTGAGAACCAAAGGGACAGAGTGTGGCCTCCGAAGGAAATGCACCAAAGAAGCAACGTAAGAGGAAGAGGGTGTGTTTGTGTTTGCGATCACCATATTCTTCTACTTTTTTCACCTCCTCTTTTCTCATGAAAAATACTTCTTCAGCTAAGCTTCACACAAATTCAATCAATCATGAATTTCTTTATTTTTTCTTAGTATCTCTTTTCTGAATAATTAACGGTAAACAACTATTTTGGGTTTGTGAATGCTTAAGACGAGGTCACTTTAGTCTCAATCTATCAAAATTAAAAAAAAAAACAAAAACAAAAACAAAAACAAAAACAAAATGTGTCTTTTTTTTTTCCGATAGAAATGGTAAACAACAAACACACACGTTCAAATAGTAACACCCGGGTTTGAACCTCGGTTCTGATATCCACATGTCGCTAAAATTGTCAAAGCAATCAGCAGTGGGGGACAATGTGTTTTATTAATTAGTCAGTTTAGTTCTTGAATGTGTCTTTTATTAGTCAATTTGATCATTAGAAATGTTTTTCGTTAGTCAGTTTAATCCCTGAAATTATTAATCCCTGAAATTATTAACATAAGATATACTTAAGAATGTTTTTAAAATTTCGACACATTTATAAATTATAATGACATCGTCTCACACATATAGGGATCAAAATTACCGTTTACCCAAAATTCATTATGAATATCCATATTCGTTACATGAGACATGCAATCGGGATCTGCATTTTTGGTTGTTTTCCTCAACTCGTATTCGCTTCAATTATAATTTAATTTTCATATAGTCCCTCAGTGAAAATTGTACAAGGACTTTTGGAGTAACACACAATAATGTTTTGATTTATTAACATTATTTTAGAATAACAAAATTAATTTTTTATACAACTAACAAAAGTATTTTAGAATTTAATAACTATGCATTGAGAGGGTAAATAAGTTTTACACAAACGTTTAATCATATTTTTTCACAATGTCACAATATATATTTCACCATTCACCATGATATAGGTGTTTTTGGAGTGGACGAGCCCTTACTAAAGTCGGCAGGGAAGTGATGATCAAATCTATCCTACAATCCATTCTAGCATACTTTATGAGTGTGTTCCTCATCCCTACTTCCCTTGGGGATGAAATACAAAGTCTCATGAACTCTTTTTTATGGGGCTCCGACGGTGGTGGTGCCCGAGGAATCAAATGGCTCTCTTAGGATAAATTATTTATGCCCAAGTATAAAGAAGGTATAGGTTTTCGAAATCTCTATGCCTTTAACATCTCTCTTTGCAGTAAACAAGTTTGACAGTTAATGACTCAACGTCGCACCCTAGTCTCACGCATATTCAAAGCTACGCACTACCCTCATAGTGATATCCTAGATGTACCAATTAGAGGGAACCCCAAGTTATGTGTGGTAGAGTCTTTGGAGCTCTAAGGTGTCGATCCAAACAAGTTCCAGGTGGAGCATAGGAAGTGGGGAAAAGGTGAGTGTCTGGTATGAAGCTTGTCTCCGTGATGGAAGACTAGTAAAACTATATATCCCTTACAACTACAATCTAGACCTACACATTAGGGAACTGATGTTACTAGGTCTCAAAAGGTGGAACCAAGGCTTGATTTATAGTATATTCAAGCCACATGATGCGGAGGCTATATTGGCATACCCTAGTGTCGCCCATATTTAAAGTAAGGTGCTACCCTCATAGTGACATCCTAGATGTACCAATTGGAGGGAACCAAAGTTATGTGTGATAGAGTCTTTGGAGCTGTATGGTGTCGATCCAAACATGTTCCAGGTGGAGCATAGGAAGTGGGGAAAAGATGAGTGTCTGGTATGAAGCTTGGCTCTGTGATGGATGGCTAGTAGAACAACATAACCCTTACAACTATAATCCAAACCTACGCATTAGGGAACTGATGTTATTAGGTCTCAAAAGGAGGAACCAAGGCTTGATGCGTAATATATTCAAGTCGCATGATGCAGAGGCTATATTGGCATTACCATTATTTAAGTCAGTGATGGATGACACTCATATCTAGTGCCCTCGAAGATGGGGTTTGTTCGCCATTAAAACGACATACCACCTATGCTTGAACAGGTTAACTGACACAGGTCAATGTCACCTTCAAGCTTTGTTAAGTGTAACGTCGATGCTTCGTTCACTAGTCACAGACGCGTTGTTGATATTGGGTTATGGTTACGCGAAAATCATGGTAAGTTCCTACGAGCCAAAATGATGTGGGTTTTCTTCCCTTATGTGATACTAAGGGTGAGGCTCCAGGTCTACGGCAAATAATTATATGGGTCAAGGAGCTTCTATTGGATAGGGCAGTTTTTGACGTTGACTCTAAAACAGTAGTTGATAGTGTTAGCTCTTCTAATACTCATGCAACGAAGTTTAGCACTATTCTCTCTTATTGTAAGGGGTTGTTGTTAACCTTTAGTCAAAACTCTAATGTTGAGTTTGCTAATAAAGAGATTAATATGGCTACTCATACTTGGCAAGGGTGACTACTTCTAATGCTAGTTCTCACGTTTGTTAGGATGTTCCTACATGTGTTAGAGACTATTATTTTGAATTAATAGTTTAATCTCCTCCTCAAAAGTGTAAATGGAAAATCTCTTTTTGGAATTTTATTTTAAATCATATATCATTTAAAAGAGATTTCCAAAGTAGGTAACTCGATTGGTGAGCTAAGGGACGCTGAAGGAGGGCAAGTTGGAGGTCCTGGGTTCAAATTCAGGAAACTAACAATTCTAACAATTACTAACAACTAACATTTGTCTATAAAAAAAAATTAAAAGAGATATCTTTAACAAAATTAATACGATTTTTTTTTAAATTATCTAATATATGAAAAAAAATTCAAAAAATTTTTTTCCCTTAAATGTATAATTTTTTAAAAGAAATATCTTTAAACAAATGCCAATTTCAACATAAGAACCAATTTATGGTCATCGTAAGGAAAGGAAAAGGAATTAATTAGTTGTTATGCTAGCCAACTATTAATCACTTTTATAAAAAGTTAATTGTATATGAAAAATGATACAGGAAAAAGTATATTAAAAAGTTAATATAGGAAAACTGGGTCTGAAAATACAAAAAAAATGATATTTTTTTTTTTAAGATGTTAGAATGATGTAAGAAAGAGTTAATAAAAAAAATGTGATAAAAAAAAAAGAAATAAAAATTTATAAAAGTGTAGGAAATCTCAGTTATTTATCACTACCTTGATTACAGTTCTCTTTCAACAGAGCTGTAGGTAGGTGAGGGAGAATGCTGAAGCAAACAGTTAAAAGCTTGGAAGGATTTATATCGGCATCATCAAGAAGATGTGATGTTCATAATATGAAATGGAAGCACTTATTTGTCAATTGGGTCAGAAGCATGAGCAGCGCACAAACCGATAGAACAACCTCGTACTCTGTCCCAAGGGAGAAAGTGGACTGCATAGTGATAGGTGCTGGTGTGGTTGGCATAGCAGTGGCAAGAGCGCTAGCACTCAAGGGTAGGGAGGTTTTGGTAATTGAATCAGCACCCACCTTTGGCACTGCCACCAGTTCTCGAAACAGTGAAGTTATTCATGCCGGAATCTATTACCCTCGCAATTCTTTCAAGGTTGGTGTGTCCCTTTCTATTAAAGTTTTCATTTTTATGCAACCCCAAGACAGAAAGTTACCATTTTTATGTTGTGATTATGGTTTAAATCTTGGGATCATGTTAGTTGGTGAGAAATATTAATTTGCGTAGTGGAGTTGTGACCTGAAAACTAGAACACCAAAAGGGTTTTGTCATTCATTATCATTGTAAATTGGGGAGCAATTTGTTGAGAGATTTCATTATGCATTGGAAGTTGAGGTGAATGCTCCAGTGAACATTTGGACACTTGGGGTAGTTGGGTATAAATATATTAGAAATTATTATGCTCTAGTTCTACTGAAATTGAAGATATATGGTAGCAAGCATGGCTATATTCCACGCTCTCTTTATAAGTCAAAAGGGAACTTTGCAGTAAACTACCTTGGTTTAGGGCTATTCCAAGGTTCTAAATTGTTGTTGCGGATGCGACTAGGTCGTGATTCTTGATATTACAAAAAAATTGTAGACAAATGTGGCTGATGTACCAACAATTGCGGTCGTGGTCGTGATGCGGTTGTGGAGACCTAAAAAACAGTGACGTTGTGGCTTTAATTATGGTTGCGGACCACAATTTAAAACCTTGGGCTAATACCTTGGGCTATTAGTGCAAAGTGAAAGTAATGGATAGTTTTTTCTATAGATAATGACTACAACATGCTTTTCACATCTTATCATATACTTGTATAGTTTTATTTGATGAGTAGTTTTCCATGCAATTAACCAAAACATGACTGCTACTTTTTACGCCTTTTTGTTAAGATTGTAACTCAATCTGCTTTTGCAGGCAGTTTTTTGTGTAAAGGGAAGAGAAATGTTATACGAGTATTGCTCGAAGCATGATATTCCACATAAACAAATTGGTAAGCTTATTGTGGCTACTCGATCCTCCGAGATTCCAAAGCTAAATGATATTTTAAACCGTGGCATTCAGAACGGCGTTGATGGTTTGAAGATGATGGATGGCATCGAGGCCATGAAAATGGAACCTGAATTGCAATGTGTCAAAGCAATATTATCACCTCTTTCTGGAATTGTTGATTCCCATTCCTTAATGCTTTCTTTAGTGGTATGCATTTCTAGCTTCTTTTACCATGCTGTAAAGATGGATTAACTAACATATCTAAATTTGAATTAAATATATCATTTCTGGAATCAGTTTTTTTTAATTAATCATTTTCTTCATTTGGAGTTAAAATGGCATATTGACAGGAATATAAACCCCATGTTGGTCCAGGGGGAAGCTGAAAATCACAGAACAACCTTCACATATAATTCAACTGTCATTGGTGGCCATCTTGAAGGAAATGAGATTTGTCTTCATACATCAGAATCCAAGAGTCTTAAAGAATGGAATGGAACATCAATTTTGCATCCAGAACTAGTACTTATTCCTAAACTTGTGGTGAACTCAGCAGGCCTAAGTTCCCCTGCCCTTGCAAAAAGATTTACTGGCCTACAGAATGATGTTATACCTCGTGCCTACTATGCACGCGGTTGCTACTTCACGTTGTCTAACACTAAAGCCACTCCTTTCAGACATTTGATCTATCCTATACCAGAGGATGGTGGCCTTGGAGTGCATGTTACTCTAGACTTGAATGGTCAGGTGAAGTTTGGCCCAGATGTTGAATGGATTGATGGTGTTGATGATATCTCAAGCTTTCAAAATAAGTACTTTCCGATACCCTTTAACTTGCATGCTTTTGAATTTCTTTTGTATTTGGTTTTATGCTGTGTCCCACCTGCTTCATATGATCCATAGCAACATTTCCTCGTCTAAAATGGTTAAACTCCATGGTTTGCAATTCATTTTTGGGTTAAATATGTTTTTAGTCCCTATAAAATTACAACCGTTCAACTTTAGTCCCTATAACAATTTTATTCATTTTTAATTCCTATATTTAACAAAAATTGTGTTTTTATTCCCTCGACATAGACTAAAAGCATCCAGTTTTTGTATTTCATAGGGACTAAAAATAAATAAAATTCTTATAGGGACTGAACTTGAACGGTCGTGATTTTATAGGGACCAACAACATGTTTAACCCTTCATTTTTTTATAGTCGCGGTTCAAACATGCCCGCAGATTATGACACCTGAAGCTCTTTTCACCCTACTACTATCACAATAACATTTTACCACACACTTGAGTGACTCCGGTACATGCTTCCACCAATGTCTCATCGTTCAAAGGATCTTATCTTTGTTCTTTATGTTAGCTGGTTGAATCTGTAGTAAAATCATTTTATAGTTTCTTTGCATGGGGAAGGTTAGATTGTGCTCTTTATAAAACTTTTGTTCATATTTTCCCTTTTTCTTTCATGGTGTGTTCTCCATTATGCCTTCAAAAACAACATATGTTGATATGGTTGACAGACTTAGGTAACCATTGATCTTAGGTTTGACTATTCGGTACATGCAAATCGATCTAAGCAGTTTTATCCAGAGATAAGAAAATACTACCCAAATCTGAAGGATGGATCTTTGGAACCAGGATATTCAGGGATCCGACCTAAACTTTCAGGACCCTGTCAGTCACCTGTTGATTTTGTAATACAGGTTCTCTCTCTCTCTCTCTCTCTCTCTCTCTCTCTCTCTCTCTCTCTCTCTCTCTCTCTCTCTCTCTCTCTCTCTCTCTCTGTAGTTCGACCTTTCTATTGACAGTATTGTGTAAGATGTTACATTTCAATGTTATTTCTTCCATTCAACTTATGTCCTATTTGGAACTTCAATGTCACAAATTTGAAAACGCTGTTTTTTTATTAAATATCCCTATTTTAACATTCTTTATAGTGATATACTATACCTCAGCAGTTTCTACTACACCACATATATTTAGGAACTTAGGATGAGTCTCTCCTGGTTCAAATCAAAATGTAATTTTATAGAATCTTACAAGGAGTCCCAAAGTTTCATGGTATTTCTTCTTTTATCTTGTAACTTATGTTGATTCGGAGTTCACGACATTATTACTTCTATATTAATTTGAACAGCTCTAACTATGTATCTAACTATGATAATTTTATAAAAATCTTGTAACTCTTGACTTTTCCCTCCCTCGTGATGAATAATGCTTCTTTTTCTTTAGCTTTTTCTTTCCACTTGTATCTAACTATTTTTGTTATAGACAAAGATGGAACAAGACAATGGCCTAGTTTGGATTAGCTTCTGCCACTGTGCCACATAGAAACTTTTCAATTAAAATAACTTTATGGTCCTTTTATGGTGAAGTTAAACTAGAAAACTTTCGAAAAAATTTGGGATGCCGAAGATAGTTTTAACTTATATGAGAAGTTATTATTTAAAAAGTTTATAGTTATTACAAAATTCTTTTACTATTTCTATTTCCATTAGTGCTTCTTCAGAAGTCTATTCAAACATAATTTTTTTTTTTTTGACAAGCAAAAGATTATATGATTATATATAGAGGGAGTACTAGGGGTACCCCAACCCATTACAAGAAATCAAAACTGGGTGCACATATACACGACCCGAAAAAACCACCCACAATTAATACAGTACAAAAGCCCCCAAAAAACTAGCTCCTACCCAGACAATCAATCGGACTCGTAATAGAGGCACGGTCCCGATTTACTCCTCGCTAGAAACCACCTCCAAGCCAACGATGTGATCCTGTCCACTGTATGTGTGAAATTGGGCTCTCTACCTGACAAGATATAACCGTTCCGCTCGTCCCAAAGGACCCATAGAACTGTGTGCCAAACCAGAGCTAGTCCTCTTCTACAAGTAGCCCGTTCACCTAGAGCACAAAAAATGGTAAACAGGTTGAAGAGATCTTGCGGCAGGGGCATCTGAAATCCTAACCCCCTGAGTACGGCATACCATACCCTGGAGAAAAAGTGACATCTCAGAAATAAGTGGACACCTGACTCTTGAGATGCATCAGAAAAGCCACACATAGAAGTCGTCTGGTCGGTAATGACTTTCCTACGGAGCAGGTTTGTACTAGTGGGAACCCTGTCAAGAAGCAGTTGCAAAGAGAAAGCAACTATTTTCGACGAAGCAAAACTCTCCCAAACCAAACTCAGAACCACAACCTGGTGGTCAGAGAGACCGGACGCCCGAGAGGAAGAAGCAGATAGGGCAGCATAAGCAGAGCTAACCGAATAAATCCCAGAGGATTGGCCCGTCCACACCCCCACATCCAGGCTAGTCGACATAGAAGTCGCAGCTAGAAGGTCCACCTGGTCGTTCTTCAGGTTTTCCTCCCAAAGGAATAGTCGTCTCCGCCATGGGATGTCCCATACCCAATTCCCGTTTTCCCACCTACCGCAATCCGCAACTGTACACTCTGGGGAGCCTGTAACCGAAAAGAGTCTCGGAAAGCAATGCCTCAAGGTGGAATCTCCCTACCATACGTCCAACCAGAAGCGGGTGGTGCGCCCTTCCCTAATCTTCCTTCGCACCCTACTCTCGAACCAATCTCCCCCTTGAACTTTCTGGGCCCCAACCCTACATATATCTCTCCACCATGCTGACACCCAGGATGGGCCCCTATGATCCCCCAGGGCTAATGAACCTATTGTTTGCATCCCATACTTCGCCCCCAAGACTTCCCGCCAAAGGGCTCCCTCCTCCACGAGCAACCTCCATCTCCACTTACCTAGCAAGCTCAAGTTGACAAGCCTGAGATCCCTCACTCCTAATCCCCCACCACTTTTTGGCTTATAGATATCCACCCACTTGACCCACGAAATCTTGTTGCCCCCTTTCGGGCCCCCCCAGAGAAACTCCTTTTGTAATCGGACCACCATTTTCCACACTTTCACCGGCATTCGCATATAGGACAAAAAGAAAATAGGGATACTGCTTAGCACCGAGTTCAGAAGGACAATTCTCTCCCCAAGGCTTACACACCGGTGTCGCCACGAACCCGGTCTCCCGCGTAAGACCTCCAACATGGGTTCCCAATTACTGGCCCGCCTCGGGCTCGGCCCTACTGGCAATCCTAGGTATCTAAAGGGCAACCCTCCCAGTCTACAATTGAGGAACCTAGCAGCCCTAGCCATGAAGGATCCATCCACATTTACCCCCATCAAGCTGCTCTTATGGTAGTTAACTTTTAGGCCAGACGCAAGCTCAAACCAACTTAGTACTGCCTTCATGGCCCAAAGATTCTCCACGCTTGCCTCCCCTATGAAAAGCGTATCATCTGCATACTGTAGATGGGAAACCACTAGGTCGGCATCCCCCACACGGAATCCTCTAAAGATCTGTAGGGAGACTGCTTGTCGCATAAGCCCACTCAAGCCTTCTGCTACCAACAAGAATAGAAAAGGCGCCAGTGGGTCTCCCTGCTTTAGCCCCCTTTTAATCTGCACCTCCTCCGTCGAACTACCATTCACCAATACCGATAGGCTTCCAGAGAACACACATGCCCGTGTGCAAGCCCTCCACCTGTTATTAAACCCGAATCTCCCCAACATATAATCCAAAAAACCCCAGTTAACCGAGTCATAAGCCTTCTCGGAATCTACATTAAAAATCAAACACTTTTTCCCCTTCTTCTTCGCAAAATCAACAACCTTATTCACCACCAGTACACCATCCACGAGGTGCCTCCCCTTGCATTCACAAAGAACTCCTCCATCAAGATCCCCACGTCCTGACGAAGCAATGGCCAAAAGGCCTTAACGAAGGCGAAATTAAACCCGTCTGGGTCGGGACTCTTGTTCCCATCACAAGAAGCCACCACTTCATCCACCTCCGAGATAGAAAAACGAGATGAAAGAACAGCACTTTGTTCCTCCGAAAGACGAGGGAAGGAAACCCCATCTAACCTAGGTCTTCGCCACTCGACCTCAGAGAAGTGTTCCGAGTAGAATCAGGTAACCTCTTGGCGAGTGCCCGACACATCCTCCACCCAGGAGTCCCGCACCCTTAATGCAGCAATACGATTTCACCTCCCCCTGGCCTTCACACGAGAGTGGAAATACTTGGTATTTGCGTCCCCCTCCTTTAGCCATTTCACTATTGATCTCTGGACCATCAGACTATCTTTCGCTCTCATCAGCTGCCATAGCTGTGAGAAGCACTTCTTCCAAAGTTCCACCTCGTCATGTTGTAGTCCTACATCCTCACCTCTCAAGTCCAGACACTTTATTTCCTCCACCAACAACTGGATCCTGGTATCCATCTCTCCAAAGGTCTCCTTATTCGACTTTTTAAGGTCCCCCTTCAAAGCCTTTAGTTTTTCTTTGAAGACGAATCCCATCCAACCCGAATATGATTTACTGGCCCAACTATCCTGAACAACCTTACCCAGGTCTTTGTGTTGTAGCCAGTGTTTGTTAAACCTAAAAGGCTTCGGCCCCCAACCCCCTAACGGATATCTAGTAAGAATCGGGCTATGGTTCGATACATCTCGCTCCAAAGCCCACTGTAAAAATTCTCCCCATGAATCTAGCCACTCCTCTGACACCATGACCCTATCCAGCCTGCTCATAGCAATGCCGTCTGGCTTGCACCAGGTGAACTTCCTACCTAGTAGTGGAAGGTCAAGTATACACATCATGTACAAATTCCTTAAACTCCCTAATCTCCCCTGCCTCTACCGCCTGATCTGAATCCCTAATACCCCTCCTCTCATTTGCGGCAACCATTGAGTTGAAGTCCCCCACCATGCACCATATACCACCCCCAAACCCCATCCTTGACATTGCCAGTTCTTTCCACATTCTCCTTTTCCCCGCCAGATCACACTAAGCATACACATTAACCACATAGCATTTCGTGCCTTCCGCCCTCAACTCTAAATACACCCCGATAAAGCCAAAACCCGAAAAATGAAAGCAAAGTTTACCTTTAACGCCGTCCCAAATTGAAAGCACCCCACCACTATTTCCTACTGTCGGAACGCAACGCCATTCGCATCAAGTATTCCCCCACAAACTCTGACATAGGGTATCCGACACCACTTCATACTTGGTCTCTTGCACCTCCATAAAATCCACATTGTGCTCTCTTATCAACGAACAAATCTTGTTCTTTTTCGCTCTCCCCCCTAGTCCCCTTATAATTATAATTAATGAGCACACTATCATTGATCCACCAAGTCATTCTCCTTATCCTTCCGCGTATCCCTCTGTCTACCAACCAATTCTACCAACTTTTCAAAAATTTGATCGTCATTTCCCATGGTTGAAGTTCCCAAAGGGTTACCCATATCAAAATTCTTCTGGGCCTTAATCTTATCTCTAATTTGTGCTAGCGTATCATTCATCCCCCATGAACTAACCCCCAAGTGTTGAGGTCGCTCCTCTGCCGGTCCGTTGCAGTTGTTTCCTGTTTCTATAATTTCATCCTCCTCCAAACCTGTTAAAGAACCCACTAGCCTACCCACCCCACTTCCCAACAATCGTTCCTGTCTACCCTCCATCCCAACCTTAGTTCTCCTCGGAAAACGACTAGACGCAGAGAAATAGTAACTCAATGGCATATTCAGTTTCCTTTTGGACCTCCCTATAATCGAATGAGTACCCCTTTTCGTTCCCTTCGATTTCTTCCTGCTTCTATTTCGATTTAGCAGGGCAACTGACGACGGCCCGCCTTCCATTCCACCGGGGCGACGACAGTGGAGGACCTAGACTCCGACCGCTTTCTTTGCGTTCGGCGTCACCGGTGGTGGCACGAAGGAGGAGGAAGAGCCAAGATTGGACGTTTGTTGTTGAGGCCCGTCCCCTGCCCGTGATGGTTACGGCCCATCGCCTGCGCACCCCTCCCTTTCCCCAATACTACCCCCTAAGGCTATTGTAGCGAGTTGTTGGCCAATTGGGCCCTCGTCACCACTTCGGCCCAATTTCGTAACCCATTGTAACCCTGCCTTATTAACATTCTACTGCTTCCCCCTCCTGGACTCGTCACCCCCCAACAAGGGCAGTAAATCCGAAGTCAAGTGTTGGGCCGTGCGATCCATTTCTGGCCCAAATTGATCCGGGCCACCCTGTTTTTTATGCCCTAACCCTACACAACCCTGTCCACTTGCTTCTTCCCCTAAAGGCTCGTCATTAACCCTACCATTGGGAGTGTCAAGCTGTCGGGTCTCCCTCACCACTGCCGCAGAGCCGCTTGTGTCAGAGACAACGGCTAAAGCACTGTGAACAACTGCCTCTAATTTGTCTTGCCCAACGGTCGGGGATGGTTGACCACTGTGATTTTCCTCTTTCTCCAACTGACTCCTTGTAGCTTTAGGCACCTTCTCCGTTGCATCTTCCACGTTTAGAGGGAGGCTATAGTGAGTAGTCTCCATGTCTCTCTGTGAACCCTGTACCACTGTATCCCAGGAGGATATCTGACACCTAGCCTTGCTACTCTGACTGTTCAGAGTCCTTAACACTATCTGGTCCACCTCACACCCCTCCCCATCGGAAAATTCCTCGGAAAGTGGTCTGGCCTCCGCATCGCCACCGCTCAAACCACCAGAGCACCACGAGGATGCCTCTGAGCCAATGGAAGAACGCTGCATCCTTTCCGAAAGGACGATCCCCTCCTCGCACCTCTCCTCTACGACGCGTATCGAGAATACGACGTCGTTCACTCGAATGTTCATCGAGGCGTCCACAACTGCCATAGCGGGTATTCCCACCTGAAGCCTTGCCACATCAAACCGTTGAAGCTTTGTGGTAGCATGGTCCAATGATTTCAGGTTCCCAAACTTCCCCGCCAGTTTGCGAAAAAAATCATCGCTCCACACATGGAGTGGGACTCCGAAACACCGCAACCAAATTGTCCTTTCCTTTGGTAAGATGAACGGCAACCAGTTCAAGAAGGTTGAGAACCGCGCCTCCCACCAATCCCTATTGCTATAGACTGCTTCATGTATAACCCCAGCTTCTGATGGTCTCAGTATAACCATGTCTCCGACCATGGGAATGGCGGTGATGTTATTGTATCCTTCAATGAATAAGTGTTCCTGGATGTCAGTTGGTGTAACGCCTTCGTGTAATTGTCCAACCAGACAAACCCCTAGTTCCACCAACTTCTCCTGTGGCACCTCTACCTCCAAGATGACCTCTGCTCTGTCCCTCTGCCCTTTTCCCTACTGATCGTACCTTCTTGTTGCTTGTAGCGCTTCGGCATAAGTTTTGTTTGGCTTCACCTTCCGGCCGCCGTTTGGGCCATAAGCTTTTGGGGTTACCTTCCCCCTGGATTTTGTTGTCCCCTCATCCCTCTGATATCGAGCAATATTTACTCTTAATTTCCGACCACCAATCTCCAGTCTCTGTAGCCTTTGTTCAAGCCCTTTAGCATCCCCCACCTCTTTGTATCTCACAAAAGCAAATTTCTGCCTAAATCTATCAACCTTCGGAGGAACAAAGACGTCAGCTACCCTCCCGTACCTTCCAAAGATGCTCCTCAAAACCGAATTTTTCACCTCCTCTGGGAAATTTGTGACATAGAAAGAGAGAGTTGAGTGCATGAGATCTCTGGTTGCACCCCCATACTCCTTTTTGTTGCCCACTGCCTCTTCATTTCTTACCTAATCCTTTCCACGTTCCTAGACTCTCTCCCTCCATCCACCACGCTCCCTCTCTCTCGTCCTCCCTCTCATCAGTTTGGGTGTTGCTTGTTGGCAATTTGGAATTTCAAAATCATCTTAATCTATTTGGCTGTCAGTTATTTAGCATTGCTTGCTTTATGAATGAATAACTGAATGGTTTGAGCATGCTGCCTGTCAGTACAAGCTAAGATTTGAGTGAATCATCAATTTAGTCCTTGAAATTATAGAGCGTTGTCAACTTTGTCCTTGAAATTAACTAAATTCCAAAATGATTTTTAAATTTAAAAATTTTCGATCACATTAGTCCCTGTTAGACAATTTTAGTTATTAAATTGATTGATCCAAAACAACTAATATGATAGAAGATTTTCAATTTTATGGACTATTTTGGAATACTAATAATTTCAAGGACTAAATTGATAACGTCCTACAATTTCATGGACTAAACTGGTGATTCACTAGCTAAGATTTTGTTAGCTACATGTAAAATTAACAGATGCTCGTTACTCTTCCTGTTTATATCAATCCAAACAACTCATTAATGTGAGGTTTACAATGTGAGTGGAGGGTGTGGTAGGACTTTTTACATTTTGTCTAAATATTTGAAAATTTGGCCTAACTGCTGTTTCATTTATGCAGGGAGAGGACATTCATGGGGTACCTGGTCTTATTAATCTTTTTGGAATTGAGTCACCTGGCCTAACTTCCAGCTTGGCAATTGCAGATTTTATTTCTACAAGATTTTTGGGATGATACGCCACTGAAAACCAGATTGTTGTTATACATGGAAGTCTTGCAATTATAAGCTAAAATATAGTACGAGGTGATGAAAATCACATAAATAGCTATTTACACAACAATGCAGCAAATATTGTACAATACTGCGTTGGTGGTCTTACCCACACCGCCCAGCCCATGGAGCCCAATGTTGCATACATTAGGGTTTTTTAGAATCTTCACAATGTCCTCTTTAAATGACTCCCTTGTCTCGAGCTTTTCACCACTATTTGTGGTAGAAGTGTTAGAGAAGGCTACTTCATCATCATAACCAACTCCATCGAACTTTGTTTTTCCTTGTAATTGAGCGACATCATTTGCAATCTTTGTGGCTTTCCTACTCAGTTGATGACGCAAAATCAAATTAGGGAAGGATAATCCGGAGCACCTGACATTGGAGCAAGATCGTAACTATATTGAACTTTGCTTTTCTTTGTAAGTGAACGACATCTTTTGCAATATGTGGCTTTTTTACTCAGTTGATGACATAAAATCAAATTGGTGGACGACCATCTGGAGCACCGGCAGTGGCACGACAAGGATCTTCTTGAAGTCTATTTGCCTTTTTGATGAACTCGTTCACCTCGTCAAACCAGTTCCCCACATCTTTACCATCATAAAGAGGGATGGTAAAGAAATTTACAATCATGTGGGGAACTGGTTTGACGAGTTCATCTAAAAGGCAAATCAACTTCAAGAAGATTCTCGTTGTGCCAATATCGGGTGCTCTGGATTATCGTTCCCCAATTTGATTTTGCGTCATCAACTGAGTAGGAAAGCCACAAAGATTGCAAATGATGTCGCTCAATTACAAGGAAAAACGAAGTTCAATGGAATTGGTTATGATGATGAAAGATTCTCGTTGTGCCAATGTCGGGTGCTTCGGATTGGAGCAAGATCGTAACTATATTGAACTTTGCTTTTCTTTGTAAGTGAACGACATCTTTTGCAATATGTGGCTTTTTTACTCAGTTGATGACATAAAATCAAATTGGTGGACGACCATCTGGAGCACCGGCAGTGGCACGACAAGGATCTTCTTGAAGTCTATTTGCCTTTTTGATGAACTCGTTCACCTCGTCAAACCAGTTCCCCACATCTTTACCATCATAAAGAGGGATGGTAAAGAAATTTACAATCATGTGGGGAACTGGTTTGACGAGTTCATCTAAAAGGCAAATCAACTTCAAGAAGATTCTCGCAGCCAATATCGGGTGCTCTGGATTATCGTTCCCCAATTTGATTTTGCGTCATCAACTGAGTAGGAAAGCCACAAAGATTGCAAATGATGTCGCTCAATTACAAGGAAAAACGAAGTTCAATGGAATTGGTTATGATGATGAAAGATTCTCGTTGTGCCAATGTCGGGTGCTCCGGACTATCGTTGCCCAATTTAATTTTGCATCATCAACTGAGTAGGAAAGCCACAAAGATTGCAAATGATGTCGCTCAATTACAAGGAAAAACGAAGTTCAATGGAGTTGGTTATGATGATGATGTAGCCTTCTCTCTTCTTGAAGCTGATTTATCTTTTCGATGAACTCGTCAAACCAATTCCCCACGATTGTAAATTTCTTTACCTTCCCTCTTTATGATGGTAAAGATGTGGGGAACTGGTTTGACGAGGTGAACGAGTTCATCAAAAAGATAAATAGACTTCAGGAAGATCCTCGTCGTGCCACTGTCGGTGCTCCAGATGGTCGTCCACCAACTTGATTTTATGTCATCAACCGAGTAGAAAAGCCACAGATTGCAAAAGATGTCGTTCACTTACAAGGAAAAGCGAAGTTCAATATAGTTATGATCTTGCTCCAAGGTAGCCTTCTCTAACAATTCTCCACAAGAGTGGTGAAACGCTCGAGACATGGGAGTCATTTAAGGAGGACATTATGAAGGCTCTAAAAGACTCCAATGTTGACATTGGGGTATATAGCTTCATATTCCTACTTGATGAGGGTCCTATTTTAAGTTTTTTGCGACAAAACTAGGGTGTAATCAACATTTACGAAGAAGATTATGAAATTTTGTCGTAAAAAGTGAAGATTATGCAATTATAATTTCTCAAATAAATACAAGGCAATAGAGATATGCTAGCAATGTTTATACAAAGCTGTAACGTTTTATGAATAATTATTTTTTGGGAAAAACAAAGCTATAGCATTTCATTCATAATAATCGAGTCAATATAAGAAGGGGTGGTACTAAAAGCATAAGGGCTAACGTAAGACATGGCCACCCTTGCTAGAGAATGAGTAGCCATGCTTGTCTCCCTCTTAACAAACTCCACCATAGAGTTTTGGCAATGAGAAAATAGAAGACTCCTACTTTCAGAAATGATGGCCCCAAATTTGGTTACATTTGAATTCACCGAATGAAAAGCATCTGAGTCTAACTTTGCATCCACTTCAAAAATAACTTTCCTCATATTAAGCTCTCTAACCCACTGAATAGCCTCAAGTAAACCAAGAGCTTCACAATGCATAATAGGGAGGAGGGGATTGCACCATTGAGTCCTAGCCATGATAAAGTTCCCAAATTCATCCCTTACGACCATGCCAAAGCCTACTGCGTTTCTTTCCTTGGAAGACGATGCATCGACATTGCATTTGAAGAAACTTGTGTCCGGTTTAGACCAAGAGCAAGGGGGTGCTGGTTGTGCACCATGGCTGGTCGAGGGGCCTGGATCTCGTGCTGATCTCGATTCACCAATTAACAATTGTATGAATATAGATATAATCACTGAATCGAATATATATTGCTCCAAAAGGGTACTCGTATTCGTAAAAAAAGGGTATTAGTATATATTTGGATCATACTTTTATTGTAAACAATATCGATATTGATTACAAAATGTAATCAATGTGATGTGATATTGTTCCACTACCAATGTAATCAACATCAATATTGTTTACAAAATGGATCATACTCTTGTGTTGTTGTCTTCGTGATGAGAGTGAAACACTCAACCAACCGATTGGTAACTCAAATTAGAATGAAAGTGCCATAATGCATTGTTTGACTCACAAAAGAAATAGGGAAGAAAGAAATTGGAGAGAAGAGAAGATAAATGGAAAAATATTTTATTTCAATGGATAGGAAAAAAAAACATTTCTCTGCTTATGTGAATAAGTGGAAGAATGAGTAGCAAAAATAAAGATACCATACACAAAAACACTTTTACCCTTCCCTAAATTTTATAATTCCAGCTCTGCATCACTCATCATTTCTCCCTCAACGCACATATACACACATTGGTATGAAAGTGCCATAATGCCTTGTTTGACTCACAAAAGAAATAGGAGGAAAGAAATTGAAGAGAAATGGAAAAATGTATTATTTATTTCGAGGAATAGAAACTGTAAAGAATGTTGAGAAGGAATGATGTAATTGTAATGTTGTGTATTGATCACACGTGAGCTCTATTTATAATGAGCAATAATTACAAGAATATCTTCTAATAATTACATATGATTAAGCATCTAATCAGCACACATTTAACACATGTTAAATGTGTTATTTTAACAACCCCCCTCAAGCTAAAGCTTGCTAAGCTAAGCTTTAAGCTTAACAAGAAAACTGTATGTCCCTGCAAAACTTGAAACTAAATCTGATAACTGCTTCACAGTGACTAGGCCAGTGGGCTAGTGTGAGTCATAACCAATATAAGGCACCACCAAAATGATCGTCAATGGGAAAAGAAGACACTACCGGAATAGTCGTTGGTGGGGAGAGAAGACACCAGATGGCACCGAAAAACTGAAAAATGGCGCTGCCGACGGCAGATGCCGTCGCCGACAACGGTGGTGAATCAATGTTACAAGTAAAGAATGTTTATGTAATGGTAATGTTGTGTATTGATCACACATTGGCTCTATTTATAATGAGCAATGATTACAAGAATATCTTCTAATAATTACAGATGACTAAGTGTTTAGTCAATGCATACTAAACACATTTATTATATGTTAAATGTGTTATTCTAACATTAAAAAATAATAATAATAATAATAATAATAATAATAATAATTTCTCTCTGCTTATTTGAATAAGTGGAAGAATAAGTAGAAAAAGAGTACTATACACAAAAACATTTTTACCCTTACCTAAATTTTATAACTCTACATTACCAATCATTCTCCCTCCATGCGCATATACACAGATTACTAATCATCTCTCTCTTTTTCTTTCTTCCTCTCCCACGCAAAAACTCTATGTAGACAGTAAATTTCACCAATTCTGTTGTCACATAAAAGTTATTATTAAGTAGATCAAATCTATAAATTTTCATAAAAGTTATTAATTTTGTTCTGTCAAAAAAAAGTCTATAAATTTTCATAAAATTTAAAAACTAATTGATACTTCGTTAAATAATTTCAATTTAATGTATAATATATTTTTTAATGTTTGAGTAAATATTGACTACAAAATTGCATAACTATGAACATCTAATTTATCTAAAATTTGATGTACATAATCATCAATATAATATAACAATATTCACAATTGAATTTGAATTTATGGACCAAAGATCATGAAATTTACCAGGGGACATTTTACTCCATACTTATTATATACATCATTATTATAACTCTTGTTATATATGTCATTAAAAAATTGCCACAGCAGGCAAAATTACAATCTGCATGAAATGAAATCAGTTTAAAACTATAGTTTAACTGGTCTAAGCAAATGCAATTGAGTAATGGCTATAAGTTACATAAACACTCAAAACAGAAAAAGAAAATGGTAGTAAAGCGACATGTAGGTCCAAAGTTAGACTCAAGTATATTTATAGTGCCACTTAAATCCTAATTCAGACTTGATCAAAATACATATAGATACAAGAAAACATTCGTAGAATAGGGCACAAACAACTAACTACCTTAAGAAAAATAGCCTTCCAACTGTAATGGAAACTTTGAGAGTCAAAAGCATAATGCACATGAGAACTATAAGATGTGATAGCATGAAACAGAAAAAGGAACTCATTGCAGTAAAGACATCAAAAGGTTGCTGAACTAGTTCTGCGGAGCTGATTCTTAGGCTCGGGTGGTGGCACAGATGGCAACACCTCCTCTACCTCCTGTGACAACAAAAATGTTACCATTAGCAGAGATGAATTAGTTATCTGGAATAATCTTTAATTGTTTTATCAAATAAGTTCTTCATTAGTACATGCATAGTTTTTTGCTTCATCCGCTAACAAAAGTTAAAAACCAACTATCCAAAAGTTCTTAGGTAGAGAGATGTGGATGGTATTATTATATCTCAACCATCCCAAAAATCCCACAAACAAGAAAAACAACAATAAATAGAGGTAGCAAACTCAAGGAACCAGTCCACCACATACAAAATTGTTGGTGAAAAGATATATTTTAACGATAACTAGCATAGAGACCCGTGACTAAGCATGGGGTTTTCTTTCATTGACTGGGGAGGAAAACAGAAGACCTGGGGGCGCTGACACATGCAACCTCAGGACCTTCTTTTAATATATAAAAAAATATATAGAATAGAAGTAAATAGAAATCCTATCATAGAGAGCTATGATCTCCTTCAAGTTTTAAGGTATTAAAAGCTTCATGAATGGAGTTCAAGCTTGCAAAAGGTTGTAGTCTATAGATCTTTATCCTCAACTACTATAATTTTCAATCGCGTAATTATCTCAGTAGATGTAACCTGTATATGTGTTTTTATGTGTAGTATGCTTTTGGGTTCTTGAGGGTAAAAAAATGTTGATAGCAACTACATCCTCCAGAAGATTGAGATTGAAGCTATTCCCCTGTACTATACATTCCTGGTTATAAGCTCAGAAAGTACACTAGTTTCTGGGTGTTCAAAGCAATAACCTGGGCAAGTCATGCATCCTCATCTGTTATCAACTATTACCAAGATATTTCACTTTGTTTCCAAGAACAAAAATTGGCTTCCCCCTGAACAGTGAACGTAGTAGTATTTTTTTGGACCTGGTGATTGCAACTCCCATGCCCTTCAGCAGTATAACTCTTAGAATTTGAGCGTATGGCCTAACTCAACCCCACAAAACCAGCTTGTAAGGTGAGGACTGCCTAATCCTCGTAAGCACTACTTAGGGCATATCTCTAGTCGATGTGAGATTTTCAACAATAACTATTTTCTTTCTTTATCTTAAACTAATAAGGAAAATACAATTATGCAAAATCTGCTGAACTCGACATGGTATTGCACCACACAGAAGTCTAAATAAATTTTAGACATTGCACAATACATCCACCTTCACTTTATATTTTTCTAAGAGGGTAGGGTAGGAGAGCCTGTTGCAGCAATGGTCTTTACTTTCATTTCTTTTCAACATTTTCTGGGGCTCCAACTCTGTTGAATTGTTATGTTTGGATTGATGGAAATGTATAGAATAGAGTTGAATGGAATGCAATGATACTAGGTTTCGTTGTGCGGATTGTTTAAAATAAGATGGAATGGAATGGAACATAATGGAATGCATTCCATTCCATTCCATCCAATACCTCTCTTTTACTTTCATTCCAATTTGAAAGGTACCGGATGGAATCGTTCTAGTTTTTCATTCAATCATAAACATATCCAACAATGGAATGATAACTTTCTCCCATTTCATTCCAATTACCAACACTATATGCTAAATACAAAAAAAGGGTTTATACCAAAAGAGAGACTGTACAACCACTTGCAATCATATGGGTTTTGCTCACACAAAGTCGATTAAATGTGATTAGTAGCACAAAGATGATTCCAAATGGAATGATGTGATATATGGTTGTTGACATAGTTCTGACAGAATTAAATGCTGCACATCATTATAGAAAGTACTATTGAATAACACCATGTTTAAATTTTAGCATATTACAATACTATTGTAAATAATTAGAGTAAATAGTAAATATTTACCTTTTGTACTGTAACCTAGTTTAGTTATTCGGCCCATTACTCAGACCCATTAGGTTAAGTCTAGCGTAGTATATATAATAACATTAGTGTGTGTATTCAAAGTTAAGTCAATAATATATTATTCAGATATATTTTCTACATGGTATCACGAGCTCTCGTTCTTGAGGGCCTTGCTTCTGCATAAACCCTAGCCGCCACCTTCGTCGTGGTTGTTTTTTTTTTCCTTGTTGCCTTCATTGCAGCTGATGCCTTCATTGCAGCCAAACACACCACCACCACTGCCCGTTCGCTTTGCAACGCACCACCACCATCGCACATTCTCGCTTGCATCCAAACACCATCATTTACTGTCGATCTGGTCTCACCACCCACACCATCAGCCTCACATTGGAATTCCGAGCCAGGCCCCACAAACCGCGCCACCGTCCGACCGCCCACGCGCTATCACGCGTCGCCAGCGTCCGTTCACCTCATGGACGCGTGTGGCTCACGCGCCGCCCTCCAGGCAACCGTTCGACGCCGTTTTTCAACAGTAGCTTCCTCGGCACCTCCTCTTTCCGTTTTGGGGGTCCACTCTCCGATCCGAGAACTTTCATTTTTCGTGGGTTATTTGACGTTCATTCGTTCGTTGCCCTGTTTTACTACGTCTGGTCTGTTGTTATGGAAGGGGACGGAACTGTTCAGAATCCTCCACTGCCTCCTCCTCCTCCTCCTCCTCTTGTGGACTCGTCAAATTTGATGAATTCTAATGCCCTGCCAACGCTGCATCCCAGTTATCGCCTCAATGGGAAGAACTACTTCAATTGGGCCTAATTTATGCGCACGAATCTGAAGGGTCGTGGCAAATTGAATCATATTGAAGGGACTCCTCTTCCTGCCACTGATCCTGGATTCCCTACTTGGGACAATGAAGACTCTCTCATTATGTCGTGGATGTGGAACAGTATGATTCCAGAGATCGTGGAATTATATGTTTCTTGCTCTCGCCAGGAAATTTGGGATAGCCTCGAAGACTTACTCCAAGAAAAAGGATCTCTCTCGCTTTGATTTGAAGAGCGGGATCTTCAATACTAAACAGGGAAATATGTCTCTCGATTACTTTGCCATTATGAAAGGGTTCTGGATTGAGTTGGATCAATATCAGACTCTCAAGATGGAGACTCCCAATGACACGCTTGCTTTGAATACTTGCATCGAAACTGATCGGATTTTTGAGTTCTTGGCTGGGTTGAACAGTGAGTATGACCCTGTTCGACTACAGATTTTGGGCAAGGACAGCCTACCTTCTCTTGATGAAGTGTTCTATATTGTGCGGGGTGAAGAGAGTCGTCGAAGTGTCATGCTAGGTCTCAAACCTTCTGAAGGATCTGCATTAGTTGCCAGCAAGACAGGCAAACAAGGATCATCCAAGCCTGGGAGGGAGGACCGCTACTGTGAACACTGTAAGAAGCCAGGGCACACAAAGGACAGATGTTTTAGACTTCATGGGAAAAACAATGTCCTTAACGATATTGGAGGTCTCAAAGGTACTCAAGCACATATGGTAGCATCTACTCCCACACTTGCTCCTCTATCCGGTCCAACTGCGCCTCGCCCCTTGGGCGCTGAAGACTTGGACCGCTTGCAGAGCCTCCTCGACTCCTTGCGTAAGCCTTCTAGTTCTAGTTCCCTGACAATGACTGGTAAGGTTCTATGTTCTCGATCGTTTACTGTCTCTGGTACTATTCCTAAGGATGCATGGATTCTAGACTCTGGTGCTACTGACCATATGACCTTTAACTCTAAACTGTTTTCCACTTATAGCCCTCATTCAAGCATTCCCTATATTATCAAGCAGATGGTTCTCACACTCTGTTGTAGGTTTTGGAGATATTAATCTCCACACCCTTTCTATTTGAGAAGTGTGCTTTATGCTCCTGGACTCTCAAATAACTTAATTTCTATTCGCAAACTTACTTAGGATCCGAATCGCACAAAGAACTTTTTCTCCTACTCATTGTCTTTTTCAGGATCTTACCACGGGGAGGACGATTGGAGTTGCTAAGGAACAGGGAGGGTTATACTTTCTATCTGCTGAAGAGAATGGTCTGAAGGTGCTGTCTTCCTCCGTCCAGTCTCACCATACTTCCTCTCAAGTTTGGCTTCAGCATAAGCGTCTAGGACATCCTCCATTTTCCTTACTTAAAACTATGTTTCCAGCTTTGTTTTTACAAGAGTCTGTTGAGTCTTTTAAGTGTGATGTTTGTCAATTTTCCAAACACAAACGTGTGTCTTTTCCTTCTAGTTATAATAGAAGTGTTGAACCTTTTGATCTTATTCATTCTGATGTTTGGGGGCCTGCCCCTGTTTCTAATATTTCGGGTGCGCGATGGTTTGTTACTTTTATTGATGATTGTACTCGCGTTAGTTGGCTATTCTTAATGAAAGATAAATCTGAAGTATCTCAGTTGTTCATTCAATTTTATCATATGATAAAAACTCAATTTGACAAATGCATTAAAAGACTATGGTCGGATAATGGTCGAGAATATGTCAACCAATCTCTTTCTTCATTTATTAGTCAAAATGGTATTCTTCATGAACTAACGTGTGTTGATACTCCACAACAAAATGGAGTTGCAGAAAGAAAAAACCGTCACTTACTTGAAGTTGCTCGTGCCCTTCTCTTCCAAACATCAGTTCCAAACTCGTATTGGGGAGAAGCATTTATGACTGCTGCTTATCTCATCAATCGGATTCCATCCCGTGTTCTAGGTAATTTCAGTCCTGTTCAGTCTATGTTATCTTTTTACTCGTCTGCTCCTATCATGTAGGGTCTAGAGTCTCGAATATTCGGATGTGTTGCATTTGTTCATATCCACAAGCAGCATCGCAATAAGTTGGATTCCCGGGCTGTTCGATGCATCTTCTTGGGCTATGCCCCTAATAAACGGGGATACAAGTGTTACCATCCTTCCAGTCGTAAACACTTTGTCTCTATGGATGTCAATTTCCATGAACATGTCTCGTTCTTCACTCGTCCTCATCTTCAGGGGGAGAATAGTAGTGATTTGGAATCTGATTCCGAGTTTCTTCTCCTTGGTCCTTGGCACCCTGAGTCACCATCTTTGTCAGTTGATCCTCCCGAGTCTCCTGTTGTTTCTGAGTCTCCTGTTGTTGTTCCTGAGTTACTACCTCCTGAGTCTCCAGTTGTTTCTGAGTCACCTGTTATTGTTTCTCCTTTACCTTCTATTTTGCAGGAAACAAAGACCTTCAAAGACTGAAAAGACAAAGGCTAGTGAGCCAACTTTGACATATCGAGGAGAGGAAAACCCGACTGGTCCAGAACAACCCCAACCGTCTGAGCCGAGGTAAATGCGAAAGTAACCTTTTTGCTTCTGATTCTTCTATTCCCGATACACTTGATCTTGATTCAGTTGACCTACCTATTGCCTTGAGAAAAGGGAAAAGGTCTTGTGCCAAATACCCTATTTCTCAATTTGTTTCATCTAACCATGTTTCCAAAGATAAGGCTTTTATGACGTTAGCTGACTCAGAAGAATCCTCGTGATCTCATAAGGAGGCACTTAAAGATGAAAATTGAATCAAAGCCATGAATGAGGAAATGAAAGCTCTTGAAAAGAATAGAACTTGGGAGATAGTTGAGAAGCCAGTTGGTTGCAGGTGGATTTGTACTGTCAAGTACAAATCAGATGGCACTCTTGATCGATATAAGGCCAGATTAGTAGCAAAGGGGTACACCCAGACTTATGGCATTGATTATGAGGAGACATTTGCACCGGTAGCAAAGATGAACACTGTCCGTATCTTACTCTCTCTTGCTGCTCATTCTGGGTGGGAACTTAATCAGTTTGATGTTAAAAATGCATTCTTGCATGGAAATTTAGAGGAGGAAGTGTATATGGACATCCCACCGGGATTTGATCCAACCCTTGGGATAAATAAGGTGTGTAGATTGAAAAAGGCCTTGTATGGGCTAAAACAGTCTCCCCGGGCATGGTTTGGAAGATTTACAAAGGCTATGTTGAGTCTTGGTTACAAACAGAGTCAAGGAGATCATACCCTCTTCTTCAAACATTCACAGGGAGGAAAACTAACAGTACTTCTTGTTTATGTTGATCATATTATTGTTACAGGGAGTGACTTGGTTGAGAGACAACTCCTCAAGAAGAAATTATCTGCAGAGTTCGAGATGAAAGATCTGGGAACTCTCAAGTATTTCCTTGAGATTGAGGTAGCTTACTCAAAACAAGGAATTTTTATCTCTCAGAGAAAATATGTTCTTGACCTTCTGCAGGAAACTGGCAAGCTTGGGTGTAAACCTGCAGGTGTTCCCATAGAGCAAAATCATAAAATGAGCACTGAAGAGGAGAGTGCTAGAGTTGACAAGTCTCAGTATCAGATATTAGTGGGGAAGCTAATTTACTTGGCACACACTAGACCTGATTTAGCTTATGCAATAAGCGTAGTCAGTCAGTTTATGCATGATCCGAGGATGAGGCACTTGCAGGCAGTAGAGCGGATTTTGCAATACCTTAAAGCGACTCCAGGAAGAGGTCTCTTGTTCAAAAGAGGCGGAAGACTGACATTGGAAGCCTATACTGATGCAGATTATGCAGGCTCAGTGAGTGATAGAAGGTCCACTTCTAGCTACTGCACATTCTTTTGCGGTAATCTTGTTACATGGAGGAGCAAAAAACAAAATGTAGTGGTCAGATCAAGTGCTGAGACAGAATTCAGAGCAATGACTCATGGAATTTGTGAGCTATTGTGGATGAAGATTATACTTGATGATTTGAAGGTGAATTATGAAGGCTCAATGAGGTTGTTTTGTGACAATAAATCAGCAATCAGCATTGCTCATAATCCTGTACAACATGACAGGACCAAACACATTGAGATAGACAGACACTTTATAAAGGAGAAGCTAGATTGTGGACTGATAACAACGTCCTACATTCCTACTGGACACCAACTGGCAGATGTGCTTACAAAGGGGCTATCTACAGAACGATTCCGCCAACTTACTTGCAAGCTAGGAATGATTGATATCCACTCACCAGCTTGAGGGGGAGTATTGTAAATAATTAGAGTAAATAGTAAATATTTACCTTTTGTACTGTAACCTAGTTTAGTTATTCGGCCCATTGCTCAGGCCCATTAGGTTAAGTCTAGCGTAGTCTATATAATAACATTAGTGTGTGTATTCAAAGTTAAGTCAATAATATATTATTCAGATATATTTTCTACAAATACTTTCTTTTTTTCAACAGTACGTTGATTCTTAGAGTTGATGTGAAATGCATCAATAAGCTAAACTGCACATAAAATGGTTGGACTGTCGGACAAATCTTCTGGATGCCAAAATGCACTGAAGTCCAAACTAGATTATCTCGCTGTCGTAGCCAACGCACATTATCAACTTCAACATATGAAATCATCATATCTACTTCCGTATACTTCTACATAAGCAAAGGCAGTTTAAAACTTCTAGTCTCAAGATTGAGAATTATTGAAGTATTTGGAGCAAATATCTATCACCAAGCTCAGAAAAATCTTATAAGGTTATTTCAACAGTGATTTTTTATTAGTCTAGGGTTAGAAAGTTTTCTGCTTTATTCATTACTCTCTTTGGCAAGTCCTTTTTACTGCTTGGCACAGCAGTAAAGAAGCCAGGTGAAGTAACTTATGATCCTTTTTAGCACTCTTCGATTTATCTGATATAATCCCAAAAGCCTAGGGCATTCTGCATTTATAGCTTTTAAAGTCTATGCTACCAGTAAAATTAACACTCATGCATCAAAATCCAATCACTCTGTCTAAATAATGTGCCCTCTCCAATCAAGTTATCAACATAAAGATCCCAAACACTTCCTTCTAATATTGTTGCAACTCTTGATAAATTAAAAGTAATACTTGGAGTCAGAAAGGTAGAGTGTTGATATATCTCAAAAAACATTGCTCAAAAAAGAGAGAATATTTATTGTATGCAAAGGCACAATGAAACTAACTGTGGTTTGCAGCAGATATATAATATTTCAAGATTAGAAAAATTAAGTCAGAAATCATTACTAAACCAGAACCCATTTCTGTTGATGAAATTATCAAACCAGTCAAATGGAGGACATGTTATAAAATCTTTAGTCTTCTGGTGCCATAATTTGCTAAGAAATTCGGCATGGCAATAAGTATTAAGGAAGTAGACCGAGAACAATGTATGAAATTGGACAGAAGTGACAGCCAAGGGCATACGCAAAAGCACGGGATATCATAATGCAGCACAATAGCATAAAGTTATTTTTCTACACTTCAAGTGTAACTAACAGCAGTTAAAAATCCGAATGAAATCTATACACAAGAATCATGAAAATACTTAAATATCAGTGCAATGGTTGGACATAACTAAGCATCTTGCCAAAGGTGCTCTAATAAATGGTTCAAACATCAAACTACACTATTTGCAATTAGTTGGCCAGGTAAAAAGCACTTCACTGAATTTTTCTAGTAAAAATCAATTTTTTGTTCACAAAACAAAGATAGATTGCTCTTTTCTTGACACCAATCATGATGAATAACTAGAAACCTCACAGGTAGGGGTGGGAATAGGCTGGGCCGAGCTAGGCTTTGCAAGACCCAAGCCTGGTCTGATCAAAAATTTAAAGGCCCAAGTCTGACCTGTTACCTATCATAAACTTTATTTTGAGGCCTGCCCTGGCCTTTTTGAAAGCCTAATATGGCCTGTTAACCTACTTAAAAGCCTATTTGATATTACCGTCTTTGAATAAGTCGTCTGACCGATATTTAAATAGACTAACGGGCTAATAGGCCAATGATGTTAAATTATATTTATAATAAGCTATAAAAAAAATTAAAATCACTGCTATTAAGAGAAATGAGACATATGGTAGAAATAGATATAACGAGCTGAGTTTTATAAGGCATGATTCTAATTTATTCGTGTGATATAAATTTTTTTTTAAAGGTCTAACATGACCTTTTAGAGAACCAAACCTTATATGATAACCTACTTAAATTCTATGTTGCAATAAGGCCTTTAAGTATGTCAAAAATTTATATAAGTCAATATGCTTAAATTATTGAGAATGTCAGGAGGTATATGATTTAACACAATGTACAAAATCTAATATAATAATAATAATAATAATAATAGTAATATAAAATTATTATTAATATTTACTTAAATAGGCCGTCTTATTAGGCCCAAAAGGCTTTTTGGGTGGCCCGAAACCCGAGCTTTTTAATTAAATACTCTTCTCAAAAAGCCTTGGCCTTGTCTATTTAAAAAAAAAAAAAGTTTGGCCTGGCCTGGGCCTGATGTAGGCTAGGCCGTAAGCCCCTCTACTCACAGGTTGGTTCACTACCAAACATCCAATTATTTACCGGTAACTACTGCGTATTCCATCAATGCAGTGTATCATACACCTTGTACGATCACTTTTTCAGCAATATAATCAGATGCTTAATTCAAAATATCATACAACAGATAAACTGAGACATACAACAAAGAAGCATTGGCTAGATGAAGTCTTAATTAACAACAATCAACTAAACCATTGAATCATTGATTTCCTTGACAAAAGGAAGGGTAAAGAAAAGATCTGATGAAAATAATACCAGCACCGAATAATAAACTAAGAATGCATATTGACGAAGGCATAGAAACATACGTTCTGTCTTCTAAGCCTTCCATTTTCCTCTTCCAAACGTGAAATTTTAAGTTCCAGTTCTTGAGTGTAAGCCTGTCCATTCCATTGGCATAGATATTTCATTCTATCAAATACAAAACAAGAAGACTTAAAAGAAACAACACCACACACACAAAAAGAGTATAACCTGTTTCCTTGCCCGTGACCGAGCTGCAGATTCCCTATTTTTAATCATCCTCTTTTGCCTCCTCTCCACAGTTTTCTCCACCACATGACCAGAGGCAACCCTTTTCCGACCTAGAGTTTGTGTATCTGAAAATGTACCCATTAAAGAAGAAGGTGACATTGCTGCATCCAAAACAGAATTCCCTGCAACATGGAAAGGCTGTTGAATTGCATGGACAGTCACAAAACCCCCCATCATATTGTTCTGATGGTTTTCATGCTGATGCCGTTGGTGCTGTGGAGCCTGGTATTGCATCCAATGGCCATGTTGTGAAACATTTTGTTGGGAATCCACATTTGAATCAACCCCTTCAAAACCACTATCCTTGTTTTGAAAAGATTCACCAACCACTCCAGCCTTCAACAAGAAATCCTCCAGGGTCATTTCACCAAGTGTAGGTTGTCTTTCACTTTCCTGTGCTTTCCTATCCCTATTAGTAGTGCACTTCTTCAGTTGCATATCTCTCCAAACCTCATCAACAGTTTTCTTGCTAAGATCCCCGGATAAAGTTATGCTCCCTTGTCGATTCAGAGAGTATCCAGAAGCAAGCTGACCTTGCTGCATGTTAGTATCACCACCAAAATCCAATCCAGAGGCCTCACCAGCTTCAGCACTCCACACACTCTTAAGCAGCTCATCCAGATTCATGCTGCCAAGTGGTTTCCCCATATTTCCAAGCTGGTTCTGCACTTCATCAAGGGTCAGATTATACAAGGACCCTGACCTAGACAAAGGTGCAGAAGTCTGTGGTTCTTGAACTTCCCCACCTTTAGATACCATTTTCCTAAGCCACACCACAAACCTACCTACAACTCTATATCTTCCATTTCCAAAGCTAACCCCTTTACCCAGAATGCACCTCAATCTCAATTTGGTAGCCAGCAACAAAGTGACCTGAAAAACCCAAAGTAAAGTGTCCAAAGGCATAAACTTTGCATCAAACTTGAAACCAAAAACAAAAGGGAAGAAAACATACCCGGAAATCAATCCCAACACAACCTGTTTCTTTGAACTTTTAGAGGTTTTATAACAGGCATTCTCACAAACACAAAGCATGCAATGTGAAGTGGGGTGGTTGAAAAGGAGCCAGATCAGGTTTCAAAGGAAATCAATGCTACAGAACAGATGCTCCACAAACATAGGATGATAGTTAAGATTGAGAGAGAGAGAGAGAGAGAGAGAGAGAGAGAGAGAGAGAAAACGAAAAAAAAATAAAAATTCAGCAACTAATTATGCATGTCATTTCTATCATCATCACTGTGCATTAGAGAATATAAAAACAGACCATTGATGCTGCAAAAAAACCTCAGTACAAATAAAACCACTTGTGGGAGTGTTGAAGGGAGAATATTGCTTACACCACTAACCTAAAATGGAAGGTTAAGTTTTGCTTTCAAATAAGGAAAATAATAGAAGCATTGATTAATGACAATCAAAAAAGATATTTTGAAAACAGTTGAAAGAATAGACAGTTCTGACTTCTGAGCTTAAAACAAAAACTGGGAAAGAGAACACTAAACTTTGAGTATATCCATCAACTGGTTTTTTTTTTTTTTTGGTCAAATACGACCTGGTTTTTTTTTTTGGGTTATATTATACAGTTTTATTATTTGCTGCGAGACCCCAACTGAATCTCTAACCAAAAATGGGTCTTTTAATTTGAAAAATACCTTTGGAATTGGGAGTGGGGAAACCAATCAACACACCAAGCAAGGTAGAAATAATACTAAAAAAAAAATATGAAAAATAATGTTATGTAATAGATGAAAGAGATTCTAGCCGTTTCTTTTTTATTTTCCCTAATTTATATATTTTGATATTTAATATCCAATAAAATAAAATGAAATACAATAAAATGAAACGAAACGGAATTTGTTTTTGACATAAAACGAAACGAATTATTCTTTTCCCTGATAACCCGAATTATTATTTTTTATTATATTATATTATATGTTAAATAATTTAAATAATGAAATATACTATTATTTTATTTTATTTTACATTCTTTTATCAATTCAAACGTTACTTGTCTTTCTCTGCAATTGTGGGTTGGGGAAACTTAAGGAGGCGGCTAATAAAGAGATAGGGGTTTGATCCATTCTCTTCCACTAACAAGGAAAAATATTGACTCACTAACATTTGTCATTTTGAAAAAAAAAACATAGGGTCCGTTTGAATCTGTTCTGAATTTTTATTTTTAAAGTATGTTTTATAAAATAGTTTCAAAAACTAATTTTTAGAACAAAAAAAAAAGAAAACTTGTTTGATAAAAATAAATTTGAAATTATTTTAGAAATGAGAAAACAAAAAACAAAACCTGTTTGGTAAACTAGAATATGTTTTAAACACAAAAATGATAACATGTTTTATTATTGAAATTCAATCCAAAGTTTTTGCTTAAAAGACATTTTTATTTTTAAAAGGATTACTTTAAGCATTTAAATCTAAATCTAAATATATATAGCATAAAAAGAGAAATGATTTTTGTAACAAATTGACCCAAAAGTGGACACAGCGTATTTCTGTACGTGTACGGACCGTATGTCCGTACATGTACTGACAACATTTTTTTTTCAAATTTTTTTTTATTTTTTTTAGATTTTTTTAAACTGGTTAAATTTTTTTTGTCATTAACCAGATAATGAACTGCATTAACCAGATATTTGAACTTGATTAACCAGATAAAAAAAGTTTCAGGATTTGGCATTAACCAGATAATGAATAGCATTAACCAGATAAATGAACTTCGTTAACCAGATAAATAAAATGTTGGCATTTACCAGATAATATGAACCATTTATTTATCTGGTTAACGAAGTTCACTTATCTGGTTAATGGTTCATATTATTTGGTGAATACCAACCCTGAAGTTCATTATTTATCTGGTTAATGAAGTTCATTTATCTGGTTAATGTAGTTTATTATCTGGTTAATGACAAATATTTTTTTAAACAACTAAAAAAAACTAAAAAAAAAATTGAAAAAAATAAAAATAAAATACTGTGTCCGTACTGTACGGACCGTATGTCCGTACAGTACGTATTATGTGTCCAAAATTGTGTCCCTTTTTGTGTACAAATAACGGGACCAGCATAAAAATGACCAACTAAATAAAAAGACTTATAAGAAATACTAAATAAAATGGCCGAATTGCAAATAATACTTTGGCCCAAATAAAACTCATTTTTCAACACTATTTATTATCACCAATAATTCATGAGTTTAATTTAAATGTACAGACAATGTAAAACAGTTTTACATCACCATCCAATCATATCTCACCATATAGATGTTTGTTAAAATATTTTAGGAAATGTTATAACAAAGTGGCACCATGGTGAGATATAATTGGATGATGGTATAAAACATTTTTACACTGTCAGTGCATATCAATTAAACTCATAATTCATGTAGGTCTCATTTCTAAATGAGTAATAATATTTTGACAACCAATTTGCGACACCATATGCCAACACAGTATAACATTGTTTATGTGTTGGTGTATGGTTAATGACTTACAAATATTTAGTTAATTCAGTTCATTACGTGGTTAATGTGTTATCATTTTTTTGACAAAATTAATTTCTTTTTTCACGACCACTGAAAAGTACATGATTAATGATTTGCAAATGTTTGGTTAATTCAGTTCATTACGTCGCTAATGGGTTATTATTTTTTTGGACATAATTAATTTCAATTTTCACAGCCCACTAAAAAGTACATGGTTAATGACTTGCAAATACTTAGTTAATTCAGTTAATTACGTGGTCAATATTATTTTTTTAGACAGAATTAATTTCATTTTTTTCACAACCCATTAAAAAGTACATGGTTAATAACTTATAATTATTTGGTTAATTCAATTCATTACGTGGTTAATGAGTTATCATTTTTTTTATAGAATTAATTTCATTTTTCACAACTCAGGAAAAAATACATGGTTGATGACTTATAAATTCTTGGTTAATGCAGTTCATTACATGGTTAATAGTTTACTTTGATACTACATGGTCAATGAGTTACTTTGATACTATTTTTCAAACCACTAAAAAGTACATGGTTAATGACTTGCAAATAATTAGTTAATTCAGTTTATTACGTGGTTAATGAGTCACTTTGATACTATATTTTTCACAACCCACTAAAAAATACATGTGAAATATGATTAACCCATTAACCACGTAATGAACTGAATTAACCAAGTATTTACAAGTCAGTAACCACGTAGCAACATGTGAACAGTAACAGACGGTGTCACTGTATGTTGTCGCAAATTGGTTGTCAAAATACCATTATTCTTTCTAAATTATGTAACACTCATTCTTTATTTAGTGGATCCATACCTAGAATGATAGGTTTCACTTGAATTTCATTAGAGAATATAGGAGAGAGAGTATATGAGAGAGTAAGTTGCCCTACTTCAATTGAATTGAAGGGTTATTCAAGGTGGTATCTTAACTAGTATATAACTTATTTGACTAGTTTATTTATGAACAAGCCGAAACCTACTTTCGTAAATAAAGTTACTAATGTTTAAATAGTTTTTAAAAAAAATGCCTTCTGTAACTTTATTTACGGGAGACATGAAATGCTAACATCCATATTTTTATTTACAGATATGGCCAGAATTTCAAAACACTTTTTAATTCTTTGATTGTCGTGCAGGTATGACGAAAGGCTAGCATATTCAGCGTAGACAGAGAACATCTTTTCCATATCGCTGTCATCTTTAAGTTTGAGAGCATTATTTGCAACACATCCATGTCTCATAGATATAGGGTACCGATAATGAATATCAGTCACCCTTCTAGTATATCAAACTCCTACATTATCATGATTTTTTTTCTTTAATGCATCAAGTGATGCATTCGTTTATCCTAAATATTTTAGGGACATCACATTTGAATGTGATCTCTTTTATCAGTTATTGTAATTTGAACATTGTAATACACAATAACAAGTCTAGAACTCATGTTTATAACTAAGGTGAGTGAGTGATAATGTCTTAGAAGACTTCTATTTATACAAATATTGGTGCGATCTCAATCGTCCAAAGTGTCGATGTGATTTCATCCATTCATTTACTGACTTCTATTCAGTAACGAGTTTGCACTGACGCATCATGTGGTGTGTTAGCCAAAAAAAGTTTATCTTAACTCCGTAAATATATTTACGTTTATGGATGGTGAGATTTACGTGTGGGTTTATCGCATCCAGAAATACATTTTTGGATAGCGGCATTTTGGGAAAAATATAAAACTGACAACTGGTGTATTCTTCTAAAATTGGGGGTGTATTTAATAAAAGGATAAAACTTAGGTAAGATTCCTTAGATGTAGTTGGTGTTGTTCCTCTCACAAAACAGGATAAAAACTTGAAGAGGATACTTGGGTGGCTAATGGCTCAAAACTTGAAAGTGCTCCCTAACCATGATTTAAACAAAGTGAATGAGCATATTATTTCTTTTTTCAGGGGCTTGGGATGTCAACAAAGTCAGATTAACCATCCCCCCAGATGATGCTAAAGCTGTGATTCAAACTCCTATTAGATGCATCTCGGGTAATGACATATTTTGGTGGCCTCACACTATTTCTGGTAATTATAGTGTCAAATTGGGATACATAGCAGCTTGTAAAAAGGATGTAGATACAAATGCGGGACCCTTAACATCAAACACCACCCCTGAAGTGATTTGGCAGTGGATTTGGCAAAGCCACATACCCCAGAAAATCAAGATCTTTGTGTGGAAAGCATGCCACAATATTCTCCCTACCAAAAACAATCTCTTCAAGAAAAAGGTTAGCAAGGACATTTCTTGCCCTATATATAAAGAGGAAATGGAATCTATTGAGCATACCCTTCTCTTATGCCCTTGGACTCGACCCATTTGGTTTGGATCTCAACTTCAAATCACCCCCACCCCGAATTCTGTGACTACTATCCAGATGTGAATCTACAATAGTATGTCTAGACTAGGACAAGAACAGAAATTCCGGAAATTTGCCTTCAGCAATATCCGTGTGTCCTTTTGAAATATCTGGAAAGCTAGGAATGAATTTGTGTTTGAATGAAAGATTTTGAATCCTTTTGGTACTATTACCCAGATAAACAACGCGACAGCAAAGCTATCCCTGCTCCAATCTACTACCAGGACAACCTACCCATCTAGTTCGGTTAGACAGAATACTCTAGCGATCTGGGTTCCTCCCAGATCAAGGCTAATAAAAGTGAATGGAGATGCAAGTTATTCAAAAGAAAAACATGTTGGTACCTCAGAGATCATTGTTAGAGACCACAATGGAGATGTACTCGCTGGAGCTGCTAGGGTGTTCCCTGCTTGTTAGCCCTTCACGGCAGAAGCTTTAGCCATAAAAGATGCTCTAATCCTTGCTCATAATCTGGAATTAAAACATATTGTTGTTGAAGGTGATTGCTTGGAAGTCATTAACTGCTGCAAGAAAGATTGCAAGAGAGGGGAGATTTTATAGATACTGGAAGATATCAATGCATTTTCGAATTGCTTTGAGACTTGTAGCTTCTCCTGGACTAGAAGAAAGGGAAACGAAGTCGCCCATTTAATTGCTCAACTTGTTGTGGCCCGTTCTCTCCCAACAAACTGGGTCCACCACCCTCTTTTGGTCTTCAAACGTGCTCTGTGTCGTGATAAGGCTGCGATCCGAAGTGACTTAGCAGCTCCATCCTCTGGTTCCTTTGTGCCTCCTCCAGAGCTGGTAGATGTCGACCCTCATGGTATCATCTAGGACCTTTGGCTATCGCTGGCGGAACTTGAGTGTCCACATTGTGTAGATCTAGTTCTGTTTCTCCCACAGCGGTGGTATTGGTTTCGCTATTATTGTGATCTCTAGGGTTGTTCTCCTTTAGTCAAATTGATTGTACTTGTCATATTGGAACTGGTGTACTTGTGCTTTCTAGGCTTAGATCTAGTGTAGCCAACCCTTTTGTGTTTCTATATGCTCACCGCTGCGTGGAAAGCTGGCCTTTGTTGTTAGGCTTTGAGGCCCAAGTTCAGTTTGAGTGAATGAAATGCATAATTCCGTTGACAAAAAAAAAGGATAAAAACTGTTTTGATATTGGTAGTTATGAGAGGTTAGAGATAGTAGGAGTGGATAGAGAGAGAAAATTTTATCTATTTTGTGAGAGGAACAACACTAACTACATCTAAGAAACCTTACCTAAGTTTTGTCCTAAATAAAACCTATCTTGAATTTACAGCTCTAATTTCATAAAAGAAAAGTTTGTCTTAAAAATATAAGTTAAATATTTTTTGATGTAATAAATACATCATTTTTTATACAAACTTATTTCTTTTAATTTGTTAGCCAACTAGTATGTAACCCGTGCCATGCACGGGAACATTCTTATAAATAGGTTTCAAAAAATATTTGGTTTTAACAATGAAATATAATAAATACTATGGTAATAATTATTAAATCTTAGTGATGTACGGATGTATATATTCTATTAAAAATTGTTATAGAATAACTTATATTGAGTATGTTAATAGAAGCACAATGCATATAGTGTATTTTTATATTAAATAATAAATAAAAAATTTATTTATTAATTTATTATAGAATGTACTAAAAAAAAGAGCTGAAAGAAAAATAATTTATTATAACCAATAAAGATGAATAATAAGATTATTCATATAATTTCTATTTTAATAAGACATAAATGTTCACCATTACAACTATTAACTAATAGTTGAAATTTACGCTATTAATTTGGAAAGCCGAACTTTTTTAGGAATTTAAATTAAAAATTATATTAATGTGTGATTTCTATGAGAATATCCATTAACTGTAAATTGCACAATAATTCTTTTTCCATATAAGATGTTTAATTTTATGATATACTTTTATCTACAGTTAAAAACAATAAAAAAATTTATTATAAATTTTATATTAATTTGTGATTTCTATTAAAATGTTCATAATTAAAGAATGTGCTCATTTTTTATTTCCCTAAAAGATATGTAATTATTGATTTCGCGTTTTCTGTTTACAATTTTTTGTGGCAAAATATAAACAAAAAATTACATTTTCTTATAAAATGTTCATCCCCTTTTTTAAAATATGTCTATTGTACGACTATTGAAATGTCATGCACGGGGTTATTGATGTTAGTAGAACATGGATACTTGATGTGAAAAATAAATTATTATATCGAACACGGTTTATTAATTGTAGATATACACAATTAGAATATTGTGTTAAAGGTAATTTTCTCTATGTGTTTTATTGTAAAATATTCATCACCGTGTGTTATGGTTTATATACTATGCTATAAGAAAATTGATGAGGTTTTAGATAAAAAATGTTAATCTTGTAAAAAAAAATGTTAATGTGTTATTCTTTTTTTTTTTACATGTATCCATAGTAAATAAAATAATAGCGTTCATGCATGTAAAATGTTCAATATTCAGACATTATTGTGCCTTCCTAGGATATAAAGATAAAAAATTAATGTAATTAAAAATAGTGGTCATATTCAATAATTTATATTACACTAAATAGTGATAACCCCATATATATAGTATTATGTACAATGCTACGCACGGTGTATAATATTAAATTAACGCGTTATTTTTTAAAAAAGAAATCTGACAAAAATCTGGCAACAAAATAAATGGTGTAAGCCCTTTTTTGAATAAGTTTTTGCAAATGATTTATAAATAAAGAAATAAATTATACAATTTATAAACCACTCATTTATTTTATAAATTTTTATTGTATATAAATTATATTCTGTTATAAGAAATTGACTATAGCTTTCATATCAAATAACATGTGAATAATAAATACAAGAAGACAAATTTTTCGCTGCTGTCTTTCTACGAAAGAACAAATTCTACTTTTACACCTATCTGTTGTATTTAAATTTTATACTTAGAAGAGAGAAAAGAAAGAAATGAAAATTTTCATGCTAAATTATTTATTTTTTATCTTACATAAACGATATGCTAAATGATTTATATTTTAAGCTGTAAATATTCATGTATGAAAAAAAACCTTAATTATAATAACGAATTTATCAGTTGATTTATTTTGCACCTTTTATGTTAATCCACGAAAAGACATTTTATTCCAAAATGTCATCCCTTACAAAAGTTCCTTTACTTGAAACCAAAAACATCGATAATGTGGCCCCTGATATAACTGTCATATTTCTATGCCACTTTGATATGGTTAAGTAAAGCCAGTGCTATTAACTTTCAAATTTTCGTGCCACATTCAAATACTTCACTTACTGGTCTTCTTCCTACGAAAATCTTTAACATTAGTATCTCATAACTGCAAATAATTTCAAGTGTAAAAGGCTTGCCATTGATGTCGTACTCCGCAATTAACCGAGGTCAGCGTATCCAAATCAAGATAATTCGTTTTACAAATTTATCTCATAATCTCAAAGTCAAATTAATTTTTTAAATATTTTTTGTTTAAATCATATTTTAAAAATTTTAAAGTCTTATATATTAAGTAGATCAAATTCAAACTCATGGTGATTTTTTTATTCTTCTTCTAAATTATACCGTAATCCTTAAGATTACAAATATCAAACTTTCAAACTTTAAATCTTTACCTGATTTTAAAGGTAAATGAATCAAATTTAAATTAAAATCGAGGACCTTTTAACTTTTATGCATAATCTTAAAAGTATCAAATTTGAATCAAGGTAAAAGAAAAAACATTCCGATTTTTTTATCACATGATCCTTAAAGTTTTTTTTACGGAATGATCCTTAAAATAATAATTGGTTAGTATCAATCTTTTACCAAATTCTAAAAAGATCAAATTTGAATCATGATAAATAATGCGAAAAACTGTTCAATTTGACTGGTTTTTTTTTTTATCAGTATTCAATTTGACTGAATGTAATGTCTCAATCCTTTCCTGATTTTATTGCTTTCCACGTTTCTTTCCTAAAGATTCAATTAATCTTCAAATAGAAAAAACTTTGATCAAAATCCTGAAAAACATTAGTTTCAAACGAATAAATCAATTAAATTTGATAAGACTTGAAACACACAACAATAAAAGAAAAAAAATACATAAATAATAAGAAAACTACGATCACAAAAATAATAAGAAAACAAAATTGTTGCTTATTTTATTTTATGAGATAGATTTATTTTGTTTTGTTTATGCTGAAAGATGACTTTATTTTAAATTTGGAAATAATAAAATAGCTAACAATTAAATATTTTTATTATGAGAGAAGCATAAAATATAGGAAAATTATTATCTTTCCATGTATTCACTATGTAAATTAGTTATTAATGATAGTTTATTTTATTTTTACGAAATATATATAAACAAAACAAATAATATTCGATAAAGATGAAACCAAATACACATACATATATACACAAAAATTGCTTCATGGATTCACAACTTCAATGTTTGACCTCATAAACCACGCTATGGTCAAATATAGGAAAATTGTCACCTTTTCATATAGGCTTAAATTTACATTTCATAAATAAAATAAATTAAAACATATATCTGAGTATCTAACTAAATAAAATAAAATGATAAAAAATGAAGGAAAAAAAAGTTACTTCCAGTTCTGTAATCGAAATTGAAAAAAAGGAAGAAAAAAAAAGGATGAGCATTGATGCACTGGGACGACTATGACGCTCCATCCCGTTCCGTTTTACCTCCTTAAAATCCTCAATGATTAAATTTCAATCCATTTCATTATTTCCAACCATTTCAATTGATGTAATTCTGAAATTTGTTGCTATATTAAGGATGATAGTTAAATAAGTTGATTAGTTATTTTTGACATTTATTTCGTTTTTTATAAATTTGATTTATTATTTAACTGCTGACTCGTGTATGCCACAGCTGCATTTTTAATTGACATGGCGATTAATTTTTGTTTATGTGATGTCATTTATTAATTTTTTTTTTATATTATTCATGTTTGTATATAATAGAGACAAAGATGTACTAAGTGCACTTTGTAGGCATTTTAGGTAAACAAATCAGAAAAAAAAAAAGAAAGCTTATATCCGAAGCGGTGTTTAGTAACAGAGATGTAGGGATGGCAAAATGGGCCGCGCAGGCCCAACCCGACCCGTCTCGGCCCGTCGTGAGTCCGCGTAAAAACAGGCTAGCCCAACCCGGGCCGTCAAGGAATTATGGGTTGAGATGTTGAGCCCGACCCAATCTATGACTGGTTGGGCGGGCTTGGCCTGGCCCGTCAAAAAATAAAAATAACAAAAATAAATTAAAAAATAAATAAAAATCTAAAATTTAGACTAAAATCGGCCAAAATCAACCAATCTGTCAGGCCGGCCCTCAAGAGTCCGCCCAAAATGGACCACAATAGTGGGTTGGTTGGCTAGCCCGCCCGAAAATGTAAAAAAAAGAAAGAAAAAATTGTTCAAAAATAGGAAAAAAATATAAAATTATATACATATTGGCCCGATGGGTTAGCCCAACTCGGCCCGCTTGTAGCCCACAGGGTTGGCGAACTAGATGAGTTGGGCTAAATGAACTTGTGGGTTGATGAACCCTAACCCAACCCGACTTATTTTATGCACCCGATTAGCCAAATCCGTTTTGCCACCTCTATGTGCTAAGTGCACTCGTAGGCATTTTCGATAAACGAATCAGGCAAAAAAAAAAGAAAAAGAAAGCTTATATCCGAAGCGGTGTTTAGTAACAGAAAAAACTAGAGCCTTCTGATTCCTTGGTTACTCTCACAGTCTCTCACGCACTTCGGTTCTCTTGTTTGGCGCAAAAATGTCAGAAGATATCGTTTACGAGCACCATTTGTTTGGGGGAAAAATATCAAGCACGTTCCCCAACAGGTTCCAGGTAAAAAAGATCACTTTTTTTTTCATAGCATTGTCCAAAATTGTTAATGCTTTTGAAGTTCTTTGCATGAATCATTGGAAGACACTTAAATTTTTAGTTTTGCTGAAATTAAGGTTCTGGTTATTTCTTATAGGATGTCAGCAATATTCGACAAGTCCCTGATCATCAGGTTTGGCGTGTTTTCTCTTTGATTATTATATTGTATAGGAGGTGTTTGATCTTTTTGCTAACTTAATTTTTGGGGTCTTGATGCTTTATATAGGAGGTGTTTGCGGATCCCAGCCGTGATGAAAGCTTGATCTTTGAGCTTTTAGAGTTTAAACCAGATGTTGCTGATAATGGAAGTGCTGCATGGTTTCTTCAAGATCTTGCTAGGGAGCAGGATGCCGAAGGAAGTGTGGTATGTCATCATTTTATTTTGGTTTCATTATTTTATTTTGGAGATCCCACATTCACCAGTGATATGGACAAGTTAGTGGTTATAAATTGACCCCAAGATATAGTTTTTGGGTTGAGTTAGGCCCAAAACAAAATTCTAATATGGTATCAAAGTCTATCTTAAACCAGTTGTTGGACCACTTATCGGGTCATCCGAGTCACGCTCCAAATGTCTAGTTTTGGGTGTGAAGAGTGTGTGTTGGATATCCCGTGACATGTACATGTTAGTGGTTATAAGTGAGAGACAACTTATATCCCATGAGCTAGATTTTGGGGTTGAGTTATGCTCAAACTCAAAAAATCTAATAGTTTCTTCAAGTTACAATGAAGTGTGGCATTGTAATTGGTATATAGAAACTGAATTATGTTGTGTTCATCTTATGCGGCGACAATGAATGGTCACGGGTTGTGGATGATAGTAAGAGCTGGAGTGTGTCTTGAAACTTTGATCGTTTTGCCATACTGTTGGGCATAATTAAAAATTGTGCTTAGGGGGCTTGGTTGGTTTAGTACGATTAAAGTCTGCTATCATTATTATTCTATTTAATTTTTCAAAGCTTTCTTGTAAAAGTTTATTGGGTTGTGATAGTGGTCCCATTGCTTTATTTAAACCTTTGAATTGGGCTGCAATGTTGTCTATATAACACACTCTCTAACACTTTTCCCAACACATACTTTACTATTGGTTGAAATTCAAATAGATCCCACAAAATCATGTGGGTCTCACAAAAATTTGGAGGGACTCATGAATTTTAACCAGTAAAAGAGTGTGTGTTGGAAAGAGTGTTATAGAGTGTGTTGCTAGTATTTCTCTGTCTATCCATGCCTTTTTTTGGCATTATGACCTTTAACTTTGCAAATGTTTTCAATTTTTATCAAAAAATTTAGTCATCATCAATTATTGGTAGACTCCGTTTCCCGTTTCAGCATACTATATCATTGCATGTAAATTTTTGTCCTTTTTGTCATGAACCAACTATTCCAAATACCTAAGTTGTCAAGTGAAGATATATAAATGACTTATATTATATCTCTAACACGCCTCTGCATGAAAGAGTCTTATAGGCTTGAAGCATACACAATGCATAGACCCATCTACCTTGTTCAGATATTTAACATCCTGTCAGAAGAATTGGAACAATATGGATCCAGATCACTTGGTCATAAAGGCTCTAATTCTAATACCATGTGATGAACCAAGTATTCGTGCGTGAATGATTAAAGTATTGTTATATTGTCTCCCTAACACACAGAAACAGGGCTTTCTATAAGAGAGGATAACTCACCTTCAGCTCAATTCCTTTAGTTTCGTATTTGTTACGGAAGTTTATTGTGTCTCATATTCATGTCTTCCCTTTAAATTACTTCAGGTTGTTGAGCAGTCGGGAGTTCTTGAAGCACCTGGTTTGATGTACAATAATACACCTGCTGTTGTAACAACTGCAGTAGGTCAAATGGTAAAGTTTTTATACTTGTTTTGACTTTTATATTACTACATCATTCTGAGTCATCCAAATGAGTCATCTCTCTCGGGATTAATGTTCATACATTGTTCTTATGCTTCTCTGGCTTGCCAATTAGATATTGCAATCCTATCCACTTGCACGCTTCTTTGTTTACCATATTCAGCATTCAGATTGATTACATGCAAACAAAATATTATGAATGTGAAGTTCAGTTGACTTAATTATATGCTTGTCTTTTATTTTTTACTCTTATCTTGATATTATTTGATGACATATTTATCGCATGATTACTTTAGTAGCTGTACTGTGTTAGATATGGGCCATAATGGGCTCTATTATGTTGGTAGGCCTGTTAGTAAGAGTTCGTTAATTGTAATGGATTAGCCATCTATAAATAGAACTAGAGGGAGGGAAATACAGTCATTCAGTTGGTAAATCAGTATTGGACTAGTGAGAGATCAGGTTCTCTCGAATAACTTGATGTGTATCATTCATTCATTTCCATAGATAATTCTTTCTTTTCTCTAATATCAGTTGGTTCCTATCAACCGGTATCAGAGCAATTTCAAAAATCACGCAAGAAACCTGTTTTGATGAAACAGGAAAGGAAGGGCAGGCAAACGCTGCCATGAGTATCAAAGAAGGAGGATTAGAGGAAAAACCAGAGCCTCCACCGACAAACATGACGTTGACTAGTGAAGATGGGTCAGCAGCTGAAAGAATAAATGGAGTTTCTTACATATTTGCTGGGCGTCCACCGCCTGAACCGCCGGATTGTGGTCCTCGCACTGGGGCTGCTGCTGTGTCGGTGGAATTGCAGAACCTTTGGGCAGTGAAAACAACAAGATTGGAGGGGTGGGTCTTGGGCCGGCTGGACAAACCGCCGCCACCATCTGGACCGCCAGACTCGAAGGAAATTGGAGCACCAGTAGCAAGGAAGCTGGGATCGTCAAGAAGGTTAATCAAGAGTTCTCCACTTCAAATGCAGAGTTGTGTTGGGGATGCGATGGGTGATGCTACTGCGGTGAAAGAGCTGACTCCGGTGACGACAAAGCTAGTGGAGATGAAGTCTGTCCAGCGACAACAGATTCGTCGGAGGACGAAGATTCCACGGCAGGAATTGCTAGATACAGGGAGAGCAGCCATGGGAAGAGTAACCGAAGACTGCGTACGAAGGAAGGGAAGAAAAGATGGGCAGAAATGGACTTACAGCATTTGGGTCAATCTGGTGACCTAATGGGCCAAGCCCAATCTAAGAAGGAAAAGGAATGGGCCTCCTGCAAAAGAGAAGCGCCTGACTTTTGGGTTAATCGAGACAAGCCTCGAGCTGCTAGAGTGGAAATTTTTGTTAGTGGGGAAGGGCCCAAGTCCAACGATGTGGTATTGCTTGATTCCCTCTTTCATGCGAGCTGTTCTCAGTTGATGTTCAGCATTTCAAATAGGATTGGGTGTTTATCTTGCCAACAATGGGACCCAGGTGGAAGGTGTATGGCTGGCGGAAGCTATTGGATTTGCAAGAGTTTGGAGGTTGCAGTTTCAAGGTGTAGGAAGTATAGCTGAATAATATTATATTCACTTAAATCAGTATACACACACTAATCGATGTTATATAGACTACGCTAGACTTAAACCTAATGGGCCTGAGCAATGGGCCAGATAAATAAACTAGGTTACAATACAAAAGGTAAATATTTACTATTTACTCTAATTATTTACAATACTCCCCCTCAAGCTGGTGAGTGGATATCAATCATTCCTAGCTTGCAAGTAAGTTGATGGAATCGTTCTGTAGATAGCCCTTTGGTAAGCACATCTGCCAGTTGGTGTCCATCAGGAATGTAGGACGTTGTTATCAGTCTACAATCTAACTTATCCTTTATAAAGTGTTTGTTTATCTCAATGTATTTAGTCCTGTCATGTTGTACAGGATTATGAGCAATGCTGATTGCTGATTTATTGTCACAAAACAACTTCATTGAGTCTTCGTAATTCACCTTCAAATCATCAAGTATAATCTTCATCCACAACAGCTCACAAATTCCATGTGTCATTGCTCTGAATTCTGCCTCAGCACTTGATCTGGCCATTACATTTTGCTTTTTACTCCTCCATGTAACAAGATTAGCACAAAAGAATGTGCAGTAGCCAGAAGTGGACCTTTTATCACTTACTATAATCTGCATCAGTATAGGCTTTCAACGTCAGTCTTCCGCCTCTTTTGAACAAGAGACCCCTTCTTGGAGTAGCTTTAAGGTATTGTAAAATTCGCTCTACCGCCTGTAAGTGCCTCATCCTCGGATCATGCATAAACTGACTGACTACACTTACTGCATAAGCTAAGTCAGGTCTAGTGTATGCCAAATAAATTAGCTTCCCCACTGATCTCTGATATTGAGACTTGTCAACTCTAGCACTCTCCTTTTTAGTGCTCATTTTATGATTTTGCTCTATGGGAACACCTGCAGGTTTACACCCAAGCTTGCCATTTTCCTTCAGAAGGTCAAGAACATATTTTCTCTGAGAGATAAAGATTCCTTATTTTGAGTATGCTACCTCAATCCGAAGGAAATACTTGAGAGTTCCCAGATCCTTCATCTTGAATTCTGCAGACAATTTCTTCTTGAGGAGTTGTCTCTCAACCAAGTCATTCCCTGTAATAATAATATCATCAACATAAACAAGAAGTACTGTTAGTTTTCCTCCCTGTGAATGTTTGAAAAAGAGGGTATGATCTCCTTGACTTTGTTTGTAATCAAGACCCAACATAGCCTTTGTAAATCTTCCAAACCATGCTCGGGGAAACTGCTTTAGCCCATACAAGGCCTTTTTCAATCTAAACGCCTTATTTATCCCATTGGTTGGATCAAATCCCGATGGGATCTCCATATACACTTCCTCCTCTAAATTTCCATGCAAGAATGCATTTTTAACATCAAACTGATTAAGTTCCCACCCAGAATGAGCAGCAAGAGAGAGTATGATACGGACAATGTTCATCTTTGCTACCGGTACAAATGTCTCCTCATAATCAATGCCATAAGTCTGGGTGTACCCCTTTGCTACTAGTCTGGCCTCCTTATATCGATCCAGAGTCCCATCTGATTTGTACTTGACAGTATAAATCCACCTGCAACCAACTGGCTTCTTGCCTCTTGGCATGTCAACTATCTCCCAAGTTCTATTCTTTTCAAGAGCTTTTATTTCCTCATTCATGGTTTTGATCCAATTTTCATCTTTAAGTGCCTCCTTAACAGATGCAGGGATTCTTACAGAGTCAACTGCTGTCATAAAGACCTTATGCTGCGTGGAAACACGATTAGATGAAACAAATTGAGAAATATGGTATTTGGCACAAGACCTTTTCTCTTTTTTCAAGGCAATAGGTAGGTTATCTGGATCAAGATCAAGTGTATCTGGAATAGAAGAATTAGAAGCAAAAGGGTTAATTTCAGTACTCACCTCCGGTTCAGACGGTTGGGGTTGTTTCTGGACCAGGTCGGGTTTTCCTTTTCTCTGATATGTCAAAGTTGGCTCACTAGCCTTTGTCTTTGCTGGTGCTGAAGGTGCTGCTGTTTCTTGCAAAATAGAAGATAAAGGAGGAACAATAACAGGTGACTCAAAAACAACTAGAGACTCAGGAGGTAGTAACTCAGGAACAGGAGACTTAGAAACAACAGGAGACTCCGGAGGATCAGGAGACTCAGGAGGATCGACTGACAAAGGTGGCGACTCAGGAAGCCAAGGACCAAGGAGAAGAAACTCGGAATCAGATTCCAAATCACTACTATTCTCCCCCTGAAGCTGAGGACGAGTGAAGAAAGGGACCTGTTCATGGAAAGTTACATCCATAGAGACATAATGTGCATGACTTGAAGGATGATAACACTTGTACCCTCATTTATTAAGGGCGTAACCCAAGAAGATGCATCGGACAGCACGGGAATCCAACTTATTGCGGTGCTGCTTGTGGACATGAACAAATGCAACACAGCCGAATATGCGAGACTCTAGACTCTGCATGATAGGGGCAGATGGGTAGAAAGACAACATAGATTGAACATGACTGAAATTACCTAGAATTCGGGATGGAATCCGATTGATGAGTTAGGCAGCTGTCAAAACTGCTTCTCCCCAATACGAGTTTGGAACTGATGTTTGGAAGAGAAGGGCGCGAGCAACCTCAAGTAAGTGACGGTTTTTTCTTTCTGCAACTCCATTTTGTTGTGGAGTCTCAACACACGTTAGTTCATGAAGAATACTATTTTGACTAATAAATGAAGAAAGACATTGATTAACATATTCTTGACCATTATCAGACCGTAGTCTTTTAATGCATTTTCCAAATTGAGTTTTTATCATATGATAAAATTGATTGAACAACTGAGATACTTCAGTTTTGTCTTTCATCAAGAATAACCAACTAATGCGAGTACAATCATCAATAAAAGTAACAAACCATCGCGCACCCGAAATATTAGAAACAGGGGCAGGCCCCTAAACATCAGAATGAATAAGATCAAAAGGTTCAAAACTTCTATTACAACTAGAAGGAAAAGACACATGTTTGTGTTTGGAAAATTGACAAACATCACACTTAAAGGACTCAACAGACTTTTGCAAAAACAAAGCAGGAAACATAGTTTTAAGTAAGGAAAATGGAGGATGTCCTAAACGCTTATGCTGGAGCCAAACTTGAGAGGAAGTATGGTGAGACTGAACTGAGGAAGACAGCACCTTCAGACCATTTTCTTCAGCAGATAGAAAGTATAACCCTCCCTGTTCCTTAGCAACTCCAATCGTCCTCCCCGTGGCAAGATCCTGAAAAAGACAATGAGTAGAAGAAAAAGTTACTGTGCAGTTCAAATCCTGGGTAAGTTTGCGAATAGAAATTAAGTTATTCGTGAGTCCAGGAGCATGAAGCACACTTCTCAAATAGAAAGGGGTGTGGAGATTAATATCTCCAAAACCTACAATAGGAGTGTGAGAACCATCTGCAACAGTAATATAGGGAATACTGGAATGAGGGCTATAGGTGGAAAACAATTTAGAGCTGAAGGTCATATGGTCAGTAGCACCAGAGTCTAGAATCCATGCATCTTTAGGAATAGTACCAGAGGCAGTAAACGATCGAGAACATAGAATCTTACCAGTCATTGTCAGGGAACTAGAACTAGAAGGCTTACGCAAGGAGTCGAGGAGGTTCTGCAAGCGGTCCAAGTCTTTAGCGCCCAAGGGGTAAGGCGCAGTTGGACCGGATGGAGAAGTTGCAGGTGTGGGAGTAGATGCTACCACATGTGCTTGAGTACCTTTGAAACCTCCGATACGAGTAAGGACATTGTCTTTCCCATGGAGTCTAAAACATCTGTCCTTTGTGTGCCCTGGCTTCTTGCAGTATTCGCACTAGCGATCCTCCCTGCCAGGCTTAGAGGATCCTTGTCTGCCTGTCTTACTGGTAGCTAATGCAGATCCTTCAGAAGGTTTGGTACCTAGCATGACACCCCGACGACTCTTTTCACCCCGCACAATGTAAAACACTTCATCAAGAGAAGGAAGACAGTCCTTGCCCAAAATCTGCAGTCGAATAGGGTTATACTCACTGTTCAACCCAGCCAAGAACTCAAAAATCCGATCAATTTCATTACAAGTATTCATAGCAAGCATGTCATTGGGGGTCTCCATCTTGAGAGTCTGATATTTGATCTAACTCAATCCAGAACCCTTTCATAATGGCAAAGTAATCAGAAACAGACATACTTCCCTGTTTAATATTGAAGATCCTGCTCTTCAAATCAAAGCGGGCAGAGAGATCCTTTTTCTTGGAGTAGTTCTGACTGAGACTATCCCAAATCGCCCTAGCAGTAGCAAGAAACATATAATTCCCGCTGATCTCTGGAATCATACTGTTCCACATCCATGACATAATGAGAGAGTCTTCATTGTCCCAAGTAGGGAATCCAGGATCAGTGGCAGGAAGAGGAGTCCCTTCAATATGGTTCAATTTGCCACGACCCTTCAAATTCGTGCGCATGAATTGAACCCAATTGAAGTAATTCTTCCCATTGAGACGATAACTGGGGTGCAGCGATGGCAGAGCATTAGGATTCAACAAATTTGACGACTCCACAAGAGGAGGAGGCGGTGGAGGATTTTGTGGAGGATTCTGAACAACTCCATCGTCTTCCATAACAATAGATCAGATGTAATAATCTGGGAAAAAAAAAAAAACGAACGAACGTACGTCAAATAACCCACGAAAATAAAAGTTGTCGGATCGGAGAGTGGACCCCCAAAATGGAAAGAGGAGGTGCCGATCTACAATATGGAAAAGTACGGTCGAAAACGGAGCAAGGGAGGGCGGCGCGCCAGTAGGTGGCTGAGGAGGTGGAGGCGCGTCCGGCTGAGGGTGGCGGTGGGGTTTTTTTGGTTTGGCTCGGTTTTTCAAGGCGAGGCGATGGTGTGGGTGGTGAGGTCAGATGGTCAAAAAATAGGGGTGTTTGGCTCGAAACAGTGAAGGACAGTGGGTTATGGGCTCCAACGGTGTTTGGTTGGAACAAACAGTAGCGTTTGGAGCTGCAATGAAGGCAGCAAGGAAAAAAAACGACCACCATGATGAAGGTGGCGGCTAGGGTTTATGCGGAAGCGAAGCCCTCAAGAACGAGAGCTTTGATACCATGTAGAAAGTATATCTGAATAATATTGTATTCACTTAAATCAGTATACACACACTAATCGATGTTATATAGACTACGCTAGACTTAAACCTAATGGGTCTGAGCAATGGGCCAGATAAATAAACTAGGTTACAATACAAAAGGTAAATATTTACTATTTATTCTATTTATTTACAATACAAGACTTACATAATCCTTCACCCTTGAGGACAAGGTGAATGTTTTGGGGGGGGGGGGGTTGGAGTATTGTTAGATATAGGCCATAATGGGCTCTATGATGTTAGTAGGCTTGTTAGTTGGAGTTAGTTAATTGTAATGGATTAGCCATCTATAAATAGAACTAGAGGGAGGGAAATACAGTCATTCAGTTGGTGATTCAGTATTGGACTAGGGACAGATCAGGTTCTCTCGAATAACCTGAAGTGTATCATTCATTCATTTCAATAGATAATTCTTTCTTTTCTCTAATATCAGTTGGTTCCTATCATACTGTAGCCTCTATCTTTTCCCAGTTTAGAGTATTGTATCTGTCATTTTAAGAGGTTTCTATCACCCTCTTGAATGAGGCTTGAACTGTCTCCCTATGGTTTTGAAGATGCATATTGTAATTGGCTCATAGATTAGATCTGTGTAAACTAAATAAAGGTAGTAAGACCTAGTAATCTGCTGGGTTAAATAATGAAAATTTGCCCAACTGACCCATCGTTTGATTATTATATTTCAGTAAATGTTTTAACGATTGCATTTATGCCTTCTACTGTTTGTAGTGCCATGATTCTCTAATCCTTATTTTAGGCTTCCCATTCTCTAATCCTTATACTCATTAACAATTATTGCTAGGCAATTTCTAAGGGACGGCAAGGAAGAGAAGCGCAAAATATTGTGAAAGTATGTTCTATTTTGCCTTGGCATGTTTTTACTTTTGGGCACAAAATATTACAAGTATCATTCCAAAATTGTTTCATTTCTTCAGGTTTATTTGGCAAATTTGCGTGTTAAAGGAGTTGATACTGATGTACTAGTTACTGCATATGAGCCCATTCTTATAAAGTAAGTTTTTGGAATATCTTTTTCATGAAAATAAGCTCTTCGGAAAATTGTCTTGCAATTGGGCTGTTTCAACTGTTGACTGATTGGGTGAGTTTAGTTGAATTTTAGATGGGTTTTCTGGTTTGATTAACTCTTTTTTGCTAATTTAGAAAATTTTCCTTCCATGTGTACATGTTAAAATATATCATTTAAAGATTTTTTTCCCCTATCATTTAAAGAGTTTAATTAAGTGTTTGTTCAATTAACAATTTTAGAGAGCTTAATTAAGCGTTTATTCATAAGTTATTTTAGGAAGCTTATTGGAATAAGCTGAAAACAGTTTATAACATGTTATAGCTTACTCTTACAAGTGTATCCAAATCCAAATACTAATAAAAGTGCTTATGTCGTAAGTTCTAACTAAGCATTGTCTGCATTGTCTAAATTCCTTTATTGCACTGACTTTGTGGAAGCTATGAGTTTGCAAGACATTTAATTCTATTTTATGTTTGCAGCCCTTTGAGCGAAAGTGCGGACACAGTTGGTGCCGGCATAGCTGTTCCTGCTACACAAGCTGGATGTATGCCCATGAATGAGGCCTTCAAACTTGCTGTTACAAGCTTCAAGGTTTATGACTGGAGTCTTTTTGATGCCAGACCGTAGCTACGTGTGCTAGAAGCAAGTGGATGCTTAGCTATGTGGAGTCAGGACTTTTAACTTTGTTATTTTAGTGAAATTTTGAACATAGGTGCCATTCTCATTTTGATCACTGTATATTCCCCATGGGTTTTCTCTTTGGGGCCATAACCTTTTTTTTTGTCAGCTAGTAACTTGAGAGAATATGTTTAATTAGGGTTAAATATGTATTTAGCACCAATGAAATTTATATTTTTTTGTTTTTAGTTTCTGTACCCACTTTTTAGTTTATACGAATTACAAAGCTACGCACTTTTAGTCTTTCGCAGTTTTGTAATTTGTAGGGATTAAAAAGTGGGTACAAGGACTAAAAAAAATTTGGGATAATTATATGGACTAAAAATATATTTAACCCCTTTTATTATATGTTGCTTCTTGGACAAAAGGACCAAAGCCACCGGCTTGTACATGGTAGGGTGTATGCATTATTTTGTTTTGATAGAATTGATTCGGAAGAATTAATGTTAAAAAAATTGATTTTTTAAAAAAAATTGAGTTTTAAAAAAATTAATTTGTGTTTGGTAATAATATTTTAAAAGTAAGTTTAAAGAATTGATTTCATTTAGATGCTAGTTGTAGAATCATTAAATTGATTTTAAAAAAATTGAGTTTAAAAAAATTGATTTGTGTTTGACAATAATGTTTTAAAAGTGGGTTTAAAGAATTGATTTCATTAGGATGCTAGTTGTAGAATCACTTTTGATGTGTAAATGTAAAGATTTTTGTGGTTCCCATATTCATAATTGATTTTATCCATCGCAAAAGCTAGAAATTGTTATTTCTATCAGAATTAATTCTACCCACTCAGAATCAATTTTATCCACTGTGATTTTGTAACCCAAACACATGGAACAATAATTTTCAATTATTTTCGCCTTATTTTTTCTACCAGAATTGATTCCAACCAAACAGACACTTTCATGTTTTTGGTTTCTGAAAATATATAGTTTTTAATTAGTTCTGGATGGTAATGGGTAGGGTAGTATTATGGGTATGATCTGGATAGGTAGTATACTAGTATAATATTTAGTTATCAAGTTTTAATGCAATAATTTATACCATAATTTTTTAGTTTAATATATTTGTTAGTTGTCTTGTGAAGTTTACCTATATATTTATCACATAAGATTGTCTTTCTATGTACTTTATTCTCTTTAATTAACAAAATGTCTTGCTAACAACTGTTCTTAGGGCACTAGTGAAGGAATAAAAAAAATAGAAGTTTTGTATTGGAAATAATAATATTTAAACTTTCAAGTAATTGAATGCATCACTTCTCATATAAAATTTCTATATTTGATTTCTTAACTAGTGCTCTTAGGGCACTCGTTAGCATTTGTCATTGATAAATTAGTTAAAGTAACTTTCTCGAGAAAGTGGGAAGCCGCTTCTATGCGCTTCTATGTCCAAGACCAAAAGTATCAGCAGCTAGTTAGAGATATTAGATATTATTATTGTAGGGATACCGAGAGGTCATATATGTCTCCACATTGGTATGATATTGTCCACTTTGGGCTTTAAGCCCTTATCCTATTTTTATACTTGTACCGCCGACTAACAGGACACGCCGCCTGCTCACCACACCGTGGGGACACGCTGCCTGCCGACACCATCGACTCTGATACCACTTGTAGGGATACCGAGGTCTTACATGTCTCCACGTTGGTATGATATTGTTCACTTTGGGCTTTAAGCCCTCATGGTTTTGCTTTTGGACATTCCCCAAAAGGCCTCATACCAATGAGACATTTTCTTGCTCATAAACTCATGTTATTCTTGTTGTTTATCTTACGTGGGACTTTGTTTACTCTTCAACAATTATTATTATTATTATCGTACAAACTTTCTGCATAAATCATATAATAGAGTAGATTTTCAGTTGCACTTTATAATTGTGTCTACTATGTATATATTTTTTTTTTGGGTGAAGTACATAATGAAGAAGAAAAAACAAAAAAACAAAAGGAACTAGCAGCCAAGAAGAGTTGTGTTACGTCGACATCTGAAAGTCGACAACTAATGTCGACACCGTATACACAACACACACAGAACACTGCTGCACGATTTGATCGGGCTAGAGAAAAAAATATTTAAAAAACCAAAACCGTATATTACTACGGTGTCCGACAACATTTTTGTTGTCGGATTATCATTTCAGAAAAGATAGTTTGACAACTTATGAGTTGTTGGACACCGTATAACAATACATTTTTGCATTTTTTATTACTTTTTTTTTTCTCTCTTCCAATCAAATTGGAAGAAGAAATGATAAATGAACAACTATTTTTTGACAACCTACGCGGACACCGTATTCCGTAACAGTAAACAAAATGACATATTATTTATTTTTTTCCTCTTATTTTCCTTCTTTCTGTCATCCTGCTCGCTCTTTCTTCTTTTTCTCTTATTTTCTTTCTCTAAACCACAACTTTCTCTCTTTCACTCACTACTCTTTCACTTTGCACGTGCGACACAGGAGCCACCTGCAACCATCACCGGCAACCATTCTCCTTGCCGCCGGTACAGAGGGAACTGGAACCCATCTTTGCTTCTTTCAACTTTCCCGCTTTCACTCTTCACACTTTGACTCTGCATTCCGAAGCGCAACACAGGGAGCTACCGGCAACCATTCTCCTTGTTACCGCTACAGAGGGAACCTGCACCCTTCGTCGCCGTCGAGTCTTGCTCGCGTGTCCTCGCTCCTCGCCGCATCTACCTTCGCGTGTCCTTGCTCGTTGCCGCATCTACCGCCAAGTATCAAGGTGACCCATCCTCCCTATTGTCCTTGCTCCTTGTCTTTTTTTTTGTATAAGCTTATTGGTCTCTTTCTGATTGTAATTATTTTCCATTTTTGGTGTGTTTAGGGTTTATTTGTCATTTTTGCTGGTTATGGTTGCTTCTGTTTTTGGATTTTTGGGTCTGTTTTGGAGTTTATTTGCCATGTATTTCATTTGTATTTTGGAATCGATGACTCCCTTAGAGAGGATAACACATGTCTATTGTAACGCACGAGATTTGGCCTTTGATTGCGCCCGCTACATCACTCATAGAACTCCTCCGCCCCCCTTGGATTTAATCCAATTAGCGGAGTTTTTGCCTCCCCAAGGATTCGAGCCCTGTACCCTGGAGCTTAAGTACAAGGTTTTTGAACCCCTGATACCAACCATTAGTTGAGTTGGTAGTAGCAAGGTGTTTCCCATGTACTTAAGTCCTCTAGGTCATGGGTTCAAGCCGCGCAGAAGGCAAAAACTCTCTTTGGGGGGAGAGAAGTCCTATGAGTAGCAGTACGGGTAGCCACGTGGCACAAGGCCACTGGTCAATAGTCCCGGCTGTTACAATAAAATGCGCCTTTTATTGTAACAGCCGGGATTTGGCCTTTGCTTAGCTCTTTGCCATCCCGCACCATTACTCGTAGGACTTCTCCCCCCCTCTAAGGGAGTTTTTGCCTTTCGCGCGGCTCGAACCCGGGACCAAAGGGCTTAAGTACCACTGGAGCACCTTGCTATTACCAACCGAGCTAGTAGCTCAGTTGGTAATAACAAGGTGCTCCCATGTTAAGCTGGAATAAGGTAGAGCTTTCAGTTACCATCCAAGTGTTGAATCTTCATAAACCTGTGTTTTGTGGCCTTAAGCATCTGGAACTGATTGCATTTTGGAGCTGAAAACGTTTTTTCAATTTTCTGTGGTAGCAATTCTCAAGTAACATTATTATGTGGAGTTTGGTTTGTGAAGCATGTTTCTACAACATTTGTGGCTTTAGGGCTACCATAAAATTTTGTGCATCATGTTTTTCTGATTATTATTATTTTTTGTTTGTAAAGTAGCTTGACATATTTGTAGCAGTAATGAATTATGTTACATCACATTGCGTCTGTTAATATTACTTTGTGATGAACTTAACGTTGCTATGATTTCAAGGAATGTCACTCCCATGTATATTCTAGAAGGAAAAAGTAGGGTATTTGGTTTAATTTTCCTGAATTGTGCCAGTTCACTGACATTATAATCTTCCTAATTGATTTATGTGTAGGTGATGCAGTGGTCAATGTTTTCACATAGCCATGAAAATAAGTTTGCCTTCATGGAGATGATGTCTATTGAGGAAGCTAGCAATGCAATGGCTTTGGATGAAATTATTTTTAAGGTTCTTTTGTTTTTTTTCCTAACTATAACTGAAACTTAGGATCTATTTTTGTGAGTACATACATTGGTGTTAATCAAAATTTCATTTTTAATTCAAGGGGGCACCTGTCATGGTCAAGAGAGCTGCTTATTACAATCCTTCTCTACCTACTGGTGGACTTCCTTATTACTTCATGGAAATTCGGAACACATATCAGAGAGCTTTTAGAGACTTTAGGTCCACTTCGGGGTTTTTATCTAGTGAAAAATGAAGCAATATGGAATTTCATAAATGAGGATGGAAGAAAATTGCAGCATAAGTCCTCTTTGGGGTTATGTATATTTAATGTTCATAGAAATATAAATATAATCCTTTTTAAATTTGAAGTACCAGAAATGTTAGTCTTTTGGAATAGAGGGAAGTAAGTGTGCTTAAAGGAAGGAACCAGGTGAAAGAGCATGGGCAACACAACCAGAGGCAACTTCTCAAGTCATCCAAGGTTCACAGGAGACATGTAGAAGATCGAGACTACCCAATCAGCTCCTCAATCTTTCCAAGATTCACGAGGAGCCTCAGTCCATACTCAATCTATTGAAGAAGGTGTGAATCAAGTAGGAAAATGAGAAAAATGGCGTGTATGAGTCCCAGTGCAAGAAGTGACAGAAGAATATTATGCTTGTATTTTGGTTTTGTCTGTCGAATTTTATTTTGTAATGATGCATCATGCGGATTTTCCTTTCTTTTCCATTTATTTATGGTTTTACTTCTTCCCTATCATTTTGGCCCATGTTTGGAGAATGCGAGTGTGATTCATATTGACATCATTACGTTGAACATTTTCATTCTTTTGGTTGTGCTCATAATCTTATTAGCAGTTATCTATCCCATTCCATTTAGGCATTTACTGATATAGAGCCACCATTGTCTAATTTTGCAGTAAAGGACCACCAGAAAGTCGTCTCTATGCCATCTATTGTCAAAGTATCAAAGTGTTATGTGCCACAAGTACCAATTCCAAGAGTACCTGTAACTAAAGATTTTGAGGACTGCAGTTTGACACTTGATTCTTCAGGATCTGCAGGACCAGAGAAGAATGGTGATACTAATGAGAATGAAGTAAATATTAGAGCCAATGTGAATCCACGAATATCTCTAACTGAAGATTTTGGGGACTGCAGAACTTATGTTTAGTTTTTTATATTTAGGATTTATGAACATTTCTAAAATGTTAAACATATGTTAGATGTATTTATAATTTTTTTTAAAGGATTCTTGTACTAGGTGTCGATGTGCTTGTGCCTTAGGCTGACCTCGTCGATGTGCCTGTGCCTGAGGCTGCCCCTCTTGTGCCTGTGACTGAGGCCGTCCCGACAGAGCAGGTGACCGAGGTTGCCTCTCATCAGCAGGAGGCCAACGATGTTGTTCCTGATTCGTTCCCAGGAGGCCCAGAGGACACATCAGTCCTTCTCTCGTATGCCGATCACGTTTCCACAACATTGTGGACTGGCGCGGTAAGTAACAGTTGAAGTTATTATTTTGTTGATTTCATTTGACATTTGAATGCAATTGACACTTTTCGGGATTGATTCTAGGATTATCGCAACAAGTTGAAGATCGTAAACCACGGTAAAACCGTGGTAAAAGTAGTTGTTGTGCGGGAGATTAAGCAACTTGTGGAGGATTCTAAGCTAGAGGACCTTTATGGCATTAGCTACAACACTGTAGACAAAGGGCTGCTCAGTGCATTTACAGAGAGATGGCAGCCGGACACCTGTAGCTTCCACTTGCCAGTTGGGGAGATGATGATCACATTGGATGATGTCTCCCAACCGCATATTCGATGAGGGCGTTTTCACCATGCCAGACTTGGACAAGGCGGAAGCGGCTCAGTGGTTGCACACCTTGTTGGGCGTGCCCATGCCTGAGGCACGACAACAGACAGATAAAGGACCGCTGTGCAGCCTCATGTGGCTTCAAAATGATGTGTACCCGAGGTGCTGCAGGGATCAGCAGTGGGACAGGGCGGCGAGGGCTTTCCTGCTACACCTAGTTGGCAGCACCATTTTTGCCAACAAGAGCCAGTCCCGGACGCGGCTGGCCTACCTGGACATGTTCAGGGTTCTCAGTTCGGTCGGCAACTATGCATGGGGTGCCATGGCCCTTGTATTTATGTATGACCAGCTCCGGGAGGCTAGCAGGGCGGCGACGAGGTAGCTGGCAGGTTATGTGACGCTGTTACAGGTACGAATTTTTAAGTTTTACAGATTTTTAAAATATAAAATTTAATATTTAGTTCAATCTTACATGAGTTAATATTTTCCATACAGGCATGGATATACGAGCACTTCCAGGGTGTCGTATTCAGATCTCGGGAGTTAGATCCTATTTACGTCGAGCAGGCTTCCCGAGCTAGCCGGTGGAAATTGACTAGGGGTGCTGGAAAGGTGGAGCCATGCCGTCACGCGTTGGACAAGCTCACAGATGCCGACGTTACATGGGAGCCTTACGCGGAGCATAGAGTTGTGAGAGGCTGGGAGCTGATTACATTGTATCGGGGATTCATTCGGTTTGGTCCTACGATGCTCCCATACCTACCAGACCGGGTCTTGCGGCAGTTTGGACACGTACAACGCATCTCGGGGGATCTGCGTGATATCTGATGGCAGCCTGTCAACCCAGAGGTATTGGACCGTATGTGGTTTGCATTTGATCAGCACCTGGTCCAGCTTGGTCATCGAGTGGTGCCTCACCTGTCGGCAGTGGAGGCTGGGTATATGGCGTGGTTCCGCAGGATCTCCCACCATACATCTACCCAGCAAATGTACCAGCTGGTCCAGCACGAGATCCGCACCAGATGCTACTGATGTAAGTTTGTATGAAGTGCCTGTTCGTTTCCTTTGCTAGAATTATAATTTTATTCAGTAAATATATTTGTTTTTATTGTATGCAGGATGCGAGATAGGAGAGGGTCCGTTGGATCGCGGACGCGATGATGCAGGAGTGTTTGGTGGTGCAGCTCGGTTGGTACTTGATGCAAGAGCTGGCTAGATTATCCCTTTCCCGTCTCCCCACTATGCGCACATATCAGCGAAAGAGAAGCAGGGGGTCGACCTCAACATCGACGCAGACGTAGTAGTCTATTTTTAGGCTTAGTTTTGTATTTAAGACAACTTATTTGTTTATGTCGTTTTGTACTTAAGACAACTTATGTCGTTTTGACAGTTTGACGTATATTACTTATGTCGTTTTTTATATCTCGTTTTTAATGATGTCTGTTTGTGACTGAAATATGGAGTCCATAGTAATCACACACACGCGTCATATTACCTATATCTGTGTTTGTGACTGAAATAGGCTTTTTCATATTTCACACACACGCGTCAACTAAGTGACGCAAACGGACATCAGCTTGTTGCCGCGCCACGGCATCAATATGTTGATGCATGTAGTGGTGCTTGCTGTTGGAAAATACGCGGGCGTCACTTTGTTGACGTTCAAATTTGTCAACAAAGTGACGTGTCGTACCAAATTCACTAGGGGTAATATCGTCAATTAATTGGGGAGGGGAGGTGGGAAAATTAATGGGGGAGGCCAATAACAAAGGCCATAAACAAACAACACCATATCTCATGGATCCCACTTAGGAGGAAACCTACCCAACACCTTTCCCAGCTATTTGTATCTACATGAATATTGTTACAAAATTTTCAAACTGACCCATCTCCGGCATTGAAGCATGAATATATATGTTCACTCCAGTTTCTTAGAACACATCAGCAAGTTGTATGAAACTGAAAATCATAAAAAAGTATGTCCTTACATCTTAAGTAAATAATTATTTTATTGTTATAGTAAATTTTTTGTAATATTGGGAGCGTGTCATTCTCTTGGAAAACGAAAGTGGAATTAACTCAATGATATTTTAAGAATAAGGACATTAAATATAGTTGAGTTAGTTAAAATTTGCTTATAATTAAGTCAACTAAACTTGGACATTTTTTTTTTGTTTATAACTGAGTCTAGAGGAAGTAAGCAATAAAGCAATTAGCCACTATAAAACATATAACAGAATTTAAAAAGAAATAAAAAGTACAAATCCTTCGGCCATGGTATACACAATGCTAATTCCTATTGAAAATAGCTGTATGAGGCCTTAGCTAGAGTAATTCCACTATCATACCAGGGTAACACATGACAGCATTTAAGGTAGCAGATCATAATGCAGTCCAGCAAGCAACAATATTGAAGAAAGCACCATCCTTTCTAAACCAGACACTAATTCTGAACCAGAAAACAATGCAAAACCAAATCTAGCTGTGCAAATTGCATTCTGTTTGTAGCATAAAGCAGCACCTGACATAAACAAGCTCCTGTTACACACTTCACACACTCACAATTTGTATCTCATTTTTTGAAATATGTTAAAATTTAAAATTAGTTTATGTATTGTGTAAGTGGTATACATGAATGTAAGTGTGATACCATGCCCTTTGAAAAATCTTACTAAAATGAATCTATCTTCAATATTGAACACTAATCAATCCAAACATAAGCACATTGAATATTCTTCAAATAAACAAGAGCCTCAAACTCGGGGCATACACTGACAATATTTGGTAGCTCGTGTCATTTATTGCTTAGAATTATGGCAATAACATTCATATTTTGTGGCTTTATTAATTGTCTAAAAAAAGTGGAAATCAAGTCATAGAGAGGATGTAAGACACATTAAAAATGAAGTTTAAGTTTGTAGTTTTGTCTATCTCATTATCCAAACATTGTTCTAAATAATTATTATTAAGTTTCCTAAAATTAGGATGGAGCCAAAATAATAACAGAGAATTTGTGTTGGCATCCTTTGTTTGTGGGGAAGAGGAGTCACCTGAATTGCTCTCAAACTTTCAGCAGCTTTAGGGTAGTTATCTATGCACAGCAGTTGAAGTTACATGACCTTTAAACTCAAACTCTGGCAGATATCAACAAAACTTTATAAATTATCCAATTTTATCTTGTGTCAAATTTGGAAGCACATTTTCTACTTTTATTATAAATAATGCCATCTTCACTATCATATCTAAAACCTCTTAAAGTAAATAGCATGTCATATATGAAGAGTTTTTGATTCTGGAAGCATTCTAACCTGTGGAGATTGGTGTGCCTTAAAATCATGTTGGAGATCATTGGAAGTCATAGAAATGAGTTTTCAACAGGTGTGAATCGAATCATGGATCTCTGGAATCGATTCATGATGTGCCTTGGAGCCTTGGAGAAGTTTTGGACTTTCTGTGAATCGAATTGAAGGAGTGTGAATCGATTCACTCACTTAGGATCACAAAAACGCGTAAGATTTATACGTGTGAATTGATTCACACTTACTGGTGAATTGATTCACCACTGCTGTTTTTAAATCAAAACGCTGTTTTTCATTCTGTAGCGCGAGCAATTTTCTAGGGTTGTGTGCAGCCGTTCTTGTGCGTCTTTTGTGAGGTTTTAGGGGATGGGAACACATTCAAACACCTGGGGATCTTAGGGAATCATAGAGTGAGGATTGAAGGCTTTCTCTATTGTTCTTGAGAGCTTTCATTGAGGGAGTGAGAGTTGGGATTGTGGGAACCTTTGGGGCTGTTCAAGTTTTGAACTGTTGGAAGAGGGTTTAGAACAATTGTATTCTCATTGTAAAAGACTCATTGATAGTGATACGGAGGGCTGCTCTCTCCCGCAGACGTAGGCCATCTTATTTGGGGCCGAACTGCGTAACCAAATTACGGTGTCTTCTTCTCTACTCTCTACTCTCTTTTGTTTGTGTTATTTTCATTGCACCTTGTTGATTGTTTGGTTTCTATTATTTAGTCTTTGGTTGTCGTTGAAGGTTGTTCCATTATTTTCTTGTTCGAATCTCAACAAGTGGCGCCGTCTGTGGGAAGGAACAAATCATTCAAGTGAGCACCATGGGTACTAAATGGGACATCGAGAAATTTTTCGGTAACAACGACTTCGCTCTATGGAAGGTGAAGATGGAGGCAATCCTTATTCAACAAAAGTGTGTGGATGCTCTGAAGGGTGAGGCAAGAATGCCGATCACCCTGTCTCAAACGGAAAAGAAGGAGATGATAGATAAGGCAAGAAGTGCCATTATCTTGTGCCTTGGTGATAAGGCTTTGAGGGAAGTTGCAAGGGAGAAGACCGCGGCGGAGATGTGGGCCAAGTTAGAATCGTTGTACATGACCAAGTCATTGGCTCACAGGCTATGTCTGAAACAACATCTCTATTCATTCAAAATGGTAGAGACCAAACCTATTGTGGAGCAACTAACGGAATTCAACAAAATTATCGATGACCTACTGAATATTGATGTGAAGCTCGATGACGAGGATAAGGCTTTACTCTTATTGAATTCGTTGCCTAGGTCCTTTGAACACTTTAAGGATGCACTCCTCTATAGCAAGGAGTCCACTATTATCTTGGAGGAGGTCCAACAATCAATTAGAACCAAGGAGCTAACCAAGCTTCAAGACTTGAAGGTGGAAGATAGTGGTGAAGGCTTAAGTGTGTCAAGGGGAAAGAATGAAAGTAGAGGAAACGGTAAAGGAAAGCCTAAGGCGAAATCCAAGTCGGAAGGGGACAATAAAGCTAAGTACAAATGCTTTAATTGCCATAAGGTTGGTCACTTTAAGAGGGATTGTCCCGAGAGAGGGGGCAATGAAGATTCCGTGGAGGTTGCGATTGCTATGGAGGATAGTTATGAGGATGCAGGGGCTCTAGTGGTTACGAGTTGGGAACCAGATAGGAGTTGGGTTATGGACTCTGGGTGCTCTTTTCACATGTGTCCAAGGAAGGAATATTTTGAAACTTTGGAGCTCAAGCAAGGTGGAGTAGTTCGCCTTGGTGACAACGAAGCGTGCAAAGTTCAAGGTATGGGTTCAATTCGTCTTAAGATGTATAACAACCGCGAATTCCTTTTACAAGATGTGAGGTATGTTCCTAAACTCAAGCAAAATTTAATTTCTATAAGCATGTTTGATGGATTAGGCTATTGCACTAGTATTGAGCATGGTATGATGAAAATTTCGCATGATGCATTGATAATAGCTAAGGGGACTAAAATGTGTGGTTTGTACATATTAGAGGGTTCAACTATTATTGAGCATGCATCATTAGCTAGCCAAACCTTGCATGATAAAACCATGTTATGGCATAATAGGTTAGGGCATGTTAGTGAGAGGGGTTTAGTTGAACTAGCTAAACAAGGTTTGCTAGGTGGTGATAAATTGGATAAGCTAGAATTTTGTGATAAGTGCATACTAGGCAAACATCATAAGGTTGAGTTTGGAGGTGGCATGCATCATTCTAGTAAAACCTTTGAGTAAATTCACTATCTTTGGGGTCCGGCTAGAGTGAGTACTCATGGGGGTGGTTCCTATTTCCTCACCATGGTTGATGATTTCTCTAGGAGAGTATGGGTCTAAATTTTGAAAAGCAAAAGTGACACCTTTGAAAAGTTCAAGGAATGTCATACTCTCATAGGAAATCAAATAGGAACTAAACTGAAAATTTTAAGGACTAACAATGGCCTGGAGTTTCTTTCAGAGCATTTTGATAAGTTTTGCAGGAAACAAGGTATTCAGAGGCATAGGACCGTGGAAGGCTCACCGCATCAAAATGGCCTAGCAACATGCATGAATAGGACCATCTTGGAGCGGGTGAGGAGTATGCTTTTGGCAGCTGGGTTGCCTAAAAGCTTCTGGGGCGAGGCTATGAGTACAGCAGCATATTTGATCAACAGATGTCCATCAACGGCGTTAGACTTCAAGACACCTATGGAGGTTTGGAGTGGGAGACCGGCAGACTACTCCAAGTTGAAGGTTTTCGGAGCTTTGGCCTTTGCGCATATCAAGCAGGACAAGCTTGATGTTAGAGCTGTGAAATGTGTCTTCATCGGATATCCGGAGGGTGTGAAGGGATACAAGTTGTGGAATTTGGAATCTGGAGGGTCAAAGGTTATCATAAGCAGGGATGTCACTTTCGATGAGACCCGCATGGGGATGAAGTGCAAAGACCTGGAGGATAGCAGCTCGAAGTGGAGGTGGAAAACTTCGGTTTGAGGTGGAGTCTACCACTAGTGAGGCAGGAATGATGAAGAGTAGGATAGTCCTCCACCATCGAGGTTCTAGAGGAAGACAACAAGCAGTAGATCCTGGCTATCGGTTGGCAAGAGATAGGGAAAGGAGGAGGCGTGGCAATCAGAAGAGATACTGGGTATGCTTTGATCTTGTTTGTTATGCTTTGTTTGTGATCAAGAGGTTCAAGACTGGGACCAAGGGACTTGATGAAGCAATGGGAAGCATGGAGAGTCGAAGCGGTTGAAGGCAATGAATGAAGGTGTGAATTCATTGGAGAAGAACCAGGACTTGGGAACTTGTGAATCTTGGAAAAGTCAAGGGTAGTTGGATGCAAGTGGAACTTCATGAAGGCGGAAGGTATTAGGAGTTTGAAGAACCAAGGTACAAGGAGAGGCTTGTGTATAAGGTCAATCTTGAGTTGGAGAGTGTGAATGATATTCAAAAGGCAAGTTCTAGCAAGGAGGAGATTGGTATGCTCAAGGGGAATTTAGCTTCTGGATTTGAGATGAAGGATCTCGGCATTGTGGAAAGGACACTTGGAACGAATATTGGGAAGAACCGGAAAAGGAGGTATGGCTCTTTGAAAGGCGGTTTGAAGCATGTGAAGACAACTCAAGGTGGAGTCGCAATGAAGAGTATGATTGGTGAATTGGGGATTACGCATGGTTGTGAGAAGTTCATCAAGTATCTTCCTAGATCAAGGTTCAAGGATCACTTGGACTTGATCATTTGCGTTGAGACGTAATTCCATTTTATGGAGAGAGCAGCAAGTGGTTGATGGCTAAATGTTGAACATCACCACTGATTTGAAGTCAAGGTGGAGAATTGTGGAGATTGGTGTGCCTTAAAATCATGTTGGAGATCATTGGAAGTCATAGAAATGAGTTTTCAACAGGTGTGAATCGAATCATGGATCTCTGGAATCGATTCATGATGTGCCTTGGAGCCTTGGAGAAGTTTTGGACTTTCTGTGAATCGAATTGAAGGAGTGTGAATCGATTCACTCACTTAGGATCACAAAAACGCGTAAGATTTATACGTGTGAATCGATTCACACTTACTGGTGAATCGATGCACCACTGCTGTTTTTAAATCGTAGCATTTGTTTCATTACATGTGGCGAGTTTTCTAGGGTTGTGTGCAACCGTTCTTGTGCGTCTTTTGTGAGGTTTTAGGGGCTGGGAACACATTCAAACACCTGGGAATCTTAGGGAATCATAGAGTGAGGATTGAAGGCTTTCTCTATTGTTCTTGAGAGCTTTCATTGAGGGAGTGAGAATTGGGATTGTGGGAACCTTTGGGGCTGTTCAAGTCTTGAACTGTTGGAAGAGGGTTTAGAACAATTGTATTCTCATTGTAAAAGAATCATTGATAGTGATACGGAGGGCTGCTCTCTCCCGCAGACGTAAGCCATCTTATTTGGGGCCGAACTGCGTAACCAAATTGCGGTGTCTTCTTCTCTACTCTCTACTCTCTTTTGTTTGTGTTATTTTCATTGCACCTTGTTGATTGTTTGGTTTCTATTATTTAGTCTTTGGTTGTCGTTGAAGGTTGTTCCATTATTTTCTTGTTCGAATCTCAACATAACCCAATAAAGAGAAGCCTCTTCAACTTGTTGCAGCTATAGAACATTATGTGTTAGCTTTCAAAAGTACACTTCAGCAATGCACAACTACACAAGTTCTTCAATTTCTGCGATGATGTGTTACAAATATCAATTTTCAATAACACATCGGCAACGCTTCTATGTACCTTTGTGCATAGCAGAAATTTCATGCCTTGACATCCACTCATGTGAAAATGCTGAAGATATTGGAGATACAAAATCTATTTCAGTCTTGACATTAGATTCCATTGAGGTAAACTTTCTAACTGCAATTGTTTCAGTTTTGTTTTCGCTGAAAATGTAATATTCGAAGGTATTATTAGAAAATTCGATGTCACGAAATGGTGTAAGTAACACAAAACTACAAAGCATCATATGTAGATGATTAGAAATGTGGTCAAATTCATATTGGAACAAATGTGTAAAGTAAAATTAAACAAAATTTTGCATTTCAAAAAGTGTACGCACTTTATTAAGATGTTGTTTTCTCCGCTCAGAGCTATCCATTATAGCTTCCACGATCTATTGATTGTTGCTCACAACTAGATTCCCTAGAGACGGCCACTTTGCGCGATACTTTTCAGGACAGATGCCAACGAGATTTTCAAGATCACCTTGTAGGAGAACTTCTAGATGAGGAAACATGATCCGGTTCTCGTAATGGAGAGAAGATGCATTATCTTCACGATCACACTCAACAAATACACATTTTAGCTCCTGAGCCGTGCTTATTTCTATCAATTGTAATCTTGCAAGTCCTCCAACACAACAGATTGGGAATATACACTCCAACTTCCCACAATCACGAATGTCAACTTCCTTCAAATTGGGCATAACAGAATGAGAACTGTGCTCTCTTTCACATGCAATTATATGCTTTAATTCTGTGCAACATCGTAAAGTCAGCTTTGCTAGCTGTTGTAGACTTTGAGCAACTGGCATCGAGAAGAGTACTTCTAACTTGCAATCCTTGGGATGAAAATTTTCTATTTTCTATTATTAGGAATTTAAGTGTTATGATTCAACAACAATCTGAATTGAGAAATTCTAGATCAGAACCAGAATGCAGAACCGAAAGTAAGAAGATAAGGAAGAATAGAACACAAGATCTTATCGTGGTTCAGAGCAATTGTCTCCTACATCCACACTGACTCTCAATTATTATTAATCCACTATAAATCACTCTCTCACTTACAAGAATTCCCAGGAATCACTCCTCACTTGCACACACCCGAGAAGAATACAGATTTATGATTGAATACAGAGATTACTTGCCCTACAAGGCAACTAGCTAAGCCTTATATACCCGATTGTATCAGTTACAAAACAGTTCAGTTAGTTAACAATTCCTAACAACCAATTGTAACTAACTAATAACTAACTAATTACATTCAGATATCACATAGCTAACAGATTTTGAACTTATCCTAACTAACAAGTAAATTGATGATCCACCTTGATACAACAATCTCCACCTTGGATCTTCAATGCACCACACAGCTAGGACAGCTCCAAGTCTCTGAGCAGAGACTTCTTCACTTGAAACATGTCCCTATATTCACCAAACTTAAGCAATGAGTAAATTTGGTGCTAAGAATCACCTTAGTCAACATATCAGCAGGATTGTTCTCAGTAGCAATCTTCTTCACTTCAATCACACCACAGTCACAACATGTGTCTTCCCTTCAAGTTCACTCACAAATCTTTCAACCAAATAGCCTCCTTTATAGCTTCTGTCAAAGCTATATATTCGGTTTCTGTTGTGGATAATGCAACAATTGGTTGAAGATTGGCCTTCCAACTTACTACACATCTATATAATGTGAATAAGTAGCCAGTCAATGATCTTCTTTTATCAATATCTCCTGCAAAATCAGCATCTACAAAGCCTTCTAGTGGACTGCTTTCAAATTCTGTTTTGCCAAATATCAAACCAAGATCCTTAGTACCTTTAAGATATCTTAATATCCATTTTACAGCAAGCCAATGCTCCCTTCCAGGATTACCTATGAACCTGCTCACAACACTAGCTGCATAGGCCAAATCGGGCCTAGTGCATACCATAGAGTACATAAGACTTCCAGTGGCATTAGAGTAGGGTATGCTGCTCATGAAACTTCTGCCTTCATCTGTCTTAGGAGCTTGATCAGTAGACAGTTTGAAGTGTGCAGCAATCGGTGTCATAACAGGTTTTGCATCTAACATGTTAAACCTTTTCAAGACTTTATCAGCATAGTTGGTCTGACTGAGCCATAGCAATCCCTGGGACCTGTTTCTGTTTATTTCCATCCCAAGTATCCTTTTGGCAGCACCTAAGTCCTTCATTTCAAATTCTGAACTCAGCAACTTCTTCAATTTATCAATGGCAACAGTGTCAGCACTTGTAATTAGCATGTCATCCACATACAAGAGTAGATAAATGAAGTAGCCTGTTGGTTCCCTTTTGAAATAAACACAACTGTCAAAAGAACTCCTTGTGTAACCCTTTGAAGTTACAAAAGAGTCAAACCTTATATACCATTGTCTTGGTGATTGCTTGAGTCCATATAGAGACCTCTTTAGCAAACACACCAAATGCTCCTTTCCCGGTTCCACATGCCCTCAGGTTGATTCATATACAGGTTTTCTTCCAAATGGCCATGCAAGAAAGCAGTCTTGACATCTATTTGTTCAAGTTCAAGGTTGTAGATAGCAACAAGAGCCAAAATGACCCTAATACTTGTATGCTTAACAACAGGGGAAAATTTTCATTGAAATCTATCCCTTCCCTTTGTGAAAAGCCTTTTGTAACAAACCTAGCCTTGAATCTACATCCTTCAATTCCACGAACTTCAGGTTTTCTTTTATAAACCCACTTGCAGCCTATGGTTCTCTGCTTGGCAGGTTTATCAACAAGTTCCCATGTATTATTCTTCATGAGAGAATCATATTCTTCCTTCATAGCAGCCCTCCAATGCTTACTATTAACCCCAGAAACAACCTCTTTGAAACTGACAGGGTTGGATTCATGATCCTCATTTTCAATATTCAAAGCATATGCAATTAAATCAGCATATCCATACCTCTGAGGTGCCTTTACCTGCCTCTTCTCTTTGTCTCTGACCAAATTATATGAAGAATTTGATGCTTCCTCATGATTTATATCAGAATCAGATTGCATTACACAATCTGTTTTCTCAGGAGTTGGCTGCTCCACCTCCAACTGAGTTGTCTTATCAGTTTCTGCTGCAGAATGTGTTGGAATTGCCTCCACCTTAGAATTAACAAGCAGATCCTCTTCTTTAAACACCACATCGCTGCTAATCATTGCCTTTCCTCCACCTAGACCAGTTAACCACACCTTGTAGCCCTTAACTCCATCTGGATAACCCAGAAAAATACCCTTCTTAGACCTAGCTTCAAGTTTTCCTTCATTTGTGTGAATATATGCAATACACCCAAAGATTCTTAGGTGTCCATAACTAGGAGGCTTCCCTGTCCAAACTTCTTCAGGGGTTTTAAAATTGATGGCTGCAGAGGGGGATCTATTGATCAGATAACATGCAGTATGCACTGCCTCTCCCCAAAAAAATTTGCTCAAGTTTGCATTTGACAACATGCACCTAACCCTCTCCAAAATGGTCCTGTTCATTCTTTCAGCAAGACCATTTTGTTGAGGGGTGTGCCTCACTGTTTTATGCCTTGTTATGCCATTATCTCTGCAAAACTCAGTGAATTCCTCACTTAGATACTCAAGTCCATTATCGGTTCTAAGGACTTTCACCTGTTTTCCAGTCTGTTTTTCAACAAGAGCCTTCCATTGTTTGAAACATTTAAAGGCTTGATTTTTATGCTTCAACAGATAAATCGAAACCTTCCTTGACCAATCATCTATAAAAGTTATGAAATATCTTGCTCCTCCCAATGAAGGAACTTTAGCTGGTTCCCAAATATCAGAATGTACATACTCTAAAACATCTTTAGTGGTGTGTGCAGTATAACCGAATTTGATTCTTTTCTGTTTTCCATAAAGACAGTGTTCACAGAATTCAATTTCTCAAAATCACCATTTGCAATCAAACCTTGTTTATATAGTTCCTCAAGACCTCTCTCACTAACATGAGCTAGTCTATGGTGCCAAAGTTTTGTGGAATTATCTTTAGACACAGAAACCAAACCAGCAGAGTTTATGATTGTCTTACCTTGCAGCCTATACAGGCCATTGTTCCGGATTCCCTACATGATCTGAATTGAACCCAGCTCCATCTTCACCTTTGAATATGCACCCAGTTTGATCTAACATTCCAAGCGAAAGAAGATTTCTCTTAAGCTCAGGCACATGCCTGACATTAGTGAAAATTTTCAATGAGCCATCAGCAAATTTTACTTTTACAGTTCCAATTCCCTCCACCTTACATGCAATGTTGTTGCCCATCAACACCTTTCCCGCATCAGTTTTGTTGTAGGAATCAAACCAATCTTGGTGAGGAGTCATGTGGAAAGTGCACGCAGAATCCAAGATCCATTCATCATTGCAGGCATCTTCTGTTACTGTCAAAACATCAGAGCTTTCATAACCATCTGCCACGGTTGCCAGGTTATTGGAATCCTTGCCTTTGCCTTGATTGAACTTCTTCCTCTCAGGGCAATTCTTCCTCCAGTGACCTTCTTTGTGGCAAAAATAGCAAGTCTTGTTCTTTATCTTGGATTTGAAATTGGGTTTGTTCTTGCCCTTGCCATCTTTCTTTTCTGGTTTTCCACGAGCAAACAAACCTTCAACATCTCCATTTTCTCCTTTGAAATCATTGATCTTCTTCTTCATCTCCCGAGAATTCAAGGTTGCCTTGACTTCTTCCAAAGTAAGAGTTTCCCTACCAAACATCATAGTGTCAACTAGATTCTCATAAGAGGGTGGGAGGGAACACAAGAGTATCACAGCCTGATCCTCTTCCTCGATTTCAATATCTACACTCTTCAAGTCAAGAATCGCCTTAGTGAAATAAGAAACATGTTCTTTGATGGATGAGCCTTCCTCCATCTTCAACTGATGCAGCCTTTTCTTCAAATACAGCTTGTTTGTTAAAGGTTTAGTCATGTAGAGACTCTCCAACTTTAACCAAACACATGCAAAGAAGATCCTCACCAAAGAACCTCGCGTAGAACCTCATCACCAAGGGACAAAATTATCGTGCTATGAGCTTTGTTAACCATATCTTTCTTCTCCTTATCGAGAAAGGGTTCTTTGGCATTTTCGCAATGCCCAAAGAATGCATCTTCAAGGCCTTGATGAACCAAAGATGAAATCATTGTCACCCGAGAACTTCTCAATGTCAAATTTGGTTGAACCCATCGCGGAAAGAACAATAAGAACGCCCCTCGAACCAAAGCTCTGATACCACTTGTTATGATTCAACAACAATCTGAATTGAGAAATTCCAGATCAGAACCAGAATGCAGAACTGAAAGTAAGAAGATAAGGAAGAATAGAACACAAGATCTTATCGTAGTTCGGAGCAATTGTCTCCTACATCCACACTGACTCTCAATTATTATTAATCCACTATAAATCACTCTCTTACTTACAAGAATTCCCAGGAATCACTCCTCACTTGCACACACCCGAGAAGAATACAGATTTATGATTGAATACAAAGATTACTTGCCCTATAAGGCAACTAGCTAAGCCTTATATACCCGATTGTATCAGTTACAAAACAGTTCAGTTAGTTAACAATTCCTAACAACCAATTGTAACTAACTAATAACTAACTAATTACATTCAGATATCACATAACTAACAGATTTTGAACTTATCCTAACTAACAAGTAAATTGATGATCCACCTTGATACAACATTAAGTGTATGATTATAGGCTTGTCAAGGAATTCAATCTTTGGAACATATGCTTTGAGACATTAGAAATACTATTCCCTTTTTCTTTACGGGATTTTCCTATCCCCTGCTCCAGTATGCTAATCAAAAGCTCCAGTAAAAAAGATAATATTTTTTTCCTTTTTAGTTTAATCTTGCTAATCAAAAGAGATATAAATGATAGGCTCTCGCTAACCTCACCCCCGACACATTATAATTTTTCTAAATACCAATAATATCCTTCCCACGAAAATGCTCCTTCTCTTCCACAAAAACGCCGCTCTTCCTCAAATGTCAGAACCTGCAAATGGCAGACACCATGATAATCGACCAACAAATCGCTCAAAGCAGTTGAGTTTTCAAACAGAAAAAAGGTTTTTAAACATAGCATAAATAGCAATCTTGCCCGAAGTTGCGCGTCGTTTCTGCCTTTTTTTTTCTCCTCGAAAAAGGTATACGTGATTGTGAGGGTACGTGATTTGAGATCACGTAGAACCAAAAAATTGGTTTTTACTTACGTGATTTGAGATTACGTAGCACCAAAAAAATTGTTGCTACGTGATTTTAATTTACGTAAGTAAAAACCAATTTTTTTGTGCTACGTGATCTCAATCACGTAAGTAAAAACCAATTTTTTAGGTTTTACGTGATCTCAAATCACGTATCTTTACATGATTTTAATTCACGTACGTAAAAAACAATTTTTTGGTGCTACGTAATCTCAAATCACGTAAGTAAAAATCAATTTTTTGGGTGCTACTTGATCTCAAATTACATACCCTTACGTGATTTTAATTCACGTAGGTAAAAACTAATTTTTTTGGTGCTATGTGATCTCAAATCAGCTAAGTAAAAATCAATTTTTTGGGTGCTACGTGATCTCAAATCACGTCTTTCTACGTGATTTTAATTCACGATGTAAAACTAATTTTTTGAGTGTTACGTGATCTCAAATTATATAAGTAAAAATCAATTTTTGGGTGATACGTGAGTTAATTCACGTATGTCAACAAAACGCGTGATTCCCTGCAACGTGAATTTTTTATTTTGCTTTTTCGCTTATATCGTTTAAAAAACAACAAAATGCACACCAGATTTCTTTTGCAAAGAATGCTCCAATCAAATGAATGCAAAGCAAAACCACTTGGCCACAATAATAGAAAGGCGCTGAAAATTAATTAGACCAGTGAAAACGTGAAAAGCAGCGATCAATTCACTGCCACGGCATGCCTTGTGTGCATTTTGGGAAGTTGCAGTTGGTGGATTCCTTGCACTATGAGCAGCATGAACAATAGAATGGAGAGGTGGGGAAAAAAACAGGCAAAAAAAAAAATAACGGCCTGAGGGAGAGAGATGGGGTGGTATATCTTGAAAATTAGAAATGAGTTTGGGAGCATTTTGGTCAATTTGTGTGTTTTAAATTTGACAGGGGGTGTGGTTAGCAAACTGGGGGGTGTGATTAGCGAGAGCCTAAATGATAATATCCCTTTCTTTTTTAATTCAATCTTTTTAATTTCAAAATATGCTAATCAAAAAAGATATAAATGATAATATCTCTTTCCTTTTTAATTCAATTTTTTTAATTTAAAAATAACTCTTTATGGTAATTAAATGCTAAAAAGCTGTTATATGAGATTTTTTTTGTAATACTGACTTAATTGTCTCATAGTTAAAGCTTACTAAAACTATTACATGTGAATACATGCATTGATATGTGTTGTTTTGATGATTGACAAAGGGAGTTTGACAATAGTCAATCAGGCAAAAAGCGGAAAAGTATACCAAGATGCACACCAAGGATTGGAGGTTCTCAAGTCTTTAGGTTTTGGATATCAATCTATTTCTTAGGACTATTTGTAATAGTAATAAAAACTTGGGTTCGATTCCAGGTGGCTGCATTGGTGGGCGATACGTAAATTCCACTATAAATCCTGGCTCAGGTAGGTGATTCTCCCTGGTCCTGCACGGAGATGAGCCTCCCCCAATCTTAACTTTTTCTTATCAAAAAAAATAAATAAATCACACACTCACAATGTTTTATCTAAAATTAACTTCATGACATTTTTCCTAAATTATTTCAGTCACTAAATATTTCGAAAAATGTTTTGAACATATCTTGGAAAAATATTTTTGGCACTTATTTTGAATGAGAAACAGAATGCTCATAATCGTTTATGGCAATCACCATAATCGTTTTCGGCTTCATTTCACCTCTCCGTGTATTTCCAACATTACATAATGGATTATGACTTTCTCATAATCGTTTATTGCATCTGTCTCCATGTCAGTTATGTCCAAAATAAAGGATTACTTAAAATGCATAATGGTTTATACTATTTCCTTCAATGTATTTCAATTTTTTTTGAATAAATAAACGATTATACTTTCCTCATAAACAATTATACTAAAATCAAATTTCCAAATTGAGTAAGCGGACAAATCACTTTTCATGCAATACGCTCCTTCTAGTGCCTATAAAAGGAACAACATCGTGTAGTTCCAAACAAAACACTCTAACTTATTTTTGTGTTGAAACTCTGTGAAAATAATTTTCTATCACCCACACTTATTTGAGGACAATATTTTCTTTGAGAGCCTTTTATTCTACGTAGTTTTAATTGTATTTTTCTGAGTTTCAATTTGTTATATCTACACTTTTGAGTGTATATCTTTCATACCATTTTACTTGTATAATTATTTTATTGGATAGGAATCCCAAGTGGTTCATAGAGATGTGATATCTGTTGAACTAGTTGATCTGGTTTAGAGTTGTAAAGGTGTGGTTCATAGAGAGATGATATCTCTTGAACTAATTGCTCTGGTTTAGAGTTGTAAAAGTTTTTAGCTGAACTAGATTTAAAAGCTAGTGTTTTAGTGAAAATCTCTTAGTACTTTGCTTTGGGGACAGGACGTAGACCACATGGATGTTTGGTGGTCGAACCTGTATAAATTATTGTGTACTCTCCTTTGTTCTTTATCTCCTTTACTTTTCAGCAATTTATATTTCAGCTATTTATTTTATTGCTATTTATTTTCGTCATTTAAATTCAGCAATTTAATTTGAACAATTTTTTTACGCTATTTATTTTATTGTTATTTAAATTCTGCAATTTGTATTTCATGTCATTTACCTTTTCGCAGTTAAATTCTTGCAAGTTATATTCTAGCACCTTATTAGCAAAAGATTTTCAAAAGCACTATTCACACATAATTCACCCACTCATGTGTTTGGAGTCACTTGGCAACAAGTGGCATCAGAGCTAGACTCTTGTTTAAAGGACTTAACCGTCTCAAGAGAATGACTTCAAACAATAACGAGGGAAGCTCTATGAACAGACCCTCATTTTTCAATGGTGAGGGGTGTTATTGGAAGGATAGAATGAAATTTTTTCTTGAGGGTGTAGACCTCGATATTTGGGATGCTATGGGAAATGGTCCTTTTGTCCCCACTCAATCAATTAATGATAAAGTAGTAGACAAGCCAAGATCTCTTTGGACCGAATAACAAAAGAGAAAGGTTCAGCACAATTTGAAAGCTAGGAACATCATCACCTCAACTTTAAGCTACGATGAGTTCTATAGGGTCTAAAATTGCAAGACTGCCAAAGAAATATGGGACACCCTTCAATTGGCCCATAAAGGTACTACCGAGGTCAAAATGGCTCAAATGAACACATTAACCCATGAGTATGAGTTATTTAGGATGAAACCGGGTGAAAACATACAAGATATGCAAAAGCGGTTCATCTATATAATAAACCATCTCAGAGCTATTGGAAAGGTCTTCAACAATGAAGATTTAGTTAAAAAAGTTCTTAGATGTTTAAATAGAAATTGGCAACTCAAGGTTACTGCTATATCTGAATCTAGAGATTTATCTACTATGTCTTTGGCAACCTTGTTTGGTAAATTGCAGGAACATGTACTTCAACTAAATCAACTCATTGAGAGTGAGGAAAGTGAAAAGAAAAATAAGGGAATTGCTCTCAAAGTAAGAGTCAATGAAAAAGGAGACTCTGATGATTATGATAGTCTTGATGAGAATGAGGAAGATATGAGCTCGATGGTTCGAAGATTCAAAAGGTTCATGAGGCAAAAGGGGAAAACAAGCAAGTTACAAAATCCTCAAAAGAAAAATGAGTAAGGAACTTCCTTCAATCCAACTTGCTATAAATGTGGTAAAAAGGGTCACATAAAACCCCGCTGTCCTCAAAGTCAGAAGAAAAATGAAAGATTGGATAAAAGACCACAAAAGGATCTAAAACAAAGAAGAGCTTATATTGCCTGGGATAAAAATGACATGGACTCATCTGATGAATCAGAAAATGAAGAGGCCAACCTATGTCTTATGGCAAATCATGGGATAGATGAGGTCAATGCTCTTTTTTTAAAACAAAAATTGATGTGCACATGCATCACTGTAACAACTGACATCCCAACTATGTTGACATCTCAGCTGTCACCAATCATTTGCAGCACATCAATCAATATATATAAAAATTGAGAAAAAAGAAACAAGAGCAAGGGGAACATAAACCATAACCCTCGCAGAAACATTATTTAAACCGGAAACTAGGAAGTGCTACTCTATTCCTAAAAAAATCTCTCTAATGAAAGAGGGAATAGAATCCCACTAGTGGAAACCACGAATATGTAAAGCATGTGAGGCAAGCCTATTTGCACAATTATTGCCTTCGCGATAAATGTGCAAAATCGCAAAACGCATATTTTTAGTCAACTCTAAACAATTTCTCCATCTAACTCTAAGTTGCCAAGGAACTAGACTAACAGAAGTAAAAGCCAAAACCACAAGCTTAGAGTCACATTCTAATCATAAATTATGTCACCCTTTCTTAGAAGCAATCTCTATGGCCACCATAGCACTAATGAGCTCTGCATGAAGAGCAAAAGAAATTCCAATATTTAACTCGAAACATCCCAAAGCTGCTGCACTACGATCTCTGAAGATCCCACCATAGGCAGCAAAACCCGGAGCACCCCGAGCCGCACCATCTGTGTTACACTTGATCCAATTACAAAGAGGAAGCCATCAACAAACCTCTTTGATGATAGGCACCTTTCAATGCTTTATGTTGACCAATTTTTTTTTTAAATAACAAAGTCACTAATAGAGGAGGAGGCCGAGTTGGAGCTGGTATTTCTTACTAAAGCAACGTTGGCATACACCAAATTCTTTGTAGCCTGAATAGAGGTGGAAACGTTGTCAAATTTGACCTTGTTACAACAATGCCAAGTGGTATAAATGACATTGATAATACCGGCTAAAACAATATCTTTAACAAGAGGGAAAAAATTTCTGTCATAGCAATGAAGAATACTTTGGATATTAGATGTATCAATTTGGAAGTCAAAAGCAGAGCTTAACCAAAGCCACAGTTGCTGAGTAAAGGAGCAATTACAAAATAAATGATGAGTTGATTCAGCTTCCCTGCCACAAAGAGAACAAACCGAAACAGTAACACAACCTCTGCTCCAAAGATTCTCATCCGTTGGAAGCCGATTATGCATAATTCTCCAGAGCAAGAGAGATTTTGAGGGGGGATTGCCTTGTTCCAAATTAGCCGACACCAAGAAATGGCTTGACCAACTGGTTTAGTGTAGAGATAAGCATCTTTAATGGAGAGGTCCCCTGAATCAGTAGCTTTCCAAACCATAAGATCATGTGCTGAGTATAGAGGAATTGTTACCTGCCTTAAATCATTAATAAGAGCAGGGAATTTCTGAGAAAGCCAACGAGGAATGCGCCATTGACCATTACTGATGAAATGAGCAACCTTAGCCTTGAGCAAATCATGCAAATGCTTAGGAATCTGCAGAAGATTAACAATCGGTTGAGCTAACCAATGGTCAGTCCAAAAATGAATATCATTTCCAGAGCCAAGCTGCCAAATAAGATTATCCTGAACAATTGAAATTTTAGACTTTAGAGCAACCCAAAGAGAGGAGTTAATGTGATAAGAGATGAATCTCCTATTCCTAAAAGTTCTTGCTCTAAGAAGATGGGCCCATTGGTTGTCAGATTTAAACAATTCCTAGCAAAGCTTCACCATGGCAGCATCATTAATGGCTTGAAGAGATCTTATGCGAAGGCCTCCTTCCAGAGTGGGACAACAAACTTTGTGCCAAGCAACAGTTACCACTTTTTTTTTGGTTTACATCGCCAGACCAAATAAAATTATGAATCCATTTGTCAACCAGATTCGATAAACTAACAGGCCAAGAGTAAACTAAGAAACTATAAATCATCATACCATGGATTACTATTTTCACCAGCTCAACTCTCCCTGCAATAGATAAAAGAGAGGCCTTCCAAGAGGCTAGCTTAGCCTTAATTCTGTCCGCAATGGGTTGAATATGAACATATCTCGGCTTGCCTTTGAAAATAGGGAGACCAAGATAAATGAAAGGAAGCTGCCCAATAGCAAACCCCAACAATTCAGCAATGGTATGCTGCCTTTGAGAAGAAATAACACCAGCATAGATGGTTGACTTACTGGGGTTGATTACCTGACTTGACTCCATATCTCTGAAACAGCTCTTTAATAGCAAGAAGGTTTCTACGGATCCCTTTACAAAACAACATCACATCATCAGCATAAAGCACATGAGATGGAGCTTGAATACCTCTATGCCCTGTCATTAATTGGGGAACCCCATCTGAAACTAGCTTGGAAATACTCCTACTCATTGCTTGTGAAGAATTCAATAATACTCTTGAATACCTCTAGGCCCTGTCATTAAATGCTCTTGAACACGAATCTCCTTAACTTATGACGAGTTACTCATTGCTTGTGAAGAATTCAATAATGAAACGATTAGACTTTGTAAGATTGTTTCTTCTTCTCAGAAAATCATATCTTCTCTTGAATCAAAAATTCTTACTTTAAACCAAGAGATGGAAGTTCTTAAAGAAAAACAAGTTGTTGTGACTGAAGTTTCGACTTACCCTTTTTACGAAAACCAAAAGAACAAATTTTTCAAATGTGATGAATGCACCGTTTTGAAAAACAAGATTGAAGACTTGCAAACCACCCTTGCCAAATTTTCCATAGGAAGGGATAACTTAAACATCTTTTGGGAAAACAAAAAGGCATTTTCGGAAAAGCCGGTTTGGGTTATGATCAAAAAACGAATGAAAAATCATTCAAGCTTGTCAATCACAACAACACTTCAAACAGTCCTTTCATTAAGTGTTTTCACTGTGGTACAAAAGGCCACACTGCCTCTATTTGCAACATTAGAAAGAACAAGAATGTGATTGGCAAAAAGATATGAATTCCAAATGGCACTTTGCCCAAGACTAACTCATCTGGATCCAATATGTTTTGGCTATGTAGACTAGATAGTCCAAAAATTACAAAGTATCGGTATCTGACACGTATCAGATACTGATACGTGTCTGATACATCCCAATACGTATCCCACAAATATCCATTAATTTTTATTATTTTTTTATAAAAAAAACACATTAGATACGTTTTCAATATGGCTCTGATACGGCGTAGCATATTCAGATACGGCTAGGAAGGGAAGGATACGTTTACGATACGGTACATTTTAGTCAGTTTTTCTTTTCTTTTAAAACGTGTGTGTTTTACACCGTGTCTTTAAAAGACCCTGAGAGTGAGACCCATATTATAAATAAATAATAATATAATAAAAGGATAAGTTAAGACCGGTGCCATTTTATTTATTACTATTATTATGTGTCTCATTCATTCCTTCCTTTCGTGTCTCGTTCTACGAAATGGAGAAGCTAGGGTTTGCAACCATCATCGGCAGCGGCGAACTGCCTTAGCCACCGCGCCGGCCTCTGTTCCGTTTTCGGTTCTCCTCTGTTTCGCATAGCCATGGCGCCGCCTCTGTTATCCTATTCTTCCGTTTTCTTCTCTCCTCTATTCGGCCATAGCCACCGCGCTGCTCTGTTCTCCTTTCGTTTTCGCAAACCCTTGCTTCTTCTTCTTTGTTAGGTCACTTGCGAGTTGCGTCTCTGTTCCTTTGTGCGATTTCTTTGCTTTGAGTCACCGTTCTTGCTTCGCTCGCTTTTGGGTGTTGGGTCTCTGTTTCTGTGCTTTTGCCTTCTATTTTGGGTTTTGGGTCACTGTTCACTTCTGTTTTGGGTATTGGGTCTGAGTTGCAGAGTTGTTATTAGTTCTAGCTACAGTGTGGGTGGAAAATAAATGGCTCTTGGGGAAGAAAAGATTGATGATGGAGGTGGCAATAAGCTCTAGAGTTGCAATTTCTATGAAAAAATTGTGAAGAGTTCATACTCTAGGGTGAAAGCACACTTACTCAGAGTTTCTGGTACTGGAGTTGCTATTTGTCCTAAGGTTAGTTCTCCATACTTGGCTGATTTAAAACGCATATGTGAAGAAGCTGAGAATAGATTAAAACCTAAAAATATTCCATTGCCTACTGATTTGTTATCTTTATTATCATATTTAGATATGTTTATATTTTGTGCATTTATATATTTATATATTTAAATTTAAATTTTTATTAAGGTATCCTGGCCGTGTCGTATCTTGATTTTCAAAATTTTATCGTATCCCCGTATCTGTATCGTATGGTATCGCGTATCGTATCACGTATCTAGGCTTCTTAGTGGTTTGGGTAGCAAAGGTTAAAATTTGATTTGATGTTGTAGGTGTGCTTGAAAGCCAATGACTCAAATTGGTATCTTGATAATGGTTGTTCAAAGCACATGATAGAAGATAAAAGCAAGTTCTTCTTATTGTCTCCCATATAGGTGGTTACTTTTTTTTTAAAGTGTGCTAACAAGTTTATGTAGGTCACATTAACTATAAACGATTATGCGTTCAATATCAGCGAAGATTAGGAAAAAATTGATGATGAGAATGAGTCGGATGAGGACTAGTAACCCTCATCCTAGTGCTTTATTTTGCTATCTCTTTTACTGAATATTTTGTTGACCATGGATTTCTGATGCTTCATTGAACCCATGATACTCTATTTTGGTTATTTTTCACCACATCTAGTTACACTTATATGCATATGCTTTACATGCCTTTCCCTTTATCTTTCTCGCTTTTTTATGTTACCAAAAGGGGGAGAGTTATATGATTTAGGGGGAGTGAATTATATTATGCATATTGTGAGGGGAAGTCCCCCCCCCTAAAATACGCGTTTAAACTCGGATATCTTTTATCGAAAAATCACGCTTATATCTCATTGCTATATCATGATTATACCTTACTAAATTCCCTCCTTGAAATGTTTGTCATCATCAAAAAGGGGGAGTCTGTGAATACATGCCTTGACTGGTGTTATTTTGATGATTGACAAAAGGAAGTTTCGCAAATAGTCAACTGTGCAAAAAGCGGAAAAGTATGTCAAGCTGCACACTAAGGATCAGGGGTTCTCAAGTCTTTGGGTTTTGGGTATCAATCTATTTCTTAGGACTATTTGTAAGTAGTAATAAAAAGCTCACAATTAAAATTAAATCACACGCTCACAAGTTATGGTGAGCGATGATCTAGTGGAGAAGTTCAGGAAGAAGTTCGGTGAGCTCTCACAGATTATGGAGATTCCTCTCCTCAAAGGTGAAATTGTCATTCTCTCAAGGTATTAAAGGAGGATCAGCTAAGAAGAAGTAGTAAGTCTCTGTTTTTTGTAAAATCTTCATTTGCAATTGCCTATGTGCTGTTTGTCAAATTGCCCCTATATTTTTTATTTTTTTTTAATGTTGTCTTACAAAAATTCATGTGATGTTTCGTAGTGAGAACTGCAATGAGACTGACGTAATGACAATGCTTCTTATTAGCATCTTGCAAATTGCTTTTTTACAGAATATACCGAGAAAAATTCAAGTCTCATATTGACTAGAGCAAAATATTTATAAGACTATATAAACGAGCAAAACATTCGATTGTAAAAAAAAAAAAGCGAGCAAAACATTCATAAGAATATATAAGCAAGTGATACTCCTCATATTATAAGTTAGTTTTGTACGGATGAATTAATTCCAAAATATTAATAGAATAACTCCCTATTGGATTTTTTTTATGTAGACTCTTGATAATTGATCACATTGATCTTGATTAATAAGAGTCGAGTTTGAGGTTGAAAATTTTTGTCTCACTTTCCTGTCACATTCTCTGTCCTCTATCAATGACAATTTGTCACATAATAAAATAAAATTATAATGTATTAACACATATGTATATCTACATCCTTTAATTGGTTGGAGACAAGGAGACACTATTTTTTGGGACAACAGATATTTATTCCGAGTTTGGTGACATATGCAAAAGAGTAAAACTCTCTCCTTGTCTAATTTTTTTTTTTTTTTACAACTTAAATTCCAAAAGAAAACCAAACGCATGCCAAAAGTGGATGGAACTTCCAATTGGTTTTCACCAATACAAAAGAAAACTATTTCAACTGTCTTAATAGTATATTTGGGAGGATTGGTAATGCGATGCAAATTATTTACCAATTAAACTTCCCTGAATTTAAACTAAAGTTTATTTAGTAGGTATCGTTTAGTTTGAAATTCACCCCCATTGAGTTGACCCACAGCCAGCCACATTCACTCCCATGGAAATACGATGTAGAAGCTTTAGATGCCACAAGATTCAATGTCTCTGAGTGGTTTCGTGGCGTATCTACATAGTTCGTTCGTGCAATCACTTAAAAAACATAAAACATTAAATAAAACATTAAACAGGTTTCATCACGATCCTCGCCAACGCATTCCGTTTGATTTTTAAAAACAAGAGCAAACACTAAATACTCAAATTTGTCCCAATAAAATTCACGGAGACCAATTTAGTCTCTGAAAAATTAAAAATATTAATTTCGTCCTTAAAAATTTTAAATATGAGTCAAATTAGTCCTTTTAAGCATAATTTTTAGGGATATTTTAGTCCCTATTTAGGGATTAATTTGACCCATATTTAAAATTTTTAAAGACTAAATTGATATTTTTAATTTTTCAGGGACTAAATTAGACTCCGTGATTTTTATTGGGGCAAATTTGGGTATTTAGTATTTAGTCTTGTTTTTAAAAATCAAATAGTATGTTTCCTTGTGAATACTGTTCAGTCCTTAAGAATACTGTATAGTTCTTAAAAATATCAATTTAGTTCTTAAAAATCTCAAATGTGGGTTAAATGAGCCTTTGATAGGGACTAAAAATATCCCTAAAAATTATCCTGAAAATGACTGATTTGAACCACATTTGAGATTTTTAAGAACCAAATTGATACTTTTTATTTCTTAAGGACTAAATTGGTCTCCATAACTATTTTGGGACCAATTTGTGTATTTACCGTTTTTTTAAAATAAGAGAGGATTAAAGGCAGAGCAAAGAGAGAGAACTGGCAATATTACTTCCACGCCATTCGTGTGGGTTTCCATGAAATCTATTTCGTGAGAAACAACATTTTCCTAAATATAAATACAATTAATTTTAAATTTTTTCAAAGTTTAATAGCTTCTGAAAGTCATTTTTAATTGCATTCTATAAGTATGTTTCTGGAACTAAACATATTTAGCTCCTGAAACACACTTTCCGAATGCAATGATCCGAGTATTAACAATTAGAAGGAATACTTGAAAAAGAAACACTAGTACACGAAACGAAAAAAAAATAAGTATTTTACACCGGTTTTAGGTTTAACCAGTGTAAAAAGTGACGCAGTGGCAATTTTAAAATTATCGCGTAACTTTTACACGGGGTATATAACCAACCGGTACAAAAGGTTTCACATTTAAAAACTGAAGACAATTTACATCAGATTTTTATATAACCGGTGTTAAAACCGAATTTATTACACCGAATTTTTATATGTATTTGAATGAATTATTCCACTCACATGTGAATATTGTGATTCCCAATATTTTTTATTGGTAAACTACAAATCAAACTAAAATATATTTTGTTGAAATCTTGTCAAAAAAGTATATTTGGTTGAAATTATCACAAAATATTGTAAGCTGATTTTTTTATTCTATTTTGGTTTTAGGTTCAAAAGATGTTTAGATGAGGAGAAACAAATATGTTTTTTTTTTGAATTATATTTGTAGGCTTTTATATAATTGTTTTTTTTTTATGATTTATTGTCGATTGTTGTTTAAAAAGGAATTTTTTAATATAATGTCTGAAAGTTCTTATTTAATTAACATATTATGTGAATAATTTTTCCCAAAATATTTTGTAATAAGGTATTTTGGGGACAACAAATGATGGATGAAATCAAAATAGGATTACAAATCTGATTTATCGGTGCATTCTAATTAGTAATTAATGAATCAATCAAAAAATATAAATAAATTAAATTAAATTAAAAGTTTCATTTTGACAGGAATTGGAATGACCGGGTTTTGACACGTGGCATAGTTCCACGTGACAAAATTCTATTTTATATAATATAGTTGATAGTTGATATAATATATATAATAAATATAATATAGTTGATAATTTATATATATATATATATATATATATATATTGAGGGGCGTTCAAGTTACTCCAGGAGTAACTCTTGTCTGAGTTACTCCGGTTAATATCACTTTGTAGATATTGAATTTTATCGATCCAACCGTTTAATATCGTCATATTATGTTAATGATCATGTATCCCAAATTTTAAATAAATTAGACATCAATAGCTAAGTAATCATATAGTCAACATTTTACTTGTAAATTAAAACGTATAGTATACATTGAATTGAAGTGATCTGATGAAGTATCAAATATTTTTAAAATTTTTATGAAGTTTTATGGAGTTGATCTACTCAATAAGAACTTTTAATGTGACGGTCCAATTGATGAAATTTGATGTCTATTGAAAGATATTAACCGGAATAACTCAGACAAGAGTTACTCCTGAAGTAACTTGAACATCCCTCATATGTATTATATATATGTATATAATAGATATAATAGATAAGGTAGCATCTGACCTTAAGTTTGACAGCCTACTGCTCTAAAAGACACTTAAAAGTAGAGGTGTATGGGGGAACCTTGTGGGTTGTGATATGCGTCCCTATTTAAAAAAGTAATATTGGGATATGAAGAACTTGCCTAATAACATTCTTTTATGAGAGTCAAAATGACTCTTTAATTTGTTAAAGTCAACAATATTTAGAAGATAGAGATGCAATGGAAAATCAGTAAAAATGTCAAGAATCATATTCATACCCACAGATACCTCCAAGACAACTACACTATTCTGTCTCAAATATATATAAAACTCCTAGCACTAAATGAATTTTTACATTTACACCAAGTATATTGGTAATGTAAAGGTCCCAATTCAAGATTGTCTTTGCTTTGCTTCATATGTGTGAAACATAATATGCAAATACCCAAAATTAAACGCGACATTTTCACGAAAATTAAATATGAATAAACATGAGAAATCCCAAAATTACAAATGAACATTAACGTGATACCAACACCAAAAAACATTTTAAAGTAAAGGAAGAAAAAGATAAAAAGTGGCGGACTCAAAAAATGAAGGAGCAGATAGAGAAGGCAACTTACAAATTATTTTATGTTATATTATCACATATCTACCTTTATTTCCTTTCTAAATTTGCTTGAAAAACATTTAATGCGCTACATGCGTTGATATTAATATTGATTGTCAAAGGCATATTAATTGAGTAGAGATCTTCTCCATTTCTCTAAAGAAATGGAGATCTCAATTACTAAAGTTTTTGGTGTATAGCACATAAATGCATAATTTATGTCACCATTTTAAAAATATGTGCATTTATATACCCTAAACTTTAGTAACGAAAATTTCCATTTCTTTTGAGAAATATGGAGAAGATCTTTAATCATATTAATAAGGCACACTGTGGTTGTAATGATACTGATTGTAATATTGATTGTCATATTATGATATTAATTATGGATTGCAATAATGAATAAAGGATTGTCATATTGTAATATTGGATGAGAAATATTGTAATATTGATCGTGATTTCAAGAATATATATATATATATATATATATATATATATATATTTTTATGAATGTGATTTCAAGATATTGCTATATCTATTACATTAATTTTCTTATTGTGATATTTATAAATTGATTTGCAAATCAACAACAGAATATTGCTAGAAATACATGTCACGACTAAGTGCATTTACCTTCATGTCTCCAATGTTCTCTTTGTACGTTGAAATGCTATCACTAATATATATATATATTGGAAATAGAATAACTAAGTAGAAATATTGTCATTAATGGTGAAAATATGTAAAATTAATATAATGTATATCTAGTTGATTGGAAATAGATTGACTAAATAAAAATATTACGAAAAAAATATTTAAAATTATAAAACAGCTGAATAATTATGAAAAAAATCTTTTTGAATGAATAGTCATGAATATCAATAAATATAAAATTAAATAAAAAAAGCTTGTATTTTAGCAGAAATTAGAATGACCAGAGTTTGACATGTGGCATAGTCTTACGTGGTAAAATTCTATTTTATATAATACTAGTATAGTAACACGTGTCATGCATGGGTATATATTGACTTTTGAACATTTAATAAAATAATTTAATTTTTTTATATAGTTTTTTGTTAAAGTGAGTTTGAGGCAATATCTACGAAAAATTATAAAAGAATAATTTAATTTCAATTATGTATTGTAAAGTTTAACAATGTTTAAAATAGTAATTATTGTTGTCCATTATAAAGAGTTGATTATCATATTGAAAATTGAATACAGTAGAAAAAAAATATAAATTGTTGCTGACTTAAAGGATAAAAATTTTATGAACTTACATTCTTATCAAACTAATGGACACAAACAAAATAATGAATAAGACAATATTTGTAAAATGAAATTTTAAGTATAATAGACATGAGCCATGCGATGTACGGGTTATACGTCAGGGTACGAATGAGATGCACTATATAGTAATAACCTATCTATTGTATGTTGAACCATTTGTATTGAAAATATATAAACAAAACAATGATGGATAATTTCATAAGAAATTATCTAAAATATACATAAAATGTTTTTGACGAATTTTGTTTTCATGTAAAATATTCATTCACATGTACTACATTTTATCTATATCTATTGCTTTCATGTAAAATAAAATATTCATTCCCATGTATTATTTTTTTATATCATTTATATTTATATATTAATCAATCTATATATTAATATAAAATTAAATCCTTTCATAAAAAAATATAAAGTTATAAAAGAGAATCTAAATTAGCTTAGATTAAACTAAAACTTACGATAATCAAAATTTGTTTTCATGTAAAATCTTATTTTATTCCAACATGTAAAGTTTTTTATATTTTCTATGATTTTTATTAATCAATTTACATATAGATATTAATTTTTTTATGAGTAAAATATTATATTTTTTATATAATATATTATATTTACTTTTAGTATATTAAAGAAAAATATTATATTTACATATAGATATTCACGTAACATGTTTTTTCCCGTATATTATATTTTTTATATAATTTATATTTATATATTAATCATTCTATATTTCGATATAAATTTAAATTTGCTAAACTTAAATTTATATCTTAAAAAAATCAAAATTTTCTTTCACGTAAAATTTTATTTTATTCCAACATGTAATATTTTTCTATTTTCTATGATTTTTATATTCATCAATTTACATATAGATATTAATTTTTTTGTGAGTAAAATATTATATTTTTATATAATATATTATATTTACATATAATATTAAATGAAAATATTATTTTCACATATAGATATTCATGTAATATGTTTATTTTGGTGTATTATATTTTTTATATGATTTATATTTATATATTAATCAATCTGTATATTGATATAAATTTAAATTTTTCTAATGCAAGGGTTAATGATGTCTTTAGGCTATAATTATAAAAAAAAGTAAAACATTTTACTAATAATATCATAATTAATTTTAATATAGTCATCAGTTATTATCTTGTTTCTTTGCTTTTGGATACCGATGCAATACAACATATCGACGAATAGAATATGACCTTGTTTCTCTACTTTTGGACATAATAGATATTTATTAACATTACTTTTTCTCAAACAAAAGTCCTTTACTCCTTTTCAATGTGTTTGGATAGAGCATATTGGTAACATTAATTTCTATAAGATATTAACAGATGACTAAAAAAATTTTAGTTGCAATAATATGGCAAGGCTAATGACATTGCCCACAGGTTTTAATATTACTGCTCGATCATTAAGAAACTCGTGTCTTATAGGAATTAAAGATTGGGTGAACGCTTCTATCATAATTTTCGGAAAATATCAAGTTCGAACAACTAATAATTGAAAATTTTCAAAGCCATAAACTAACATTATAGATTTTATTTTCCGCCAAAGAATTTGCATATGCTAGTGGTTATTTGAAGATGGCTTTTTCTAGCTTCAAAGTGTAGCAGGAATCGAAAACGCTGGAAAGGATGAAAATATCCTTTCATGATGAATAAAACAAATAAAACATTGAGTTAGCATATCAACAATTTCACTTTAAAAAAACAATTTCACTTGTGCTGCCTAAAAACTAATTCTCGAAATTCCAAAGTTGACACTTTATAAATATATAAAGTTTGGTATTTATTCATTAAAAAAATATTAAAAAATTATAAACGACATGTTTTATATTTTGAATTACAAATAGAGAAGAATATCCTGAAGCAACCCTGAAAACAGATTTTTAATAATAAGCTTTCTGTTTCTAAAATTAAAAGGACAAGGGGGGAGTTTGAGGATACAAAGCATATGGAGATGATTCCCGTCTGTTGGAAGGATTATGTATAGAACTTCTACAAAGGGAAGGATGAAAAGAAAGGCAAAACTCATCAGGGCTATCACGTGAATCTACAACAAATAGAAGCATCACAAACCAAGCAGTTTATCTTCAATTTCTCATCACACAGACAACTCAAATTCCTTAGCTAAGAGAAAATTATAAATTACTACGCTATTGTGTAACTAAAAAAGGGAGAAAACTTTGAATACATGAGTGGTATATGATATTGACAAATAAAAGCAAATGGGATCCCAACATTCTCCAAATCAAGAACAAATAAAATTGCAACATTCTCCAAAAGGAATATTTTCTGTGCTACAATGTTCCAACCCGTAAAAGGGAAAGGAAGAGTAATAGTGAAGGACGATTTTGTATAAAATATTGTGTTGAATGTAATTTGCTCATGTATTTTCTTGAAAATGTTCATCCCTGTGTCTTATGCTTCATGCATTTTACTAAAAAAAATTAAAATTTTCTTTAAATAAATGTTAATGTGTTATTTCTATTAAAATATTCATCCATAGCATATATAATAATAATATTGTTTCATTTAAAATGTTCAATATCATCGTAATAAATTTTTGTTGTATAATTAAAGTATCAATGATTTATATGGAAATGTTAATATATTTTCATCCATAATATTTGTCTCGGTGTGTGATAAGTTTTTACTCTTAGGTTATCGTATCGTATTTTATAATAAGTTAAAATAAAAATCTTATTAAATTTTATATATATTTAATATTAATAACAACATATTTATGGCATGATAAACCGTACTACGCACTGTTTATAATTAATGTTTTATTTCTATTAAAATATCTATTCATAGTAATTTATATAATATTTTTATTTCATTTATGTTATATCTATCCATCTTTAAATGTCTTTCATTCTTAAACCATTGCAATAATTTAAGTGATATTTTCTGAGCTAAAAGACTCCCTAATAGAACCACTTCAAGAAGTACATGGACAACACCTAATTGTACCATTTTATCACTTTGTGATGAGCTTTGATGAGCTAGAATCATCAAAATATAAACACTGAAAAATAGAGACAACTTAAAATAGAGTTCACATCTAAATGATTCTCAATATTTTAACACTATATATCAATTACGGTCTTCATACTTTCAGAAGCAAGGTTGATAGATTAAAGAGCCACATGAAGATGGTTTCGTACCAACACAAAGCATTGCATATGCAAGAGATTCTTTGGTGTTTTGGTGAGTTTTCTTTATACAAAACTAATGTTTTTGCTTGTAATAAAATAAATGGAGAATGATTAATTGATACGCTGCTGATCACAATCCCATAATTGTGATATTCTTGGTCAATGATTCATTTAATTGGATAATCATGTGTGATTTGTATACATCAATTTAGCATGATTCTAGGATCTAAATTAGCAATATGTTGCTCTCTGTATAGCTATATATACATGTTATTTTCTGCAGCATCAATATAAGGAAAAATACAATTGTTCCATATTGAATTTCATTATGGCATCAAAGCACGATGATTCTGGCTCAGACTCTAATATGCAAAAGGAGAAGATTAATACCTCCAGCAGCACAGATAAACCTTCCGCTATCGCAGCCACATCGCCATTCTATCTCAGTTCCTCGGACAATCCAGGAACACCGCTTGTGGCAGCAACACTCAAGGGCGAGAATTATCGCAATTGGGCGCGATCCATGAGGACGGCGCTACGTGCAAAAAGCAAGCTAGGCTTCATCGATGGGACAGTCAAGAAACCTGCTAAGGGAAGCCCAGATTTCTACAACTGGGAGAGAGCTGATTCCATGGTCATGGCATGGATTATCAATGCTGTTGATCCGACCCTACATGGCAGCATTTCACATGCATCCACCGCTAGGGAGATTTGGCAAGATTTAGAGGAGCGATTTGCACAAACCAATGCTCCCAGAATTCATCAGTTATGGCGCATGCTATGTTTGATGGAGCATGAACCAGATTTAACTGTGACAGAATTCTACACCAAATTCAAGAGTCTTCTTGATGAACTAAGTGAGCTCCAGCCCCTTCCAGAATGCAATTGTGGTGCATCAAAGGAGCTTATGCAGAGAGAAGAAGATCAACGAGTTCACCTGTTCTTGGGCAGCCTTAACAGTGAGAAATATGATCATGTTAAGGCAACTGTGCTCAACACTGAACCATTACCTTCCCTTCGATGTGTCTTCAATCATGTTCTTAGAGAAGAAGCTCGATTCATGACTGATAAGGAGAAGATCATCACAGCCAAAGCAGATTCTGGAGGCTCAGCATTCTACACATCCAATCAAAACAAGCAGAGAAGGAGAGAAGGGCCAAGGCCAAGATGCGATCATTGTGGCAAGATTGGGCACATCAAAGCTAAATGCTTTGAGATTGTTGGATACCCAGAAAATTGGGATACACGAAGGACACCTAATTCACGCTACTCAAGGGACACTGGGAAGGAGCCAAGTGCCCACCATGCACATGCCGATGAAAACCGAAAAGAGGAGAAGGAAGAGACATCGCAGGGACGCGCCTTACATGGCTCTCGTGTAAAGAAACACATGTCCACTGAAGCTGGTAATGATGTGCTATGTGAAGGACAAGAATGGGTCTTAGATAGTGGTGCATCACACCACATGACTCCCCTTTTGTCCCTAATGAGAGAAGTGACTAAAATAGAAAAACCTTTCTATATAACTGTCCCCACAGGGAACACGGTATTGGTAGAAATGATGGGAAAAATTGTCCTTAGCAAGAATATTAATCTTTGCGATGTTTTATTTGTGCCTGAGTTTGACTGCAATTTGATTTCAATTTGCAAGTTGACCCGTGAATTAAATTGCTTTGTGACTTATCATTTTGATCATTGTTTGATACAGGACCATGCCACGAAGAAGAAGATTGGTATTGGTAATGTACATGGTGGGGTTTACATGCTGAAGGAACAAGTCGGAGGATCAGCTCTAGTGGCTCATGATGAAGACAAAACTGCTCTTTGGCATGCACGAATGGGACACCCATCTTCTCAAGTTCTGCAGAAATTATCTCAGTCAGTAAAATTTAATTTCAATTCAAATAAAGTCGATTGCTGCGATATTTGCCATAGGTCAAAGCAATGTAGACTTCCCTTTATATTAGTGATAATAAAGCTGAGAATCCTTTTGAACTTATACACTGTGATTTATGGGGGAGATATCGTTCTAGTTCTCATAGTGGCTGTCATTATTTTTTTACCATTGTTGATGATTATTCTCGTGGAACATGGGTATATTTGATGAAGGAGAAAACAGAAACTGTGGGATTATTAACAAACTTTCTCAACATGATAAGAACTCAATTTAATGGGAAAGTCAAGAGATTGCGCAGTGATAATGGGACTGAATTCACCAACCGTGCATTCCAAGAAATTCTTCACCTAGAAGGAATTCTACATGAAACGTCGTGTGTAGGGACGCCCCAGCAAAATGCAAGAGTAGAGAGGAAACATAGGCATATACTTAATGTGGCACGAGCCCTGCGATTCCAAGCTAATTTGCCCATTTCTTTTTGGGGGGAGTGTGTTTTGGCAGCCACGTACATCATCAATAGAACACCTACAGTGGCAAATGATGGAGTGACCCCATATGAGATGCTAATGGGAAGGCCTCCATCATATGAGCACTTCAAAACTTTTGGGTGCTTATGCTATGTTAAGAATTCAAGTAAGCACCAAGATAAATTTGATTCAAGAGCAGAAAAATGTATCTTCGTGGGGTACCCTAAAGGACAAAAAGGTTGGATGGTGTATAATCTAAAGACACATGAGATTTACGTGTCAAGAGATGTGATATTCTATGAGAGCAAATTTCCTTACATGTCACAAGAAGGAAATAACAGTGGAGCTGATTTTTCCGTTTCATGGCCGACTCAGGATGAGGTTGTGCATGATCATGATAAGGACCATAACCATAGTGAAGAAAGAGGAGAGCAGCCAGCTATGGGAGCCAATTCTGAAATTATAAGTGAAGAAGAACACCAACAAAGAGATGACTCCAATTCTGACATGTTAAATGAAGAAGATAATAATGAGGGGGAGAGTAGACTCATGGCAGAAACAGAATTGGGACCAAGGAATAGACACCCACCTAAATATCTTGATGACTACATCTGCCACTCAGCTAAGAAATCCCACACATGTACATCACCAAGCCCATCAACTTCATCAGGTATGGTTTATCCTATATCAAACTATGTTAATTATGATGAGTTTTCACAAAAACATCAAGCTTATCTTGCAGCTGTTGAAAGTATGGAAGAGCCACGATCATATCAGCAAGCGGCCCACAAACAAATATGGAGAGATGCTATGGCACAAGAACTGAAGGCATTGGAAGAAAACAAAACTTGGGAGCTTGCATTGCTTCCAAAAGGAAAGAAGGCAGTGGGTTGCAAATGGGTGTATAAGATTAAATACAAAGCGTCAGGTGAAGTTGAGAAGTACAAGGCTCGACTCGTGGCTAAGGGATATACACAAGTTGAAGGAGAAGACTTCAACGAGACTTTTGCACCAGTTGCAAAAATGACAACTGTGAGATGTTTACTTTCTGTTGCGGTGGCCAAAGGTTGGAAGCTCCACCAAATGGATGTGAGCAATGCGTTTCTACATGGAGAATTGGATGAGGAAGTGTACATGGAGGTGCCGCAAGGTAGCAAAGTTCCAAAGAAAGGAGTGGTGTGTCGCTTAAGAAAGTCGTTGTATGGACTACGACAAGCTTCACGCAATTGGTATTCAAAACTGTCACAAGCGTTGGTGAAATATGGATTCCAAGAGTGTGAAGCTGACCATAGTTTATTCACATACTCTCATGGTTCGTTATTCATGGCTGTTTTGGTTTATGTTGATGACCTTGTTGTGACCGGGAACGATGTGGAGGCATGCGCCAGCTTTAAAAGGTATCTCAGCAGGTGCTTTCACATGAAGGATTTAGGAGAGCTAAAATACTTTCTTGGTCTAGAACTCGCACGCGGCTCTTCAGGTTTGTTTGTATGCCAGCGAAAATATGTCCTGGATATCCTAAGTGAGTGTGGAATGCTAGCTTGCAAGCCTTCCCCTTTTCCTCTTGAACCCAATCACAAATTGGCCTTAGACTCAAGCCCCTTGTATAAGAATCCTTCTCAGTATCGCAGGTTGGTGGGATGGCTCATTTACCTCACCATCACTAGGCCAGAATTAACATACTCAGTACATGTCCTTAGCCAGTTCATGCAAGAGCCTCGCCAAGGTCATTGGGACGCAGCTATGCACATCTTGAGATACTTGAAATCCTCACCAGGGCAGGGCATCATAATCCCAAAAGAGAATGATCTCAGATTGATTGCATACTGTGATTCGGACTATGCATCATGCCCATTGACTAGAAGATCTGTGTCCGGGTACGTAATGAAACTAGGAGCAGTTCCCATATCGTGGAAGACCAAGAAACAAACTACAGTATCAAGGTCCTCAAGTGAAGCGGAGTATAGGGCAATGGCTCATGCCACCAGTGAGATTATATGGCTGCGTAGGTTACTTGCACACCTACAAGTGAAATCTGATTCTCCCACAGTTCTGCATTGCGATAATCAAGCTGCCATCCATCTAGCTTCCAACCCGGTCTTCCATGAAAGAACGAAACACATCGAAGTAGATTGCCACTTCATCAGAGAATACCTTAGTAAAGGAGTTATATCAACAGTCTATATTCCAACCAAGTCACAGCAGGCAGACATCTTCACAAAGTCACTAGGAACCAATCTTGGTGAGGAGTCATGTGGAAAGTGCACGCAGAATCCAAGATCCATTCATCATTGCAGGCATCTTCTGTTACTGTCAAAACATCAGAGCTTTCATAACCATCTGCCACGGTTGCCAGGTTATTGGAATCCTTGCCTTTGCCTTGATTGAACTTCTTCCTCTCAGGGCAATTCTTCCTCCAGTGACCTTCTTTGTGGCAAAAATAGCAAGTCTTGTTCTTTATCTTGGATTTGAAATTGGGTTTGTTCTTGCCCTTGCCATCTTTCTTTTCTGGTTTTCCACGAGCAAACAAACCTTCAACATCTCCATTTTCTCCTTTGAAATCATTGATCTTCTTCTTCATCTCCCGAGAATTCAAGGTTGCCTTGACTTCTTCCAAAGTAAGAGTTTCCCTACCAAACATCATAGTGTCAACTAGATTCTCATAAGAGGGTGGGAGGGAACACAAGAGTATCACAGCCTGATCCTCTTCCTCGATTTCAATATCTACACTCTTCAAGTCAAGAATCGCCTTAGTGAAATAAGAAACATGTTCTTTGATGGATGAGCCTTCCTCCATCTTCAACTGATGCAGCCTTTTCTTCAAATACAGCTTGTTTGTTAAAGGTTTAGTCATGTAGAGACTCTCCAACTTTAACCAAACACATGCAGCAGTATCCTCACCAGCAACCTCGCGTAGAACCTCATCACCAAGGGACAAAATTATCGTGCTATGAGCTTTGTTAACCATATCTTTCTTCTCCTTATCAGAAAGGGTTGCTGGCATTTTCGCAATGCCCAGCAATGCATCTTCAAGGCCTTGATGAACCAAAGACTGAAATCATTGTCACCCGAGAACTTCTCAATGTCAAATTTGGTTGAACCCATCGCGGAAAGAACAATAAGAACGCCCCTCGAACCAAAGCTCTGATACCACTTGTTATGATTCAACAACAATCTGAATTGAGAAATTCCAGATCAGAACCAGAATGCAGAACTGAAAGTAAGAAGATAAGGAAGAATAGAACACAAGATCTTATCGTAGTTCGGAGCAATTGTCTCCTACATCCACACTGACTCTCAATTATTATTAATCCACTATAAATCACTCTCTTACTTACAAGAATTCCCAGGAATCACTCCTCACTTGCACACACCCGAGAAGAATACAGATTTATGATTGAATACAAAGATTACTTGCCCTATAAGGCAACTAGCTAAGCCTTATATACCCGATTGTATCAGTTACAAAACAGTTCAGTTAGTTAACAATTCCTAACAACCAATTGTAACTAACTAATAACTAACTAATTACATTCAGATATCACATAACTAACAGATTTTGAACTTATCCTAACTAACAAGTAAATTGATGATCCACCTTGATACAACATTAAGTGTATGATTATAGGCTTGTCAAGGAATTCAATCTTTGGAACATATGCTTTGAGACATTAGAAATACTATTCCCTTTTTCTTTACGGGATTTTCCTATCCCCTGCTCCAGTATGCTAATCAAAAGCTCCAGTAAAAAAGATAATATTTTTTTCCTTTTTAGTTTAATCTTGCTAATCAAAAGAGATATAAATGATAGGCTCTCGCTAACCTCACCCCCGACACATTATAATTTTTCTAAATACCAATAATATCCTTCCCACGAAAATGCTCCTTCTCTTCCACAAAAACGCCGCTCTTCCTCAAATGTCAGAACCTGCAAATGGCAGACACCATGATAATCGACCAACAAATCGCTCAAAGCAGTTGAGTTTTCAAACAGAAAAAAGGTTTTTAAACATAGCATAAATAGCAATCTTGCCCGAAGTTGCGCGTCGTTTCTGCCTTTTTTTTTTCTCCTCGAAAAAGGTATACGTGATTGTGAGGGTACGTGATTTGAGATCACGTAGAACCAAAAAATTGGTTTTTACTTACGTGATTTGAGATTACGTAGCACCAAAAAAATTGTTGCTACGTGATTTTAATTTACGTAAGTAAAAACCAATTTTTTTGTGCTACGTGATCTCAATCACGTAAGTAAAAACCAATTTTTTAGGTTTTACGTGATCTCAAATCACGTATCTTTACATGATTTTAATTCACGTACGTAAAAAACAATTTTTTGGTGCTACGTAATCTCAAATCACGTAAGTAAAAATCAATTTTTTGGGTGCTACTTGATCTCAAATTACATACCCTTACGTGATTTTAATTCACGTAGGTAAAAACTAATTTTTTTGGTGCTATGTGATCTCAAATCAGCTAAGTAAAAATCAATTTTTTGGGTGCTACGTGATCTCAAATCACGTACTCTTACGTGATTTTAATTCACGTATGTAAAAACTAATTTTTTGAGTGTTACGTGATCTCAAATTATATAAGTAAAAATCAATTTTTGGGTGATACGTGAGTTAATTCACGTATGTCAACAAAACGCGTGATTCCCTGCAACGTGAATTTTTTATTTTGCTTTTTCGCTTATATCGTTTAAAAAACAACAAAATGCACACCAGATTTCTTTTGCAAAGAATGCTCCAATCAAATGAATGCAAAGCAAAACCACTTGGCCACAATAATAGAAAGGCGCTGAAAATTAATTAGACCAGTGAAAACGTGAAAAGCAGCGATCAATTCACTGCCACGGCATGCCTTGTGTGCATTTTGGGAAGTTGCAGTTGGTGGATTCCTTGCACTATGAGCAGCATGAACAATAGAATGGAGAGGTGGGGAAAAAAACAGGCAAAAAAAAAAATAACGGCCTGAGGGAGAGAGATGGGGTGGTATATCTTGAAAATTAGAAATGAGTTTGGGAGCATTTTGGTCAATTTGTGTGTTTTAAATTTGACAGGGGGTGTGGTTAGCAAACTGGGGGGTGTGATTAGCGAGAGCCTAAATGATAATATCCCTTTCTTTTTTAATTCAATCTTTTTAATTTCAAAATATGCTAATCAAAAAAGATATAAATGATAATATCTCTTTCCTTTTTAATTCAATTTTTTTAATTTAAAAATAACTCTTTATGGTAATTAAATGCTAAAAAGCTGTTATATGAGATTTTTTTTGTAATACGACGAATTGTCTCATAGTTAATGCTTACTAAAACTATTACATGTGAATACATGCCTTGATATGTGTTGTTTTGATGATTGACAAAAGGGAGTTTGACAATAGTCAACTGTGCAAAAAGCGGAAAAGTATACCAAGATGCACACCAAGGATTGGAGGTTCTCAAGTCTTTAGGTTTTGGATATCAATCTATTTCTTAGGACTATTTGTAATAGTAATAAAAACTTGGGTTCGATTCCAGGTGGCTGCATTGGTGGGCGATACGTAAATTCCACTATAAATCCTGGCTCAGGTAGGTGGTTCTCCCTGGTCCTGCACGGAGATGAGCCTCCCCCAATCTAAACTTTTTCTTATCAAAAAAAATAAATAAATCACACACTCACAATGTTTTATCTAAAATTAACTTCATGACATTTTTCCTAAATTATTTCAGTCACTAAATATTTCGAAAAATGTTTTGAACATATCTTGGAAAAATATTTTTGGCACTTATTTTGAATGAGAAACAGAATGCTCATAATCGTTTATGGCAATCACCATAATCGTTTTCGGCTTCATTTCACCTCTCCGTGTATTTCCAACATTACATAATGGATTATGACTTTCTCATAATCGTTTATTGCATCTGTCTCCATGTCAGTTATGTCCAAAATAAAGGATTACTTAAAATGCATAATGGTTTATACTATTTCCTTCAATGTATTTCAATTTTTTTTGAATAAATAAACGATTATACTTTCCTCATAAACAATTATACTAAAATCAAATTTCCAAATTGAGCGCAACGGACAAATCACTTTTCATGCAATACGCTCCTTCTAGTGCCTATAAAAGGAACAACATCGTGTAGTTCCAAACAAAACACTCTAACTTATTTTTGTGTTGAAACTCTGTGAAAATAATTTTCTATCACCCACACTTATTTGAGGACAATATTTTCTTTGAGAGCCTTTTATTCTACGTAGTTTTAATTGTATTTTTCTGAGTTTCAATTTGTTATATCTACACTTTTGAGTGTATATCTTTCATACCATTTTACTTGTATAATTATTTTATTGGATAGGAATCCCAAGTGGTTCATAGAGATGTGATATCTGTTGAACTAGTTGATCTGGTTTAGAGTTGTAAAGGTGTGGTTCATAGAGAGATGATATCTCTTGAACTAATTGCTCTGGTTTAGAGTTGTAAAAGTTTTTAGCTGAACTAGATTTAAAAGCTAGTGTTTTAGTGAAAATCTCTTAGTACTTTGCTTTGGGGACAGGACGTAGGCCACATGGATGTTTGGTGGTCGAACCTGTATAAATTATTGTGTACTCTCCTTTGTTCTTTATCTCCTTTACTTTTCAGCAATTTATATTTCAGCTATTTATTTTATTGCTATTTATTTTCGTCATTTAAATTCAGCAATTTAATTTGAACAATTTTTTTACGCTATTTATTTTATTGTTATTTAAATTCTGCAATTTGTATTTCATGTCATTTACCTTTTCGCAGTTAAATTCTTGCAAGTTATATTCTAGCACCTTATTAGCAAAAGATTTTCAAAAGCACTATTCACACATAATTCACCCACTCATGTGTTTGGAGTCACTTGGCAACAAGTGGCATCAGAGCTAGACTCTTGTTTAAAGGACTTAACCGTCTCAAGAGAATGACTTCAAACAATAACGAGGGAAGCTCTATGAACAGACCCTCATTTTTCAATGGTGAGGGGTGTTATTGGAAGGATAGAATGAAATTTTTTCTTGAGGGTGTAGACCTCGATATTTGGGATGCTATGGGAAATGGTCCTTTTGTCCCCACTCAATCAATTAATGATAAAGTAGTAGACAAGCCAAGATCTCTTTGGACCGAATAACAAAAGAGAAAGGTTCAGCACAATTTGAAAGCTAGGAACATCATCACCTCAACTTTAAGCTACGATGAGTTCTATAGGGTCTAAAATTGCAAGACTGCCAAAGAAATATGGGACACCCTTCAATTGGCCCATAAAGGTACTACCGAGGTCAAAATGGCTCAAATGAACACATTAACCCATGAGTATGAGTTATTTAGGATGAAACCGGGTGAAAACATACAAGATATGCAAAAACGGTTCATCTATATAATAAACCATCTCAGAGCTATTGGAAAGGTCTTCAACAATGAAGATTTAGTTAAAAAAGTTCTTAGATGTTTAAATAGAAATTGGCAACTCAAGGTTACTGCTATATCTGAATCTAGAGATTTATCTACTATGTCTTTGGCAACCTTGTTTGGTAAATTGCAGGAACATGTACTTCAACTAAATCAACTCATTGAGAGTGAGGAAAGTGAAAAGAAAAATAAGGGAATTGCTCTCAAAGTAAGAGTCAATGAAAAAGGAGACTCTGATGATTATGATAGTCTTGATGAGAATGAGGAAGATATGAGCTCGATGGTTCGAAGATTCAAAAGGTTCATGAGGCAAAAGGGGAAAACAAGCAAGTTACAAAATCCTCAAAAGAAAAATGAGTAAGGAACTTCCTTCAATCCAACTTGCTATAAATGTGGTAAAAAGGGTCACATAAAACCCCGCTGTCCTCAAAGTCAGAAGAAAAATGAAAGATTGGATAAAAGACCACAAAAGGATCTAAAACAAAGAAGAGCTTATATTGCCTGGGATAAAAATGACATGGACTCATCTGATGAATCAGAAAATGAAGAGGCCAACCTATGTCTTATGGCAAATCATGGGATAGATGAGGTCAATGCTCTTTTTTTAAAACAAAAATTGATGTGCACATGCATCACTGTAACAACTGACATCCCAACTATGTTGACATCTCAGCTGTCACCAATCATTTGCAGCACATCAATCAATATATATAAAAATTGAGAAAAAAGAAACAAGAGCAAGGGGAACATAAACCATAACCCTCGCAGAAACATTATTTAAACCGGAAACTAGGAAGTGCTACTCTATTCCTAAAAAAATCTCTCTAATGAAAGAGGGAATAGAATCCCACTAGTGGAAACCCTGAATATGTAAAGCATGTGAGGCAAGCCTATTTGCACAATTATTGCCTTCGCGATAAATGTGCAAAATCGCAAAACGCATATTTTTAGTCAACTCTAAACAATTTCTCCATCTAACTCTAAGTTGCCAAGGAACTAGACTAACAGAAGTAAAAGCCAAAACCACAAGCTTAGAGTCACATTCTAATCATAAATTATGTCACCCTTTCTTAGAAGCAATCTCTATGGCCACCATAGCACTAATGAGCTCTGCATGAAGAGCAAAAGAAATTCCAATATTTAACTCGAAACATCCCAAAGCTGCTGCACTACGATCTCTGAAGATCCCACCATAGGCAGCAAAACCCGGAGCACCCCGAGCCGCACCATCTGTGTTACACTTGATCCAATTACAAAGAGGAAGCCATCAACAAACCTCTTTGATGATAGGCACCTTTCAATGCTTTATGTTGACCAATTTTTTTTTTAAATAACAAAGTCACTAATAGAGGAGGAGGCCGAGTTGGAGCTGGTATTTCTTACTAAAGCAACGTTGGCATACACCAAATTCTTTGTAGCCTGAATAGAGGTGGAAACGTTGTCAAATTTGACCTTGTTACAACAATGCCAAGTGGTATAAATGACATTGATAATACCGGCTAAAACAATATCTTTAACAAGAGGGAAAAAATTTCTGTCATAGCAATGAAGAATACTTTGGATATTAGATGTATCAATTTGGAAGTCAAAAGCAGAGCTTAACCAAAGCCACAGTTGGTGAGTAAAGGAGCAATTACAAAATAAATGATGAGTTGTTTCAGCTTCCCTGCCACAAAGAGAACAAACCAAACAAGAACACAACCTCTGCTCCAAAGATTCTCATCCGTTGGAAGCCGATTATGCATAATTCTCCAGAGCAAGAGAGATTTTGAGGGGGGATTGCCTTGTTCCAAATTAGCCGACACCAAGAAATGGCTTGACCAACTGGTTTAGTGTAGAGATAAGCATCTTTAATGGAGAGGTCCCCTGAATCAGTAGCTTTCCAAACCATAAGATCATGTGCTGAGTATAGAGGAATTGTTACCTGCCTTAAATCATTAATAAGAGCAGGGAATTTCTGAGAAAGCCAACGAGGAATGCGCCATTGACCATTACTGATGAAATGAGCAACCTTAGCCTTGAGCAAATCATGCAAATGCTTAGGAATCTGCAGAAGATTAACAATCGGTTGAGCTAACCAATGGTCAGTCCAAAAATGAATATCATTTCCAGAGCCAAGCTGCCAAATAAGATTATCCTGAACAATTGAAATTTTAGACTTTAGAGCAACCCAAAGAGAGGAGTTAATGTGATAAGAGATGAATCTCCTATTCCTAAAAGTTCTTGCTCTAAGAAGATGGGCCCATTGGTTGTCAGATTTAAACAATTCCTAGCAAAGCTTCACCATGGCAGCATCATTAATGGCTTGAAGAGATCTTATGCGAAGGCCTCCTTCCAGAGTGGGACAACAAACTTTGTGCCAAGCAACAGTTACCACTTTTTTGGTTTACATCGCCAGACCAAATAAAATTATGAATCCATTTGTCAACCAGATTCGATAAACTAACAGGCCAAGAGTAAACTAAGAAACTATAAATCATCATACCATGGATTACTATTTTCACCAGCTCAACTCTCCCTGCAATAGATAAAAGAGAGGCCTTCCAAGAGGCTAGCTTAGCCTTAATTCTGTCCGCAATGGGTTGAATATGAACATATCTCGGCTTGCCTTTGAAAATAGGGAGACCAAGATAAATGAAAGGAAGCTGCCCAATAGCAAACCCCAACAATTCAGCAATGGTATGCTGCCTTTGAGAAGAAATAACACCAGCATAGATGGTTGACTTACTGGGGTTGATTACCTGACTTGACTCCATATCTACGAAGCTTGACTCTTTAATAGCAAGAAGGTTTCTCACGGATCCCTTTACAAAACAACATCACATCATCAGCATAAAGCACATGAGATGGAGCTTGAATACCTCTATGCCCTGTCATTAATTGGGGAACCCCATCTGAAACTAGCTTGGAAATACTCCTACTCATTGCTTGTGAAGAATTCAATAATACTCTTGAATACCTCTAGGCCCTGTCATTAAATGCTCTTGAACACGAATCTCCTTAACTTATGACGAGTTACTCATTGCTTGTGAAGAATTCAATAATGAAACGATTAGACTTTGTAAGATTGTTTCTTCTTCTCAGAAAATCATATCTTCTCTTGAATCAAAAATTCTTACTTTAAACCAAGAGATGGAAGTTCTTAAAGAAAAACAAGTTGTTGTGACTGAAGTTTCGACTTACCCTTTTTACGAAAACCAAAAGAACAAATTTTTCAAATGTGATGAATGCACCGTTTTGAAAAACAAGATTGAAGACTTGCAAACCACCCTTGCCAAATTTTCCATAGGAAGGGATAACTTAAACATCTTTTGGGAAAACAAAAAGGCATTTTCGGAAAAGCCGGTTTGGGTTATGATCAAAAAACGAATGAAAAATCATTCAAGCTTGTCAATCACAACAACACTTCAAACAGTCCTTTCATTAAGTGTTTTCACTGTGGTACAAAAGGCCACACTGCCTCTATTTGCAACATTAGAAAGAACAAGAATGTGATTGGCAAAAAGATATGAATTCCAAATGGCACTTTGCCCAAGACTAACTCATCTGGATCCAATATGTTTTGGCTATGTAGACTAGATAGTCCAAAAATTACAAAGTATCGGTATCTGACACGTATCAGATACTGATACGTGTCTGATACATCCCAATACGTATCCCACAAATATCCATTAATTTTTATTATTTTTTTATAAAAAAAACACATTAGATACGTTTTCAATATGGCTCTGATACGGCGTAGCATATTCAGATACGGCTAGGAAGGGAAGGATACGTTTACGATACGGTACATTTTAGTCAGTTTTTCTTTTCTTTTAAAACGTGTGTGTTTTACACCGTGTCTTTAAAAGACCCTGAGAGTGAGACCCATATTATAAATAAATAATAATATAATAAAAGGATAAGTTAAGACCGGTGCCATTTTATTTATTACTATTATTATGTGTCTCATTCATTCCTTCCTTTCGTGTCTCGTTCTACGAAATGGAGAAGCTAGGGTTTGCAACCATCATCGGCAGCGGCGAACTGCCTTAGCCACCGCGCCGGCCTCTGTTCCGTTTTCGGTTCTCCTCTGTTTCGCATAGCCATGGCACCGCCTCTGTTATCCTATTCTTCCGTTTTCTTCTCTCCTCTATTCGGCCATAGCCACCGCGCTGCTCTGTTCTCCTTTCGTTTTCGCAAACCCTTGCTTCTTCTTCTTTGTTAGGTCACTTGCGAGTTGCGTCTCTGTTCCTTTGTGCGAGCTGCTGCTTTGGGTCACCGTTCTTTGCTTCTGCCTTCTGTTTTGGGTGTTGGGTCACTGTTTCTGTGCTTTTGCCTTCTATTTTGGGTTTTGGGTCACTGTTCACTTCTGTTTTGGGTATTGGGTCTGAGTTGCAGAGTTGTTATTAGTTCTAGCTACAGTGTGGGTGGAAAATAAATGGCTCTTGGGGAAGAAAAGATTGATGATGGAGGTGGCAATAAGCTCTAGAGTTGCAATTTCTATGAAAAAATTGTGAAGAGTTCATACTCTAGGGTGAAAGCACACTTACTCAGAGTTTCTGGTACTGGAGTTGCTATTTGTCCTAAGGTTAGTTCTCCATACTTGGCTGATTTAAAACGCATATGTGAAGAAGCTGAGAATAGATTAAAACCTAAAAATATTCCATTGCCTACTGATTTGTTATCTTTATTATCATATTTAGATATGTTTATATTTTGTGCATTTATATATTTATATATTTAAATTTAAATTTTTATTAAGGTATCCTGGCCGTGTCGTATCTTGATTTTCAAAATTTTATCGTATCCCCGTATCTGTATCGTATGGTATCGCGTATCGTATCACGTATCTAGGCTTCTTAGTGGTTTGGGTAGCAAAGGTTAAAATTTGATTTGATGTTGTAGGTGTGCTTGAAAGCCAATGACTCAAATTGGTATCTTGATAATGGTTGTTCAAAGCACATGATAGAAGATAAAAGCAAGTTCTTCTTATTGTCTCCCATATAGGTGGTTACTTTTTTTTTAAAGTGTGCTAACAAGTTTATGTAGGTCACATTAACTATAAACGATTATGCGTTCAATATCAGCGAAGATTAGGAAAAAATTGATGATGAGAATGAGTCGGATGAGGACTAGTAACCCTCATCCTAGTGCTTTATTTTGCTATCTCTTTTTCTGAATATTTTGTTGACCATGGATTTCTGATGCTTCATTGAACCCATGATACACTATTTTGGTTATTTTTCTCCACATCTATTTACACTTATATGCATATGCTTTATAGGCCTTTCCCTTTATCTTTTCCGCTTTTTGATGTTGCCAAAAGGCGGAGAGTTATACGACTTAGGGGAAGTGAATTTTCCTATGCATATTGTGAGGAAGTCCCCTAAAATACGCGTTTAAACTCGGATATCTTTTATCGAAAAATCACGCTTATATCTCATTGCTATATCATGATTATACCTTACTAAATTCCCTCCTTGAAATGTTTGTCATCATCAAAAGGAGTCAGTGAATACATGCCTTGACTGGTGTTATTTTGATGATTGACAAAAGGAAGTTTCATAAATAGTCATTGTGCAAAAAGCGGAAAAGTATGTCAAGCTGCACACTAAGGATCGAGGGGTTCTCAAGTCTTTGGGTTTTGGGTATCAATCTATTTCTTAGGACTATTTGTAAGTAGTAATAAAAAGCTCACAATTAAAATTAAATCACACGCTCACAAGTTATGGTGAGCGATGATCTAGTGGAGAAGTTCAGGAAGAAGTTCGGTGAGCTCTCACAGATTATGGAGATTCCTCTCCTCAAAGGTGAAATTGTCATTCTCTCAAGGTATTAAAGGAGGATCAGCTAAGAAGAAGTAGTAAGTCTCTGTTTTTTGTAAAATCTTCATTTGCAATTGCCTATGTGCTGTTTGTCAAATTGCCCCTATATTTTTTATTTTTTTTAATGTTGTCTTACAAAAATTCATGTGATGTTTCGTAGTGAGAACTGCAATGAGACTGACGTAATGACAATGCTTCTTATTAGCATCTTGCAAATTGCTTTTTTACAGAATATACCGAGAAAAATTCAAGTCTCATATTGACTAGAGCAAAATATTTATAAGACTATATAAACGAGCAAAACATTCGATTGTAAAAAAAAAAAAAGCGAGCAAAACATTCATAAGAATATATAAGCAAGTGATACTCCTCATATTATAAGTTAGTTTTGTACGGATGAATTAATTCCAAAATATTAATAGAATAACTCCCTATTGGATTTTTTTTATGTAGACTCTTGATAATTGATCACATTGATCTTGATTAATAAGAGTCGAGTTTGAGGTTGAAAATTTTTTGTCTCACTTTCCTGTCACATTCTCTGTCCTCTATCAATGACAATTTGTCACATAATAAAATAAAATTATAATGTATTAACACATATGTATATCTACATCCTTTAATTGGTTGGAGACAAGGAGACACTATTTTTTGGGACAACAGATATTTATTCCGAGTTTGGTGACATATGCAAAAGAGTAAAACTCTCTCCTTGTCTAATTTTTTTTTTTTTTTACAACTTAAATTCCAAAAGAAAACCAAACGCATGCCAAAAGTGGATGGAACTTCCAATTGGTTTTCACCAATACAAAAGAAAACTATTTCAACTGTCTTAATAGTATATTTGGGAGGATTGGTAATGCGATGCAAATTATTTACCAATTAAACTTCCCTGAATTTAAACTAAAGTTTATTTAGTAGGTATCGTTTAGTTTGAAATTCACCCCCATTGAGTTGACCCACAGCCAGCCACATTCACTCCCATGGAAATACGATGTAGAAGCTTTAGATGCCACAAGATTCAATGTCTCTGAGTGGTTTCGTGGCGTATCTACATAGTTCGTTCGTGCAATCACTTAAAAAACATAAAACATTAAATAAAACATTAAACAGGTTTCATCACGATCCTCGCCAACGCATTCCGTTTGATTTTTAAAAACAAGAGCAAACACTAAATACTCAAATTTGTCCCAATAAAATTCACGGAGACCAATTTAGTCTCTGAAAAATTAAAAATATTAATTTCGTCCTTAAAAATTTTAAATATGAGTCAAATTAGTCCTTTTTAGCATAATTTTTAGGGATATTTTAGTCCCTATTTAGGGATTAATTTGACCCATATTTAAAATTTTTAAAGACTAAATTGATATTTTTAATTTTTCAGGGACTAAATTAGACTCCGTGATTTTTATTGGGGCAAATTTGGGTATTTAGTATTTAGTCTTGTTTTTAAAAATCAAATAGTATGTTTCCTTGTGAATACTGTTCAGTCCTTAAGAATACTGTATAGTTCTTAAAAATATCAATTTAGTTCTTAAAAATCTCAAATGTGGGTTAAATGAGCCTTTGATAGGGACTAAAAATATCCCTAAAAATTATCCTGAAAATGACTGATTTGAACCACATTTGAGATTTTTAAGAACCAAATTGATACTTTTTATTTCTTAAGGACTAAATTGGTCTCCATAACTATTTTGGGACCAATTTGTGTATTTACCGTTTTTTTAAAATAAGAGAGGATTAAAGGCAGAGCAAAGAGAGAGAACTGGCAATATTACTTCCACGCCATTCGTGTGGGTTTCCATGAAATCTATTTCGTGAGAAACAACATTTTCCTAAATATAAATACAATTAATTTTAAATTTTTTCAAAGTTTAATAGCTTCTGAAAGTCATTTTTAATTGCATTCTATAAGTATGTTTCTGGAACTAAACATATTTAGCTCCTGAAACACACTTTCCGAATGCAATGATCCGAGTATTAACAATTAGAAGGAATACTTGAAAAAGAAACACTAGTACACGAAACGAAAAAAAATAAGTATTTTACACCGGTTTTAGGTTTAACCAGTGTAAAAAGTGACGCAGTGGCAATTTTAAAATTATCGCGTAACTTTTACACGGGGTATATAACCAACCGGTACAAAAGGTTTCACATTTAAAAACTAAAGACAATTTACATCAGATTTTTATATAACCGGTGTTAAAACCGAATTTATTACACCGAATTTTTATATGTATTTGAATGAATTATTCCACTCACATGTGAATATTGTGATTCCCAATATTTTTTATTGGTAAACTACAAATCAAACTAAAATATATTTTGTTGAAATCTTGTCAAAAAAGTATATTTGGTTGAAATTATCACAAAATATTGTAAGCTGATTTTTTTATTCTATTTTGGTTTTAGGTTCAAAAGATGTTTAGATGAGGAGAAACAAATATGTTTTTTTTTTGAATTATATTTGTAGGCTTTTATATAATTGTTTTTTTTTTATGATTTATTGTCGATTGTTGTTTAAAAAGGAATTTTTTAATATAATGTCTGAAAGTTCTTATTTAATTAACATATTATGTGAATAATTTTTCCCAAAATATTTTGTAATAAGGTATTTTGGGGACAACAAATGATGGATGAAATCAAAATAGGATTACAAATCTGATTTATCGGTGCATTCTAATTAGTAATTAATGAATCAATCAAAAAATATAAATAAATTAAATTAAATTAAAAGTTTCATTTTGACAGGAATTGGAATGACCGGGTTTTGACACGTGGCATAGTTCCACGTGACAAAATTCTATTTTATATAATATAGTTGATAGTTGATATAATATATATAATAAATATAATATAGTTGATAATTTATATATATATATATATATATATATATATATATATATATATATATATATATATATATATATATATTGAGGGGCGTTCAAGTTACTCCAGGAGTAACTCTTGTCTGAGTTACTCCGGTTAATATCACTTTGTAGATATTGAATTTTATCGATCCAACCGTTTAATATCGTCATATTATGTTAATGATCATGTATCCCAAATTTTAAATAAATTAGACATCAATAGCTAAGTAATCATATAGTCAACATTTTACTTGTAAATTAAAACGTATAGTATACATTGAATTGAAGTGATCTGATGAAGTATCAAATATTTTTAAAATTTTTATGAAGTTTTATGGAGTTGATCTACTCAATAAGAACTTTTAATGTGACGGTCCAATTGATGAAATTTGATGTCTATTGAAAGATATTAACCGGAATAACTCAGACAAGAGTTACTCCTGAAGTAACTTGAACATCCCTCATATGTATTATATATATGTATATAATAGATATAATAGATAAGGTAGCATCTGACCTTAAGTTTGACAAATCTTGCTCTAAAAGACACTTAAAAGTAGAGGTGTATGGGGGAACCTTGTGGGTTGTGATATGCGTCCCTATTTAAAAAAGTAATATTGGGATATGAAGAACTTGCCTAATAACATTCTTTTATGAGAGTCAAAATGACTCTTTAATTTGTTAAAGTCAACAATATTTAGAAGATAGAGATGCAATGGAAAATCAGTAAAAATGTCAAGAATCATATTCATACCCACAGATACCTCCAAGACAACTACACTATTCTGTCTCAAATATATATAAAACTCCTAGCACTAAATGAATTTTTACATTTACACCAAGTATATTGGTAATGTAAAGGTCCCAATTCAAGATTGTCTTTGCTTTGCTTCATATGTGTGAAACATAATATGCAAATACCCAAAATTAAACGCGACATTTTCACGAAAAATTAAATATGAATAAACATGAGAAATCCCAAAATTACAAATGAACATTAACGTGATACCAACACCAAAAAACATTTTAAAGTAAAGGAAGAAAAAGATAAAAAGTGGCGGACTCAAAAATGAAGGAGCAGATAGAGAAGGCAACTTACAAATTATTTTATGTTATATTATCACATATCTACCTTTATTTCCTTTCTAAATTTGCTTGAAAAACATTTAATGCGCTACATGCGTTGATATTAATATTGATTGTCAAAGGCATATTAATTGAGTAGAGATCTTCTCCATTTCTCTAAAGAAATGGAGATCTCAATTACTAAAGTTTTTGGTGTATAGCACATAAATGCATAATTTATGTCACCATTTTAAAAATATGTGCATTTATATACCCTAAACTTTAGTAACGAAAATTTCCATTTCTTTTGAGAAATATGGAGAAGATCTTTAATCATATTAATAAGGCACACTGTGGTTGTAATGATACTGATTGTAATATTGATTGTCATATTATGATATTAATTATGGATTGCAATAATGAATAAAGGATTGTCATATTGTAATATTGGATGAGAAATATTGTAATATTGATCGTGATTTCAAGAATATATATATATATATATATATATATATATATATATATATTTTTATGAATGTGATTTCAAGATATTGCTATATCTATTACATTAATTTTCTTATTGTGATATTTATAAATTGATTTGCAAATCAACAACAGAATATTGCTAGAAATACATGTCACGACTAAGTGCATTTACCTTCATGTCTCCAATGTTCTCTTTGTACGTTGAAATGCTATCACTAATATATATATATATTGGAAATAGAATAACTAAGTAGAAATATTGTCATTAATGGTGAAAATATGTAAAATTAATATAATGTATATCTAGTTGATTGGAAATAGATTGACTAAATAAAAATATTACGAAAAAAATATTTAAAATTATAAAACAGCTGAATAATTATGAAAAAAATCTTTTTGAATGAATAGTCATGAATATCAATAAATATAAAATTAAATAAAAAAAGCTTGTATTTTAGTAAATTAGAATGACCAGAGTTTGACATGTGGCATAGTCTTACGTGGTAAAATTCTATTTTATATAATACTAGTATAGTAACACGTGTCATGCATGGGTATATATTGACTTTTGAACATTTAATAAAATAATTTAATTTTTTTATATAGTTTTTTGTTAAAGTGAGTTTGAGGCAATATCTACGAAAAATTATAAAAGAATAATTTAATTTCAATTATGTATTGTAAAGTTTAACAATGTTTAAAATAGTAATTATTGTTGTCCATTATAAAGAGTTGATTATCATATTGAAAATTGAATACAGTAGAAAAAAAATATAAATTGTTGCTGACTTAAAGGATAAAAATTTTATGAACTTACATTCTTATCAAACTAATGGACACAAACAAAATAATGAATAAGACAATATTTGTAAAATGAAATTTTAAGTATAATAGACATGAGCCATGCGATGTACGGGTTATACGTCAGGGTACGAATGAGATGCACTATATAGTAATAACCTATCTATTGTATGTTGAACCATTTGTATTGAAAATATATAAACAAAACAATGATGGATAATTTCATAAGAAATTATCTAAAATATACATAAAATGTTTTTGACGAATTTTGTTTTCATGTAAAATATTCATTCACATGTACTACATTTTATCTATATCTATTGCTTTCATGTAAAATAAAATATTCATTCCCATGTATTATTTTTTTATATCATTTATATTTATATATTAATCAATCTATATATTAATATAAAATTAAATCCTTTCATAAAAAAATATAAAGTTATAAAAGAGAATCTAAATTAGCTTAGATTAAACTAAAACTTACGATAATCAAAATTTGTTTTCATGTAAAATCTTATTTTATTCCAACATGTAATGTTTTTTATATTTTCTATGATTTTTTATTAATCAATTTACATATAGATATTAATTTTTTTATGAGTAAAATATTATATTTTTTATATAATATATTATATTTACTTTTAGTATATTAAAGAAAAATATTATATTTACATATAGATATTCACGTAACATGTTTTTTCCCGTATATTATATTTTTTTATATAATTTATATTTATATATTAATCAATCTATATATCGATATAAATTTAAATTTGCTAAACTTAAATTTATATCTTAAAAAAATCAAAATTTTCTTTCACGTAAAATTTTATTTTATTCCAACATGTAATATTTTTCTATTTTCTATGATTTTTATATTCATCAATTTACATATAGATATTAATTTTTTTGTGAGTAAAATATTATATTTTTATATAATATATTATATTTACATATAATATTAAATGAAAATATTATTTTCACATATAGATATTCATGTAATATGTTTATTTTGGTGTATTATATTTTTTATATGATTTATATTTATATATTAATCAATCTGTATATTGATATAAATTTAAATTTTTCTAATGCAAGGGTTAATGATGTCTTTAGGCTATAATTATAAAAAAAAGTAAAACATTTTACTAATAATATCATAATTAATTTTAATATAGTCATCAGTTATTATCTTGTTTCTTTGCTTTTGGATACCGATGCAATACAACATATCGACGAATAGAATATGACCTTGTTTCTCTACTTTTGGACATAATAGATATTTATTAACATTACTTTTTCTCAAACAAAAGTCCTTTACTCCTTTTCAATGTGTTTGGATAGAGCATATTGGTAACATTAATTTCTATAAGATATTAACAGATGACTAAAAAAATTTTAGTTGCAATAATATGGCAAGGCTAATGACATTGCCCACAGGTTTTAATATTACTGCTCGATCGTTAAGAAACTCGTGTCTTATAGGAATTAAAGATTGGGTGAACGCTTCTATCATAATTTTCGGAAAATATCAAGTTCGAACAACTAATAATTGAAAATTTTCAAAGCCATAAACTAACATTATAGATTTTATTTTCCGCCAAAGAATTTGCATATGCTAGTGGTTATTTGAAGATGGCTTTTTCTAGCTTCAAAGTGTAGCAGGAATCGAAAACGCTGGAAAGGATGAAAATATCCTTTCATGATGAATAAAACAAATAAAACATTGAGTTAGCATATCAACAATTTCACTTTAAAAAAACAATTTCACTTGTGCTGCCTAAAAACTAATTCTCGAAATTCCAAAGTTGACACTTTATAAATATATAAAGTTTGGTATTTATTCATTAAAAAAATATTAAAAAATTATAAACGACATGTTTTATATTTTGAATTACAAATAGAGAAGAATATCCTGAAGCAACCCTGAAAACAGATTTTTAATAATAAGCTTTCTGTTTCTAAAATTAAAAGGACAAGGGGGGAGTTTGAGGATACAAAGCATATGGAGATGATTCCCGTCTGTTGGAAGGATTATGTATAGAACTTCTACAAAGGGAAGGATGAAAAGAAAGGCAAAACTCATCAGGGCTATCACGTGAATCTACAACAAATAGAAGCATCACAAACCAAGCAGTTTATCTTCAATTTCTCATCACACAGACAACTCAAATTCCTTAGCTAAGAGAAAATTATAAATTACTACGCTATTGTGTAACTAAAAAAGGGAGAAAACTTTGAATACATGAGTGGTATATGATATTGACAAATAAAAGCAAATGGGATCCCAACATTCTCCAAATCAAGAACAAATAAAATTGCAACATTCTCCAAAAGGAATATTTTCTGTGCTACAATGTTCCAACCCGTAAAAGGGAAAGGAAGAGTAATAGTGAAGGACGATTTTGTATAAAATATTGTGTTGAATGTAATTTGCTCATGTATTTTCTTGAAAATGTTCATCCCTGTGTCTTATGCTTCATGCATTTTACTAAAAAAAATTAAAATTTTCTTTAAATAAATGTTAATGTGTTATTTCTATTAAAATATTCATCCATAGCATATATAATAATAATATTGTTTCATTTAAAATGTTCAATATCATCGTAATAAATTTTTGTTGTATAATTAAAGTATCAACAGATTTATATGGAAATGTTAATATATTTTCATCCATAATATTTGTCTCGGTGTGTGATAAGTTTTTACTCTTAGGTTATCGTATCGTATTTTATAATAAGTTAAAATAAAAATCTTATTAAATTTTATATATATTTAATATTAATAACAACATATTTATGGCATGATAAACCGTACTACGCACTGTTTATAATTAATGTTTTATTTCTATTAAAATATCTATTCATAGTAATTTATATAATATTTTTATTTCATTTATGTTATATCTATCCATCTTTAAATGTCTTTCATTCTTAAACCATTGCAATAATTTAAGTGATATTTTCTGAGCTAAAAGACTCCCTAATAGAACCACTTCAAGAAGTACATGGACAACACCTAATTGTACCATTTTATCACTTTGTGATGAGCTTTGATGAGCTAGAATCATCAAAATATAAACACTGAAAAATAGAGACAACTTAAAATAGAGTTCACATCTAAATGATTCTCAATATTTTAACACTATATATCAATTACGGTCTTCATACTTTCAGAAGCAAGGTTGATAGATTAAAGAGCCACATGAAGATGGTTTCGTACCAACACAAAGCATTGCATATGCAAGAGATTCTTTGGTGTTTTGGTGAGTTTTCTTTATACAAAACTAATGTTTTTGCTTGTAATAAAATAAATGGAGAATGATTAATTGATACGCTGCTGATCACAATCCCATAATTGTGATATTCTTGGTCAATGATTCATTTAATTGGATAATCATGTGTGATTTGTATACATCAATTTAGCATGATTCTAGGATCTAAATTAGCAATATGTTGCTCTCTGTACAGCTATATATACATGTTATTTTCTGCAGCATCAATATAAGGAAAAACACAATTGTTCCATATTGAATTTCATTATGGCATCAAAGCATGATGATTCTGGCTCAGACTCTAATATGCAAAAGGAGAAGATTAATACCTCCAGCAGCACAGATAAACCTTCCGCTATCGCAGCCACATCGCCATTCTATCTCAGTTCCTCGACAATCCAGGAACACCGCTTGTGGCAGCAACACTCAAGGGCGAGAATTATCGCAATTGGGCGCGATCCATGAGGACGGCGCTACGTGCAAAAAGCAAGCTAGGCTTCATCGATGGGACAGTCAAGAAACCTGCGAAGGGAAGCCCAGATTTCTACAACTGGGAGAGAGCTGATTCCATGGTCATGGCATGGATTATCAATGCTGTTGATCCGACCCTACATGGCAGCATTTCACATGCATCCACCGCTAGGGAGATTTGGCAAGATTTAGAGGAGCGATTTGCACAAACCAATGCTCCCAGAATTCATCAGTTATGGCGCATGCTATGTTTGATGGAGCATGAACCAGATTTAACTGTGACAGAATTCTACACCAAATTCAAGAGTCTTCTTGATGAACTAAGTGAGCTCCAGCCCCTTCCAGAATGCAATTGTGGTGCATCAAAGGAGCTTATGCAGAGAGAAGAAGATCAACGAGTTCACCTGTTCTTGGGCAGCCTTAACAGTGAGAAATATGATCATGTTAAGGCAACTGTGCTCAACACTGAACCATTACCTTCCCTTCGATGTGTCTTCAATCATGTTCTTAGAGAAGAAGCTCGATTCATGACTGATAAGGAGAAGATCATCACAGCCAAAGCAGATTCTGGAGGCTCAGCATTCTACACATCCAATCAAAACAAGCAGAGAAGGAGAGAAGGGCCAAGGCCAAGATGCGATCATTGTGGCAAGATTGGGCACATCAAAGCTAAATGCTTTGAGATTGTTGGATACCCAGAAAATTGGGATACACGAAGGACACCTAATTCACGCTACTCAAGGGACACTGGGAAGGAGCCAAGTGCCCACCATGCACATGCCGATGAAAACCGAAAAGAGGAGAAGGAAGAGACATCGCAGGGACGCGCCTTACATGGCTCTCGTGTAAAGAAACACATGTCCACTGAAGCTGGTAATGATGTGCTATGTGAAGGACAAGAATGGGTCTTAGATAGTGGTGCATCACACCACATGACTCCCCTTTTGTCCCTAATGAGAGAAGTGACTAAAATAGAAAAACCTTTCTATATAACTGTCCCCACAGGGAACACGGTATTGGTAGAAATGATGGGAAAAATTGTCCTTAGCAAGAATATTATTCTTTGCGATGTTTTATTTGTGCCTGAGTTTGACTGCAATTTGATTTCAATTTGCAAGTTGACCCGTGAATTAAATTGCTTTGTGACTTATCATTTTGATCATTGTTTGATACAGGACCATGCCACGAAGAAGAAGATTGGTATTGGTAATGTACATGGTGGGGTTTACATGCTGAAGGAACAAGTCGGAGGATCAGCTCTAGTGGCTCATGATGAAGACAAAACTGCTCTTTGGCATGCACGAATGGGACACCCATCTTCTCAAGTTCTGCAGAAATTATCTCAGTCAGTAAAATTTAATTTCAATTCAAATAAAGTCGATTGCTGCGATATTTGCCATAGGTCAAAGCAATGTAGACTTCCCTTTATATTAGTGATAATAAAGCTGAGAATCCTTTTGAACTTATACACTGTGATTTATGGGGGAGATATTGTTCTAGTTCTCATAGTGGCTGTCATTATTTTTTTACCATTGTTGATGATTATTCTCGTGGAACATGGGTATATTTGATGAAGGAGAAAGCAGCGTGGGATTATTAACAAACTTTCTCAACATGATAAGAACTCAATTTAATGGGAAAGTCAAGAGATTGCGCAGTGATAATGGGACTGAATTCACCAACCGTGCATTCCAAGAAATTCTTCACCTAGAAGGAATTCTACATGAAACGTCGTGTGTAGGGACGCCCCAGCAAAATGCAAGAGTAGAGAGGAAACATAGGCATATACTTAATGTGGCACGAGCCCTGCGATTCCAAGCTAATTTGCCCATTTCTTTTTGGGGGGAGTGTGTTTTGGCAGCCACGTACATCATCAATAGAACACCTACAGTGGCAAATGATGGAGTGACTCCATATGAGATGCTAATGGGAAGGCCTCCATCATATGAGCACTTCAAAACTTTTGGGTGCTTATGCTATGTTAAGAATTCAAGTAAGCACCAAGATAAATTTGATTCAAGAGCAGAAAAATGTATCTTCGTGGGGTACCCTAAAGGACAAAAAGGTTGGATGGTGTATAATCTAAAGACACATGAGATTTACGTGTCAAGAGATGTGATATTCTATGAGAGCAAATTTCCTTACATGTCACAAGAAGGAAATAACAGTGGAGCTGATTTTTCCGTTTCATGGCCGACTCAGGATGAGGTTGTGCATGATCATGATAAGGACCATAACCATAGTGAAGAAAGAGGAGAGCAGCCAGCTATGGGAGCCAATTCTGAAATTATAAGTGAAGAAGAACACCAACAAAGAGATGACTCCAATTCTGACATGTTAAATGAAGAAGATAATTCTCGAAATGAGGGGGAGAGTAGACTCATGGCAGAAACAGAATTGGGACCAAGGAATAGACACCCACCTAAATATCTTGATGACTACATCTGCCACTCAGCTAAGAAATCCCACACATGTACATCACCAAGCCCATCAACTTCATCAGGTATGGTTTATCCTATATCAAACTATGTTAATTATGATGAGTTTTCACAAAAACATCAAGCTTATCTTGCAGCTGTTGAAAGTATGGAAGAGCCACGATCATATCAGCAAGCGGCCCACAAACAAATATGGAGAGATGCTATGGCACAAGAATCGAAGGCATTGGAAGAAAACAAAACTTGGGAGCTTGCATTGCTTCCAAAAGGAAAGAAAGCGATGGGTTGCAAATGGGTGTATAAGATTAAATACAAAGCGTCAGGTGAAGTTGAGAAGTACAAGGCTCGACTCGTGGCTAAGGGATATACACAAGTTGAAGGAGAAGACTTCAACGAGACTTTTGCACCAGTTGCAAAAATGACAACTGTGAGATGTTTACTTTCTGTTGCGGTGGCCAAAGGTTGGAAGCTCCACCAAATGGATGTGAGCAATGCGTTTCTACATGGAGAATTGGATGAGGAAGTGTACATGGAGGTGCCGCAAGGTAGCAAAGTTCCAAAGAAAGGAGTGGTGTGTCGCTTAAGAAAGTCGTTGTATGGACTACGACAAGCTTCACGCAATTGGTATTCAAAACTGTCACAAGCATTGGTGAAATATGGATTCCAAGAGTGTGAAGCTGACCATAGTTTATTCACATACTCTCATGGTTCGTTATTCATGGCTGTTTTGGTTTATGTTGATGACCTTGTTGTGACCGGGAACGATGTGGAGGCATGCGCCAGCTTTAAAAGGGATCTCGTGAGTGCTTTCACATGAAGGATTTAGGAGAGCTAAAATACTTTCTTGGTCTAGAACTCGCACGCGGCTCTTCAGGTTTGTTTGTATGCCAGCGAAAATATGTCCTGGATATCCTAAGTGAGTGTGGAATGCTAGCTTGCAAGCCTTCCCCTTTTCCTCTTGAACCCAATCACAAATTGGCCTTAGACTCAAGCCCCTTGTATAAGAATCCTTCTCAGTATCGCAGGTTGGTGGGACGGCTCATTTACCTCACCATCACTAGGCCAGAATTAACATACTCAGTACATGTCCTTAGCCAGTTCATGCAAGAGCCTTGCCAAGGTCATTGGGACGCAGCTATGCACATCTTGAGATACTTGAAATCCTCACCAGGGCAGGGCATCATAATCCCAAAAGAGAATGATCTCAGATTGATTGCATACTGTGATTCGGACTATGCATCATGCCCATTGACTAGAAGATCTGTGTCCGGGTACGTAATGAAACTAGGAGCAGTTCCCATATCGTGGAAGACCAAGAAACAAACTACAGTATCAAGGTCCTCAAGTGAAGCGGAGTATAGGGCAATGGCTCATGCCACCAGTGAGATTATATGGCTGCGTAGGTTACTTGCACACCTACAAGTGAAATCTGATTCTCCCACAGTTCTGCATTGCGATAATCAAGCTGCCATCCATCTAGCTTCCAACCCGGTCTTCCATGAAAGAACGAAACACATCGAAGTAGATTGCCACTTCATCAGAGAATACCTTAGTAAAGGAGTTATATCAACAGTCTATATTCCAACCAAGTCACAGCAGGCAGACATCTTCACAAAGTCACTAGGAACCAAGCAGTTTCGAGAATTGACAGTCAAGTTGGGATCGCATAACCCGCAATCTCCAACTTGAGGGGGAGTAATAAAATAAATGGAGAATGATTAATTGATACGCTGCTGATCACAATCCCATAATTGTGATATTCTTGGTCAATGATTCATTTAATTGGATAATCATGTGTGATTTGTATACATCAATTTAGCATGATTCTAGGATCTAAATTAGCAATATGTTGCTCTCTGTACAGCTATATATACATGTTATTTTCTGCAGCATCAATATAAGGAAAAACACAATTGTTCCATATTGAATTTCATTAGCTTGTCACTATTTTTTATAAACGAATGGAGTTTATTACTACTTAATAAACAAAATTCCATGAAATCATTCTTTTGCAAAGTTTAATAGATAATTATTCGTTCCATTTAAATTTTGAAAGTCATCAAGCTTATTGGTTACATTTTTGAAATTATATTTTAAGAAATGGACAACTCTTGGGTTTATTTTCTAAAGATAAGATCTCAATCAAGAATTCTGGCACCATTGAGATATTCTCTATTGCTTTTTCCCATGGAAGTAAGTACCAAGCTAATGGCAAGTGCTTTCTCTGTTATGTCTTTTATCGAGGTTAATTCCAACGGGATTGTTACAACCTCATTAGAAAGAATTAGAATATCGAATAAATTACCTTTAATCTAAGAATTTGAGCCCTCCTTTTTTTTTTCTTTCTGTTTTGCTTCTGCTTGCATGTCCATAGCATATAAAAACCAAACAAATTAGTAGAAATTAATTTACTTATTATACAACAAAAAACAAAAAAATTTTTACTGCAAAGCAACAATCTTACAGATTAATAAAAAAACATCAGAAGCATTGATGCTAAAATAGGTAGTTAGAAAAGCCATTAGAGTAAAATAAATGGAAAGTGACTGAAAATAAGTTGGCAGAATTAGACATTCTAGATTATAGATTTTATATGAAAATTTTCATAAGAACGAAAAATTTCATTGACAAAAAAAAAATCAAAACATGCAATTAAATATGAAAACCAACAAAAAAAATAAAAATGAAATGCTCACCTCCTTGCGTCAACATCTCTTTGCTTCGTGGTTTTTTCTCCCCCTGAACAACAATTAAAATGGAGGAGGCCAAAAGGAAGATGAATGTTTTAGAAGAAGCAAATGAAGGTAGGCAGTGAGGGAAAAGAGGATCTTACCGGAGCGAAGCCGATATTGGATTTGCGTCGTCGCCGAGGCTTCAACAGAGCAGGTGCAAAGTCGATCTGAGATGAAGACAACAGAGCAATAAAACCTCATGTATTTTATTCAACCAATCTACAACACATAATAGAGAGAGAGAGAGAATTGATTCTGACACAAATGAAGAACAAATATCTAAAATAATAGTTAAAGAAAAACAAAAAAAAATGAGAGAGGAGGAAGAAAGAGAGAGGGGGAAGAAATAAGAGAATAAAAAGGGCAAGTGAAGGTGAGATCGTTGAGTCATCCTCCAAGAGCCGAATCGGGTTCCCAGTCTTGGTTTCAACTTCATTTCTTCGTACATAGACAACAAATGCACTGTTCAAACAAAGAAGAAAACAATCCGAACATTACATACAACCTAATGATAAAAAAAATGTTAAATCCAGAATTGAAGAGTTAGAGAAAAAAATTATCGACAACAAAGAAGCGGGAGAGGAGAATGTGATAAAGAAACGGCTGGAAGTGAGGAGGCAAGGAAATAAATTGAATAGGTGACAACTAAATGAAGATTGTCTGTTTATGAAATTTGAAATTCCATATTTATTCAATATATTAATAAATTAATAAATTGACTTGATATGTGTTTCCATATATAATATCGAAAATTTCTTAAATATGGGAACATATTGTTTGACAAATTAGGAATGGAAATGTTTTGTATATTATTTTGACCATGAAAATTTTGTTAATATGTAAACACATTATTTTGTATAGTGTCAAAAATATCGGACCTGGGTCAGCAAGTTTAAATGTAACATAATTTTAATCTTTTTTTTTTTGGTAACATATTTCTGATTGTATGTAACGTTATTAATGCCTCAAAATTACAATCAATTACTTTATTATAATCAAAATTATTAAATGACGACAACTATATATTGAATCACTATTGTGTTGACAAAATCAAAAATAATTAATAGCATTGAATTTATTACTTAAAAAGGTTTATTTATATTAAAAATATTAATCAAGTTTTCTGGTAAAAAATTGATTTTCTTATTTTTTATTTTATAATTTTAAAACGTTTATGAACTTTGATAATAAAATTTTAATTTTTCAACACATCTATGATTTTAATTGCCATTGTAATACCGTCAAAAAAAAATTTGCCATTGTAATTGACAAATACAATTAATTGTTTTTAATGGAAGATATATATTTAAACGGCTGCAATTATAAGTCGATCACATATCGTTGTTAATTTAATATTACATGTCGTTTTTAGTTACTCCATTATTTTAGTTTTACGTTTTTTTATAATATATTAATTGAATTTAGAAAAGTATTATGTCATTTGTCTAATATACCACACTTTTTTTTATTCATCCAAAACGCCATTTAATAAAAATGGTTCACGATAAAAAAAATTAATTATATAAATGTATTACATTTTTTACATTTAAAAAAAAATATAAGATCAAAGTTGTAAAACTTATAGATCAAAGTTCTGGAACCGTGGCATGAATTTTATTTTCCTACATGTAAAAATCGAAAGTTAGACATAAACAACAAATATTGTATTGGTTTTTTTGAATGAGTAAAAAAACATATTTTTGCCTCATTGTCAATAAGAATAACTTCAATGGATAAGGAAAAACTATGTGTGTCGGATGCATTAGTGCACCATATATGATAATTTCAACTACTAAATTCCAATTCCAATCGACGGAGGAGTTGATCTAAGGAATTTGATTATGGTTGGTGTTCATTTTTGATGAGAAAAAAAAACAACAGAATAACAAACTATAAGGGATAAGGACACACTAACTACAAAATCAAGCACATAATGAGGACCGCCTATTTATAGAATTCATAATTGGGCCGGCTATTAAAAAATAAAAAATATAATTAAATATTATCGATTGTGGTTTAGTTTTTGTGAATTATTTTTCATGATATTGAACGAATATTTTGGCTAATCTACGATTTTTTGTAATAGCATTTGTTTATTACATATTGTTGTTTTATTTGCATTAATGGAGGAAATTTTTGATAATCCTCATTTATACATTCAATCATTTTACACGTTTTTCTAAAAAAATTTATGGGTTGACCCTTCAACGTTTTTTTGTTAATAACATTTGACTATTTTATTGTCTGTCATTAATGTAAAATTATTCGATGATTAGTCAATAATATGCCTATCAATAAATCGCTAATTAGTCATTAATGTAAAATGATATGTTTTTCGTTTATTTTATTGCATTTGACACGTTTATTTGATTGCATTCAATAATTTTATGAAACATTTTTTTTATTTAAAAAAAATCAAAGGGCTGATTTCATTAGAATTGGTTGTGCGCCTAGTCATTGATCCAAGTCACAGTTACTAAACCACATCATATGATTTCCATTTTTAAGCACGACATCTAATACATATTTATTGCTAATTCTTTCTGAGCTTGTCATTTGTAAAAAAATCAATGAACTCATTTTGATATGTATATAATAGAGGTAGTGGATAGTCGATATTTAAATATGTACGGTTTCCCGTGGGGGCCACCACAGCAGTGCTTTGAACTTGGTCCTGCTGCGTGACAAACGTGCTGAGAATGGAACGAATAAAATATATCACGTCTCCAACCAATGGTTTCAAGACCCTTCTACATGTGTAGAGGTTACTGGTGGTTGAGCAATCAATAAAATGAATTGCCAGGAGCAGGGAAAGCGTGATACTGGGCAGGTTCGGGAACAGGACACAAGGACCACATCACTTTAGCTTGGCTTCATATGCAGGTGGCATGGTCCAAGATCCGTTTCCATGCTCAAAATTTGTAGTGCAATTCATTGGCTGTGGCAGCATTTCATCTTTTGGAAATTGTTGCAGTAGGAGCTTATAAGAGTGATATGATTTATAGCTGTAACATATCAGACCTTGTGCAAAAGGTGATTTGTCAATTTTGGGCTTATCTTAAGCCCTGTTTTCTCAGTGGTAATAGAATTCAATTTTACTTCTGCAAAAAAAAAATATCATGTCTCCACTGCGTTTTGGACTTTTGAGATTGGAAATAACGAAAATGAGAATATTTTGCTTTCACAATTTTGGGCACTTTTTTGGAAATATGTATACAGAAAATTCTCTATTTTTTATGGAAATAAAACAGAAAATACCTAAAGTAAACTGCCCTAAGGTTTTTCTTTTGACAAATGACTGCTAAGTTGATTAATACCATCCTTTATTCCATTGGTAATTTAGAGTCTGTTTGTTATAGATTATTTATTGAAAAAAATCACTTTTTTAGATAAAAAATCATTTTTAGGGATTTTGAGAATGTTTGGTTAAGCTTTTTATGGAAATCAGAATCTAAAAAAATGATTTTTGGAGTCAAAATAAAAAGTTACTATGACTAGCTTCAACCGAAAAGCCGATGCGATAGAAGAGAGAGAATACTAGATCATCGCGTTGAAGGAGTGCAAGTTGGATGTCAAGTTCAAACTCAAAAAACTAACAATTCTATCAATTACTAAAAACTAATATTTGGCTATAAAAAAAAATAACACGCTTAGTTCGTTTGCGTTACGCTCACCCAACTTTGTGCATTGGGTTCTTTAGAGTTTTTTTTTAATTTTTTTTTGAGAAAAAGTTCTTTAGAATTGGGAATAGCATTTCCTTTTGTTATTTTATTTTTATAAATGGGGATAACATTTATCTTCACTTTATTTGCTTGGTAACGTTTGTTTTTTCACAGGATGCTTAATACTTTATTTATTTCGTAACGTATTTATACCTTATAATGTAACAATATATATTTAAAGTAATATACTTTTTTGCTTTTGCTAGTAATATATTTAAAGTAATAAATAAGATAACGTGAGTGTGTGTGTGTATATATATTAGTTAAATAATTTTTTAAACAAACATGTTTTTTTAGTCCATTGAGGCAATTTTATATAATAAAAAATGACTTCTATGTAATGGTATCTAAACAAGTTAAAAATTATTTTCTTAAAAAAAGTGATTTTTATGATGATAAACACAAATTTAACTTATACTTTTCATAAAAATCTCTAAAAAATAATTACTAAATTATTTTGTATCAAAATTACTTTTTTTAATCTAAAACAAACAGACCTTTAGTCTGTTATAAGTATTAAGCAGTTAGTCACAGAGTAAGCAAGCCGTCATTTTCTTTAATTATAGTAAGTGTAAGGCCATATTTTTAGTGAGTAATAATTTGTTATAATTTATTACTAATTAGTATTCTTTTGCTATTTAATATGTTCTTGCTAATGAGTACTCTACGTGCATTAATTAAAAATAGTAAAAGGAAAACTTTGTCTTGAAAATATAATTTTAACGCTTTTCAATATAATAAATACATTATTTTTCTACTATAAATTTATCTTTCTTAATTTCATAACCAATATCGTAAATACACTCATTAGCATTTAAGTTACAATTATTAAAATAACTTGTGTCATAACTTATTTTAACATGGTCTTTATTAGCACATTATATACAGAATCCTTAAAGCAACATATATTTTATTTTCTAGGGTAAATATTTAAATTGATTCTGACCGAAATTTATCGGACAATAATTTGGGTATTTACCCTATATTTTATTACAACCAATAAAAGTCTTTTTTTTTTACTCAAACAATCTCATATCATTTCATTAATAATAATTGATGCAATACAATCAGGAATTACATCAAAAATCTGAGTACAAGTCGTATATGAAGCCACCGTTGCAAGGATGTGAGCAGCCTCATTAGCTTGCCTCCTAGCAAACACTACAACTGAGTGTGTAAAATTTGTCAATATAAACTTTTTGCAATCTTCCACAATAGCACCAAACTCTGAATTAACTACTAAACAGTTATTAAAACTGTCCACTACAGACTTGCAGTCTAGCTCAAACACAACATTATCTAGGCCTAATTCTTGAATCCATTTCATAGCATATAACAGCCCCATAGCCTCCGCTTCACTGACTTTAAGCCTTTGATTTATCTGCATAATTCTTGCCATGATAAATTCTCCAGTGTCATTGCACAAGCACAAACCAAGACCGACCTTATTCATATGATTCACAAATGATGCATCTATATTGCATTTGTACCAGTTATGTTGTGGCCTTTCCCACTTTATTGGAGCTGCCTGAGTTGACACCGAAACCTGCACATTTTTATCTGCATTTGCCAGAGACCACTAGTCGAACACTGCTTGAGCTCTAGCTGCCACACAAGCTGAATATTCTTGCAAATTTTCCCAGCATTTGTTGTTTCTTCGACACCATAAACTCCATAACAACATGCATAATTTATTCTTATTGATTTCATTCCAATTCTTGCAAACTTGGAATACCAACTCAATGAAGCCCGAAACCTGCCAGATTAGTAGTTCAATCATATCCCACATGCCTGCATATTGCCACACTTCTTGGCTTTTAGGACAATCTATAAAAAGATGCTAAGCATTTTCTGCTTGATCTGAGCAATACACGCAGCTTGCTGGACAATTTACATTTTTGGACCGCAATCTCTGCCTGGTGGGAAGACACTCTCTAGCTGCACGCCATATAAAATTGCGGACATGAGGAGGTAATTTCAGTTGCCAAATATTCTTCCACTCACCATCCTTCTTCAAATGTTGGGTGTCAATCATGTGATTCATGCAAAGATAATATGTTTTTTGATAGAAAAAATACCTTTCTTGTCAGGCTCCCATATGATCCGGTTCTCTTTGATTGACTCCAACAATGGCAGCTGTAACACTGCCTACACATCAGCAGGATCAACTACACTTTGAATAGCCTGAGTACTCCATTGTTTGGTTCCTTGATCAAAAAGGCTTGATACTGTTGTTTCTGGCAGAAACGAATCTAATAGGGGTTTTGGGCATCGTGGCTTGTCACCTGGCAGCCAAGGGTCACACCATAACTTAACCTTATCACCTTTGCCAATAATCCATCTACAACCATGACTAAGGATAGCTTGAGAGTGCCATATACTCCTCCAAGTAAAGCTAGGATTACTACCCACCTTTGCACTCATGAAATCTCCTTTGGGATAATATTTGGCTTTGAATTTTTTTGATATGAGAGCATCAGGTTTAGTAAGTAATCACCATCCTTGTTTTGGTAACATAGCCAAATTAAAAGCGTAAAGATTACGAAATCCCATGACTCCATGATCTTTGCTCATCGAAAGCTTGTCCCAAGATAACCAATGAACACCTTTGGCTCCACCATTATTTGTGCCCCATTAGAACGAGTTCATCATCTTTTGGATATCATCCCCCACTGACTCTGGGATTAAGAAAATGCTCATAATGTAAGATGGAATGGCCTGCAAAACAGATTTGATTAACACTTCTCTTTCGGCTCTAGACAAAGCATGCCCGCTCCAAAAATTTATTTTCTTCCAAACCTTATCTCGAACAAACTTGAAAGTTGACTGTTTGCTTCTACCAACCATTGAGAGCAGCCCCAAATATTTGCCGGTGCCAAGACAAACATGGACTCCTAGAGAATCAGATATAGACTGTTGAGTAGTAGAGCTCACATTCCTGCTAAAGAACACTTCTGATTTCTGGAAATTGATCATTTGGCCTGATGCTTCCTCATAGGATTTTAAAATATCGTTCATCACAGCCACCTTCTCATTTAAAGCCCTGAAAAACAAGAAGCAATCATCTGCAAATAAAAGGTGAGTAAAAACAGGTGCCCTTGGGCACACTTTAACACCATGTAATCTCCCTTGTCTCTCCGCTCTATGAAAAAGAGCTGATAAGCCCTCAACACAAATAATAAAGAGATACGGTGAGAGTGGGTCTCCTTGTCGTAGCCTTATACCAGGGAAAATAGGGCCAACTGGCTTATGATTTACCAGTATAGTATAGGACACAGTTTCAACACATTGCATTACCCAAGTTACCCACTTTTCATGAAACCCCATCTTTATCAACATACTTCGCAGATATCCCCAATCAATCCTGTCATAGGCTTTACTAATATCTACCTTCAACGCAACCTCGCCCACTTTACTAGATGGTTTGCTTTTCATATAGTGAATAGCTTCAAAAGCTATAAGAGCGTTGTCTAGTATTGATCTTCATTCAATGAAGCTGTCTGCTCTTCTGAAACACATTTGGGGAGGACTTTTTTTTCAATCTGCTGGTCAAGACTTTAGACAAAATCTTGTATGCTACATTACATAATGAAATAGGATGCCAATCTTTCATATATAGAATGTTGGACATCCCCTTTAGGTAGCAACACCACATTTGTATCATTTAGAGTTGGAGGAAAAGCACCGCACTCCAGCCACGAGCAACACGCATTGTACACATCCAAGCCAAAATGCTCCCAAAAACGTTGATAAAATGTCGGATTCTGGCCATTCGGTCCTGGAGATTTGTTTGGGTGCATCTGGAAACAGGCTGTTCTAAATTCTTCAATTGTAAATTGTTCCATCAACATAGTAGTATCCTCATTAGAAATTCTCACCTCAATATTATCAAGAAAACCATCATAATGACTCAACTGTCGAGTAAACAGCTGAGAGAAATAATTAGTCGCTTCCTTCTTCAAATCTTCTTGCCTCTCAACAACTTCACCAAAAAAATTTGTACACCAATAAAAGTCTTTTAGCACACCAGCTTCACTGAAAAAATTTGTCTTTTGACACACAACATTTTACACGAGATCTAAGGGTCCGTTTGATAAGACAATTCTGCTAACTTATAGATAAACTTGTAGGAAGAAAATAGAGGTATTTATTCCCACAAAAAAAAAAGTAGAGGTGTTTAGTAACACAAACTAGCTTATAGGGTACGTTTGATTTGTATTGAGGTACAAGACAATGAGTACAGTACATGATAAGTGATTGAGTCACAAGACAACTCTTTGTCTTGTACATCGTTTGGTGGACAATGAACAACACAAATAAAACAATATTACAATTACTTAAATATCCTTATAATATATAATATAATATATTATAACATATGACAATATAATAAATATATATAATATATAATATATAATATTATATTTGTTGGGAATATGTAATTATATATATATGTTAAAGAAATATTATACATAATATTATGCTATATGATTATTATTTATATATATAATATTAGTATAATATATTATGTAACTAACTATAATATATTTATAAATTTCGTAGTTATTGATTTTTTTTGCAAAAGATTACATTGTTATATAATTTCATAGTTATTGTTTCTTTAATTATAGGGTTTAAGGTTTAGGGTTTAAAGTCAATTTAGTAAAATTGTTTCACTCATTTAATTATTTATTATTTTTCTTAATTCTCGTAAAAAGACCTTAAATATCACTCAATATGAAAATGAGGAAGCATATGAAATGTATTAACTTTTTTTATAGGCAAATGTTAGTTGTTAGTAAGTGTTAGAATTGTTAATTTTTAAGATTTGAACCCCAATCCTCCTGTTTAAACTCTTTCGGCGTCTCTTAACTCACCAACCGAGCTACGTGGGACTATGAAATGCATTAACTACTTGCCCCAAACATTGTGTTTAAAAAAAATGAGAATAGTTACTTGCATGTGTATATTTAAATTTGTATCCTGTAAAAAAAAAAATGTATAGTTTCTCGTGGGGGCCATCAGACCAGTACTTTGAACTTGGTCTCGCATAAACTTGCTGAGAATGGAACGAGTAAAATATATCACGTCTCTTTATATTTACAGAATGTGCCACCGCGTTTTGGACCTTTTGGTTATTTCATTTTCAACTTTTGAGATTGGAAATAACGAAATATTATATTTGTTGGGAAATGGGAATATATATATATATATATATATATATATATATATGTTAAAGAAATATTATATACAATATTATGCTGTATAATAATTATTTATATATATAATACTAGTATAATATATTATGTAACTATAATATATTTTATAAATTTCGTAGTTATTGTTTTTTTACAAAAGATTACATTGTTATATAATTTTATAAATGAGGGTATATATTAACATTAATTGAGAGAGAAATAAATAAGAAAAGATATTTTTGACTTTTACATAGTTTGCCATGGAAAAAAAAAATTGTCCCCTAGTTTAGTAAGGGACAAGAAATTAGAGTTTTGTCCGGTCCACTATCTTTGTTTTGGTCCAGTCCGCTGATCACTTTGCAAATCAAACACAGAACAAATATTTTTATACAGTCTAGTCCCATACTTTTTTGCAAATCAAACGAACCTATAGTGTTTTTTCACTAGCTTATACTATCTCCAGTCCTATTTATAAGAAATAAATAAGGTCTTTTTCTTGGTCCTAAATAATTACTCTTTTTCATATTTGCCCTTATGTACTATGAAATCAATTTAGCATAGTTGTCAACTTGTTATTAATTATTGCTCTCTCTCTCTCTCTTTGTTATTTAATATAAGGGATAATTTTGAAAATAAAAATAAAAATATGACATCATTAATCAGGATTCACATATTCTAATACTTTTTTTTTGATACCATGGCATTGGTGGAAGTATCCGCCGGCTTTGCCGATGGCTAATCTTTCCGGGGCCTTGGCTGCATTAAGGCTACCCTTCCTAACAGCTTTTTTTGTCATACCCAAGACTCGAACTCGAGACCTTGGGCAAGAGACCCAACCGCAGTACCATACACCTCCTTAGTCCTTGTAGTTTTGTCCTATATTTCTTATACATAGGACCGGATGTAGTAGCATTTTTCTAAACGCTACTTAATTGAAGTAGTGTTTGAACTTATAGTTTATAGTATATGACTTTTTTCGCTCCTTTTTTCCCTCGTTGTATTAATTAAATTCTTTTTGTATCCTCGATATTAAATGAATATTCTCTCTCATACTTAAACATTAATTAAAAATGTTTATTTATATCATTTAATATTTATAAGATAGTACAATTATTAATTGTAGCAAACACTTCAAATTCAATTCCTTAGCTTATCTGTTATAGCTATTCGTCGTTAGTCCATATTACTAGTATTTTTACTATTAGCTAGTTTATCTGTTACTTTTTTCCAAACAAACTCTAAATAGTTAGAGAGAATGTTTTGAAGAAAAAAATCTGTAGGGGCTGGGCCGGCCTTGAAAGCCAACACGTGATTCCACTTTGCAAAAAAATTGATCGTTCGTATTATTATCTATCGTTCAACACAAGTATTTAAAAAAATAATAAATGATAGAAATTACCAGTGTTTTAAAACCTGGACCGGTGATCAACTCGGTCAGGGTACCGGGTAACTGAGTCACTGGTCGAATAGGTGGGTCACTGATTGAACCGCATGACTCGGTATATATTAGATAATTTTAAAAATAATTACAATTAGTAAATATTATACTTATACCAATGCTAGAATTAATATTTACAATCTTATTTTTAATTTCATAATTCCAATACAAACATTTAAATATAAGTAAATTAATAGCAATATGTGTATTTATAATGAAATAAAATAATATTATTTTAATATAATAATACATTAACATTTATGAATATACTTTATATTATATAATAGTGTTTATATATATATTCACGTCGTATATTGATCAAAAAAAATATTCATGTCGTACAAATTAAGATTTTAATATTAATATTAATAGTAATATAACAATTGCTTTTGACGTGAATATGAATAAACATTTGGTTTAGTTATTAGTTATTACAATATATACATTTGGTTGGCAAAATAAGGGAAATGCTTAATATAGCGAAAAAAACTATCCCGAGACCATCGCGAATAATGTCACATTTATGGTGCGTGATATTTCGGCTTACCTTCTGGTCAAATACGGATAAAATAAAATAGTAAATACTCATATTAGTACTTAACAAAAATTATGGAGATCAATATAGTCACTGAAAAATAAAAAATAACAATTTGGTTCTTAAAAGTCTCAAATATGAGTCAAATTAGTCACTAATAGAGACTAAAATATCCATAAAAATTATCCTAAAGATGACTAATTTGACCCACATTTAATATTTTTAATGACCAAATTGGTATTTTTCATTTTTGATAGACTAAATTGGTCTCCGTAATTTTTACTGATGATCAATTTAGTCACTAAAAAATAAAAAATATCAATTTAATCCTTAAGAATCTCAAATATGAGTCAAATTAGTCCTTGATGAGGACTAAAATATCCCCAAAAATTATCTTAAAAACGACTAATTTGACCCACATTTGAGACTTTTAAGAACCAAATTGGTATTTTTTATTTTTTGATGGACTAAATTGGTCTCAGTAATTTTTATCGGGAACCAATTTGAGTATTTAATCTAAAACAAACTTCTTTGTTTTTTTTTTTAAAGTCCGCAAGATTCCATTTTCTCTGCAAAATATTTGATGAGCCATTTTCTCTTGATTTTAAAAGTCTGTCACGTACATCATTCGTGATGTTCGGGATAAAATGGTTTCGCTATATATAGCACTGCTCGCAAAATAATTCAATGTCCGACATCTAGGTCAGTGCAAATTATTGTGCGTCCAAGTTTGGTGTTAATTCGATTCTGCAGTCTGCCATTTCCCAATTTTTTTTTCGAATAACAGCAAAAATCGGTTTGATACTGACCGGTTCAACCAGACGGGTTTCACCGGTTCATGCAAGTCAAAGCCAGTTCACCCGTGTCACGTCCGGTTCAGAAGAATATACGATCCAAATGCAGGCTCGGAGCACACATGTAGTGCTAAGAGCAAAGATAGAGATTACACAAGATGATATAACCTTGGGAGGGGCATATATAGTGCAATTGGTATCGCAGGGTGTGTGAGTTTGTAAAGCCTAGGGTTGATCAACAAATAAGGCTGCTTCTATGGTGAACAAGCATGGTGGGTAACATCACCATGCACATGTTTTATCAACCGTTGGATCAAAAAAATCTTAGATCTTATCATGCACCCTCCCCCGTCGAATCAAACTCTCCTTTCCCATTTCTTTCTCTCTCAGCCCATGCGCCGTCTTCCTCCTCTCCCTCTGGTCACCCGTTCCTTCTCCACAGCGGCGCACCGCTTGTCTGCTTTCCCATCTTTTACAGTTTCGGCCCGTACGATCGTCATCCTCCCACCACCACGCTACCAGCTCATAGCCACTGGAAACCTTCCTTTCTTCCACCCCTAAACCTTTTCTAATTTAAGATTTCGTTCGTAGGAAAACGAAACTATATATTGCTGGTTGAAGCCATTTTCGGCCATCGTAGATCACAACAAAACATAATCGCACATGGTGGAATTGGGGATTCTGATGACTTTGAGCACCACCAGCAGAAGCTAAGAAGCCGTTCACCGTGGATCATGAAAACCCTTGTTCCCAAATTAGGTGTTCACTCTGACAACCATCCTTCTTCGATTTCACCCACCCGAAACCATTCACATCGACAACGAGAGGAGTTGGCTGCGATCGGGAGTCGTGCGCTTCAGTTTGGTGACGACAGAGGGGCTCAATGTAGTACGTGGTCGAACAGGACGTGGCGGAGCACCACGGCGGTGCGGCTGGGTGCGACGCAACAAGACAGAGGTCGGTGGCACAAAGTCGGTGATCGACGGGGAAACTCTCCCTTCTCCCTCTCCGTCTTTCTCTTTATTCTATCTCTTTCATTTTCTTCTTATTCCTCACATTTTGGTGCATTCTAAATGTTGATGTCAAAAAATAAGAAGATGAGGTAAAATCGATATCAACGATTCTTCAACCACAATTTGATAACACAGACAAGAAAATTCTTGACCCAAAATGACGAACTTCAAAGCCCAGATTCCATGAAGGGAGAGATGAAAATTGAAGGAATGTGATACAGTGCTGAGGGTGCACGATGTTACGGTGGAGAATAATTTATCGGATGGTTAAACTTACTTGTACACCGTGGTGTTACCTATCTAACTTGTGTCAGGTAGAACTTGCCCAACAAATAAAGATGATATTACATCAATTTATTTTAATAAGCAACACACACACACACACACACACACACACACACACACACACACACATATATATACACACACACACACACACATATATATATATATATATCAAACTGATGCAAGATGTCATCTTAAAGTGATCAAAATTCAAAAGGGAAATGATGATTGTCACGAGAGATTGCATCACGAAAAGTTCACGATTGGTTAGTCAAACATTCCACTAATATCGAATTATAGCTGTTGTAGAGTAAATAATACCCAAATTTGTTCCTAACAAAAATCACAGAGATTAATTTAGTCTTTGAAAAATAAAAAATATTAATTTAGTCCTTAAGAATCTCAAATGTGGGTCAAATTAGATTTTGATAGGGACTAAAATGTCCCTAAAAATTATTCTAAAAATAACTAATTTGTCCCACATTTAAGATTTTTAAGAACCAAATTAATACTTTTTATTTTTTAAAGACTAAATTAGTCTCCGTAATTTTTTTTTAGACCAATTCCTTTTAAAACAAACCACGTTAAGCCTCGTGAAAATTCCACGAAGAGAGTTTCACGATGTATAACATGGATAAAAATCTCCTGTCTCACTTTTCTGTCACATTTTGGCACATAATAAAATAAAACAATAACTTATTAACACATGTGCATATCCCTAACCTATAATTGGTGGAAGACAGAGAGACACTATTTTTTAGGACAAGAGATATTTTTTTCGTATAGCATCGCTCAATTCAAAAATAAAAAAGAGAACAGCCTAGAAGGTAGTGACCACACGGTACTGACAATGATAATAATGCATGGCCTTACGTACACACGTGTTTTTAATGGACTATAACTGTGCCATGCATGGTGCGTGTATAAATACATGCGACAACCTTAGCTACAATCCTCATTCACAACTATAATCAATCAATATCTATCAAAGTTAACTAAATTCAGTACGCACCATGGCAAATCCTCGATACCGCAACCCATTTTCTGTTGCTTCAGTCATCTTGACCACTTTCTTGATCTTGGTAGCAAGAGATCAAGTGAACTCAAAAGAAACTGGAGTTTCCTTCAGCTTCGACAAGTTCACCTCTGGTGATTCTAGCATTACCCTCCAAGGTAACGCTGAGATTTTAAACAATGGCATCTTGGCGCTGATCAACCGTACAAATCCTAGATGGAACACAGGCCGTGCCTTGTATACAACACCAGTGCCCATCTGGGACAGTACCACCGGCAACACTGCCAGCTTTATCACTTCCTTCTCTTTGGTCGTAGAGAACATTCCTGGTTTTATCCCGGCTGATGGATTTATCTTCTTTCTTGCACCACCAAACACAGAGATTCCCAACAACTCATCTGGTGGAAAGCTTGGAGTAGTTGATCCAAGCAATGCTTTGAATAATTTTGTTGGTGTAGAGTTAGACACCTATGTCAATAGGTGGGATCCGAAATTTGCACATGTTGGAATTGATGTCAACTCGTTAATTTCGCTCAAGACCGTAAGGTGGAACAGAGTGAGTGGATCATTGGTCAGAGTAAGTATAGCCTACGACTCACCATCTGGGACATTGAGTGTTGTTGTGACTTATGAGAACGGTCAAATATCTACTGTTGCTCAAGTCATTGATTTGAAAGCTGTGCTCCCAGAAACGGTCATGGTTGGTCTATCCGCTACCACGTCAGGGTATCGCCAATTAACCAATGTCTATTCATGGCATTTCACTTCAACCTTTGGAAACAGCTACAATCAACAGCGCCCGATCATCGCAGAACAAAAATAATTAATCTTGCAAGTATGCATGCATGCATGGATCTTAATTATGATAACTATTATCTCTAAATAACCATGCCTGCTTGAACCATATTTGAGTTTTATCTCTAAATAAAGACTCTGTTCGTTTGATTTTATGTTACTCAACTCATGCAGTTGGATGGATGATTAAAAAGTAAGTGACTATATTGATTGTCTCAACTTGGATAAGGTTCTAATTTACCATAAAAAAAACTTACCTACGTTATGAAACCCAATTCGAAATACTATATATGCATGGTAACTCTAATTAGTGATCACGCGTTTGTGAACCATGATTGAGTTTTTTTAATAGGCAATTAAACGAATGTAAGGCTGGTAAAATGAATGGATTGAATAATTTTTTTAATGGATCCTAATGGATGGATTGGAAACAATCGATCTATTTATCCATTTACCATCCACTAAAAGTTAATCAAGAAAATCCAATCTATCCATTAACCATTTTTTAATAGATGGATATCCAATCCATTCATAAAAATTATTTTTAATCACTAAAAAATTTTCAATCACAAAAAATTATTTTTAATCATAAAAATTATTTTTAATCAAAAAAAATATTTTAATTAAAAATATTTTACTCTCTCTCTCTCCCCCACTCTCTCATCTCTCTCTCCTTTCCCCCTCTCTTCCCCTCTGTCATCTCTCCTCTCTCCCCACTCTCTCATCTCTCTCTCCTCTCCCCCTCTCTCCCCCACTAAAGCAACTGATAGCAACTGATATTTCCGAACCCATCAGGAATTGCCTAGCAATGGTTAACCCAATGATGCCAGCACCCACTACCACAACATCAAACGCGTCATCAGAAGAAGAAAACTAACACTACAACAAAAAAGGGAATAAATAACGCTTTTTTGGCCTTAAATAGCGCTTAAAGGCGCTATATATCGTGCCGCTACTGATTGTATCTTCAATAAATATCGTTTGTTAAACGCTACTTAAAGTTGAGAATAAATAGCGCTTAGTTAGGAAGCGCTACTTATTCCTTAAGAATAAGTAGCGCTTTATTTAGGAAGCGCTACTTATTCTCAATAATGATTTTTTTTTGGGTTATATTCACATACCTATGCATATAGTGGTTACTGCACACCAAAATAATCATCAACACTCAAATTTGTGCCAATATCAAAACTCACAAAATCCAAATTTAACATTACATGAAATAATTCTCAGCCAAATATTAACAAAACTATCATAAATAAAACATTAAAATACATTAACTAAAACATAACACATATTATGCTAGTACCTAAACATTACACACTAATCTTCTTCTTCTTCTTCTTCTTCTTCTTCTTCTTCTTCTATGTGCCTATACATAATAAAATTCGTAACAAAATATCGACACCACTCTTCCTTGAGTACGGTATGATCAGGATATGCGTCGAATTGACAATCAGGAAAGTACTGCGAAATGAAAATTAAATCAAGTTAGAATTGAACACATGCTTTCAAATGGTATGTGTAAAAGTAAAAAAATTATATAAACTTCGAAATTAATTATTACATATACATACCTCCGTTGGAATTTGTGTTTGGTTATGAATGACGATATCCTAGAAACTTCAATACATACCGGCCACAATCATCAGAGTTCAGTTGGCGAGGACACTATAAAACAAAAAATATGAAATTAATTGCTTTTATTTTGGTAATTTAAATAATTGCATAAAAAATTTGGTATAATACCTTTATCGGTATCCATTTAGGTGTCGTTGATTTAGAAAACCGAGACTTGACATTTAGTGTTCGATGAACAAGGATAGCCTTAAGTGCAAAATCCAAAAAAATCATTCAATATATATCCAATACATTCATAAGACTGCTCTTAACATCAACACACAAACTATATCAAATTTGTAACAAAATTTTGGCAGAGTCTCCCCTAAAATATGGACATTCCAAAATTTATACAACACCAGAATAAAGATAAAATACCATACCAAACAAAGACAAGGATTGAAATTCACCAAACATAAACAAATAAAAACTTCAACATTACAATATCCAAATACTTAAGTCATTAAAACAAATCAATTACATTCCTTAAACATAATAAATTCAGCATTCCAATATCCAATTTCAGATTCATAACGATAATCAATCCAATACATGCATAAGACTGCTCTTAACATGAACACACAAACTATATCAAATTTCTAACAAAATTTTGGCAGAGTCTCCCCTAAAATATGGACAGTCCAAAAATTATACAACACCTGGAACAGAATAAAGATAAAATACCATACCAAACAAAGACAAGGATTGAAATTCACCAAACATAAACAAATAAAAACTTCAACATTACAATATCCAAATACTTAAGTCATTAAAAACAAATCAATATATATATATATATATATTAAGAAAATTCATATATACACACACACACACACACTCTACTGATTGTATGTCTCTTTCAATTTTTCTTGTCAATTTGAAATTATGCGTGCAATGGATCCAAATAGTACACAATGTTTTGATTTAGATTAATGGCTATCAATAACCAATGATCCCTACAAAAATGTTGGAGGAAAAAATCATAAGGTGTAATCACATTTAAATATATATATATATATGTGTGTGTGTGTGTGTGTGTGTGTGTGTGTATAAATTAAATGACCCACACTATGTTGCAAGGCGACAGAAACAAAGTCTCATACTCAGGATTTGCCAATGTCAAGCTGAACTATATATTCAGATCTGATAGCATTCCAAGCTTGCAAATTGGTTTGTTGTGGGCACAAAAACACAAACCTCTGAAGTCTGTTTCTTGTGGGACCAATATCTCTTGATCTGGTACCTTAAATTAAAACATGCATACAAATTAATACATTAACAATAACATAAATATTTAGCTGAAACAAAAAAAAACATTGGATACTTTAAAGTTGAATCTGATTACACGAGATATACGCTAATAACAGTTTGACTTAGCCATTCATTATCATTAAGAATTTCTTGAAGTTCAGCATTAGCACCAAGTCTTAATGCGTGCTTATAACCCAAAATTGATTTATCCATTGGTACTTTAATGATATCCTCCCCCTTCATCATTGTTGTCACATGGACTCTTAGAAAAATTAAAAAATCTGTAGCAAGAGCTGTAGGAGGCTGAGAGGTAGATGCAACCACCTTCTTCACGGGAGATGTAAATGACCCAATTGTTGGCTCTTTGCCAACATTCTTGATAGCTGTAAATTGCTTGCTCTTGCCCTTGTCCTTGGGTTTGGATCTTGGGGATACCTACATATTTTGCATTCCAATACATTAATTAGTTAGTGACCACTTAATTTAATAAATATATGCAGTATATAATTTAATATATACGTACCGTATCACTTGCAACTACAAGGTGGTTTGGCCATGCCACATAGGTACCTATTGCCTGTTCCACTGTCATCACATCAGCCACCTCCTGTGGTACAGGCAACGGTGCATCCCCCTCAAATGCAACGTCAACTCTAACCTTCACATGATTAGGAGGTAAGGGTAGGTTGTGTAGTAACACACCTGGTCCATTATATAAAATTCCCTTACCGACCATTCGTTGCATTGGGCTTGTCAAATATAGGCTGCACTCATGAATGCCCTAAACCAATGATAAAGAAAATATTAATATTTTAAACCATACCCATACTCAGGTGACATAAGTATAGAAAGAAATCTAACAATTATTACCTTGGGAGACACAATAGTGCAACTATCTCTAACACTATTTGGGTTAGGGATAGGTAACTCATGCTCATCCTTCTCTACTGGTTCCTTATCCTTTTTGCTATCTTCCAATTCCTGAACCTTTTTGTACAATTGAGCTACCATTTTCCTCAACTCTTCTGTTTCACTAGCATCAGCATGGCGTCTTGTGCGCTTATGTGATCCGAAGATAGCGCCTGGAGAGACACCAAATCCCATACCCCTTACCCGACCAGGATACTCCTTGATCGGTATGGCGTATGGCCTGAGAAAGGATGTCTTGTGACATATTTGATACATCCCCTTGTGACATAGACTGTGATAGGGTATCCTGTGACACACAACTATTATTAACAAATATTTTTAAATATTATCACTATTATTAACAAATGGAAACGTTAATCATACTTACAATTCTATCAGCCACTTCCCTAGTGGGTGGATGTTCAATCTGACCTTCCTTGTTTCGGCGGGCTTCTATCCACAATAAATGTCGATCAATTGATTGAGATGTTACATCTTCTCCTGCCTCCAACAAATTGTACATATGAACAAACAAATTGAAATTCGCCAAACAAATTGAAATTCACCATTACTAATAGAAAGAAACCAAAAGATGCGTTAAAGAAACAAAGTTATAATTAACGATATTGTACATACCATTTCTTCCTCAACGGGGATACCCTTTTACCCTCGCTTTGTAAGGATAGGGAGGATTTGACGCTTTCTCACGGTTTTCATTGCTTATTCTCTACATAAATACATTAGAATATATCAATGCATGGTTTAATGTCATGTATACAAGTTATAAAGATTATTGTATATACCAAAAATTCTTCATCTTACGTGCGTTTTCACAAAAGCGCTCCAATCATCTTGTTCTATGAATGATGCATATATTGATGGAGGCTTATGATTGATGTTCCCGTATTTGTCTCTCAACCACTTGTGAGCCAAGGCAGTTCGGAATGTCCGGTGTGCTCTTCCGGCTATCCTAAGTGTAATTTTCTTTCGATCCTCATCAACATCAAAGGATTTCTACAAAAACATTATAAACAAAATGATAGACTATAAGTATGTTTAGATTACTTAAGAAACAATACAATCCACAAATGTTAACTAATTTATATACCTGTATCTCATTCCAGATCTCATCTTTTAGCTCCTTCATAGATGGATCCCTATCCTTCCAATTATCGCGGGTAATTGGGACTGTCTTCCGCACTGTGGCCCCAATGTATTGAATAAAGTCATTAGCATGTTTGCCAATAGGTTGACCCCTAACATTCCATGTAACCTAAAAATATAGCATAAGTGTACAAATTTAGATACTCAAATAAAAAAATGAAACAATTAATTAGATTAATTCATAAGCATCCTACCACACGTTTTGGAGCCCCTTTACTCATATCGCGGATGATTTTCTTCTTAAAAGTTGGTCCACGGCTCATCGCCTTTTGGGTGGACTCGGGAGCACCATCATCACTGTGAGATGCCATTTACCTGCAAAAAAAAAAAACTAGACACGTAAGTAATTAAAAAATGACAGTTCATAATCACACAGGTTTAAAAGAGAAATCAATGAATACACATTTAATTGATTAACAAATTAATAAAAATTAAATAGCATTCACTACATACGTGTACATTTAAGCAACTCTTTTCCTTTTTCTCGTTTTGTTGACATTTGCGCTTCCCATATGAAATAATGGATTGATCCAAAGCCCTTCATTATGATCATTTCTAATATACACATCCTCCTCTATAGGTGTACTTGCCCCAAACAATGATTGTGATGTCCTGATGAAAGGGTCATCCTCAATGTCAGCATATTCATGTGTTTCATCATCAATCTCATTAACAATTTTTTTGTTAGTCAATAGAACAATGGCCCAATTCATCTCAACTGGATCGGAAACATAGAACACTTGTTGAGCTTGTGATGCTAAAATAAAGGGCTCATCTTGATATCCCAACTTATTAAAGTTCACCCACATGAACCCCAACTCATCCATTTGTACACTGTTGTTATTGTCAACCCACTTGCATTGGAATACAGGCACTCGAAACATCTTGTAATCCAACTCCCATATGCGTTCAATGACCCCGAAGTATGACATATTGGCATATATGGGGTTTCTGTCTTTCGCACTTGATATATGCATAGATTCAGCTACAAGAGTCACCCCACTATTTTGCATTCTCCTCCGATCATCGTGTTCTTTTGTATAGAAAGTGTACCCGTTCATCAGATATCCGGTATAGGAGATAACATGTATATCTGGACCTTTAGCCAACCATCTCAATCTCTCTGAAACCGAGCTAGGATTTGCAATAAACTCTTCAGAAATGTATTCTTTCAACCACTTTATAAAACACCGATTGTGTTCTATTGTTAACCAATTTTGACTCTTATTTGGGTACAAGCTCTTGAGTATGTCCTTATGTTTTACAACATATGACTCAACCTCATCAGCATTGTGTAGACCATATAAGTGTGCTTGTTCCCATTCTTTCCTTGATATAGTCAATATTTCAAGTCCAGTAATCCCTTGCCCTGCACTTTTTCCTGTGTGACGAGACTGTGGCAACCCTATAGAATGTTCAACATTAGATAAATAGTCGGTACAAAATTCAAGCTTCTTCGACTATATATCGTTCAACAATACAACCCTCTGGTCGTGATCGATTTTTCACATACCCTTTTAATATCTTCATGTAACGCTCAAACGGGTACATCTATCTCATGTAAGCTGGCCCACTCAATTGTGTCTCCCTAACCAGATGAATTGTCAGATGAATCATTATGTCAAAGAATGAAGGCGGGAAATACATCTCAAGCTCACACAAAGTCAGAATAATTTCTTTTTGCAAGGCTGGCAACTTTTCAGGGTCAATCACTTTACTACAAATTGCTTTAAAGAAGAAACAAAGTTTAGTTAAGGTATTCCGCACTTTGTTGGGCAAAATGGATCGTATAGCTATGGGTAGCAAATTCTCCATGAGAACATGATAATCATGAGACTTTAGACCCTTTAACCTAAGATCTTTCATCGATACGAGGTTCTTAATGTTTGAAGAGTACCCCTCTAGAACTTTAACTCCATCAAGAAACTTACAAAAATCTTTTTTCTCTTTTCTGGATAGAGTATGAGCAGCCAGAGGTAGATATGTACGACATTTCCCTTTCTTTACGGGTCCCAACTCTCGTCTCAATCCCATACTAACCAAGTCCAGCCTTGCCTTGATGCCATCTTTAGTCTTCCCGGGCACATTAAGTAGGGTACCAATGAGACTATCAAAGATATTTTTTTCAACATGCATCACATCAATGAAATGTCTTACGTATAATGACTTCCAATATGGCAACTCAAAGAAAATCGACCTTTTTTTCCACCCTCGTGTGACAAGGTCTCCCGCAAAAGGTTTCCCGAATTTAATATTCAAATCTTTTACTTTTTCAAACAGTTGTGCACCTGTCAAAGGCAAAGGAGCTCTACGTTCTTCTGTATTCCCATTGAATGCCTTTCTCCACGATCGATAATAATGATTTGGATTCAAAAATCTACGATGCCCAAGGAAGACATTCTTCTTACCATGATCCAACCGAATCCAATCTGTATTATCTTCACAGATAGGACATGTACTGCGGCCTTTGGTACTATATCGACAGATTACCATATCTTTGGAAAATCATTAATTGTGCCAAAAATCATAGCCCTCAAGGTGAAACTTTCTTCTCTATATCCATCATACACCACTACACATGTCTCCCACATTTGCTTCAAGTCTTCAATTAGAGGAGCCAAGTATACATCGATATCATTTCCTGGTTGTTTCGGCCCAGAAATTAACAAAGACAACATCATATATTTACGCTTCATGCATAGCCATGGAGGTAGGTTATAAATCACCAAAATCACAGGCCATGTACTGTGAGAGCTACTCTGAACACCATGCGGGTTAAATCCATCAGTAGACAATGCAAGTCGTAAGTTTCTTGGTTCATTCCCAAAATCAGGGTAATCAATATCAACTTTTTTCCATTGAGGAGAATCTGCCGGGTGCCGTAACTTGCCATCTTGAATCCTTTCATCCTCATGCCATGTCAAGTTTTTTGCATCTTCTGAACTACGATACATACGCCTGAATCTGGGAATTATGGGAAAATACCACAAAACCTTCTCTGGAGCCAAATTTTCCTTCTTATACCGTGAGGCTTCACATTTAGGACACGACTTTAACGATGCATATTCATTACGGAATAAAATGCAATCGTTACGACAAACGTGTATCTTCTCATAGCTCATGCCAATAGAGCGTAACATTTGTTTAGCCTTATATGTCCTACTAGGAAGCACATTATCATTTGGCAACATATCTTTCAATAGTGTGAGTAAGTCCGTAAAGCTCTTATCTGTCCATCCATTGCTCGACTTCAAGTTAAACAACTTTAACATTGCCAACAATGTTGTGAATTTAATACAACCCTCTTATAACGGCTTCTCCGCATCACTTATCAACTTCTCAAACATTTGAGGACAATCACGAAGATCTTCTTCAACCGCATTTGCCATATCTTCAAAGCGGTCGCCATCATATGTATTTGTAGCGGTGTCCTCTGACGCATATCTCCCACTATTCCCCCCATATTAGAAGATTCACCTCTTGTCTCACCGCGCTTTGTCCAACAGGTATAAGTTTGATCAATCCCATTGCTCACTAAATGCCATTCTAATTCCTTAACATCAACTTTGTTTGCATAACAACAACTTAAACACGGACATACGATTCTACTAAGATCCGTTGTATGCCCAACTACAAACCCAATAAAATCTTCCACTCCATCCTTATATTCCTTCGACAAACGATTGGCAGACATCCACTTTCGATCCATATTTGCCTATGAATTGAGAAATAAAACAACACCAAGGCATTCAGAGCAACAACATAGGCTATGTCATTAATGCAAGACAAAATTGAGATTAACTAAAGCCCAATTAGATAAACCAAGACTAAAACTACCACTTCTCTTAACAACAACACACCGACTATATCAAATTTCTAACAAAATTTTGACAGAACCTCCCCTAAAATATGGACATTCCAAAATTTATACAACACCTGTAACAAAATAAAATATCATACCAACCAGCACAAGGGTCCACATAGGCCAAACATAAACAAATAAAAACTTCAAATTCAACCATTTCTCTAAAACGATCTGCAGTAACATCTCTATTATCTCATTCTTCATTTAACATAATGAGAAAAAACACTAACATTAATAATAATTCTACTAAAAAACCTATCAGCTAAAAACACATTAACATTGATCCCTCCAAGTTCCTCATCAACCATTTCTCAATCATTTCTAAACATAACTACAAAAACCTAAAACCAATAAATAACTTAAAGAATGAGATAATTTTACTTGTTTAGATCCCTGCATTTAGTTACTTTATATGTTTTTGGACATTTCAAAAAACAAAAATAAGAGAATACTGAAGGAAAAAAACAGAGTCTTCAATATGCCTAAATACAAATGGAAGATACTGCAGAGTTCTAATCCCACATACTAATGTGTTGTACTGTGTTTTTGATTTTCCATTTCGTTTTGATTTTTCATTTCAAAGCACGAAGATAGGGTTGGAAAACACTGACTTCCTTGAAAAAAAATGAAAGCGTTTTTGGGGAAAAAAAAAAGGAAAGCAAGAAGAATGGGAACAGATGAAACCTGTTGGTAACAGAAGAAGGTCTGACGGTGCGACGGTGGGAACAGAAGAAGGTGGTGGCGACGCCACAAACAATGACGACTACGTAAGCAGAGATGTGACGGCGACGGCGCCTGTGAGCGATGGTGTGACGTCACAAACGGCGAGGCCAACAACAACGATGAGAGAAAGGAGCTTCGAAGGTGAGAAACTCGAGCAGAGATGGTGGCGACACTGAGAGGAAGGAGTAACAATGGCGTCGTTAACATTGAGAGAAACTCGAGAGAGAGAGATATGCGACAGTGTGGAAGTGGTGGTATTGAGAAACGCGGGCTGAATTAAAATTAGTATTTGACAATAAATAGCGCTTTATCGTTGAAGCGCTACTTTAGGTCAGACAATAAGTAGCGCTTCCAGCGTTAAGCGCTACTTTAGGTTAAGACAATAAATAGCGCTTCCAGGGTTAAGCGCTACTTATTCTTTCGTCCATCTTTAAATAGCGCTTCTCATTGTAAGCGCTACTTATTCCTCCACTATAAGTAGCGCTGATTTTGTAAGCACTATTTATTTCTTTCCCCTTCAGTAGCGTTTCTTAGTTAAACGCTACTTAAAGTACTCTACCTAATTTTAAGTAGCACTTCCATATTTAAACGCTATTTAAAGTGGCGCCATCTTTTAAAGAATTTGTTGTAGTGTAAGCCGGTTTCTGGTAGCGGGCATTTTGTAGGAAAGAGAAATTTGGGAAGATGCAGAGGGAAACAAGGTGGAATGAGAGGGGAAAACAGAATGGTGATGAACATGAACACAAGAAGGGAGGTTGAATTGTGATCAAAACTTTTCGCAAACTTTAAGTTAAAAACACTTTTGAACTCTTGATTTTAAAACTGTAAGTTATTGGATGCTGGAGTACGACCAGACGCTGGAAATGAAGTTTAAGAAAACTTGTTTTTCTTTGCAAGATAAGAATAAATGTAAAGCAGTAAAGCAAAAGACACAGAGATTTATACTAGTTCACCACCAAATTTGTAGCTACGTCTAGTCCCTTCGTTCCTGAAAGATTTCCACTATAATCAACTGATTACAAATTTCCTTAAGAGTATTCTACTGTCACAAACTTGACAATACTCTTAACTTCTCAAAACGACTCAATACATTCGAGCCTTTGAGGAATAAAGCCTTAACTAGGCAGAACAACTTTTACAAAGTAATATTTTTTGAATACAATCAAAAAACTCTCACAGAGAGGATGAAACGATTAAGCACAAAAACAAATAACTTTCTAAAAGAAAGAATATAAGACGACAAGGTTCAGTTCTTGGTGTCCAGAAACTTAGCACGAAACTTGATTGCTCACTTGAGTAATAGCTCTTTCAGAATGTAGTTTCTAGCAGTTTTCGGCAACCTTCTTCAATGAATACCTTGAGGTATTTATAGGAGTCTCTGAGGTGTATTACCATTGCAGTAAATTTCAGCTCCATATTATTGAGTGAGGTAATTTGAAATGCAGTCTTTTTCTTCCTTTCCAGAGAATATCAGAATAGTACACATTACCATTTTTGTACTATCTGCTTTTCACAATTGCTTTGTACGAATTTTGTCTTATACTAAAGGTGTCACCTTTGATACCTCGTACATCAAAATGAGCGCACAAAATCAAATTCAAATTCCGTTCCAAATAGCTGAGGTAGGAGAGCATAAACGCGACCATCACGTGCTTCATTAAAAGACCAGATGCTCGCTCAGAATAATGGACGGACGCTCGTAGCAATTGAGTAATCCACGTGTCAAAGAATAACACTTCCGGACGCTTGCTATACACAAGGCGTTGGAGTGAACCGGATGCTGACACACATGGAGTGTATTCATTTTCTTGTGAATTTCTCCTTCTTGATTGAGTGACTTATAAAGCGTAAACAATTTTAATATCTGCACACTTCAAGACTTATTAGAAGATAATTTGTTCACTTGCAAATACTTTGTTATCATCAAAATTAATAAGGGTCTAAACTTCTCAGTCGTTTAGGTTCCAACAATCTCCCCCTTTTTGATGGTGACAAATATCCAAGGTTGATGAACAATTTAATTAAAAATTAAAAAACTTTCAAGGGTTTCCCCTTGAGTTCAACAACTCAGATATAGTTAAATAATTCAGGTATTAGAGTGATTTTTAATAATCAGAGCATTGTGATCGCAAAAGGCATACAAGTATCAGAGTATATATTCAATTAAATGTTGAGAACGGATGCTAAGATCATTGTACCAATAATGAATATACTTAACCAATTTATTGAGGATCATGATGCTGAAATTCATTGTACCAATTATTATAAAAATGTGCCAACAGATATTAATGAGAATTAGAGCAATTCAAAGATATGCTATGTATGATTTATGCATGAAATGTGTAATATTTCAGCGTCATCAGACTTTCAATGTGTTTATCAGACCTTTTTTTTACTCCCCCTTTTGTCATCAGACAAAAAGAGTGTAAAACACATCATAGTCAAAACAGTAAGTAATATTACTAGAAAAATTTGAATTGTACCAAAAATTAGATCAAGTGAGGTTAGATCATTCAAAATATGAACCAGGAAAAAAAATTGTACCAAGTTAACAGTAATACAAAATAAAAAAATGAAATGTTTTTAAGGGTTTGGTGGAGGAGGAGGAAGAAGTTGATTGAAGCGTTCTAAAAGGAGCTTCACAGTGCTTTCCAGCTGGTACACCTTCTGATTTGTAGCCATGATAGCTTCAAATTCAGCTCTAGGCAAGATGACAACATCATCATTTGCAACAGGAGGAGCAGAAGAAGGTTCAGCTTCTGGAACAAGTTCAACAATAACAGCTCGTTGAGATTCCATCTTCTGGTGCTCTGCTAGCACTACCTGTGACAGTCTCAGTTTCAAATTCTTTCTTTCCTTGACCCTCTGAAAGACACCATCATTTGGTAAGCTCCATTTGATGATTTTTTCCAGCTTCTGTTTCTCAATTTCCATAGTCCATTCCCATCTTTGCACAGTCTCTTTAGGGTAAAGCATACGCAGAAAGATAGTTTCCCTGTGCTTAAGTAAATCTTCAACATATGAATCAAATTTTGTAAAAGCATCTTCTCCAAAATTGCTTCTTATAAAAACTCCCATTCCATAAAAAATGAAGATAAGTCCTTCATTTTCAGCCAGGTATACCGATGCAAATTCTCCCTATCATCTTCTTCAATATTGAGAGGCCTAAAGTGAGGTAGAATGGCTTTGTCTTTCCAAGACATTATCATTTTACTCCAACTGAATCCAATATCAAAGTGTTTGCAAATAATAGCCCATTGGTCTTCAATTTTCATAACACTTAGAGGCCTAATAACATAACACATAAACATGTCATCAAAATGAAAAAAAAGCAAGATTTGTGTCTGTTACCCTGCTGATAGAGCCAACAGTGGGATGGTTGCCTTTTCTGTGTTACAGCAGCTAGAAGAACCAGTTCTCCAATCATCTCTTTTGAGGAGGTTCAGATACACACGCCGAGCATGGTCTTAAGATAGCTTCTTAACCGGAAGCTCAGAGAATGCTTTGGCATCGTATTTCCTAGGAGCTTCTTCATACTCCTTGAGACCAATAGATGTTGGAAGTTTACCAAGAGCTGGTTTCTTCCTTTTATCAGGGATAAACCAGGGTAGTCACCTTTTCCTATCAGGCACAATCTTTACAGATGCTAATGAGGGATCTTTGTTCAGATAAACTAATTCCATCTTCTTCATTTCAAGGCAGTGAGCCATGAATGCCTTTTCATCATCTGTGATCCATCTTCCGCATTCCTCTAGAGTGAGTGGTTCGTGTTGTGGCAGAACATGAGGACGATCAACATAGAAAGGAATAATTCCTCTATTTGAAAGAGGTCTTAACCTTCCACCAAATGATCTTTCCATTTTCTCACCATCTTCAGAGACAGTGAGGCGTGAACGAGGGGCAATCTCCAGTCTTGTAACCCCAGAGGTGAATGTCTTCAAGTGCCACAGAGAAGGGTGATTATAGATGGAATGATAAACTTCTTCTCTTACAAACCGTGGTTTGCTTATAGATGGTACAGATTTCTTGGCACCATAGTAGTTGGTAGGTTTGAGAGTGAGAGAACGTGGGAGAGGGGAAGTCACCTTGACTTTGTATGTTTTGGGTTGGTTTGGAGGGATTTTGAAGAGTAGGTTAAAAGGGTGAGAGTGGAGTGATGAAATGTATCTAGTGAGGGATGTGTTTGATGAGGGTTGTGGTGAGGGAAATGTAAGTGTTATGGACTTTGTGGTGGTTAATTGGGAGGTTTGTGGTTCAGTTGATGGATGTTGTTGAGTGATAAGGGCAGTGGTTTGAGATTTGGTTTTTGTGGTTTTCTTGGCTAGTGTTTTGGAGGGTGATGATTGTGTGGAGTGTGTTTGTGGTGATGAAACAGAGAGTGGTGGTGCAGGAATAGTGTCATCAGAACCAAAGGTAGTAATGGAATCATCAATGGTAAAATCTAGTACCTTTGGGTTAATCTCAGAGTGCCTAACCAATCTCTTTCTTTTTCCTTGTGGGGCAGCAACAGGAGGAGGAGGTGGAGGAACTTGTTTCTTAGGGCCAGACGCTGAAACAGACTTTTCAGCTTTTGCCTTTCTCTTTTTGTCCATAATGCTTCTGATGGGGACTCAGTCCTCATCATCTTCTGGATCATCTCTCCTTTTAGGTGCAGGAGGCACTTTCTTCTTCTTGCTTCTTGTCTCCCTTGCTGGAGACTCACCAGTTCTCTTCACACCAGATACTGAGCTTTTAGTGGGTTTTGTTTCAGCTTTTTCACCAACAGAAGCACCATCTTCTTCTTGTTGCTCTTGTTTTACTTTCTTGATCATATCAGTATTGATTAATTTCATTCTCACCAAGCTATTGACTCCAAAAACCTCAGGACGAACAATAGCACTAATTCCAAAATACTTATCTCTTTCTTTTTTGTTTATCAAGGCACTAAGCCTTCTCGCAATTCCATCCTTGACCATCATAGTAGTAAGAAGAAATCCATAAGGAATAACCTTGGTAATGTTCTTCTTGTCAGCAGAACCCTTCCTTGAACCAATAAGCGCATTGATAATATTGTTGAAAATCAACCTAGGCAAGTTGATTTTGTGACTAGTCATAATTTCTCAGAATGAACTTTCTGCTCATAGTTCACTATTTCACTTGATCTAGTCTTCAGAATAACGCTCTTCGCAATAATTTTGTGTAGAACTCTGTAATGACGTTTCAGATTCTTGGCAGTAGGAGTTACATCATTTTCCTTCAATTGACGATAGTTCTCGAACAGAGCCTCGTTGACGTTTTCCATTCCTCCGAAAGCGTCTTCCCAACCAGCATAGTAACTAATGCCTTCACAGGGGCACTTGATGGTATCAGCGATGGTGTTTATGGTGAACACCAACTTGAAACCTCTGACATGACCTTCAACTATTCCACCCGAAAGCATATGAACATTTTCCCAGACTTCCTTGATAGCATTAACCATAACATCAACAGGTTCCCAAAGGAAGTAGTTTTTCCAGCCCAGATTCGTCAAACCTTCATCTAAATCAAACCCATAAAGCTTGAAACTTTTCAAGTCGATTCTGTTCTCAGTCAAGACTTTTGCTTCTGTCATGGTGTCGAAGATAGCAGTGTATTGTCCAACCTTAACATCAGTCATGGTTGCAGTTGGAGAGTAGGTGATGGAGGTTTAGGGTTTCAGAGAAAAAACACAGAGAGAGAGAGAGCAGTTTTCGCAGACAAAAATAGAGTGAGTGTGGTACGAAAGAGGTGGAGTAGTGGAAAAGTTTTGATAAAATAGTACAATTACTTTTCCAAAAACCTCTTCACATTTCCTCTGAATAAAAAAATAAATCAAAAATAAAATAAAATAAAGATTCCCCTTTTCATTAAATGCAGTTGCCAAAATAAAGATAAAATCAAGAAAAAGATTTTATTGAAAACCTAAATAATCATGACTCAGAGTAGGTGTGTTGAGGCGCTGAAGTCCCACACGCGTGTGACACGTGTGTGCTCGGACGCACGCAAACGAATTCACCGGACGCTAAGTTATGTGATGTGAATGACATATCATATGTGTACACTTGTGAATGCTTATGTCATACCGAATGCTGAATGATGCATATCATAAGATGCTGAGATTAATCATTTCTCTATAAGATGAAAATTTAAGTTTCTTCTTATAAAATTGAATCTATCTTCAGCAAGGGGTTTTGTAAAGATGTCAGCCCACTGATGATCAGTGTCTACAAATTTTATTTCAAGAATAACCTTCTGAACATAGTCTCTTATGAAGTGATGTTTAATCTCAATGTGCTTTGCTCTAGAATGCAATATTGGATTCTTAGTAAGACAAATTGCAGATGTATTATCACAAAAGATAGGAATGTTACTCTCTTTTATCAAGTAGTCTTCAAGTTGATATTTCATCCACAGAAGTTGAGAGCTGCAACTTGCTGCTAAGATGTATTCAGCTTCTGCTGTTGAGAATGCAATTGTGCTTTGTCTTTTGCTTGGCCAAGACACAAGATTTGCTCCAAGGAATTGACAGCCTCCACTTGTGGTCTTTCTTTCAATTCGGTCTCCTGCAAAGTCAGCATCACAGAAACTTACTAACTTGTAATCTTTTGATTTCTTATCAAGCACTCAAGTGTGATTCTCTAGAATTAGATTGAAATCTAGCACACAGGCAGATGCTGAACATAATATCAGGTTTTGAAGCTGTAAGATAAAGTAGAGATCCAATCATACCTCTGTATATTTTCTGATCTACCTTCTTACTAGTTTCATCTTTACTAAGAGTACATGTAGGATGCATAGGTGTGCTCATTGGCTTGCAATCCACCATCTTGAATTTCTTTAGCAATTCCTTGATGTATTTGCTTTGATGTATATAAATACCATCATTGCATTGCTTGATTTGAATTCCAAGGAAAAACTTTAATTCTCCCATCATGCTCATTTCAAATTCAGTCTGCGTTAGCTTTGAAAATTCTTTGCAAAGACTTTCATTAGTAGCTCCAAATATAATATCATCAACATAAATTTGAACAAGTATAAAATGCTGGTTTGATGTTTTTCTAAATAGAGTAGTGTCTACTTGACCTCTGATAAAACCGTTTTCCATTAAAAAGGAACTCAGTCTATCATATCAAGCTCGAGGAGCTTGCTTAAGACCATACTGAGCCTTTTTAAGCTTAAAAATATGTTCTGAAAATTCAATGTCTTCAAAACTAGTAGGTTGTTTCACATAGACTTCATCAGTTATAAAACATTTTAAGAAAGCATTTTTTACATCCATTTGATAAAGAATTATCTCATGCTGTGCAGCAAATGAAAGTAAGATGCGAATAGCTTCTATCAGGTACAAAAGTTTCTGTAAAATCAATACCTTCTTCTTGTGAGTAACCTTGAGCAATTAATCTTGCTTTTTTTCTCACTACCTTACCATCTTCATCAAGCTTGTTTCTAAACACCCATTTAGTACCAATAACTTGCTTATCTTCTGGTAGAGTGACTAATTTCCACACATCATTTTTTTGGAACTGATTCAACTCTTCTTGCACAGCCAGAATCCAACATTCATCTTCCAATGCTTGATCAATCGTCTTATGTTCCATTTCAGAGAGAAGTGCATTGTCTGCAAGCTCTTTGAAAGAGGATCTGGTTCTTACTCTATCTCCAGTTCTCCTATGATTTGATCCTTAGGATGATTGGTTTTGTATCTCCAATTCTTTCTGGTTTCAGCTTCCGCTTGAGTAGAATCCTGTGTCTGGTCACCACCAGATGCTGAAGATGCAGGTTCACTGATTGTTGTACCACCAACATTCAATTCTGAAAATAATTCATGTAGCTCTGACATGGCAGTATCAGGCTTCTTGTCATCAAACTTGACATGAATGGTTCTTCCACTATCAAAGTTTCTTTATTGTATATTCTAAAAGCTTTAGATCTTTCAGAGTATCCCAAAAATATACTTTTGTCAGCTTTAGAATCAAACTTACAAAGTTGATCCTTCGTATTTAGAATATAACATATACAACCAAAGAGATGAAAATAAGATATGTTTGGTTTTCTACCTTTCCGCAGTTCATATGGAGTCTTCTTCAAAGTAGGTCTAATAAGAATTTTATTTTGAATATAGCAAACCGTGTTTACTGCTTCTGCCGTTGTTTTTTTGGTTCATGGGTTTTGGCCTAGTCCCCCCATGTTTTTTTTGTTTCTCTTTTTCTTTTTTTTCAATAAAATATAGGCGGGGGTACTCTTTTTCCTACTTGATGTTTTTTCCCTAAGGAGGGTTTTGCATCAGAAGGTTTTAACGAGGCCCCTCTCCTTTCTTTTGCCTAAAAAATTTTTTTTTGCAATATCAGCTTCGTTGATCATGGTTCTGGCCATTTCTTGGAGGGACCTATTTTTCCTTTCTACAACACCATTTTGTTGTGGTGTTATAGGAGAGGAGAAATTGTGGGAGATGCCATTTTCTTCACAAATTTTTTGAAAACTTTCATTTTCAAATTCTCTCCCATGATCACTTCTAATTGAAGAAATACAAATTCCTTTTTTATTTTGAACTGATTTGCAGAAAACAGTAAATACTTTGAATGACTTATCTTTGTGGGCAAGGAATTTTACCCATGTCCATCTAGTAAAATCATCAACAATGACTAACCCATATTTCTTTCCAGTTAAAGTGGCTGTCCTTGTTGGACCAAAAAGATCAAGATGCAAAAGCTCAAGTGGTCTAGAGGTTGAAACAACATTTTTAGAATGAAAAGAAGTTTTAACTTGTTTTCCTTTTTGACATGCCTCACAGAGAGCATCAGATTGGAATTTAAGATTTGACAAGCCTCTAACAAGACTGTGCTTGTTTAGTTTTGAGATTAATCTCAAACTGGCATGACCCAATCTTTTATGCTAAATCCATTGTTCATCTTCAACAGACATGAGACACTTTACATCTTGTTTTGCAAGTTCAGAAAGATCAATTTTATAAATATTTTGTTTCCTCTTTGCTGTAAAGAAAATAGAGCCATCTTTCTTGCTTTTTACTGAACATCCAGTTTCTGTAAAAATGACATCATAACCATTGTCACATAATTGACTTATGTTCAATAAATTATGCTTTAGTCCTTCAACATAAAGTATATTATCAATAGAGGAAAGAGAGCCTTTACCAATGCGACTAATTCCAACTATTTTACCTTTCTAGTTTCCTCCGAAACCAACAAATCTTTCTTCTTTAGACCTTAGCTCTTGAAACATATGCTTTTCTCCAGTCATGTGTGGAAATAGGTTGTGCAACTGATAGCACTCAAATATGCATAGTTTTTCTAATGTCTCAAAGAAGCGTGATATTAGCACAGGTGGACATCAACATATTTCTTTCAAGTTTTCCAAATATGACAACCATAACTCAACCAACCTGGGAATCAGAGCATCTACCTCTGAATGAGAGGTTGCGTCGAATATGCAGTCTATCTCGGCACATGAGACAAGACGAAGATCAGTCAAATAGTTCGTACCTTCAACAGCTCTGATCATGTCTGAGATGACATTTTTTACATCCTCCATGAAGGCCTTCCAAACGAGCAGTGTCAACCATTTGCAAAAGATTCTTTTTAGATGCCTTCAAGTTGGAAATATTCATATCATTTAGTTGTAAAACTCTCCTTCTTTCTACACTTTTGAGCCTCAAAGATGCATTAGGTGGGAAAACGCTGCCAGTATCATATATTACAAACCTCTGTAGCTTTGGGAGAGTACCAATATCCTCAATGATATCAGAAATGTGAGCAGATTTCAAGATTTTTGGTGCATATTATTGGTCTAGGTATGAACCTGTCGAGATTTCTGATGCATAAAATTCTTCTAGTTGTGAACATCTCCTAATTGCTCCATTATAGTCTCGTTGAAGAAGTCTACACTCTGACAAATCCAACAGCTTCAATCTTCTGAGTTTTCCCATTTCATTAGGAAGTTCATCGAAGCAGCAACCTTTCAAGTCAAGAACCTCAAGTGTTATTAAGCTTGCTATGAAAAAAATGTCATGTAAATGCCATTCAGTCAAGCACAGAGTTTTAAGATTTGTCAACCATGAGATTGATTGAGGCAATGATAATGATGAAAACAAATTATTGTTCTTTAAATGAAAAATCTTGAGCCCTTCTATGCCTTCAAAGTTTGCATGTGATAAATTGAATGAATTCCGACTACTGGTATTTAGCAGTAGAATCTCAAGGTTTGGAGAATCCAATTCAATAGAAAATTAATCATCTTCATACCATGAGGAGATCGCAAAATAGTCGCTCATACTGTTTTCTTATACCGAAGCGATAAACGGTTTGTCAAGGTTTGTCAGAATTTTGTGATCTTCTGATGTTTTTGCTATCCATAAGGCTACATCACGAACGATGTCATGCATCTTCACATAGTTTTCCCTTTCCTCGACAAGCATCAACAAACAAGAATCTAAAAGTTTGTTTATACCTGCTACTATTCGGCTCCATGCTGACTCCAATGAGAATCTTCTTGCCAGACCCAGTCCAACGACATATCGGATCAAATCTTCAATTGAGATGAGATAATCTTCAGGAAACATAGAACACATCAAGAAGAGAAGCTTTGCTTCTTTGTTTCTTAAATAATCGTAGCTTAATTTAACACAACTCATAGCAGCTCTCATTCCTTCTTCTACATGATCGTCAATTGCCTCTGAATGCCTCAAGTTGTGCAATGCCACCTCCCACTCAACTATAGATTTTCCTTTTAAGGAAGATGCAATGGCTACGATTGCTATGGGTAAGCCATTGCATTCCTTACAAAGTTCCCGTGGAACATCATTCAACGACGTAGAAAATGTGTCGTCAATATTTGCATGCTAAAGATAAGTTAAAGAAATAACAGCACCAGAAATGTAAACTAAAAGAATAGCAAGAAACTATATCAGGATTGATTTATGGGGAATCTCTCAGTTAGAAGTATCTTCAACACTAAAGACATGTCCAGTTTGTGCTTTTCCTATAAGCAACTACAGGTTTGACCTTTATTTCTTTCAGGTGGAAAGATAAACCATTTGCTGGTGCAAAAAGACATAGCTTTGCTTTTATTCCCTTAACCCCTCTCCATCATCCTCATGCCAATAAAGCACAATTAATGTGCAGTATTTAAAATTAAAAAATGATCACATTACGGTTTAAACATTAGATTGCCTGTTCAAAGTTTCAATTGTAGTATATCTAATATCTAACAAAGAACATATAGCAAGTTGCAATCCTTTAATTTTAATTCCACACTCTATTTGAGAAAACATTAAACTTACCTGGCTAGATGCAAAATATTTCAATTGAAGGTGTGAGAATTTCCCATAGTTTCAATCCAGACCAAAAAAACAATCCCCAACTGGTTGACCTGTACCTATATATCACCAAGTCCAGGTGCAAAACTACAATCACCAAATGAATATTAATGAATTAATGAATAAGATCCATTCACCGAAAAGATCAATTCATGCCATATTACCTTCATTGAAATATTCTCTTTGAAATTCATTTGTCACCTTGCCACACCACAATAGCTGCCTCATAACTATCTGTTACTACATTAGCAGGCATAGGGAAGTTAAGATCAGCACAAATTGATGAAGTGCTATGAGGAAAACGACCACTTACTATAATTACCATTAATATAATAAAATTAACGAATAAAAAGACCAATGGAATTAAAAGTTCGATCCATGCCATAGTTACTTCATGATAGATAATTATTAAATCTAGTAAATACATGTCAGCTATTTATGGTTGATCAGGTTTATTATTGTGACATATTGAATTAGTTTAATTTTTAATTCATTTTGAGGATGACATTTGGAACATTCCTTCTTGGGAATTGTTCCTAACTGTATATAATATAGATATAGATTCAACTTACGCTGGATGCAAAATATTTCAATTGAAGGTGTGAGATTTTTCCATGGTTTCAACCCAGACGAAAGAAACAATCCCCAACTGCTTGACCTGTAACTATATATCACCAAGTCCAGGTGCAAAACTACAATAACAAAATGAATTTTAATGAATAAGATCCATTCACCAAAAAGATCAATTCATGCCATATTACCTTCACTGAAATATTCTCTTTGAAGTTCAAGCGTCACCTTGCCATGCCACAATAGCTGCCTGCTCTATGTCATGACATGTCATAACATAATTATCTGTTACTACATTAGCAGGCATAGCGAAGTTAAGATCAACACAAATTGATGAAGTGCTATGAGGAAAATGACCACTAACTATATTTCCCATTAATATAATAAAATTAATGAATAAAAAGACCAACTGAATTAAAAAGTTCGATCCATGCCATATTTACTTCACATGATAGATAATTATTAAACCATTTTCAAAAGCCCAAATCAAAGCAATTCTTAATGACCCAATCAGAGAAAACATATTGAAGAAACAAAAAAGAATGAAGAGCTAAAAAGAATTATAATAGAAATTTCAAAATAAGAAGAGAAGGGGCCAGGAAATGCAAACCATCCATCATACACAAAGCATAAAAGGAACTTCTTATGTTCAACAAAAAGGCTTGAAATGAGGAATAAAATACATGAAGGTCCATTTATTTCATAATAGTAGATAGTTGACACTTAATATATGCTGGTAGGTCCAGGAATGTTAGTGAATGAAGTGATTTACCTATGAAATATCAATTAAAGAAAATATAATGTGATTCATGATATACCTATAGATATAATATCAGTTATCTTACTTTGGGGGGATAAAGTTTTTACAGTGCTGCTGCATAATTGATACCCGAAGGAAAATGTATGATAACTTGAGTGCGATGCACAAAGACTCCAGACCAGTACTTGTCAGGCCTCAGTTACCTTCCTATATGGAAAAAATGTATTTCAGAATGTCACAAACCAAAACATGAATAGACATTATAGGTGTAGTGCCGAAAAATAGCAAATTGGTCTAGTATTTATATCCTCCCAATATAGTAATGCCATGAAACTAATTATTGATCAACATAAATATGAGCTCAAAATGATGATCCATGTGTTAAGAGACATGTATAAAACATGCAACAACAAACAGACTACCATGAGAAATTATTTCTACCTTGTGTATTCATCGTCGCCTTTATAATGATAATGTCAAGATAACAAACAAAATTAATAATTTGGCACATGATCAAAAAAAAAAATGTTTCCTCAACTTCTCAAATTTACAATGTCTTGTTTAAAAAGATTTAAGCAATGAATAGAAATAGCAATTTTATAATATCATTAAACTTGAAGCACCAAATAGTTATGGCAAAAAACACAAAAATCATATCTATACTCAGATTGTCATATACATGCGTGACATCATCGCTGTTAAGACCAGTCTAAAAGCTGTTAACACATTTAAAAGTCAAAATAAGTTTAAGATTGCCCCATAACCTTTATGGTGTTTTAAATTGTTCTACCAAGTCTTTAACATCTAAATTTTCTTAAATGTGTAAGTCTGCCAACCCCCTTAAATATTTGACTAACTAATTTCTACCTTGAATAACAAAAACACCGTCCATGAATGATCCAAGATCTGGAGGACAATCAGCATACTATGATCTTTACACCAGTAAAAAGAAAGGGCAAAACAATTAATATTTGTTGGTAGAATATGTGTCCAATTGCAGAACAACTACAATTCATGACAATAGCATCACCTTATCTATAAAACTTTTAGCAGAAAATCTTTGAAGACTTCCTATATAACTAAGACATTACAGGATTAAATAGTACAAAGGTGATTGATCAAGTTTTGATCAATTACCTTGACCTATAACTTAAACCTACAATCGGGGAATTAAAATAAGTAATTGTTAATAGTAACATGTCACCAATTTTATGAAAATAACACAAAAAAATACCAACCAAAACTTATTAATCACGATCTGAATTTAAAAGATTAGGGAGTAGAAAAATTAACACTCATTAATCACAAATGAAAAAGCCTTAGCTCAAAACCAAATTTGTTAGAAAGTTCAACAAATTAGGGGCAAACTACCCGATAAATCAATTAAGACCAAAATCATACTCATTAATTAAAATCATTGATTAAGAGAAATAATGATAAAAAAAGAAGAAGAGAGTGGTTGTGGAACTCAATGAGGGAAGAGCAATAGAATAGAGCGCCTAAGTATTCAGACACAGGCCATAACAGTAATATGAAACACCATTTCTTACCCTTTCAATTCTCAAATAGGTGGAGTTGGACCAATTTTCTCAGTTCCTATTGTATTTATATAAAACAAAATTTTGAATTTTATGACGGTAAATTTGGTGTTCTAGATTAAAACAAAAGACAAAGAGCTCAAAAGAATCCAACACAAACATTTTTTTCCTTAATAAAATGAGAATTTGAAACCGAAAAATCAACCGCAGAGAAAAAGATAGGATAGAACAGCGAAGATAACCCCAAACCAGTTTTCAACAAACACCCAAACAAAGTAATAACAAAAAAAGAGATGGAAAAAACCTTAAAAACACTAACCCCAAGATCGTAAAACATAGGGCAGAGGAGTAGCAATCAGGGGCAGCCATGGGAGACCAAAAATCCTTTCAATTCGGGGCGGCAAAACGAAAATGAATCATGAAAGGCACTGGCGGTGGTTGGGAGTACGTTAGGCCAGTGGTGGTGCGACGAAGGTGATGCACGGCGAGCGAGGACGACATTGAGGATGGAGGTGAGTCCAAGCTCATGACGATGACATGTGCTACTCGATGGTGGTGGCAGGTCGCATAGATGGTTTACGGTTTCACGGGAGTAACATGTAATGCCCATACTTAAAAATTAATTGAAATAACGATAATTTACATAAATAGTACATCAGTTACTACTAAATTAAAACTTGATGGATAGATAACAAGTTCAGCGTTGATCACGGTTAATAAACTAAAAGATGGATTACAATATTCCAAGATATAAGTACTGAATTACAAAATACAATTAGGAAGTCTCCAATTATCCAAAAGATAGGTGAGTTTCTACATTCCATAATGCAACACTAAACTAGAAGGATTCAAGCTTTTAGCTTGCTTGATCGCCTTTCGGATCCTGCTTATCTGAAAAACAAGTAGAAAGAAATGAGATAAACATCTCAGTGAGTCCTTCACGGACCCCTCACCAACACTATTCCAAATACAAGCATCATGATTTCATAATAAAGAGGATTCACAATGTCAACACATCACACAATATCACATCAAGACATAATTATCAGAATGTGAAAACAACAACTCGATGAATCCCACGGACGTATAAAATTGACTTCCATTGGAGTTCATCACTAAATCCGCCGTACCTTATGACAGCACGGACTGGAACTATCCGCCGTACCTTATAGCAGCACGAACCGGCATCAACAATTCAATCAATTGCAAATAATCAATTCAATTCAATCATAATATCAAGATTACACCCCAATTACACAGTGCAGCCCAATTGGCCTATGGAAACGGTGAGAGTGTTCACATATAAGCATGTAAGCATATTAACCATTAATATAAGCATTTTAATGGCTTAACCATTCATACAGCCTTTCATATGACGATAGCAGTATACAAGGTTGAACCAAAGAAGAAAGGATTTCAAAAACTAAGAGGAAAATCTAACCCAAATTTGCTTAAGCGAATTCGGCTCGCTCAGCGCCAGGAATTCACTTAAGCAAATTTCACGCAGAATGGACCCTTGGCTGCACGCAATCAAATTCGCTTAAGCTCATAAATTTGCTTAAGCGAATTTGACAGAACTTAGCCCAAATTTCAGATTTTTCCAACCAAACTTTCTCCAATCTCAACCATTCTCAATCCCAACCAAAAACCATCAAGATTAAGGCTCTAAAACAAGCATTTAACTCAAATACATGATCAAAGTAACTCAAGACATATTCAAATCACACATAACATGATTAGATACATCAACACAAACATCACATTGTTCATTTACTCATGGATTCAAATTCCCTTATCATGCATGTCCCTAACCCACACATTGAATCAAGAACAACACATTCAAACAAAAGGAATTAGAAACCCTAAATGGTGGGACTTATTGGTTGCCCAACCTCTAAGTGAGTAGAACTCACTATAAGCTCAAGAAAGTAAGCTAGGAAGCTTGAAAGCTAGAGACCTTCTCCTCCTCTCCTTCTACAAGTTTGGGCTCCACACCCAATAGTCTAGGGCAGCTCCAAAGCTTCACTAAAATCCCAAATATTCAGCTCCAAATGCTAAGAAATTGGGGAAGGATAAAAAGAACACTAACTTTCCTCTTTTTCTTCTCCAAATCGTGAACCCTAGCTCACCATCTTCTTCCTCTTCTTTTCTTCTTCAGAAAATCGAGAGAGAGAGAGAGAGTGAGAAAATGAGGGCTGAGGGTCGAGAGTGAGAAGGAAAAGAGAAAAGAGAAAGGTGGCTTTACCAAATTACCCTCCATTCAATCCCTTATTTACACTCTAACCTTGCTAATTACACCCCCAATATTTATAATTGTTCCCCCAATATAATTACTCAACTATTAATTCAAAACATATTATTGCCTAAATTAATAAAGTCAAATAATTAAATTAGGCGGGTGTTACACTACTACCCACCTTTTAAAAATTTTGTCCTAAAAAATGAATCAAGGTACATACCAATTGAAATAGATACGGGTAGTGAGTTTGCATTTCCTCCTCGGTCTCCCAGGTAGCCTCCTCAGGAGTATATCCCTCCCAAATGATCTTGACCAAGGGAATGTCCTTATTCCTTAACCTCTTGAAGTTGCGGTCCACAACTTGTACCGACATAGGCTGGTATGTCAAATCTGACCTCAGTTGTATTGACTCATGATCCAAGGGTTGACAAGGATCATGAATGTACTTTTTAAGCTGAGACACATGGAACACATTGTGTAGACCTGACAGGGATGGAGGTAGAGCAATCTGATAAGCAACGAAACCGACTCTTTGAAGAATTTCAAAGGGACCGATATAATGAGGACACAGCTTTTTGGCTCGGAGTGCCGTACCAATGCCTATCGTAGGAGTGACCCTTAGGAATACATGCTCCCCCATCTCAAATTATAGAGGTTTCATTCTCTCATCGGCATAACTCTTCTGCCTACTTTGGGCAATTTTCAACCTGTCCCTAAATTTTCGGATTTGATCTGTAGTTTCCTGAATTAGGTCTGGCCCTAACAATCTTTTCTCACCTACCTCAAACCAACAAAGAGGAGTTCTGCACTTACGACTGTAGAGTGCCTCATACGACGCCATGCCTATGCTAGAGTGATAGCTGTTGTTGTAAGTGAATTCAATGAGAGCCAAATGCTCATCCCGACTCCCTCCATCATCTAACACGCATGCTCTAAGCATATCCTATAGGGTTTGGATAGTACGCTCCGTCTGACCATCCGTCTGTGGATGATAAGTGGTGCTAAGACTTAATCTCGTGGCTAAGGCCTGCTGGAAATGCTTCTAGAATCGGGAGGTGAACTTAGGATCTCTATCAGAGACTATGCTAGTAGGTACTCCGTGAAGTTTAACAATTTCCCTAATATAGATCCTCGCTAACCTCGCCGTGTTGTAAGTGGACTTAATTGGGAGAAAATGAGCAGATTTAGTTAGTCTGTCAACAATGACCCAAATGGCATCATACCCGGACCGTGGGTGGGGAAAACCGCCACAAAGTCCATGGATATGCCCTCCCATTTCCATTCCAGAATTTCTACTGGTTGAAGTGGACCTGAGGGTCTTTGGTGCTCTATCTTGGTTTTCTGACAGACTAAACATTGAGCTACAAACTCACCTATGTCATTCTTTATTCCCGGCCACCAATACCTTTCTCTAAGGTCATGATACATCTTGGTAGAACCAGGGTGTACTGAGAATCCACTCTTATGGGCTTCCTCAAGAATTTGACTCTTGAGTGACACATCCTTTGGAATACAAATCCTTTGTTTAAAAAGAATCATACCATCATCAGCTTCGGAGAATCCAGGATGATGTCTCCTAGCTTGCAATTCCTCATCAAGAGTTTGAGCATCCCTAATTTGGTCTCTAAAACCACAAGTGATTTCTAGATGACTTACAATCAAACTATCCCCAGTTGTGAATATCCCTAAGTTTAGATCCCTAAAGGATTCCAATAAGGCCATTTCCCTAACCATCATGGAAGAGACATGAAGAGATTTCCGGCTCAAGGCGTCGGCAACTACATTTGTCTTGCTAGGATGATATTTCAAATCAAAATCATAGTCCTTGAGGAACTCTACCCACCTATTTTGCCTCATATTCAGCTCTCTTTAATCAAACAGATATTTTAAACTTTTATGATCGTTGAATACTTCAAATCGGGCACCATATAAATAATGCCGCCATATTTTTAAGGCAAAGACTATAGCTGCAAGCTCTAGATCGTGAGTTAGATAGTTTTCCTTGTGGGGCTTCAATTGTCTAGATGCATAAGCGACTATTGCCTATTCTGCATCAAAACACAACCTAAACCTTTTTTAGAAGCATCACTAAAAACTTTGAAACCTAGGGTCGGGTCAGGGATAATCAAAATCGGCATACTAGTCAACCAGAATTTGACTTCTAGGAAGCTATCCTTGCAACTCTTATCCCACACAAATGGTTGTCCCTTACGGGTCAACCGAGTCAACGGAAGAACCAACTGAGAAAATCCATGGATAAACCTTCGATAGTACCCATCTAGTCCTAAGAAACTTCTAACTTCTGTGACAGTAGTGGGTCGCTTCCATTCAAGAACGACCTCTACCTTACTAGGATCAACTGCCACTCCCGCCTGAGAAATGACATGACCCAAAAACTTAACTTCCTGGAGCCAGAACTCACACTTCTCTAGTTTTGTAAACAATCTCTTCTCCCTAAGAATGCCTAACACAATTCTAAGGTGTTCCGCGTGCTCTTGGGGATCCTTAGAATATATAAGGATATCATCAATGAATACCACAACAAATCTATCAAGGTAAGGTCAGAAAATTCTATTCATGTAATCCATGAATATTGCCGGAGCGTTTGTTAAACCAAAATGCATCACAACATACTCGTAATAGCCTCACCGAGTCCTAAATGTGGTTTTCGGTATATCGTCAGCCTTGACTCTGATTTGGTGATATCCAGACATAATATCAATCTTAGAGAATACCGAAGCTCCCCTAAGTTGATCTAACATGTCATCAATCCTAGGAAGCGGATATTTATTCTTAATCGTAACCTTATTCAGCTGCCTATAATCTATGCACAAACGCATCCTACCATCCTTCTTCTTGACTAGAAGAACAGGTGCCCCCCAAGGAGAAGCACTTGGCCTAATGAACCTTAATGGAGCTAACGATGACATCCTATATGGAGCTATAGAAATTTGACCCGCTCCTAGCTCCAACTCTATTGAAAACTCAACCTCTCTTTCTGGTGGTAAAGAAGTAACCTCGTCCGAAAATACATCTAGAAATTCATTCGCTACAGGAATGGTTTCTAAATCAACATCTGAAATTGAAGAGAATAGCAAAATATAACCTAAGTGTCCCTCAAATAAGCAATGGTGTATTTGGAAGACACTAGCCATTTCATTCAGACATGCTTGAGTAGGAAAAGATTGAATTGATGGAAATTCTATAGTTTTCATAAAACAATTCAAAATAACTTGGTTGGCCGATAGCCAATCTATACCCAAGATGATGTAAATTCCTTTCAAGGGCAGACAAACCAGATTAACCATAAACATCCTTCCTTGAATAACGAGAGGACAATTCTCGCATATCAGGGAAGTAGAAATATTACCTTCAGCTGGTGTTTGAACACTCAAAGGAATAGGGAAAGAAGAAAAGTATAGCTCCAGCCTTTGTGCACACTTATAAGAAATGAACGAATGAGTTGCACTAGAGTCATACAAAACCACTAAAGAGTGATCATGGAGTAGACACGTACCTTTCATCAGATTTTACACACCCTTCGCCTTTTTACCTCTCAAGGTGTGAACATGCCCTTGCAATAGGTCATCCGGTTTGGACGACTCCCTTGCTTTGAGTTTGGGACAATCCTTAATGAAGTGTCCCGGTTGTTGGCAATAGAAACAAACAATATTCCCTGAATTGCACCCCTCTTATGGGTCTTGCCACATTTGGAACATTCTTTCGGCTTGGGGGCCTCGGAATGTTGAACCTGTTTTCCCTTATCCTTACTTCCTTTGCCCTTGGAGGGTTGAGATGACTTGCCTTCATCCCTCCTCTTTTGCCATAGGAGTTGGCGTTCATCATACATTTTCTTTAGACTTTCTTCAGCCATAAAGCTTTTGCGAACCAACGAAGCAAAAGAGTGAAATTCAGTCTGGGCTAAATTATTCTGAATGTCAGCTCTAAGTCCCCACATAAACTAGTTTATCTTCCATTTCTCATTTGGTGCGTGCCCGACATGAGAGGAATATCTAGCTAACTCCTCAGATTTCTTGACATATTCAGCAATAGACAAGTTCCCTTACTTTCATTGAGTGAACTCTCGTTCCTTCCGGTCCTTGATAGTTTGGGGAAAATATTTCTCCAGAAAGATATCCTTGAATGGCCCCCATTCTAATCGTTCCTCTTGTTCTTCCAGATATGTCTGTGCCCCCTCCCACCAATGGGCAACTCCTTCAGTAAGATGATGTGTAGCGAAGGTTACCTTTTGTTCCTCCATACACGGAACAACTTTGAAAATTCGGTCCATAGCTTCCAGCCAATGCTGGGCCTCTTAGCGTCATCACTTCCAGAAAAACTTGGAGGATTAAGCTTATGAAACCTGAAGAAAGCTTGCTATTGTGGGTTCGATGGTTGCACTGGTGGAGGTGGAGGTGGTTGGGCCCTCAGAACTTCATTCTGATCCCTCATCATTTGCATTATATCTGTCCAACGAGCCTCCTTCGCATCTCACCTGTGGTGTCTTCTCCTATGCCTTCTATGTCCATCTTCCATATTCTGCATACACGGTATAAATTATTAAGTTGATCAGACTTAATATTCCATACCAAGTACAAGAATATAAAGAGGAATTCTCAAGCAAAAGAAAATCCACAATACTAGACCACAGTCCCTAATGGACTAAACTGCTCTGATAACATAATGTAACGCCCATAATTCAAAATTAATTGAAATAATGACAATTTACATAAATAGTACATGAGTTACTACTAAATTAAAACTTGATGGATAGATAACAAGTTCAACGTTGACCGCGGTTAATAAACTAAAAGTTGGATTACAATACTCCAAGATATAAGTACTGAATTACAAAATATAAATAGGAAGTCTCCAATTATCCAAAAGATAGGTGAGTTTCTACATTCCATAATGCAACACTAAGCTAAAAGGATTCAAGCTTTTAGCTCGCTTGATAACCTTTCGGATCCTGCTTATCTGAAAAACAAGTAGAAAGAAATGGGATAAAAATCTCAGTGAGTCCTTCACGGACCCCTCACTAACACTATTCCAAATACAAGCATCATGATTTCATAATAAAGAGGATTCACAATGTCAGCACATTACACAATATCACATCAAGACATAATTATCAGAATGTGAAAACAACAACTCGATGAATCCCACGGACGTATAAAATTGACTTCCATTGGAGTTCATCACTAAATCCGCCGTACCTTATGACAGCACGGACTGGAACTATCCGCCGTACCTTATAGCAGCACGAACCGGCATCAACAATTCAATCAATTGCAAACAATCAATTCAATTCAATCATAATATCAAGATTACACCCCAATTACACAGTGCAGCCCAATTGGCCCATGGAAACGGTGAGAGTGTTCACATATAAGCATGTAAGCATATTAACCATTAATATAAGCATTTTAATGGCTTAACCATTCATACAGCCTTTCATATGACGATAGCAGTATACAAGGTTGAACCAAAGAAGAAAGGATTTCAAAACTAAGAGGAAAATCTGACCCAAATTCGCTTAAGCGAATTGGGCTAGCTTAGCGCCAGAAATTCGCTTAAGCTTCGCTTAAGCGAATTTGACAGAACTTAGCCCAAATTTCAGATTTTTCCAACCAAACTTTCTCCAATCTCAACCATTCTCAATCCCAACCAAAAACCATCAAGATTAAGGCTCTAAAACAAGCATTTAACTCAAATACATGATCAAAGTAACTCAAGATATATTCAAATCACACAAAATATGATTAGATACATCAACACAAACATCACATTGTTCATTTACTCATGGATTCAAATTCCCTTATTATGCATGTCCCTAACCCACACATTGAATCAAGAACAACACATCAAAACAAAAGGAATTAGAAACCCTAAATGGTGGGACTTATTGGTTGCCCAACCTTTAAGTGAGAAGAACTCACCATAAGCTCAAGAAAGTGAGCTAGGAAGCTTGAAAGCTTAAGACCTTCTCCTACTCTCCTTCTCCAAATTCGAGCTCCACACCCAATGGTCGAGGGCAGCTCCAAAGCTTCATTAAAATCCCAAATGTTCAGCTCCAAATGCTAAGAAATCAGGGAAGGATAGAAAGAACACAAACTTTCCTCTTTTTCTTCTCCAAATCGTGAACCCTAGCTCACCATCTTCTTCCTCTTCTTTTCTTCTTCAGACAATCGAGAGAGAGAGAGAGAGTGAGAAAATGAGGGCTGAGGGTCGAGAGTGAGAAGGAAAAGAGAAAAGAGAAAGGTGGCTTTACCAAAATACCCTCCCTTCAATCCTTTATTTACACTCTAACCTTGCTAATTACACCCCCAATATTAATAATTGTTCCCCCAATATAATTACTTAACTATTAATTCAAAACATATTAATGCCTAAATTAATAAAGTCAAATAATTAAATTAGGCTGGGTGTTACATAACACCAAAAAAAAAGGAAATTTTGAAGAAAAAGAAGCAATGTAGCTTTGGAAACATAGTACTTCCTGCTATCACATATTTGGGCAGTGCATTGGGAAGGGATTTAGGAAATTAAAGGCCGCCCCACTATCACTTATTTCCATAACAAAAATAGCTGCAGCCAGGAATGGAAATCGAGCACATTAATTGTGGTATAAATGTTTCAACAATGGGTAAAAAGGGAGTTTTGGAAATGCATCTTCAATGAATTAGAAAAGACAACCAGGCCATCTGGGAAAATGGTAAAGCAATTAAAAGCCATTACTTTTGCAGAAGATCAAGCAATAGAAATAAAAGGAATGCATTGGAAAGATGCTACACGTGAATCAAATCAAATATGTGACAATAAATGGCGGCTACATCATTTACGGCTGCAGAAAATGAATAGCCGCACGTAATAATGACAACAGGGCGTCTAGATACATGCATGAGGTGAGCCAAAAGTGGCAGACTAATTTGACAGGAAATTGTGCCTTGTTAGTTCCCTTGAGTAATAAGGGATGCCTAAATGAGATGCCCATGTTAGTCTTTGATCCATAATAAATCAGATGTAAGGGACTTTTGTTGTATAAACAAATATCGATAGTATTAAACTTAAAGGGTTACTGAATGATTTTTTTATATCAATCAAATCAATCATCAATCAATATTTGATAAAAAAAACCATGCTAACAAAAATCGGACCGGCCGGTCCGACCAGTTGGACCGGGAACCGGGCCATGGTCCGGTCCGCGTGCTTGAACCCCTGTCTTCAAGGTCACAACAAGTCATCTTACCACTATACTACATGTTATTTTGTGTATAAATTGAAATACTATCTATATATTTTTTATTTTTTAATATATATATATATATACCGAATATATAATATATATACTATATATATTATATATTTGGTATATATATATATATTTAAAAAACAATATTTTATAAGTATATATATTATATATTTGGTATATATATATTTAAACAACAATATTTTATTAAACCCGGTTTGACCCCGGTTCGACCCAATCTAACCTAAAAACCCTAAATCCTGACCCTTTTTAGTTCAATATCCGGTCCGGTTTTAATTACTTGAAAAGAACTACAAACGCACAACATGCGGTCTGAATCTAGTGATAAGAAACACTCCAACGAAGCGCTGTATAAATGGAGGGCATCCTATTCCTAGTCGCCACTGGTCCACACATGCCAATAGTGGACAGTACAGATTATCCACTTTGATAAAGAATAAGTTAAGTTCAGTGCAAGCATTTTCTCTCTTTTGAACAAGTAAGATACCTGTGTATTTATACGGATCATTCTACTTTTACATATTTTTTAAATATATTTGTTTATAAAAATAAATTTTTAAATTGTGACAAACATATTTAGTAGTTTTAGTTTTCTAAAAATGCAGAAAGATCGAGAGTATTCAAACAGAGAAAATAATTATATCGACAACACATAATTTTTCTCGGGATTTAAAACTAAAATAATTATTTATAAATAATAAAGAGATTTACAAAATTGTTATGTGCTCAAAGACAATAAAATTATACTAACATGTATGTTTCCCCGTCGGAATTTACAAAACAAAAAATTATTTATAAATAATTAAAAACATTATAAAATTGATATATGCTTAAAGACAATAAAATCATACCGATAATAATAATGTTTACCCGTCGGGACTCAAAAGAAAAATAATCATTTATAAGTAATAAAGAGATTTCTAAAATTGTTATGTGCTCAAAGACAATGAAATTATATTGATAACATCTAATGTTTTTCTGTTGGGACTCAAAAAGCAAAATAATCATTTATAAATAAAAAATATTATAAATTAATATATGCTGAAAAACAATAAAATTATACCGATAACATGTAATATTTCTATTCGGGACTCAAATGTAAAATACTAATTTATAAATAATAAAGAGATTTATAAAATTATTATGTGCTCAAAGACAATGAAACTATACCGATAACATGTATTATTTCCTCGTCGTTACTCAAAAACAAAATAATTATTTATAAATAATAAAGAGATTTATAAGATTGTTATATGCTCAAGTATAATGAAATTATACTGATAACATGTATTGTTTCTTCGTCGCCACTCAAAAGCAAATAATCATTTATTAATAATAAAGAGACTTATAAATTTGATATGTGCTCAAAGACAACAAAATTATACCGATAACAAATAATGTTATCCAGTGAGGACTCAAAAGTAAAATAATCAATTATAAAAAATATAAATATAAGAAAAATAGAAAAGTAAAAAAAGTATTAAAAAACACAAAAAAATACAAAAAAATAATGCTCAAAGACGATAAAAATATACCGACATGTAATATTTCACCGTCGATACTTAGAAGTAAAGTAATTATTTATATATAACAAAAATATTTATGAAATTGATTCCTGGTCAATGACGATAATAAAACAACAAAAAATATGGTTTTTTCGTAAATAAATTAGAAATTAAATACAAAAATAATCATTTAGGGTTTTCTCGTATCGAAATTATAACATCTATAAATAATAAATAATAAAGATATTTACAAATTTTGATATGTGATTAAAAACAAAAATTATACTAACAATATGTAATGTTATCATATTGAAACTTAAAAGTAAAATAATCGTTTATAAATAATAAAAAATTTATAAAGATAAAATATAAAAAATAAAAAAATAAAAATTAAGAAAAATATGAAAAAATAAAAAGTAAAATATGAAAAAATAAAAAAGGTTAAAATCTGAATATAAAAATTAAAATATAAATAATGAAATAAAAAAATAAAAGAATTAAAAAATTGGAAATATAAAAAAAAAAATGAAAAAAAAGAAAAAATTTAAAAAATGAAAAGATAAAAAAATGAACCTAAAAAGTGGAGGGTAGAGAGAGATAAAAATTTTTGAAACTTGAGAAGAAATGAGAGAGAGAAGAAATGAAGGAAAAATGTGAAGTTAAATTGACTATTCTACTATTAAAATTGATGAGATGTAAAAATTTTAAAAATAGATAGTTTGATATTTTTGTTGGTTGTTTGTTTTTTAGATAGATGTTCAAGATATTGAAGATATTGATATCTAATCGAATCTCATCGTTTTTTTTTATTGAGTTAAGTGCAAACACGTTTTTCTTGCTGTCGAGGCGTTATCAAATCGTTAGATGCTCTTGTAAATTAATTAAATCTGGTAGCAGAGGCGGATCTTCTTGGGAGCGGGAGGCGCCGCGGCACCCCTCATTTTTTTAATTTTTTTTATATATTACAGCTTGTGGTGGTTGTCTATGGCTTCTCTTCTGTCAGCGACCAGTGTCGTTCCTGTTCACCTTCTCGACTGCGCTTGCATCCCATTTCAGTGCTTAAGCTTTTCTTTGCTCCATGAGTTTAAGCTTCGTCTTTTTCTTCTACATGAGTTTGGTTCCTCTTTTTCTGCTCAGTTTGCTTCTTTCTATGCTCCTGACTTTGCTTAATTGAAAAGTGATGCACCTTTTTCAAAATAGTGGCTACAGCTGGATTTGGTTTGAAAAATAAAAAAATGGGACCCATGCTTTATTAAAAAAATCTCCAAGTGGTGATTAACAATAAAATAATAATGTATTAGAATTTATTTTCATGTTTGTGAGTCATAAAGTATTATTCTTCTTTGGTTAAGCCATATAATTATAATTCTAAATATTATCATACACGGTTGTATTCTTCTTTTATTTTATTTTATTTTATTTTTTGGTACAATTTCTTATTCTTTTATTATTATCCTATTTTCAACTCTTACATTTATTTTGATTTTGATAAAAGAAGCCTTAATAAATATTAAGAACAGTAGGTAAAATTTTAGAAACATTGTTGAAAACTATAATTCTAAATATTATCAATGTCTTCAATATTATAATTTTTAAGAAAAATTATAATTTTTATATAAAAAAAGGAAAAATTATAATTTTTTTTAGTAAAAAATTATAATAATGCAATTAATTTTTTTTGGCACCTCTAATATTTTCGTTTAAGATCCGCCACTGTCTGATAGACCCCCATAAGCAATTAGTTTTGCTTTCTCTAAGATGCCATTCCATAAAGGTTGCACCTCAAAACGATACGAAAGTAACATGTCATTTTCTTAGGGATTTGTATCCTCGTGAGCAATTCATTTTAGAGTGTAAAATAAGTAATTTCAACTATTGATGAAAAAATCAATGGTTAATATTATATGTATATGAATAACAAACCAACCATTAATTTTCTCATTAATGGTTAAGATTACCCACTTTACACTTTACTCACTTTAGAGGATCCAAATTCTTTTATTAGTGTACCAAAAAAAAAGAAAGAAAGTAACTTGCCATTCTATTGGCTACTTGGACCGCCGCACTCAGCACTTGTCTCGTCGAAGAAGACCCTATTCACACGTGCCAAGAATGACACAGTATAGATTACACACTTCTACTATCTATTTAAGAATCTACTGTATTTATTAAGAATCTATTTAAGAATAGAATTTAAGAATAGAAAAGGTTGTGGAAATGCAAAAAATAGAGCTCTTAGATTTGAAACACTTGTCTATTATTGGGGGTACAATTGTCAAACCAATTTTATTTTTCTTCTTTTTTTATTTTTAGTTTTTAATTCTTTTTCATCTGATTTAATTTTTCTCTCTCCTCTTATTCTTCTCTCTCAGGACAATATTCAGCAAAAAACTTTTCTTCCATTTCTCATTTCTTTTTCCCTTTCATTCCATTTTCTCACTTCATGCCTCTCCCTCCAACATTTGTTCACTGTTCTTTATCAAAATCATCATTCAATTCATCATCTTCTTCAACCTTCCTATTTTTTTAAGAACCTAAAACCTACCCCTGTTGAGCGCCGTCCAGAACCACCGCGAAGACTACCGCCCAGTCCGCCGAAGCTGTCACGTCACCATCCCTAGCACAACCATCATCATTTTACCTTCCTTTGAGTGAGCATCCTTCTTCTTCTTCTTCTTCTTCTTCTTCTTCTTCTTCTTCTTCTTCTTCTTCTTTCATATTCATCTAATCCCTTTTTCTTCCACCATTTTTATCTGACCTTTCATTTTTGGATTTCCATGGGTCTAAGGTTGGAAGAGTCATTTTCTTGCTTGATCCTGGTGATTCATGGTCTTGCAGGCTTTAGGAAGCAAATCTCTCAAGAGATTTGAGATTTGGACCAGGTTTCAAATCCGAAAATTGTAGCAAGGTAAGGAAGATCTATCATCAAGCTGCTTTTTTATTTTTTTGATTTTTTTCATATTTTAAATTTTTATTTTTTAGCTACTGGTGTTGTTGGGACTGATGTATCAACCTTTGGATTGAGGTTGGGATGGAGGGCTGCTGTCTTTGCACCTTCCAATAAACCATTTCAACGATCAACGGTTCCTATTGTAAATGACAAATTTGGATAATAACTAAATACATGTATTTCATTCACCTTTTTAGTTGAGGTTGGAAAACAAATGTTTTTAGTAGTATTAGTAGTATTCTGTAATTGGAAAATAAATGTTTGCTATGATGTTAATGGTTTTATGCTGTTTCTGGTGATGGAGGTATGTTGTCTATTAAAGAAATGAAAGATGATGCAAAAGAAACACAACCTAATTATACTGTGTTGTTTTACTATTTTCATGTTTAAAAGCTTATACTAAGCTCTATTGTTAGAATAACTAAGAAACCAAAAGTTGTATTCTATAATCTTTCTATTGTCAGCAACGTTATTTCAGGAGCTAAGGTAATTCTAATGTGATATTTTAATTTGTCATCTCTGTTGCATTAGTTGATGACATTGCTCTTCATAAGTTTTAAAAGATGAAACGAAATGATTTCTTTTATCTATCCAGTCTTTTCAACCATAACCTTCGCAATTTTAACTCGGTGATCATTATAAGTCTAAAATTACAAGTTTCAAACCACAGGAAGCCTAGATATATCTGGATACAGACGCACGAGATTTCTAGAATGGGTTGGAGATCCTTCCTCCCACAATATTACTATCCTATATCTGTCTAATTGTCAGAATTGTTGTATCCTTCCACCACTTGGACAATTACGCTCTCTCAAGGACTTGTCAATAAATATAAATATAATTTCATGTTCCAATAAATATACTTAGGAACTCATATTTGTGAAGATAATGTATGTTTCTCTCTTTTCAAAGTGACATGTTTTTAGCATACTTATTTTTTTGGTCCATCTTATTATAGTTTTGGCTTGCTATTCTATGGAGATAAATAGCTATAATATATCTCCAATTATGTGATTAGCAAAACTCCTGTTTTGATTCCAAAATAGGTGAGAAATATATTGTTGTTTGCATATTGTCTCTTTTTACCCATGATCTTCATACTTGGCAAATTAATATGCTATTTTCCGTAGGTTCTATATTTTTTTGTTACATCACCGTAGGTTAATACGTGCTCTCATCATTCACTAACCCTTAAGTTTAATACAATTAATATATCAATATTTGTTGCACCAAAAAAAAAAATTATCAATATTTGTTTTTGATTCCCCTCAAAAATAAAATATTTGTTTTTGATTATGTGATATATCAAAATTTGATAAAAAAATCTACAACCGCAAAACATGCGATCTCAATCTAGTGATAATGAATGACGTGTAATGTCCATAACCATCCAAGAATTTCTCTCTTAATTGAGTTTAGTGCAAATACGTGCTTCTAGTTGTCGAGGCGTTATCAAATCGTTACATGCTCCTTTGAATTACTCTCTCCGTCATCGCATATAAGAAGAAAAAAAAATCTATATATTTGCTCTAAAATATTACTTCTTCAAAAAAATCTAGAGCACTGCTATGCGGTCAGAAAGAAAATGGCACGAAAAGCACAAATCACATGCGTCAGAGTTTTAAAAACACGAAAAATGATTCAAGTTCGAATTTGGCGGAAATCATGGGAAGCTTGGCCAATCAAAGACGTTCATATCTCTTCGTGTGCCAATTGTCTCTCGCCACTAAGCATTTTCTATTAATTAATCTTTGGTAAAATTGTTTTGTAGGTTCTTTAACTTATTTTCTATTTTCGATCAGTCCTTTATCTTTTTTTTTCCGAATAGTATTACATATTAACACTTGTTATTAACTTAATCAGGTAGTTAGAGAAAGTTAGTTAGAGATTAGTTTTGATGTCACTTGCTGTAGTGTTGTATATAAACACTTGTTTCCTTCTTTCCTTGTAACCAGATCAGTATTATGAATACAGAAAACTTCTTCTACACTCTTCTTCTTTCTTTGTTCTGATAATAACATGGTATCAATCGCTATACGTTTCCGCTCCATCTTCTATTCCTCTTTCTGATTTGTTCGTCTTTCGCCATTGTTGCGCTTCTCTGTTTTGCGTATTTTCTTCCGGCGATTCTTGAAATTCGTTTTGCGTTTCTTCGCCATTGTTGCGCTGCATTGTTCTTCTTTGCAATTTCGCCATGACTTCACAATCTTATACTGATTTCGTTACCAATGCCTCAAATCCGTTTTATCTACATCCGAATGAAAATCCTTCTGTAGTTCTTGTAACGCCATTGCTGGACAACAAGAATTATCACAATTGGGCGAGACTCATGATGATGGCCCTAATTTCGAAGAACAAGGACAAATTCGTTGACGGTACGCTTCTGAAGCCAGCACCTACAGATCCATTGTATCATCCATGGATGCGTTGCAACACCATGGTCATTTCTTGGATTCAGCGATCTATTTCTGAATCGATTGCGAAATCTGTCCTCTCTATTTCCACGGCTGCAGGTGTCTGGCGTGACCTAAAAAATCGCTACTCTCAGGGCGACATTTTCCGAATTTCTGACATTCAAGAAGAACTTTACCGATTCAAACAAGGTAATCTTGATGTCTCTGATTACTTCACTCATTTGCGTGTATTCTGGGATGAACTTGAAGACTATCGTCCTATTGCCTATTGCAAATGCTCTATCCCTTGTTCATGTGGTGGTTATGAATCAATGAAGAAATTCCGTGAACAGGACTATGTGATCCGATTCTTGAAAGGCCTAAATGAGAGGTTTACTCACACTAAATCTCAAATTATGGCAATGGATCCTCTTCCTGATGTTGGCAAGGCATTCTCCTTAGTCTTACAACAAGAAAGGGAACTAATTGGCAATGGTGCTCCTACACCTGATAATTCTGTAGAAACCCCTATCTCTCAGGCTAATTTTGCTGGAAAATCATCCAATGGTACCAATTCTGGTCCTAAAGGTGGTTATGGCAGAGGCAAAAATAATTTTGGCAAGAATCAATCCAGTTCCAACCGTGTTTGCACTCATTGTGGTCGTTCCAACCACACAATTGATACATGCTTCATTCTGCATGGGTTTCCTCCGGGTTACAGGACTAAAGGTCGAGGCCAAGCTAATAATAACATTGCTGATTCCGCATCTTCATATGAAAAGCAAGCCAACTATTCTGCTACATCACAGTCACCACAGCTTAGTGGTTTTACTCAAGAACAATTTCAGAGCATTCTTACTCTCATTCAACAGTCTCAGCAAAAAACTGACACTCCTGCTCAGGAAGTTCACATGTCCAATTCAGTGGTAACTAATCCACTTGCCTTACATTCTTCTTCCAACAGTGTTCATGGTAAGCATTCTTGCACTTGGCTGTTAGATACTGGTGCCACAGACCATATGTCATTTCATTTCCAATCCTTTTCTAGTTTTCAATCTATTAAACCTGTTCCTGTCACATTACCAAATGGCAGCAAAATTTTTGCTTGCTTTTCTGGTACTGTCAAGCTGTCTCCAGTTCTCACTCTGCATAATGTGCTTTACATACCCAATTTTAATGTCAATCTTATTTCTGTTGCCAAACTCACCCAAACTAATAATTGTCACCTTGTTTTTGGTCATAACTTGTGTCACATTGTGCAGAATACTACCAAGGAGATGATTGGTACAACTAATCTCATTGGAGGGTTGTATGTGATAGGAAGCCGGTTTTGAGGGGACCATTCGGATGCCTGAATTCTCACATGGTATTAGAGCCATGTTCTGCCCGATGGTGTGGATAGTGCCGCTAGCCCTCGCTTGTGGTGACGAGCCCAGGCTCGAGGGGGCGTGTTGCGAGTCCCACATCGGGTGGTTAACAAGCCTGACCGTTGCTTATATAGTTGGGTAGACCACCCCCTCACAAGCCGGTTTTGAGGGGACCATTCGGATGCCTGAATTCTCACACTCAAAAGCTGCTGATTCTGTCAAATCTGTTTGCAAATCTGTTTGCAATGCTGCTACCATAAATTCTTCTATGCTTTGGCATATGAGGCTAGGCCATGTCTCTGTTTCTGGTTTAAAACTCATTGCTAGACAATTTCCTTTTATTCCTTGTAATAATGATTTGATTCCTTGTGATGTTTGTCACTATGCTAAACAAAGGAAATTACCATTTCCACATAGTTTGAGTAAATCTTCCACTGTTTTTGATTTGTTGCATGTGGATTTATGGGGTCCATACTCTACCCCATCCTTTCTTGGTCATAAATATTTTCTTACCCTTGTAGATGATTTTTCTAGATTCACATGGGTTATTTTTCTCAAAACAAAAGATGAAACTGCACTTCAATTGCAGAATTTTATTGCTTATGTTGAAAATTAATTTCATACTTCCTTAAAATGCTTGAGATCTGACAATGGTACTGAGTTTAATGCCATTACTCCTTTTCTCCTTTCTAAAGGCATCATTCATCATAAATCTTGTGTTGAAACTCCCCAACAAAATGGGGTAGTTGAAAGGAAGCATCAGCACATTTTAAATGTGGCTAGAGCTTTAGTTTTTCAATCTAAAATTCCATTAAATATGTGGAATTTCAGCATTCAACATGTTGTGCATCTCATTAATAGAATGCCAACTCCTCTTTTAAAAACCAAGTGTCCTTTTGAACTGTTGTATAAGGACCCTCCTTCTCTTGTGCACCTTAAAGTTTTTGGTTGCTTGAGTTATGCAACTACTTTACAAACTCATAGGACTAAATTCAATCCAAGAGCTAGAAAAACTGTTTTTCTTGGTTATAAAGATGGAACCAAAGGTTATGTTTTGTATGACCTTAACTCACATGAGTTGCTTGTCTCAAGAAATGTTATTTTCTATGAAGATCATTTTCCTTTTTCTTCTAATCTCAATAATGTCTCAGATTCTTCTGCTCATTCACTTCCTTCACCTCATAATTTTTCTTATGATAGTGATCCTTTAATTCATTCAGTTTCTCCAATTCTCAGTAGTGGTTCCACTACACTTCCAGTTCCTCAAAATGTGTCAGCTACACCACCTGTTCCTGCCACTGTCCCAAATTCTTCTAACAGTCCGAATTCTTCTCAGTCTAGTCCATGAGACAAAGATCTATTCCAAAGAAGACACGTAACCCAATATTCAAGATCCGTGAATCAGGACTCAGCCAACTTATCTTCAAGATTATCACTGCAATCTTCCATCTACAAGTTGTTCCAATGCTTCTTCAGGTAGTTCTTTATATCCAATTTCCTCTTTTCTGTCCTATGATCAATGTTCTCCTAAATATAAGAAATTTTGTTGTGCCATTTCTTCTGTGTCTGAGCCTAAAACTTTCAGTCAAGCCAATAAATCTGAATGTTGGAAAAAGGCCATGGATTCTGAATTACAAGCACTTGCTAAAAACAATACTTGGACTGTTGTTGATCTACCACCCGGGAAAGTCCCCATTGGTTGTAAATGGATCTACAAAGTCAAATACCATGCTAATGGTTCAATTGAGAGATATAAGGCTCGACTAGTAGCCAAGGGTTATACACAAATGGAGGGTGTTGATTACTTTGACACATTCTCTCCTGTTGCGAAACTAACTACTGTTAGAGTCCTACTTTCCTTGGCTGCAATAAAGGGCTGGCATTTGGAACAATTAGACGTCAACAACGCTTTCCTACATGGGGACTTGCATGAGGAAGTTTATATGCAACTTCCCCCTGGTTTCTCTACTGGTTTCTCTGTTTCTGCATCTTCAAAAGTATGCAAACTTAACAAGTCTCTCTATGGCCTCAAGCAAGCTAGTAGGCAATGGTACTCCAAGTTGTCTGCTGCCCTTATTTCCATTGGTTATACCCAATCTTTAGCTGATTACTCACTGTTTGTGAAGGCTTCTGGGTCTCAATTTACTGCACTACTAGTCTATGTAGATGACATAGTACTAGCTGGAAACTGTTTCTCTGAAATTCAGTCTATGAAGCAATTTTTGGATAAAAAATTCTGCATCAAAGATCTTGGCCAACTAAGGTTCTTTTTGGGTCTTGAGATAGCTCGATCCAAATCTGGTATCTTGTTAAACCAGAGAAAATACACCTTAGAACTATTAGAGGATGCTGGCAGCCTTGCTTTTAAGCCTACTGCAACACCATTTGATCCTGCAACTAAACTGTCTGCTGATGCAGGAACTTCTTTTTCTGATGCATCCTCATATCGAAGGCTTATAGGCCGCTTGCTTTATCTTACAACAACAAGGCCAGACATTGCTTTTTCAGTCCAACATCTAAGTCAGTACCTTTCCAAGCCTTTATTTCCTCATTATCAGGCTGCACAAAGGATTCTTAAGTACCTAAAATCTTCTCCTGCAAAGGGCATTTTCTTCTCTGCCTCAAGCTCTTTAAAACTCCACAGTTCTTGTCGATGGATCGGGCTTGCTCGATACAAGGAGATCGGTTACTGGATATTGTGTACTCCTTGGGTCTTCATTAATTTCATGGAAGTCCAAGAAGCAAGGGACTGTGTCTCGGTCATCAACTGAAGCCGAGTATCGAGCTCTAGCTCATCTCACTTGTGAAATTCAGTGGCTCAACTACTTGTTTACTGATCTGCGGGTCAGTTTTACTCAACCTACTTCAGTTTACTGCGATAACAAGTCTGCGATATATCTTGCACACAATCCAACCTTTCATGAACGAAGTAAACATATTGAGTTGGATTGTCATGTAGTCCGCGAGAAAATTCAATCCAAACTGATTCATCTGCTACCTGTACCATCCTCATCTCAGCTCGCGGACATCTTCACCAAGCCACTCCATTCCACTTCATTCAATTCTATTTTATCCAAGTTAGGACTTCTTGATGTACATAGTTCACCAAGTCCAACTTGAGGGGGGATATTACATATTAACACTTGTTATTAACTTAATCAGGTAGTTAGAGAAAGTTAGTTAGAGATTAGTTTTGCTGTCACTTGCTGTAGTGTTGTATACAAACACTTGTTTCCTTCTTTCCTTGTAACCAGATCAGTATTATGAATACAGAAAACTTCTTCTACACTCTTCTTCTTTCTTTGTTCTGATAATAACAAATAGGTCCTTTATGTTTCAAAAAGTTTGTAACGTTGACTTTTTTATAATTTTCCTTTCAGCTCCGTTAGAAAAATGTCTATGTGTCACTTAAGGTGCTGATTTGGCAAGTCCAACGTGACTTTTAAATGTGAATAAACCCAAAACATCATCAAGCAATCTGGGTTTAAACCCAGAAAATAAACCTAAGGGAATCATTTTCGTCTTCATCTTCATCCTCAATTTGATTTTCTTGATTTTCTGATTCTCAATCTTCGCTGGCAATGGAGGTGTTGATAGTGGAGTGGATGTTTCCATTTCATTACTCTTGAAAATCCATTTTCAGAAACAAAGATGAAATGCTAGACCCATTTTTAGAAAACCCATGAAATACGTTTTTTGTAACAAAAAAAAAAACCCATGAAATGCGGAATATAATAGAATGGACATTCTCGATTTAGATCCAGTGAGCTCCCCCAGATCGGACTGCTCCACATCTTTACGCCCTCCCGTCTCATTTTCACACCCCATCCCCAACCCTTTCTTGGTTCCCCTCTCCTTACTCCCCCCCTCTCTGTATCCCTGATGCCGGGCGCAACTTCTCAGCATCTCACAGTAACCTTTGATTTCCTTTTCAGGAGAAACAATGAGGACGATGCAGAGGAAGGAAATAAAGGGGAAGAATGTTACCAAAAAAATGAAATAAAGCGGAAGAGGATGCTGATAAAAAAAGGGGAAGAAGATGAACCCCCAACTGTCATAAGCAGGTCTAGTCATCAAATAAACTGACACATTGGCATGTTTTTAACGGAGTTTAACGGGCCATTTAAAAAAGGTTAACGCTGCAAGCATTTTTAAACATAAAAGACCTATACGGAAAAAAAAGATAAAAGACTGATTCGAAAACAGAAAATAAGTTAAAGGACCTAGGGAGAAATTTTGCCTTAATCTTTAGACCCAAATATTCCCTCTGATCTATATTATAAAAAACAAAATTCTAATTCACACAGATCAAAGAAATGTTTTGAAATTAATTAATTCTAATTAATACTTTTAAAAATTTAACTTTTTTTTCCAAATATATCTCTTTCATAAATGGTGACAGATAATTAATGACACTTAATTCATACAAATTTCACTAACTTAAATAAGGGCATATTTGGAATTAGTATTTAATTTATGTAAAAATTGATTCTTATTTAATTTATATTTTTTATATTTCACTGACAAGGAATATTCACACTCCTACCACTAACAAATTCCAGGCAGGTGGATAACACACACCACTATCGCATGACCTCATCTGAGATAGCAAGGAAATGAAAATTAAGGCATGAATAAAGCTACTTACGGAAAACATAAAAATAGTTCATATTATAAGGTTACAGTATGTGAATACTGTAACAATACCCCGTCCTCCAGTTGACCCTTGACCTCAAGGGTGAAATGTAGGGAATTTCTGAAGAAGATCATAATAAAACTCCCAAGTGGCCTGCTCCGGTGGCAAGTTCTTCCACTTAACTAGCACGTTTGTGGCAGCAACGCGTCGCCTTTTTACCATCTTCCTGTCCAAAATGGCCTCTGGTTGCCCCCCAAAAATTGGTAGCTCCAATGACTTGGGTAAAGGATGAAACCAGCTGCTGGAAGGATCCCTGCATAACTTCAATTGGGAGACATGACATGAAACACATTATTATGTAATTCAGCAGAAGAGGGCAATTCCAGCTGATAGGCAACCAACCCAACATGATCCAGGATTTTGAAAGGGCCATAATACTTGGGAAGAAGCTTGTGAAATGATTGGTGGCGCATGGAGAATTGTCTATAGGGCTGCAACTTGAGCTAAACAAAGTCCCCAATATTAAAATTATGGTCACTTCGATGCTGGTCTGATTGTTGTTTCACGCGGTTTTGCACTCTCAGTAAATGGAATTGTAGTATTTTTATTACTGCCTCTCTAGTAGACTTAGTCCTATCAACAGAAGGTTGAGCAGATTCCCCAGGCAAATAAGGCAAGTGTATGTGTATTGGTGGAGGTCGACCATAAACTACCTCATAAGGGGTGGTTTGTATAGAGGAGTGAAAATTTGTATTGTACCACCATTACGCCAATGAAAGAAATTGAGACCAAGAAGAGGGTTTTTCATTGCACATACACCTGAGATATGTCTCCAAACATTTATTAACAACCTCGGTTTGACCGTCTGTTTGGGGGTGGTGCACCGTAGATTTGTTGAGAGCAACCCCCTGTAGCTGAAAGATGTCAGACTACACTTTGCTGATAAAAATTTGATCTCTATCACTTGTGACTGTGGAGGGCATGCCATGGAGTTTAAAGATGTGGTCCAAAAATAATTGTGCAAGATCTAAAGCTGTACAAGGGTGAGACAACGCCAAGAAATGAGCGTACTTACTCAATCGATCAATAACAACTAGTATAACTTGCTTCCCGGATGAGAGAGGAAGGCCCTCAATGAAATCCATGCTAATGTCTTGCCTTGGCAAGGGCTGCAATAAGCCCGGAGATGCTGCTAGGTCCATGTAATGATAGCAATTGAGGGAAAAGGTAACATAATGCTTAGCAAAATAAATGATACAAATATGGCAAGCCAAGTCAGCATGTGGAAGCATGTGTGATGTAACTTCTGCTCTCTTTCTCTAATTCTTCCTCTGTCAGATTTTATCTTTCTTCTTCTCTACTTGTCAGTTTATTCCGGTCTCTAGTATTGAGATTTCTTTCTTAATTTGTACTTCCTTTTGACATATACACGGGAAGTAGAACTTGCTCAGTTGAATATTCAATAAAAAAGTATCTCTTTATCAGTTCATTAATTAGTCTCATTACATTGGTGCTTTCATTGTCACCATGGCAGAGCACACAGGTACGGAGAAACAACTCTCAGAATGGGAAACTTGGATGGACCGATTTGAAGCTAAAATGGCAGCCTTCCTTCAGCAACCTAACTCATTTCAGAGCTCTCTCCATGGTGCTGTGAACTCAAACACAGAGATTACAAGACAACCATTGCAGTCGCATCTCATATCTTCTATGGCTGAATCGTCCAGAGAATTTAATCAGCGAATGGCTGAATATTCCCGAGAAATCAAACAGGCGTGTACACGAATCATCAACTTGTTGCAGGAGGAGATTGATGCTTCAGAATCGTTGCACAACGCTCTTCCGGCTGCAGAGGAGTTTCGTCCTTCCAAGGAACAAATGCCTCCATTAGGTGAGACAAATGTAATGGTGGAAGCGGTGAAGCCGACTGGTGCCTTCAATGGCAAAATTATAGATTTACCAAAAGCAACAATAAGGAATCGTTCGATCATAACAAATTTGTTGTGGAAAGCAACATTCGTTTCGATTGTGACCATAAATCAGAAGCTACATTGGAGAAGCACCTAGGCAACCCCTTCATTCTTACTGCTATGCTCCACCACGAAGCGATCAACTCACTTCCAAAATTGGTAAATTTCAAAGGAGTCGTTGTTAATCTTCCAGGTCTGTCACTCACGCGATCGTCTCCGATTTTTGATCCACCACAACCTAAACCACCAGATTTGGCCTCTTATGCAGCGGCACTTCCTCCACCGCCACCTGAGCCACCAGATCGGTGTTGCTGCATAGTCTATTAATGGATGCTACGGGAATTATTAATGGAGATAAACAGGTTCATTCTATTGTCAAGGTAATTTGTCCAATGTGCAATAGTGTCACTGATACTTTTAGATTTTCATTTTTATTGAAAGGATTTACCACTAGTATGACTTTGCAGTATGGGAAAGTGTTATTTCACATTATAGTGACACATGGTTTTGATTATAAATTGTGGTTAGAGCCATTTCACGGTGTTTCCAATTTAGAGTCAGGGACACGTTTTGACAGCAGGGTGCCAGGTGCCATGAGCTTCGTAGTGGTAATGTTCTCAGCTGTTCACTTTAATGCAACTATATAGGACAAGATGGGGTAGATTGTGTCCACCAAGGCTCGAGCCATGTATAATGTAGACTTGGCTGGTTTGACATTTTGGAGTCCTAATGTGAATGTGTTTTGTGACCCAAGGATATTTCATCGGGTGCCCATTGCTCTTGTCGTTACTCTTACTTCTTTTTATATAACTATGGTAGCACCTACTGATATTTGGGATCAATTGAACGCTCTTACTCAGTTTGCATCTTTAGGTGGACTGTTGTTGGCCTATATTTTGGTGTTCTCAATGTCCTTGATGCAGTCACCTAGTTGCAGAGTCATGCTTAGTATTCTTTCTATCCCTTATGTTGTTATTTTGCTTCTGGATGTGCTTTATTTGCTTGAATCTGCTTTGCGGCTTGTAAGCAAACATCGAGTGCTTGAGGCTGAAAAAGTTTCACAAAGACTTCATTGTGCTGAAGAAGGACTCCAAGGACTTTATTTGCATGCACATCCTGTTGTAATGTCTCACTCTAAGCATGTTTCTTTTGTTTCAACTTCTGCCTATGACATTCCTATTGATGGTGTTACTGCTGCTGAAGTCCATGGCAAGGGAAATCTGATAGTATGCTCTTTGAGGCTACAAAACACTAATTACAATGCTCTTAAAATCTCAACATGTTCTAGGTGTTCCACAAAACTTCTATATGTTGGTGAAGCGCTTGTTTATTTGGCACTTGGGATTCTATGTTTTTTTGGTGAAGTATTAAAAATTCATTCAGCCTGTTAGAGAGATTGCCCGTTAAAGATGTTGTGACATGGTCTTGTTTGATTATTGGTTGTGCTGGCAGTAGTGCAGATAAGTTAGCCTTGTCCCTCTTCATAGATTAGATTCAGATTGACCTTTTTGTTATTTCAATTGTTATGAAAGTTTCTTTAAAATTGGCAACTCATCATAGTTGCAAGACTGTCATCATGATTAATGGGTTTCTTGAGCAAGACTGTCTAGTTGGAGAATGTGAGTTTTTCAAAGAGATGATTGGGAGAGGGCTTGTTGTTGCTCCTCCATATGATACTTTGAAGGAGTTGATGAATTATCTTTTCCTGGCTGAGAAGCTTGAAGTGGCTAAAGGTACTTGGAATTCTATCAAAACTTCTAAAGGATGTGAGCTGAACGTGAGTGCATGGGCTATGTGGATTCTTGCACTATTTTCAAAAGGACATGTGAAGGAGCTGAAGATGTATCTGTAGGGAAGCAATTTGTGGAAGAAGTTAGGAATAGTTCCAGTAAGAATTAAGACTCAAAGTGGTTTGGGTGTGGCTTTTAAATCCTTGGATAATGCATTACTTGTTATTGGTGCTACTTTTGGCTCTTATTCACCATTTGCCTTCATGACTATACACGCTTGTTACTCTCATCCAGATGTTGAGAATTTGCAGTGGAGGCAAATTGTGTGTAGCAACAAAAACCTTAATCCCTTTATTCACAATTCTCACTTCAACCTTGAGGACAAGGTTGATTTTAATGGGGGTGGTAATGTAATGATACCAATTGAGGGAAAAGGTAACATAATGCTTAGCAAAATAAATGATGCAAATATGGCAAGCCAAGTCAGCATGTGGAAGCAACAAATTAGTTGTAACAGAAGGGGTAACAGGCACGTGAAAGGGGTGTGTGTAGAAAGTGAGAAAATGGCATATAACATGATGTAAGAGAGGGGAAAATGGTATGGATTGTGTGATGTAACTTCTGCTCTCTTTCTCTAATTCTTCCTCTGTCAGATTCTATCTTTCTTCTTCTTCTCTACTTGTCAGTTTATTCCAGTCTCTAGTATTGAGATTTCTTTCTTAATTTGTACTTCCTTCCGACATATACACTGGAAGTAGAACTTGCTCAGTTGAATATTCAATAAAAAGTATCTCTTTATCTGTTCATTAATTAGTCTCATTACAGTCCAGTTTGCAATGTTGGCACACATCACAGTTGCACACGTACTGTTGAATATCCTTAATCGTGCCATTCTAGAAAAATAGAGACTTCACCCTCGTAGCTGTGACATCCCTACCGGAGTGCCCACCAAAAGGAGAATCATGCAGCCAACGTAGGATACTTTTCTTGAGCTCAATGTCAATGCCTATAACCAGTTTGCCTTTCCTTCTCAACTCACGCCTATGCCAAGAATATTGAGGATGGGACTTAGTATTGTTTTGCAACTCGAAAATCAACAATTGGAGGTTGGAATCAGCTTGCCATGAAGCCTTTATGATGTCCAACAGTCCAACCCATGCATTATCCAACAACAAAGGCAGCATTTCAGCACCGATCTTCCGGGAAAGAGCATCAACAGCTTTATTTTTGACTCCCTCTTTATAATGAATCTCAAAGTCAAACCCCATAAGTTTTGCCATCCACACTTGTTGAAAAGGATTATTAAGGTGTTGTTCAAGCATAAAATTGATACTTTTTTGGTTGGTTTTAATCACAAAAGACGCATGTGATAAATAGGTGCTCCATTTCTGCATAGCATAGACTATAGCAAGGAATTCTCTTTCATAAATTGACATAGCTTGTTGTTTAGGACCAATGGACTTATTTAAATAAGCAATGGGGTGCTTATCTTGCATGAGGACAGCCCCAATGCCTTTACCAGAAGCATCCGTCTGTATAACAAAAGGTTTAGAGAAATTAGGCAGAGCAAGCACAGGAGCAGTGGTTAATGCCGTCTTATAAAAGGAATTTTATTAACAAAGTAGACATGGGCTCAAGTAGAACCCAGTCCAGGAAGTAATACATCGCCAAGGGCCCAAGAAACAGAAAAATGCAACGACATACACATTATTGAACTAAACAAAAGCTCCATGCTGCATCTTGCATCATCAAAACAGCAAGTACCCCCTTTTTCTATCATCCTATCCTTAGCTCTATGACTTCCCCACCACAACCAATAGATGAAGAATGAGCCAGCCCTTGACAATAACTCCAACACAGCATTTTAAATGACTCTTGATGTCACCTTGACATTGCTACATGCACACCACTACAACCCATATTTCAAAGACTTCTACATGACTTTTTATTTGTCTCAATAAATATTTATTCCTTGGACAGCTACAACATAAATTCACTTCAGGATAAATCATTTGCTCCACTCCAAGCTGTTGTTAAGCATCACTCCCTACTATAATTTTGCAGCTACATTGTTTATCACACTCCTACTCTATACTCCTTCAACTTCTGACCACTTGCTCTGGCTTCTGTGCATATTACACACCCCACTGACTTGCCATTTCCTCCCTTAGTACTTGACCTCTGTAAGCTCCACATCATGCCCCTCTTCCAGAATCATATTGACCAATTTCTCATAAAATTTCAAGACAACTTGCTGGATTTTGGATCCACTGTGAAACTGTGAATATGAAGCCTTTCCCTCCTGCACGTAACCAATTCCATGCTGCAATTTAGCTTCCTCCACCATTTGCCCCAGATCAATTTGTTTTGATTGAAATATAGCCTTTTTTCTTCCTCTCCAAATGGACTATGTGCAAGCAAACCAAATAACCAAGAACTTCTCCTTTAAATCCTTTCCCCCTTGAATCAAACCTTCAAATTGTGCTAAATGATCCCTACTTTCGATATGCATGGCAGAAACCAACCCCAACCATTTTAATATTTTCGCCCATACTTGATAGAACACTGGACAGCTAGCAAATAAATGAGTAACAGTCTCAACTTGTTGACAGCCACCAATATGTCCTGCAGAGGCTTGGTAATTTTGCTAAAATTCTGAACGAAGTGTCTGTAATAGCCTACTAGGCCAAGGAAATCTCTCAATTGCTTGACATTACTTGGTTAGGACCAATTAACAACAGTTTTTATTTTTGATGGATCCGTAGAGACACCTTCCTTGGTAATAAAATGGCCAGGGTACTCAACCTTGGTGGTGGCAAAGCAACATTTAGCTCTTTTCAGATGCAATTCATTCTCCCTAATAGTTTGAAATACCAACTCTAAGTGTGCGACATTATCATTAATAGTGGAACTGTAAACTAGGATATCATCAAAGAAGATGCTCACAAACCTTCTTAAATAAGGGGTGGAAAATGTGGTTCATAAGGGCTTGAAAAGAAGCAGGCGCATTAGTGAGCCCACAGGGCATCACCAAGTACTCAAAGTGTCCCCCATGCTTTTTAAAAGCTGTCTTGTGCTCTTACCCACCTTCCAATCGAAGCTGATGATAGTTGGACCTCAAGTCCAGCTTGGAAAAGATGGTTGAACCACCCAATTCATTCATAAGATCTTCAATCAACGGTATGGGAAACCTGTCTTTCACTGTAAGGTGGTTAAGCCGACAATAATCTACACATAGTTGCCATGACCCATCTTTTTTCTTGACCAACACAGTAGGGGAAGCATATGGGCTATTACTATGTCGAATTATGCCTTGAGTAAGCATGTGATCAACCAACTTATCAACCACATCCTTCTAGATCATGGAATAACGGTAAGGTCTCAGATTAAAAGGAATTGTGCCCTCTTTTAAAGGTATCCTATGATCAAACCTAGGCCTATGAGGAGGCAAGTCGTGTGGCTCTTCAAATATGTCAGTATACGAATCAAACAGCTGAGTTATGGCAGTAGGTACCTTGAGTGGAGGATCCGTGGCTTGATGCATTTGGCATGAGGGCATCTCCAAGTGATAGTTAGGTTGCTCCCCATGGCCTTTAAGCCCCGCGGCATTGGATCGAGTCAAGCGCAAGGCAAAAATTCCATTTGGGGGTGGAAAAGTCCTTTGAGTGTGTTGGGTGCCAAATTTCAGATTTGAGTTTCTCGACGGAACTTCAAGAATTCGACAAGTGAAGGTGCAAGGAGCTAGAATAAATGGTAAAAAATAAACTAAGTTTGAAAGGCCGAGTGACTTGACGGTTGTTCGACGAAGTCAATGAAGCGTCGAAGATGTCAGCGTGGATGAGGCCGAGTTAGACTTAGGCTTTAGGAAATACATGTACATCTCGACAGAAAGTGTTACTATTGAGATTAATTAGTTTTAGTAAAATCAACTACCGACCTTGTATCCGTACACGTATCTGGTCGGATGATAGGTATTTTTTATATTTTTTGTCTATAAATAGCACTTCTGACGATGTAAAAAAGGTTAGATACATGATCTAAGTTCCTAACATCTCGACGGCGAAGCAGATTAAAGGAAAACGATCACTGTATGCCTTCCATCTTTTTCTTTCAAGCAATTGTAATATAACTCAATTTCATTTCAATTTATTGTTCTATTTTTTTTTTTTCATTTAACTCATATGCAAATTCATCTTTAGTTTGCGCATTTCTTGCATCATTTATTTCAAAGTCAATTTTCTTATTGCATTTCTTTCAATTCCAGTAATCTATTTCATGCTCTTTACATTTCTGTCGTTTATATTTCGCGTTGTTAATCCATGTTCCTTGAATCCATGTTCTTTTAAAAGTTTTCTTTGATTTCTAGTCATTTAAATGCTTTTCATTACATTTCTGCATTCATTTTATCTTGCATGTTTAAATTTGAAAGTGCCTGTTCATAGCACTGTATTATACATTTTCTAGTTAACTTTGCGTTTGATTATCTGTTGATCAAGTTCTTGGCTTTCGACAGCCAATCTTGCTTACTTTAAGTGTTAGTGTCATTTCAACACATAATTCACTTGTCAGTTGGAATTATTATTATAAGAAATTGGCAAACGATTACAATGATTAATGGCTTAACAGCCAAGAAACTTGAAAACTAAAAACGTGTCGAGTATTTAACCGTTAAACAATTAAAACCGTTGTTTTCAAAACGAGATTACCACGTAACTCGTCGATCACATAATCGCTTGAAAACTAATTATTTGTTTGTTTGACAAATTTGGTAGAAATACTCTACAAAACCAAATTTCTCAGTAAACAAATTGGCACGCCCGGTGGGACGAGTTTAGAGTAACTCGTTTTAAAAGATGGTTTTATGCGTCTAAGAAGTGGAAAAATTACTACTTCTAACGTGTCAAGACAACGAAATATGAGTGGCAGTGCAAGTAACAGTGCCACAATTCCAAGTGTTACTAATGCGAATGCGTCGACGAGCAATACGAATGCTTCGACCACCAGTACGTACGCTAAGGCAGTTAATATCCCAAGGATGAATAATGCTACCATTAGTGCGGGTACTGGGATGATAATGGCTAACGCACAAGGAGAAACGATTCCAAGCGCTATAGTACATGAGCTCCTAGGGGTTCAGAATGCTTCAGAAGTTCAAGCATCGCCTAGAAGCGCGAGAAATTCAATTGTTAGGCCAACAGCGCATGTAACACAACCTTTGTTTGGGATGCCTTATGGTTATTTACATAACTCGACAGCTCCTGCTATTGGTTCGACTATATTTAACCAATATGCTAACCATCCTTTTATACCATTTGGAAATTCATCCAACACTCAAGGGATGGTAGGTATGACTACTACTACAACCAATCGACAAGGGTCAGGACCAGGGGACATGTCGAGGCAAGTACTCCAAAATAATGGAGGTTTGACACAGAGCTCGTTGGCGAGTATTCGACAACAAGTTGATGATAGTAATCATGAGATGGTGAACATATTCACTCAGCAGATGGGTGCAGTGATTACACCTCTTATGCAAACTACTAACCAGGCATGTAATGCATTGGCTTTACAAATGGAAAGGCTAAATCATGCATTAGGTTTGGCAGCACCAGTAAACGAGAATGTTCAACAAGGCCCAGGGGTTATACCTCAAGGCCAAGGCATGGGGGCATTCAACAAGATGCGGTTAACCCCAGAATGGTGCAGAATGAAGTAAATCAACCAAACCAGAACCTTGGTCAGAACGTGAATAATTTGGCTTATGGCCAAGTGCAAATATTGCAAAGGAATCAGGATCAAGGGCCCCAGAGCATCAAGGTTTAGCCAACCTCAGGCACACTATCATGGAAAACCAGATAGAAACATTGGTGGACTTGAGAAGGAAGCACAAAAGGATCATTTTGGCAACATTTTTTGCTGAACTTTACACAAGTAAGCCCAAATTTGTCTTCTTCGACCTCAAACCAGTCACACTTAAACAACACAAACTTGAAGTGATCGTAATAGTCTAACTCGATTATATCACTAATTGCTCCATAATAAGTGATGGCTCCTGTTTTAGGATTTCCATCCTTAGAGCTTGCAAAACTTGGAGTCAATGAAACCAAAGTGACACCAGAACTTTGGGTTTTGCGTCTTGTATCTCGTTTCATAGTATGGAATCTATATCCATTGATAAGGTAACCAGAAAACCTTTTTGCAACATCACTTGGACCTCTAGAGAATTCTTTTAGTTGAACTGATACATCATCTTCCAAGGCTCAAGTTTTAAACCATTCACTAAAATCATGGCTTTGGGTTTTGGCCTTCATCCACTTCCTTTTTTTAGTGCGACTATTAACAATATTTTCATGCTCTCTACAAAGACAACATTATTATTTGTCAGAATTCATCTAAAACAGGTTTTATACATGAGTACGAGAACAATAAACTATTAAGGTACCTGATGTATATTTGAACATCATCACAGTTGAATAAGAGGTATCGATGGGCCAGGTCTTTTGTTGTTGAATCTAGAGAAAATGGTTTACCACTTCCGCCTAAAGGACTACCACTGCATGAAAAGTAATCGGCTGCATCTACTTCACATAAATCATTGTTGTCATAATTTCGACTCTTTCTGTTCAGCCTTGTGTCTACGTTGTCATTTAAATATCTTGAGCAAAGAGTCAAAGCCTCTTCACCAAATACCCTCAAAGAATAGAACCTTACGGATGAGCTTTGTTACTGAACATAACTCTTGAGTTTACATAAGTATCTTTCGATGGGATACATCCATGAATTGAACAGACCACCTAATCTCACTTCATTTGACAAATGAATAGGCAAGTGAACCATTATGTCAAAAACTAGGAGGAAAAATCATCTCCAATTGACAAAGTGTTTCTACAATCTTTGCTTCTAAGAAATCCAAATCTTGCACTTGGATAACTTTCTTACATAGAGAGCGGAAAAAGGACCCAAGGTGAATTAGAGGTTCACCACCGCATCGGGCATGGTGCTTCTTATTGCTATTTGTAATAAGTAATGTAACATGAAATGTGCATCATGACTCTTGTAGCCTGATATTTTCTTATCACCAACTTGCACACTCTTTGAAATATTTGATGCACTCCCATCCGGTAATTTGGCGACTTAAAAACACCACAAAAATAGACTTTTCATGTGCGTTCATTGAGAAACAAGCTTGTGCAAACTCGCACGTCCACCACCAATCTCCCTTGGATGAAGTTTCTTTCTAATTCCCATATCTTGCAAATCGTGAACGAGCATTAATGTGATCTTTTGTCTTCCCAGACATGTCCAAGAGAGTGCCAATAATATTATCAAATATGTTTTTTTCAATGTGCATTACATCAAGATTATGACGTAATGTATTTTCAGCCCAATAAGGCAACTCAAAAAAAATTGATCTCTTCTTCCATGGACCATCAATTTTCCGCTTTCTTTTCTTTCCAAATTCATTCTTGAAAGCTCTTAAGGTTTCTGCAATTTCTTCCCCTTTTAACAAAGGTGGTGCTGCTCTAAGTTCTTTCTTTCCATTGAAGGACCTTTTGTTAGCTCTCCAAGCATGACTCATTGGTAAAAAGACACGATGATCCATGTAACACATCTTGCGACTGTGTTTCAAGTAGGATGAATTAGTGTTATAATTGCAACACGCACATGCCAGCTTTCCTTTGGTGCTCCAACCTGACAACATAGCATATCCAGGGTAGTCACTAATAGTCCATAGTAGAGCTGCACGAACTTTAAAGGTTTGATTTTTTGAGGCATCATATGTCTCTACTCCAAATTCCCATAACTCCTTTAACTCCTCAATTAGCGGTTGAAGGTACACATCAATATTGTTCCCTGGTGAGTGTGGTCCAGGAATCAACAATGACAACATTGTATTTTCAGATTTCATGGACATCCAAGAAGGATAGTTGTATACCACCATCATGACAGGCCATGTACTATGAGATATGCTCATGGTCCGGAATGGATTGAAGCCATCACTCGCTAAGCCAAGTCTTACATTACGAGGCTCAGAAGCAAAATCAGGATGAAGTCTATCTAAGTCCTTCCATGCTTGGCCATCAGCAGGATGCCTCAATTTCCCATCCTTTGAGCGTGCTTCTTCATGCCATCTCATTGACTCGGTTGTCTTTGAACACATAAATAGCCTTTGAAGCCGAGGAATTAACGGAAAATGTCTCAAAATCTTTGCAGGAACTTTATGTTCATTTTTTGCTTGCTCAAACCCACCCTCTACTTGAGTGAATTCCTTCCAACGTGAAGCTTTACAAACATTGCAAAAGTTGTCATTCTCGTGCTCTTTCCAATATAGCATGCAATCATTCGGACATGCATGAATTTTTTTCTAACCAAGGCCCAAATCACCAATCATGTGCTTCGTTTGTTAAAAGATTCAGGATGTTTAAATTAGGCATAGCTTCCTTCAATAATTCTAAAAGGCGTTGAATGATGCATCGCTCCACCCGTGTAGCCACTTCAATAAGTAAAGTCGAATTATGAATGATAGAGTGGAGAAGCCTTTGCATCCTGGGTATAGTTCCTGCTTAGCCTCATTAATCAAGTTGTAGAACCTTCTAGCATCCTCATTGGGACCCTCGCTGCCCACCTTCTCCTCGCCACATTTACGAATGTGTCATACAAGAAGCCATCAATGTCATCATGTGAGTCCTCTTGATCATTTGTCTCAATGTTGGTTTTCATAGGCGATGGTATATCCTCCCCATGGTTTACCCAAACGTCATAGCCTTCTAGAAAACCATTGGCTATTAAATGATTGTAAACCACTTTTCTTCTAACCCAAGAATCATTTCTACACTTAGCACAAGGACATAAAATCTCACGCCCTTGAGGTCTTCCTTTAGTGTAGGCAAAATTTAAAAATGACTTAACGCCTCTTCTTATACTCTCTACTAAATCTTGGAAGTCCAATCCACTCTTTGTCCATGGCCTTTAATTGAAAACATAAAAAGTATAACATATGGTAAGTCATTATATGTAGTATCTTATACATCAAAGGCCTACACAATAGAAATTATTATATAGATCCTATAATAGCATTTGGATAACAACTTAAGAAGTGCTCATGTGATAATTGAATTTCATAATTCATTTATTTAGTAAACAAAAAGTATATAAACAGCTTTAACTTTGCAAAGGCTCATATTCATGGACATGAATTTCTATCTAAATGAAAAAATTCCCTCCTTCTCATCTCAATCTCCACTTTGAAGAGAGTTAAGGGCCCTGGTTGTTTTGGGCCATGGTATAAACCCGAATGTGTTTAGGTTCATGCGGCCTGTAGATATGGGTTCCTATCACAGTTCAACTAAAACTATGTCATTCATGAAACTCTCCATGCATGTATTTTCAAAATTCAAGAGGAAAATAGTGGAGCCTATATAACAGTGAGCCATGCAAATCTGAAAGGATTCACGCTAAACAGATTCATTATTCTCATCTAGAAATATGTAAAATTTCACAAATACCAAAAACATCATCTATTTCAAAAATCATCATGAGCAAGCAACAAAATGATAATATGATAAATCTGAAAGCACAATGAATATGGGGGAATGAAGTAATACCTGTACTTGTTCAGCTCCTCAAAGAGCCTAATGCATTGATCTTTGTTGAGAAGTCCAACATTCTACAAGCATAAAACAGAATATCAAACAGATATAGAATCAAATATATCTAATAAAAGGCAAGTGCAAAGTATATCAAACAGATATAGAATCAAATAGAATCAAATAAAATCAAAGTATAGAATATCAAACAGATATAGAATCAAATAAAACAGAATATATGATGCAATTTTCAGGAAAACCACATTTTCAGGAAAGAATTCAAGGTATCCATTAATGAAAACCCTAAGCCTTCCAATAACATCACCATTCGGCAACCCATTCCAATGAGAGGTGAGAAAACTCATTGCTGAGCACAGTGAATCAGTCACGGTGACGAGATTGGGAGAAAAAGAGAATGGGAGAGAGAGTTTTCACTTACAGAGATGAGTTTTCGCTGCTTAGTCACGGTGGAGGGCCGGTTTCGTCTTCAATCACAGTACGATGGTGCCGCTGCAGAGCTTCTGAATCCCGCAGAGGAGACGCGAGTCACACGGAGGAGATCGATCGCTTTGTTGCGCAGAGGTTAGGGTTAATTTGTTGTGCCTCTCTTCTGAATCATGCCTCTGTAGAACAATCGGTTGCACACGGAAATTTGGGGTCAATCGCGAAGTGAGAGAGAAGAGACAGTGTGAAGAAAATTTGGGGTTACTGGAAGAGAGAAGAGACACGGAGATGATTCATCGCGCGCAGTAGATGTTCAGCCATTTTAGGGGTTACTGGAAGAAAATAGAACAAAGCCCGCGTGATGCCGCGCCAATTTTTATGGAAAATTTCACATTTTTTAAAGAGTGGGTTTGTATTTTATGTTTTTAGCCCACGGTGTTTCGCTGTTGTCTATGTTTAGAGAAAAGGCAACACACTCAATCTTTTAGCCCACGTTTATGGGCGTTGCTTATTGAATTTTTAAAGGCCACGTTTGTACAAATGTGGTCTTAAATATCCACGCTTTCCCAATCGTGGTCTATACAGTTTCAAAACGTTGCCTATCAAGAAGTTAACACAAATGTGGCCTAATATCTAACTTATTACCAACACTTTGTAAAACGCGGCCTATTCAGTGTTTAGGCCACGTTTTTTAGCCGTGGACATGGGGAGCGTGGCCTAAAGTAAAAAATGTTGTAGTGTACCAACCAATATAGTAGTCACTGATTTTGGAGGAAGATCTGCATCGACAGATGGGGTAGTGATGCTTGAAGTGCAAGTGGGATCAGTGGAAAGGTCCACTCTATTTGTAGTGATTCCTTCAAAGTCTAGCTATAATGTCCTGTTGGGTAGAGATTGGATCCATTCTGTTGGAGCAGTTCCTTCAACAGTACACCAGAAGCTGATCATTTGGAATGCTCATGATGAGATTGAAATCATTGAAGCTGATGATAGCCCATGCTACTTGCAACAAATGCATGTGGATTTCAAGGTGTATGATCAAAAGGTGAAACCCATTTCTGTGCAAGGTGGTGTGATTGACAAAGAGACTTTGAATGCTTGCTTAATGGAGCAGTTTGGTGTCAAGTTGCTGGATGAGGCCAACAAAGGGTCGGCCAGTCAACAATGATGGATCTTGAACCTCACCAAACACAACTGTCGGCCTGGGAGGCCGACTAACAGCCAAACACAAAAGGAGATGTGTTGGCTGATTATATATTTGACGATGGCCCTTTAGGATTTGAAAAAGGGCTTAAGGATAAAAGTAGTTTTGAGTTGGAAGATCCTTTGGAAGAGATAGATTTGGACGATGCTGATAGAGAAAGGCCAATCTATGTTAGTGCTTTACTGACAGATCGGTTCAAGAGGCAGATCGTGGAGCTAGTTTCTGAGTACAAGGATTGCTTTGCTTGGGATTACCATGAGATGCCAGGTCTAAGCATAGGTCTCGTGGAACATAGGTTACCTTTGAAACCTGACTATAAGCCTGTCAAACAAGCTAATAGAAGATTTGCTCCTGAAGTAGTGTTGAAAATTAAGGAGGAAGTTGAACGCTTGTTGAAATCTAAATTCATTCGCATAACTAGATATGTTGAATGGTTGTCGAATGTGGTGCCTGTCATAAAGAAGAATGGCAAGATGAGGGTATGCGTCGATTTTAGGAATCTTAATGCTGTTACTCCTAAGGATGAATACCCTATGCCCATAGCAGATATGTAGTTGATACAACATCTGGTCATGAGCTTTTAAGTTTCATGGATGGACATGCTGGTTACAACCAGATCTTCATTGCTGAAGAAGATGTGCCTAAAACTGGTTTTAGGTGTCCGGGTTCAATTGGAACTTATGAGTGGATAGTGATGGCCTTTGGTTTGAAGAATGCTGGCGCAACTTATCAAAGGGCAATGAATACTATTTTTGATGAAATGATAGGTAAGTTTATGGAAGTCTACATCGACGATGTTATTGTCAAGTCAAAAAGTCAAGGGGAGCATTTGAGTCATCTGAGAAGAGCTTTTTAAGAAATGAGAAAGCACAGTTTGAAAATGAATCTTGAGAAGTGTGGTTTTGGGATTTCTGTTGCCAAGTTCTTGGGTTTTTTAGTGCATAAAAAAGGCATTGAAGTGGACAAGAACAAGGCTAAAGCCGTGTTGGAAGCTAAACCACTAACTACCAAAAAGGAACTTCAGTCTTTTTTAGGAAAGGTAAATTTTCTCAGGAGGTTTATATCAAATCTTTCAGGAAGAACAAGAGTCTTTGCTCCTTTGGTAAAACTCAAGGTAAAGGAAGCTTTTATATGGAATCAACAGCACCAGGAGGCTTTCGACCAAATCAAGCAATATTTGACAAGCCCACCGGTCATGATGCCTGCAGAGCCACATCGACCAGTTAAGTTGTACATTTCTGCATCAGAAGAAATCATAGGTTGTTTACTGCCTCAAGATGATGAGAACAATGTTGAGAGAGCTGTTTACTACCTTAGTCAAGTACTGAATGATGCAGAAACAAGATATAGTGCTATAGAAAAGTTGTGTCTAGCATTATATTTTTCTTGTACAAAACTTAAGTATTACATGATGCCTTGTAATGTCTTAGTGATGTTAAAGACAAATGTAATTAAGTACATGTTGTCCCAGCCAATTCTGAATGGTCGAATTGGAAAATGGACACTTGCATTGTCTGAATTCTCCTTGCAATATGTACCTATGAAGGCTGTTAAAGGTCAAGCAATTGCTGACTTTTTAACGGACTATCCATGTTTAGAAATAAAGGAACTGACAGGGCTAGTTGATTTGAAGCCTTGACATTTGTAGTTTGATGGCTCAAGACATAAGAATGGTGTTGGTGTTGGTATTCTGATAATATCACCCTTAGGGGTACCAACTAAATTAATGTTTGAATTGAAATATGCTTGTTCTAACAATGAAGCTGAGTATGAAGTCTTGGTTGTGGGTTTGAAAATTTTGATAGAAATGCAGACACGCACTATCAAAGTTTTTGGGGATTCACAATTGGTGATTAGGAAGCTAGCTCAAGCATATAAATGTGTTAGCCATAATCTTGTCAAATACTATCAGGTGGCTAGCAGGTTGATGAAGCGGTTCGACAGTGTCGAAATGAAGCATATTCCTAGAGAGCTAAATCAAGAGGCTAATGAATTGGCCCAATTGGCTTCAGGATACAAATTATCTTCAAAGGTGATGACAAAACTCATTGAAATTCGTGAGTTACTGTATCCTTTAGATGAAAGAGATATTCTTGTCTCCAATGTGTCGAATGCAAATGATTGGCGTAAGCCAATTATAGAGTATTTGGAAAATCCAAGTGCTGACGTTGACAGGAAGATTAAGTACAAAGCAACTAAGTTTGTTGTACTTACATGTGCTTTGTATAAAAAATCTGTAGATGGCAATTTGGAAACTTGCCTGAGTGAAGAAGATGCTTATTTAGCTTTAGCAGAGGTTCATGAAGGAATATGTGATGCCCACCAAGCAAGTGAAAAAATGAAATGGGTATTGAGAAGACAGAGGGTATATTGGCCTACATTGGTTAAGGATTGCATTATGTTTGTAAAATCCTGTGAAGAACGTCAAAAACATGGCCATATACAAAGTGTGTCTGTTAGTGAGTTACATTCCATCATTAAGCCATGGCCTTTCAGAGGTTGGGCATTGGACCTCATAGGCCAAATTTATCCTACTTCTTCTAAAGGCCACAAATACATTTTAGTTGGGGTTGACTATTTTACCAAATAGGTGGAGGCAGTAGCCCTGAAAGAAGTAACACAGCAAGACATTGTGGATTTTATTGAAAATCACATTGTTTGTCGATTTGGTATACCACAAACAATAACGACAGACCAAGGATCAGTGTTTGTTGGGAAGAAGGTTGTTGAGTATGCGGAGTCAAGGAAGATTAAGATGGTAACCTCGACGCCATATTATGCACAAGCAAATGGCCAAGTCAAAGCCGTGAATAAAATTATCATTGGTTTGATAAAGAAACATATTGGCAGATATCCAAAGAGTTGGCATTCAACTTTGGAACAAGTTCTTTGGGCATGCAGAAATTCTCCCAAGGAATCGACAGGTACTACTCCTTACAAATTGGTTTATGGACATGATGCTGTTTTGCCTGTTGAAATAAACCTTGGTTTAATGAGAATTCAAAAACAAGATGAGTTACCAGTAGACCAATATTGGGGCTTAATGTTTGATGAATTAAATGAATTTCACGATGAGAGGGTTGTTGCTTTAGAACACTTGATTCCACAGAAAGAGAGAATAGCTAAATTCTATGATAGTCGAGTTAAGTATAAACATTTTAAAGTTGGTGACTTAGTGTGGAAAGTCATTTTGCCAATGGATAAGAAATGTCGAGAATTTGGAAAGTGGTCCCCAAAGTGGGAAGGACCATTTAAGGTTGTTCAAGTATTCTCAGGAAATGCCTATGCGCTTATCGAAGTTAATTCTGATTTTAAAATTAAGTCTATTAATGGCAAATATTTAAAGTCATATAGACTAACGATGTGCGAGGTAAAAATACAATCTTGAAATATAAACGAAATTGTTTTCTTAATGGGCCATTTGGCAATATACAATACATTGTCGAATAGGCTTGTAGCCTGGGAATACAAGTAAAGTAAAGTCCTTTAAAACTTAGGTTATTACAAAATGAGTCCAGTAGTAGAAGCTTCGCCATGTTCAGGTTCGACCGATGCCGAGGAAGAGTTTACGAAGTTGAGGGAAACATGGGAAGCAGAAGCAGTCTCCGTGACAAGACAATTAAGTCTGCAAGAGCCGCTTCAAAGGTAAGACACCCAAATCGACGGGGATGTGATGTTGAGATTTGGAAGCGTCAATGAGGGGTGTCGAGCTCTATGAGAGCAAAGGAAAAGCTGGAGTCAGGAGAGAAGCAGTCATCAGGTGCCACAATACGCTTGAAAATAGGCCTAGATGTGCCATACTCTTTCTTGTCTTTTGTAGTTTGGCAAACCTTCATGTTGGAATAAGTTGTGAAGGAAGCGAAAACACTACAGAAAGAAAGAATGGCCCAGGCCATTCCCTTGCTCACATAGTTCAATGGGTTTGATAAGCCACATTAGGCAACTTACCAAAACTCATTACTAGATATTAGGCAAATTACCAAAACCCAGTGGTTGTTTCACCATTGAAACAAAGACCTTCAAAGAAACTCCAAAAAGTGGGGTCTCCTGGTTCCCAAATGAAACGAGCAGAACCAAGCATGAAAGGGTAGAAAGAGGTGAAGGTGACTTCCATTTTAACTGGTATCCCTAAGTTGAGTTGGCTTAAGGCAAAGGAAAGTTTGATTTGGGTTTGGAATTTGTGAAAAGAAGTAGGAGTTTTTTCAAGAATTCTGGAAACAGAAGTGAGCAGAGTTTTAAGAATGGTTGCGCATAAGGGAAAGCAAATGTTATGTTGTGAGGATGGAAACCAAGATTGCAAGCCCCTATTTATAGCACAAATTTATGTTAATTTTTAATTTTCATAGTCAAAATGACTGGTCAATGTCTTTAAATGTGATTTATGGCCAGAAACTGAAATTAAAAACGTTAAAAGCAAACGTGTAAGCTGGACGGTAAAGTGATTGATCAATAAAAGTGCCAAATCAAGTTCAGTTTGCGAGGTACAAGTTATTGTCGAACAAATGTTCTCGACATACACTAATCTAAGAAAAACAAAAAGAAATTACAGAGGAGTCTTTTTGATGTCTTCCCAAGTTGCAACAAATTCAAGTTTAGCAGCTTCAGCATTCTCATAGTTGACTTCAAGGTCTGCAACCTTCGACAAGATGGCTTGCGCTTCGACAGTGCTGTTGGACATTTATTATTCGAATGCCTTAATCTCTTCTGAACAAGTTGCCTTGGTAGCTTCTTGCAATTAAGCCTTGGCAGTGGCCAACTCTATTTCCAATCGAGCAACGGTTTGTTCCAGTTCAGGTATTTTGGCTTGATAGGAAGCACCTTTTTCGACCAATGTAGCTTTGTCTTGGCGAAGAGCCATTAGTTTATCTCGAAGCTCGTGTTTTGCTTTGAGAGGTTGTTGATATGGCAGATTGCTGTTGTCGAGTTCAGGCAGTTTGGGAGTCAAATCTTCAATAAATTCATATATTGCATTGAAATGACCTCGACGAATCGGAGGCAGCCGTTTGTGCAAATTGTGAATTTCTTTGATAGTACGAATCAAATTGTTTCTAATTTCTTGGTTAAGGTAGAGCTCATCAAAGGAATATTTGAAGAAACCTCTTAGTTCTTCGACCAGTCCATCAAGTTTCTCAGCAAAATTGTCTCCAGGAAGTGTGGAAGAATGAGCTGATAAAGGAGAAGTTATGCTACTAGATCTTGAAAGCAAGTTAAGCCACTCATCTACTCCGGCATTGCCCTTTTCAGTATTGGTGCCTTGTAGCACAGGGTTGGTCGATGAAGCAGGCTGAGTAGATGGAAAAGTCAGTGCATCAAAAAATAGGTCCATATCGACACTCTCTGCCCTAATCACTATGGGAGGTACCTTCTCAGTGACTTGGGGGGCATAAGTTGTTTCCTCAGAAGGTATGGGATCATCTTGATGAGGGGAAGTTTGAATGGGATTTTCCATCGAGAGGGTTGGCGCAACCACATCGACGTCCATGGCAGAAGGTTCTTCAACCTCTTGTTCAGGTTGAGTTTTTGTGACCTCCTATGGAAAAGACAATCAAAGTAACACGTTATAAAATATTGTTCTAACACCAACAAAGTGACAAAGGAGTGTTATACCTCAGTGGTTGGATGAACAATATTCGAGAAGATCATTTGCAAGGGTTGAGAAGTATCCACATATGGTTGCTCAGGTGAGCCCTGTTGAGTTAATATGATGAGGCAATGTTCACAAATCACAAAGTACGAATGCTTTATGAAATAAGAATACACCTTGTTAGTGCTCGACGAATCAACCTCTACGACAGAAAGAGGGTCCTTTGAAGTGCATTCTTCAGAAATGCCTTTCTTTGAGGATACAACCCTTGTTTCTTGCAATATGGAAATATGTGGATAAAAAATTGTGTAATGCGAAGTTGACCATCAATTAAATAGTGATGACTTTTGGCATACCATTATAAACTCTGCTGTTGGAGTGCCATCAGAACTTTTAGAATCAGACTTCTCTACAAGAGATTCCTGAGAAATGAGAGTTTTGAGAATTAATGTTTGATTGGTCATGTGAAAAAAATGCATTATACAAGTCAAAGACAGGAAATACCGCTTGAGGTGTAGAATGAGAAAGAGAATCAGCCAGAATCATTTTGCGCCTTTTTGATTGAGCTTCAGGGGCAGCTGTTTTCATTTTTTTCTTGGTTTATTTTTGTGAGAAGAGCTATGTGAACGCTTCGACCTTGCAGGTTGTTTCTTCGACGCCACTAGTTTCTTGCCAGTATCCGTTTTCTTGACAGAAGACCTAGTGGATTTCTTTTTGGTTGCTTTCGATTGAAGAGGGGATTCATCATCTTCATCATCCTCTTCTTCTTCATCAGCCTCTTGAGCTTTGCCACTTGCTTTACCACTTATTTGCTTGTATTTTAGAGACTCTTTGAGAGGCAACGGTAGAAAAAAAATGAAGAAATAAGTGTAAAGCAGGTAGGCTTCCAGAGAATAAAACAAATTGAACTAATTACCTTAGGAAAACTGGGAGATGACCTCAACAGGCTCATCATATTGTTTAAAAGGCAAAGCAAACCGACCAGTGAAGGTAACTTCTTTGCTTTCATACTTGTTGATATTAGAATGATATTAAAATCGTTCTAACGCAAGGAAGTTACCAGCTCTTGTCGGTTTACCTGAAATGGATCAGCCAAACCAAAATTTGCACAAGGTAAAGGCACTGGTTTGGGACAAGGGGGTTTCACAAGTGATTGCCCTATTGCTTGCTGATGTTTTAGAGCCATAATGCCCCAATTGTTCTCGTGATTTTCTTTTGATTTGGCAGTCATTTCATTTACCTGTCGAACAATATAAAAAGGATATCTAGTATCCCATTTCACCTTATAAAATTTTTCAAAGCTACGAATATCCTTCAAGTGCTCACCTTTGGTCTTAGTTGAAGGGTCCTGTTCCTACAAACTGGGATCAACAAATCTTTTCACACAATCTTCAAAAGATGGGTGGAATTTTTTGTAATATTCATCCCACTAAGCCACAAAATCTTGAGATACACCTAGGGTGGTGGTAAAAGGGACAAAATTGACAGCTGCTATGCGAAGGTCATTCTTTTTCTTTATACTATCGATGGTCTCTTGCTTGAGGTCAATGGAATCCAAGAGAATGTCTTCTTTCTTGTGAGGGAATGGACCAGGAATGGATTGCATAAAGCCAATGTTGTTGGCAAAAGCATTGAGTAGACAAGCAAAGACAGAATTATCTGTCGAGCCAGGTAATCCAGCAGGAAACACCTGACAAGCAAGGAAATGAGTCCAAATGATTTTGCATCTCTTGTCATTTGGGTTGAAGTGGGATGTGAACCATTTAGGTCCATATTTTCTACAAACAAAGGGTTGAAAGCGAATGTCTTGGGTGTTGGAGGAAAGAGAATGGAAAAGGTTGAGATAGTACTTAAAACTATCAAACTCAATGTCGAATGGCTTGGGGGCACTACATGGCCAAAGTGCCATAGGTATCAACTTCAAGTTTTGCTGGAGCTTTGTCGACAGTGTGACCTGGAAGTGTGGCATTCAACCACAATTGTAATAACCATATTGGGCCTCCAGCTCCAATTTTTCTTCCTCCTCCTTTCACCATAGTGTACAAATTCGACATACTCGAATATAGGCTTGACAAAAGAAAAGAGCCAAGAGCCCACCTTTTACCTTCATGAAGAAGGTTTGCCAAGTCGAGTAACTGTTTCGACATTTGGACGTTTTTGTTACAAAGAACAAAAGCAGAAAGACAATGGAACAGGAAAACTACATGTTCTACGTCGGAAACCTCTTCAGTGTTTCTCATTTGGCTAGAAATGTATTTCGAAAATGATAGAGGTTCCTCGCTAAAAGCATCAATGATGTTTTCCAGTGTACTTAAAGGGTGAATCATACGGCCATCCGGTGGGAGGCCAGTGAGAGCAGCAACGTCAAAGAGGGTTAGACCCATCATTCCACATGGGAAATGAAAATTATTGGTGGTTTTGTTCCAAAAGAAAATGGCAGCACCTAACATAGAAGGATCTAACCTAAACGTATGCTGGGATAGCTTAATGAGGTGATAAATGCCTAATTTTTCCCAAGTCTCAGCTTTCTTAGCTTCAACCCTAGCAAGCTAAACCGAGTATCCATTGATACTAAGCAGAGGAGTTTTAAAGAGCCTAGAGCTCTTAGAAAAGTAATGGATATACAAATTGGGGGCATAAGCTAAAATGTCAGTTTGACCTTCTTTATTTGGGAAAGAATCCCTAAAATCCTCAGGAAAATCACATAAGGTCATCACTGGTCCTAAGTAAGCAGCAGGGGGTCCAAAAGGTAAGAAGGATCATTCAAATAAGATAACATTACCTTGGATTTTTGCCATGGAATGGACGCATCGACGTTAGAATTGCACCATGTTTTCCTTAGAGACGCTTTGGTACCTTGAGATGGATTCGATGAAGACGCCATTGAAGACTTGCGAAGTTTTTTCCAGAAGTTCAAAAAGAGCAAAAGTGTTTCAAGTTGGGTCTCGAGGGTTATTTATAACCAAACTTGGGAAGCAAACGTACGAACGGGATGTAACTGAAGTGAATTGTCGTCACAGAGAAGGGGGTTGAACTGTGACTTTTTAAAATTTAACTTCCTGAAATTAACTAACTTTCTCTCAAGTCTTGGAGTATAGAAGGTTAATAAGACAGTTATGAATGAACGTTCTAATGTATGAACTGGTGGTAAAGTGAACTTTCGTGAATGTTCAAAGATGTTTGCAAGAGTGTTTCAGATATATGAGTTTAACAAGTATTCTTTGATAAAAATGACGTGCTTAAGTGGTTTGTCAAATGTGAGGCTTTATTTAATGAGCGGTGCTGAAACTTAAAGAGATGAAGGATAGAAAGTTTACACACAAAAGTTATAATGGTTCACCCAACTCAAGCTACTTCCACTCCTCACCTTCAGTGAGTATTTCCACTATTTTCCCAAATAGTTACACTGCTTTTCAAGTCCCTCCAAGACCAAAAGCTTTACAAGATAGTTTCTTCAACAGCCTTATCAACTGTTACACGATAGTTTCTTCTACAGCCCTATCAACTGTCTCACGTTAGTTTCTTCTACAGCCCTATCAACTGTCTAACTTTAGAAACTTATACAAGTTTAGAAATTTAACTTGTTAAACCTTCTAACCATCACTCACCACCTTGGTAGTTTGGAAGAAGCAAGAAACAATGTTACAAATAAAATAGAATGTTTGTAGGATAAGAATAACGTTTTAATACAAGGTAAATCTCAAGATAAAAGTAAGCTAAAACACTCAGCAAGAAATGAATCCCAGAGGTTATATGCACAAGACTAAGTGAGATGAGAGAATGTTTGAAGACTGGCTTTGATATGCTTTCAGAATGTTCCAGTGAGCTCTCATACTCTGAAACATATGTTTTGAAGACTATTTATACTTTTCCTTCATTTATGACCGTTGGAAAGTTTGTTAACCGTTGGGGAGTTTCTCTCTCTTCTGCAGATAGTTCTGCTTTTGTGTTAGGAGCGCAGATTCCAACGTTCCAGTCTGCAACGGGCAGATCCAAATTTCTAATCTTCGATTTTTCTATTCTGACTTGAGGATGTTCACGGAATAGTCTTCTTCCTCGTACTAACAGATCTAACTTTCTAATCTCCGAACTTTCTATTCTGTCTTCATGATGTTCTTTGAATAGTCTTTGTCTTCGTACTGGATTTGTGTGTTTCAGTGCAATTTATTTTAGAACTATAAATTCATGTTCCAGTATGATAAACTTTTTTTCCTAAGATCTTACAATAGAAAGTATCTTCAACTTTCTGTTGTGCTTGATGAACTTTCTGAAGTCAAGCAGATATGTATTTTCTTAGGCAAAATACTTTCTTTTGAACTTCCTTTTACTTGAAGTCTTTAAAACATGTCTTATGCAATATAACTCAAGTAGAGACATTAGAAACCAAAGTGATCAGAAAACATAAACTAAGATCCAAAGGTTTGATCATCACTCAAAACTTGAGATAAGGATTTTGCCTCAACAATCTCCCCTTTTTTGATGATGACAAACTTTTGAGATAGTGTTAATTTTTCTGATTTAAAGCATACTCAACTAAAGATCAGGTGAAAATTTTTATGCCCCACTGAATTCATGCAGACAAAAACATTTTATGATAATCAACATTAGAGAGTATGACACACGCAAAATATCAGAACCTTCTATTAATTTCATTCAGCAAAAGAGAGCGTCATCTCAAATGAATGATATATTGTTTTATGAACTGATAAGAAAGTACTTAAGCAACTAAAATATGATGGCCAACAAACAAAAGGATCAAAAGATCGTTTGTCCAAACATTCTAATCACAGACATTGCTAAGTACACAAGAACAAAAATGAAAGAAATAAAAAACTTAATACTGTTACTACACCCCCTTTTGTCATTATCAAAAGGAACGGGGAAATCAGAGAGTGCAACCACTTTGAAGGCTAAGGCAGATCTGGAAAGATCTGAGTGTGGCGACTCCCCCTGAGATGTGGCCATAGGGACTCTCCTTTTGAGAGAGTTTCTTAACTCCCTTAAGTAATTCTTCAAAAGATAAGACTAGAGTAGTGGTTTGAAGAGGTGGTTGCAGAATGTTACTGTTAGAAGGTAGCTGTTGGAAGAGAGAGAGAGAGAGTTTTGAATGATTTTAAAACAACTAACCGTTAGAGAGGAGAGTAACTCTTCCGTTAGATCAAAAGAGTCGTTAAGCCTAGGATTTTTGAACTTTTAAACGTTATCAAAAAATAACAAATATTGAAATAAAAGACAATGATTAGCAAATCTAACCAGATGTAACACATTAGAGAGTTTATAACCGAAAGTTTATGGAAAGTTTATAATAGAAAGTTTATAGAAAGTTTGAAAAATTCAGTGAACTTTCTAAAGTCAAGGTGATTCTATAATATGCAACTTGCTTTTGATAAACCTGAAACTTTCATCATTAAGTGGTTTTCTAAAAATATCAGCCAATTGATTTTTGGTATCCAAAAAAATCATTTCAACTTCCTTTTTCTGAACATGATCCCTAATAAAATGATGTTTGATATCAATATGCTTAGGTCTAGAATGTTGAATGGGATTTTTGGCAAGATTGATGGTACTAGTATCATCACAATAAATTGAGATACAGGGGTACCTTATAGAGTAATCTTCAAGTTAGTTTCTGAGGTATCCCCAATGATTTGTTCTTGAGGATGGTGTACTACCATCTTCCAGCTTGAGTTTTCAGAGTTATGTGATTGCTTTAAGGAAGTTCCAGGGTCAGGATCTGACTCGTCTTGATCTTCCTTATCAGTGAACTTTTTGGAACTAACTTGTTGATCTTCAATCTCATCATCATCATTCTTTCTATAGTACCTATGCCTATTATCCGGGCTTTGTCATTATTACCAAAGGTGACAAAGCCTCCCTATACTCTCTCCAAAGAGAGAAACTTATTCTTCTCGCCAGTCATGTGCCTTGAACATCCATTGTCTAGTAGCCACAGCCTTTTCTTCGATGTTAAGAGGCACTCCTACATTTGAAATTAGAAGAGACTTGGGTACCCATAGATGTCTGGGTCCTTAGTGGTTAGTTAACTTTCTATAGTTAGCCCTTTCTCTTTTGAAATAGTTTGAGATATGATGGCCAAATTTTTTGCAATAGGAACATTTTACGCTTTGTTTTTTGCCATGATAAGAATATCTATAAACATGATTGTGATGTCTATGATTCTGTCTTTCTTTGTGCTTAGGACCATTTTGATGTAAGAACTCTCCGTAAGATATTTCGGGTTTTTCAAAGGCATTTTGAATTTGCACAAAGCTAGCTAGATCAGTTGTCTTCACTTTGATCTTTTCTTTTAATGACTCGTTTTCCTTTTCAAGGTCTGACCTGAGAAGGTTTGGCTTTTCAGCTAACTTCTCATTCAGCAACTTATGTTGTTCAGAAAGTTTAAAGTGAGAGTTTTGCAAAGTTTTGACTGAGGCTACAAGATATTCATTTTGTTTCCTCAGCTCCTCATTTTCACTTTTAGCCTCACAAAACTGACTTTTGAACAACTTGCATTTTTGAGACAAAGTATTTGAGTCATTTAAGAGATTATCAAACATACTTTCCAATTTTAGACAAGAGCTACAATTAGAGAGTTCAGTGTCACTTACTTCCTCTTGTTCTGAATTTGCCATGAGACATAGGTTGGCTGATTCTTCTTTAGGTTCTGAGGACGATTCTTCTGAATCATCCCTTGTAGCCATCATTGCCTTTTTCTTTTGAGGTTGCTTCTTGAAGTTTCTCTTGTTCAGAGTGGGGCAATCTTGTTTTATATGTCCAGGCTTGTTACACGCAAAGCAAACAATGGTTGACTTGCTACTTTCTCCTTCAGGAGAGTTTCTTTTTTATGGTGGAAACCTTCTATTGTCTCTTCTTCTGTTAAGCATTCTTTGAATTTTTCTTGATATGAGATCGAGTTCATCTTCCATATCAAAAAGTTCTTCTTCTGTGTCTTGAGGTTCATCCTCAGATTCTTGTGAAGCTTTTAGTGCTGCCGCTTTGGATTTTTGAGATGGACTTCTCGTTGCCTTTTGGGAGGTTTTAAGTGCTATACTTTTTGACTTCTTTGGATGAATTTCCTCCATTATTTCTTGCTCATGAACTTTTAGTGAGCCTAATAGTTTTTCAATATTTAGGGTAGTAAGTTCCTTTGCTTCCTGAATGGCTGTTACCTTAGGCCTCTAAACTTTTGGTAAGCTCCTAAGCAACTTCCTTACCCTGTCCTGATTTGAATAAGTCTTTCCCAGAGACTTCATTCCATTCTCAATCATGGTAAACCAGCTAAACATTTCATCTATGGACCCATCTTCATTCATTTTGAACATTTCATACTGTTGGACCAGTATGTTTATCGTAGCCTCCTTTACTTGGTTAGTCCCCTCGTGTGCAGTTTGCAGCGTGTCCCATATTTCCTTTGCAGTTTCCTTACCCACAATCTTGTAATATTCAGACCTGCTAAGTGCACATGTTAGAAAGTATTTAGCTTTAGAGTTTAGAAGTACCATTCGTTTATCTTCAGTTGACCATTGTGCCTTAGGCTTTGATGTAGTTGATCCATCATCATATGTTGTTGTAGGCACATATGGTCCATCGTCAACAATGTCCTATATATCTGTGTCTTGTGACTCTAGGAACATCTTCATTTGATCTTTCCAATAGTAGTAATGTTCTCCATTGAAGCCAGGGGGCCTGATCGATGAAACTCCTTCAGGAAGGAACGCAACAGAGTTTGTATGACTCATCACTTCTTTCAGGACCTTTCCTCCTACACTGTAAAGTGTGCTCAACCCTTAGAGGTAGAGCTCTGATGCCAATTGAAGTGAATTGTCGTCACAGAGAAGGGGGGTTGAACTGTGACTTGTTAAAATTAACTTCTTGAAATTAACTAACTTTCTCTCAAGAGACTTCTTGGAGTATAGAAGGTTAATAAGGCAGTTATGAATGAACGTTCTAATGTATGAATTGGTGGTAAAGTGAACTTTCGTGAATGTTCAAAGATGTTTGCAAGTGTGTTTCAGATATATGAGTTTAACAAGTATTCTTTGATAAAAATGACGTGCTTAAGTGGTCTTGTTAAATGTGAGGTTTTATTGAATAAACTTTCTTTAATGAGCAGTGCTGAAACTTAAAGAGATCAAGGATAGAAAGTTTACACACAAAAGTTATAGTGGTTCACCCAATTCAGGCTACTTCCACTCCTCACCTTCAGTGAGTATGTCCACTATTTTCCCAAATAGTTACACTGCTTTTCAAGTCCCTCCAAGACCCAAAAGCTTTACAAGATAGTTTCTTCAACAGCCCTATTAACTGTTACACGATAGTTTCTTCTATAGCCCTATCAACTATCTCACGATAGTTTCTTCTACAGCCCTATCAACTGTCTCACTTTTGAAACTTATACAAGTTTAGAAATTTAACTTGTTAAACCTTCTAACCATCACTCACCACCTTGGTAGTTTGGAAGAAGCAAGAAACAAGGTTACAAATACAATAGAATATTTGTAGGATAAGAATAGATTTTTAATACAAGGTAAATCTCAAGATAAAAGTAACCTAAAACACTCAGCAAGAAATGAATCCCAGAGGTTATATGCGCAAGACTAAGTGAGATGAGAGAATGTTTGAAGACTGGCTTTGATATGCTTTCAGAATGTTCTAGTGAGCTCTCATACTCTGAAATTTATGTTCTGAAGACTATTTATACTTTTCCTTCATTTATGACCGTTGAAAAGTTTGTTGACCGTTGGGGAGTTTCTCTCTCTTCTGCAGACATTTCTGCTTTTGTGTCAGGAGCACAGATTCCAACGTTCCAGTCTGCAACGGGCAGATCCAACTTTCTAATCTTCGAACTTTCTATTCTGACTTAAGGATGTTCACGGAATAGTCTTCTTCCTTATACTGACAGATCCAACTTTCTAATCTTCGAACTTTCTATCCTGTCTTCATGATGTTCTTTGAATAGTCTTTGTCTTCGTACTGGATTTGTGTGTTTCAGTACAATTTATTTTAGAACTATAAATTCATGTTCCAGTATGATAAACTTTCTTTTCCTAAGATCTTACAATAGAAAGTATCTTCAACTTTCTATTGTGCTTGATGAACTTTCTGAAGTCAAGCAGACATGTATTTTCTTAGGCAGAATACTTTCTTTTGAACTTCCTTTTACTTGAAGTCTCTAAAATCTGTCTTATGCAATATAACTCAAGTAGAGACATTAGAAACCAAAGTGATCAGAAAACATAAACTAAGATCCAAAGGTTTGATCATCACTCAAAACTTGAGATAGGGATTTTGCCTCAACAGTAACCGCCTATTACCAAAGTAATGATGGCCCTATTTTTTAGGGAAGTGGGAAATGCAGACCTGTGATGGGACAATGTGGAAAGTAACCGTCGCGCGTGGTGAACTAAAAATCTTGGTTCTCTTCACATGTGGTGTCGAAAACTCAGAATTTGGGGGGGCATCTGTTGGGTGCCAAATTTCAGATTTGGGTTTCTTGACGGAACTTCAAGAATTCGACAAGTGAAGGTGCAAGGAGCCAGAATAAATGGTAAAAAATAAACTAAGTTTGAAAGGCCGAGTGACTTGACGGTTGTTCGACGAAGTCAATGAAGCGTCGAAGATGTCAGCGTGGATGAGATCGAGTTAGACTTAGGCTTTAGGCAATACATGTACACATCGACAGAAAGTGTTAATGTCGAGATTAAGTAGTTTTAGTAAAATCAACTACCGACCTTGTATCCGTACACAAGTCTGGTTGGATGATAGGTAGTTTTTATATATTTTTGTCTATAAATAGCAGTTCTAATGCTGTAAAAAAGGTTGGATCCATGATCTAAGTTCCTAACATCTCGACGGCAAAGCAGATTAAAGGAAAACGATCACTGTATGCCTTCCACCTTTTTCTTTCAAGCAATTGCAATATAACTCAATTTCATTTCAATTTATTGTTCTATTTTTTTTCATTTAACTCATCTGCAAATTCATCTTTAGTTTGCGCATTTCTTGCATCATTTATTTCAAAGTCAATTTTCTTATTACATTTCTTTCAATTCCAGTAATCTATTTCATGCTCTTTACTTTTCTGTCATTTATATTTCGCGTTGTTAATCCATGTTCCGTGAATCCATGTTCTTTTAAAAGTTTTCTTTGATTTCCAGTCATTTAAATGCTTTTCATTACATTTCTGCATTCATTTTGTCTTGCATGTTTAAATTTGAAAGTGCATGTTCATAGCACTGTATTGTACATTTTCTAGTTAACTTTACGTTTGATTATCTGTTGATCATGTTATTGGCTTTCGATGGCCAATCTTGCTTACTTGAAGTGTTAGTGCCATTTCAACACATAATTCACTTGTCAGTTGGAATTATTGTTATAAGAAATTAGCAAAAGATTACAATGATTAATGGCTTAACAGCCAAGAAAGTTGAAAACTAAAAACGTGTCGAGTATTTGACCGTTAAACAATTAAAACCGTTGTTTTCAAAACGAGATTACCACGTAACTCGTCGATCACATAATCGTTTGAAAACTAATTATTTGTTTGTTTAGAAAATTTGGTAAAAATACTCTACAAAACCAAATTTTCTAGTAAACAGAGTGGCAGTACGAGGTAAAGCCCAAAAAAGTTGTAAATTCTCGGCTGTTACATTAAATATCTGCACCTGCATTTGAGTGCCGTGCTCGAGTCCTACTAAGAAGATGCTCAAAGAGTGCTCCACCGAAAGATTCACCTGGGTAAGGGCTAGCTCAAACTCATCCACCTACTTTTGCACCTTGCCGTTCTACTTCACCTGGATCAGTGAAGAGAAAGGGTCCTCAAAAGCCTCTCTGAACCTCAGCGTAATGTCAAAAATGTACTGAGGCCAAGCGGGTAAGTTTCAAACTTTGAGCGCATGTAAATCAGATGCCATTGAAGCGCGATGTCGTCGAGATGAATGGACGCTAAACGCACCTTCGATTCTGGGGGAGTCCCATCTAGTGAAAAGAATTGTTCACATTTGTACAGCCAATCTTTCACCTCGATTGCCATCGAATTTGGGGAAATCGATCTTGGAGATGTGCGTCGAGTAGAGATTCTACGTCGGAGAACATTGATTCTGCAAATGCACGTAGTCATTTTTAGCGCATTGATCGTCGTCGGGAATCGTCATCTTCTTTGTCGCAAATGAGTTTTGGAATCCATTCGAGGATGATTCGTCTTGGTTGTGTTAGGTAGCTAAATTGTGCAGCAAACTCCGAATCTCGTCCATGTTACCGCTCATCTGATCAAACTTAACCTGAGATAGCAAGAACATGAAAATTAAGGCATGAATAAAGCTACTTAGGGAAAACATAAAAATAGTTCATATTATATGATAGAGTGGACTGAGATGGATGACCATGTGTATGGAATCTGTTTAGTATTCCATTTTAATGAATGGAGATAGTGTGGGTCCTGTTATTCCAGGTAGAGGTCTAATGCAGGGGATCCTCTCTCTCCCTATCTCTTTATCCTTTGTGCGGAAGGCCTTACCTCTCTGGTCAAAGGAGCTGAAGCTAGGGGAGATATCCATGGTGTTTGGGGTGTGTAGGGGGGCCCTCCCTCACACACCTCTTATTTGCTAGCGATTGTTTTTTATTTTGCAGGGCTGATGAGAATGAAGCAAAATGTTTAAAGGAGATTCTAAAAGTCTATAAGACCGCATTAGGCCAAGAAGTCAACTTGGCTAAGTCTGAAATCTTCTATAGTAAGAATACAAGCCAAGATATGAAGGCTAGAGTAATAGAGATTCTTGGACTGACAGAGTGCTTGGGTACCGAGAAATATTTGGGGATGCCATCTATGATTCGAAGAAAAAAGAAAGCTTTGTTTGATTACCTAAAGGATAGAATTTGGAGAAAAACCTAACATTGGTCTGGTAAGCATCTCTCTAAAGGTGGTAGGGAAGTGTTGGTAAAGTCAGTTACTCAAGCTATACCAACATTTTGTACGAGTACTTTCTTACTACCAACTTCTCTAGCAGATGAAATGCAAAGGATGATTAACTCGTTTTGTTGGGGATCTAATAGAGGCTCAGGCAAAGGTATTAATTGGTTGAGTTAGGAACGCTTGATAATGAGAAAAGAATATGGAGGTATGGGGTTTCGACACTTTTATGGCTTCAACTTAGCTATGCTAGGGAAGCAGGGCTGGAAATTAGCAACTGACCAAGATGCTATAGTATCAAGAGTTTTCAAAGTTAGATATTACCCAAAAGGGTGGTTTTTGGAGGCCAACTTGAGGGCATAATCCAAGTTTTGTGTGGCTTAGCATCCACTCTTCCCAGGTAGTGGTTAAAGAAGGCATGAGGTGGAGGCTTGGTGATGGAAGAAAAGTTAACATTTGGAGGGATCCATGGCTTAGGACTATGGACAATGCTTTTGTTACAAGCTTAACTAGTCATGGAATGGAGAACTTGTGTGTTAGTCACTTATTAGACTAACAAAACAGGTGCTAGAAAACCAAGTTGCTACAACAACTGTTTAATGCTCGCGACATCAAAGAAATCCTTTAAATACCTATCCTCTATAATTTCGGTGAAGACTGCATCATGTGGCGTTTGAGCAAGAATGTTAATTTCTCTGTTAAGTTTGCTTACTATTACATATATAATGGAAAATCTTTGTGATAATAGTCACTTTCGGCTCTTGGTAATTGGTCAGCTATTTGGTGGTTACATCTGCCTAATAAAGTCTGTGTTTTCATGTGCAGGGTGCCCATGTTTTCCTACAAGGATGAAGCTTCATAGCAAGGGTGTAGATTGTCCTTCGCAATGTGTATATTGCGATTGTTATACCCCAATTTTGTCCACTCACCTTTTTTTAATTTATTTTTGTTTTTTATTTTAAAATAAAACAGGCCAAAAAAAGAGATAATTGTTGGGCTCATTTTTGTGTTAATTCTTTTGGGCCAATTTCAGCCCAATTGCAATAAAAGAGGAGGTGCAAATAGCTGGTCTTTTTAGACAGTGTTACAAATTACTATTACAAGTCACAAGCCCAAAATACGAACCAAAGTCCATTACAAGTCCAATAATAGAATTGCAAAAAATACAAAAAATAGAATGCAGCAAAGCTGCATGTAACACATCATTAACCTAACAGCTGCTCCCTAATAATTCCCAAAATGGATGCCAATTGATTAGCCATTAAAACAGATCATCTACAAAAAGAAATTGTAATCAATAAAAAAGGAATAGATAGCAAAATCAATCAGCCATTAAGCTGATTGATTCTTGTTTCCATTTCTTCGGCACCCGGCATTCAAGTCCTGGATTTTTTCCCCGCTCCAAGCATTACACTGCACCATCAAATTTTCCTATAAATACATCAACAGAATAACAGAGAAAGAGGAGAATTTCTAATGAATTTTCACCACCAAAACAAAGAATTAGAGACTCCACATCGGAGTCCCAATTCACTTGATTCAAACACAAAAAAGAAAAAGGAGTGCACAGTTGAAAAAGAAAAAAAGAAGCAAGGCAGTGGCAAAAGAACTAAGAGGGGATGATTTATACTGTCACAAAGAAGCAACCAAATGTCTTCATCAGAGTCACGTTCCCTTCATAGCTTGGAGTCCTAGTAGGTTCTCGGAAACACGTTCTGTTATAGCACAATTTCATGTACCTCACTTCGTTGTAGTAGTCAACTTATTTACTGTGCTATAAAAGGGACAATATACATATTCAGTAATTTTCAAGTTCAATAGTGCAAAGCAATATAGTTGATAATAGAAATAAGAGAATAGATTCACAATTGAACTCAAAATTAGGAACATCCTTTTTCCTAAAAATCACTGGCCGAGACCTCAACTCCTTCTCCCTTGTGTAAGTCGCTCAAACCCATGCGTCAAGCCCATCCCAAAGCGGTAAATCAAAGGAGACAGTGATGAATAGGGATTAGAGACAGAATGAAATAGAGAAAATTAGCGAGCAAGAAGACGTAAGGGAAACAAAACTAAAGTAAAGAAGGAAAAATCGGAAAAGAGAGATGAAGGGAGAAGACCCACCTCCGGCGAGGTTCCCCCACCGTGAACCATTCGGTCCTCTCCCTCGGCACTGGCCGCTCCCCTTCTCCTCCCCCAGCGCATTTTCTTTTTTTTTTCCTTCTGCCTCATGCGGCTGCTCTTTAGCAGCATTCCAATTTAGGGTTTCTAAATGAAACCCATGTTTTTTTATTTGGCTTGAGTGCAGTCGGTGACTGCGTGCAGTCACGCGATCAGACGGTCCAAAAAAATATATTCTTCATTTTTAAAAAAATATAAAAAACCGGGATTAAATCTGGACCATCCGATCGAGATCGAACGGTCGAGATCGCGTGACTGCGTGACTGCATGCAGTCACCGACTGCACTGAAGCCAAATCCATGTTTTTAACTCCCTTCCCTTTTTTTCATTTAGTTTTTTTATTTTTTATTTTATTTTTTATCTATCCATTTTGTTTTATAATAATTAGTTATATTATTATTATTATTAGTCAAATTAGGACAATAAACCTGACCCCATTTCACTTCATGGGGACAATTTTTACTCAACTAATTTCAATTTGTCACACAATTTGTGAGACCATGTTTCTTGAAAAACACATAATAAAATCATGAAGATTAATTTACTAGTAATAATCACTTGAGATTGCTTTCCGTCTGATCATCGTGAACACTTTAATTTTCTAAACAAAAATGGGTTGTTAGTGAGGGCCACTCTCGATTGCTTCCTGTTTGGTCTCCACGAAAACCTACCTTTTTTTAGTAATGATCACTTGAGATTGCTTCCAGTTTGATTATTGCGAACACCTTAATTTTCTAAACAAAAATGAGTTGTTAGTGAGGACCACTCTCGATTGCTTCCTTTTTGGTCCCCACAAAAACCTACCCTTTTTATAAAAAATATATAATTAAAATAACCAACACACAACCGTTTTCTACCCAAGAACTACGTAGCCTTTGATTTCTCCACTACACCCGGAGATACATAGGAGCAGGAACCAACTCCTGTCAAGTGCAAAAATAAATAACTTTTATTAAGTTTTCTTTTTATTTTTTCTTATCTTTTCTAATGAAAAGGGAAATAGATATTTTTAGAAGTTGATAAATTTGGCACAATTAGTTAGGGGCAACCTTTTTCGAAAAGATGCCGTAGGGTACTAATACCTTCCCTACGCATAGTTCGACTCCCGAACCCAAATCTGGTCTCAAGAACCATTGTAACGCCCCGACTCTAATCAGGGAATTACTTGCTAAATTAACTGGATTTAAACTAAATGCATAAAATTTTTTTTTTGAACAATGAGAAATAAAAAGAACAGCTGTTGAAAATACCTGACTTTGGCTAAGTAAAATCTTTCTAATACACTAAAAGTGTTATGCATATATCAGAGTTTTGAAAAGTAGAATTTAACTTTAATGAATTCAACCCTTTACGGAAAGAATAATAAGATAAAACAATTGTAATTTATACATTATTTCCTAATTTTACAGGGTCATAACCTAATATTTAAGACCTTGACTCGTGATCCGGTGACTCGATGTCTCGCGGGAAGGCAAGACCGAGCACAATTCATGCTCTGAACCTTTTCAATAAGCTTGTACCTGAAAACAACAGCCCAAAATGTGAGTTTATAAAACTCAGTAACATAGACTTCAAATCATAAATATTTTTACTGTTGTTTCTAGCCGTACGTGGTGTACTACGTATGAAAACTCCACTCAAACAAGCTTAAACATAAATTATTCAAGATACTTTAGTCAACTCCTATTCACTACATCTAATCATCCAAATCAAGCATCAATATTGAAAAACAAATTCAGTTCGGGAGCAATCACTCGCAATGTAAACATAATTCTTAATAAATCCTCAGATGTACCCCTTTTGGCTCAATTGCAATTGAGTTAAGATCCCCTTTTATTGGGTAATCAACCAATAGGGGTCCCTGCCGGTAAACGTTGCAACGAATCATAACCGACGGATTTGCCACCAAATTACAATTTGGACAATAAACATTCCATACACAATCAAGATTCAACAATCATAATCAGTTCATAAGCATTATTAACAATGCAACATTATGCACAATGAGTTCCTCAAATGTATCCCCTTGGCTCAATTGCAATTGAGTTAAGGCCCCATTAACGGGTAACTAACGAAAAGGATCCCCGCCACCGAATTGAAACCGGATAGATGGGCCTGCCGCCGAATTGCCATCCGGACAGACAAACATCAATGCACATGTAATGTCAAACAATCAAAATGCATATTTAATAAGGTAATTCAACTTAATTCTCATTAACCAATAACAAGGGTTGAAATCCTCTAACTAATTAGCCAAAACCATAAGACCAATGTGCCAAAGCATAGAATTAAAAAGTATCAAAAGCATGAAGCAAGTCTATTTATATAGCATCGCCTTTCTTATAGGGTTGAAACCCCCTCCATTAAGGACCTGAACTATAGGCCTTTAACATTAAAACATAAAAATTAAACACAAAACTATAGGGGAATTAAGGCATATCAAGACAATCCAAAATTAAGCATGAGATTCAACTTACAATGTATACCAAATCAAACTCAAGAATCGTATGAACCCAAAACCCATTTTAAAGAGACATAGAGCCATCCTTTAATTCAAGGAAATCGTAGCATTCATAAAATAGGCTAGTTTGAACACCAAGCCACTTCAAACTAATTCGTACATATTTGATCCATGGGACCAATTAAAACAAATATTCCAATTGGAGCTCAATGGAACTCGCAACAGGGAAACCATCACACAATATTTGTGGGGGGTTGGGGATGACAGCCAAGCTGAGCCAACCCTTAACCAAACCTACTAAATATCACAATAATCTACTCATTAGTCATTTAATTCAAGAATTAAAACAATAACCCTAGCACACCCTAAGAGAGGTTTTAAATAGAGGAATCTATATTACCTTAGGGCTTTATGAAATTGGGGTAAAATCCCCAATTTCTAGGGCTTGGATCTTCCTTCCTTCAAGCTTGCTCCTTCCACCATTGAAGCTTCAATCTTGCTTCTTCTTTCCTTCAAGCTCTCTTTCCCTTTCTGTCTCTCGATCTCTCTGTCTCTCTCAGTCTCGTTCTCTCTCTCTCGGCCTTGAGTCTCACTTCTCCCTCCTTTTTCGGTGTGCCACCGCACCACCGCTCCTCCATGGCCAGTGCGGCCTCCCTTCCTCGTCGTCGCACTCCCTCTTCTCTCCTTTCCCTTCTTCTTTCTTTTCCTTCTTCTTTCTCTTCTTTCTTTCCTTTCTTTCTTTCCCTTTTCTTTTTCTTCTTTTTCTTATTTTTTTTCTGCTGAAGAATCACGCAGGGAGGGAGTAAATAAGGGAGTGGAAGGGTGCTAAGGTGGAGTGCAAGAGAATGTGGTGTACGGTGGGACATAGGACATGATTTGTTTGGAAATTAGCTAACAAATACTAATTGAATTCCTTAATCTATCCTTGGTCCTTAATTCAACCTTAGGTAAATTAATAAATTAAACTACTCATTAATAATTAGTCCCACATTTCCTAAATTCTTGGGTAAAATTTCTATTTTACCCCTTAGGCTTAACTTTGGGTCAATTTAATAGATTAAACTATTCTTACAGGCCATTAACCCTTTAATTCCTTAGGAATTAAATCTCCTTTCCATTAGGGTCTTTAATTACTAACTGAAGAAAGTTGGGATGTTACAACCATTTTCTTCAAAAAGGTGTTTTTCCCAATATTTTCCCTAAAAAATAAATTATTGGTGGCGGCTCCATTAACCTCGAATAAATCCCACCAGATTTTTCGGTCGCTACAGCGATCATGCTTTTGAAAATGATTGGCATTGTATGGTGGGGTGTGAAAGGGCGGTGCAATGTTGGCGTGAAGCAGGGCTGTTATTGACCCACTTATTGATCATGTTGATAACTTGGCAGATATGATTTTCAGGCTTCTAAATTTAGGCTCGATGCAACAACAATCACTCATTGCGATGACTACGTGGGCGATGTTGGGTAGTAGGAATAAAAGACTTTGGGAGGATGTTAGCTGCTCACCAACGAATGTTATTTGAAGGGCAAAATCAGTACTTGAAGACTGGATTACATGCCGTACAAAACCTTCTCTTGATCCGAAGCACCTTGCAACAAATCAACAATGTTGACAGCTGGGAAAAATAGCTAATAGGAGAGATTAAATGCAATATTGATGCGACAATGTTCATAGACCATTGTTGCTACAATATAGGTATGTGTTTAAGGAACGATAAAGTGAATTTATGAAAGCTAAAACACTTTGGTATCATGGACAACCATTAGCGCATGAGCAGAAGTGGTTGGTCTATTTGAGGCAATTACTTGGCTGAAAGAGTTGGGTGTGAACAAAGTGACTATTGAGATGGACTACAAAACTGTAGTGGACAGATTAAGGGGAGCTACAAATAATCAAACTGAGTTTGGAGATACTTTATCTAGGTGTAAGGAGATGCTGAATATTAATCAAAACTATGGGGTTAGTTTTATTCGGCGACAAGCAAATTTCGTTGCTCACTCTCTAGCTAGGGCAGTGATTTGTATACTAGTCACCATTTATTTGAGTTTATTCCTACTTGTATTGAGCACCATATTTTAAATGAAATGCAATGAGTTTGTTTATGTAAAAAAATTATAAGGTTACAATATGTGAATATTGTAACACAACCCCTCTTTACCCTTTCAAACACAGTGTGCGGTGCAGTGGCGCCACAATCACCGTTGTTAACAGGAAAGATACTACGTTTTACAATTGGTATTTTTCCCATTTGTGTTTTCTGGCGATTCCAAATATGTGAATGGGGTTTCTTCCAATTGGAACCCTTCCTCTGTTGTTCCGCCACGGAGAATCTAGACCCGACACAGGCAATGGCAGGGAAGATAAGTGTAACACCCCGTTCCTGGAGCGCTACTAGACAAAAAGTAATTCTTGCAAGTTCAAATACTTTCGTAAATGGAATACTCTGGTTGTATGGTTTTGAAAATATGAGTCAATTTTTTTTTCTTTTGAAAACATCTTTTTAAAATAGCAGTCAGAGTATTGCAACATTTTCAAAAAGTGGAGAATAAACAAGGACACCATAATAAAACCACAAAACCATATCAATAGATTCAGTCAATCATTGTACACCTGACAATTCAAGTCTTGAAAACATAATATACTTATTACAATACTGTAATCAATACATTAAACACCCTATAGTTGGTCGGAACACTACAACACTTACTAGACCTCTAGTAAGTATCAAACTACCACACAAAGAAGATATCTACTTAGGGCTATCCTCAGCTAAACACGACAGCAGTCCTGAACACTCTGCAGTCTTCATGATCTGGGTTACATTCATTAATTGAAAGAACCACGAGCAAGGATCAACTTCTTACACAAATAAATACAATAACAACAACATGTACAGTATCAGTTAATATTATCTAAATACAATAAAATCTGAAACCAAATATTCAGCACAAGTAATTTATCATGCCATTGACCTTCAGAACAATCAATAAGGATGCACTTAATACCCTAGTGATGCAACTATTTACCAGTGCATATGATTTCGGAATACGCCATGGTCAATTGTTTTGTACGTACCAAATCCGATACTTTTCCATGCGACGGGTTAAATGATGGGACCACGGCAAGTGTACCGGGTCGTTGCAAGTAATAAATTCGGTAAATAACCGGTTATCGTTCTCAAGGATCGAAGGCCAAACACCAATGTACGTTAGCGACTACTAAGTGAACACCAAAGGATTTTATATGATTGGTGGTGGTAAGAGAATAACAAAGGCACAATGCAAACGGTAATTTAATTCAATGGAGAAAAGTGTTGGAGTCAAGCTTCATTTTACTTCAACTTTGGAATATTTTAATATAGCAATTAGCACAAAGTGGTTCTCTAATTTGTCTATCAATTTCATTAAACTAGTTAAATCCCAATTCCTTGGGCAAATAACCCTTTTTATCCAGCTAGAAAGTCCAATTCCTTGAATGCATTCAACAAGGTAAAAACATGAAGAAAAAGAAATTACAAAGATAGCAAGTTCCCAAAGGCTATTCCTAGCTCAAAAGAAACAAGGGTCACCTTCCTAGGGCACAAAAGCATATTGAACTTCCATTCAACACACAAATCAAAAGTTCATTCCAAGATTGATCAAGTCTCAAAAAGCATTAAGAAGAAGGAAGGAGATCACCAAACTAAGAGAAACTCACATGCATTAGTAGGAAACTACATCAAATATCCATAGTGTTCATAGAAATCCACTCAACTCCAACAAATGGAGACTTAGTTTAACATGATTGTAGTAGAGAATGAAAAGAAAAACAGAGAAAAGAGATAAGAACCCATCCACAAGCCAAGGAGTTGAGCTTCCACTCTTCTCCTCTTGCCTCCTTCAATGGGTGTGCTAGGGTTTGTGCTCCAAGGTCCTCCTTCTGCCTCTAATTCGTCCTCCCCCTTTAGTTCAGACCTTAGATGGGTATTTATACCAACTGGGCCTGATAGAAAGCCCAAAACGCGACCCAAAATCGTTCAAAGAAATGGCGCCGCGCTGTGGCGCTCGCGCCAGATTCCCGAGAGCAGGCGCCAGGCGCTAGCCCCTCTGAGGCGCCCTGTAACTTCTGCTACCATGCTTCCAAAGAGCGCCCGCTGGATTTCGGGCGCCTGCGCTCGACTTATGCAAAGAACTCCACTTCAAAAAGCTATCATGGTCTTGGGTACATGTCTCCAATCAATCCTTTTCTTACCTACATTAAATCAAGACCAAAATAAGGACATTTTTCCATCAAACAACAAAAGAGCTAACATGATTGTCAACTAGAATATCTCCACAACAAAGACTCAACCACCTAAGATTAGAGGCCAAACAAGGAATAAAGTCTAAGATTGCTTGAGAATTCCCTTCAATTAAGTGCATGAAATTGAGCATTAGAGGGAATCGTCAAACACTCCAAACTTAAACCTTGCTTGTCCTCAAGCAAGAATTACAAAAACAACTACACAAAATGTCAAACTTGATCTAATTACTGGACTAAACTACAATTTCCACCACTTTCAAATGTTTGCATACAAAAATGCACACCAATCACAAATAAATTTATTGGGCTTTATCATCATCAGAACCAACATGAGACTATCACAAATTGGAAATTGGGGTCACATAAGCGTGAATTCACCATTTTTTACTCAACAAGTAAATGGAATGTACAATTGAAACTTTCAATGTGATTGAATGCTTTCTTTTCTACTCACAAAGATTAGGAAGAATTTTCACTCCAACTCTCAAGTGTTTGGGGTTTGTGTTTCACTCAGTCAACACTATTTTAGCCCGTCCCCCATGGATTTGATTTTCATCTCTTTCTCACATGAGTACCACTTACACAATGCTCCAACCAAAAGGTCTTTCAAGGTTGTAACTTGGCCAAGGTTAGGGTGGATGGATTAGACATTTAGGCTATCACCCTTCAAAGGTAGATGAGCATCAACCAACTCTAGAAATTTTCACTATAATTCCTCTTTTCTTCAATTTTCCAAAGGTGGTGTTTTCCAAAAACTCAATCCTTAAACAACTTTGTGTCACACAATTATTAATCCCCCCAATAACTCTTTGGTCTCAAAAGGGGTACCAATCCAAAAACAAGCCATTCTTTTTTTTTTTCTAGTTTTTCTGTTTTTTTTCAGCTCAATCCACAACCAATCATAATGTTGTTCACTTCCCCCCAACTCCAAACTTAGTTCTTTGTCAACCTTAGTCAATTCATGCTCATCCAACCTTCTTAGGTGGGTAACAAGTTAATCACAAGGTTAAAAGCTATTGTTTTGATAGGTTAACAAGAACAAAATGTTTTAGGCTCAACGGGGCTTTGCAAACAAAAGTCATATTATGTTGGGTTGGCTTTTTGGCTAACTGGTTTCCAACAAAATTTGCCTTTTTATATCAAAGCATTGTACAACCAATAACATGCAAATGTAGATTCAATCAAAGTTAGGGGAATGTAAACTCAAATGTGTCCTCTCCAAAGAATTATTGATGGAGGCTCTACAAACACCACAGGTTATGCATATACCAATCATAAAGAAATTATAACAAACCAAAACAGTTGAGCAATAGTTGACTCACTCCAATAAGTTTCTAGCCTCAAGTTGTAACTCTTCAGCAGCCCACTCAATATCAAACTAAGTAATTGGTGCTTAACACAGAATTCAAATCACAAGTGGGTTCACATCATAGTTTAGCCAGCAGTTATTTCTATTTGACATCTAGGACTTATAAACTGAAAAGACTAAAAACATCATACCACACAAATTTTTTTTAAACACAAAAATAAAGGAACTCCAAACTTAAGCTTTGACAACCATACTAAAATGAAATCAAACAAACTAAATTCTAAAAAAATTGCAAGAGGAAGGGATAGAAACTCCCTCGCATGGGTTGCCTCCCATGAAGCGCTTCTTTAACGTCACTAGCTTGACGCATGAAGAGGTTGATCATGGCTCCTTGAATGAAGAGAAGAAGATTGAAGCATGTCCAGCTTTTGGAAGATGCACACCCATGGCATTGAGTGCTTGCAAAGAAATCACCTCCCTTTTCTTCATCGGTCTTCTTTTTCTTCTCTTGAATTTATAAGGGTGGAAATTTTCATCCCTCACATGTTGAATGCACTCTTTATAGGAAAGAGTAGGTTTTGCTTGTGCATTCTTTGGACTTTTGCAAATTGGGATTTGTTTCTCATCCTTCACATGCATACCACCCTTTCTTTTTCCTTGCATCGGCAATGTTTCAAGGGGCATAGAAGTATACTGCTTATTAGAGGCACCATCATACATATCATCAGCTACATCAATGCGGTAGTATTGTTCTTCATCATTTGTAGGATGCGTAGCCTCAAATACGCTAAATGTTACCTTCTCATCTTGAACTCTAAGCATGAGCTGCCCTTTTTGTACATCAATAAGAGCTCTTCCAGTTGCTAGAAATGGTCTTCCCAGTATTAGAGGGACCTGAGCATCTTCCTCCATGTCAAGGACAACAAAATCAGCTGGAAAAATGAATTTATCCACTTTCACCAGAACATCTTCTATAATACCATAGGGGTATTTGACTGATCGGTCCGCTAACTGGAGTGACATCCTTGTAGGTTTAACATCATCTGTCCCTAATTTCTTCAACATGGACAGTGGCATGAGATTGATGCTAGCCCCCAAGTCACATAGTGCCTTCCCAATAGACATATTCCCTATAGTGCAGGGAATTGTGAAACTACCAGGATCTTTCAGCTTTGGAGGAAGCTTTCTTTGTAGGATTGCACTGCACTCTTCAGTCAAAACAATTGTTTCATCTTTCAATTTCCTCTTCTTTGAGAGAATCTCTTTCATGAACTTGGCATAAGTATTTGCTCAAGAGCTTCGACAAAGGGAATGTTGATTTGCAATTTCTTGAATACATCTAGAAATTTGCCAAATTTTTTCTCATCCTTCTCCTTACTCAACCTTTGAGGATATGGCAATTTGATGATTGGCTTTGGATAGACCATTTTCCCTTGCACAATAGGTGGATTAGGTGCTTCATTTGGGTCCTTCTCATCTTTCTCCTTAGGCTCACTTGACTTCTCCACTTCTTTCCTGGGTATGGGCTCAATCACTTTTCCGCTCCGGGTAGTGATGGCACTAACATTCTCATGTCCTTTGGGATTTGGAACTGTATTGCTTGGTAGAGAACCCAGAGGTCTTTCTGTTATTTGTCTAGCCAGCTGACCAACTTGAGTTTCAAGGTTTCTTATGGAGGCCTCTTGATTTTTGAAAGCGGCCCTTGTTTGATCATGAAAGTGAAGTTTGCCCACTAGTTTTTCAATAGCAATTTCCCAGGCTTTACGCTTCAAGGGCTTGCGGTTGAGATGAAGAACTTCCTTGCAGTATATGTGAAGCTTGAGCACCTTGATCCTTCCAAGAGAAATTCGGGTGATTTCTCCAACCCAGATTATAAGTATTCGAATAAGGATTATTGTGTTGCCTTTGAGAATTGTTGACAAAGTTGACCTGTTCTGAATCTTTGCTAATCTCCACAGGGGCAACACAATCAACGCTAGCATGTTCTCCTCCACAAAAACCACATTTGGGATTTACAGAACCAACTGAATTTACGTTCATCCCTCCAATTTGCTTGGTTATAGAGGCTAATTGTTGACTCATAGCCTTATTTTGCGCTAGAATAGCATCCAATGCACCCACTTCGAGCGTTCCTCCTTTCCATTGTTGCCTATCAAATGGTGCATTCATGGTGTTTTCCGCCATAGCCTCCATAATCTCAAGGCTTTCAGCTGGAGTTTTTAAATCAAAAGAGCCTCCACATGCAGCATCAATCATCACCTTAGTGTTCGGAATAAGCCCATTATAGAATGTTTGAGCTTGAAGCCAATCGGGTAATGAATGTTGAGGGCACTTCCTAAGCAACTCTTTAAACCTCTCCCAAGCATCATAGAGTGTCTACCCCTCCTTCTGAACAAAGGCAATGATTTCACTTCTCAGCTTGGCAGATCTAGAAGTTGGGAAGAACTTGCTCACAAACTTGTTGGCCAAATCATTCCATGTGGTGATACTCCCTTCAGGTAGATAACTAAGCCAACTTCTAGCTCTATCCTTCAAGGAGAAGGTAAAGAGCCTCAAGTAAATGGCATCATCAGTAACGCCATCAATTTGCACGGTATCACACAACTGGACAAAGACTTCCAAGTGTTGATTCAGATCTTCATGAGGCAAACCGACGAATTGATTCTGTTGAATAACTTGCAGGAGGCCCGATGGAATAGTGATGCTATGGCCTTCTACACAGGGCCTGACAATGCTCCCATAATACCCCCTAGGAGTGGCCTTGGAGTAATCACGGAGAGTTCTCCTTTCATTGTTCGCGTCACCCATCACTTCTTTTGGTGTTTCAACAATGGGTTCCGGAATTGTTTGTTGTGCCTCTCTTTGTCTTAGCCTTGCTTCTCTTCTTCTAGCCTTTGCTTCCTTTTGGTTACGTCGGGCTGTTCTTTCTATCTCTGGGTCAAACAATAGCTCTTGAGGATCTACTGTTTCACGCATACACTGAAAAGCAAGCACCTCAAACAAGTGTCAAAGCAACTGAGAAATAAAAAAAATGTTATGGAAAATATGAAAAAGAAGTAATTAAACTAACACTAAAACAAAAATTAAATTGGGTTCGAAATAGGATTCGCCTTCGAAATTACTGGTAATGGTAAAATCGATCCTCGGTAACGGCGCCAAAAACTTGATGGGACCACGGCAAGTGTACCGGGTCGTTGCAAGTAATAAATTCGGTAAATAACCGGTAATCGTTCTCAAGGATCGAAGGCCAAACACCAATGTACGTTAGCGACTACTAAGTGAACACCAAAGGATTTTATATGATTGGTGGTGGTAAGAGAATAACAAAGGCACAATGCAAACGACAATTTAATTCAATGGAGAAAAGTGTTGGAGTCAAGCTTCATTCTACTTCAACTTTGGAATATTTTAATATAGCAATTAACACAAAGTGGTTCTCTAATTTGTCTATCAATTTCATTAAACTAGTTAAATCCCAATTCCTTGGGCAAATAACCCTTTTTATCCAGCTAGAAAGTCCAATTCCTTGGATGCATTCAACAAGGTAAAAGCATGAAGAAAAAGAAATTACAAAGATAGCAAGTTCCCAAAGGCTATTCCTAGCTCAAAAGAAACAAGGGTCACCTTCCTAGGGCACAAAAGCATATTGAACTTCCATTCAACACACAAATCAAAAGTTCATTCCAAGATTGATCAAGTCTCAAAAAGCATTAAGAAGAAGGAAGGAGATCACCAAACTAAGAGAAACTCACATGCATTAGTAGGAAACTACATCAAATATCCATAGTGTTCATAGAAATCCACTCAACTCCAACAAATGGAGATTTAGTTTAACATGATCGTAGTAGAGAATGAAAAGAAAAACAGAGAAGAGAGATAAGAACCCATCCACAAGCCAAGGAGTTGAGCTTCCACTCTTCTCCTCTTGCCTCCTTCAATGGGTGTGCTAGGGTTTGTGCTCCAAGGTCCTCCTTCTGCCTCTAATTCGTCCTCCCCCTTTAGTTAAGACCTTAGATGGGTATTTATACCAACTGGGCCTGATAGAGAGCCCAAAACGCGACCCAAAATCGTTCAAAGAAGAGCGCCGCGCCAGAGTTCGAGAGCAGGCGCTAGCCCCTCTGAGGTGCCCTGCGCCCTGCAACTTCTGCTACCATGCTTCCCGATGGCGCCAAGGCTGGATTGGTGGCGCCTCGCATCGACTTATGCAAAGAACTCCACTTCAAAAAGCTATCATGGTCTTGGGTACATGTCTCCAATCAATCCTTTTCTTACCTACATTAAATCAAGACCAAAATAAGGACATTTTTCCATCAAACAACAAAAGAGCTAACATGATTGTCAACTAGAATATCTCCACAACAAAGACTCAAACACCTAAGATTAGAGGCCAAACAAGGAATAAAGTCTAAGATTGCATGAGAATTCCCTTCAATTAAGTGCATGAAATTGAGCATTAGAGGGAACTGTCATTAAACGTACCAAGTACATAATGACGCCCCTGAAATCCCTTACGATTCCCTCTTCTCAGGATTCAGGTCGAAGTTACCTTAATGCATGACAATGTATTTCACATACTCAAATAAACATATCAATGCATATGATATTTTAGTTATGCCATAATTAAATAAACCTTTAATTATCCAGCACCAGTCTCAACAACATATATCATCAACATGGTTTAAGCATACATGCAGGCACATCATATTAAATAACTCACAACAGTTCAAAAATTCATAGCAACTCACATATCCATAATCATTAGATATAAGCATACGAAACATAATCCACATCTCAGCATTTAAATATCCGAACTCTAGGTATGTCTAGAAGTAGCCGTTATCAAAACTAACAGTCCACGTGTCAATAACACGTCACAGCTCTAATCGGCACGTGCTCACGATCTCAAGGATCCTAAACAAAGCACACTAAAGCTTAGAACAATTCTAATTCACCCAAAATAATCCCCTAGGTTATGGTTTAATCCTAAACCCCTAGGTTACTCAACCAAAGATCCTTTTAGTAATACATGTTGGAATCAAGTGGATTCAGAAACAATGACCCTTAATTGTTTTGATGATAATAAATAGTTAATAAAACAATTTATCCTCTGATGTGTTTGTTAGTGTGTAGAAGTCACTATTCATCAGAAGGAATTATCTCAGAAGACTAAGTGAAAATGTGTATTTCACTCTCAGTTTCATAAATCTGAATCTGGCATTAATCCTCTAAAAATTGCTGACGTCATCATCTGATAGCCTCACTCTGTCTTGGTCAACGCTCTGTTGTTAGGCAACGCTCTGATAGACCATGCTCTGGTGAGACCATGCTCTGTCTTGGTCAACGCTATGTTTTTGGTCGATGCTCAACAGATTATGAATAGACTACTCAGTGGAAGCCTTCGTCTGTTTCTACAAGCATTGTCTGTTTGACAGATGCTCTGATTTTAAAGGCCACTTCTTGTATTAAAGAGACCTCATTGATGAGTATTTTAATGTACGAGGAATCAAAAGCCAAAGAGAATGTCAACGAATATAATCATCAAAAAACTTGCTCAAGAAGTGTCTTATTTTCAAAAGATCATAAGGGACAAGATCCTGCAAAAGTCTGCTGTGTCAGTATGCAAGAGCAGAGTGGAAAGCGACGTGACTTGCTAAAAGCCACACAATGGGGATCTGAAGTTTTGTCCATTGGTGAAAAGAGCTGTTAGGTCACAATGAAACTATTCACAACCCTAGCTATATATATCTTACTTCATTCACTGAAGTAGATTAACGATTGAGAACATAGTGAAACACGGTGAGCAATCATGATTCATTCCAAGTATTTGAGATCACATTGAACAAGCACTTAAACGTTTTATTCTTTCAGTTTGAAAGTTATTCTTTGTGCTTGAGTTTTTCATTGCATATCCTCTCTGCTGAGAGTTATTTGATATTGTTTCAAACTACTTTTGAACACTGTATTTAGCCCAGCAGTGGTTAGATTCCTTAGAGGCTTGACTATACTAAGTCATTTTAAGAAGTTGTGAGTATAGCCAGTTTGGCAGTAGTATATTCTCAAGTGTAATCAGGTTTATTATAGTGGAGAAATCCTTCAAGTGATAGTGAAGGGACTAGACGTAGCTATCTGGTGATAGTGAACTAGTATAAATCACTGTGTCATTCTCTTCTCTTCTCTTTACTTGTTTTCATTACTATTTTGTTAAAGAACTATTTTGAAAAGGTTTTAAAAAATACACAAGTTTTGCGAAAAGATTTCTAAAACCCAATTCAAACCCCCCATGTCTTCAAACTTAAAAAGACTCTCTATGGTCTTAAACAAGCCCAAAGAGCTTGGTATAACAGACTGAGTTCCTTTTTAATGTCAAATGGTTTTGAATGAGGACAGGTGGACACTACACTCTTTAGAAAATCATGTAAAAAGCATTTTATTATACCAAATATATGTTGATGATATTATATTTGGTGCTACTAATGAATCTCTTTGTGAAGAATTCTCTAAGCTTATGCAGAATGAGTTTGAAATGAGTATGATGGGAGAATTAAAATTCTTCCTTGGTATTCAAATCAAGCAATGTCAAGATGGAACCTATATCCATAAACTAAATATGTGAAAAAACTCTTAAAAAAGTTCAAGCTTGAGGAAACCAAACCAATGAGCACACCAATGCATCCAACATGTGCTCTCGGCAAAGATGAATCTAGTAAAAAGGTAGACCAAAAGGTATATAGAGGTATGATTGGTTCACTCCTTTATCTTACTACCTCAAGGCTTGATATTATGTTTAGTGTGTGCTTATGTGCAAGATTCCAATCTGATCTTAGAGAATCTTATTTAACTGCTGTTAAGAGAATCTTTAGGTATCTCAAAGGAACTATTAATCTTTGATTGCTTTATAAGAATTCAGAAAATTACAAGTTAATAGGTTTCTGTGATCCTGACTTTGCTGGAGATAGAATTGAAAGGAATAGCACAAGTGGTGGCTGCCAATTTTTTGGAGCTAACCATATCTCGTGGTCCAACAAAAGACAAACTAAAATTGCACTATCAACAGCAGAAGCTGAGTACATATCTGCTGCAAGTAGTAGCTCACAACTTCTATGGATGAAGTATCAGCTTGAGGATTATCAGATTAAAGAGAGTAACATTCCTATATACTGTGATAATACCTCTTCAATATGTTTGACTACAAATCCTATTTTGCGTTCATGTGCTAAACATATTGAAATTAAACATCACTTCATTAGAGACTATGTTCAGAAAGGGATACTTGAAATTAAATTTATTGATACTGACCATCAATGGGCAGATATCTTTACAAAACACCTTACTAAAGATTGATTCAACTTTATAAGAAAGAACTTAAATTTTCATCTTATAAAGGAATAAGTGTTTAATTTGAATATATATGTGCCTCTAAAATGCCTGGTCTGATTGCATATGTGCCGCTGATTGCATATGTGCCTCTTTTTTTATGTATGCGTCTGTTTTTGACATGTGCCTCTGTTTTAGTTATAGCGTCTGTTTTTCTAATATGCCTCTGTTTTATATATTCATTATTCATTATTTAATTATTTATTATTATTTGTATCATCTGTTGTTGTTAACTGTTCATATTCATGTGTGTCTGTTACAAAGTCCCTCTGGGAATCTTTGTGTACGCGTGTCTCTTTGAGATTGATTGATGCGTTAGTGGATGAGATTTACTCTCACTGAGTCATAATTATTTTTTTTACTACCCGAAGATAGTTTTACTACGCCTCTTTATGGTAGAGTTTGACACGTTTCATTTTTGAACTATAAATTATTTATTTCATTTATTTTTTTAAAACTGAAAATGGCAGTTTGACTTCTTCAACACGTTTATTACCCACTCACTTCACTCACTTCACCCACTACTCACACTATATCTCTTTGAGAAGTCTGACGTTTTGAAACCCTAAACCACTATCTCTTTTACCTGTTCTCTACAACTCTCTCTGCAATGACAGCTTCACAGCAAGTTGTGTATGGTCCTGAACCAGAACCCCAACCTACTATGGTGAACGTGGAGCAACACCAACTGAAGGTGATGTGTGAACATCAGTGGACTTCAAAGATTTGGCTGGTAATGGGTACGCATTCAGAACTGATTTTGCTGATATGGGAATCATTGATTTTTTCTGCATGGAGAACTACCCCATCTATCAAGAACTTGTGAAGGAATTTTGGATGTTTGTTAGATGTAAAGACAACTCCATTTACAGCTATGTGCAAAGGAGACACATAGTGGTTACTCAGGAGTTGATTGCTAATGCAATCAAATGCCCTAATTCTGGAAGAATCATTACAAGCAACTAGGAAAGCGAATATAGTGGCTGGGATACCCTCAACTCCTTCATCTATGAGAACATGGAAGATTTGAAGGCCGCAAATATGAAGAACAAGTTCAGGATGCTGTTCAAGATAATCAAGAACTGCATTGTTCCCAAATCTGGGTCTGTTGACACAAAACGTTATCTTCTCCAGGAAAGGGAAGAACTTGAATATAACCTATGGAAGGGTGATCTCTGCGCTTCTGGCTAATTAAGGACTTATTAAGCATCTTCAAGGATTAAATACTGAAGAAGCTGGAGTTGCACTACAAACTATAAGTGCCCCAATCTTCAACAGTGATAACTTGAAGAGGATGAAAGTTTTATCTTCAGAAATTATTGTTGAAATCCAGAAGGAAGAGGAAGCTGCTGCCAAGCCCACTAAGAAGGGAAAGAGGAAGATTACTGAGGTTACCTCTCTTGAGCCTACCAGAAGAGTAATAAGGAGTACTGGTATTTTGATTGGCTCCCATGCACCTCCACTGGTCCCACCAGTGAGACCTGCCTTTATGCCCTCAGTAATACCAGAAGAAATAGAGGAAAAGAAGGTTAAAGTTGATGAGATGAGGAATGCCGCTTATTCCATGAGGATCTTAGACGGAAAAGGCTTCAAGATGAAGCCTCTACTGCTGCAATTGCTCCTTCTATTGTTGCCTCATGCACTGCCACTACCACTGCTGCTACTGCGACCACCACAAAGAAGAAGTGAATAACCAGTTTGGCTGATCTCCCTGCTCCAAAGAAACCCAAGGTATTAGATCAGATTATTGATTTATATGATTCTGTCTATAATACTGGCACTGCTGCAACTGGTTCCTCTATACCCCAACCCTCACAATCTTCTCAACCATTACCATCAAACCTTATTCCTCCCCTCCAACGATCAAAATCTATTCCTCCTCCACAACCTTCTAAATCTGTTCCTTCTCCCAAACCTTCTAAACCTTCACCTCCTAAGAAGCCTTTGCCTCCATTACCCTCTGATTCCTCTTCATCTGATGATGATGAAGAAGATGATCTCCCATTGAGGCAGAGACAGAGACCCTCTCTGTTGCCCACCCAACAATAACCACTACTGCACCTATATCTTCACCACAACCCACACCAATTCCTTCACCTCAACCATAACAACTACCACAACACCACCACGACCAGAACCCAATAAAACTCCATTACACAACCTAAACCTACCACTCCTTCACCTAGTCCTAAATCACCTCCATTAGTTCAACCTAACCTAAACCTAACATCACATCCTGAAATAGAACCTGAGCCTATTATCCAGGAACCACAGTCCCCTACACCTGGCTCTGATACGATTTGTGATGTTCAACCCCGCACTACCTTACAGCCCCTTGCTATACTACTACCTTAACCACCACAAATCCCTTTTCCACCTTATTCACTAATTCTGCCTGAGCCTGAATTTACTACAAAACCAATTATAGATGATGACCTGGTCATTACTGCTACAATTGCTGCTGAAGTAGTTCAAGACCCTTAACTGGAAAATGATGATGTAACCATCATTGATCCACCAACCATGCACATTTCTACTCCAGTTATTCAAATTCAGTGTGAACCTCCTCCCAACCATCGTGAAGTAGTAGTTGTGCCTCCTAATCCATGCCTCTTTGCTAGATATGAGGTATTTAAGGCTAAGAGGACTTTTGAGCTGGATATAGAGAAATACATTGAAGAAGACATAATGGATGGTTTTGGATCTGCTTTGGCTCGAGAAGACTTCATGGATAACTAGTACTTTGTGAACTTTTGGTTTGAGAAACACAAAAGGGATCAACTTGAGAGAAATAGAAGACTCCTAACTGCTTCTGCTTGGAGGGTACCTCAAAGGGTTATAACCCCTGCTGTTTGGGAACCAGAACCTACTCCCATACCTCCACCTGCCCCTGTTCCTCCACCTGCACTGGAACTAGTAACTCCTCCTACTGCTTCTACTATAATGGTGACTCAACCTTCTGCTTCGGGGTCTGCTTCTGCATCCACCAGTCACTCTATTGTTGTACCTAAAGATGTTTTGGACTAACTTGTTAAAGACAACAAAAGCTTCAAGGAATTCATGGAAGTTTCGAATAAGAGACATGAGGATGTCACTTCTATGCTGCAGTTTATAGTGGATCAGTTGAAGAAACCTTAGATAGCCCTTAGGTTTTTGTTCACCCTTTTTAGCCTTGTACTTGTTTTTATCTTTTTAGTTGGCAAACAATTTTGTACTATGGTATTTCTATCTAATTAATGAAATCATTTTTGGTACTTATTCTGTTTTAATGCAAACTCTGTTTTGACTATGATGTTCTTTATTTATCCTTAACCTTTTTGTTTGATGACAAAATGGGGAGAAGAAAATAGAAATATAGAGTAATTGATGAACCTGATGTATCAACCAAGTGTCGTCATGCTTTGCATTTTTGCATTATTTACTCTAATACATTAACTTGGAATGTATAATCTGATAATGTGTTAATATATATATGCTCTGATAGATCTCTCTGTTTATGAAAGCTCTGATACTTTATTTGGAATGCTCTGATGTGATACATTCATCTGATGTGACTTTACACTTAGAAAATATTTATATGTGCTTAATTCAGGGGGAGTCTTTGAAATTCTTTTAAGTAAATATTTTTCCAATGGAAAATTGTTCGTCAATCTATGTATTTGTCATCATCAAAAGGGGGAGATTGTTGGAATCAAGTGGATTCAGAAACAATGACCCTTAATTGTTTTGATGATAACAAATAGTTAATAGAACAATTTATCCTCTGATGTGCTTATTAGTGTGCAGAAGTCACTATTTATCAGAAGGAATTATCTTAGAAGACTAACTGAAAATGTGTATTTCACTCTCAGTTTCATAAATCTGAGTCTGGCATTAATCCTCTGAAAATTGCTGACGTCATCATCTAATAGCCTCACTCTGTCATGGTCAACGCTCTGATAGACCATGCTCTAGTGAAACTATGCTCTGTCTTGGTCAACACTCTGTTTTTGGTCAACGCTCAACAGACTATGAATAGATTACTCAGTGGAAGCCTTCGTCTGTTTCAACAAGACTCTGTTATATGAATGACTAACAAATTCTGTACTGAAGAACTTGCCTCTGTTTCAAGCTCACTCTGGTGAACAGAGTATCTCAGTAACAAGCATCGTCTGTTTGACAGATGCTCTAATTGGAAATCAGACTGAGTGTTCATTAAAGGATACTTCATGTATTAAAGAGACCTCATTGATGAGTATTTTAATGTACGAGGAATCAAAAGCCAAAGAGAATGTCAATGGATATAATCATTAGATAACTTGCTCAAGAGGTGTCTTATTTTCAAAAGATCATAAGAGACAAGATCCTGCAAAAGTCTGCTGTGTCAGTAAACAAGAGCAGAGTGGAAAGTAACGTGACTTGCTAAAACCCACACAAAGGGGGTATGAAGTTTTGTCCATTGGTGAAAAGAGCTGTTAGGTCACAACGGCACTATTCACAACCCAAGCTATATATATCTTACTTCATTCACTGAAGTAGGTTAACGATTGAGAACGCAGTGAAACGCAATGAGCAACCAAGATTCATTCCAAGTCTCTGAGATCACATTGTACAAGCACTTAAATATTTTATTCTTACAGTTTGAAAGTTATTCTTTGTGCTTGAGTTTTTCATTGTATATCCTCTCTGCTGAGAGTTATTTGATATTGTTTCAAACTATTTTTGAACATTGTATTTAGCCCAGTAGTGGTTGCATTCCTTAGAGGCTAGACTGTACTAAGTGGTTCTAAGAAGTTGTGAGTATAGCCACTCTGGCAGTAGTATACTCTCAAGTGTAATCAGGTTTATTATAGTGGAGAAATCCTTCAAGTGTGTGAAGGGACTAGACGTAGCTATCAAGTGATAGTGAACTAGTATAAATCACTGTGTCATTCTCTTTTATTTTCTTTACTTGTTTTCATTACTATTTTGTTAAAGAGCTGTTTCGAAAAGGTTTTCAAAAATACACAAGTTTTGCGAAAAGATTTCTAAAATCCAATTCAAACCCCCTTTCTTGTGTTTTTGCCACGTTCAATACGCACATACTTGAAATAATAAACAAAGTTGAAAAATAAATATTTTAAAGACTAAAATTCATTTTCTTTTAATCTTGAAACATGAAAACAATGCTAGAAATCAAATTCCTTTTAATAATAATTGATCAAGGCTCCACTTTGGTTTAGGAATACAGGGATCTCATTTTACCTAAGTGTTTCATTGCCTTAAGTGCCAAGACAACTACTCAAATTTAATTTAACTCTTTCCAAAATTTTCCAAACCTTGACAACAATTAAATACACATGATTCAAGTCAAGAACACAAAAAAAAAATTCCCTTTTCTTTTCCTTCCTAGGCTCACGACTATAATCCCTAAATTAGGGAAAAATTGTAAATCTTACAAATCAATAAAACTCAACACACAACACCTAATTTCCTTTCCAAACTTTTCAAGATTTCTAATCAAAAGCATTACTCCAAATACATTGCTCCTATCATAGCTTGTTCAAGCATCAATGAGTTCTAAAATTAATTTTTCTTTGATCAAACTCAAATTAACAACACAACAAAATTCAAGTGCCAAATAACAATAACCCCTTTCCCTTAGGGCTTATCGGCCAAGGGTTTTCAAAAATTAAGGGAATCATTGATCTTTTTGCTCATGATCATCATCAAGACATAATAGAAGCATTAAACAAGAAATATATCAAAGGAATCAACTCCTAATCCTACTACAAGGCCACGGTTTTGGCTTGAGAAAGCAAAGGAGAAAAGCTTGCTCTTATACTCACTAGATAGGCTAAGAAGAAGATGATAACTAGAGGAAGAAGTTAGAAGTAAATGGTGTTGGAGGTAGTAGGAAAGATCCATGCAAGGAAGGGAAGAAAGGAAGCCATGGAAGCTTGGCTTGGTTCTTAACTTTTCTCCAACAATGGAAGCCAATTGAAAGAAATAAAATGAGAGTGTGGGGGTGGGGTGCTCTCGGCTTGAGAAAATAAAAGGGGAGGGTTAAAAAAAAATTAATCCTTCCTTTTACTTGGTCAAGAATGGCTTAAGAAAGGTATCTCCTAATTAACCATGTGAAAATTGACACCTAGCACCGTAAAGCAATATATTTCTAATCTAATCACCAAGTCTTGACACCTAATCACTCTTCTCATGATTATCCACTAATCCTAGAGTTTTGGAGTCCTAAAATTACGGCATCAAATAATTACGATAATAATAATTCGTTTTCCGATAAATCGCGAAAATTAATTTACTTAGAAATTAATTCACCGCGTGATAGTAATTTATCTATAAATAATAAAAACAATTGAAAACACTCAATCATAATCACAACAAGTTACGATTCGATTTTCATCGAAATCGGAGTTCATTTTAAATTTTAATGCGGATAAAAATTATCCGACGATTCAAAATACGGCGAAACTTCGTTAGACTTTTTCGACGATTTTTGAACCATGAATTAATGTGAAATATTAATTCTCAAATTTAATTTTATCTTGACTTAATTCAATCACTTTCTTAGTCAACAAAAATACGCGTTACCGTGTCAAACAGAAAATCTATGTAAAGTTTAATTGATGAATTCACATTAAAAACAGCTTACGTCTACGATGTTTATTAATTTGAATTGACATCATAAACAATAATTATTTATAATAAATCAATTATTTAAAATAAGCCAAAATAATTCCACGTACTCTTAGTAAATCATTGAGGTGATCAGTTTCTACGACTTACTTTCAAGTATTTAGGATCTTATTGTTAAAACAATTTTTCTTAAAAATTGGGATGTTACATTACCACCCCCCTTAAAATAGTTTCGTCCTCTAAACTAAGCTGGTATTAAAATACGAAAATTAATTTTACTAAAATCTATAAAAATAATTTGCAACACATAGGTATTCACAATACATATTTATATAAGTAGCACTATAATAATTATAGCTACATAATTAATATTACTATCACATCACAGCGTGCAACTATAACATTCAAACTCAAAAACACTAAGTATGTGTATATATGTATGTATATATATATATATCACACAGAATTACGCTCGTAGTTTAATAGACGAAGAAGTCCTTACGATCCACTGACGCTTTATTTCAGAGCAACGATCTCTGCTTATTCCCAACCACGAGCACGATCACGACTACGGCTATATGCTATCACCACAAATATTACTACACAACTTCACACCTAACCATGATCATACACATCAAATACAAAACCAGTTAGAACTTCAAAAGATTAAAAATTCCTTTTCTCCAATCAAACACTCTTTCTAAAACAACTAAAATCTTTTGAGAATAATATTAAAACAAATAACAAATAAAAACATACTTTTTCTTTTCTTAAGACTCAACCATTCTCATGGACACTAAAGTTCCTTTGAGATTAGGTTCTCATTGTTTCAAAATATCAACACCACTTCGATTAAAGCTGAAAACCAAATCTGCAATTTTAAATCAACAAACTCACTTCTCTTTAAGATTCTTTTAAACCAAACTTTTCTAAAAAAAATAAAATTCTTATACACCAACAACAACAAGATCACTAATCACTAAATGTTAAAATTTGACTTCCATTTTCGTTTTTCCTTAAGAACCATATGGATTATAAACTCACCCCAAAACTCATTCCTCAAAACCATTCTAACTCACACATAAACCTTTTTAATCAAAAGATTAAGACTAAAACTCTTATCTGACTACTTCCAAATTACAATTAAACACAAAATCATCAAGAATTGAAGTTAGGAAGATTTGAAATCAAACCTCACACATAAATATATGTGGTCACGGGTTATACCCCCAAAGTAACAACAACTTTCAAAAAATTTCTTCAACACTACACACACTTAAAATATGGTGCTTCAACCAAAACAAGATGAAAATATTTTCCAACATCAATCCTCTCAACAATAACAAATCAAACAAAACATCTTCAAAGAAACCTTGAAATCTTCATTTTTTTTTATACCAGAAGAAGAAGGAAAACCTTTCAAATCTTAGCTACTAAATCAGAATTAACAAGATTATCCACAATAACACAATAATTGAAAGCAAGGGAACTAAAATACTCACCTAAAACTTCCAAGAACGCGCGGCTTATAAGAGATCAAAAGGGAAGAAAAATTCTCAAAATCACTAACCAGAAAATAACAAACAACATTACCCACAAATGCCAAGGATAGGGAGAATCCTCATCCGGCCTCATCTCAAAACTTACGGCTTGATCTAGGGAAATGGAAAGAAATGCAACTCTCTAAACTTCTTAAGGTCTCTCACACACTCTAATCACCACACGGTTTGGTATCACCTAAGAGAGGATTGAAGAAGAATGGGGGTCTTTGGAGCTGAATTTATTCACGGCACACAAGAGGAAAAAGAAGGGGGAATCTAGATTCTCTCACCTCATCACTTACCATACTAAGACTAAGATGTAATACTCGCTACTCCACCCTACTGTGAGCAAGTGACCGGCCAAGTAAAGGAAGAAGAAAAATTCTCAAAATCACTAACCAGAAAATCACAAACAACATTACCCACAAATGCCAAGGATAGGGAGAATCCTCATCTGGCCTCATCTCAAAGCTTACGACTTGATCTAGGGAATTGGAAAGAAATGCAACTCTCTAAACTTCTTAAGGTTTCTCACACACTCCAATCACCACACGGTTTGGTATCATCTAAGAGAGGATTGAAGAAGAATGGGGGTCTTTGGAGCTGAATTTATTCACGGAGCACAAGAGGAAAAAGAAGGGGGAATCTAGGTTCTCTCACCTCATCACTTACCATACTAAGACTAAGATGTAATACTTGCTACTCCACCCTACTGTGAGCAAGTGACCGACCAAGTAAAGGAGGAAAAGGTGGAAAATGGGCTATCCAAAAATACTTGGCTCTCTTTTAAAGGAAATCTCCCAAGATCTAAGAAAATCAGGGTAAGGTTTGATTAAAATTTTAGGTACTACCCATTACTAGCTAGACAATTTGATACTCACTAAACCACTACCAGATACTCCCATTAACACTCTAGATTCCATTTAACTGAGTCAAATGGGTCTCGCGTAAATTAAATTATCACAAGACATTTAATTAACGCTTGCTAAAAATAGTTGCGTATAATATTTCCATTGGAAAATATGAATACGCTCACAATAAATAAACAATTACACAATACACTACATATAATCACAGCAGCACTAAGTTGAATTACTGCGAAAACATAGATGTTAGTGGCAAACATGTCACATTCTCAAAATCATAAAATATTTTGAATTTTTGAATCTAGTACAATATCAAAATACTTCAAACATCAAACACTTAGGTAGTCTATACATAGGACCACTAATATGCCACAGATCATGCTAAATAATAATAATAATAATAATAATAATAATAATAATAATAATAATAATAATAATAATAATAACGTCCCTTATAGGCAATCCCTGAATCTCATCTCTTATTTCCCTTAAGGACTTAGGAGGTTCATAGTGACGAAAGTCAACCAATCCTTTAATCTCTGCAACTTGCTCCTCTCCCTCCAGTCCTAGCAGGTCACATTGATTTTTCGTAGCGGTTTGTTGACCAACAGTAACTACTGTCCCTGTTACAGCTTGGCTATCTGAATCCTCTAATCCATATCTGAATCATCAGTTCTAACATAAGAGTGCTCGTTTCTGAGGTACTGGATTCCCACAAGGTTTTATAACCTTGTCAGAACCCTACAACAATTTTGTGTCTCAGCACACATTGCTTCAATTAAGAAACAATTTCAAACAATTACAAGTAGAGTTACTCCACTTGAGGAACAAGCAAAACACAAAAGCACAATTTAACACACAACAAAACACATCTTGACTCCAAACAATCTATTCTCTATAATCCTGACACTTGACCAGCTATAGTTACCTAACTCACAGTCCGATTAGAATCGAACTGCTCTGATACCACCTTTGTAACACCCCGTTTCTGGAGCGCTACTAGACTAAAAGTAACTCTTGTAAGTTCAAATACTTTCGTAAATGGAATACTCTGGTTGTATGGTTTAGAAAATATGAGTCTATTTTTTTTTTCTTTTAAAAACATCTTTTTAAAATAGCAGTCAAAATATTGTAGCATTTTTGAAAGGTGGTGAATAAACAAGGACACTATAATAAAACCACAAAACGATACCAATAGATTCATTCAATCATTGTACACCTGACAATTCAAGTCTTGAAAACATAATATACTTATTACAACGCTATAATTAATACATTAAACACCCTATAGCTAGTCGAAACACTACAACACTTACTAGACCTCTAGTAAGTATCAAACTACCACACAAAGCAGATATCCACATAGGGCTATCCTCAGCTACACACGACAGCAGTCCCGAACACTCTGCAGTCTTCATGATATGGGTTACATTTATTAATTGAAAGAACCATGGGCAAGCGTCAACTTCTTACACAAATAAATACAATAACAACAGCATGTACAGTATCAGATAATATTATATAAATACAATAAAATCTGAACCCAAATATTCAGCACAAGTAATTTATCATGCCATTGACCTTCAGAACAATCAATAAGGATGCACTTAATACCCTATTGATGCAACTATATGCCAGTACATATGATACCAGAATACCCTACACCATGGTCAGTTGTTTTGTACGTACCAAATCCGATACTTTTCCATACAAACGGGTTAAAAGTACCAAGTACATAACGACGCCCTGAAATCCCTTACGATTCCCTCTTCTCAGGATTCAGGTCGAAGTTTCCTTAATGCATGACAATAAATTTCACATACTCAAATGAACATATCAATGCATGTGATATTTCAGTTACGGCATAATTAAATAAACCTTTAATTATAGAGCACCAGTCTCAACAACATATATCATCAACATGGTTTAAGCATACATGCAGGCACATCATATTAAACAACTCACGACAGTTCAAAAATTCATAGCAACTCGCATTCACATATCCATAATCATCAGATATAAGCATACGAAACATAATCCACATCTCAACATTTAAATATCCCAACTCTAGGTATGTCTAGAAGTAGCCCTTACCAAAACTAACAGTCCACGTGTCAATAACACGTCACAGCTCTAATCGGCACGTGCTCACGATCTCAAGGATCCTAAACAAAACACACTAAAGCTTAGAACAATTCTAATTCACCCAAAATAATCCCCTAGGTTATGGTTTAATCCTAAACCCCTAGGTTACTCAACCAAAGATCCTTTTAGTAATACACACATACTTGAAATAATAAACAAAGATGAAAAATATATATTTTAAAGACTAAAGTTCATTTTCTTTTAATCATGAAACATGAAAACAATGCTAGAAATCAAATTCTTTTTCATAATAATTGATCAAGGCTCCACTTTGGTTTAGGAATACAAGGATCCCATTTTACCTAAGTGTTTCATTGCCTTAAGTGCCAAGACAACTACCCACATTTAATTCAACTCTTTCCAAAATTTTCCAAACCTTGACAACAATTAAATACACAAGATTCAAGTCAAGAACACAAAAAAAAAAAATTCTTTTTATTTATTCCTAGGGTCACGCTATGACCCCTAAATTAGGGAAAAATTGTAAATCTTCCAAATCAATAAAACTCAACAAACAACACCTAATATCCTTTCCAAACTTTTCAAGATTTCTAATCAAAACCATTACTCCAAAAACTTTGCTCCTATCATAGCTTGTTCAAACATTAAGGAGTCTAAAACCTAATTTTTCTTTTATCAAACACAAATTAACAACAACACAACAAAATTCAAGTGCCAAAAAACAATAACCTCAACCCAATTTCAAGATTCACATGAGTAATCTCATTTCCCCTTTCCCTTAGGGTAAATCAGCCTAGGGCTTTCAAAAATTAAGGGAATCATTGATCCTTTTCCCCATGATTATCATCAGGACCTAATAGAAGCATTAAACAAGAAATAAATCAAAGGAATTAACTCCTAATCCTACTACAAAGCCACAGTTTTGGCTTGAGAAAGCAAAGGAGAAAAGCTTGCTCTTATACTCACTTGATAGGCCAAGAAGAAGATGATAACTAGAGGAAGAAGTTAGAAGTAAATGGTGTTGGAGGAAGTAGGAAGGATCTACGCAAGGAAGGGAAGAAAGGAAGCCATGGAAGCTTGGCTTGGTTCTTAACTTTTCTCCAACAATGGAAGCCAAATGAAAGAAATAAAATGAGAGTGTGGGGGTGGGCTGTTCTCGGCCTGAGCAAATAAAAGGGGAGGGTTAAAAAAAAATTTAATCCTTCCTTTTACTTGGCCAAGAATGGCTTAAAAAAGGTATCTCCTAATTAACCATGTGAAAATTGACACCTAGCACCATAAAGCAATATATTTCTAATCTAATCACCAAGTTTTGACACCTAATCACTCTTCTCATGATTACCCACTAATCCTAGAGTTTTGGTGTCCTAAAATTACGGCGTCGAGTAATTGCATTAGCAATAATTTGTTCGCCGATAAATCGCGAAAATTAATTTACTTAGAAATTAATTCACCGCGTGATAGTAATTTATCTATAAATAATAAAAACAATTGAAAACACACAATCATAGTCTCAACAAGTTACGATTTGATTTTCATCAAAATCGGAGTTCATTTTAAATTTTAATGCGGATAAAAATTCCCCGACGATTCAAAATACGGCAAAACTTCGTTAGAATTTTTTGACTATTTTGAACCATGAATTAATATGAAATATTAATTCTCAAATTTAATTTTATCTTGATTTAATTCAATCACTTTCTTAGTCAACAAAAATACGTGTTACCGCGTCAAATAGAAAACTTATATAAAGTTTAATTGATGAATTCACATTAAAAACAACATACGTCTATGCTGTCTATTAATTTGAATTGACATCATAAATAATAATTATTTATAATAAATCAGTTATTTAAAATAAGCCAAAATAATTCCTCGTACTCTCAGTAAATCATTGAGGTGATCAGTCTCTACGACTTACCTTCAAGTATTTAGGATCTTATTGTTAAAACAATTTTTCTTAAAAATTGGGATGTTACAATAAGGGGTGGCGCCTACGGCGCTTGCTGTGGAGGAAAGTGAACTGGTTGCAATGAGGCGTGCAAACGGCGGCGGCAGAGAGCCGTGAGCGACAGCGGCTAAAGGAAGGTTGCGCGTGCTTGAGGGACATGGAAGAGACGCAAATGACAGCATTCGAGTTCGGCAAAGCGGCGGGACGCCGATACACGAGCAACAATGGTCACAGGCTTACGGGTTATTATTGCCGTTGATTTACCCTACAAGGGCTCGCAACAACGAGTGGATAGTGGCAATAGTCACAGGCTTACGAGTTAGGCACAAGCGGTTGTTAATGATGGTATTTGGAATAGCTGAACAAGAGAGAGGAAGGATTCTCATAAGGTGTGTTTTGATAGGGTGGGTGAGGAGTAATTTGTCATTTTCAAAACTAAAAAAAAACTTTTCAAAATTGCCAAAATCAAATGCTGCATGGTGCAACACCTACTAGCTGGTGCATATTAGAATTCGCCTTACTTTTGCTTTCTCTAACATGCCATTCCATCAGGTAGCACCTCAAAACGACAAGAAATTAGATTCCATCTCATTAGTGCCGATGATCCGATTCAAATTTAGTAGTTATCTATAACAATATATAAAGGTGACGGCATCATGTAACCGCTCCTTTTGGGTGCCAATTTTTTCCAATTTTGCCCTTTGTTCCACAATTAAAGTATCTTACCATAATATAAAAAAATAGGCTCAAATAACTACATTTTTTGTGTATTATTTTTTTCTTCCAATTTTACCGTTTAACTCCCACTTACTTGCTGTCATTTTATTTTTCTATTCCATACAAATTCTTTTTTTCTCTCTTGTGTTCGGAACATTAAACAACAAAAGCAATAAAATAATACATACTGTAATGCAATAGAAATACGGAAAGACGAGCACGCCCGTCTTGCCGCTAGTCAAAATAAAGGAAACGATAATCAAGTGTGACTCCTCATGAATCACAATTAACCACTAATCAATTTTTTAAATGAAGAGGCAAATTATTGACTTTAAATTAACAAGAGCAAGTGGCAGCCAATTTCATAATTAATTATTCATTATTGGCATAATTGACGACTACTGTGTTTTGGGGTGCACAACCTTTATACCTGATGCACCATACAACGTTGTGATTTTATTTAATTGCAAACAAACCCTCTAAAACTACAGTACATTTTTCAAAATTCCTAATTCAAAAACCGTAAACCCTCAAAAGCATGTCACAGTAAACTTGTAAGAGATTGAGGTACGACAAGATAATAAAATGAATATTGAAATCAAATAATTACAGCAGATCTTTTGGCAATCCATGTAAATGGGTAAGAGATTGACGTGCTGCGATGGATGAGCAATGATTTTTGCTTTCATGACCTCAACTTCGTTAGAGCTCTGCTCCCTCCTTGCCGACTTGAACGAGGATTATGCTGCGTGTGGTGAATATATTGGGAAATTTGCGATTGGAACTGGGAAATTTGGGGTTGAGAATTTTACAAAAGTGTTCTGAATTTGGAGGACTTGTTTGCAATTAAAATCACAATTGTGTCTTATATATAGCTTAAATTCCCAAGAGACACAATAACTATTTAACATTACACGCAAGTTCATGGTGACCGATCAATGCTTTGAAAAATTAAAGTCCCACCTATAGTTAAAAATTTGATGTGGCGATGTTGTAGAGATTGTGTAACTACTAGAAGTCAGTTTCAGAACAAAGGGGCACAGTGTTCTTATTCTTGTGTGGTGTGTGACAATTCTTTTGAAAATAATTGACCTCTTTTCATCACATGCTCAAAAAGTGTGGAGTACTGGAAAGTAGGGGGTCTTTGGGCCGATATTGAGCCATGGTTGTTAATTTGTAATAGTTTTGTAGAGCTGAATATAATGCTTGTCATACGCTTTTCGAGGATAAAAGAGTTCAGTTAGCTGTTATGTTATGGAGCCTGTAGAAGAGTAGGAATTTCAAAAAAGTTATGGGAGGCGATATGTGAGACATCAAGTCAAATTATGATGCGAGTTAAGGTGCTACTGGAGGAATGGAAGGAGGCACAATGTTTCATTCAGAAGCCGTCCCAATCACTTTAACAAAGTAACATGGTCAGATGGAAGAAACCTATGCAAGGAATGTTGAAGTGTAATGTTGATGCTTCTTTTGTGCATCACCAAAATCGTACGGGTATATGTGTGTGTGTTCGTAATGACAATGGATTTTTTTGTTTTAGCAAAGACTTTGTGCATTTCACCTATGTGTTCGATGGATGAAGGAGCAGCCCTTGGACTATTGAGTGCTATCCAATGGGTCCGCGATCTCAATTGGAGAATGTTGACTTTGCTATGGATTCTAAAAGAGTGGTGGATATCTTTAACTTTTTGCAAGATGATGTCTCTAGTTTTGGTGCAATAATTTCTAATTGTTGTCACATCTTGTATTCTTCTTTAACAAACTCTCGTGTTGAGTTTTCTATGAGGCAATCAAATGAAGCCGCACATTCTTTAGCAAAGATAGCCTCATCTTTAGCTAGCTCCTATTTATTTATTGACATTTCAACATGTATTCGGTCCAATATTATTAATGAAATGGCCTATCCTTGTTTTTGTAAAAATAATGGACATTACATGACAAAAGTAAACGATAGTTGGGTTTGTAATTCGGAGGACTATTTGTGGACTTCTTCCCCCCACCCCCCAAGAAACTAAACTGATAATACTTGCATCTTTTGTCAAGGACTAAGTTGGCTCTTTAGTCATTAATTTTAGTGAAAACCTTATATAGCTTAAGTTGAGAAGTGTTTGGAAAAATTAGTTATTGGAGTAACTCATAAATATAAAATAACCTTTGTTAAAAGACAAGTTTATATATATATATATATATATATTAATTTTAAAAATATCAATATTAATTTTTTTAATTTATTTCAAATTGTTTATCATCATTAAACTAAAAATATTATTTTTTTATTTATATTCTTAATTTTAAATATTTTTATGGGCAAATTACAATGGCCTCCCCTGAGGTCAGTTAAGATCATAGTTTTCAAAAACAGATCGGGAACCGATCACAAGCCGGGAAGCAGTTTAAAGAGGTTCAGAAAAAATAGCAATTTTTTTATTTTATTTTTTAAAAATGGTAAATGATGTCATTTTTTAAATCAAATATTATGACAAAATTTAAATTAAATTTGTACCTTAATGTTATTACGTGAGTACTTGCATCGTAGTATTTGTGATTATTGAAATTATAATATTATCATGACATATTTGCTTTGCTTTAATATGTAATTTTTCATGTTATATGTTGACTTATAACATTTTAAGTGGAATTTAATTTTTAATGTTATGAAGTTATGAATATTATGTTATTTTTGCCTTATTATTGCTTTATATAATATATTCAAATATTATAAATATTATTTAATTTATTTCTGGTCCGACCCTGGTTTGACCCGATCGAACCTTTGAACCCGTAACATGGTACCTTGTCCGGTTTGATAGCTGGTCCGATTCTGACAAGCTTGGTTAAAATAGAGTTATGATATGTTGACAACAAAATTTCCTACACCGTATGCTATACCGTAGGAGTAGAGAGAGAGCAGCAACATCGGGTTGCGTGGTGAGCAGAAGCAGAGAGAGAGTAGGAGTAGAAACTGTATATATTACGGTGTTGGTGCCAACTTTTGGTGTCTATCATTTCTCTTAAACTATCACACAGCATCCATCTAATTTCCCAAAGTCACTCACCTCCCCTCACTTTCACATTGGCAAACTTCCGTTAAATAAAGAAAACAAAAAAACCTTGAAGTTATCATTTGTCTTCTTCTCCGTATTCCCCCTCCAATAAAAACAGCTGGTAAACCTCTTTTTCTCCATCTCTGTGACTTGCGATTTTGCCTCCATCTTTGTTGAAGCTCATTTGTTGTTCAAATAGGAATGATAATACACAACACACACACACACACTTGCAACGAGAGAATGTAGAGGAAGTTCAACACACTTGCAATTACTCAAAATCTGATACATATCACGCGATACCCATACAACCTTTTATAAGCCAAGTTTCTTACAATAACAAAACTAATAAATGGTGGTTACAATTTTTGGTCCAATGAAAATGCAATTTTGTGGCTTAACAGTGGGGTGCCTACAATTTTTTTCTACAGAGATGACTACCTCTTTTGCTATCCAGTTTCATGATGTCCATGTTATAGATATATGTTTAGATTAAAAAACGCAGCATGTGCAACACTAATCGGTCCAATAAAAGTGATGGTGCAGTTTTAATGTTAAGTGCCCTCAATTGCTTTGGGACTTGATTTAAATTTATCTAAAATTTTTCTTGCTATTTTCTCATTAATTTTCCATTCCAGTAAGGGGCTCACAAATGGAGAAGAATGGTTATGTTAAACATAAGAATGGAACATCAGAGAGAAAAACGGTGTTTTGGAGAATAAAAGGCAATTGGGTTGGGCAGAAACGTAAGTGAAACTAGGTGGTCATGAGATTTTTTTGTTGTTTTAATAGAGGACTAACGTGTTAATGTGAAAGGAAGGTGTCGGTCAATTAAAAGCAAAATTAACGGAAATTAGTGTTAATCTAAAAACTAGAATGTTTATGATGTTTAAGTAGACCTCAGAGGAGGTCAGTGCAATTTGCCCTATTTGTATTAAAGATTGATAATAAAAAAATTATTAAATTAAATGAGATAATATAAATGAAATGATATGCTCCCACGACTTGTGTGTTGTAGAGGTATACATATTGAGTTCAATTTGTAAGCACTATCAGAGTAAAAAATTTACACAGTCACCCAATAATATGGTGTTACCCCATTTAAATGAGTTTAAGAACACATGACTTGTCATGCTTATGAAATGATGTGACAACACATCATTGGATTTATGTGTAAAATATTTTTACACATCAGTGCATACAAATTATGTGACTCGTTTCTCCCTGGCTAAAAGAAATGGGATGATGATTTAATCCACAATCTCTTTGATGTACAGGAAGCTAATAATATTAGGTCAACTCCTCTCTATGAGGCGGTCAAGAATGATAGAAGAATTTGGGATCTCGTCCCATATGGTATATTTTCGGTTAAGTCTGCATATAACTTATGCATGACTAATCTTGTTGATACTAGCGAGTTGGAAGTCTCAGGCAGCTGGTCTTTGATATGGAAACTTCAAGTGCCTCCTAAAGTGCGCAGTTTTCTGTGGAAGGTTTGTTACCAGAGAATCACAGCAGAGAATACTGAGAAATACTTCATATTATTGAACTGAGATAAAATTGAATACAATGTTGGTCATTATATAGAACCAACTTGGAGAGATTACAATAGAGAAAAGGAAGCTTAATCACGAAACAAACTAACTGATAACAATATTAACTAACTAATAACAAAACTAATAACAGAAGCAGTGATGGCCTAATGTAGAGGAAACAGAGGCCCAAACAGAGGCCCAAGAAACTAACAGAAAACAATGGCCCAATAGAAAATAATAGGTCCAATACCCCCCTCAAGATGAGGAGTGGATATTAAGCACTCCCAGCTTGCCAAAAAGTCTGTTGAAGGGTGTTGGATCGAGAGGCTTGGTAAACAAATCGGCCAACTGATCAATGGTAGAGATGGGCAGCAAATGAAAAAGCTTGGACTGTAATTTTTCCCGGACTATATAAGAATCTATGTTTATATGCTTAGTCCGTTCGTGAAATGTTGGATTGGCCGCAATATATTGAGCTGAACGATTGTCACAATATAGTAATGCAGGAGAAATGAAAGGTTGCTTGAATTCTTGAAGAAGGAAGGCTAGCCATTGCAGCTCTTTGACAGTGTCAGCAAAGGCTCTGTATTCAGCCTCCGAGAATGATTTAGAGATGGTTGTTTACTTCTTAGTGTGCCATGAAATAAGGGAGGTGCCAAGGAATACACAAAAACCGGTTGTGGACTTCCTAGTGTCAACACAACTAGCCCAATCTGAATCTGAAAAGGCTTTCAGCTGCAAAGATGATGATGCAAGAAAGAGTAAGTCGTGTGCTGGTGTAGCTTTAAGATATCTAATAACCCGAATTGCTGCATGTTGATGCAAGGTGGTAGGACAGCTGAGGAATTGACTCAACTGCTGGACAGAAAAGGTTATATCTGGTCTGGTTTGAGTGAGGTAAAGGAGTCTGCCCACTAATCTTCTGGTAGGCTACTGGATCGGGATGAGGCAGCCCACCCTCTTTTTTGTAATTTTGTGTCTTTAGAGGCAGGTTTGGAAGCAAGTAATCCAATTTTTGAGATGATATCAAGAGTGTACTTTCTTTGGCACAAGTGGATTCCTTGTTGTGAGGTTGCTATTTCCAAGCCAAGGAAGTATTTTAGAGGTCCTAAGTCTTTAATCCGAAACTGTGAGTGTAGAAAAGTTTTAACTTGAGTAATTTCTGTTGGATTATTGCCTGCAACAATGAGATCATCTACATAAACTAATATCACAGTAATAGAGTTGGAAGTATGTTTTAAAAATAAGGAATAATCAGAAGCAGATTGAGTAACGCCATTAGATAATAAGGAAGTAGACAATTTGGCAAACCATTGCCTACTTACTTGTTTAAGACCATAAATGGATTTATTCAACTTACAAACTTGATTAGGATTAGTAGAGACAATGCCTTGGGGTAATTCCATATACACTTCTTCATCATGAAGGAAAGCATTATGTACATCTAATTGATGTAAATACCAATGTTGAGAGGAAACCATAGCCAAAAGGAGTCTAATGGTGGTCATTTTAGCTACGGGTGAGAAAGTTTCAAAATAATCAATTCCTTCAATTTGATTAAAACCGCTGGCAACAAATCTAGCTTTATAACGTTCTATAGAACCAACAGCTTTAAATTTTATCTTGTATACCCATTTGCAACTTATAGGTATTTTTCCAGGAGGTAATTTTGTGATAGTCCAGGTATTGTTTTGAGTTAAGGCTTCTAATTCACATTGCATGGCATCAGTCCAATTATTAGATTTGACAGCTTGTTTATACGTTTTAGGCTCATGAGCAGAAGAAATAGCAAAAGTGTAAGATTTATGAGCAGTAGATAATTGAGAGTAATTCAAAAAGGAAGATAAGGGATAGAGTACACCTAATTTGGTAGAGAAATCAGAGGCTGCTGTGTGATGGCAGTGAAAATCCTACAGGTATGCAGGTGCCTTTCTGGTTCTGCTAGATCTTCATAGGTCAGCAACATGTGTTATGTCAGGGGGTTCAGCAGTGTTGTGTTCATGAGCAGCAGGTGATTTGGCATGTGCTTGTGGGTTGTAAGATGGAATATCAATCCATAATGAATCCAAATCGGACTCAGTGACAGGTTGATGTGTGTCAACCGGTTTAGTGAGAGAACTATATGGAAATAAATGCTCATAGAATACAACATGCCTTGAGATGAATATGGATTTAAGATGAAGATCAAATAAAACATAACCCTTGATCCCTGTTTTATAGCCCAAAAAGAGACATTTTCTAGCACGACTATCAAGTTTAGTCCTATTTTGAGTTAAAGTAGACGCATAGGCCAAGAAACCAAATACTTTTAGATCAAGGAAAATAGGTGCAACATTATAAAGAAGTTCAAAAGGAGATTTATGCTGTAAAATTATAGAAGGCAAGCGATTAATCAAATAGATAGCATGACACACAACAAAGGACCAGAAAATTTTAGGGAGTTTTGAGTGAAAAAGTAAAGCTCTAGTAGTGTTAAGAATGTGTTTATGCTTTCTCTTAACTTTGGAGTCTTGTTGAGGAGTCTCAACACATGATGTTTGATGTAAAATGCCATTTTCATTATAAAAGGAAATCATTTGAAATTCCAAACAATTATCAGATCGAATAGATTTTATTTTAGTATGAAATTGAGTTTCAACAAGTTTGAAGAACTGAAAAATACAAGACCTAGTCTCAGATTTGGCTTTTAATAGATAAACCCAAGTATGTCTAGAGATCATCAACTATAGTTAAAAAGTATTGATGTCCAGGAAAAGAAACAACATTAACAGGCCCCCAAATGTCCATATGCACAAGTTCAAAAGGATGCTAGTAAGAGTATTGCTGTCAGAAAATGGTAATCTAGACTGTTTTGCCATATGACAACTGTCACAAACAGTTTGTTTATTATATTTGATATATAGAAAATGCTTACAAATCTGATCAAGAATAGAAGCACAAGGATGTCCTAATCGGTAATGCCATATATCAAATGTAGAAGGAGAAACAGAATTACAAGTGACAGGTTTATTACAAGCAGAAACAGATTTAGTACAAGTATTAGGCAGAGACAGTGCAGTGTTGTGTGCAGCAGAAACAGTTTTAGCAATATGGCAATCATGTAGCAGATAGAGGCTATGAAAAGCTTCTGCTTCACCAATCATCCTCTTGGATTGAAGGTCCTGTATGAGACAATTGTTAGAGGAAAAAGTGAGTTCACAATGTGAAGAGGCCGAGAGTTTACGAACAAAAATGATGTTTAAGGTAAATTCAGGGATATGTAGAACATTATGCAATGTAATGTGAGGAGAAATATGAATGATGCCAGCATTCTTAGCTAAACTATGCTGCCATTTGGTAGTTTGACAGATATAGGGTTGATGCTATGATATGAGGAAAACAAGAACAAAAAAGGAGATACATGATCAGTGGAACCAGAATCCAAGATCCAAACCTTTGAAGGGTTAGAAAAGATACCTCCTTGATTGAATTGAGATATATTGTGATTGGTAGAAGGAGCATAAATATTCTGAATATTGGTAGCAGGATTAGTTTTATTGGTCTGCTCATTCTTGGAACCATGTAGCATATTCATTAGTTGCTTGTAATCATCATTTGTGAGGTGCACAGGCACAGCAGAATTGTTGTTAGTGGTGGCTGGATTGTGTTGAGGAGCAGACTTAACCGAATTAGCAGTAGCAGAATCTAAAATTTTGGGCTTATATCTAGGAGGGAAGCCATGCTTAAAGAAGCATGTCTCAATAGTATGGTTAGGCCTATTGCAAAAGGTGAAGAGTTTGCCATTGTTTTGGCCTCTTCCTCTTCCACTTGATAGCCAGTTCCTCTAGAATTAGGTTGAGCATTTCAATTGTTGTTTTTCCAAGAATTATTAGAAGTGGCAGCCAGAACAGAATTATCAATAACAGAAGGAGATTCAGAATTTCTTTCTTGTTGCATGACCAAGGAGAAGACCCAATTAATTGGTGTTAAAGGATCAAGGAGCAAGATTTGGGTCTTAACAAGGTTATAGCTATCATTTAACCATTTTAAGAAGCATATAACATATTCTTTTTCCCTAAAACTCCTAACCAAAGTATTTATATTGCAAGAACAAGGGGAATCACATGCGCATAAAGGAGAAGGGTGTACCGATGCAAGTTCATCCTATAAGGTCTTCAGATCTGTGAAGAATGATGATACACTCCGATCGCCTTGCCGAATTGAGTGAATCTCCTGAAGAATGTCAGACATCCTGAAGTGATTTCCTTTAGAGTATCGATCTTGAAGATCCAGCCAAAGGTCACGGGCATTATCGATGTAAATGGTACTTTGCTGAATCTGAGAAGTGAGGGTTCGAGTAATCCAGGATACGACAATGTTGTTACACCTTTCTCAAGCATCGAAGAGAGGGTCGGTGAACAGAGGTTGAATTAAGGTTCCATCTACAAACTTAAATTTATTTTTGGTGAGGAGAGCACGCTTCATCGCTCTGCTCTAGGAATGGAAATTGGTGCCATTGAGTGATGGAGAAACCAAGATCGCACCAGGGTTCTCACTGGATGGACGTAGTAGGGACTTAGAGGATTCTGTGGTTCTTCAAGACGTTGGGGAAGAACCTGTGTGACCTCTTCTGCGGAAATGTTCTCAGAAGATGATTCTGCCATTGAAACAGAAGAGAAGAGATACGCAGAAAGAATTTGCAAGAAAAGAAATCAAGAAGGTGTTTGATGGTGTTTGTTTCATCTGATACCATGTTACCAGAGAATCGCAGCAGAGAATACTGAGAAATACTTCATATTATTGAACTGAGATAAAATTGAATACAATGTTGGTCACATTATATAGAACTAACTTGGAGAGATTACAATAGAGAAAAGGAAGGGTAATCACGAAACAAACTAACTGAAAGATTAAGTAACTAATAACAATATTAACTAACTAATAACAGAACTAATAACAGAAGCAGTGACGGGCTAATGCAGGGGAAACAGAGGCCCAAGAAACTAATAGAAAACAATAGCCCAATAGAAAATAATAGGTCCAATAAGGTTTGCAGAAATGTGCTTCCAAATAAAGGTAATCTCATGACTAGAGGTGTACAATGTGGTGCAAATTTTCCGTTGTGTGAGGGTGATGTAGAAACATCGTGGCACACATTTATTTTGTTTCTGAATAGTGTTGCCGTGTGGCAGCATGCAAGCTTGCTTCAGGAGGTAGTGCGATGGAGTGCAGGAATCGCTAGTTTCAAAGATTTAGCTTTCAACTTACTGCATAATGCTTCGGCCCAGGTTAAAGTAGATTGGGCGATGACTTGCTGGTGCCTATGGTACAGTAGGAATGCAAAGGTTTAGGAAGCTAAACAAGAAAGGATGTCTATTGTGATCTGTCGTGGAAAATCTTTTTAAGAAAATTGAATTAAAGCTAGAGGAGTTGATGATGGTGGGTGCATTAGAGACCGATGCAGGGAAAGTCAAAGATGGAAAAAACCACCAAGTGGTTTCTTGAAATGCAACGTCGATGCGGCCTTCTCAAATGTAAACAACTTGGTTAGGATTGGCATTTGTGTTAGAGGTTGTAGAAGATAAGGCTAACACCAGTAGAAGATAGAATTATCTAGAATCCAAGTGTTGCTCAAACTTATCCATTCTATTGTATCTAGTTTGTTAAATTTGATTTTGTTTAAACTAAAATGTAGAACCATAGGCATGTAACAGCTTTTCAAAAGTATGTTCCTATACTTTAGCTTGTTCCTCTTCTTTAGCTTAAGTCATGTGTATATATGCAACAGCTTATACACGATACAATCAATGAAATCCAATTCAAATTAATTCTCTATATGGTATCAAGAGCCATCTTTGCCTAACAGCTTTTTTTCCCCTCGAAATCAACCATGTCTCCTACCACCAATGTTGTGCCTACTGCACCCACCTTAGTTGAATTCAACCTTACTTCAAATTTTCCCATCAAGCTTAATGGCACAAACTACCCCACTTGGCACAAGCTGTTCATGAATATCCTTACTACCAACAATCTTGTTGGCTATATCACAGACACAACTAAATGCCCATCTCTAACCATTGATGAAAATGGTGTCAAATCTGAGAATCCAAATTACCGTGATTGGTGTTACCAAGATAGCCACATCACCATTGCTCTCATGGCTTCATGTGGACCAGAAGCCCAAGTTATCATTGCATCGGCCACCACTTCTGCAGATGCATGAAGCAAACTTATAAAGGCCTACTCAAATCGTTCTCGTGCCAGAATTATGTCACTCAAAGAGCGTCTTGCAACCATTTCCAAAGGATCATCCTCTATTCATGACTACCTCCATACTATCTATTCCATAGGGGATGAAGTAGCTCTCATTGGTCACGCCATTGATGATCTTGACCTGGTCGTTGCTGCCATCAATGGTCTTGGACCCATCTTTTATGAGTTCAATACCTCAATTAGCACTAGAGATACCCCTCTCCAGTTTGATGAGTTATTTAATAAATTGGTAGATTTTGAAATTTACCTTCAGCGTGATGAACAACACACAGTTGCTGCTCCTATCAATGCCAATCTTGCTCATCGCAACAACCTTCACTCAAGTTGAACCCACTAGCCACATGCTCAGTTTCGCAGGCCCTCCACTTCTACCCTCGATAGGGCGCGAACAATCTTGGTTTGCCAATATTGTGACAAGCGAGGCCATACTGCAAAGACTTGCTATAAGCTTCACGGTTATCCTCCCAAAAACTCCGCAAAACCCCAGGCACATTATATGCAGAAACAAAATCATGATTCTGCATGGCTGGTGGATTCTGGTGCTTCCCATCATGTTACCAATGATCTTGCCAACCTCTCTCTTGCCAAAGAGGTGATTGAAACTGATCAACTCTTTGTTGCTGATGGTAAACCTCTTTCTATTCTGCACAATGGTAATGCTACTATCTCAACATCATCAAAATCACTTGCTTTACATGATGTTTTACATGTTCCAAACGTTTCTTAAAATCTTATTTCGGTTTCCCAATTATGCCAAGCTAATGATGTTTCTATTGAATTTTTTCCATGGCACATTGAAATTAAGGATTGGAAGACAGGGAGGATATTGCTGCAAGGAAACAGTGAAGGCAACCTCTACACCCTACCATCCAACTGCAATCCCACTCATCTTCACCATGTAGTCAAGTCACCTTCCATTGAACTCTGCCACAACCGCCTTGGTCATCCAGATTCTCGTGTTATCGGCTGTGTTCTCAACACTCACAATTTGTCCTTTACCTCCTCCAATAATCATTGTTCTGATTGCCTAGCTAATAAGAGTCATAAGTTATTGTCATACCCTAATTTTGTCCGGTAAAATAACATTCAAAAAGAACAAAAATAGTAGTAGAGAAGAAAGAAGGAGAAAGAAATCTTGAAGAGAAAAGAGGTTGAAAAAATTTGTACTTTGGTATAGCTTATGTATTCTGGGTGTAATTAATGTTGTGGAGATGGTATTAAAGTGATTTTTACCTTGTTAGAAAGTTAAAACAAAACTCTACAACTTTGATGAGGAACCCAAGAGTCAAATCTGAAGTTTACTAAGTCCAAATTGACTTGGAAGTAAGAACAAGTATGCTGAAAAATGGTTTTGAACAGTATGTAAAGATTAGGTCATATCTTGAGTTGTAAAAGTCATTTTTTAATGAAACCCACGCCATGTGAAAGCTAACATCCTTGGCTACAAATGTTATGAAGGACTCGGGACTTGATTCTAACGTTTTACTGCCCTAAAATACCATGAAAGTTATAAAACTGCACAAAAACGGACAACACATCATGTTAAATAACGTTCAAAGAAAATGTCGTATCTTGAGCTATACTTGTCCAAATGAGGTGTTCTTTATACTGTTGGAAAGATAAGAAAAATATCTACAACTATTATTTTGGATTACAAACTCAGATCGACCTCTATCATGGACCAAATCGAGCATGAAGTTCGAGACGTGATGTTACATGTATTGTTCGGGACAGCCACTTGTGTTGACAATATCTTGAGTTGTAGATATCCTTTTGAGATGAAACTTGTGCCATTTGAAAGCTGGAAACAATGTCTATAATTCTTATGAAGGTCATGAAGCACAATAAAGTTGTTTTAAGTGTTGTATTAGTGCTCAAAGTTGGCTATTTAGTTTTGTTGAACATTTAAAATATTAAACTTAAGAAGCCAACTCCCAACTTTACTATTGAAGTCCCACTTTGAAAAAATCCACACTCTTTCAACCTCTCATTCTCCTATATAAGGAGTGCATCACCAAGCACTAAGATCATCCAAGAAAAATGGATTAATGGGCCTAGTGCAAAGCATAGGGCCTTTGCTTTAGTCAAATTTTTTTTAATGAGAGGGTTACTATCCCTTTTCAACCTTCAAGATTGAAGGGATTCATGGGTCTGACGCATTGCCCCCAACAAAAAATATTTTCTCTCGAGGTAAGTGCATTAATTCATTCTCTCTTTTTCTTTTTATGTATTTTTTTTTAGATTGTTTATGTTTGTCTTTATTTATAATGTTAGATACTTTTGTTATATTTGCTATTATTAATAATTGTTTCTAGCTTAGAAAATAATAATAATAATAATTTAAAATATTAGTAGTGATTACGTCAAATCCACTTTTGGTTTGGTCACTACGCAAACTTTTTCTGATGACTACTCCAAATCCTCTTTTGGTTTGGTCATCATAATTTCCTAATAAAAAATCTAATAAATACTAGTAATGACAACGCCAAATCTACTTTTGGTTTGATCACTACGCAAACCCTTTTCCGTTTCAAAAAAACTTAAAATCAATGACTATTGGTGACCATTTCCCAAACTTAGGATCTTTAATCCCAATAGGTAATATGGTTTTCCAAACAAGGTCCCCTTCAATAAACGTCTTTGGTTTTACATGTTTGTTGTAGGCTCTAGCCATTTTTTTTCTTGCTGCATTCAACTCTGCTTAAGGCCATGAGTCGATCTTCATCAATAGAATCTAATTCCAGTAGCATGGCTTATTGATATTCATCTAGACTTAGCAGGTTTTACATTGCTACTCTTAATGAAGTCACATTTATCTCAAATGGCAACATTGCATCTTGACCATATGTTAGTCGATAAGGAGTAAATCCAGTTGCATTGCATTTAGAATTCCTCACGGCCTACAATACCTCATTCAGTGTTTCATGCCACTTCCTGGGCCAATCTTCAATATTCTTCTTGATTAAATCAACAAGAATTTTGTTAGTAGCCTCTGCTTGCCCATTGGCTTGAGCATAATAAGGGGATGAATGAATCAACTTAATCCCAAATTGTTGTGCAAAGGCCACCACTTTCTCCCCAGTGAACATAGTACCTTGATCTATGGTGATGGTCTCAAGGATACCAAATCTATAAATGATTTGGCATTGTATAAACCTAATCACCTCCTCTTGAGTCACGTTCACCATCGGCTGTGCCTCTAGCAACTTGGTGAAGTAGTAAGTCGCAGCTATGATAAATGCATGCCTCTTAGATGAAGGTGGATAGATTTTGCCTATTAAATCCATTGCCCATCCCCTGAATGGCCAAGGTTTTATCACTGGGTGTAGGTTTTCGGCTGGAACCCTTTGTATTGGACCATGCAGCTGACAGGCTTCACACCCTTTGGCATATTGATAATAATCAGCTGTGATGGTAAGCCAGTAATACCCTTGCCTGTATATTAGCCATTTCATTGTTGGTCCAGCCCTATGTGAACCACAAATTCCTTTATGTACCTCCCCCATAACCTTCATGGATTCATCTTTGTCTATGCACTTAAGTAATACTCCATTGATAGCCCTCCTGTAGAGTTCATCATCTACTAATACATACTTAAGTGCTCTCTGCTTGAGGTTGAAGTCAGTAGTACTTGAAGGATATTTAGGGTAGTCGATTAACTCTTGTTTCCAAGAGTCTATTGTAACACCCTAACTCTAATTAGGGAATTACTTACAATTAAACCCTAAATAAATAGAATTAGACTCGAAAAATTTTTCACATACCGATTGATAATAAAGAAGAATCCTGTATTACAATCCTATACCAGACTTTCTTCAATAAAATCCCTGAATACTTAAGCGTTATACAAAATACGCTATGAAAATATTAAACATAACTCAGAGTTTCGAAAGCGGAATTAACTTTAATTATTACAACTTCTTTTTCAATATAATAATAAAGTAAAATAATTACAATTACATATAATACTAGGACAGAACCTAAGACTTAGGACATGACTGGTGATCCGGTGACTCGGGTCTCGTAGATAAGCGAGACCGAGCACAATCCAATGCTCTGAACCTCTTCAACAGTCGTACCTGAAAATAACGCCCCAAAGGTGAGTTTATAAAACTCAATAACATAGACTTGAAATCATAAATATTTTTACCGTTGTTTCCAGCCATACGTGGTGTGCGATGTATGGAAAAATTCTCCCCTTAAATATATACATATTTATTTGTTCACTATACTTAATCAAACCTCAAACATATTAAGAAACCAAGATCATTAGGAAACTTAAAAGGTGTAAAGAGGATTAGTACCCTTATCAAATTATCCTCTACACTAAGCGAATACATATATCTTAGTGCATGCAATTCAATCTCAAATAACTTATTGCCCCAAAATCATACAAATGGGCTAGTTCGAATGCCGAGCCACATCAAAATTGAATCCAATCATAGTAGCAAACATAGCAATCCCATAAATAATCCGAGTGAAGTTCGATGGAACTCACAACAGAATAAACATCAACATCAAACATTGGTTTAGGGGGGTTGGGGACAGAATCCAACCCTATTTCAGTCAAAACCCCATACAAGACCATTTCAGAATAATTAATAGACTAATTATTGAACTAAAGAATCTATATAGCAATTCCTAGCACACCCTAAGGGAGGTTTTAGGGGAAGTCTATGTTACCTGAATAATCCCAAGTTAGGGATTTTAAGCTCCAACTTCTTCTTTCTCCGATTTGTCACCATTTTGTGTCCCATTCTTCTCCTTCTTCTTCAAGAAGTCCACATGCAAGTCCTAACCTCCATGGGAGGGGGTTCAAAGCTTTCATCTTCTTCCTTCAGGCTTCAATGGAGGTGGAATCCGTTGCTTCTTCTTCTAATTTGATCTCAGCCCCTTTCAATCTCTTAGTCTCGATCTCTCTCTCATTCCCGGCCAAACCCTCTCTCTCTCTCGGCGTCTCTCTCTCTCCCAGCGGCGTGAACAGTGACACGGCCATCCTTCCTCTCACCGGCGTGCCACAGCGCCTCACCTCCAGGGCCGTCGCGCCCTGGGTCTTCTTCTTCCTCCATCGGCCGATCGCACCTTCCTTCCTCTTCTCCTCTTTTCTTTTCTTCCTTCTCCTCTCTTCTTCTTTCTTTATTCCCTTTCTTTTTTCTGTTTTTTAGAAACAGATCGTGAGGGGGAGGGAGTATAGGGTTTGTGAGAGGGCTCTAGGGTGAGAGTAAGTGAAACATGGAGTATGGTGGGGTACCGGTGTGTATTTAATTAGGATTTAGCAAATAAACCCCTTTAAGATGACAAGATTTGCCCTTAGGTCCTTAAACCAAGCTTAGGTAATTTTATTCACTTCAAACCACTCATCACTAATTAGTCCCTTAATTCCTTAATCCTAGAGTGAATTTACCATTTTATCACTAAGATCCAAATTCGCTGTAAGACACTTAATTAAAGACGGTAAACTTTATTTAATCCTTAGAGATTAAACCTCTTATCCACTTAGGATTTCTAATAATTAGGCTTAGGGAATTTGGGATGTTACATTACTCCCCACCTTTTAGGAATTTTGTCCCCAAAATTCACCTTACCTTCTATCCTTATCCTTATATAAGATTCGCCCTCCGTGCTTCCCTGCGAACTCTAATTTTACTCTGCTTCAAATGAGTAAGTTCCTTCCCTTGGTCATTCTAAATCATCGAAATTTCAAAAAAAAAAAGAATTAATAGCTATCCTAGGTCAACTATCTGGAGAACTTGTGATTTAGCTAACCAGTTACAAACTAAGTCCTAATCCCAATAAGATGCTTATTAAGTCAAGACAAAGTTTGTAATTGGTCAAACAATGCCACTTCATACACCGGCCGTTGAATCTAGCGTAGACATTAATTTCCTTGAATTCCCGTCGATTTAGCTATACTATGACTCTAGTAGTCCAAAGACTATGGTCTAATACTCTTCATCCGGCTAGTTATTCTACCAAAGTCACTATGCCTAGAAGGCTTAAAGTGTTTCTAACGAATTAGGGCTTAGACTCCCTACGAGGTTCCCTAATTACAACTTAGGTATTACTAAGTCTGGTTCATCACCATCCCTTTCGATTTTAGAAAACAAGCACTATAAGTTCTTTAGGAGGCTTTGAGGTTCCCAATCAATTTAAGATCCATCCACATTGGTTAGGCCCAACAAACCTGATTAATTAACAACCGTTGGAAACCTAAGCGATTATAAATGCCCATCCCAAACTGATCAAAACCGCACGCTAAGAATCCTTACTTACCAATTCTAATTGTCGTAGAACTAAGTGGTCACGACAAAAGGATTAACACAGTGTTGAACCACTCTAGGTACAATATATCCAAAGTGACCTTCTCAAAATTAATAGTTGAAAATTGGTCATGTTTACTAACACCGTTAACAGTAAGGTCACCATTAGGAGCACTTACCTATTGAGGAATAACTATGGAATCAATTGATCACAAATAAGAATATAACATAATCCTCAATCATAAGTAATGCAACAATGTTCAACATTGTTACATAATCAATCACAGGTTACATACTTCAAGCCAGAGTTAATGCAAACAAATAATCAACAGTGTTCACATAGCAATTCACATGTCACATACCTCATATCATATCAATGCCAACAATTATTCAATATTGTTTACACAGCATTCACAATTCATAAAGGATGGACCCTCTTGGTGCCACTCAATAACCCAAAGAAAAGAGTGAGAAGCTTAATTGGCTCCACCAAGGAGTCCCCGTCAGTGGAAAACCCAAAATAACCAAGGACGGGTTTGCAATATTTATGCAAACATCCTCAATCTCAATCACATTCAATGCCTTTTGTTGTAACACCCCGGCTCGGTCCTCAGGTAGCCGATATTGGGTCCCTCCGGTTGCCAAAGCCCACATTAAGTGTTACTCACAGGACTTGACACATAAATTCAATCAAGAACATAATCAAATCAATCACAAGGCATTTAACAATAATATAATACTAAATAATCATATAAATCCTCACTTAGGGTTGAAACCCCATTTAGATAAGGGCAATACATATAGATCATTGATCCACAACACTCCAAAGTAACTACTTCACAGTCCTCAAACACAAACAATTTCAATCAAATGCATCACTCATATTAATGCCAAAGTATCAGGTTATGCATGCATATAACCTTAATTCTAAGCCCTACTACTCAAGGTTACTAGTCCAATTAACCATCAACATATTAGGATTAAAAAGGGTCTTAAAGGTCTGCCCTCTCAGCCTCTAAGCCATTGAAACAGACAAAAATTAAATAAAAGAGACAGGGAGTGTGCTCAAGAGCACTTGGGGCGCAGCTCAAGAGCACTCCTACAGCTGCTTCTGTTTTGCAAACGACAGGGAGTGCGCTCAAGAGCATCCGAAGAGCAACTCAAGAGCACTCCTAACTGTTTTCCAAACGACAGGGAGTGCACTCAAGAGCATCCGAAGAGCAACTCAAGAGCACTCCTACAGCTGCTTCTGTTTTCCAAATGACAGGGAGTGCGCTCAAGAGCATCCGAAGAGCAACTCAAGAGCACTCCTGCAGAATTCAGCAGAAAAATGGGTTTTTAGAGTCCCTAACTTCCCAAAACTTGATTCAAGCCATTCAAGATCAAATCCAACCAAATAGAAATCAATATCAGTGATCAAGCAAGTTCAAATGATCAATCAAACACTTTGCACACACTTATAACTACATGCAAAGCCAAACCATATCTCAAATTCCAAAATTCTACTCAAACCTCACTTAGCCATGCTCAAGACTTCTAAACTCATTCCTTTAATCTTAGATAACCGGAATTCACCCAACACCTCAACTATATGAACATGCAAGCAAGGCAAGATAACCCTATGGTGGGACTTATTGGTTGCCCACACCTAATGTGAGAAGAACTCACATTCAACCTAATCATGCAATTCATTTAAGTATCCATAGTGCAGAATTATCAGCATGTTAGTCCCATCTCAAATCAACAATTCACTACAACTACATAGTGCAGCATTTTATCTCTTGATTTACATGAAAATAATACTCTTAAGCAAGTATACATCAAGCCCTAATAGTGCAGGATTTTCTATCTCAATGAGGCATGCATATTAACTCTAGATCAAGTATCCTAACAAACTACTCAGGTGCAGGATTTTTACACAATCATACACGTATTTCCATTCCAATTCAAAGATGCTAAATATATACACATGTGTAGATTTTTTTTTTTTTGACAGCTTTTTACATGCAAAATCTATTCCAATTCAAAGCATTCCAACAAACAATGATAGTGCATAATTTTAACTCATAAAGACATGCAATTTAAACTCAATTCAAGCAATCCAACAAAGGATACAAGTGCAGAATTTTATTCCTAAAGCCTTGTTCAAAATCTACTCAACCAAGTACCAACCACATACTTAATCATACTGTAACACCCTAACACTAATTAGGGAATTACTTACAATTAAACCCTAAATAAATAGAATTTGACTCAAAAAAATTTATTTCACATACCGATTGATAATAAAGAAGAATCATATATTACAATCTTATACCAGACTTTCTTCAATAAAATCCCTGAATACTTAAGCGTTATACAAAATATGCTATGAAGATATTAAACATAACTCAGAGTTTCGAAAGCGGAATTAACTATAATTATTACAACTTCTTTTCAAAGAATAGATAATTAAAATAATTACAAATTATACATAAATCTCTTAATTACACAAAGACACAACTCAGAAACCAAGACTCGACTCATGATCCGGTAACTCGGGTCTCATGGAAGGCAAGACCGAGCACAATCCAATGCTCTGAACCTCTTCAACAGTTGTACCTGAAAACAACGCCCCAAAGGTGAGTTTATAAAACTCAATAACATAGACTTGAAATCATAAATATTTTTACCGTTGTTTCCAGCCATACGTGGTGTGCGACATATGGAAAATCCTCCCCATAAATATGTACTTATTTATTTGTTCACAATCCTTAATCAAACCTCAAACATGATAGTGTAACTAAATTTTTAACTCCCAAACACACATCAACACATAACCTAAACATAACACGATCATTTTTCACCAACCTCAATTCATAATCATTGCACACACGTGTTCAATAATGCTTACAAGCAAATCACAATTCATAGTAATGCAGTTGACATCTTTAAAGAGAGAAGCAATTGCAAACAAATGTCCAAAGGACCACAATGAATATCCCCACTTGACCTAGCCCAATTGCAAAATGAGTAAAATCCCATATACAAGGATAAAGCCAAAGGCCCAGCTCAAATGCAGAATAGGTAAAATCCTATATATAGAAGGATAAAGTCAAGGGGCCCCAACGGCAAAGGTGGTAGCTAATCACTTACGATGGGGTTGCAGAGCAAATTGCAAACATTCCAAACAATTCCTATCAGAGGAATACAAGCGCCTTATATTGTAACAACCCAGCCCCCACCCACATTGGAGTGTTACAAAAGGGTTTCCGAAAGGTATGTTACTCACATGACTGCACACAATTTCAATCAAGAACATAATCAATGAATGTAATCCAGGGTCATTCATCACAATGCAAATCCTAAGAACTTTCACAAGGAATCATGTGGAATTAAATCCCTTTCATTTAAGGTTCCAAACACAAGCTATCACCAATCAAGACATTGCAATCCAAATTCAATCAATTCAAGATTCAATGCAAGAACTCACATGCATGACTAAGAATCAAAACCACATCTTCACAATTCCCAAACTCCTATAATGGGCTAGCTCGAATGCCGAGCCACTTCAAGATTATAACCAGACCTATTTAACGAACATGAGAACCACATAAAAATATTTCGATTGGAGCTCAATGGAGCTTTCAACAGTACAAACATCACACATTGGTTTAGGGGGGTTGGGGGCAGTATCCAACCCTATTTCAGTCAAACCCTATACAAGACCATTTCAGAACAATTAATAAACTGATAATTAATCTAAGTAATTTAATTAACAATTCCTAGCACACCCTAAAGGAGGTTTTGGGCGAAGTCTAGGTTACCTGAGCAATCCCAAGTTAGGGATTTCAATTCCAAAAATCCTCATTCTTCTTCTTTCAACGTTCTAAGCTCATAATCATCTTCTCCTTCGCTTAGAATCCACATGCACGTCATTTTCTTTGTTGTTCAGAAACCCAACCTCCATTGGAGCATTTCTTGAAGCTTCAAGCTTCCATCTTCATCCTTCAAGCTTTAATGGAGGTGAAACCTCCATCTTCTTCCTTCATCTTCCTCCAAGTCAAGCTCTTTCTCTCTTCCAATCTCTCTCACTCTCGGTTTCTCACTCTCTCTCTCAAACTCTCCCTCTCTCTCTCTGTTCATCCCTCACTCTCTCTCCATAGCGTGAACAGTGGCGAGGCCACCTTCCACGCCGCCGCTGTGCCACCACCAGGCCACCACCGCGACCCTTCTTCCTTCCCCTTCCTTCGATCGCACCTCTTCCTTCTTTCTCCTCTCTTTCTTTCCCTTTCTTCTTCTTTCTTTTTTCTGATTTCTTTCCCTTTTTCTGTTGGCTGCAGGTCACGAGAGGGAGGGAGTAGATGAGGAGATGAGAAGGTGTTAGGGTGGAGAGACCATAAGTGTGGTGTATGGTGGATCTAAGTCAAAGGCATAACTAAAATTTGACTTGTAAGTCCTCATTCAATTTCACAATTTAACTATAGGTCCCTAATAACATCTTGAGTAATTTTAATTAATTAAACTACTCCTAATTAATTAGTCCCATATTTCCTAAATCATTGGGTAAAATTACTATTTTACCCTTTTGTTCCAAATTGGTTTTAAACTACTAAATTAAGGCTATGAACTATATTTAATCCTTAGAAATTAAATCTCGTTTTCACTTAGGATCTCTAATAATTAGGCTTAGGGAATTTGGGATGTTACACATACACTCATAATTCCAAGTTAAGTATCATAATCAATCGATATAAATGCATCATCTCTTCCTCAAACCTCCACAATTGACATATATTTCAATACAATCAAACCATCCAATCATATAACTAAAATGCAAGATTTTTAATACTACTTTTATGCCCCTAACTAACCAAGTCAAGAGTGGAGAAATGCATATATGGGCGGAATTTACAAAGGTCACACCAAACATCACACACTTATATAAAGATATCTCGCAAAGCGAGCATATAAGACAATATTTTGCTCGTCTTCAATTCCCTCGTACTTAGAATAAATCCTTGAGGTGGCCTACCTCAATAATTTATCGAAAGTACTTAGAAACCTTAGACTTACAGACACAACTGACTCTTTCCTAAACCGGATCACGTCTTAGACATACTTGAATCACAGTCCGAGAGGGTCGAACTGCTCTGATACCATAATGTAACACCCTAACTCTAATTAGGGAATTACTTACAATTAAACCCTAAATAAATAGGATTAGACTCGAAAAATTTTTCACATACCGATTGATAATAAAGAAGAATCCTGTATTACAATCCTATACCAGACTTTCTTCAATAAAATCGCTGAATACTTAAGCGTTATACAAAATACGCTATGAAAATATTAAACATAACTCAGAGTTTCGAAAGCAGAATTAACTTTAATTATTACAACTTCTTTTTCAATATAATAATAAAGTAAAATAATTACAATTACATATAATACTAGGACAGAACCTAAGACTTAGGACATGACTGGTGATCCGGTGACTCGGGTCTCGTAGATAAGCGAGATCGAGCACAATCCAATGCTCTGAACCTCTTCAACAGTCGTACCTGAAAACAACGCCCCAAAGGTGAGTTTACAAAACTCAATAACATAGACTTGAAATCATAAATATTTTTACCGTTGTTTCCAACCATACGTGGTGTGCGATGTATGGAAAAATCCTCCCCTTAAATATATACATATTTATTTGTTCACTATACTTAATCAAACCTCAAACATATTAAGAAACCAAGATCATTAGGAAACTTAAAAGGTGTAAAGAGGATTAGTACCCTTATCAAAGTATCCTCTACACTAAGCGAATGCATACATCTTAGTGCATGCAATTCAATCTCAAATAACTTATTGCCCCAAAATCATACAAATGGGCTAGCTCGAATGCCGAGCCACATCAAATTTGAATCCAATCATAGTAGCAAACATAGCAATCCCATAAATAATCCGAGTGAAGTTCGATGGAACTCACAACAGAACAAACATTAACATCAAACATTGGTTTAGGGGGGTTGGGGACAGAATCCAACCCTATTTCAGTCAAAACCCCATACAAGACCATTTCAGAATAATTAATAGACTAATTATTGAACTAAAGAATCTATAAAACAATTCCTAGCACACCCTAAGGGAGGTTTTAGGGGAAGTCTATGTTACCTGAATAATCCCAAGTTAGGGATTTTAAGATCCAACTTCTTCTTTCTCCGATTTGTCACCATTTTGTGTCCCATTCTTCTCCTTCTTCTTCAAGAAGTCCACATGCAAGTCCTAACCTCCATGGGAGGGGGTTCAAAGCTTTCATCTTCTTCCTTCAGGCTTCAATGGAGATGGAATCTGTTGCTTCTTCTTCTAATTTGATCTCAGCCCCTTTCAATCTCTCAGTCTCGATCTCTCTCTCACTCCCGGCCAAACCCTCTCTCTCTCTCTCGGCGTCTCTCTCTCTCCCAGCCGCGTGAACAGTGACACGACGCTCTTTCCTCTCACCGGCGTGCCACTGCGCCTCACCTCCAGGGCCGCCGCGCCCTGGGTCTTCTTCTTCCTCCATCGGCCGATTGCACCTTCCTTCCTCTTCTCCTATTTTCTTTTCTTTCTTCTCCTCTCTTCTTCTTTCTTTATTCCCTTTCTTTTTTCTGTTTTTCAGAAACAGATCGTGAGGGGGAGGGAGTATAGGGTTTGTGAGAGGGCTCTAGGGTGAGAGTAAGTGAAACATGGAGTATGATGGGGTAGCGATGTGTATTTAATTAGGATTTAGCAAATAAACCCCTTTAAGATGACAAGATTTGCCCTTAGGTCCTTAAACCAAGCTTAGGTAATTTTATTCACTTAAAACCACTCATCACTAATTAGTCCCTTAATTCCTTAATCCTAGAGTGAATTTACCATTTTACCCCTAAGATCCAAATTCGCTGTAAGACACTTAATTAAAGACGGTAAACTTTATTTAATCCTTAGAGATTAAACCTCTTATCCACTTAGGATTTCTAATAATTAGGCTTAGGGAATTTGGGATGTTACATCTATCATTCCTATAGAAGCACATTCCCATACTGGGTACTCTTCATGTTTTACTTCAACTATCATATCTTTGTACCCTGAGGCTTGCTGGGCTAAATCATTAGCATCTTCATTTTCCTCTCTGGGAATGTGGAATACCATAGCATCAGCAAACAGGCACAGCAACCTGCTAGCCGTTTCATAGTATTCTTTCAAGTTAGGATTATTGCACCTATATTCTCCAGTTAGCTGCTTTATAACTAACTGTGAATCTCCCATGACTTGAACATAGTTTGCTTTCATGGTTGCCAGGATCTTAAGTCCCAAAATTAGGGCTTCATACTCTGCCTGTTTATTAGAACAACCAAGATCAAGCTGACAAATGAATCTCCAACTCTTGCCTATTGGACTAGTAATGGTGATGCTAACACCTACCCCTTTTTGAGTTCTTGACCCATCAAACATCAACACCCAAGGCTTCAAGTTGATGCATGCAACTTGATCGACTAAAAGGTCATTGACTTCTACACAAGGGTGTTGAGCTAAGAAGTCAGCTACGACCTGCCCTTTCATTGCTCTTAATGGAACGTATTTTAATGCAAAAACATTTAATTTAATGGCCCACTTCATCAGTCGACCCTGTAAGACAAGCCTATTAAGTAAATACCTAACAATATCAATTTTGCACAAAACCAATATTTCTTTAGGACAACTAGATTAAAGAGAGTAACATTCATATATACTGTGATAATACCTCTGCAATATGTTTAACTAAAAATCCTATTTTGCATTCACGTGCTAAACATATTGAAATTAAACATCACTTCATTAGAGACTATGTTCAGAAAGGGATACTTGAAATTAAATTTATTGACACTGACCATCAATGGGCTGATATCTTTAGAAAAACCCCTTGCTGAAGATAGATTCAACTTTATAAGAAAAAATTTGAATTTTCGTCTTATAAAGGAATAAGTGTTTAATTTTGATATAGTTGCCTCTGTTGTTGAACACGTGCCTCTGTTTGTCACACACGTGCCTCTGTTGGCATATGTGAGTCTGCTTGATATGTGCCTCTATTTATACGTTGGTTCTGATTATTATTTAATTATTAATTATTTGTTTATATTATTTATTATCTTATCAATTTTTTAATACTTGTATCATCTGTTTTGGTGACTGTTCATATGCGTCTGTTGCATTTATCACAAAGGTGCCTCTGAGAATCTTTGTGTACACATGTCTCTATGAGACTGGTTGATGCGTTAGTGGCTGAGAGTTACTCTCACTTAGTCATTATTTCTTTTACTGCCCGAGGACAGTTTTACTGCGCCTCTTTAATACTTTGCATGACACATTTTTTTTTAAACAACAATTTATTTATTTCTTTTATTTCATTTATTTTGAAAACTGAAAAAGGCAGTCTGCCTTCTTCAACACGTTTTATTACCCACTCACTCACTCACTACACCCACTACTCACACTATCTCTCTGAGAAGCCACACGCTCTAAACCCTAAACCCCTTTCTCTTCTACCTGCTCTCTGCAACTTCCTGTTTTTTTCTGCAATGGCTACCTCACAGCTAGTTACCTTTGGTCCGAATGAAGAACCTAAACCTACCTTGGTGAATGTTGAGCAACACCAACTGAAGGTAATGGTGGAATACCAAGTGAATTTTGAAGACCTAGCTGCTAAAGGGTACGCCTTCAGAACTGATTTCATCGATATGGGTATAATGGATTTCTTCTGTATGGAAAACTACCCTACGTATGAGGAACTGGTAAAGGAATTTTAGATGTATGCTTGGTTCAAGAACAACACCATTCACAGCTATATTCAAAATAGGAATATTCTGATTACTCAGGATATTATTGCTGATGTTATCAAATGCCCTAACTCTGGAGCTGTTACTGAAGAGGGCTGGGAAAAGGATTTTGGTGGCTGGGGAACAATCAATGACTCTTTCTATGAGAAGCCTGGTGGTTTCAAGGCTGTGGACATGAAGAACAAGTTCAGAGTGCTTTTCAAGATTATAATGCACTGCATGGTTCCCAAGTTTGGGTCTGTGGACACTGTGAGTAGTGACCACAAGTTCATTAAGTGTAATTATGAGATCAAGGCCAAACTCAACATGCCAAGTCTCATTTTTGATCATCTACGAAGAAACATCATGTTCTCCAGAAAAGCAAAGAACTTGAATATCCCTTATGGAAGGTTGCTCTCTGCTATCATGGACAATAAAGGCTTGATTCGACATCTTCAAGAGCTTAACACTGAAGACTGGAGTTGCACTCAAAACCATGAGTGTACCAACCCTCTCCAGTGAAAACTTGAGGAGAATGAAGCTTTTATCTGAAGAAGTGATTGCTGAGATACAAAAGGAAGAAGAAGGTGGGAGAAAACCAGTAAGGAAGGGAAAAAGGAAGATGAGTGAAGTTACTGCTGAGCCTACCAGAAGAGTAACTAGGAGAAATTGAGACCTGCATTCATGCCCTCAGTGATGCCAGGAGAAATTGAGGAGAAGAAAATTGAGGTTGATGAGATGATAGCCAAATGTAAGGAAGATAGCTATCAATATTAACTATACCTCAAAGAAGAAAGGCTAAAAGGATAAGCCTCAGTTCCGGCTACTACTGCTGCACCTGCTACTTCAAATTTGAAGCGGATAACTAAGTTGGGTGATCTCTCCACAGCAAAGAAAACCAAGGTACTAGATGCTGCTGTACATTTGTATGATACTGTTTATGGTTTTGGATCTATTGGCTCCACACAACCCATTGTGTCTAAACCTATCCCTCCTCCACAATCCTCTAAACCTATTTCCCCATCTAAACCTTCTCAACCTTCTAACAAACCCTCTCCTCCTAAAAAGCCTTTGTCTTCTTTACCCTCTGACTCATCTTCATCTAATGAAGAGGAAGCTGATTATGTCCCTTTGAGACAAAGACAGAGACCTCAATCCCAAGTTCAATTTCCTTATATTGAACCTGTCTCTGCTATTCACCCTTCAACCTCTACTTTTGCATCACTTCACCACAAACCACTCATATTCCATCATCTTAACTACAAACAACCAAAACACCTTCACCACAACCTAAACCTACTACTCCTCCACTTAGCCCCAAATCACCACCTAGACCTCCCTCACCTCCTTTAACTCAACCTGACATAAACCATCCCGAATTTTTCAATGAAACAGTACCTGAACCTATTATCCAGGAACCCTCATCTCCTTCACCTGGCTCTGATACTGTTTGTGAAGCACAACCTCTCTCTATCCTTCAACCAGTTCCTGACCCCTCTTTTCAACTTGCTATTATTGTACCTTTGTCACCACATATTCATTCTCCACCTCATTCACAAGTATTAATTGAACCTGAAGCTACTGCAGAACCAATTGTAGATGATGATCTAGTCATTACAGCTACAATTGCCTCTGAGGTAATTCAAGGACTTGAACCTAATAATAATGTTGTTGCCATCATTGACCCACTAACCCTGCTTATTACTGCACCCCCTGGCCCCATTGTTCAGATTGGTTGTGAGCCTTCACCTAACCATCGGGAAGCAAGAATTGTGCCTGAACGCTATCCACATCTGATTGTTGGTTTTGAGAGCCTTAAGGCTAAGAGATACCGTGAGTATCAAGACTGGAAAATCATTGAAGAAGAAAGAATGGATGAAATTCTGTTTGCACAGGCTTAAGAGGACCTTCTTGCCAATTGGCAATTTGTGCATAACTGGTTTGCACAGCACAAAGAGGATCAACTTGAAAGGAATAGAAGATTAGTTGCTGCTTCTACTTAGAATGTGCCTTAAAGAAGAAGCACCCCTGCCGTTTGGGAACCTGAACCTGCTCCCATACTCCTACCTGCTCCACCTGCACCTATTCCTCCACTTCCACCTGTCACAGAACCTGTCATCCCTCCTCCTGCTTCAACTGCTATGATCACTCATCCATCTATCTCTGGTTTTGGAACTGCTTCTGTATCTGCAAGCCGTTCTGTAGTTGTCCCTCAGGAAGTCTTGGATCAGCTTGTTGAAGAAATATATGGAAACTACTGAGAAGCATTTGGAAGCTTCAGAGAGGAAGAATGATGTTGTTACTGATATGCTGCAGGCCATTATGGATCAGTTGCCTAAGCCTTAGACAGCCTTTAAGATTTTTTTTACCATCTTGCTTTTAGCCTGTTATTTATCTTTCTTTAGTTAATTGGTTGTAATTTGGCACTTTTTGATTAATGAAATCAATTTTTGGCTCTTACTGATTTACCTCTATCTTTCTCAAATAATATTTTGACTATGATGTTCTTTATTTATTCTTAACTTTTTTGTCTGATGACAAATGAGGGAGAAGAAAACATAGACTTATAGAGTAATTGATGAACCTGATGTATCAACCAAGTGTCATCATAATTTGCATTTGTGCATTATTTACTCTGATACATTAACTTGGAATGAAGTATATGCTCTGAAAGATCTATCTGTTTATTTAAGTTCCGATACTTTATTTAAAATGCTCTGAAATGATATATTCATTTGATATGATTTTATATTTAGAAAATATTTATATGTGCTTAATTCAGGGGGAGCCTCTTAAATTATTTTAAATAAATATTTTTCTAAAGGAAAATTGTTCATCAATATATGTATTTGTGATCATCAAAAAGGGCGAGATTGTTGAAATTAAGTGGATTCAGAAACAATGACCCTTAATTGTTTTGATGATAACAAATAGTAAATAGAATAATTTATCCTCTGATGTGTTTGTTAGTATGCAGTAAATCACTATTCATCAGAAGAAATTCTCAGAAGACTTAGTGAAATTGTGAATTTCACACTTAGATCCATAAATCTAAGTGGGGCATGGATCCTTTGAAATCTCATTGACATCATCATGAGAAAGCCCTGCTCTGAAATGGTCAACTCTGTTGGTGGTCAACGCTTTAGTAAGACCATACTTTGACTTGGTCAACTCTGTTGTTGGTCAACGCTCTAGTAAGACCATACTTTGACTTGGTCAACTCTGTTGGTAATCAACATTGGTAAGACTATGTTCTGGCTTAGTCAACTCTGTTTCTGGTCAACGCTTTGGTATTTAGTCAACACATAAATAGACTTTGGTTAGACTACTCTATGGAAGCCTTCGTCTAATTCTTCATGACTCTCTCATGTGAAAGGCCAACACATTTTTTGCTGAAGAACTCACCTCTGTTTCAAGCTCACTCTGGTGAACAGTGTGGCTCTGATAAGAAATCAGACTGAAGTTCATGTATGGCTACTTCATATATTTAAGAGACCTCATTGATGAAGCATTTTAATGTAAGAGGTATCAAAGGCCAAAGGGAATGTCAACGAATATAATCATCAGGAAACTTACTCTCGAATGGTCTTATATTCAAAAAGTTCATAAGAGACAAACATTCTGATTTTGTCTGTTGTGTCAGTATGCTTTAAGCAGAGCAAAAAATGACGTGACTTGCTAAAGCCACAAAAAGGGGATTAGAAGTCTTTTGACCTAGGTGAAAAGAGTTGTTAGGTCACAACGGCACTATTCACAAATTTCTAGCTATATATACCTTACTTCACCCACTGAAGTAGGTTAACGCTGTGATACAAAGTGAGCAACCAAGAATCATTCCAAGTATCTGAGATCACATTGAACAAAGCACTTAATTGTTTTTACCCTTTCAGCTTGAAAGTTATTCTTTGTGCTTGATTTTTTCACTCTATATCCTCTCTATAAGAGTTATTTTGATATTGTTTCAAATCATTTTTGAACATTGTATTTAGCCCAAGAAGGGTCGTATTCCTTAGAGGCTTGACTGCACTAAGTCGTGCTAAGAAGTTGTGAGCATAGCCAGGTTGGCAACATTATACTCTCAAGTGTAATCAGGTAGATTATAGTGGAAAAATCCTTCAAGTGTGTGAAGGGACTAGACGGAGCTATCAGGTGGTAGTGAACTAGTATAAATCAACGTGTCACTTTCTTATATGTTCTCTTTACTTACGTATTGCCTTATTTTATTAACGAGTTGTTTTGAAAAGGTTTTCATAAACACACAAGCTTTAAGTAAAAGATTTCTAAAACCCAATTCAAACCCCCCTTTCTTGCGTTTTTGCCACGTTCAACTCATATATGTAATTTATGTTAGGTCTTAAAATTATGGTGAAACCATAAGTTGCTGAGAAGGGTGGAAGGCCTGAATTAAGGCTTGTCTGGCTTTACATTTTGGTCGACCCTACATCGATTCGTAGTAACACTAATCTAGTTGATCTTCAATTGTGATTCTGCCTTTTTTATTCTATCTAATATAGCTAGCTTGATTTTTCAATCGTTGCATCTCTGAAATCATGAATGATTCTTGCTTATGATTGAATAACCAAATTTTAGAATGAAAACTCCTTTAGAAATACTTTTTCAGCAGCTTAAAGTATAGTTGGGACTATGGAATGAACATTAATTTATCTTGATTGTACTTTTGACTTTTTAAAAATATTTTTGCCTCTATATATTGATTGTAGATTTATAAAAAATGCCATGTTACTAATCGAAATAATAGTATTTTGGGGTTAACAAGTAGGGACCATATGGGCTTAAAATAAGATTTTAAGGGCCAAATATACCTGTATAATCATTCTCTCTTCTAGCCACTGCCTCACAAGCATGACTTTGTCATTTTTGTCCTTGCTAGTTCCCTCTCTCGTGCCCTCTTATCCTCTTGAAAATTTATTCTAAACCATGTTACCACGTAGATAAACCAGTAACTAGAAAGTCCTTATAGAGCACTCAGAGGAATCTTTCACCACTGGGAAGGACGAAACTGCAGCAGCAATGTGGAACTCCATCTGGTAACATCCATGAGAATGTCCAATCCAACAATAGTGAAAGGGTAAATTCTTTTCCACGATATATATATATATATATATATATATATATATATATATAATACAACAACAATCCTTTATATACAGATACATACTTAATAGACTGCATGCATCATCATGGTATATCAAGCGTTTCCATATGAGCAAACAAAACGATCCACAGATTCATCAAACAATTCATCACATATCATAAATGTGGTCAGCCATGCATGCCTATGCATTATGAAGAAGTTTATGTATACACTTGCAGCCTTAAACAAGGATAGCAGTAGACAAGGAACTTATTTTCCAGGTCCAAACAAAATTCCCCTACCAAGGGTATTACAGTCTAATTGCAACAACATTAGACTGTTTTGCCATGCATAAGCATTAGTCACCAGAAAGACATTTGGTATTTGGCAGAGCCATTTATAACCACTAGTCACTAAAGGACATTCGGGTTTGGCTAAAATGACTACTCGCCCTTTTGAAATTCAACATAAGATTTTCAAAACTTATGAGTATCGATGCTCAATGGTTAGTATGCATAAAGTCCAATTCTTTGGTACGGCCCACTCACCTAAGGAGTGTCTGAAAGATCTTTTAATTAATTAATGCGGATGGATGATCAACTATGATTTCTTAAATGCGGATGGATGATCAACTATGATTTCTTAAGTCTCTCATGTCCTATGAGTTAAATCACTTCATTTCTCTTTTGAAAAAGTGGAGGGAACTCAAAGCTTAAGTACCACACCAGGTAGCCTATACTACTAATTGTAATGGTCGGGCAATTCTTCATCACCAGTAAACTGAGACGATGAGAAAATACCACTTAGAGCTCAAACACAAGACACAAGGTCCAGGTGTTCAACTACGGAATGCTAGTCTCAATCTTAGATTAAAACTTTAGGCACGTAATGCGGAACACTAGGTCCAATCCTTAATCAAGAAAATACGCACGCAAGTAGGATGTAAGTCCCAACACATGACACATGGCCCATGTGCTCAATAGGAACACTAGGCGCCCTATATTTTATTCTTTAGAAATCTCAACCTTTGAAATCGTTGAACTCTCTTCCTCTGTTCTTGTGTCATTCCCATGTACTAATGTATATGAAAATGCACTTTAGCTTTAGGTCGTTGGAACCCTAACTGTGCTAAATAATATGCTAGGAGAATTCCCAGGAAAGAGAGGCGATGTGAACACTCTTAATTACTAAGTCTTTTCTTGCCAGAATTTTCCCAGACGCATTAGTTAACTCAACCGTTTTCGTAAATTGTGCAATTTATCTTGAGTCATTTACTTAACATAATTCCATTTTAAAATACTTTACAAGCTTTGGCTAGTTTTACTAAAACCCACTCGCTTGTTTTTAAATCAAAAAGCCTTTAACATTTGTTTTTGAAATCTTAGTTCCGCTTATGAAATCACATCAGATTTACCGTTGTAAATCGTCAAACCAGTTTACAATTGATCCTCGTATTATTAATTAATCCATCATCATTCACATTATCATGCGTACTGTAATCAATTTCAAGTCAAATTTAAATCAATCATACATGATTTAATTCGAATAATACAATTCAATCTTGCCATGCAAGTCCAAATAACATCACAACAATTTATGCTAACATATAATAATACTACACGTATTATCACGCAATTAAACAATCAATCAAACCACACAACAAACAAGACAAGAAGCCCAAACTCATTATGTAAGAATTTCCCTTACCTCAAACGCATTCCCAAAGAGAAATTCCAAAGTTGTCGTCAAGTCGCACTGCACCTAACCTTAACAACGCAAGTTTAATTTGATTTGAACTAAAAACTCAAGTCTAATGCCCCTAGGGCAGCCACGGATTAGGGCCTCCTAAGGCCTAGGAATTCCTCAAGTTAATCCCTATTTGACCACATCCAGTCATATGTCATGAAACAAGTTGAAATCATGAGAGTTTTTGAAATTTTTACAAACACTACACACTTAGAAAAATACCTAAACCAAAATTTACCACTTTGAATAGTATTTTCTCAGCTTTGAACAACTTTTTAAAGCACTTAAACATGTCATAAAATTTTAGAAACAAACTCATTATAGTTTTAAAACAATTCTTAATACATATACAAAAATTGTTTCCCTAAATCAAATTCTTTTGAAAGCTTTCGTTAGATCCAAGTATTAACCACTTTTTACAAGATATTTAGGCATAAGACAAGTTAAGAACAAGTCACAAATTCTCTTGGAAGGCCACGATTTCTAGGGTTCCAAAAACAATTCCAAGTTTTCAAATTTTTAACTTCTAAATCATTACAACTTTATTAAATCCAAAACTTCCTATCATAAACCAATTTCTTTACCACTTTAATACACTTAAGAACAAGTTAAAACTTACTCAAATCGTGTTCATAAGCCACTGTGTTGAAAGCCGCAAAACAGCCCCAACTTTATTCCATTTTAAACCATGTAAGTTGCTAAAAAATGCTAGATCTAATTACTATCATTTTTACACAAGTTAATCATCAATTTTAAGCAACAAAATTGAATTATAAATAACCCCAAGAACACATAAATAAGCCACGATTTGAAGACCCCAAAAGCCCCAAATTAATTTCAGAAAACCTTGCTTAACATGCATATATGACTAGATCTAAGTATACTAAGCTAAAACCTGCAAAGATCTATCTCCAAAACAACCAAATCAAGCCAAGAACAAGCCCTTAAATAGCCCTTATAGTTTGGCCAGATCTAGATCTAGGGGTTTTACAATTTTTAAATTAACCAAACATACTTAATCTTGAAGGAAATGATAGATCTATGAAGTAATCAAGCTAATATATCAAGATCCAACAATTTCTAAGCAAAATCAACACTAAATCCATGCAAACCCATTCATGGCAGCCAAGATAAAAATAAAATGGGTTAGGAGGCTTACCAAGAAGTTTGATGATGGTTGACCAAGAAGGAAGAAGAAAGGATAAAGGTTACAAGCTTTAATCACTAAGTTCTCCACCTAAAACCACTTTCCCTCTCAAGGATTTCTTTTCTAAGCTTTCCAACAATGGAAGAAAGTATGGATCTGATGTCTAATGAGGGAGAGAGCCACAAAATTCAGGTGGGACAAGGAGGGATCAAATTTGTTCATTTAGTTAGGATTTAGCTAATTTAGTTACAAATTAACTAAACTAACTACCCACTTATTACAACTTAACCAAACATAATCCAACACATGTCAAGGAAGCTTCTATGACTCAAGGTTCAGCTCCCCTTGGCCCATCTGTGGTCGTGGTGCATCCCCCCTAGCTTAGGCTTCGTTTCGTCGCGTTATCATACAACCAGGTGTGTGGCGTTTCATGTATATTAGACTTTTTTTACCAAAAACTCTCAAAATTTTTCTAATATACAAGTGCACAACTAAAAATGATTATTTAGTCAAAATATTCATCATGACATGAGAAATACACCCACGTATCTCGTTTTCTCAAATTACGAGCCAAAACGTTACAATTAGGCAGTTTCTGGGTATGGAAAAATACCCTAAATATTTTCTGTTGCCCAAAAATCCCAAAAACATTCTAGTAAATCATTAATATTGGAAAATACTAAGATCTAAAATTTTGTAAAATTTGGATCATGTTTTGGCATGTTTCAGTTAGAAACTCACCCGATATCCTCATTACGGCATAATTCAACAGAATTCTTGCAGCGTAGTAAAAATTGTAAATTAGTAATAATTACTAATTCCAATTTTTCTTATTATCAAGGGTAATTTCAAACAATAAAATTATCTATAGAAAATTATTAACAGAGAAGTATTAAATATGACAGAAAACAATCAATTAATAAATAACTAAACGTCGAAAATTCAAACTGTGATTTAAAATTACTTATTAAGTCCTACAAATTATTTCTCCCTCAATAAAATAATCCCTTTAATCAAACAACAAGTTTACATATTTTTCAAGATTAATTCATATTAAAAACATTATACGTCTACACTGTCTGATAATCTGAATTAATTACCAAAACAGCGAATTATTTACGATAATTCATAGCAGTTCTTTGTACTCTTCAAAAAAATCATTAAAGTGATCAATCTCTATGATTTATTTCCAAGTAGTTGAAAATTGTAAGATAATCTTTATAAAAATTAGGGTGTTACGCTCTCCGAACTATGCCATGGTCGCAAAACATTGGTTTCTTAGTCATAACCATTTGGTCGATAGTCAAAATTCACGAACAGAGTTATAACACAGATCACACTAACAAGACAAATTTTGTTTGAATACTTCTTACTGTGATTTAACAATCCACAAAATCGAGGGGTCAGTTAAATTATGGGAATAGGAAGGGTTAAAGATGGAAGATGAGTGCAAGCACATATGGGTGAGTGTATGTTCTCATATAGTATTTCTATTTTTTGAAAGTGAACACAAGAAGGGGGTTGAATTGTCTTGAAAGATTTTCTTTGAAAACTTTAAGATAAAACCACTTTTCTTTGAAAACTATTTGTTATTGGAAGTTGGAGTATGACCAGACGCTGGAAATAAGTTTATGAAAACTTATTTTTCTTTGCAAGATAAAAGTAAATGTAAAGCAGTAAAGCAAGAGACACAGAGATTTATACTAGTTCACCACCAAACTGGTAGCTACGTCTAGCCCCTTTGTTCCTGAAGGATTTTCACTATAATCAACTGATTACAAATTTCCTTAAAAGTATTCTATTGTCACAAACTTGACAATACCGTTAAGAGCCTTTAAGGAATCAAGCCTGTAACTAGGCAATACAACTTTCACAAAGTAGTTTTGAATATAATCAAATAACTTTCACAGAGAGGATAAAAAACTTAAGCTCAAAAGAATAACTTTCCAAAAGAAAGAATATAAGACGCTGAAGTTCAGTTTTGGTTCTCAGAAACTTGGTTGCACACTTGAGTAATAGCTTTTGTAGTATAACGTTTCTAGTAACCTTCTTCAATGAGAGGCTTGACGTATTTATAAAATACCTTGAGGATATTACCGTCGCAGATATTTCAGCTCCAAATCATTGGGTGAGGTAATTTGAAATTCTGTCATTTTCTTCCTTTCTAGAGAATATCAGAATATTACATATTTTCGTTATTGTACTATCTGCTTTTCACACAATTGCTTTGTACGAATTTTTCTTATTCTAAAGGTGTCACCTTTGGTTGCTCGTACATAAAATTGAGCGCACAAAATCAAATTCGAATTCTGTTCCAGGAAAGCTGAGGTAAAAGAGCATAAGTGTGACCATCACGTGCTTCATTTAAATGAACAGATGCTCGCTTAGAAATCAAAAGGACGCTCGCAGCTATTGAGTAACCATGTATCATAAGAATACACTACCAGACGCTTGCTATAAATAAGACGCTGGAGAGAACCGGACACAGACACACATGGAATGTATTCAACTTCGTGTAAAATACTTCTTCTTGCTTGAGTGTGTTATAAAACATAAATGATTTCAATTCCTACACACTTCAAGACTTATTAGAAGTTAAGTTGTTCACTTGCAAATACTTTGTTATCATCAAAATTAATGAGGGTCTAAACTTCTCAATCGTTTAGGTTCCAACATTTTTTATATGGAATCGTATGTTAGTTAATAACGTTAAAAAAAATTCATAGTTGAATGATGTGTGAGATGCAAATCGACGGAAAAAATTTATGGAGGCTTAATAAGGAAGAGAACTGCTATTTCTCGCGAACCATTCTTTTCACGGAATCACGAACGTGTACGTGTCAATTTTTGAAATATTTAGTGAACAATAATTTCCTCCGTTTGACAGAAACTTTTACTCCCTGTTCCTGGTGTGCTACTACATTAACTATTACTCTTGCCAGTGCAAATACTTTCGTAAATAGAATACGCCGCTTGCATGGTTTTCAAAAAATGTGAGTCTAAATTTTTTTTGTTCAAACTTCTTTTGAAATAGCAATCAGAGTATTGCAGCATTTTCGAAAGGTGATGAATAAATAAGACACCATGTTCAACTCACAATAACCATACAAGTAGATTTATTTAAACATTAAACACATGACAATTCAGGTCTTGAAAACATGATATACTTATTACAACACGGTAATTAGTAAAGAAACATCCTATAGCCGATCGACACGCTACAACACTTACTAGACTTCTAATAAGTTGCAAACAAATACACAAGGCAGATAGTCGGATGGGACTATCCTCAGGCTTGTCAGCAGCCTCGACCACTCTACAGTCTTCATCATCTGGGTTACATGCATTGATTGAAAGAACTACGGGAAAGGGTCAACTTCTTAATTAAAAGCAGATAATCCAGTATAACATAATATACAATTCAATAAGAATGCATAAATGCGACTACATGCCATTGTTTATGATTCCGGAATTCCATACGCTATGGTCAGTCATTCTGTACGTACCAAAGCCAACATAATCCATCACCCCAGGATATTCAGGTCGAAGTTATACCATAATGCATGACAATGCATTCCGCCAACTCCAATGAACATATCATGCATATGATATTTCAATATGGCATAATCAAATAAATATTCAATTATCCAGCGCCACCCAACATCATATATCTCCACATGATTTAAACATATATCCAAACATAACATGTAATCAATTCAGAGTCACAACAATTCAGACCCACAACAGTTCAACAATCCACAACGATCCACATTCGCATATTGAAAATCACCAGACATAAGCATACAGTAGTTCATACATTAAAACAATAAGAGCTACTGAATGTGAAGTGCCCTTACCAAAGTTAACAATCCATGTGTCAAAGCACGTCACAATCCTATTCAGCACGTACTCAATTCCTCAAAAATCCTAAACAGTACACACCAAAGTTTAGCACAATTCTAGTTCACTCAAATAATTCCCTAGGTTATGGTTCAATTCTAACCCCTAGTTTTCTCAACCCCAAAAATCTTTTTAATAAAGCACATACACTTGAAATGATAAGCAAGTTGAAAATTAAATGTTTTAAAGACTAGATTCCTTTTATTTTGTTTTTGAAACATGAAACACTACTAACACCAAATTTCTTTTCATAACAATACTTGATCAAGGCTCCACTTGGTTTTAGGATCACAAGGAATCTATTTCACCTAAGTGTCTCATTGCCTTAAAGCCAAGACAACTTCCAAAATCCAATCAAACGCTTTCTAAAATTTTCCAAACTTAAACAACAACCCAATATAATTAATTCAAGTCAAGGACACAAAATAATTTTCTTTCCTAAGTCTCCTAGGGCTCTCGGCCAACACACACACAAATAGGGAAAAATTACAAACTTTCCAAATCAACAAAACCACATCATTCAACACATAATTCCTGTTCCAAAACCTTCAATTTTTCCAAAACTAAACCATTAACTCAAGTACATTACTCTATCATGGCTTATTCAAGCATCAAGGGTTTCCAAAATCACAAGTTTCCTTTGATCAAACCTAAATTAGCCACAACAACAACAATTTCAAGCATCAAGGAGTAATAACCCTAAGTTAATTACATGATTCACGTGAGAAATCACATATCCCCTTTTCCTTGAGCAAATCGGCCTAGGGTTTAGAAAATTTGGGGAAAATATTTTTTTCCTTTCTCTCATGATCACAATCAATGCATAAATAAAGCATTAAACAAGCAAAGAATCAAAAATAACAACTCTTAATCCTACATTAAGGGCCACGGTTTTGGGGCTAGGAAGAACAAGGAAAATATTTTCTTTCAAGCTTACTTACAAAGTTAAGAAGATGATGGAAATTAGAAGAAGAAACTAGGAGTAATGGAGGTTGATGAATGGAGATGGAGTCACGCCTAGAAGAAGAATGAGGAAGCCATGGAAGAACTTGGTGCCTTGATGTTTCTCGACTCATAAGCAAGAGGAAAAGAGAAAATGAAAGTGAGCGCTAGAAATGGGGGGTGCTCTCGGCCAGATTATAAGAAAAAGGGAGGAGAGAAAAAAATTAAAACAAGCTTTTATTACTTGGTTAGAAATGGTTTAGGAAAAGCACCATCTAATTAACCACCAAAGGTGTGACACCTAAACACTATAAAGTAAGATTCCAATCTAATCACAAGTCTAAACATCTAATCTCTCTCTTCTCATGATTACCCCCGAATCCTAGAGTTTTGAGTGTTCCAAAAATACGGCGTCGAGTAATCGCTAAGCATCGATTAATTTTTTCGCGATTAACATAAAAATTAATTTCCCTAGAAATTAATTCACCGCGGGATAATAATTTATCTATAAATAATAAAAACAATTAAAAACACTCAAGCATCAGTACAACAAGTTACGTTTCGATTTTTATCAAAATCGGAGTTCATTTTAAATTTTAATTGCGGATAAAAATTACCCAGCGATTCAAAATACGGCGAAACTTCGTTAGAATTTTTTGACAATTTTTGAACCATGAATTAATATTAAATATTAATTCTTAAATTAAATTTCATCTTGATTTAATTCAATCACTTTTTTAGTCAACAAAAATGCATGTTACCACGTCAAACAAAAAACTTATATAAAGTTTAATTGATAAATTCATCTTAAAAGCAGCATACGTCTACGCTGTCTATTAATTTGAATTGACATCACAAATAATAATTATCTATAATAAATCAATTATTTAAAATAAATCAAAATAATTCCTCGTACTCTTAGTAAATCATTAAGGTGATCAGTCTCCAAGACTTACCTTCAAGTATCTGGGATTTTATCGTTAAAACAATTTTTCTTAAAAATTGGGGGTGTTACAGAAACACGTAGGATATGTAATTGAAAAACTAACCCATCAAATCATTCATGATGTTCATGAAAAGAATCATTCGCGAGATCAAGCATTTCAGAATAAGGAATAGTAAGAGGGAGGGATTCTAGGGGATGACAACTCAAACTTTACAATTGATTGATTGAGGATGGTGTAATGTGCATGAAGTCTTGTTGATGTTGTAACCGAATGAGTTATGCATGTTTTAATTATAAATGGGATAAGAGCTACAAAGTTTTTAATACGGCGGCTAAGAAGTGAATTTGGAAAAGACATAGTAGGGATGCCGATAACTTACAAAGAACTCGTGAATAAATGGTGCTGTATAAAGAACAAAGCGGTGGATTTGTTTTCAATCAGCATATTTCTGACATAGCAAAATTAGAAATATATGGCATTATAGGAGATGACATGTAAACAAACGGTTACACGACTCAGTTTTTATATATTACAAGAAAATTATTTTTTAGTTAAGTAAGGCATTGTCTATATTGTTTACACATTCTCAAAGATATATAGTAATGAGCCTATAATGATCTGTTCCTGTTTTAGTCTTCAAATCTCACTTTTGTTTCATATTTCAAGTAACAGACATTGTATTTCTCCCTCTGTAAATTAATTTTAGTGGCAATTTTATGAATTATTTATTAGAATAGTAATAAAAATAAAATAAATTTAATAAATTGCAATAACTTTTAGTGACAGACGTAAACTGTAGGTAGAAGTCAATGTTTTCAACATCCCTAGCGTGGGTTTTACTGATTGGTAAAAACCGCAGGTAAAAGTCCTAGACATTTAGCGATGGACAATATAGCTTTTAGTGACAGATTTTGTCTATCACTAAATGTCAAATTTCCTGTGGTGGGTATGCATAACTTTGTGAAAGGTTGGGCTTATAATAGCGCTTGATTTACCAACCGCTATGGTAAGTGTACCTTTAATAGCGCTTCAGAAGCGCTATCATAGGTTATCTAGCCTATAATAGTGCAATGTTTAATAGCACTTAAAAGCGCTGTTATAGGTCAAAATAAGCCATATTAAAAACCTGTTTTTGGCATAGAGTATAGTTAAAACCCATATCCAATCAGTTATTTTAAAAAAAAATAGATCAACTCTAGATCTTAGGTTTTTAATGAAAATAGCAAAATTAAGGTGTATATATATTGTTACTTATTTCTAAAATCATGTTTTCTTATTTCTAAAATAGACAAATTACTTAGGTTTTTAATGAAAATAGACAAATTGCTTATCACGATATTCATGTGTGTGCATATATATTGTTACTTATTTCTAAAATCATGTGTCGCTGTCCGTATATGCTCTATGCAATGCAGGTGTTGTTATTATTGACGGTTCCTTTTGGTTTATAAGTCAAATTTTGTGTAGATTAGGTTTAAAACAATCATAAAAATCTACTTTTGAATATTTCTGGAATCATTTTAATGAATTCAAGGATCTTAAGATAGTTGCACTTGCTTTCTAGAGAAGGATTAGTTATCATTGCTAGCAAGAGTTTAAATTGTCCAAGATGCAGCAAGAGGTTTGGTTGGAATACATTTATGAGTACACGATTTCTCCCTACATTAATCCAGATATTAAATCAGCAAACAATTTGATAGACCAAAACTTTCATGGAGGTTTGCAAATGTATTTCTAGATTCTTTTCTATCCAAGAAAGTTGGGTGCTAAGTATAATTTTTCTTTCCAAAAGCTTAACATTTCCTTTTTCTACCGAGTTTCATGTTGTATCGGTTTTAGTAGAACATAAAAATATAATTTCATTTTGGTAGGTTTGGAGATTAGAGTCGACAACCTTCCTGCTTGTGTCATGAGAGTGATTAAGAATGAAGAAAAATAGCTGAAAATATATATTTTCTGAAACTATTGCAAGTGGCTGATGTAACGGTAGATTTCTGTTGAATATTACAACTGAAGCAAATAGTAAGTATCTCGATGTTTGAAAGCTGATTTAAATCTTTTAAATGAAATATCCTAAAAAAACTTTTAAATGAAAATAATATATAAGTAACGACTATTGAATGAATGAATAGCCGGGTTGGGAGAAACTAACTTGAATGAAAAGGAATGAAATGTTTTTTATGTTAACAAATCAACATATTTGTGAGATGGCGCAATTGGAATAGATTTGGGGGCCTGTTTTATAAATTATAATTGATAGATAAATAGATTCCAAAGCTTTCTTATCTTCTTGAAGTGTTGTAATCTAAAGATAAAATGGATGCTAGTATTAGTAGAATCCTAAGTATCTCATCCTGCTTACAGACTTTTTCTTTACTAACATATGAGAGTATCTAATTTCAAAGAAAACTATATCATTTACATAGAATGAGAATCTATAAGCAATGAATGAAGTATAAAGCATATCAATATAAAACTTAAACATTAAGGTGATTGGACAGTGGTAACTATACCTTTGTAAGTTCTAGCCCCTTAATATAATGGTTTTTAATTAATTAAAATCTTAATTTGTTATGTTGTTGTGTTGGTATGTTGAGGGTGTCATCATTAGTGATGAATAGTCCGTTTTGGAAAACCTGAAACGAATTCCCAAACGTCTTTACCGAGTTAGTTATTGATGGGCCCACATGCATATGGCAATGCTTGTGGAAATCTCATTGAATCCACATGCATTATTGATGAGTTTGTATCTTTAAATATGGTTTGGTCTCTATGTTAGTACAGCTTGTTTTGGGTTAATTAGCTTGAGTTATCTTATGTCGATAACATGCCTGTTTTATGATCTTTTATCTTTGTTGTGTGGTTTTTAGCGCTTCTTGATGTCGCATACGTGTATGCCAGGAACACTTATGTTTATATTGTTACAACTAACCAACTTGAAGTATTTGCATATGCATTGTCAATTTTGAGTTAGAGTAGTTGGGTTGTATTTTTGTAGATAAAGCTCTAAGTGTGTAATATTAAAAGGTATTTGAAAATTATTTGTATTGTTGTATTATAATTGTATGCAGTTCGGACCTCAATATTTAACTTTTTTCGGAAGATTATAATTTTTATAAGAATTTTATATGCATTATGTATGTTACTCGATTTGGAATTTCTCCCTTCACATGAAACGAAAATGTTGTACAAAACTTAGTTTTTAAATTAGTAGTAACTCTTTTATATTCTAAGGATGTCATATATAATGATAATGGTTTTCGTATGCACCATAAGGATTAAATACTTTATTTTATTAAGACATGAGGTTCATGCATTACTTACTTTTATTTACAAAATGATTTGCGAACATCAAATTTTATTAGAGGGAGGTTTTCAGTTTTATTCCTAAAACAATTAGTTTTCGAAAAAGAAAATATTGCTTATTTTTCAAAGTATTCAGCAATCATATCAACTACAATAATATAAGTGGTGGCTACTTAGGGTGTTACAAGAAGCATGGCGGCAGCAAAGTAGAATAACCGAAAAAGGAAGCAGAGGTAGCGAAGAAGAAAGAGAGGGAGAAAGGGCAACTGTAGAAAAGAGACAGTTGTTTTAGTGTTTGAGAGAAAGGTCAAGAGATTTACGATTTGACGTTAGATTGAGCTCAGATCGTATAAAAGTAATAAAATAATAAATGCGGGAAAATAAAAACATTATCTAAAGTGTGCCTCTGTAGGATTTGATATATCTTACAAAGAGGCAATTCTAAATTTCAAGGGAAACATTACATCAAGGCAATCATTTGATATATATGTTACAAATGAATTACATATATATTTTGTTAATACAAAATTAATATATTTAATACTTACTGGTTCGTGCAATCTTACCAAAATCAATAACTGGTCTGAGTCTCATAACATTGCTTCATAGTTTTAATGAAACAAATTAGAACATTAGATGCTTACAAGGACAATCAAAACAAACAGTTGAATTCAAAAATATATCTTTTTGAATTAAATTCCTAGGGTGTTCATTTTTAAAAGGTAATCTAAGAGGAAAAAAAGAAAAAATACGATATTTGATTGACATTAATTATTAAAATTTAAATAGTTTATAATCTCTTATTTACATACATGTGTATATCGTTGCAATTTCAATTCTTAATTTTTTTAATAATTGTGTTATTTTTTATTTATCTTTTTAGAGTGAAATTTACTTTCGAGAAAATAATGAAATATAATTTTTGTGTGATTTTATTATCTTAAAAATTATACTTCTTTTTTGCTTTATAATAATATAAAAATAGACACGTGAAAACTTAACCTAAATTTAAGCCTTCCTCTGGTTAACTCCATATAAATATGTGGTTGGGTTCAACATTTTGACTGTATTAGCGAGGAGTTAACCTAAATTTAACCCTTCCTCTGATTAACTACTTATAAATATGTGGTTGCGATCATCATGTTGACTATACTAGCAAGGAGTAGCGCTACTTCCGCAAAACTACAAGGGTATCTCTCATTCTCTCTCTCTCTCTCTCTTTATATATATATATATACCCCATTGCTTTCATTCGTAGAGACTTGCAAAAGTCACCTTTCACTATATATGTATCACTCATTCATATATAAGAAATGTTCACATAGAAATATAATTGTATTTTTTAATCGATTACGATGATTTGCTAGGGACGGGTACATCAATTGAGACTTCAGTCTACTTAGACAAGTGCCATATATATGACTAATCTCAGGTTTTTCATCATGTTTCATATTTCATTGCATCTATTTTTTAGTTTGGATTATTTTCTCGATTTTAATCGTGTATTGTTTTGTTTCCACTAGATCCATAAGCGAGGCAATAAACCCTGATAATGGACTATCATCATGGACCCGATCAAATGGAAATCATCATTGCTGTCTTTTATTTCTATGCCTTCTCAGTTATGCTTTGCTATATTATTCGTTTAGATAATGTCCACCACAAATCTCCAACAACTGTGATTTCCTTGATTAAAACAAAACGCGTAAAAGGTGACATGATTAAAGGTAATTATTATGAAATTAATACATATATATTCCCTAAGATGCATTCAACCTTTTAATTTCATATATATATTCCCAAAGTTATATTTCGCAATAATTTCCTTAAATTGTTTCACAAGATGAGTAATTAAGTTATCTCTATTTCCTAAGATGCATTCAACCTATTCCACTTGTTGTACAGTGAATCGAACTAGCGACCTTTGGATTTCACTGACTCCATAAACAAAATCTTAGTGGAATGGGTTAGAATTATATAGTTATATCTCCCACCCCCATAAAGCTGCATGTTTCAAAATTTAATGCAATTTAAAGTGAAGTAGTCCTTAAAAAACCAGTTCTATTTTTTTAAGTTCATTCTTTGTGCTACTAATTTTTTGTTTAATTTTATAATTATTGTGATACTGTGTACTTAGCAGGCTAGTCCATTCTTGAATTGTGGGCTGGAAGATGATGGAAACTTTGGAGACTTGGTGCATCCATATTTGGAAGGCAATTATAGTAGTCAAAAAATGGCAATAATGGCAGTTTGTACTGCTTCTAGCATTCGTCGTTATGTCAAGAAATGTTCAAAAATGAGTGAGATCACATAACATAATGACCACGTTCTCATTGCCATTATAAAAACCTTGAAGATACATAATGACCTTCCAATTAGCAATTATTGCCTTTTTGTCAACATATAAAGACTGCATGCAAAAATAAGCGCTGTTTATTGCCTATTTTTGTTGTAGTGTACATAAAATGGTGAACCTAACCCTCACCATCAAATAACCTCACATAGCTAGTGCTCTACTGTTGAAGTTCTAATGTCAACTCCTGACGGATTATAGACCAAGAGTCCTCAACCCTACCAAGCAAAGCACCAACTGCACGATACCCACAATTACCATCATCACCAACATCCAGAACATCATCAATGAAAGGGTGGATCCCCAAAGAAAACCAATTAAATAAATTGCTTTTATTTTAATGAGTACTATCTATTTTTTATTTGAATTTGTAAGTTTTATCATATTGGAATGGTTTAGCAATTGGCTGCTATTGTTTTATATATTTTTTCTACTTGATACATAATTTTTTATCATGTAAATTTTAATATATTTTTTTCATTTATTATAAATAATAGCAATTTATAGGAATGTATAGTTCTAATTGTATTTCTATTCATTGAGCATGGATTGAAGTGTTTTGGAAATTTCATTTTGGTTTCACTTATAATAAATTTCGCAATAGCACAATCGGCCAATAGTAAATCAGAGTTTAAAAAATAGGATAATATGTTGGTTGTTCAAAACTCCATGTTGTAATTAATCATCAATGCAGGGTTGGGAAAGGAAATTCCTAGCCTAAAGCTACGTGGGGACTTAATGGTAATAAATCATTGGAGGCGCCTCATATATGTAATTTATGTTAGGTCTTAAAATTGTGGTGAAACCATAAGTGGCTGAGAGGGTGGATTGCAAGCCTAAATTAAGGGCTTGTCTTATGCTTTGGCCAACCCTATGTCAATTCACATGAACACTAATCTAGTTGACGTTCAATTGTGATTCTGCCATTTTTATTCTCTCTAATATAGCTAGCTTGATTTTTCAATCATTGCATCTCTGACTTCGTATGCATGAAATCATGAATGATTCTTGCTTATGATTGAATAACCAAATTTTGGAATGAAAACTCTTTTAGAAATGCCTTTTCAGCAGTTTAAAGTATAGTTGGGACTGAGAAATGAACATTTTATCTTGATTGTACTATTGACTTTTTAAAAATATTTTTGCCTCTGTACATTGATTGTAGATTTATAAAAAAAAGCTATGTTACAAATCAAAATAATAGTATTTTGGGGTTAAGAAGTAGGGACCTTATGAGCTTAAAATAATTATTGAGTAGAACATAAAAATATAATTACATTTTGTCAAGTTTGGAGGTTAGAGTCACAACCTTCCTGCTTGTGTCATGAGACCGATTAAGAATGGAAAAAAAACTGAAAATATATATTTTCTGAAACTATTGCAAGCGGTTAATGTAACGGTAGATTTCCATTGAATATTATAACTGAAGCAAATAGTAAATATCTCAATGTTTGAAAGCTGATTCAAATCTTTTAAATGAAATGTCCTAAAAAAACTTTTAAATGACAATAATATATAAGTAACGACTATTGAATGGATGAATAGCCTGATTGGGAGAAACTAACGTGAATGAAAAGGAAGGAAATGTTTTTTATGTTGACAACTCAGCATATTTATGAATTGGCACAATTGGAATAGATTTAGGGGCCTGCTTTTATATATTATTGTGAAGAAAGAAAAAACAGAACTAATTATCCAAAGAGAAAAATCAATCAAACAGTAAAAAAGAGGAAAAAGAAAGGAACAACACACACAAGATTCACGTGGATCAACTTGGAGCAATGTACCCCAAGCCTACATCCATGGCAGCCACTATATTGATGATGATCTCTCTTACAAATTCTGAGAATAACTCTTCCTCACACAGTTACAGAGATTTCGTACAGAATACAAGAGACTAAATTAAATTTTAGAAATGGTCAAACTAGCTACCTAAATAGTACATCAATTTACTAACTAACCAATCTCACCAAGTAACAGAATCGGTTACAATTCAGTTAATAACAACCTAACCAAATTAACTAACAAGTAGATGATGTCATGGAATGTTGACTGAGCCAATATAACAACAAATCTTCACCTTGGATAAGTGACACATTCAGCTAGTGACTGCAAACAATCTCGAAGGTTATCCAGTCTATAATTGTGCAACGTTTAATAGCACTTAAAAGCGCTATTATAAGTAAAAATAAGTGCTATTAAAAACCTTTTTTTGGCATAGAGTATAGTTAAAACCCATATCCAATCAGTTATTTAAAACAAAATATAGACCAATTCTAATTCTAAGGTTTTTAATGAAAATAGCAAAATTAAGGTGTATATATATTGTTACTTATTTCTAAAATCATGTTTCCTTATTTCTAAAATAGACAAATTGTAAACCACGATATTCGTGTGTGTGTGTGTGTATATTGTTACTTATTTCTAAAATCATGCTTTGTTATCCATATATATGCTCTATGCATGCAATGCAGGTGCTGTTATTATTGAGGGTTCCTTTTGGTATATAAGTCAAATTTTGTGTAGCTTAGGTTTAAAACAATCATAAAAATCCACTTTTGAATCTTTCTGGAATCATTTTAATGAATTCATGGCTTTTAAGATAGTTGCACTTTGCTTTCTAGGGAGGGATTTGTTGTCATTGCTAGCAAGAGTTTAAATTGTCCAAGATGCAGCAAGAGGTTTGGTTGTAATACATTTATGAGTACACGGTTTCTCCCTACATCAATCTAGATATTAAATCAGCAAACAATTTGATAGACAAAAACTTTCATGAAGGTTTGCAAATGTATTTCTAGATTCTTTTCTATCCTAGAAAGTTAAGTGCTAACTATAATTTTTCTTTCCACAAGCTTATCGTTTCCTTTTTCTACTGAGTTTCATGTTGTATTGGTTTGAGTAGAACATAAAAATATAATTACATTTTGTCAGGTTTGGAGATTAGAGTTGACAACCTTCTGACTTGCATCATGAGAGCGATTAAGAATGAAGAAAAATAATTGAACCTATATATTTTTGGAAACTATTACAAGCGACTGATGTAATGGTAGATTTCTATTGAATATTATAATTGAACAAATAGTAAGTATCTCGATGTTTGAAAGCTGATTTAAATCTTCTAACTGAAATGTCCTAAAAATACTTTTACATGACAATAATTTACAAGTAACGACTATGGAATGGATGAATAGCCTGGTTGGAAGAAACTATCATGAATGAAAAATAAGGAAATGTTTTTTATGTTGACAACTCAGTATATTTGTGAGATAGCGCAATTGGAATAGGTTCGGGGGGCCTGCTTTTATATATTATAATAGATAGATATTGATTCCAAGGCTTTCTTATCTTCTTGTAGTGTTGTAATCTAAAGATAAAATGGATGCCAGTATTATTAGAAGCCTAAGTATCCCATCCTGCTTACAGACTTTTTCCTTGCTAACGTATGAGAGGATCCATATTCAAAGAAAACTACATCATTTACTAAGAAGGAGATTATAAACAATGAATAAAGTATAAAGAATATTAGTATAAAACTTAAACATTAAAGTGATTGAACAGTGGTAACTATACCTTGTAAGTTGTAGCCCATTAAACTAAAGGTTTTTAATTAATTAAAATCTTAATTTGTTTGATTGTTGTGTTGGTATGTTGAGGAAGTCATCAATTAGCGATGAATGGTCTGTTTTGGAAAACCTGAAATGAAATACTAAACGTCTTTCCCGAGTTAGTATTGATGGGCCGACTTGCATATGGCGATACTTGTGGAAATCTCATTGAATCCACAACATTATTGATGAGGTTATGTCTTTAAATTTGGTTTGGTCTCTATGTTGGTACAACTTGTTTTGGGTTAATCAGCTCGAGTTATCTTATGTCGATAACATGCCGTTGTATGATCTCTTATCTTTGTTCAGTGCTTTTTACCGCTTCTTGATGTCGCATATGCCTTATCAATTTTGAGTTAGAGTAGTTGGGTTGTATTCTTGTACATTAGGCTCTAAGAATGTAATATTGAAAGGTATTTGAAAATTATTTATATTGTTGTATTATAATTATATGCAGTTTGGACCTCGATATTTAACTAATTTCGGAAGATTATAATTTTTATAAGAATTCTATATGCATTATGTATGGTACTTGAATTGGAATTTCTCCCTTTACATGAAATGGAAATGTTGTACAAAACTTAGTTTTCAAATTAGTAGTAACTCTTTTATATTCTAAGAATGTCATATATAATGATAATGGTTTTAGTATGCACCTTAAGAGTTAAGTTTTGGATTTATATACTTTATTTTAAGTAAGACATAAGGTTCACGTGTTACTTTTATTTGCAAAATGATTTTCAAACATCATATTTTATTAAAGGGAGGATTTTAGTTTGACTCGTAAAACAATTAGTTTTTGAAAAAGAAAATATGGCTTATTTTACGAAGTGTTCAGCAATCACATTAACTACAATAGTATAAGTGGTGGCTTCTCTGTGCTATCTTTTCTTTCCATCCAGGCATGGAAGGTGTGAGAACCAGTGTAACACCCTATTTCTGGAGCGCTACTAAACTAACTATTATTCTTGTCGGTTCAAATACATTCGTAAATGGAATACGCTGGTTGCATGGTTTTCAAAAATGCGAGTCAAAAATTTTTTCCTCAAACTTCTTTTGAAATAGCAATCAGAGTATTGCAATATTTTCGAAAGGTGGTGAATAAATAAAATACCATGTTCAACTCACCATATCAATACAAGTAGATTTATTTAAACATACACACATGACCATTTAAGTCTTGAAAACATAATATACTTATTACAACTCCGTAATTAGTACAGTAAACATCCTATAGCTGGTCAACACGCTACAACACTTACTAGACCTCTAGTAAGTTACGAACAAATACTCAAGGTAGATAGTCGGATGGGACTATCCTTAGCTACACTTGTCAACAGCCTCGAACACTTTGCAGTCTTCATCATTTGGGTTACATTCATTGATTGAAAGAACCACGAGCAAGGGTCAACTTCTTACACAAACAAATACAAAAACGACAGCAATAGCCAATCATATTAGACAGGATATAATATGGAATTCCACTTCTTCCCATATTCACATAAACATGTCATTGACATTACGAACAATTCAATAAGGATGCACAGACTTCCTTATTGTTGCGACTATATGCCAGTGTATATGATTCCGAAATACCATACGCCATGGTCAATCGTTTTATACGTACCAAATCTGATACTTTTCCATGCGATGGGTTAACGTCCCCAAGACATAATGGACTGTCCTGACGACACTGAATCCCCTTCCCGGCACAATTCAGGTTTAGGACTATCCTACTACAGGCTAACAACGATACTGAATCCTTTTCCCGACACTATCCAGATCGAAGTTACCATTATGCATGTCAATGCATATGATATTTCAAATATGGCAAAATTAAATAAATATTTAATTATCTAGCACAAGTATCAACAACATATATCTCAACACAATTAAGCATACATGCAAGCACATCATATTAATCATCCTGCAACGGTTTAGCAACTCGCATTCACATATTACTAATCGTTAGACATAAGCATACAATAGCTCATACACATCACTAAAGCAATATCAAGTATTGAATGTGAAATGCCCTTACAAATTAGAGTTCCACGTCCATGCTAACATCAAGACTCGTCACGAACTCTCGCACGCACGTACTCACGACCTCAAAATCTCTAAGACAATAGTACTGACTCTTAGAAGAATCTCTAAATCTCTTAAAAGGAACCCCTAGGTCATGGTTTGAAATCAAACCCCTAGGGTACGCAACTCAAAAATTCTTATTACTAAAACTCACACTTAAAACACTAAAACAAAGTTAAAAATAATATGTTTAAATACTCTACAACGTACTCAAATCTTTATAATTTTCTCAAAAACTTCTTAACTAAACTTTGAACTTTAAAAAAACACTAAAAAAATCATTTTCTTACCAAACCAAAGCAAAAATTAAACTCTTAAAATACCTAATAATCAACTCTTAACTTATCAATCAAGTAAAAATTTTAAAACATTACCAAGACATCAAAATACTCCCTCGGCTCTAACTATTAAAACAACATCCCAAAAAATTTTCTTCTCCCAAATCAAAACCAACACTAAAATTAAAGATTCTAATACCAACAATTCTAAGACTCCACCTTGTTTAGGAAACACAAGATTTCTTTAACATTAGATGTTTCATAGTCTTATCCAACTGATCAATCAACACTTAACAACAATTATACTAAAAACTTTTCTTACAACTTTAAATAAGTTAACCCAAAACTTCAAATCCCTAAAAATTCTTTTCCTATCATAACTTGACTCCAGTTCAAGGAGTACAAAAATCAACTTCTCTTTCTTAATCAAACACAAAACAACAAAACGAAATCAAATATTCCTTAATACTAAATTATCAAGACTCCACTTTGGTTTAGGAATACAAAGATTCCCTTCAACGTTAGTGTTTCATTGTCTTAAAAGGCAAATCAACTAATAAAACTCAGTTAAACTTTTCCCAAAATTTCCAAAACTTTGACACACAATTAAATACACAAGTTTCAAGCCTAAGAACACAAAAAAATTTCTTCCTAACACATTTAGGGCTCACGGCCTACACCCACATTTGGGGAAAAATTTGTAAAATTTCCAAATCAACAAAACTTCAGCACACAACACCTAATTCCTTTTTCCAAAATTTCCAAATAAAAACCGCTAATCAAAATGCTTTGCTCCTATCATGGCTTATTCAAGCATCAAGGAGTCTCAAACTAAAATTTTCTTTGATCAAACTCAAATTAATAACAACAACAAATTCAAGCATTAAACATCAAATATCCCAACACAATTTGGTGATTCACATGAGCAATCACATTTCTCTCTTTTCCATAGGGCAATTCAACCTAGGGTTCCAAAAATTTCAGGGAACATTTAATCTTTTTGCTTCATGATCATAATCAAAACATATATTAATAATTAAGCATGAAAAGACAAGTAAACAAAAAGAAACCCTCACACACAATACCCTAGGGTCCACGGTTTTTGGGCTAAAATCAAAGGGTAAAGAAGTTGATTTCATACTCACTCAGTTGATCAAGGTTTTGATGTTAGTTAGGAGAAGAAAATGGAAGTAAATGGTGGGGTTCATGGTGGAGGGAGGCTACGGCCTGTTGAAAGAAAAGGAAGGGAAAGAATGTAAATCAAAACTAAACACTTATTAATTAGAAGAAGGGACAAAATGAGTGAGGATGAAGGGGTGCTTCGGCTGAAACAAAGAAAAGGAGGTAGGAAATGGAACTTTGCTTCACTTCTCATTTCACCTACACTAAAACTTGAAGAAAGGAATGGAAGTAAAGTGAAAAATGGGAGAACATGGGGGGCTACGACCTGGCTCTCTTGAAAAGGAAGGAACAAAAAATAAAAATAAAAACATTAATCCAATTAATAGGCTAATAGATAAGATCAAAACTAGGATATTTGTTTTAGAACAAATAGATAGGTGACACCTTATACTGAATAACTTAGAGCCAAAGTAAGAAGGAAAAAAATGAATGAATGAGTGGAAATGGGGGAGGGTCACACTAATCACAAGGAAGGAGGAGGGAAAAAAAAATTAATGTTGGTAATTTACTTGGCCAAGAATAGCTTAGTAAAAGGTATCTCCTAATTAACCATGTAAGACTTGACACCTAGCACCATAAAGCAAGATATTTCTAATCAAATCACCAAGTCTTGACACCTAATCTCTCTTCTCATGATCACCCACTAATCCTAGAGTTTTGGGGTCCTAAAATTTCGGCGTCGAATAATCGCGTTAACACTAATTCATTAGCTGATGAATCGCAAAAATTAATTTACTTAGAAATTAATTCACTACGTGATAAATAAATTGTATAAATATGAAAACAATTAAAAACACTCAAGCATTATTACAAACAAGTTACGATTCGATTTTCATCGAAATCGGAGTTTATTTTAAATTTTTATTGTGGATAAAAATTACCTGGCGATTCAAAATACGGCGAATATTCATAAGAATTAATCGACGAATTTTGAATCATGAATTAATATTGAATATTCTTAAATTAAACTTCATCTTGATTTAATTCAGACACTTTCTTAGTCAACAAAAATACGCGTTACCGCGTCAAACAGAAAACTTATAATAAGTAAATTCGCCTTAAAAGCAGCATATGTCTATGCTGTCTATTAATTTTAATTGACATCATTGATAATAATTATTTATAATAAGTAAATTATTTAAAATACGTCAAAATAATTTCTCGTATTCTCAGTAAATCATTGAGGTGATCAGTCTCTACGACTTACCTTCAAGTATTCAGGATTTTATTTGTTAAAACAATTTTTCCTAAAAATTGGAGTGTTACACTGCCACCCCCTTAAAATAGTTTTGTCCTTGAAACTAAGCTAGTATTAAGATACAAAAATTAATTTTACTGAAATCCATAAAATAATTTGCAACACATAGGCATTCATAATGCATATTAATATAAATAGTACTATAATATTTATAGTTACATAATTAATCTTACCATCACATCACAGCATGCAACAACAGTCAAACTTAATAGCTCTAATATATATATCACACAGTAATACATACATAATTTATTTGACGAAGGAGTCCTTACGATCCACTGACCCTTTACTCACAAGCAATAATCTCTGCTTATTTACGAGCATGAACACGAACTCGACTACAGCTACATACTACCACCACAATATTATTACTCAACCTCATACCTAACCATGGTTACACACATAAAAATTACAAAAACCACTTAAAACTTCGAAAGATTAAAAATTTTTCTCAAATCAATCACTTTTTCTAAAACAGTACCCCAAAATAAAAATTTAATAAAAATCCCACTTTTCCTTAAGACTCAACCATTCTCATGGACACTAGAGTTCTTTTAAGATTAGGTCATCATCATCTGAAAATCATTAAACATACTTCACTTAAAAGATTAAAACTAAATCTTCAATTTAAATCAACAACTCGCTTCTCTTTAAATTTTTTTAGATCAAAACTTTTCTATAATAATCTTCTTTTACACTCCAACAACAATAAAATTACTAACCACTAGGTGTTAAAATTTGGATTCCATTTTCTTTTCTCAAAGAACTATACAAATTACACACTTACTCAAAATTTTATTTCTAAAAATCCTTCTAACTCACACACAAGCTTTTCAACCAACAGTTCAAAACTAACATAATTATCAATAACTCCTAAATCACTATGAACACAAAATCGTCAAAATTTACGTTACAAAAACTTGAAATTAACCTCACACACAATATTTGTGGTCACGGTTCATGCTTTCAATCTAACAACAAACTTTCAAAATTTTCTCAACACTACACACACTTAAAACATGGTTCTTCAACCAAATATAAGATGAAAATATTTTTCAACATCAATCCTCTCAACGATAACAAATCAAACAAAACATTTTCAAGGAAACCTTGAAATCATAATTTTTTTTATATAAGAAAAGAAAAGGGACCATTTGCTACAGAACCATGATCAACAAGATAATCTACAACAATACAAAAATTTGAAAGCAAAAGGATTAAAATACTCACCTAGAGCTCCTCCAAAAACTCGCGGTCTATAAGAGGTCATTAGCAAAGAAGAACTCTCACACATATCAACCACAAAATCATAAACAACAATACCCATAGATACAGAGGATATAGAGGACAGCCTTCATTCAACATCATCTCAAAACTTACGGCTTAACTAAGGAAAGGTAAGAAACGCAACTCTCTAAACCTCTCAAGATCTCTCACACACTCCAATCACCACACGGTTTGGTATCACCTAAGGGAGAATTGTATAAAATAGGGGTCCTTGGAGCTGAACCTATTCATGGCACACCTGAGAAAAAAGAAGGAAGGGAACTAGGTTCTCTCTCTCTTTCTATGCCCGCATTAAGACCAGTAATGCAACTTACTATTCTCCCTTTTTCTTTTTGAGTGTTGCCGACCATGCAGTGAAAAGAATCATTCAAAATATCTTTTGTTTTTTTAACCAAAAAGTGGTCAGTCACGGGTCTAAAAGAAGAAAGGGAAAAGACTCAGAAAATCTTGGTCCAAGTCCTTATCTTAGTCCTCCATGATCTAAAGAAATAAGGGCAAGGTTTGATAAAATTTAGGTACTACCCAATACTAGCTAGACAACTCGTCATGCACTAAACCACTGCCAACAACTCCTACTAACACTCTAGATTCTATTTAACTGGGTCAAATGGGACTCGCGTAAATTAAATTATCACAAGACATTTAATTAACGCTTGCTAGAAAATAATTGCGTATAATATTTTTCCTTGGAAAATATGAATACGCTCACAATAATCAATCAATTACACAACAAACCACATATATTCACAGCAGTACAAGAATACATTACTGCAAAAACACAGATGTTAGTGGCAAACATGTCACACTCTGAAAATCATTAAATAGTTTTGGTTTTCCATCTAGTACGTATCAAAATAATTCAAAAATCAAACATTGTGGTTTATATCTGTAACGACCCGTTTCCGGACCGCTACCGAGCTCAATATACCGAGCTCGAGTTACCGAGCTCAACACACCAAGCTCAACATAAACCTATATGAGATGTGTTTTAAAAACAAAACTCTTGTGCCTTTTTAAAAATACGATATGTTTTTTTTTTTTATAAAACCAACTCGTGCACATCAGAGTAATTACAGCTTTTCGAAACATGGTGCAACTAAGACACAAGACTAAATTCTAATAAAACATACATGCATAACATACATATATATATCACTCGAAATAATAATGTATACAAATACAGAGTAGCAAATGTGCAAAGAAAATACACCTAAGGTACGACAACTTCAAAAGAGTAATCATACCCTGGGGGTACTTCCAGACTCCCACGCAGGTTGCTCCAAAAGTAAGACCACCCAGTCTACCCTCAGTAGCAACAAAACAACACCGCCTAAACCGGTCACGACCTCGAACACAAAAGAAAACAAGTACAGTCCTCGGAAAAACAAACATCCAACAAATAAACAATCACGACAGATAGAGGTCGTCACTCGGGTCCTCGTCGAGCTCCTCCTCGGCATCGCTTCATCGCCGAGTTACTCGCGCCTCGACATCGCCTGGGTAACCGTCATGGATTGAAGGCACCACGGAAAGTGGTCAACTTCTCAACAATTCAAGATAAGCTCGACATAAAAATATAAGCAAACAAAGAAAGTATAACATTCACCGACGTGACTCGACCATCTCACTCTAAACTCGACACAACTCGCAAATTCATTTTCTCTCGACTCGACAATTTTCCGGAATGCACACGCCGATCAGGTATGTCGGAAAGTCCAAAGCCTTGGGATCCTCGCTCTCCTAGGACTAACTCAGGTCCCGTAGCGTGGCGGCGTCTAGTCAATCTCCCGTAAACAAAAAGGGGGACCTAGCACCCTCGATTATCCGGTCACGGCTCAAAAACGTCATACGACTCACCTAGTTCGCTCACTCGATGAACAATTCGCCGCATACGATATTCAAAGAGTTAAACACAAGATATTCAACCGCATGTCAAATAAAAGAGCAAGCTCGACATGAAGAAACGCAATTCAACATGCAATACACAATTCACGACATATATTCAATCACATATTAAATACATGCAAAAACTCAATCATATCACAACATTTCAGCTCGACACAAATCAGGAAAATCCATACACAATAACATAACCACGTAGCATATGAAATGCCCTTACGCTAGCATACTACGAAAGTATTAATGTGAAGCACCCTTACATACTATGAAAATATTAATGTGAAGCGCCCTTACATACTATGAAAATATTAATGTGAAGCGCCCTTACCGAACTCCAAGTTAATGCTGCTCGACAACGACCTCGACACAGCTGTCTTCAAAGAGCTCGACAACGACTTCGACACGTACGCTTCTCAGTCGACCTCGACACGTACAATCCTCGATCTGGATTCTCACGCCTGGCGTCCTTGGATTCGCTTTCCCGTACACCTTGATTCGGAATCACTCGATCTCGAGAATCAGACTTCCTAAAACAAACACAACTCAGATCGATCTATGGTTTCCAATACATCTAACTCTCTCTTCCCCAAACTCAACCACAACCCAGAAAAATATAAAACTCAAGAACTGAAAGATATTTTTCCTCTAACACAAAGTTAGGGATTTCGATCCAAATTTCATGAAAAAGTTATCTGATGCTTCAACAGATAGATCGACAACAACAATAACCAGAAACAACGAATGAAAAACAAGAAATCGAAACGAACCAAAAATGGAGGTTTCTGGGCACTGTCGATTGCAGAAATCAGAGAAAGAAATTTGTTTTACAAGCCCAATTAATCGGTTAAAAAGATAGGTAATATTGTGAATAAGAAAACCCATCAATTTGACATGATTTGGAAGCATAAAACTGGTTAAAAATGGAAGAAGAATTAGCGCTAAACAGTAGCACGAAGAAGACAAAAATCTGTTCTTCATACCTCAATGGTGATGGTCGATCAGACGAGATATGGGTCGAGAAGTTGATGATGAACAAAATTGATGAAGAAAGCTTGTGCAGAATCTCGATGGAACTCACGGTTTCGTCGATGGAGATTTTTGAAGAAAACAACGAAACACAGAGCAGAAGGAAGGAAGAAGAAAGAAGAAAAGAGAAAGAATGAGTGTGAGGGAATCGGTCGTGGTATACAGCTGGCGAGAAAGGGGTATAAACGTAACTCCAGCTATAAGATGCCAATCCCATCAATCATCTACCCGTTAACTCGTTCCTCTCATAATTACCCTCTACTGCTTTGGCCAGCGGCAAGTCGACAATGTAATAATTACAAACAATATAATAATAACGCTGAATAACGCTCGAAAGAATACGAGGTGTCATCTCGACACGATGTCGACAAGAGTGCTCGTGCAAACGCACAAGGTTCTAACACGAGTTCGTGAACGCGGTCTCCTCGGCTCGACTTGCGCCCTCATCATTTCGAGACGCGACTTCATCAACTCGACACGCCGACCTCCTCGGTTCGGCCTAGTGCACGTGGTCTCATCACCGACAAAAGATCTCAAGAACGATCTAGTCACGGGATCTCGACACAAGGTCTTGGTCGAGGTCTCGATCGTCGTCCCTAATACGATGTCGATCTCGCCCTCAGGTGTTACAATCTCTCCCTCTAAAAAATTTCGTCCTCGAAATTGCAAATAAGATTCTTACCTCAGAAAAGTTCAGGGTACTGAGTCTTCATCTTCTCCTCCAGCTCCCAAGTCGCATCACCCGTCTTTTGATCCCACACAACCTTGACAAGTTGGATCTCTTTGTTCCGCAACTGTTTGGCTTTCCGATCAACGATCCTTGCTGGTAATGCTTCGAAAGATAGGTCGTCCTTCAGTTGAATCACATCCGGTTCGATGACATGAGAAGGGTCGGAAACATACTTCCGCAATTGTGAGACGTGAAAGACGTCGTGGATGTTCGACAAGAATGGGGGTAAGGCAATCTGATATGCCACTGGACCAATACGACGAAGAATCTGGTAAGGTCCAATGAATTTAGGGGTAAGTTTCTTGGATTTGATCGCTCGACCAACTCGATGAGTGGGGTGACTCTAAGAAATACATGTTCTCCTTCCTCGAACTCGAGTGGTCGACGCCGTTGGTCCGCATAACTCTTACGTCGACTTTGAGATGTTCGCATCCGATCTCTCGATCAAACGGATCTTCTCGTGAGTCCGCTGGATCATATCTGGTCCTACGACGATTCGCCGCCGTCCTGGTACCAACAAAGAGGCGTCGACATTTCCGCCCATACAGCTTCAAAAGGTGCCATCCCAATACTCGCATGGAAACTGTTATTGTAGGTGAACTCCACCAATGGTAAGACGTCGTCCCAACTTCCTCGGTGATCTAACGTACAAGCTCGCAACAAATCTTCAAGCGATTGGATCGTTCTCTCGCCGACCGTCGATGCGTGGAGGATATGCCGAGCTAAGCCTGAGCTCGGTCCCCATCGCTCCTTGCAATTCCCTCCAAAAATGAGACGTGAACTTCGGATCTCGGTCCGACACGATCGAAGAGGGTATTCCATGAAGTCGTACTATCTCCGCGATGTAGATCTCGGTCAGCTTTTCCACGTTGTATGTCGACCACCGGCAAGAAATGAGCAGATTTGGTCAATCGGTCGACGATCACCCAAATCGAATCATTCTTCTTCTGCGTCTTCGGCAAACCTACAACGAAGTCCATGGAAATCTTGTCCCATTTCCATCCGCACGTCAAGCGATTGTAGCATTCCTGCGGTCGTTGGTGCTCCACCCGCTTTACGACACCTCAAACCTGAAGCTACGTCCTCGGCCACTTGCTTCTTCATTCCGGACCACCAAAAATGCTTCTTCAAGTCTTGATACATCTTCGTAACTCTGGGATGAATACTAAAGTTGCTCTTATGCGCGCTGGCCGAGAATCAACTTCCTCGGCTCGGATACGTTAGGTACGCACACTCGGCCATTGCATCTCAAGATGTCGTCCGCTCGACCTGAAGTGTCGCCTTCCCTTGCGCTTATCAACTGAATCTTCTCTTGCGAAGCTCGTCATGAACTTGCTGGTCTCGGATCTCGCCCAACAATCTGTTAGAAATGGTAAGCATACCAAATCTCGGCTTCCCGGTGAAACTTCGACACTCAACTTCAAGTCTCGGAACTTCTCGAGCATCTCCAACTCCTTGATCATCATTACCGAGGTTAAACGCTCTTCCCGCTCAACGCATCCGCTACTACGTTAGCCTTACGGGATGGTATTCCAACGTAAAGTCGTAGTCCTTGAGAAATTTCGTCCATCTACGTTGACGCATGTTGAGCTCTTTACGTCGAACAGTACTTCAAGCTCTTGTGATCGCTGAAAGCGAAGAGTGCTCCCATAAAGGTAGTGCCTCCATATCTTCAAGAAAAAACCATCACGCCACACCCAAGTCGTGAGTAGGGTAGTTCCTCTCGTGAATCTTAAGCTGTCTTGAAGCATATGCGACCACCTTCCGATGTTGCATCAGTACGCATCCCAATCCCTGGTGTGACGCATCACAATACACCTCGAAAGGCTCTTCTGGTTGAGGCAAAATCAAAGACAGCGCTGTCGTCAAAAGCTCCTTCAGTCGTTGAAAACTGGCTTCACACTCCTCGGTCCAAGCAAAAGGTTGATTCTTCCTCGTCAGTCGTGTAAGAGGCGCGACAATCTTCGAGAAACCTTCAATGAATCTTCGGTAATATCCTGCTAAGCCGACAAAACTCCTGATCTCGGTAACCGTCTTAGGCTGTTCCCACGCTATCACCGCCTCAATCTTAATTGGATCCACAGCTATCCCTTCTCTAGAAATCACGTGACCAAGAAAATTCACCTCTTCAAGCCAAAATTCACACTTCGACAGGTTGGCATAGAGTTGCTTATCTCGTAATATCTGTAGTACTCGACATAGGTGTTCTGCGTGCTCTTCTCGGTTCCTCGAGTAAATCAATATGTCGTCGATGAACACTACAACGAACTGATCCAAAAACGAATGGAAAATCCTGTTCATGTAATCCATAAACACACCGGGCGATTCGCCACTCCAAACGGCATCACCAAGTACTCGTAGTGACCGTATCTAGTCCCGAAAGCTGTTTTGGCGACATCTCCCTCCTTCACGCGAATCGATGGTAGCCCGACTTCAAGTCTATCTTGAAAAGATCGCCGCTCCACGGTTGGTCCATCAAGTCGCCAATACGTGGTAACGGATAACGATTCTTCACGGTAACCTTGTTGAGTTCGCGGTAGTCCACGCACAACCTTGATCGCCCATCCTTCTTCTTAACCAACAACACTTTGGAGCTCCCCACGGTGACACGCTTCTGGTCGTATGAATTGCTTCGACTCCAAGTGTTCGATCCGGGACTTCACTCTTTCATCTCGGCAGGAGACATCACAGACGGCGCTTTGAAATCGGCCTGCTCCTGGAATCAGTCGATGGAGAACTCGACCTCTCGCATCGGGTGGTAATCCCGGCACGCCTTGAAAACGCCCTCAAAATCACACACCACCGAACATTCTTCACGCCGATCCGCTGGAAAACTTCCGAACTAGCTAGATACATGTATTCCCTAGTTCCTTCTTTCAAAGAAACTCCAATACGCTCGTGAGAAGATAATTGGAGACTCCAAGGTCCGGAAAAATTACAGCTTTACGGCACACCAAAAGGACATGGTGGTGTGACAACCAATCCATCCCGAGGATAACATCTAAGCCCTTAAGAGGCAAACAAACCAAATTGACCACAAACTTTCTACTCAATAATCACTACACAATTAAGACATGCGGTGTTTGTGACTAAGGTTTTAGTACCGGGTTGTAACTACTAATTTAAACGGTAAAGCGAATACAATCAAGTTCAAATGGTTCACACAATCGAAGAAATAAAGGAATGGGTTGCACAGAATCAAAAAGAACGGATAAGGATTTACCCTCGATCTCACATTCACCTTGGATAAGATCATCGGCTCGCTCACTTCCTCGCCACTCATGCGTAAAACTCGCCTTTAGCCACTGACGCTTTCCTTTGGCCTTTGCCGCAAGCATCGCTTGCTCAGCCTTTAGGTGTAGGACAATCCTTAGCAAAATGCCCTGGCTTCTTGCGGTTGAAACACACCTCCTCCTTCCGAGTGTGATTACTCGCGTAATGTCCCGCTTTCCACATCGGTAGCAAATCACCTCGACACCGGGTCCGACCTCCACTCCTCAGTACTTGGGTCATCGGACGACATCGTCCCCTGTTGTCGTTCCCCGAGGTCTGGTCGTAAGGCCTCTTCGCGGTTGTTTTCCTTCAGTGCAAATCTCCGCCTGCACTGGGTCTCACCGGCCCGCCACAATAATCTTCTTCTTGTGGCTCCTCACTCCTTCTACCTCGACACATCGATCAATCGGCTCTTGGAGATTTACGATCCTCAACGACACTCATCGACTTACGAATGTCGAATCTCAATCCCCGTTGGAATCTCTCACTCAACCATCTCTGGTCAACTCGATCACGGAATGGACTGAAATACCTCGCCAACGACTGAACTTGGCGCATACTCGGACACCGCCGAGTTGCGCTTCTTGCCGCAGCTTGAAGAAATTCCCGCTCCTTCTCGGCTCGGCAAGATCCGGAAGTATTTGTCCAAGAACCTTTCACGAAAAAGCTCCCAGGTCATCTCGCGATGTTACGCTATAAACGTTGCTTCACTCCTCTCCACCAATACTCTGCGTCTCCTAGCGGTAAGTAGGTAGCATAGTCGACCTTCACGTTGTCCCGCAATGAAGTGCCTCAAAGATCTTCTCGATCTCTTGCATCCAAAGATCGCCTTTATCCGGATTTGGCTCACCGTAGAACTTCGGTGGATCATGCTTCCTGAAGTCGGCCAATCCTCTTGCTTCAAAGATTTCGCTCGCTTCGTCGCTGCCGCAAGTTCGCTGAGTTAACGCCGCCGTCTGCTGAGCCATCGCGTTAGCTGTTGAGTTGCAGCAGCTGATTGTTGAGCCATGGCTGCCGCCATCTCGGTCATAGCTTGAATAGCCTGCTCCATGTCGACGTTCTCGCTGCAGATGTCGTATTCCTACGAGGTGGCATTAGATTCCACAAAGTTCAAAACCACATCGAATCTCACAACAAGGATGTGTTAAAACACATCGCTTCAATCAAGAAATAGTTCAAACAATTTCTCAAGCAATAAGTGCTTCACTTAATCAAACAAAGAATCAACACAATACAACTAGGTACCCAACACACATAACCCGACATAGTGACTACCCAAATTTTATGCACAATTTCTGGCCGAATCAATCGCTCGATACCAACAAAGGTAACGACTGCTTCCGGACCGCTACCGAGCTCAATATACCGAGCTCGAGTTACCGAGCTCAACACACCAAGCTCAACATAAACCTATATGAGATGTGTTTTAAAAACAAAACTCTTGTGCCTTTTTAAAAATACGATATGTTTTTTTTTTTTATAAAACCAACTCGTGCACATCAGAGTAATTACAGCTTTTCGAAACATGGTGCAACTAAGACACAAGACTAAATTCTAATAAAACATACATGCATAACATACATATATATATCACTCGAAATAATAATGTATACAAATACAGAGTAGCAAATGTGCAAAGAAAATACACCTAAGGTACGACAACTTCAAAAGAGTAATCATACCCTGGGGGTACTTCCGGCAGACTCCCACGCAGGGGGCTGCTCCAAAAGTAAGACCACCGCCTACCACCTCAGTAGCAACAAAACAACATCGCCTAAACTGGTCACGACCTCGAACACAAAAGAAAAACAAGTACAGTCCTCGGAAAAACAAACATCCAACAAATAAACAATCACGACAGATAGAGGTCGCCACTCGGGTCCTCGCCGAGCTCCTCCTCGGCATCGCTTCATCGCCGAGTTACCCGCGCTTCGACATCGCCTGGGTAACCGTCATGGATTGAAGGCACCACGAAAGTGGTCAACTTCTCAACAATTCAAGATAAGCTCGACATAAAAATATAAGCAAACAAAGAAAGTATAACATTCACCGACGTGACTCGACCATCTCACTCTAAACTCGACACAACTCGCAAATTCATTTTCTCGACTCGACAATTTTTCGAATGCACACGCTGCATCGTATGTCGGAAAGTCCGAAGCCTTGGGATCCTCGCTCTCCCTAGGGCCGATCGGCTTCAGGTCCCGTGGCGTGGCGACGTCTAGTCAATCTCCGTAAACAAAAAGGGACCTAGCACCCTCGATTATCCGGTCACGGCTCAAAACGCCATACGACTCACCTAGTTCGCCACTCGATGAACAATTCGCAGATCACGATATTCAAAGAGTTAAACACAAGATATTCAACCGCATGTCAAATAAAAGAGCAAGCTCGACATGAAGAAACGCAATTCAACATGCAATACACAATTCACGACATATATTCAATCACATATTAAATACATGCAAAAACTCAATCATATCACAACATTTCAGCTCGACACAAATCAGGAAAATCCATACACAATAACATAACCACGTAGCATATGAAATGCCCTTACGCTAGCATACTACGAAAGTATTAATGTGAAGCACCCTTACATACTATGAAAATATTAATGTGAAGCGCCCTTACATACTATGAAAATATTAATGTGAAGCGCCCTTACCGAACTCCAAGTTAATGCTGCTCGACAACGACCTCGACACAAATTGCCTTCAAAGAGCTCGACAACGACTTCGACATCGCACGCTTCTACCGACCTCGACACGTACAATCCTCGATCTGGATTCTGCTGCTTCCGCGTCCTTGGATTCGCTTTCCCGTACACCTTGATTCGGAATCACTCGATCTCGAGAATCAGACTTCCTAAAACAAACACAACTCAGATCGATCTATGGTTTCCAATACATCTAACTCTCTCTTCCCCAAACTCAACCACAACCCATAAAAATATAAAACTCAAGAACTGAAAGATATTTTTCCTCTAACACAAAGTTAGGGATTTCGATCCAAATTTCATGAAAAAGTTATCTGATGCTTCAACAGATAGATCGACAACAACAATAACCAGAAACAACGAATGAAAAACAAGAAATCGAAACGAACCAAAAATGGAGGTTTCTGGGCACTGCCGATTGCAGAAATCAGAGAAAGAAATTTGTTTTACAAGCCCAATTAATCGGTTAAAAAGATAGGTAATATTGTGAATAAGAAAACCCATCAATTTGACATGATTTGGAAGCATAAAACTGGTTAAAAATGGAAGAAGAATTAGCGCTAAACAGTAGCACGAAGAAGACAAAAATATGTTCTTCATACCTCAATGGTGATGGTCGATCAGACGAGATATGGGTCGAGAAGTTGATGATGAACAAAATTGATGAAGAAAGCTTGTGCAGAATCTCGATGGAACTCACGGTTGGCTGATGGAGATTTTTGAAGAAAACAACGAAACACAGAGCGTAAGGAAGGAAGAAGAAAGAAGAAAAGAGAAAGAATGAGTGTGAGGGAATCTGGCCGTGGTATACACTGGCGAAAGGGGTATAAACGTAACTCCAGCTATAAGATGCCAATCCCATCAATCATCTACCCGTTAACTCGTTCCTCTCATAATTACCCTCTACTGCTTTGGCCAACGGCAAGCCGACAATGTAATAATTACAAACAATATAATAATAACGCTGAATAACGTTCGAAAGAATACGAGGTGTCATCTCGACACGATGTCGACAAGAGTGCTCGTGCAAACGTACAAGGTTCTAACACGAGTTCGTGAACGCGGTCTCCTCAGCTCGACTTGCGTCCTCATCAGCTCGGTACGCGACTTCATCAACTCGACACGCGACCTCCTCAGTTCAGCAGCTAGTGCACGTGGTCTCATCAGCTCGACAAAAGATCTCGGCAAACGATCTAGTCACGGGATCTCGACACAAGGTCTTGGTCGAGGTCTCGATACGTCGTCCTAATACGATGTCGATCTCGTCCTCAGGTGTTACAATATCTAGAACCACTAATATACCAAAGATCATACTAAATACTAATAATAATAATAATAGAGTCTCTTATAGACGATCCCTGAATTCTTATCTCTTATTTCCCTCAAGGACTTAAGAGTTTCATGGGGACGAAAGTCAACCAATCCTTTGGTCTATGCAACTTGCTTTCTCTCTGCTATCCTAGCAGTTCACATTAATTCTCCGTAGTTGTCTGTTGAGCAACAACAACTGGTATCCCTGCCACAGCTTGGCTATCTGAATATTCTGTTCCGTCTCTGAATTATCAGTTCTAACATAAAAATCTCTCGCCTCTGAGGTATTAGATTCCCACAAGGTCTTATCACCTAGTCAGAACCCCACAACAACTTTTGTTTCGTGTGCTAATATACATTGTTTCAATTAAGAAACAATCCAAACAATTACAAGTAGAGTTACTCCACTTGAGGAAAAAAACACAAATACATAGCTTGACTCACAATTAAAACACATTTTGACTCTTAATAATCTATTTTCTATTATCCCAACACTTGACCAGCTATAGTTACCTAACTCACAGTCCGGTTAGAACCGAACCGCTCTAATAGCACCTTTGTAACACCTCATTCCTGGAGCGCTGCTAAACTAACTATTACTCTTGCCAGTTCAAATACTTTCGTAAATGGAATACGCTGCTTGCATGGTTTTCGAAAATGTGAGTCTAAATTTTTTTCGTCAAACTTCTTTTGAAGTAGCAATCAAAGTATTGCATCATTTTCGAAAGGTGGTGAATAAATAAAATACCATTTTCAACTCACAATAACCATACAAGTAGATTTATTTAAACATACATGCATGACAATTTAAGTCTTGAAAACGTAATATACTTATTACAACTCTGTAATTAGTAAAGTAAATACCCTATAGCTGGTTGACACGCTACAACACTTACTAGACCTCTAGTAAGTTGCGAACAAATACTTAAGGTAGATAGTCGGCTGGGACTATCCTCAGCTACGCTTGTCAGTAGCCTCGAACACTTTGCAGTTTTCATCATCTGGGTTACATTCATTGATTGAAAGAACCACGGGCAAGGGTTAACTTCTTATACAAACAAATACAATAATGACAGCATGTACAATAGCTAATCATATTATACAGACATAATATAATATGGAATTCAACTTCTTCCCATATTCACATAAACATGTCATTGACATTATAGACAACTCAATAAGGATGTATAACCTTCCCTATTGATGCAACTATATGCCAGTTTATGTGATTCCAGAACACCATACGCCATGGTCAATCGTTTTGTACGTACCAAATCCGATACTTTTCCATGCGATGGATTAACTTCCCAAAGACATAACAGACTATCCTGAGGACACTGAATCCCCTTCCCGACACTATTCACATACTTAATTGAACATATCAATGCATATGATATTTCAAACATGGCATAATTAAATAAATATTTAATTATCCAGCACAAGTATCAACAGCATATATCTCAACACAGTTAAGCATACATGCAAGCACATCATATTAATCATCCCACAACGGTTCAGCAACTCACAGCAACTCGATTTCACATATTACTAATCATTAGACATAAGCATACAATAGCTCATACACATCACCAAAGCAGTATCAAGTATTGAATATGAAGTGCGCTTACAAATTAGAGATCCACGTCCACGATAATGTCAGGACTTGTCACGAACTCTCGCACGCACGTACTCACGACCTCAACAACTCTAAGACAACAGTACTAACTCTTAGAAGAATCTCTAAATCTCTTAAAAGGAACCCCAAGGTCATGGTTTGAAATCAAACCCATCGGGTACGCAACTCCAAAATTCTTATTACAAAAACTCACACTTAAGACACTAAAATAAAGATAAAAATAATATTTTTAAATACTCTACAACTTACTCAAATCTTTATAATTTTCTCAAAAACTTCTTAACTAAAATTTTAACTTTAAAAAAACACTAAAAAATCATTTTTTTTTCAAAACCAAAGCAATAATTAAACTCTTAAAATACCTATTAATCGACTCTTAACTTATTAATCAAGTAACAATTTTAAAACATTGCCAAGACATCAAAATACTCCCTCGGCTCTAATTATTAAAACAACATCCCAAAAATTTTTCTTCTTCGAAATCAAAACCAACACTAAAATTAAAGATTCTAAATACCAACAATTCTAAGACTCCACCTTGTTTAAGAAACACAAGATTTCTTTAACATTAGGTGTTTCATAGTCTTATCCAACTGATTAATCAACACTTAACAACAATCATACTAAAATCTTTTCTTACAACTTTAAATAAGTTAACCCAAAACTTCAAATCCCTAAAAATTCTTTTCCTATCATAACTTGATTCAAGTTCAAGGAGTACATAAATCAACTTCTCTTTCTTAATCAAACACAAAACAACAATACTAAATCAAATACTCCTTAATACTAAATTGTCAAAATCCACTTTGGTTTAGGAATACAAAGATTCCCTTCAACCTTAGTGTTTCATTGTCATAAAAGTCAAATCTTTTTTTTCTTGTCTACTCCTATTTTTTTTTTTAGGCAAAAGAAAGGAGAGGGGCCTCGTTAAAACCTTCTGATGCAAAACCCTCCTTAGGGAAAAAACATCAAGTAGGAAAACGAGTACCGCCGCCTATATTTTATTGAAAAAAAGAAAAGAAAAAGAGAAACAAAAAAAAACATGGGGGGACTAGGCCAAAACCCATGAACCAAAAAAACAACAAAGAAACCAACAAGAAAGAAAAACTCGCCTAAATAAATAACGCTATAAAGGCTAAAACAGATGTTGACATGCATAGGCATCACTATAATGACTATCATCCCAACTATGTTGGCACCAAAGTTATTAACAATCATCTGCAGCACATCAAAACCCAACAGAAGAGGCCAAACTAGACCCAGTCCCATAGAGAGAAAACAACACTGTTTGAAACGAAAAGTTGGGAGACCAAACTTATTACGGAAAAAATCAGTCCTAATAAAGCTAGGGATAGAGTTCCACCAGGTGTAGGTTTTGGAAGAAACTCCAAAAGAAGCCAGCCTATCTGCACAGTGGTTGCCCTCCCTAAAAATATGAGAAATTTTGAAAGTCATAGAGGAAACTAAATGGATGCAATTCTTCCACCGGTTCCTTAAATGCCATGGAGCTAAGACAGGGTTATGAAAAGCCTGAACAACCAGGGAAGAGTCACATTCCACCCAAAGACGAGTCCAGCATCGACGCCTAGCCTCCTCAATGGCCATCATGGCGGCCATGAGTTCCGCTTCCAGAGAGGAAGCAATACCAAAATAATTGGCGAAACAGCCAAGAACAGCACCACTTTTATCTCTAAAAATACCCCCACCGCCGGAGTGCCCAGGAGAACCCCTAGCAGATCCGTCCGTGTTGACTTTAACCCAACCACACGGAGGAGGGATCCAATCTACCTGGAGGATAATAGGAGCTTTTGGAGCATGGATTCGAACACCAAAATATTTGAGAATCGAGAACTCCTGCAGGGAAGAAGACATACAACAATTAGTTAAGTTACCAGACAGAGAGGTCGAGCTTACGACTAAATTCATAGCTGTCCGAATGGGAATATTCTTGTTGTCAAACTTCCGCTTGTTTCTGCAAAACCAAATCACCCACACAATGTTGATAATAGCAGCGGTAACCACGATTTTAGCTTGCGGGCTCCAGTTAAGTTTGCAGACCTGTAAAATATCTAAAACCGTGGAGGTGTCAATGTTATAGTTAATCAAAGAGGCAAACCAGACCCAAAGAGACTTGGCGAAGCTACAAGTAAGGAACAAATGATCAGTAGATTAAACTTTTCCCAAAATTTCCAAAACTTTGACAACAATTAAATACACATGTTTCAAGCCTAAGAACACAATATTTTTTCTTCCTAACCCATTTAAGGCTCACGGCCTACACACACATTTGGGGAAAAATTTGTAAAATTTCCAAATCAACAAAACTTTAACACACAACACCTAATTCCTTTTCCAAAATTTCCAAGATTTCCAAATCAAAACTAGTAATCCAAATGCTTTGCTCCTATCATGGCTTATTCAAGCATCAAGGAGTCTCAAACTAAAATTTTCTTCGACCAAACTCAAATTAACAACAACAACAACAACAACAAATTCAAGTATTAAACAACAATAACCCCGACACAATTTGGTGATTCACAAGAGCAATCACATTTCTCCCTTTCCCATAGGGCAATTCCCCCTAGGGTTCCAAAAATTTGGGGGAATATTTGATACTTTTGCTTCATGATCATATGAATAATTAAGCAAGAAAATAGACAAGTAAATAAAAAGAAACCCTCACACACAATGCCCTAGGTTCCACAGTTATTGGGCTAAAATCAAAAGGGGAAAAAGCTGATCTCATACTCACTCACTTGATCAAGGTTTCGATGTTAGTTAGGAGAAGAAAATGGAAGTAAATGGTGGGGTTCATGGTGGAGGGAGGCTACGACCTGTTGAAAGAAAAGGAAGGGAAATAATGTAAATCAAAACTAAACACTTATTAATTAGAAGAAGGGACAAAATGAGTGAGGATGAAGGGGTGTGTAACATCCCGAATTCCCTAAGCCTAATTATTAGAAATCCTAAGTGAAAATGGATTTAATCCCTAAGAATTAAATATAGTTCATAGCCTTAATTTAGTAATTTAAAACCAATTAGGAGCTAAAGGGAAAATTAGTAATTTTACCCAATGATTTAGGAATTGTGAGACTAATTAATTAGGAGTAGTTTTAATTAACTAAAATTACTCAGGTTGTTGTTAGAAACCAAAGGTTGAATTAAGAGGTTTATTAAGGGCTTGTTTGCAAGATTTTTAATTAAATCGAAGCCTAGACCCACCATACACCACACTTACCTCTCAACCACCCTAATACCCACTCATTCTCTTTTTCTCTCCCTCCCATCGTGACCCCTCTGCAAAAAAAGGGAAAGAAGAAAAAAGGGAAAGAAGAAAAGAAAAGGGAAGAAAGAAAGAAGGAAGAGGAAGACAAAAAGAGAGAGTGATCGGTTGAGAGAGAAGGAGGAGGGCCGACCACGATGGCCACCACGCCGGCCAGCCACGGCGGCGCTCATGGTGGCCACGCCATTGTTCACGCGGTGTGGAGGGTGAGAGGGACAAACCGAGAGTGAAGAAGAGAGGAAATCGAGAGAGAGAAGTCGAGTGAGAGAGAGAGATTCTGAGAAAGAGGAACTCGAAAATGGTTGTGGAGTAGGATTCATGCTTGATTGGGGTTGATTGAAGAAGTTGGAAGCTTGGTTCAAGCTTTAATGGTGGTTAGGGTTTTTGGGCAAGAAGAAAAGAGGCTTGCATGTGGCTTCTAAGTGTTGAGGATGATGATCCTGAACTCAAAGTGAAGGAAGAAGGGGAAAGAGGATTTTTGGAATTGAAATCCCTAACTTGGGATTATTCAGGTAACATAGACTTCCCCTAAAACCTCCCTTTGGGCGTGCTAGGATTTGTCAGTTAAATTCTTTAGCTTTATAATTAGTTTATGAATTAATCTGAAATGGTATTGTATGGGGTCTGACTAAAATAGGGTTGGCTACTGCCCCCAGCCCCCCTAAACCAATGTTTGATATTGATGTTTGTTCTGTTGTGAGTTCCATCGAACTTCACTCGGATTATTTATGGGATTGCTATGTTTGCTACTGTGATTGAATTCAATTTTGATGTGGCTCGACACCCGAGCTAGCCCCTTTCTACGAGTTCGGGCTATATAATACTTAAGCTTATGTTATATGCATGGAAGGACTTTTGTTAATCTAGCAAGGGATAGTTGTTCATTGTATTGGATTATCATGGGTGTTATTTGTGAGGATGTGTGTTTTTATTCTTGGTCATGCATGTGAGTTGTCGCATTGATTCTTGAATTGACTGAACTGGAATTGCAATGCCTTGATCGGTGATGACTTGGGACTGATTTGTATTGTGATGAATGGCTTTGATGTACATTCCTTAATTATGTTCTTGATTGAAATTGTGTGATGTCTTGTGAGCAACATACCTTTCGGAAACCCTTTTGTAACACTCCAATGTGGGTGGGGGCTGGGTTGTTACAATATAAGGCGCTTGTATTCCTCTGATAGGAATTGTTTGGAATGTTTGCAAATTGCTCTGCAACCCCATCGTAAGTGATTAGCTACCACCTTTGCCGTTGGGGGCCCCTTGACTTTATCCTTCTATATATAGGATTTTACCCATTCTGCGTTTGAGCTGGGCCTTTGGCTTTATCCTTGTATACGGGATTTTACTCATTTTGCAATTGGGCTGGGTCAAGTGGGGACATTCGTTGTGGTCCTTTGGACATTTCTTTGCAATTGCTTCTCTCTTTAAAGATGTCAACTGCATTACTATGAATTGTGATTTGCTTGTAATCATTATTGAACACGTGTGTGCAATGATTATGAATTAAGGTTGGTGAAAAGTGATCGTGTTATGTTTAGGTTATGTGTTGATGTGTGTTTGGGAGTTGGAAACTTAGTTGCACTATCATGTGTGAGGTTTGATTAAGGATAGTGAACAAATAAATATGTATATATTTATGGGGAGGATTTTTCATATGTCGCACACCACGTATGGCTGGAAACAACGGTAAAAATATTTATGATTTCATGTCTATGTTATTGAGTTTTATAAACTCACCTTTGGGGCGTTGTTTTCAGCTACAACAGTTGAAGAGGTTCAGAGCATTGGATTGTGCTCGGTCTCGCTTATCTATGAGACCCGAGTCACTGGATCACCAGTTGCGTCCTAAGTCTTAGGTTGTGTCCTAGTATTATATGTATTTGTAATTGTTTTACTTTATTATTCTTATGAAAAAGAAGTTGTAATAATTAAAGTTAAATCTACTTTCGAAATTCTGAATTATGTCGGCTATATTATTAACGTATTTTTGTACGACGCGTAAGTATCCAGGAATTTTACCAACTAAAGTATAGTATAGTATTTGAAAAATAGGAATCATTCTTTATTATTTGTTTGTATGGGAAAATTTTTCAGCATTTATATTCTAATCCAAGTTAAATTAGTAAGTAATCCCCTAATTAGAGTTAGGGTGTTACATTATGGTATCAGAGCAGTTCGACCCTCTCGAACTGTGATTCAAGTGTGTCTAGACGTAATCCGGTTTAGGAAAGAGTCAGTTGTGTCTGTAAGTCTAAGGTTTCTAAGTACTTTCGATAAATTATTGAGGTAGGCCACCTCAAGGATTTATTCTAAGCACGAGGGAATTAAAGACGAGCAGAATATTGTCTTATATGCTCGCTTTGCGAGATATCTTTATATAAGTGTATGATGTTTGGTGTGACCCTTTGTAAATTCTGCCCATATATGCATTTCTCCACTCTTGACTTGGTTATTTAGGGGCATAAAAGTAGCATTAAAAATCTTGCAAACTAGCCCTTAATAAACCTCTTAATTCAACTTTTGGTTTCTAACAACAACCTGAGTAATTTTAGTTAATTAAAACTACTCCTAATTAATTAGTCTCACAATTCCTAAATCATTGGGTAAAAATACTATTTTACCCTTTAGCTCCTAATTGGTTTTAAATTACTAAATTAAGGCTATGAACTATATTTAATCCGTAGGGATTAAATCCATTTTCACTTAGGATTTCTAATAATTAGGCTTAGGGAATTCGGGATGTTACATTACTCCCACCTTTTAGGAATTTTGTCCCCAAAATTCGCATTACTTTCTACTCTTATCCTTATATAGGGTTTGTTCTCTGTGCTTCCGCTGCGTACTCTAATTCTACGCCACTACAAATAGGTAAGTGCTCCTAATGGTGACCTTACTGTTAACAGTGTTAGTAAACATGACCAATTTCAACTATTAATTTTGAGAAGGTCACTTTGGATATATTGTATCTAGAGTGGTTCAACACTGTGTTAATCCTTTTGTCATGACCACTTGGTTCTACGACAATTAGAATTGGTAAGTAAAGATTCTTAGCAGGCGGTTTTGATCAGTTTTGGATGGGCATTCATAATCGCTTAGGTTTCCAACGCTTGTTAATTAATCAGGTTTGTGGGGCTTAATTATTATGGATGGATCTTAAATTGAATGGTAACCTCAAAGCCTTCTAAAGAACCTATAGTACTTTTGGTTCGAAATACCTTAGTGTTTTCTAGAATCAAAAGGGATGGTGATGAACCAAACTTCCTAATGCCTCAGTAATAATTAGGGAACCTTGAAGTTAGTCAAGCCCCAAGTTCTCTAGGCCTAGTGACTTTGGTGGAATAGCTAGCCTGGGGAAGAGTAGTAGATCATAGTCTTTGGACTACAAGAGTCTTAGTTATAGCTATGTAAGTGGGAATTCAAAGAAATTAATGTCGACGCTAGATTCATTCGCCGGTGTATGAAGTGACCCTGTTGGCCAATTACAAACTCCGCCTTAACATAATAAGAATCTTATTGGGAATAAGACTTAGTTTGTGACCGGTTAGCCGAATCACCAAAATCTCCAGGTAATTGATCTATTATCGTTGTTAATTCCTTCTGAATTTTCAATGGTTTAGAACGATTGAGAGAGGAACTTACCTATTCGTAGTGGCGTAGAATTAGAGTACGCAGTGGAAGCACAGAGAACCAACCCTATATAAGAATAAGGTTAGAAAGTAATGCGAATTTTGGGGACAAAATTCCTAAAAGGTGGGGAGTAATGTAACATCCCGAATTCCCTAAGCCTAATTATTAGAAATCCTAAGTGAAAATAGTAATTTTACCCAATGATTTAGGAATTGTGAGACTAATTAATTAGGAGTAGTTTTAATTAACCAAAATTACTCAGGTTGTTGTTAGAAACCAAAGGTTGAATAAAGAGGTTTATTAAGGGCTTGTTTGCAAGATTTTTAATTAAATCTAAGCCTAGACCCTCCATACACCACACTTACCTCTCAACCACCCTAATACCCACTCATTCTCTTTTTCTCTCCCTCTCATCGTGACCCCTCTGCAGAAAAAAGGGAAAGAAGAAAAGAAAAGGGAAGAAAGAATGAAGGAAGAGGAAGAGAGAAAGAGAGAGCGATCGGTTGAGAGAGAAGGAGGAGGGCTGACCGCGATGGCCACCACGCCGGCCAGCCACACAAGGCCATGGTGGCCACGCCACTGTTCACGCGGTGTGGAGAGAGAGAGGGACGAACCAAGGGTGAAGAAGAGTGGAAATCGAGAGAGAGAAGTCGAGTGGGAGTGAGAGATTCTGAGAAAGAGGAACTCGAAAATGGTTGTGCAGTAGGATTCATGCTTGATTGGGGTTGATTGAAGAAGTTGGAAGCTTGGTTCAAGCTTTAATGGTAGTTAGGGTTTTTTGGGCATGAAGAAAAGAGGCTTGCATGTGGCTTCTAAGTGTTGAGGATGATGATCCTGAACTCAAAGTGAAGGAAGAAGGGGAAAGAGGATTTTTGGAATTGAAATCCTTAACTTGGGATTATTCAGGTAACATAGACTTCCCCCAAAACCTCCCTTAGGGCGTGCTAGGATTTGTCAGTTAAATTCTTTAGCTTTATAATTAGTTTTTGAATGAATCTGAAATGGTCTTGTATGGGGTCTGACTGAAATAGGCTTGGCTACTGCCCCCAACCCCCCTAAACCAATGTTTGATGTTGATGTTTGTTCTATTATGAGTTCCATCGAACTTCACTCGGATTATTTATGGCATTGCTATGTTTGCTACTGTGATTGAATTCAATTTTGATGTGGCTCGACACCCGAGCTAGCCCCTTTCTACGTGTTCGGGCTATATAATACTTGAGCTTATGTTATATGAATGGAAGGACTTTTGTTAATCTAGCATGGGATGGTTGTTCATTGTATTGGATTATCATGGGTGTTGTTTGTGAGGATGTGTGTTTTGATTCTTGGTCATGCATGTGAGTTGTCGCATTGATTCTTGAATTGACTGAACTGGAATTGCAATGCCTTGATCGGTGATGACTTGGGACTGATTTGTATTGTGATGAATGGCTTTGATGTACATTCCTTAATTATGTTCTTGATTAAAATTGTGTGAAGTCCTGTGAGCAACATACCTTTCGGAAACCCTTTTGTAACACTCCAATGTGGGTGGGGGCTGGGTTGTAACAATATAAGGCGCTTGTATTCCTCTGATAGGAACTGTTTGGAATGTTTCCAAATTGCTCTGCAACCCCATCGTAAGTGATTAGCTACCACCTTTGCTGTTGGGGGCCCCTTGACTTTATCCTTCTATATATAGGATTTTACCCATTCTGCGTTTGAGCTGGGCCTTTGGCTTTATCCTTGTATACGGAATTTTACTCATTTTGCAATAGGTCTGGGTCAAGTGGGGACATTCATTGTGGTCCTTTGGACATTTGTTTGCAATTTCTTCTCTTTTTAAAGATGTTAACTGCATTACTATGAATTGTGATTTGCTTGTAAACATTATTGAACACGTGTGTGCAATGATTATGAATTGAGGTTGGTGAAAAGTGATCGTGTTATGTTTAGGTTATGTGTTGATGTGTGTTTGGGAGTTGGAAACTTAGTTGCACTATCATGTTTGAGGTTTGATTAAGGATAGTGAACAAATAAATATGTAAATATTTATGGGGAGGATTTTTCATATGTCGCACACCACATATGACTGGAAACAACGGTAAAAATATTTATGATTTCAAGTCTATGTTATTGAGTTTTATAAACTCACCTTTATGATTTCAAGTGCCGAGAACCTAAACAATTACGAATGCCCATCCTAAATTGATTAAAACCGCCATGCTAAGAATTCTTACTTACTAATTCTAGATGTGCTAGGGCTGAACGGATGGGACAAGGGTCCAAGAGGGCTATAGACTACCCCCGGTATATCCCGAATGACCTTCCCATGATTAATAGTTGGAAATTGGTCATGTTTACTAATACTGTTAACAGTAAGGTCACCATAAGGAGCACTTACCTATTGAGGCACAACTATGGAATCATCGGTCACAAAACAAGCATATAGCATAATCCTCAATTATAATTAATGCAAACAAATTTTCAACATTGTTTACACATGACAATCACATTTCACATACCTCAAATCATGTATGCAAAGTATCAAACACATACACCAGGCTCATATAGACATTTATCACAATAGCATAGAGGTACATATTTAGCAGCAACTTTAACGAATTTATAAAAATATCTCCAAGGCTAGAGAAATCATGAATAAATTACAGGGCATCAAAATACATGTCAAGACTCTAGAACTTATTTTACTAACTCAAAAACCACATTTCCAGCCCCCAATAAAAATTAAAATCAATATATACTCAAAAGGTGCAGAATTTGATAATTATTTACGCTATTTAAAATAACCATTTTCCTACCATATCAAATGAACTCTGTTTCATAAGAAACTTTTTATACAAGTCCATGACATACATGTATTCATCAACATATTTTTATTTGGGTAAAAATCATTACCAATAAGTGCAGAAAAATAATTTAATTTTCTGATTTAGGACAGAAATTCTTTAGCAGGACTATTTTAGCTTCATAATGTCCTAGAAGTCTCAAAACTTACCCAAAAATTACAAAATTTAATATGGAAGTTCCTAACACACATATAAATCATTTCCAAGTAGTCCCATGTCAAAATATTAACCCAATAGTTCTCAGTAAAATCAAATAGAAACTGTTTTTTTTTAAGGCAAATACCAAATTATACAAAATGTGTTTACCAAATCATCCATCAAAATAACAACATCCAACAAAGGAACTCAGAAAAGTTAAGTTTGTGAACATATGCAATCAAATCAAACACATGCAAAGTAAGATTGTGTATTTACTCATGCATCTCATACTCATTTTAATTCATGAACTTATCAAATAGATCACATTCTCAAGGAATTCAAGCAAGGATCAAACATGCTCATAATAGTAGATTCAAAGCATATTGAATGTGAATTACCACCAAATGCATATTTCTCATGTCAACTACCTCAAGTTTTGAATTTAACCAATATTCATGCTTGGACTTAAAACACAAACACAACACATAAGTCCCTATGACAAATAATTAACACAAGTAGTAAGTGATGAAAAACTTACAACTTCCCATGGAGCTTATCATTTAGATCACTCACCACCAAAAGTTAGGTATCATATTAACATTAGGCGGATGCTTCTAATTTTTTTTGTATTTCCCAAACAAGCCTCTAATTAGTTCATGTAAGGATTTGAAAACGATCAAATAAAAATCAAAGTGGAAGAAATTCGTTCACGTTTACTAAGTTATACCTTTGTAACCTTCAAACCTTGGGTTTTCAAAGCTCAAACTTTCACATTATATAAAAAGATTTTTCCAAAACTTGAACCATGAGTATTCATCGAATATCAAAACATCTTATGTTTCACAAAGGTCGCGGTTTCTCCAAGAGCATCCCATAATACTCTCGTTGTCCTGCAGCTACTTTGATCATCAACCTTGTCATACCAAAACTTTTGTAATGATCTTCCAGTGGTAGCAGAGTTTAACGTGGCCACTAAGCTCAACTGCGGCCAGGTATGCATTCTGTGGACTTAGGCAGGCCAGAGTGGCTGAAATCCTTCACGACCTGAACTACTACTAGACGATCATTACGCAATCTGAAACTGTATTTAGGAGTAATTACATATATGAGAATGTCTCACGAGAGAGTACATGCCTCTAGTATTCCCTGCAAATCCTCATCCTTCTCATTCCTTAAATGAATCCTTGAGGTGGCCTACCCCAATAATTCACCAAAAGAACTTAGAAAAACTCAGACTTACAGATATAACTAACTCTTTCCTAAACGGATCACTTCTAGACACACTAGACTCACGCCCGAGATGATCGAACTGTTTTGATACCATAATGTAACACCCTAACCCATATTAGGGGATTACTTACGAATAAAACCTGAACTAACTAGGAACCGACGTATAAAAAGTTTCAAATACCAATGATACTAAGGATCAAGTCCTGTTTACAAGATATGAACCATGCTTTAATTAATAAAGTCCCTGGATATTTAAGCATTATAAAAGATATGCGGCTAAAGCATTAACATAATTCAGAGTCTCGTAATTGCTGAAGTTACCTCGAATTATTACAACCTCTTTCTGAAAAAAAGAATCATAATAAGTAGAACAAGTTACGATTACGCCTCATACACATATACTACTAGGACACAACCTAATAGCTACGACTCCGACTCGTGATCCGGTAACTCGAAGTCTCACCGAATGGCAAGACCGAGCACGCTTGTGCTCTGAACCTCTTCCATCAATAGTACCTGAAAACAACGCCCCAAAGATGAGTTTATAAAACTCAATAACATAGACTTGAAATCAAAATATTTTTACCGTTGTTTCAGCCATACGTGGTGTGCGACGTATGGGAAAATCCTCCGCTTATTACATAAGTGTATTTAATCAAACTATATACCTTAACCGAACCTCAACATAGCAGTGCCAATGAATGTTCAGACATAGAGCATGTATCAAACACACAGTCTAATCATATTCACTTAGACAATTACCATTTTGCTAAGTGATTCACAAGTTCAAACCTCAAATCATCTTATGCAAACAACCAATTAATCGATATTGTTTACAAGACAAATCACAAATCATAATTACAATCATAATGGATGTACCCACTTGGTGCCACTGAATAACCCAAGAAAAGAGTGAGAGCTATTCATTTATATACCGCTCCACCAAGGGATCCTCGTAATTGGAAAAACCCTCAAATAACGAAAGACGAGTTTGCATTATTATGCAAACACCCTCAAACACAATCAAACTTATTCACAAAACATTTTCAATTAATGCATTGCTATTTAACATTTGTCATAGTCTCATATTATCCTTAACCTTAACCAAACTCAATCCTAATCATAATGGAGTAGATCCAAGGCAAATTCACACATATACATACTAAGAATCAAAGGCACCTTAAGAATCAAAACAATAGAATTCTTAACATGCTTAGTCACAAGGTTTTAGTTCAACACTTCTAAATTCAATAACAACACATCAATAACTCATTACCAATAACAACATTCATATGGTTAGAATCAACCAATAGCATTCAAGCATGTGACTCAGCTCAATCACTTTTCACATTCCAATTCAAACCAAGATAATTTCAACAAGGGTTTCAAGGCAATTATATGCATACACTACTAGGAATTCAAGACATATCCAAAGCCAAGACAAACATGGAACTTAGCATACATGAAGCACAACCACACCAAGTGAACACATACATACATCATGGTGCATACAATTTCACATTCAAGTAACTTAGAGCCCAAACTCATGCAAAAGGGCTAGCTCACATGCTGAGCCACTTCAAATCTGAAATCACGCATATTTTCACACATAGCAACAATTTGTGTAATTTCAATTGGAGCTCAGTGGAACTCGCAATGGTCACAAACAACACACATTGTTTTAGGGGTTGAGGCAGCGTCAACCCTATTTCACCAAACCCCATACAAGACTATTTAGTATAATTAATAAGCTAATTATTGAACTAATAAATTTAATCTTAAAGCCTAGCACACCCTAAGGAAGGTTTTGGGGGAAGTCTATGTTACCTTAATAATCCCAAATTAGGGATTTGAGTTCCAAAAATCCCCTTTCCTCTTCTTCCATCGTTCTGAGCTCAGATTGATCTTCTCCACCAATTAGGTCCACATGCAAGTAAAAACATTCATTCATAAATAATCTAAGCTCATTTGCATTACAATCTAACTAGGATTGAAACCCTATAGGTTAAGGACCAAAACCATAACCCAAACCTACCAAAACAAGGTAGAAATTAGTGAAGAAACAGCATGAAACACGGCATGGCCGTGCTGTGCAAAACGGCCGTGTCAGGCCTCTGCAGAATTTCTGCAGACGAGCGTCAACTTTGCAGATTTTATTAACATATCAAACGGAGTCTGAATTGGGCAAACGACCACTCAATGGAAAGCTTAGGATGTCTAGTTTATGAATATAATTTTTATTTTAGAGGATGTCCACCCAATTAGTGCAGCTTTAACAAACAAGCAACTGATGTCAGAAAACAGGACAGCATTCATTCCTTAACTTGTAAATTCTATATCTAATTCAATTCTTAACATTTTCCAGTGATTCTTGTGTCTAAAATGAATCCCCTCCAGTCTAGTTTACACAGAAACAAAAACCAATTCAATCCAAGGTCTAAAGAGAGAGTTACCCTCGAAATACCAGAGGTAGTTTTAACATGCAAGTTCACTAGGTTGTAACCCAAACTTCTACAAAGTTCAACCTCAAACCCTCACTCAAAAATCTCAATCTTAGACCAGCAAGGCCACATGCAAAGGGAAACAAAATACTAATGGGGGTCTTATTGGTTGCCCACCACCTAAAGGAGAAGAACTCACCTCAAAAAGAAGAAATGGAGTTGAATAGCTTGAGTTCTCCTTCCTTCTCCCTCTTATAATTTCGAGCTCCTCCTTCTTGCTTCCTTGAACCAGCTCTTGAAGCTTCAACAATGGAGGATGTTCAGCCCAAACTCCTCCTTTGACAAGGATTGAATGGAGTCTTCAAAGCTTCACCCTCTTCTAGCCCCAAAACCCTAGCTTTCTTCTTCTTTTTCCCTTTTTCCTCTTCTTCTTTCTCTCTACATTTCTAATTTTTGCTTCTTCCTTTGTTTGTGGCTGCTGGAAATCGATGGAGGGAGGGAGTAATAGGGTTTGGAGAGAGTTCTAGGGTGGATTTAAATGAAACATGGTGTATGGTGGTCACTTGGGTTAAGTTAATTAAAAACTTGCCAATAAACCCTTATTAATCCTCTTGATTAAATCTTAGGTTCCTAATAATAACTTAAGTAATTTTAATCAATTAAAACTACTCCTAATTAATCAGTCCCACAAATCCTAAATCATTGGGTAAAATTACCATTTTACCCCTTTGATTCCAAATTGGTTTTAAACTACCAAATTAAGGCTGTGTACTATATTTAATTCTCAGGGATTAAATCTCTTTTTCACTTAGGTTTTCTAATAATTAGGCTTAAGGGTTTTGGGATGTTACATTACTCCCCACCTTTAAGGAATTTTGCCCCCAAAATTCGCCTTATCTCCTAACCTTATCCTTACATAGGATTTGTTCTCTGTGCTTCCGCTGCGTACTCAAATTCTAGGTCACTTCAAAAAGGTAAGGTCTCTTCTCGATCGTTCTAAACCCTTGAAAATCCAAGAGGAATTAATAACGATAGTAGATCAACTATCCGATGAATTTGGTGATTCAGCTAACCGGTCACAAACCTAGTCTCATTCCCAACAAAGTTATTATTAAGTTAAGACAAGGTTTGTAATTGGTCAACAGGATCACTTCATACACCGGCGAATGAACCTAGCGTCGACATTAATTCCTTAGAATTCTCACCGATTTAGCTGTAACTAAGACTCTTGTAGTCCAACGACTACGGTCTACCACTGTTCCTCAGGCTAATTATTCACACACGGTCACTAGGTCTAGGAGACTTAAAGTTTTCTAGCGAATCAAGGTTCGACCACCGTCAAGGTCCTCTAGTTACAGCTGAGGCATTAAGAAATCTAGCTCATCACTATCCTTTTTAACTTCTGAAATTGCTAAGGCATTTCGAATCAAAAGTACTATAGGTTTCGTAGATGGCTTTGTGATTATCAATCAATTTGGGATCCATTCACAATAGTTAGGCCAAGCAAGCTTGTTTAGTCAATAAGTGCCGAGAACCTAAACAATTACGAATGCCCATCCTAAATTGATTAAAACCGCCATGCTAAGAATTCTTACTTACTAATTCTAGATGTGCTAGGGCTGAACGGATGGGACAAGGGTCCAAGAGGGCTATAGACTACCCCCGGTATATCCCGAATGACCTTCCCATGATTAATAGTTGGAAATTGGTCATGTTTACTAATACTGTTAACAGTAAGGTCACCATAAGGAGCACTTACCTATTGAGGCACAACTATGGAATCATCGGTCACAAAACAAGCATATAGCATAATCCTCAATTATAATTAATGCAAACAAATTTTCAACATTGTTTACACATGACAATCACATTTCACATACCTCAAATCATGTATGCAAAGTATCAAACACATACACCAGGCTCATATAGACATTTATCACAATAGCATAGAGGTACATATTTAGCAGCAACTTTAACGAATTTATAAAAATATCTCCAAGGCTAGAGAAATCATGAATAAATTACAGGGCATCAAAATACATGTCAAGACTCTAGAACTTATTTTACTAACTCAAAAACCACATTTCCAGCCCCCAATAAAAATTAAAATCAATATATACTCAAAAGGTGCAGAATTTGATAATTATTTACGCTATTTAAAATAACCATTTTCCTACCATATCAAATGAACTCTGTTTCATAAGAAACTTTTTATACAAGTCCATGACATACATGTATTCATCAACATATTTTTATTTGGGTAAAAATCATTACCAATAAGTGCAGAAAAATAATTTAATTTTCTGATTTAGGACAGAAATTCTTTAGCAGGACTATTTTAGCTTCATAATGTCCTAGAAGTCTCAAAACTTACCCAAAAATTACAAAATTTAATATGGAAGTTCCTAACACACATATAAATCATTTCCAAGTAGTCCCATGTCAAAATATTAACCCAATAGTTCTCAGTAAAATCAAATAGAAACTGTTTTTTTTAAGGCAAATACCAAATTATACAAAATGTGTTTACCAAATCATCCATCAAAATAACAACATCCAACAAAGGAACTCAGAAAAGTTAAGTTTGTGAACATATGCAATCAAATCAAACACATGCAAAGTAAGATTGTGTATTTACTCATGCATCTCATACTCATTTTAATTCATGAACTTATCAAATAGATCACATTCTCAAGGAATTCAAGCAAGGATCAAACATGCTCATAATAGTAGATTCAAAGCATATTGAATGTGAATTACCACCAAATGCATATTTCTCATGTCAACTACCTCAAGTTTTGAATTTAACCAATATTCATGCTTGGACTTAAAACACAAACACAACACATAAGTCCCTATGACAAATAATTAACACAAGTAGTAAGTGATGAAAAACTTACAACTTCCCATGGAGCTTATCATTTAGATCACTCACCACCAAAAGTTAGGTATCATATTAACATTAGGCGGATGCTTCTAATTTTTTTTGTATTTCCCAAACAAGCCTCTAATTAGTTCATGTAAGGATTTGAAAACGATCAAATAAAAATCAAAGTGGAAGAAATTCGTTCACGTTTACTAAGTTATACCTTTGTAACCTTCAAACCTTGGGTTTTCAAAGCTCAAACTTTCACATTATATAAAAAGATTTTTCCAAAACTTGAACCATGAGTATTCATCGAATATCAAAACATCTTATGTTTCACAAAGGTCGCGGTTTCTCCAAGAGCATCCCATAATACTCTCGTTGTCCTGTGACTACTTTGATCATCAACCTTGTCATACCAAAACTTTTGTAATGATCTTCGGTGGTAGCAGAGTTTAACGTGGCCACTAAGCTCAATGCGCGCCAGGTATGCATTCGTGGACTTAGGCAGGCGAGTGGCTGAAATCCTTCACGACTGAACTACTACTAGACGATCATTACGCAATCTGAAACTGTATTTAGGAGTAATTACATATATGAGAATGTCTCACGAGAGAGTACATGCCTCTAGTATTCCCTGCAAATCCTCATCCTTCTCATTCCTTAAATGAATCCTTGAGGTGGCCTACCCCAATAATTCACCAAAAGAACTTAGAAAAACTCAGACTTACAGATATAACTAACTCTTTCCTAAACGGATCACTTCTAGACACACTAGACTCACGCCCGAGATGATCGAACTGTTTTGATACCATAATGTAACACCCTAACCCATATTAGGGGATTACTTACGAATAAAACCTGAACTAACTAGGAACCGACGTATAAAAAGTTTCAAATACCAATGATACTAAGGATCAAGTCCTGTTTACAAGATATGAACCATGCTTTAATTAATAAAGACACCGGATATTTAAGCATTATAAAAGATATGCGGCTAAAGCATTAACATAATTCAGAGTCTCGTAATTGCTGAAGTTACCTCGAATTATTACAACCTCTTTCTGAAAAAAAGAATCATAATAAGTAGAACAAGTTACGATTACGCCTCATACACATATACTACTAGGACACAACCTAATAGCTACGACTCGACTCGTGATCGGGTAACTCAAGTCTCACCGAATGGCAAGACCGAGCACGCTTGTGCTCTGAACCTCTTCCATCAATAGTACACAAAACAACGCCCCAAAGATGAGTTTATAAAACTCAATAACATAGACTTGAAATCAAAATATTTTTACCGTTGTTTCACCATACGTGGTGTGCGACGTATGGGAAAATCCTCCGCTTATTACATAAGTGTATTTAATCAAACTATATACCTTAACCGAACCTCAACATAGCAATTGCCAATGAATGTTCAGACATAGAGCATGTATCAAACACACAGTCTAATCATATTCACTTAGACAATTACCATTTTGCTAAGTGATTCACAAGTTCAAACCTCAAATCATCTTATGCAAACAACCAATTAATCGATATTGTTTACAAGACAAATCACAAATCATAATTACAATCATAATGGATGTACCCACTTGGTGCCACTGAATAACCCAAGAAAAGAGTGAGAGCTATTCATTTATATACCGCTCCACCAAGGGATCCTCGTAATTGGAAAAACCCTCAAATAACGAAAGACGAGTTTGCATTATTATGCAAACACCCTCAAACACAATCAAACTTATTCACAAAACATTTTCAATTAATGCATTGCTATTTAACATTTGTCATAGTCTCATATTATCCTTAACCTTAACCAAACTCAATCCTAATCATAATGGAGTAGATCCAAGGCAAATTCACACATATACATACTAAGAATCAAAGGCACCTTAAGAATCAAAACAATAGAATTCTTAACATGCTTAGTCACAAGGTTTTAGTTCAACACTTCTAAATTCAATAACAACACATCAATAACTCATTACCAATAACAACATTCATATGGTTAGAATCAACCAATAGCATTCAAGCATGTGACTCAGCTCAATCACTTTTCACATTCCAATTCAAACCAAGATAATTTCAACAAGGGTTTCAAGGCAATTATATGCATACACTACTAGGAATTCAAGACATATCCAAAGCCAAGACAAACATGGAACTTAGCATACATGAAGCACAACCACACCAAGTGAACACATACATACATCATGGTGCATACAATTTCACATTCAAGTAACTTAGAGCCCAAACTCATGCAAAAGGGCTAGCTCACATGCTGAGCCACTTCAAATCTGAAATCACGCATATTTTCACACATAGCAACAATTTGTGTAATTTCAATTGGAGCTCAGTGGAACTCGCAATGGTCACAAACAACACACATTGTTTTAGGGGTTGGGGCGTAGTCAACCCTATTTCAGTCAAACCCCATACAAGACTATTTAGTATAATTAATAAGCTAATTATTGAACTAATAAATTTAATCTTAAAGCCTAGCACACCCTAAGGAAGGTTTTGGGGGAAGTCTATGTTACCTTAATAATCCCAAATTAGGGATTTGAGTTCCAAAAATCCCTTTCCTCTTCTTCCATCGCTACGAGCTCAGATTGATCTTCTCCACCAATTAGGTCCACATGCAAGTAAAAACATTCATTCATAAATAATCTAAGCTCATTTGCATTACAATCTAACTAGGATTGAAACCCTATAGGTTAAGGACCAAAACCATAACCCAAACCTACCAAAACAAGGTAGAAATTAGTGAAGAAACAGCATGAAACACGGCCTGGCCGTGCTGTGCAAAACGGCCGTGTCAGGCCTCTGCAGAATTTCTGCAGACGAGCGTCAACTTTGCAGATTTTATTAACATATCAAACGGAGTCGGAATTGGGCAAACGACCACTCAATGGAAAGCTTAGGATGTCTAGTTTATGAATATAATTTTTATTTTAGAGGATGTCCACCCAATTAGTGCAGCTTTAACAAACAAGCAACTGATGTCAGAAAACAGGACAGCATTCATTCCTTAACTTGTAAATTCTATATCTAATTCAATTCTTAACATTTTCCAGTGATTCTTGTGTCTAAAATGAATCCCCTCCAGTCTAGTTTACACAGAAACAAAAACCAATTCAATCCAAGGTCTAAAGAGAGAGTTACCCTCGAAATACCAGAGGTAGTTTTAACATGCAAGTTCACTAGGTTGTAACCCAAACTTCTACAAAGTTCAACCTCAAACCCTCACTCAAAAATCTCAATCTTAGACCAGCAAGGCCACATGCAAAGGGAAACAAAATACTAATGGGGGTCTTATTGGTTGCCCACCACCTAAAGGAGAAGAACTCACCTCAAAAAGAAGAAATGGAGTTGAATAGCTTGAGTTCTCCTTCCTTCTCCCTCTTATAATTTCGAGCTCCTCCTTCTTGCTTCCTTGAACCAGCTCTTGAAGCTTCAACAATGGAGGATGTTCAGCCCAAACTCCTCCTTTGACAAGGATTGAATGGAGTCTTCAAAGCTTCACCCTCTTCTAGCCCCAAAACCCTAGCTTTCTTCTTCTTTTTCCCTTTTTCCTCTTCTTCTTTCTCTCTACATTTCTAATTTTTGCTTCTTCCTTTGTTTGTGGCTGCTGGAAATCGATGGAGGGAGGGAGTAATAGGGTTTGGAGAGAGTTCTAGGGTGGATTTAAATGAAACATGGTGTATGGTGGTCACTTGGGTTAAGTTAATTAAAAACTTGCCAATAAACCCTTATTAATCCTCTTGATTAAATCTTAGGTTCCTAATAATAACTTAAGTAATTTTAATCAATTAAAACTACTCCTAATTAATCAGTCCCACAAATCCTAAATCATTGGGTAAAATTACCATTTTACCCTTTGATTCCAAATTGGTTTTAAACTACCAAATTAAGGCTGTGTACTATATTTAATTCTCAGGGATTAAATCTCTTTTTCACTTAGGTTTTCTAATAATTAGGCTTAAGGGTTTTGGGATGTTACATTACTCCCCACCTTTAAGGAATTTTGCCCCCAAAATTCGCCTTATCTCCTAACCTTATCCTTACATAGGATTTGTTCTCTGTGCTTCCGCTGCGTACTCAAATTCTAGGTCACTTCAAAAAGGTAAGGTCTCTTCTCGATCGTTCTAAACCCTTGAAAATCCAAGAGGAATTAATAACGATAGTAGATCAACTATCCGATGAATTTGGTGATTCAACTAACCGGTCACAAACCTAGTCTCATTCCCAACAAAGTTATTATTAAGTTAAGACAAGGTTTGTAATTGGTCAACAGGATCACTTCATACACCGGCGAATGAACCTAGCGTCGACATTAATTCCTTAGAATTCTCACCGATTTAGCTGTAACTAAGACTCTTGTAGTCCAACGACTACGGTCTACCACTGTTCCTCAGGCTAATTATTCACACACGGTCACTAGGTCTAGGAGACTTAAAGTTTTCTAGCGAATCAAGGTTCGACCACCGTCAAGGTCCTCTAGTTACAGCTGAGGCATTAAGAAATCTAGCTCATCACTATCCTTTTTAACTTCAGAAATTGCTAAGGCATTTCGAATCAAAAGTACTATAGGTTTCGTAGATGGCTTTGTGATTATCAATCAATTTGGGATCCATTCACAATAGTTAGGCCAAGCAAGCTTGTTTAGTCAATAAGTGCCGAGAACCTAAACAATTACGAATGCCCATCCTAAATTGATTAAAACCGCCATGCTAAGAATTCTTACTTACTAATTCTAGATGTGCTAGGGCTGAACGGATGGGACAAGGGTCCAAGAGGGCTATAGACTACCCCCGGTATATCCCGAATGACCTTCCCATGATTAATAGTTGGAAATTGGTCATGTTTACTAATACTGTTAACAGTAAGGTCACCATAAGGAGCACTTACCTATTGAGGCACAACTATGGAATCATCGGTCACAAAACAAGCATATAGCATAATCCTCAATTATAATTAATGCAAACAAATTTTCAACATTGTTTACACATGACAATCACATTTCACATACCTCAAATCATGTATGCAAAGTATCAAACACATACACCAGGCTCATATAGACATTTATCACAATAGCATAGAGGTACATATTTAGCAGCAACTTTAACGAATTTATAAAAACATCTCCAAGGCTAGAGAAATCATGAATAAATTACAGGGCATCAAAATACATGTCGAGACTCTAGAACTTATTTTACTAACTCAAAAAACCACATTTCCAGCCCCCAATAAAAATTAAAATCAACATATACTCAAAAGGTGCAGAATTTGATAATTTTTTTACGCTATTTAAAATAACCATTTTCCTACCATATCAAATGAACTCTGTTTCATAAGAAACTTTTTATACAAGTCCATGACATACATGTATTCATCAACATATTTTTATTTGGGTAAAAATCATTACCAATAAGTGCAGAAAAATAATTTAATTTTCTGATTTAGGACAGAAATTCTTTAGCAGGACTATTTTAGCTTCATAATGTCCTAGAAGTCTCAAAACTTACCCAAAAATTACAAAATTTAATATGGAAGTTCCTAACACACATATAAATCATTTCCAAGTAGTCCCATGTCAAAATATTAACCCAATAGTTCTCAGTAAAATCAAATAGAAACTTTTTTTTTAAGGCAAATACCAAATTATACAAAATGTGTTTACCAAATCATCCATCAAAATAACAACATCCAACAAAGGAACTCAGAAAAGTTAAGTTTGTGAACATATGCAATCAAATCAAACACATGCAAAGTAAGATTGTGTATTTACTCATGCATCTCATACTCATTTTAATTCATGAACTTATCAAATAGATCACATTCTCAAGGAATTCAAGCAAGGATCAAACATGCTCATAATAGTAGATTCAAAGCATATTGAATGTGAATTACCACCAAATGCATATTTCTCATGTCAACTACCTCAAGTTTTGAATTTAACCAATATTCATGCTTGGACTTAAAACACAAACACAACACATAAGTCCCTATGACAAATAATTAACACAAGTAGTAAGTGATGAAAAACTTACAACTTCCCATGGAGCTTATCATTTAGATCACTCACCACCAAAAGTTAGGTATCATATTAACATTAGGCGGATGCTTCTAATTTTTTTTGTATTTCCCAAACAAGCCTCTAATTAGTTCATGTAAGGATTTGAAAACGATCAAATAAAAATCAAAGTGGAAGAAATTCGTTCACGTTTACTAAGTTATACCTTTGTAACCTTCAAACCTTGGGTTTTCAAAGCTCAAACTTTCACATTATATAAAAAGATTTTTCCAAAACTTGAACCATGAGTATTCATCGAATATCAAAACATCTTATGTTTCACAAAGGTCGCGGTTTCTCCAAGAGCATCCCATAATACTCTCGTTGTCCTGCAGCTACTTTGATCATCAACCTTGTCATACCAAAACTTTTGTAATGATCTTCCAGTGGTAGCAGAGTTTAACGTGGCCACTAAGCTCAACTGCGGCCAGGTATGCATTCCGTGGACTTAGGCAGGCCAGAGTGGCTGAAATCCTTCACGACCTGAACTACTACTAGACGATCATTACGCAATCTGAAACTGTATTTAGGAGTAATTACATATATGAGAATGTCTCACGAGAGAGTACATGCCTCTAGTATTCCCTGCAAATCCTCATCCTTCTCATTCCTTAAATGAATCCTTGAGGTGGCCTACCCCAATAATTCACCAAAAGAACTTAGAAAAACTCAGACTTACAGATATAACTAACTCTTTCCTAAACGGATCACTTCTAGACACACTAGACTCACGCCCGAGATGATCGAACTGTTTTGATACCATAATGTAACACCCTAACCCATATTAGGGGATTACTTACGAATAAAACCTGAACTAACTAGGAACCGACGTATAAAAAGTTTCAAATACCAATGATACTAAGGATCAAGTCCTGTTTACAAGATATGAACCATGCTTTAATTAATAAAGTCCCTGGATATTTAAGCATTATAAAAGATATGCGGCTAAAGCATTAACATAATTCAGAGTCTCGTAATTGCTGAAGTTACCTCGAATTATTACAACCTCTTTCTGAAAAAAAGAATCATAATAAGTAGAACAAGTTACGATTACGCCTCATACACATATACTACTAGGACACAACCTAATAGCTACGACTCCGACTCGTGATCCGGTAACTCGAAGTCTCACCGAATGGCAAGACCGAGCACGCTTGTGCTCTGAACCTCTTCCATCAATAGTACCTGAAAACAACGCCCCAAAGATGAGTTTATAAAACTCAATAACATAGACTTGAAATCAAAATATTTTTACCGTTGTTTCAGCCATACGTGGTGTGCGACGTATGGGAAAATCCTCCGCTTATTACATAAGTGTATTTAATCAAACTATATACCTTAACCGAACCTCAACATAGCAGTGCCAATGAATGTTCAGACATAGAGCATGTATCAAACACACAGTCTAATCATATTCACTTAGACAATTACCATTTTGCTAAGTGATTCACAAGTTCAAACCTCAAATCATCTTATGCAAACAACCAATTAATCGATATTGTTTACAAGACAAATCACAAATCATAATTACAATCATAATGGATGTACCCACTTGGTGCCACTGAATAACCCAAGAAAAGAGTGAGAGCTATTCATTTATATACCGCTCCACCAAGGGATCCTTGTAATTGGAAAAACCCTAAAATAACCAAAGACGAGTTTGCATTATTACGCAAACACCCTCAAACACAATCAAACTTATTCACAAAACATTTTCAATTAATGCATTGCTATTTCACATTTGTCATAGTCTCATATTATCCTTAACCTTAACCAAACTCAATCCTAATCATAATGGAGTAGATCCAAGGCAAATTCACACATATACATACTAAGAATCAAAGGCACCTTAAGAATCAAAACAATAGAATTCTTAACATGCTTAGTCCCAAGGTTTTAGTTCAACACTTCTAAATTCAATAACAACACATCAATAACTCATTACCAATAACAACATTCATATGGTTAGAATCAACCAATAGCATTCAAGCATGTGACTCATGTGACACCCTCTACCCCATCATGTCATTATAACAACGTGAAAAGAAAAGAACAAGAAATAAAATTTCGATCCAAGTAAAAGCTTTTCATTTCAAATAAGGTAAGGCTGTCACTCTCAACTTGCGGAAAACAAACTTAGTAAGGGAGGGGAATCATCAAAAGGAAGTAAAACCAAGGTTCCCGATGTCACAATAATTCAGAGCTCTTCCCCTAACTATTACACCAAAGAAAATACAAAGACTTAAACAAGTAAACACAAGTCTTCTATCTATCCCAACGAGCTATCGTGATTACTCGCCGGCATTCACATCCTCAACACCTGCAGTCTCAACATCTACACATACCCGGTGGGATATGCATAGCCACAAGAGGGGTTAGTCATCATAACCTCAAATAGTGCATACAGTGTAGGAAATTAATGAACAATGCGCAATACACAACAATTCCAATGAAGACATCTAATCACCAGTACTACAACATCAACCACGACATAAAGATGTTACCACAACAATTAAATATCACATGCCACGACATCAACCACAACATTAAAGTACACCACCCAAAACTAAACAACCAGGCATGTTATCATGTAAAATGATGTATTTTTAGGACCATAACTATATGTATGTGGATCCAATTATAACGAGGCCGGGATACCTTGCCCGTTTCGGAATACCATGTCCGTAATGCCCCAATAACAACACGACCGGGATACCACGCCCGTCACGGGATACCTTGCCCGATTCGCCCCATTAACCGTAGGACCGGGAAACCTCGCCCGTCACGGGATACCTTGCTCGATACGCCCTACTAACAACAACAACAACAATGCCGACACCAGGATGCATGAACATGACCAAATGCGGTGTCTAACCATAATATCCTCTATCGCAATATCTTCGATAGAGTAACAACAACAACAACAACAGGACACAAATTCATAAGTCAGCCAGTGCCTTCAACCAATAACATAAACATTCAATGTTCTTAGCAACTTCGATTAAGCACATGACATCCAAGTGAAGCTTTGGAATAGAAAGATTAGTTCTCTCAAATTATCACACTAATAAATCCTTAGGCATCATAAATGAACTTTAGACATCCTACCTAGGCTTTACAATATCAACTTAATTACGGAACCCTAAGGGAACACGACGAAATATCAAGAGTGCAGGCTGTCACTGGGCGCCTGGCGCCTGAGATCGTGGGCGCCTGGCGCCCTGCCACTGTCATCCAATTCGCACATAGAGGGTTCATACCCGTTCGGGGTTCTAATGCCTCACCATTACGTCCCTCAGAACTTAGTTGAACATGGTTTAGAGTTCTTTGATCCATACTTAGTGATTACACAGTCATAGAGTCTAAAACTTACCCTTTAGCTATTTAAATTCCTTACCCTATCATTTGGTAGCAAACAAATTCTGCACAACTTAACTTATCCCTACCGTCGACCCTCAATTCTCTTGTTAAAACTTCAAAGTCTCTATCAAGGCATGGTTTATTCATGTGTCAATTATTCTAAATAATTAATCCTAACTTGATTCACCTTTTATTCCATTTTAACCTCTCCAGCATTCTGTTTTTAAAACATCATCACCGCTAATTCTTGCAACAACACTTGAGGTTTAGGCAATTCAACAATTTTAAATACTAACCATATCAGTACCTAGGCACACAACACGAATAATATAGCATGTCATCATGTATTGTAGGAGTTCATACAATGGCAATTTAAAGTCGGCAACAACCAAGATTTTCACCTCTCAGAGCAATAAAAGAATAATCAAGAGTAACAAGCATGTAAACAATCAAGACTCAATCACCACATCAAATTCATCAATCCAATGAAATTATCACCAGTCAAGAATAATAATTGAAGAGTTTGAATGTCTCCCTATCACGGTGGTGATAGTGCTCGTTTTTCGTTACCGCGCGAGGCATAGGGGTCTTGGGACACCCCTATTGTTCACACATGTTCCATACACTCACTAGAAGAGAACAACTACCCCTTACCTCAAGTGAATTTCGTGCTCCTAGGATGGGATGAGGTAACACCAAGCTTTTCCTTTCCTAGTGAAGCTTTCTTCAGCAAAAACATAAGAGCAAGGGTTTAGGAATGGAAAAATCATGGTTTAGAACCCTAACATTGATCTTAAAGACAAAACTTATCATTAGAAAACTTACCACCTCCTATTCCTCCCAATGAGGCTGTACGAGTTACAATAACGAGGCTCCCCGGTCAAGTCCCGTAGCGTAGTCTTGAGTTAGAGCCCTTGACAACACAAAATTGGAAGAAGGGAAGGAAGAGCTTTTCTCTATTTGGTTGATCCTATGAGCAGCTCCTAATCATGTTTAGGGTCTTAGAACTGATGCTTAGTGGCTAGGTTAAGTCTAGGGGTCGTGGTTGCTCTTTCAGGTCGAGATTGGGTCACACTAGGTCACAGAACCGGCCCAAAACGAGTTAAAACACGAAACAGCGCACAATCACCTATCAGCTATGGGCGCCTGGCGCCAGCACTCCCTGGGCGCCCTGTGCCTGCTCTCTGTGAGGCCTGGGCGCCCGAGCTTCAGTCTGGGCGCCCTGCGCCTGAGTCTGGGCGCTCTACGCCACTGTTTTGGTCGTATCTGGAGCTATAGATGTTCGATTGAGGCGTTCTTGGTGTCGTTGGAAAGCTAAGAGAATTTGCTACAATTTTCTCTCTAATAGACTTACCCAAATTCGGACTCTAACGGGATCAAACATGCAGTTGAAAAAATACTATAATATTCGTAGGTGTTACGCTTGCGTTGTGTTGACTCCAGAGAGTATATCTAGAGTTGTAGGTATCGAAATCGAGTCGAACTAAAGCCAACTAAAAGATAAGAGATAACGCTACAACTTTACTGAAGGGATGGTAAAACATATGAAACCCATCCCAAGCAACTATAAGCATCTTCTAATACCCTAAGACATATCCTAATCTTGAAGGATGAAAAATTTGGGCTGTTACAACTCAGCTCAATCACTTTTCACATTCCAATTCAAACCAAGATAATTTCAACAAGGGTTTCAAGGCAATTATATGCATACACTACTAGGAATTCAAGACATATCCAAAGCCAAGACAAACATGGAACTTAGCATACATGAAGCACAACCACACCAAGTGAACACATACATACATCATGGTGCATACAATTTCACATTCAAGTAACTTAGAGCCCAAACTCATGCAAAAGGGCTAGCTCACATGCTGAGCCACTTCAAATCTGAAATCACGCATATTTTCACACATAGCAACAATTTGTGTAATTTCAATTGGAGCCTGGAACTCGCAATGGTCACAAACAACACACATTGTTTTAGGGGTTGGGGCAAATTCAACCCTATTTCACCAAACCCCATACAAGACTATTTAGTATAATTAATAAGCTAATTATTGAACTAATAAATTTAATCTTAAAGCCTAGCACACCCTAAGGAAGGTTTTGGGGGAAGTCTATGTTACCTTAATAATCCCAAATTAGGGATTTGAGTTCCAAAAATCCCCTTTCCTCTTCTTCCATCGTTCTGAGCTCAGATTGATCTTCTCCACCAATTAGGTCCACATGCAAGTAAAAACATTCATTCATAAATAATCTAAGCTCATTTGCATTACAATCTAACTAGGATTGAAACCCTATAGGTTAAGGACCAAAACCATAACCCAAACCTACCAAAACAAGGTAGAAATTAGTGAAGAAACAGCATGAAACACGGCCTGGCCGTGCTGTGCAAAACGGCCGTGTCAGGCCTCTGCAGAATTTCTGCAGACGAGCGTCAACTTTGCAGATTTTATTAACATATCAAACGGAGTCTGAATTGGGCAAACGACCACTCAATGGAAAGCTTAGGATGTCTAGTTTATGAATATAATTTTTATTTTAGAGGATGTCCACCCAATTAGTGCAGCTTTAACAAACAAGCAACTGATGTCAGAAAACAGGACAGCATTCATTCCTTAACTTGTAAATTCTATATCTAATTCAATTCTTAACATTTTCCAGTGATTCTTGTGTCTAAAATGAATCCCCTCCAGTCTAGTTTACACAGAAACAAAAACCAATTCAATCCAAGGTCTAAAGAGAGAGTTACCCTCGAAATACCAGAGGTAGTTTTAACATGCAAGTTCACTAGGTTGTAACCCAAACTTCTACAAAGTTCAACCTCAAACCCTCACTCAAAAATCTCAATCTTAGACCAGCAAGGCCACATGCAAAGGGAAACAAAATACTAATGGGGGTCTTATTGGTTGCCCACCACCTAAAGGAGAAGAACTCACCTCAAAAGAAGAAATGGAGTTGAATAGCTTGAGTTCTCCTTCCTTCTCCCTCTTATAATTTCGAGCTCCTCCTTCTTGCTTCCTTGAACCAGCTCTTGAAGCTTCAACAATGGAGGATGTTCAGCCCAAACTCCTCCTTTGACAAGGATTGAATGGAGTCTTCAAAGCTTCACCCTCTTCTAGCCCCAAAACCTTAGCTTTCTTCTTCTTTTCCCCTTTTTCCTCTTCTTCCTTCTCTCTACATTTCTAATTTTTGCTTCTTCCTTTGTTTGTGGCTGCTGTAAATCGATGGAGGGAGGGAGTAATAGGGTTTGGAGAGAGTTCTAGGGTGGATTTAAATGAAACATGGTGTATGGTGGTCACTTGGGTTAAGTTAATTAAAAACTTGCCAATAAACCCTTATTAATTCTCTTGATTAAATCTTATGTTCCTAATAATAACTTAAGTAATATTAATCAATTAAAACTACTCCTAATTAATCAGTCCCACAAATCCTAAATCATTGGGTAAAATTACCATTTTACCCCTTTGATTCCAAATTGGTTTTAAACTACCAAATTAAGGCTGTGTACTATATTTAATTCTCAGGGATTAAATCTCTTTTTCACTTAGGTTTTCTAATAATTAGGCTTAAGGGTTTTGGGATGTTACATTACTCCCCACCTTTTAGGAATTTTGCCCCCAAAATTTGCCTTATCTCCTAACCTTATCCTTACATAGGATTTGTTCTCTATGCTTCCGCTGCGTACTCAAATTCTAGGCCACTTCAAAAAGGTAAGTTCTCTTCTCGATCATTCTAAACCCTTGAAAATCCAAGAGGAATTAATAACGATAGTAGATCAACTATCCGATGAATTTGCTGATTCGGCTAACCGGTCACAAACCTAGTCTCATTCCCAACAAAGTTATTATTAAGTTAAGACAAGGTTTGTAATTGGTCAACAGGATCACTTCATACACCGACGAATGAACCTAGCGTCGACATTAATTCCTTAAAATTCTCACCGATTTAGCTGTAACTAAGACTCTTGTAGTCCAACGACTACGGTCTACCACTGTTCCTCAGGCTAATTATTCACACACGGTCACTAGGTCTAGGAGACTTAAAGTTTTCTAGCGAATCAAGGTTCGACCACCGTCAAGGTCCTCTAGTTACAGCTGAGGCATTAAGAAATCTAGCTCATCACTATCCTTTTTAACTTCTGAAATTGCTAAGGCATTTCGAATCAAAAGTACTATAGGTTTCGTAGATGGCTTTGTGATTATCAATCAATTTGGGATCCATTCACAATAGTTAGGCCAAGCAAGCTTGTTTAGTCAATAAGTGCCGAGAACCTAAACAATTAGGAATGCCCATCCTAAATTGATTAAAACCGCCATGCTAAGAATCCTTACTTACTAATTCTAGATGTGCTAGGGCTGAACGGATGGCACAAGGGTCCAAGAGGGCCATAGACTACCCCCGGTATATCCCGAATGACCTTCCCAAGATTAATAGTTGGAAATTGGTCATGTTTACTAATACTGTTAACAGTAAGGTCACCATTAGGAGCACTTACCTATTGAGGCACAACTGTGGAATCATCGGTCACAAAACAAGCATATAGCATAATCCTCAATTATAATTAATGCAAACAAATTTTCAACATTGTTTACACATGACAATCACATTTCACATACCTCAAATCATGTATGCAAAGTATCAAACACATACACCAGGCTCATATAGACATTTATCACAATAGCATAGAGGTACATATTTCGCAGCAACTTTAACGAATTTATAAAAATATCTCCAAGGCTAGAGAAATCATGAATAAATTACAGGGCATCAAAATACATGTCAAGACTCTAGAACTTATTTTACTAACTCAAAAACCACATTTCCAGCCCCCAATAAAAATTAAAATCAATATATACTCAAAAGGTGCAGAATTTGATAATTTTTTACGCTATTTAAAATAATCATTTTCCTACCATATCAAATGAACTCTGTTTCATAAGAAACTTTTTATACAAGTCCATGACATACCTCTCAACCACCATTAAATCTAAGCCTAGACCCACTATACACCACACTTACCTCTCAACCACCCTAATACCCACTCATTCTCTTTTTCTCTCCCTCTCATCGTGACCCCTCTGCAGAAAAAAGGGAAAGGAGAAAAAAGGGAAAGAAGAAAAGAAAAGGGAAGAAAGAATGAAGGAAGAGGAAGAGAGAAAGAGAGAGCGATCGGTTGAGAGAGAAGGAGGAGGGCTGACCGCGATGGCCACCACGCCGGCCAGCCACGGCGGCGCTCATGGTGGCCACGCCACTGTTCACGCGGTGTGGAGAGAGAGAGGGACGAACCAAGGGTGAAGAAGAGTGGAAATCGGGAGAGAGAAGTCGAGTGGGAGTGAGAGATTCTGAGAAAGAGGAACTCGAAAATGGTTGTGCAGTAGGATTCATGCTTGATTGGGGTTGATTGAAGAAGTTGGAAGCTTGGTTCAAGCTTTAATGGTGGTTAGGGTTTTTGGGCATGAAGAAAAGAGGCTTGCATGTGGCTTCTAAGTGTTGAGGATGATGATCCTGAACTCAAAGTGAAGGAAGAAGGGGAAAGAGGATTTTTGGAATTGAAATCCCTAACTTGGGATTATTCAGGTAACATAGACTTCCCCCAAAGCCTCCCTTAGGGCGTGCTAGGATTTGTCAGTTAAATTCTTTTGCTTTATAATTAGTTTCTGAATGAATCTGAAATGGTCTTGTATGGGGTTTGACTGAAATAGGCTTGGCTACTGCCCCCAACCCCCCTAAACCAATGTTTGATGTTGATGTTTGTTCTATTATGAGTTCCATCGAACTTCACTCGGATTATTTATGGGATTGCTATGTTTGCTACTATGATTCAATTCAATTTTAATGTGGCTCGACACCCGAGCTAGCCCCTTTCTACGAGTTCGGGCTATATAATACTTGAGTTTATGTTATATGAATGGAAGGACTTTTGTTAATCTAGCATGGGATGGTTGTTCATTGTATTGGATTATCATGGGTGTTGTTTGTGAGGATGTGTGTTTTTATTCTTGGTCATGTATGTGAGTTGTCGCATTGATTCTTGAATTGACTGAACTGAAATTGCAATGCCTTGATCGGTGATGACTTGGGACTGATTTGTATTGTGATGAATGGCTTTGATGTACATTCCTTAATTATGTTCTTGATTAAAATTGTGTGAAGTCCTGTGAGCAACATACCTTTCGAAAACCCTTTTGTAACACTCCAATGTGGGTGGGGGCTGGGTTGTAACAATATAAGGCGCTTGTATTCCTCTGATAGGAATTATTTGGAATGTTTGCAAATTGTTCTGCAACCCCATCGTAAGTGATTAGCTACCACCTTTGCTGTTGGGGGCCCCTTGACTTTATCCTTCTATATATAGGATTTTACCCATTCTGCATTTGAGCTGGGCCTTTGGCTTTATCCTTGTATACGGGATTTTACTCATTTTGCAATTGGGCTGGGTCAAGTGGGGACATTCATTGTGGTCCTTCGGACATTTGTTTGCAATTTCTTCTCTCTTTAAAGATGTTAACTGCATTACTATGAATTGTGATTTGCTTGTAAACATTATTGAACACGTCTGTGCAATGATTATGAATTGAGGTTGGTGAAAAGTGATCGTGTTATGTTTAGGTTATGTGTTGATGTGTGTTTGGGAGTTGGAAACTTAGTTGCACTATCATGTTTGAGGTTTGATTAAGGATAGTGAACAAATAAATATGTATATATTTATGGGGAGGATTTTTCATAAGTCGCACACCACGTATGGCTGTAATTGTTTTACTTTATTATTCTTTTGAAAAAGAAATTGTAATAATTAAAGTTAAATTTACTTTTGAAATTCTGAATTATGTCGACTATATTATTAACGTATTTTTGTACGACGCATATGTATCCAGGAATTTTACAAACTAAAGTATAGTATAGTATTTGAAAAACAGGAATCATTCTTTATTATTCGTTTGTATGCGAAAATTTTTCAGCATTTATATTCTAATCCAAGTTAAATTAGTAAGTAATCCCCTAATTAGAGTTAGAGTGTTACATTATGGTATCAGAGCAGTTCGACCCTCTCGGACTGTGATTCAAGTGTGTCTAGACGTGATCCGGTTTAGGAAAGAGTTAGTTGTGTCTGTAAGTCTAAGGTTTCTAAGTACTTTCGATAAATTATTGAGGTAGGCCACCTCAAGGATTTATTCTAAGCACGAGGGAATTAAAGACGAGCAGAATATTGTCTTATATGCTCGCTTTCCGAGATATCTTTATATAAGTGTGTGATGTTTGGTGTGACCCTTTGTAAATTCTGCCCATATATGCATTTCTCCACTCTTGGCTTGGTTAGTTAGGGGCATAAAAGTAGCATTAAAAATCTTGCAAACAAGCCTTTAATAAACCTCTTAATTCAACCTTTGGTTTCTAACAACAACCTGGGTAATTTTAGTTAATTAAAAGAGTTTATGACCAATTTCATCCCTGAAATTGGCGAAAAATTCAGTTTGGTCCCTGACTTTTTCGATATTCCAAAATAGTCACTGACTTTTGTAAATTTGTCTCAGTTTAGTCCTTCCGTTATTTGTGTCTGTTAAAATTATTCAACAACGCCCCTGTAGTATATCACTTAGTGTCAATTTGGTCCTTGAAATACCAAAATACAGGGGCGTTGTTGAATAATTTTAACAGACACAAATGACTAAGGACTAAATCGAGACAATTTGCAAAAATGAGGGACTATTTTGGAATATCGAAAAAGTCAGGGACCAAACTGAATTTTTTGCCAATTTCAGGGACAAAATTGGTCATAAACTCTAATTAAAACTACTCCTAAGTAATTAGTCTCACAATTCCTAAATCATTGGGTAAAATTACTATTTTACCGTTTAGCTCCTAATTGGTTTTAAATTACTAAATTAAGGCTATGAACTATATTTAATCCTTAGGGATTAAATCTATTTTCACTTAGGATTTATAATAATTAGGCTTAGGGAATTCGGGATGTTACATTACTCCCCACCTTTTAGGAATTTTGTCCCCAAAATTCGTATTACTTTCTAACCTTATCCTTATGTAGGGTTTGTTCTCTGTGCTTCCACTGCGTACTCTAATTCTACGCCACTACGAATAGGTAAGTGCTCCTAATGGTGTCCTTACTGTTAACAGTGTTAGTAAACATGACCAATTTTCAACTATTAATTTTGAGAAAGTCACTTTGGATATATTGTACCTAGAGTGGTTCAACACTGTCTTAATCCTTTTGTCGTGACCACTTGGTTCTACGACAATTAGAATTGGTAAGTAAAGATTCTTAGCGGGCGGTTTTGATCAGTTTAGGATGGGCATTCATAATCGCTTAGGTTTCCAACGCTTGTTAATTAATCAGGTTTGTGGGGCCTAACTATTATGGATGGATCTTAAATTGAATGGTAACATCAAAGCCTTCTAAAGAACCTATAGTACTTTTGGTTCGAAATACCTTAGTGTTTTCTAGAATCAAAAGGGATGGTGATGAACCAAACTTCCTAATGCCTCAGTTGTAATTAGGGAACCTTGAAGTTAGTCAAGCCCCAAGATCTCTGGGCCTAGTGACTTTAGTGGAATAAGTAGCTTGGGGAAGAATAGTAGATCATAGCCTTTGGACTACAAGAGTCTTAGTTATAGCTATGTCAGTGGGAATTCAAAGAAATTAATGTCGACGCTAGATTCATTCGCCGGTGTAACACCCTAACCCATATTAGGGGATTACTTACGAATAAAACCTGAACTAACTAGGAACCGACGTATAAAAAGTTTCAAATACCAATGATACTAAGGATCAAGTCCTGTTTACAAGATATGAACCATGCTTTAATTAATAAAGTCCCTGGATATTTAAGCATTATAAAAGATATGCGGCTAAAGCATTAACATAATTCAGAGTCTCGTAATTGCTGAAGTTACCTCGAATTATTACAACCTCTTTCTGAAAAAAAGAATCATAATAAGTAGAACAAGTTACGATTACGCCTCATACACATATACTACTAGGACACAACCTAATAGCTACGACTCCGACTCGTGATCCGGTAACTCGAAGTCTCACCGAATGGCAAGACCGAGCACGCTTGTGCTCTGAACCTCTTCCATCAATAGTACCTGAAAACAACGCCCCAAAGATGAGTTTATAAAACTCAATAACATAGACTTGAAATCAAAATATTTTTAACGTTGTTTTGACCATACGTGGTGTGCGACGTATGGGAAAATCCTCCGCTTATTACATAAGTGTATTTAATCAAACTATATACCTTAACCGAACCTCAACATAGCAGTGCCAATGAATGTTCAGACATAGAGCATGTATCAAACACACAGTCTAATCATATTCACTTAGACAATTACCATTTTGCTAAGTGATTCACAAGTTCAAACCTCAAATCATCTTATGCAAACAACCAATTAATCGATATTGTTTACAAGACAAATCACAAATCATAATTACAATCATAATGGATGTACCCACTTGGTGCCACTGAATAACCCAAGAAAAGAGTGAGAGCTATTCATTTATATACCGCTCCACCAAGGGATCCTCGTAATTGGAAAAACCCTCAAATAACGAAAGACGAGTTTGCATTATTATGCAAACACCCTCAAACACAATCAAACTTATTCACAAAACATTTTCAATTAATGCATTGCTATTTAACATTTGTCATAGTCTCATATTATCCTTAACCTTAACCAAACTCAATCCTAATCATAATGGAGTAGATCCAAGGCAAATTCACACATATACATACTAAGAATCAAAGGCACCTTAAGAATCAAAACAATAGAATTCTTAACATGCTTAGTCACAAGGTTTTAGTTCAACACTTCTAAATTCAATAACAACACATCAATAACTCATTACCAATAACAACATTCATATGGTTAGAATCAACCAATAGCATTCAAGCATGTGACTCTTTCAATCACTTTTCACATTCCAATTCAAACCAAGATAATTTCAACAAGGGTTTCAAGGCAATTATATGCATACACTACTAGGAATTCAAGACATATCCAAAGCCAAGACAAACATGGAACTTAGCATACATGAAGCACAACCACACCAAGTGAACACATACATACATCATGGTGCATACAATTTCACATTCAAGTAACTTAGAGCCCAAACTCATGCAAAAGGGCTAGCTCACATGCTGAGCCACTTCAAATCTGAAATCACGCATATTTTCACACATAGCAACAATTTGTGTAATTTCAATTGGAGCTCAGTGGAACTCGCAATGGTCACAAACAACACACATTATTTTAGGGGTTGGGGCGTAGTCCCAACCCTATTTGATCAAACCCATACAAGACTATTTAGTATAATTAATAAGCTAATTATTGAACTAATAAATTTAATCTTAAAGCCTAGCACACCCTAAGGAAGGTTTTGGGGAAGTCTATGTTACCTTAATAATCCCAAATTAGGGATTTGAGTTCCAAAATCCCTTTCCTCTTCTTCCATCGTTCGAGCTCAGTTGATCTTCTCCACCAATTAGGGCCACATGCAAGTAAAAACATTCATTCATAAATAATCTAAGCTCATTTGCATTACAATCTAACTAGGATTGAAACCCTATAGGTTAAGGACCAAAACCATAACCCAAACCTACCAAAACAAGGTAGAAATTAGTGAAGAAACAGCATGAAACACGGCATGGCCGTCTTTGTGCAAAACAGTAGTGTCAGGCCTCTGCAGAATTTCTGCAGACGGCGTCAACTTTGCAGATTTTATTAACATATCAAACGGAGTCTGAATTGGGCAAACGACCACTCAATGGAAAGCTTAGGATGTCTAGTTTATGAATATAATTTTTATTTTAGAGGATGTCCACCCAATTAGTGCAGCTTTAACAAACAAGCAACTGATGTCAGAAAACAGGACAGCATTCATTCCTTAACTTGTAAATTCTATATCTAATTCAATTCTTAACATTTTCCAGTGATTCTTGTGTCTAAAATGAATCCCCTCCAGTCTAGTTTACACAGAAACAAAAACCAATTCAATCCAAGGTCTAAAGAGAGAGTTACCCTCGAAATACCAGAGGTAGTTTTAACATGCAAGTTCACTAGGTTGTAACCCAAACTTCTACAAAGTTCAACCTCAAACCCTCACTCAAAAATCTCAATCTTAGACCAGCAAGGCCACATGCAAAGGGAAACAAAATACTAATGGGGGTCTTATTGGTTGCCCACCACCTAAAGGAGAAGAACTCACCTCAAAAAGAAGAAATGGAGTTGAATAGCTTGAGTTCTCCTTCCTTCTCCCTCTTATAATTTCGAGCTCCTCCTTCTTGCTTCCTTGAACCAGCTCTTGAAGCTTCAACAATGGAGGATGTTCAGCCCAAACTCCTCCTTTGACAAGGATTGAATGGAGTCTTCAAAGCTTCACCCTCTTCTAGCCCCAAAACCTTAGCTTTCTTCTTCTTTTCCCCTTTTTCCTCTTCTTCCTTCTCTCTACATTTCTAATTTTTGCTTCTTCCTTTGTTTGTGGCTGCTGTAAATCGATGGAGGGAGGGAGTAATAGGGTTTGGAGAGAGTTCTAGGGTGGATTTAAATGAAACATGGTGTATGGTGGTCACTTGGGTTAAGTTAATTAAAAACTTGCCAATAAACCCTTATTAATTCTCTTGATTAAATCTTAGGTTCCTAATAATAACTTAAGTAATATTAATCAATTAAAACTACTCCTAATTAATCAGTCCCACAAATCCTAAATCATTGGGTAAAATTACCATTTTACCCCTTTGATTCCAAATTGGTTTTAAACTACCAAATTAAGGCTGTGTACTATATTTAATTCTCAGGGATTAAATCTCTTTTTCACTTAGGTTTTCTAATAATTAGGCTTAAGGGTTTTGGGATGTTACATTACTCCCCACCTTTTAGGAATTTTGCCCCCAAAATTTGCCTTATCTCCTAACCTTATCCTTACATAGGATTTGTTCTCTATGCTTCCGCTGCGTACTCAAATTCTAGGCCACTTCAAAAAGGTAAGTTCTCTTCTCGATCATTCTAAACCCTTGAAAATCCAAGAGGAATTAATAACGATAGTAGATCAACTATCCGATGAATTTGCTGATTCTAGCAGGTCCTGAAACCTAGTCTCATTCCCAACAAAGTTATTATTAAGTTAAGACAAGGTTTGTAATTGGTCAACAGGATCACTTCATACACCGACGAATGAACCTAGCGTCGACATTAATTCCTTAAAATTCTCACCGATTTAGCTGTAACTAAGACTCTTGTAGTCCAACGACTACGGTCTACCACTGTTCCTCAGGCTAATTATTCACACACGGTCACTAGGTCTAGGAGACTTAAAGTTTTCTAGCGAATCAAGGTTCGACCACCGTCAAGGTCCTCTAGTTACAGCTGAGGCATTAAGAAATCTAGCTCATCACTATCCTTTTTAACTTCTGAAATTGCTAAGGCATTTCGAAACAAAAGTACTATAGGTTTAAGTAGATGGCTTTGTGATTATCAATCAATTTGGGATCCATTCACAATAGTTAGGCCAAGCAAGCTTGTTTAGTCAATAAGTGCCGAGAACCTAAACAATTAGGAATGCCCATCCTAAATTGATTAAAACCGCCATGCTAAGAATCCTTACTTACTAATTCTAGATGTGCTAGGGCTGAACGGATGGCACAAGGGTCCAAGAGGGCCATAGACTACCCCCGGTATATCCCGAATGACCTTCCCAAGATTAATAGTTGGAAATTGGTCATGTTTACTAATATTGTTAACAGTAAGGTCACCATTAGGAGCACTTACCTATTGAGGCACAACTGTGGAATCATCGGTCACAAAACAAGCATATAGCATAATCCTCAATTATAATTAATGCAAACAAATTTTCAACATTGTTTACACATGACAATCACATTTCACATACCTCAAATCATGTATGCAAAGTATCAAACACATACACCAGGCTCATATAGACATTTATCACAATAGCATAGAGGTACATATTTCGCAGCAACTTTAACGAATTTATAAAAATATCTCCAAGGCTAGAGAAATCATGAATAAATTACAGGGCATCAAAATACATGTCAAGACTCTAGAACTTATTTTACTAACTCAAAAACCACATTTCCAGCCCCCAATAAAAATTAAAATCAATATATACTCAAAAGGTGCAGAATTTGATAATTTTTTACGCTATTTAAAATAATCATTTTCCTACCATATCAAATGAACTCTGTTTCATAAGAAACTTTTTATACAAGTCCATGACATACCTCTCAACCACCATTAAATCTAAGCCTAGACCCACTATACACCACACTTACCTCTCAACCACCCTAATACCCACTCATTCTCTTTTTCTCTCCCTCTCATCGTGACCCCTCTGCAGAAAAAAGGGAAAGGAGAAAAAAGGGAAAGAAGAAAAGAAAAGGGAAGAAAGAATGAAGGAAGAGGAAGAGAGAAAGAGAGAGCGATCGGTTGAGAGAGAAGGAGGAGGGCTGACCGCGATGGCCACCACGCCGGCCAGCCACGGCGGCGCTCATGGTGGCCACGCCACTGTTCACGCGGTGTGGAGAGAGAGAGGGACGAACCAAGGGTGAAGAAGAGTGGAAATCGGGAGAGAGAAGTCGAGTGGGAGTGAGAGATTCTGAGAAAGAGGAACTCGAAAATGGTTGTGCAGTAGGATTCATGCTTGATTGGGGTTGATTGAAGAAGTTGGAAGCTTGGTTCAAGCTTTAATGGTGGTTAGGGTTTTTGGGCATGAAGAAAAGAGGCTTGCATGTGGCTTCTAAGTGTTGAGGATGATGATCCTGAACTCAAAGTGAAGGAAGAAGGGGAAAGAGGATTTTTGGAATTGAAATCCCTAACTTGGGATTATTCAGGTAACATAGACTTCCCCCAAAGCCTCCCTTAGGGCGTGCTAGGATTTGTCAGTTAAATTCTTTTGCTTTATAATTAGTTTCGAATGAATCTGAAATGGTCTTGTATGGGGTTTGTTGAAATAGGCAGCTACGCCCCAACCCCTAAACCAATGTTTGATGTTGATGTTTGTTCTATTATGAGTTGCATCGAACTTCACTCGGACTATTTATGGGAATGCTATGTTTGCTACTATGATTCAATTCAATTTTAATGTGGCTCGACACGAGCTAGCCCACTTTCTACGAGTTGGGCTATATAATACTTGAGTTTATGTTATATGAATGGAAGGACTTTTGTTAATCTAGCATGGGATGGTTGTTCATTGTATTGGATTATCATGGGTGTTGTTTGTGAGGATGTGTGTTTTTATTCTTGGTCATGTATGTGAGTTGTCGCATTGATTCTTGAATTAGTAGGCCGAAATTGCAATGCCTTGATCGGTGATGACTTGGGACTGATTTGTATTGTGATGAATGGCTTTGATGTACATTCCTTAATTATGTTCTTGATTAAAATTGTGTGAAGTCCTGTGAGCAACATACCTTTGAAAACCCTTTTGTAACACTCCAATGTGGGTGGGGGTGAGTTGTAACAATATAAGGCGCTTGTATTCCTCTGATAGGAATTATTTGGAATGTTTGCAAATTGTTCGCAACCCCATCGTAAGTGATTAGCTACCACCTTTCTTTGTTGGGGCCCTTGACTTTATCCTTCTATATATAGGATTTTACCCATTCTGCATTTGAGCTGGGCCTTTGGCTTTATCCTTGTATACGGGATTTTACTCATTTTGCAATTGGGCTGGGTCAAGTGGGGACATTCATTGTGGTCCTTTGGACATTTGTTTGCAATTTCTTCTCTCTTTAAAGATGTTAACTGCATTACTATGAATTGTGATTTGCTTGTAAACATTATTGAACACGTCTGTGCAATGATTATGAATTGAGGTTGGTGAAAAGTGATCGTGTTATGTTTAGGTTATGTGTTGATGTGTGTTTGGGAGTTGGAAACTTAGTTGCACTATCATGTTTGAGGTTTGATTAAGGATAGTGAACAAATAAATATGTATATATTTATGGGGAGGATTTTTCATAAGTCGCACACCACGTATGGTTTGTAATTGTTTTACTTTATTATTCTTTTGAAAAAGAAATTGTAATAATTAAAGTTAAATTTACTTTTGAAATTCTGAATTATGTCGACTATATTATTAACGTATTTTTGTACGACGATATGTATCCAGGAATTTTACAAACTAAAGTATAGTATAGTATTTGAAAAAGCAGAATCATTCTTTATTATTCGTTTGTATCTGAAAATTTTTCAGCATTTATATTCTAATCCAAGTTAAATTAGTAAGTAATCCCCTAATTAGAGTTAGAGTGTTACATTATGGTATCAGGCTTGATTCGACCCTCTCGGACTGTGATTCAAGTGTGTCTAGACGTGATCCGGTTTACGAAAGAGTTAGTTGTGTCTGTAAGTCTAAGGTTTCTAAGTACTTTCGATAAATTATTGAGGTAGGCCACCTCAAGGATTGATTCTAAGCACGAGGGAATTAAAGACGAGCAGAATATTGTCTTATATGCTCGCTTTCCGAGATATCTTTATATAAGTGTGTGATGTTTGGTGTGACCCTTTGTAAATTCTGCCCATATATGCATTTCTCCACTCTTGGCTTGGTTAGTTAGGGGCATAAAAGTAGCATTAAAAATCTTGCAAACAAGCCTTTAATAAACCTCTTAATTCAACCTTTGGTTTCTAACAACAACCTGGGTAATTTTAGTTAATTAAAAGAGTTTATGACCAATTTCATCCCTGAAATTGGCAAAAAATTCAGTTTGGTCCCTGACTTTTTCGATATTCCAAAATAGTCACTGACTTTTGTAAATTTGTCTCAGTTTAGTCCTTCCGTTATTTGTGTCTGTTAAAATTATTCAACAACGTCCCTGTAATTTATCACTTAGTGTCAAATTGGTCCCTGAAATACCAAAATACAGGGACGTTGTTGAATAATTTTAACAGACACAAATGACGGAAGGACTAAACTGAGACGAATTTGCAAAAATGAGGGACTATTTTGGAATATCGAAAAAGTCAGGGACCAAACTGAATTTTTTGCCAATTTCAGGGACAAAATTGGTCATAAACTCTAATTAAAACTACTCCTAAGTAATTAGTCTCACAATTCCTAAATCATTGGGTAAAATTACTATTTTACCTTTTAGCTCCAAATTGGTTTTAAATTACTAAATTAAGGCTATGAAGTATATTTAATTCTTAGGGATTAAATCCATTTTCACTTAGGATTTCTAATAATTAGGCTTAGGGAATTCGGGATGTTACATTACTCCCCACCTTTTAGGAATTTTGTCCCCAAAATTCGCATTACTTTCTAACCTTATCCTTATATAGGGTTTGTTCTCTGTGCTTCCGCTGCGTACTCTAATTCTACGCCACTACGAATAGGTAAGGGCTCCTAATGGTGACCTTACTGTTAACTGTGTTAATAAACATGACCAATTTTCAACTATTAATTTTGAGAAGGTCACTTTGGATATATTGTACCTAGAGTGGTTCAACACTGTGTTAATCCTTTTGTCGTAACTACTTGGTTCTACGACAATTAGAATTAGTATGTAAAGATTCTTAATGGGCGGTTTTGATTAATTTAGGATGGGCATTCATAATCGCTTAGGTTTCCAATGCTTGTTAATTAATCAGGTTTGTGGGGCCTTACTATTATGGATGGATCTTAAATTGAATGGTAACCTAAAAGCCTTCTAAAGAACCTATAGTACTTTTGGTTCGAAATACCTTAGTGTTTTCTAGAATCAAAAGGGATGGTGATCAACCAAACTTCCTAATGCCTCAGTTGTAATTAGGGAACCTTGATGTTAGTCAAGCCCCAAGTTCTCTAGGCCTAGTGACTTTGGTGGAATAACTAGCCTGGGGAAGAGTAGTAGATCATAGTCTTTGGACTACAAGAGTCTCAGTAGGAATTCAAAGAAATTCATGTCGACGCTAGATTCATTCGTCGGTGTATGAAGTGACCCTGTTGGCCAATTACAAACTCCGCCTTAACTTAATAAGAATCTTATTGGGAATAAGACTTAGTTTGTGACCAGTTAGCCGAATCACCAAAATCTCCAGGTAATTGATCTATTATCGTTATTAATTCCTTCTGAATTTTCAATGGTTTAGAATGATTGAGAGAGGAACTTACCTATTCGTAGTGGCGTAGAATTAGAGTACGCAACGGAAGCACAGAGAACAAACCCTATATAAGGATAAGGTTAGAAAGTAATGGAATTTTGGGGACAAAATTCCTAAAAGGTGGGTAGTAATGTAACATCCCGAATTCCCTAAGCCTAATTATTAGAAATCCTAAGTGAAAATGGATTTAATCCCTAAGGATTAAATATAGTTCATAGCCTTAATTTAGTAAATTAAAACCAATTAGGAGCTAAAGGGTAAAATAGTTATTTTACCCAACGATTTAGGAATTGTGAGACTAATTAATTAGGAGCAGTTTTAATTAACTAAAATTACTCTGGTTGTTGTTAGAAACCAAAGGTTGAATTAAGAGGTTTATTAAGGGCTTGTTTGCAAGATTTTTAATTAAATCTAAGCCTAGACCCACTATACACCACACTTACCTCTCAACCACCCTAATACCCACTCATTCTGTTTTTCTCTCCCTCCCATCGTGACCCCTCTGCAGAAAAAAAGGAAAGAAGAAAAAAGGGAAAGAAGAAAAGAAAAGGGAAGAAAGAAAGAAGGAAGAGGAAGAGAGAAAGAGAGAGCGATCGGTTGAGAGAGAAGGAGGTGTTACCAATTGACTTCAAACACAAGAGGGGGGTGAATTGTGATAGCGGTGCTTATATAAAGAATTACAGAAAATAAATGACCGAATAATAAATAAAGAACAAAAATAAATAAAGTGCTTGAATGATAAAGAGACAGAGAACAAAGAAGAGCACGCAGCAATTTATACAGGTTCGGCCACCAAACACCCTTGTGGCCTACGTCCTGTCCCCAAAGCAAACCACTATGGGATTTTCACTAAAACACTAGCTTTTAAATCAGGTTCAGCTAGAAACCTTTACAACTCTAAACCAGAGCAATACGTTCAAGAGATATCACCTCTCTATGAACACCTTGGGATTCCTACCCAAAAATAAATGATTTTCACAAATAAAATGAGACGAAAAAGATACACTCAATAGTGCAGATATAACAAATTGAAGCTCAAATAATACAACTCGAATTTTGTAGAATAAAAAGACTCTCAGAAAATTGTGCTCAAATAAGTGTGAGTGATGAAAAATATTTGACAGAGTTTTTGGCACAAAAATTAAGCACTGCGTTGTTGTATTTTTCGTGTTTAAGAAAGAGCACATCGTTGTTTATTTATAGACCGACTGAGGAGCGTTTGCCCGTTGAGTTGATTTGTCCGTTGGAAGATTTGACCGTTGCACAGGGATCTGTCCGTTGGAATGAATATTAAAAGGATTTGTCGTTGCAGGAAGGCGGAGGCGGGCGACCTCAAGAAGGCGGCTCGGCAGACGACCTCGCCACACGCGGCTCGACCAGGCGACCTCGACACGGCTCGGCATATGACCTCTGGACAGCTCGGCAAATGACCTCGGCACCACGACCTCGGCACACTGACTCTGTATCGACCTCCTCATCGGCTCGGTCCTCATAGCTCGATGCAGCGACCTCATCGGCCACGACACGCGCGACCTCGGTGGCGACCTCATCACCGACACGGATCATCGGCTCGACGCGACAAGAGCTCATCACGCGACCTCAGACGCGACCATAAGCTTGACACGCGACCTCCTCCTCGATTCGACATACTACTTCCTCGAGCTCAACATCCGACTTCCTCCTCATTCGACATCCGATTTACTCAGAGCTCGACATACGACTTCCTCAGATCTCGACACGCGACTTAATCCTCACTCGACATCCGAGCTCCTCACTCGACATCCGACACGAGATATGCATGTCAAAATATTTTGTGCGTGTGTGATTTAATTTTAATTGAGAGCTTTTTATTACTACTTACAAATTGTCTTAATAAAGATAAATAAATACCCGTAACCCAAAGACTTGAGAAACAATCATTCTTGATACGCGTATTGGTATTCTTTTCCACTTTTTGCACGGTTGACTATTTGCAAAGCTCCTTTGTCAATCATCAAAATCATCCTGTCAAGGCATGTATTCACAGACTCCTTTTTGATGATGACAAACATCTCATGGAGGAATTTAGTAAAATATAATCATGATATAGCAATGAGATATAAGCATGGTTTTTCAATAAAAGATATCAGAGTTTAAGCACAATATTTAGAAAAACTCCCTCTCACAATAGGCAATACTTAAAATATCACTCCCCCTGAATCATGCATTCATGTAACTCTCCCCCTTTTGGCAACATCAAAAAGTGGGAAAGACAAATAAAGCAAGGCATATATTCAGGATTAAACAAGCATATTTTGATAGTTACGTGATACCAAGCTTGGTGTGTGACAGATGAGCTGGTTGGACATGATTAGCTAGTTGCATAAGACAAATGCGTCACCCACTCATTATTCCGTACTTAAAGAAAATGGAAGGGGAAAAGACTTCGACCGACTTACCACCTTCATCTTTGTCAAGATAGCATGATGTGCTCATGGGAGTTGAGATTTCTTTGGCGTTGCTCATTCCAAATCTTTTAAGCAACTCCTTGCAATATTTGGATTGATTTATAAAAATTCCTTCTTTTGTTTGTTTGATTTGAAGTCCAAGGAAGTAATTTAGCTCTCCCATCATTGACATTTCAAATTCACTTTGCATGATATCAGAAAATTCCTTACACAAGGATTCATTAGTAGCACCAAATATTATATCATCGACATAAATTTGAACAAGTAAAATGTCATGCTTTTTGTGTTTAATGAAAAGAGTGGTATCAACTTTTCCTCTTTCAAAACCTTTTTCAAGTAAATATTTGCTCAACCTCTCGTACCAAGCTCTCGGAGCTTGGTTGAAACCATATAAAACCTTTTTTAAATTGGAAACATGATTTGGAAATTCAAAATTTTCAAACCAGGAGGTTGATCAACATATACTTCTTCTTGAATAAAGCCATTAAGAAATGCACTTTTAACATCCATTTGAAAAAGTTTGAAATCCATGATGCATGCAAATGCGAGAAGCATGCGAATAGCTTCTAATCTAGCCACGGGTGCATAGGTTTCATCGAAATCTATGCCCTCTTGTTGGTTATAGCCTTTTGCAACAAGTCTAGCTTTATTTCTAACAATGATACCGTTTTCATCAAGCTTATTGCGAAAGACCCATTTGGTCCCAATGACTAGGTGATCTTTAGGCCTAGGGACAAGTTCCCAAACATCATTTCTCTCAAATTGATTTAATTCCTCTTGCATAGCAAAGGTCCAATGCTCATCAAAGATGGCGTCATTGGCGTGATTTGGTGCAATATTAGAGACAAAGGCCATATGATGACATGCATGATTAAGAGAGTTTCGAGTCGTTACTCCCTTTTGAGATATCACCTATTATGTTGTCAAGAGGATGGTTCTTTGAGACTCTCCATTCTTTTGGAAGATTTGAGTGAGAGAGTTCTTGAGAGGGTTGAGGCAAGGACTCTTGATCCTCCTTTTGAACTTTTGATCTCTCTTGTTCCTCTAAATAGGTATCTCCAAATACTTCTGCAAGATCATCAACACTTTCTTCTACTGAAGATTTGGGGTTAGATTCATCAAAAGAAACATGCACAAATTCTTCAACACCCAAGTTCTTTTATTAAAAATTCAAAAGCTTTACTAGAAGTGGAATATCCAAGAAATAAACCTTCATCGCCTTTAGCATCAAATTTACCAAGGTTATTCTTACCATTGTTTAGGACAAAACACTTGCATCCGAAAAACGTGAAGGTGGGAAATGTTGGGCTTCCTTCCTTTGTAGAGTTCATACGGTGTTTGCTTAAGGATCGGCCTTATAAGAACTCGATTCATCACATAGCGGTGCTCACGGCGTCGCCCAAAAGTACTTAGGAAGGTTAGTCTCATTGAGCATCATCCTCGCTAGCTCTTCAAGAGACCGATTTTTCCTTTCAACCACTCCATTTTGTTGCGGTGTCCTTGGAGCGTAAAAGTTGTGATCGATGCCATTTTCTGTGCAAAATGCTTCAAATGCTTCATTCTCAAATTCCCCACCATGATCACTTGAATGGAAGCAATGTTAAGTCCCTTCTCATTTTGTATAACCTTTGCAAGTTTTGAAAAGCATTAAAAGCATCATTTTTGTGAGAAATAAATAAAGTCCATGTATAGCGAGAATAGTCGTCCACAATAACAAGAGCATAGTAATTGCCACCAAAGCTTTTAGTTCTAGAAGGGCCAAATAAATCCATATGTAAAAGTTGTAAAGGCCCGTTTGTAGAAACAATATTTTTAGATTTGAAAGATGCCTTTACTTGTTTTCCTTTTTGACATGCATCACAAAGTTTATCTTTTTCAAAACGAAGCTTTGGTAAGCCAATTACTAAGTCTTTACGAACCAACTTATTAAGATGATCCATGTGAATATGAGCCATTCTCCTATGCCATAGCCAAGATTCATCCTCTTTACTAATAAGACAACATGCATCATTTGAAGGTATTTTATCTAAATCAAGCATATAGATATTTCCAATTCTAGATCCAACTAAAAGCGTACTTTTATTAAAAGAATTTACGACCATGCATTTTGAAGAATCAAATATAACATTATTGCCTTTGTCAGAAAGTTGACTAATACTTAGCAAGTTATGTTTCAAACCTTCCACATACAAGACATTCTCTATAATGGGATTAGGACTCTTACCAATAGAATCAATCCCAAGAATTTTACCTTTGTTGTTGTCACCATACCGGACATAACCACTATTCTTAGGTACCAATGAGGAGAACTTGCTTTTGTCTCCTGTCATGTGCTTTGAAATGTACCGCTATCAAGATACCAATTTAAGTCCTTGGCTTTCAAGCACACCTACAACAACAAATCATATTTTAACCTTTGGTACCCAAACCATCTTGGGTCCATATGAGTTAGTCTTGGGCAAGGTGCCCTTTGGAATCCACATATTTTTGCCAACTACATTTTTATTCTTTCTAATATTGCAAATAGAGGCGGTGTGACCATTTCTACCACAAAGTGAAAGCATTTAATGAAAGGACTACTTGAGGGTTTGTTGTGATTGAAGAGTTTAAAAGATTTTTCATGAATTTTTGGATGATAACCTAAACCAGCTTTTCCAAAAGTACCTTTTGGTTTCATAACATAATGTTTAGATTATCTCTTCCCATGGTAAATTTTGCAAGAGTGTTATTTAAATCCTTAACCTTATTTTTCAAAACACTACACTCATTGCATTTTAAAACTTCATCCTTTTTATTTTCACAAGATATGGGAGGAGAAGTTTCAATCACAAAGAACTTGTTTTTCTTTAAGAATCACTATCTCTTTGTTTAAAATTTCAATTTTTGATTCAAGAGAAGAGATGGTTTTCTTAGAAGAAAGAACAATTTTTCCAAGTTTAATCGTTTCATTATTGAATTCTTCACAAGCGGCAAGTAATTCATCATAAGTTAAAGAAGAGTCGATCATAAAAATTTACCTCATCTTCATCATGATTTGCCATTAGACTAAGGTGAGCCTCTTCATTTTCAGATTCATCGAGAAGAATCCATATCATTATCATCCCAGGCAATGTAAGCTCTTCTTCCCTTCAATCCTTTGGTGGTTTCTTTTCAAATTTCTCATTCCTCGTTTGGTTTTGAGGACAATCGGGTTTTATGTGACCTTTCTTTCCACACTTGTAGCAGTAGGATTAAAAGAAGTTGTTTCATCACTTTTCTTTTGAGAGCTTGGGAACTTACCTTTGTTTCGAGTCTCATGAACCTTTTGAATTTGCGAACCATTAGACTCATGTTTTCCTCATTATTTTCATCTTCAAGGAAATCACATTCGTCATCGTCGGTTTCCTCAATGCTTGCTTTGAGGGCGAGCCCTTTCTTTTTCTTATCAGCTTCTTCGCTTTCCATGAGACGATTTAGTTCAATTTCATGTTCCTGCAATTTTCCAAACAAAGTAGCCAAGGTCATAGAAGATAAGTCTCTAGATTCAGCTATAGCAGTGACCTTGGGTCACAATTCCTGTTTAGACATCTAAGAACTTTGTTAATCAAATCTTCACATCGATGACTTTCCCAAGAGCTCTGAGATGGTTTATTATATGGATGAACCTTTTTGCATATCTTGTATGTTTTCACTTGGTTTCATCCTAAATAACTCATACTCATGGGTTAATGTGTTCATTCGAGCCCTCTTGACCTCGGTAGTACCTTCATGGGTCAATAGAAGGGTGTCCCACATTTCTTTACCAGCCTTGCAATTTGAGACCCTATAGAACTCATCGTAGCTTAAAGCAGAAGTGATGATGTTCTTAGCCTTCAAATTGTATTGGACCTTTTTCTTATCATCTTCGGTCCAAAGTGATCTTGGTTTGTCTACCACCGCATCATTAATTGATTGAGTGGGGACAAATGGACCATTTTCCACAGCATCCCAAATATCAAGATCAACACCCTCAAGAAAGATTTGCATTCTATCCTTCCAATAACCATACCCCTCACCATTGAAAAATGGGGGTCTGTTCATGGAAGTTCCCTCGTAATTGTTTGAAGTCATTCTCTTGAGACGGTTAAGTCCTTTATACAAGATTCTAGCTCTGATGCCAATTGTTACCAATTGACTTCAAACACAAGAGGGGGGTGAATTGTGATAGCGGTGCTTATATAAAGAATTACAGAAAATAAATGACCGAATAATAAATAAAGAACAAAAATAAATAAAGTGCTTGAATGATAAAGAGACAGAGAACAAAGAAGAGCACGCAGCAATTTATACAGGTTCGGCCACCAAACACCCTTGTGGCCTACGTCCTGTCCCCAAAGCAAACCACTATGGGATTTTCACTAAAACACTAGCTTTTAAATCAGGTTCAGCTAGAAACCTTTACAACTCTAAACCAGAGCAATACGTTCAAGAGATATCACCTCTCTATGAACACCTTGGGATTCCTACCCAAAAATAAATGATTTTCACAAATAAAATGAGACGAAAAAGATACACTCAATAGTGCAGATATAACAAATTGAAGCTCAAATAATACAACTCGAATTTTGTAGAATAAAAAGACTCTCAGAAAATTGTGCTCAAATAAGTGTGAGTGATGAAAAATAGAGTTTTTGGCACAAAAATTAAGCAACTGCGTTGTTGTATTTTTCGTGTTTAAGAAAGAGCACATCGTTGTTTATTTATAGACCGACCGAGGAGCGTTTGCGCTGAGTTGATTTGTCCGTTGGAAGATTTGACCGCTGCACAGGATCTGTCCGTTGGAATGAATATTAAAAGGATTTGTCGTTGCGGGAAGAAGGCTAGGCCAGGCGACCTCAAGAAGGCGGCTCGTGACGACCTCGCCACACGGCTCGACAGACGACCTCGACACGGCTCGGCATATGACCTCTGGGCGGCTCGGCAAATGACCTCGGCACACGACCTCGGCACACTGACTCGTATCGACCTCCTCATCATTTCGGTCCTCATAGCTCGATGCAGACGCGACCATCAAAGACGACACGCGACCTCGGTGGCGACCTCATCACCGACACGGATCATCATCGCAAGACGCGACAAGAGCTCATCACGCGACCTCGATGCAGCGACCATAAGCTTGACACGCGACCTCCTCCTCGATTCGACATACTACTTCCTCGAGCTCAACATCCGACTTCCTCCTCACTCGACATCCGATTTACTCAGAGCTCGACATACGACTTCCTCAGATCTCGACACGCGACTTAATCCTCATTTCGACATCCGAGCTCCTCACCGACATCCGACACGAGATATGCATGTCAAAATATTTTGTGCGTGTGTGATTTAATTTTAATTGAGAGCTTTTTATTACTACTTACAAATTGTCTTAATAAAGATAAATAAATACCCAGAACCCAAAGACTTGAGAAACAATCATTCTTGATACGCGTATTGGTATTCTTTTCCACTTTTTGCACGGTTGACTATTTGCAAAGCTCCCTTTTGTCAATCATCAAAATCATCCTGTCAAGGCATGTATTCACAGGAGGAGGGCCGACCGCGATGGCCACCACGTCGGCCAGCCACGGCGGTGCTCATGGTGGCCACGCCACTGTTCACGCGGTGTGGAGAGAGAGAGGGACAAACCGAGAGTGAAGAAGAGAGGAAATCGAGATAGAGAAGTCGAGTGAGAGTGAGAGATTCTGAGAAAGAGGAACTCGAAAATGGTTGTGGAGTAGGATTCATGCTTGATTGGGGTTGATTGAAGAAGTTGGAAGCTTGGTTGAAGCTTCAATGGTGGTTAGGGTTTTTGGGCAAGAAGAAAGCTTCTAAGTGTTGAGGATGATGATCCTGAACTCAAAGTTAAGGAAGAAGGGGAAAGAGGATTTTCGGAATTGAAATCCCTAACTTGGGATTATTCAGGTAACATAGACTTCCCCTAAAACCTCCCTTAGGACGTGCTAGGATTTGTTAGTTAAATTCTTTAGCTTTATAATTAGTTTCTGAATGAATTTGAAATGGTCTTGTATGGGGTCTGACTGAAATAGGCTTGCCTACTGCCCCCAACCCCCCTAAACCAATGTTTGATGTTGATGTTTGTTCAATTATGAGTTCCATCGAACTTCACTCGGATTATTTATGGGATTGCTATGTTTGCTACTATGATTGTATTCAATTTTGATGTGGCTCGACACCCGAGCTAGCCCCTTTCTACGAGTTCGGGCTATATATTACTTGAGCTTATGTTATATGCATTGAAGGACTTTGGTTAATCTAGTATGGGATGGTTGTTCATTGTTTTGGATTATCATGGGTGTTGTTTGTGAGGATGTGTGTTTTGATTCTTGGTCATGCATGTGAGTTGTCGCATTGATTCTTGAATTGACTGAACTGGAATTGCAATGCCTTGATCGGTGATGACTTAGGACTGATTTGTATTGTGATGAATGGCTTTGATGTACATTCCTTAATTATGTTCTTGATTGAAATTGTGTGAAGTCCTGTGAGCAACATACCTTTCGGAAACCCTTTTGTAACACTCCAATGTGGGTGGGGCCTGGGTTGTTACAATATAAGGCGCTTGTATTCCTCTGATAGGAATTGTTTGGAATGTTTGCAAATTGCTCTGCAACCCCATCGTAAGTGATTAGCTACCACCTTTACCATTGGAGGCCCCTTGACTTTATCCTTCTATATATAGGATTTTACCCATTCTGCATTTGAGCTGGGCCTTTGGCTTTATCCTTGTATACGAGATTTTTCTCATTTTGCAATTGGGCTGGGTCAAGTGGGGACATTCATTGTGGTCCTTTGGACATTTGTTTGCAATTGCTTCTCTCTTTAAAGATGTCAACTGCATTACTATGAATTGTGATTTGCTTGTAAATATTATTGAACACGTGTGTGCAATGATTATGAATTGAGGTTGGTGAAAAGTGATCGTGTTATGTTTAGGTTATGTGTTGATGTGTGTTTGAGAGTTGGAAACTTAGTTGCACTATCATGTTTGAGGTTTGATTAAGGATAGTGAACAAATAAATATGGATATATTTATTGGGAGGATTTTCCATATGTCGCACACCACGTATGGCTGGAAACAACGGTAAATATATTTATGATTTCAAGTCTATGTTATTGAGTTTTATAAACTCACTTTTGGGGCGTTGTTTTCTGGTACAACTGTTGAAGAGGTTCAGAGCATTAGATTGTGCTCGGTCTCGCTTATCTATGAGACCCGAGTCACCGGATCACCAGTCGCGTCCTAATTCTTAGGTTGTGTCCCAGTATTATGTGTATTTGTAATTGTTTTACTTTATTATTCTTTTGAAAAAGAAATAGTAATAATTAAAGTTAAATCTACTTTCGAATTTCTGAATTATGTCGGCTATATTATTAACGTATTTTTGTACGACGCATATGTATCCAGGAATTTTACCAACTAAAGTATAGTATAGTATTTGAAAAACAGGAATCATTCTTTATTATTCGTTTGTATGCAAAAAAATTTCAGCATTTATATTCTAATCCAAGTTAAATTAGTAAGTAATCCCCTAATTAGAGTTAGGGTGTTACAGGGTGCTTCGGCCGAAACAAAGAAAAGGAGGTAGGAAATGGAACTTTGCTTCACTTCTCATTTCACCTACACTAAAACTTGAAGAAAGGAATGGAAGTAAAGTGAAAAATGGGAGAACATGGGGGGCTACGGCCTGATTCTCTTGAAAAGGAAGGAAGGAAAAATAAAAAAAAACATTAATCCAATTAATAGGCTAATAGATAAGATCAAAGCTTGGGTATTTGTTTTAGAACAAATAGATTGGTGACACCTTACACTGAATAACTTGGAGCCAAAGTAAGAAGAAAAAAAATGAATGAATGGGTGGAAATGGGGAGGGTCACACTGATCACAAGGAAGAAGGAGGGGAAAAAAATTAATGTTGGTAATTTACTTGACCAAGAATAGCTTAGTAAAAGGTATCTCCAAATTAACCATGTAAGACTTGACACCTAGCACTATAAAGCAAGATATTTCTAATCTAATCACCAAGTCTTGACACCTAATCTCTCTTCTCTTGGTCACCCACTAATCCTAGAGTTTTGGTGTCCTAAAATTACGGCGTCAAATAATCGCGTTAACACTAATTCGTTAGCCGATGAATTGCGGAAATTAATTTACTTAGAAATTAATTCACCACGTGATAAATAAAATGTATAAAGATGAAAACAATTAAAAACACTCAAGAATTATTACAACAAGTTACGATTCGATTTTCATCTAAATCGGAGTATATTTTAAATTGCTATTGCAGATAAAAATTACTCGGAAATTCAAAATACAACGAATATTCATAAGAATTATTCGACTAATATTTAATCCTAAATTAATATGGAATATTAATTCTTCAATTAAACTTCATCTTGATTTAATTCACTCACTTTCTTAGTAAACAAAAATACGCGTTACCGCGTCAAACAGAAAACTTATAATAAGTTTAATTGTTGAATTCGCCTTAAAAGCAGCATACGTCTACGCTGTCTATTAATTTAAATTGACATCATAGATAATAATTATTTATATTAAGTAAATTATTTAAAATACGTCAAAATAATTCCTCGTACTTTTAGTAAATCATTGAGGTGATCAGTCTCTACGACTTACCTTCAAGTATTCCGGATTTTGTTTGCTTAAACAATTTTTCCTAAAAATTGGGGTGTTACACTGCTACCCCCTTAAAATAGTTTCCTCCTCGAAACTAAACTGGTATTAAGATAGGAAAATTAATTTTAGTAAAATCCATAAAATAATTTGGAACACATAGGCATTCATAATGCATATTAATATAAGTAGTACTATAATATTTATAGTTAGATAATTAATATTACCATCACATCACAGCATGCAACAACACTCAAACTCAACTGCTCTAAGCATGCATACATACATACATACATACATACATATATATATATATATATATGTATATATATCACCCAGTAATACATACATAATTTACTTGATGAAAGAGTCCTTATGATCCACTGACGCTTTATTCACAAGCCACGATCTCTGCTTATTCATAAGCACGAACACGAACCCGACTACAGCTACATGCTACCACCACAATATTATTACTCAACCTCATACCTAACCATGGTTACACACATAAAAATTACAAAAACCACTTAAAACTTCGAAAGATTAAAATTCTTTCTCAAATCAATCACTTTTTCTAAAACAGTACCCCAAAATAAAAATTTAATAAAAATCCCACTTTTCCTTTAAAACGCAACCATTCTCATGGACACTAGAGTTTCTTTGAGATTAGGTCATCATCGTCTCAAAATCATTAAACATACTTCACTTTAAAGATTAAAACTAAATCTTCAATTTAAATCAACAACTCACTTCTCTTTAAAATTCTTTTAGATCAAAACTTTTCTATAATAATCTTCTTTTACACACCAACAACAATAAAATTACTAACCACTAGGTGTTAAAATTTGGGTTTCGTTTTCTTTTCTCAAAGAACTATACAAATTACACACTTACTCAAAATTTTATTTCTAAAAATCCTTCTAACTCACACACAAGCTTTTCAACCAACAGTTCAAAACTAACATAATTATCAATAACTCCTAAATCACTATGAACACAAAATCGTCAAAATTTACGTTACAAAAACTTGAAATTAACCTCACACACAATATCTGTGGTCACGGGTCATGCTTTCAATCTAACAACAAACTTTCAAAATTTTCTCAACACTACACACACTTAAAACATGGTTCTTCAACCAAATATAAGATGAAAATATTTTTCAACATCAATCCTTTCAATGATAACAAATCAAACAAAACTTTTTCAAGGAAACTTTGAAATCATAATTTTTTTTTTATACAAGAAAAGGAAAGGGACCATTTGCTACAGAACCATGATCAACAAGATAATCTACATCAATACAAAAATTTGAAAGCAAAAGAATTAAAATACTCACCTAGAGCTCCTCCAAGAACTCGCGGTCTGTAAGAGGTCATTAGCAAATAAGAACTCTCACACATATCAACCACAAAATCACAAACAACAATACCCATAGATACAGAGGAAATAGGGGACAACCCTCATTCAACATCATCTCAAAACTTACGGCTTAGCTAAGGAACGGAAAGAAATGCATCTCTCTAAACCTCTCAAGATCTCTCACACACTCCAATCACCACACGGTTTGGTATCACCTAAGGGAGAATTGTATAAAATGGGGGTCCTCGGAGCTGAACCTATTCGTGGTGCATGTGACATCCTGATTTTTAAAACAGTATTAGAAAATAATTAGATCAGTAATTAAGTGAGAAAAGGGAGTTAGAAACCCTACTTAAAGATGAAATAGGCTTGAAAAAGACTTAGAAACCCCTGGAAAAACCTGGAAAACCCTAGAATCGTCTAGAACGTAAAAAATGAGATTTTTTGGTCAGCCTTGATCGCGACGCGATGAGACTAGTACAAATCTGGTTACGACGCGACGTAAGTCGGTGAGTTAAGTCGGTGGATCAAAGCGTGGGATTGCTGACACGTGTGCCACGTCGTGACGCAATGGGATTTATGCCTGAGGACCATCACGACACGATGGAACTAAAATGGCTATAAATACCACCCTTCACCCTCCATTCTCCTCACCTTCTTCCAAGGCATTCTTGGGAGCGCGTGGGGGTGATTCTGAAGGTACGACGGCACACGGGGACGGGACATGGGCAGCGGCAGCGGTAGTCTTCTAAGCCAGGTAAGGGGGAAGATACCTTAATCACTAGGGAAAATACGTAGTAGAGCAGTACTGTTAGCATGTGTAGGGGACCTTAACCCTACTAGGGGTTGATAACAGCAGCACCTCAGGAGAGGAGCTATGACCTGTGATAGCTGAAGACAGTTGTCAGAGGTCTGTCAACCATAGGAATAATCTATTAAAATCTATGGATGGATGCTGATTGATATGAATACTCTATGATTATGTGATTGTTGGTGTGCTAATTGATAACATGACAGTGGTAGGTCGCATGAGCGACACTAGGATTGATTCTTACAATGGTTGAGGATGGATGATAATTGATGTAATGCTGGTTATTGTACTGTATATGTTGGTGGTTATGTTATATATAATGATAACTCTGATTATGATTTAATACTTACGAGTATGAATTATGGTCTTAAAGTCAAAGGTCACACCCTCTAGTTAGAGATTTACGAATCCCTAGGCGGTGATAACATATTACCGTCAAAATCTTATTTGCCAGTGGTGGTAGCTGGGTCAGTGTACCCAAGGTTGGTGTACCTGAGTACTGGTGATCGGGCCAAAGGTACGGAGTAGTTTGGGGATAGTCGGTGACCTTGAGGGGATCTGAGGACCGGTGATCAGTCGAAAGGTGTGTACTCGGTCATTTGACTAGACTTCAGGACTCCATGTCTGACGGGTGGACAATCTTGGCCATTCATGTATAGGGAATGTCGTCCTAGTGCACGGGATGGTACCTAATTCCGAAAATCGGATATGGTAGTATGGGATGTCATAACCGATAATCGGAGATAGTAACGTAACATGATATGTTCCCGGGATAACCAACTTATCTCATCCTTCTGTGCCCTGAGACTGGTGATCGGTCTAGGGAGTAGGGCGATAATGGCCTGTAATGTTTAGCGATGGTCTGGGTCTGTAGGGCCGGTGATCAGCCTGAAGGACTGATGTTACATGTCTGCCTCTGGGATAGTAGAGCGATGATCAGCTGAATGTCCAGTGGTTTGGGTCTGTAGAGCCTGTGATCAGCTGAAGGACCCGTGACACATGTCAATCTGTGGAATCAGAGTGTGATGTGGTCAGTATGGTCTGGTCTATGACCGTGTACTTAGTAACAGTCATGATGATGATTGTGATGTCTTGATGTTTATACTGTTGTGTGTTGAGCTGAGCAAGATAGCAGTCTCTTTACTATGTTGTTTTCCTGTTTGATGGTGATTGATGAGTGTCTTACCCCTTCATTTTCTGTGTCTTCTATATTATATGATGATGTATAGCAGATGAAGACTAAGTACTTAAAGTCTAGGAAGTAGTGTTGCATCACGGCCAGTGTGTTCTATTGCAAACTTTGATGTTGGATTGAAATTGTGTTGTTATTGAGGTCAGAATAAAGTGACGCCCTGTCTCGGCGGGGTGTTACAGCGCACTAGAGGAAAAAGAAGGAAGGGAACTAGGTTCTCTCTCTCTTTCTATGCCCACATTAAGACCAATAATGCAACTTACTATTCTCCCTTTTTCTTTTTGAGTGTTGCCGACATGCAGTGAAAAGAATCATTCAAAATCTATTTTTTTTTAACCAAAAAGTAGCCGGTCACGGGTCTAAAAGAAGAAAGGGAAAAGACTCACAAAATATTGGTCCAAGTCCTAATCTTAGTCCTCCATGATCTAAAAAAATAAGGGTAAGGTTTGATAAAAATTTAGGTACTACCCAATACTAGCTAGACAACCCGTCGTGCACTAAACCACTACCAACAACTCCCACTAACACTCTAGATTCCATTTAACTGGGTCAAATGGGTCTCGTGTAAATTAAATTGTCACAAGACATTTAATTAACGCTTGCTAAAAAATAATTGCGTATAATATTTTTCCTTAGAAAATATGAATACGCTCACAATAATCAATCAATTACACAATAAACCACATATATTCACAGCAGTACAAGAATACACAACTGCGAAAACACAGATGTTAGTGGCAAGTATGTCACACTCTGAAAATCATTAAATAGTTTTGATTTTCCATCTAGTACATATCAAAATAATTCAAACATCAAACATTGTGGTTAATATGTAGAACCACTAATATACCAAAGATCATGCTAAATAATAATAATAATAATAATAATAATAATAATAATAATAATAATAGAGTCTCTTGTAGATGATCCCTGAATTCTCATCTCTTATTTCCCTCAAGGACTTAAGAGTTTCATGGTGACGAAAGTCAACCAATCCTTTGGTCTCTGCAACTTGCTCTCTCCCTGCTATCCTAGCACTTCACATTGATTCTCCGTAGTAGTCTGTTGAGTAACTACAACTGGTATCCCTGCCACAGCTTGGCTATCTGAATCTTCTGTTCCATCTCTGAATTATCAGTTCTAACATAAAGAATCTCTCACCTCTGAGGTATTGGATTGCCCCAAGGTCTTATAACCTAGTCAGAAACCCACAACAACTTTTGTTTTGTGTGCTAACACACATTGTTTCAATTAAGAAACAATCCAAACAATTACAAGTAGAGTTACTCCACTTGAGGAACAAACACACAAACATAGTTTGACTCACAATTAAAACACATTTTGACTCTTAATAATCTATTTTCTATCATCCCGACACTTGACCAGCTATAGTTACCCAACTCACAGTCCGGTTAGAACCGAACCGCTCTGATACCATCTTTGTAACACCCCATTCCTGGAGCGCTACTAAACTAACTATAACACCCTGTTTCTGGAGTGCTACTAAGTGAACATTCTGACAAAAGCTGACATATTTCCGAAAGGTGGAATACTCTGCTTTACACTTTTTCCCAAAAATGCGGTCCTATTTTTTTTTTTTTAAACTTCTTTCTAAAATAACTGCCAGAGTACCACAACGACTTTTAGAAACATGGTGGAAAATAATTTAAAACATCACATAACCTCATTCAATTAATCCATCAATTCACGTTTATCAATACATGTCTTGAAACATAACAGATATTTATTACAATACTGAAATAGACGACAAATATCCTATAGCTGGTCGACACATCACGGTCCTCACTAGTCTACTAGTAGGGTCTGCAACCATAGCACCAGTAGAAAGCTGGACGACTACTCTCTCCGCTGCTCCCTCCTGTAGTTCCGAACACTCCGTGCGCTTCGCCATCTGGGTTACATTCATTGAATTGAAAGAACCACTGGCAAGGGTCAACTTCTTAAAAATAAAGAGCAGATACGCCTATTCGACAACACATTCGGCAATAAAACATGTAATAGCACAACACATTATGGAAAATAGTAAATCATGACCATAGGCAAACAACAGTATGCACAGTTCACAAGACGCAACGCAAGATCCTCGCTCAAAACTCGACTTACGACTCATTTTCTCTCGACTCGACAATTTTTCCGGAAAGCAGACGCCGATCCATCCACTGAATACCAGCCGTAGCTTTGGGATCTTCGCTCTCCCTAGGACATTCTGCTCCGGTTCCTTAACGCTGCGATGCCTAGCTAATCCACCACGAACAAAGGGGACCTAGCACCCTCAGTTGTCCGGCTCACAACTCAAAAACGTCTCGACGACTCGACTAAGCTCTCAGACTCGATGAACAATTTGCCGCATACGAAATTCAAAGAGTAATTCGCATAATTATTCGACCGCATATCAAATAATTTATAGCAAGCTTAATACAGTGAAACGCAATTCAACAATATAAGCAGCATAAGCAATTCTCATAATTATTCAATCGCATATTAAATAATTTCACAGCAAGCTTCATACAGACTAACGCAATACAGCAGTATAAACAGCATAAGTAATTCTCATCTCAGACAATCACAGCACATCAACATCAACTCTGAAACTCAGTTCATCCCTCTGCAACTCGATGGAGTTAACAGAAAGGTAAGCATACAAATATGGGGGGTTGGGGTCAGGCGACCAATCTCTTAACTCAAATACCCACGATAGACTCAGAAAAGGACAGCATAAATAATCGAAGGGGTTACAAAACCCTCACTTTGAACCCTGAGGTTCTCAGACTTCTTCGTTTTAAAATTGCCCTTACACAAGGACATACAAAAATAAAAGCCTACAATTATCTAGAAGTGCCCTTACGCATTAATACATAAACAATAACACTAGAATGTGAAGCGCCCTTACCGAACTCCAAGCCACGCGTCCACGTATTCCTCGATCTTACGCCACACGGTCTCGGATTTACTCAAAGCCTAACACAACAAACAAACTTAACACAATTCTAAGGGCCTAATTCTATAACCCTTAGACTCTCAACATAACCCTTTCTTAACCAAAATTTATTCAAGCATTTAAATACTAGCCACTTGAAAAAGGAATAAGGTTTGAAACCTAAAGCTTTTCTTGAAAAGGTAACACCACAAATAACAATTTAGAAGTATTAACTTACTTGAAAAGAGTAAAGTTTTTTTTAAAACTAAAATATTTTCTTGAAACTTCAAAGTAAACACCATGCAATTAACTACTTTCATAAATTCTCAAAGCCTAAAACACATACTCACTTCAAGCATTTAGACAAGTTCACAAACCAAAATTTCCCTTCCAATTGCCCCTAGGGCCTCTCGGCCTTCACCCCTTTTTCTCAAAAAGATTTGCTAAACTTCTTTTACAACTACAAATCACTTCCAAGTCATTTTCAATTACATTTAAAGGCAACAAAACACCAAATCTTATCTAAGCATAATTCATGCACATTTTGAAACACATTCTAAGACACTTTCCAAATCAATCTCATTCCCAAAATCACTTTCCAACACCGATCCAAAGAAAGTTGCAAAATGGTTTTTCCTATCCTACTCTTCACCCAGGGCTCACCGCCCTTACTCCAATTTTTCCAAAAGAATTTGCAAATCTCCAAACAATTACTAACACCATTTCATTTAGCATTTTTCTTTTCAATTATCAATCATAAATCAAGGCCATGTTTTCAACTAGGTTCCATAACTCATTTAAAGAACAATTTAAAAGAAAAGTTTCAAAGAGGTTTCCTAATTCTTTTGATTCCAAACATTTAAATCATGATCATGATAATGCTAATTACTAGAAAACTACCCAATTAAGTTTTACATGCCATTCTAGTCCCTCAAGAATCAAATTTTCACAAAACATACACTATCTTTACTACTATCTCATGCATAATCAATCCAATAGCCATTAAACTACCTAAAACATATCATTCAACAATTAGATACCTGATTCAACTATTAAATCCTCCATTTTCCCTTGTCCAAGAATAGGTCCAAGTCACAAAATAACCCATCTAACATGCTAGACCCAAATCTATTACTCAAAACAACAATCAACAACTTCAAATAGCTCAATAACACAACCAATAGCATGATTAACCTTCAAGATCCCACTACCTCTCTTTTCCCCTTTGGTTTTCACTTAGGGTTTCAAGATTGGGGTTTTATGTGTTCATCTCTTTCATCAAGTCATGATCAAGCAACACAACAATACTGAAACAAGCATAAATTAAGACTAGAAAGCAAAAAGACTACAAGTAACAAGAAAAGGGGAGGGGCGCTATTTTGGGGCTGTCCAAGGGGGAAATAAATGAGTTTTCCACTTACTTAGATGGTTGGGATGGAGATTATGAAGTGGAAGAAGAATTAGGAGCAAGTTTGGTGGAGGTTGGAAACCAAAAACTCAAGAAATGGAAGGTTGGAAGCCATGGAAGTTTGGAGTTTCTCTCTCAAGAAAATGAAGAAGAAGAAGTTGTGAGGGTTAGAGAGTGGGGGTCAAGAAATGGGCTGCATATAGGGGTGGGATATTTTAATTTATCACTTAAAAATAACACTTGGTTGAAGCTTAGCCTAATAAAGTGTTAAAAGGACTTAATCACAAAAAATGTGACACCTATCCATAAAGCAAGATGCTAATCCCATCAACTAATCCATCCCATCTAATCTTACACCTCTCATGATTACCCACTAATTCTAGAGTCTAGGAGTACTAAAACACGGCGTTGTACATGGTACTATAATATTCATAGCTACATAATATAGCATGCAATAATTATAACCACAAGCTTATACACATAGCACATCGTAAGGTAAGCACTGTTAGTAAACGAAAGAATTCCTTGCGGCTGATTGATGCTTCTTCCCCGATCACGACCTCTGCTCGTCCACGATCACGATCACCCTCCCGAACACGGGTAAAACTTACGGCTTCGCACCATTACTACAGTTATAATTCTAACCTATTCGCAAGAAATCAGGGTTACACATACCAAGAATTCAAAAACTATTTAAAACTTTAGAAGATTGAACTTCATTCTTCTAATTCAAATTTTTTTTTAAACTATACTCACCCATATATGGACTTATAGAACACCAAAACTACTATCTTTTACACAACAAGAAACAAAATCATTTCCAAGTTTTCATTACAAAAACAGAATTTAACAAAAATCATCATAAAACTTAAACTATTGTCAACTAGATCATTAACAAAGATACAAGCAATGAAAACAAGGAACTAAGGCACTCACTTAAAACCTTCCAGGAACCCGTGGTTTGGAAACAGTAAGAGACAGGAGGATTGCTATGATCACCAAACACAAAATCTCCCACCACGTCACCCAAGGGTATAAAGGATGTAAAGAACAGTCCTTACTTGACATCTCTCAAAGCTTTGGCTTAACTAAGGAATGGAAGGAAGCAAATTCCAATTTCTTACACACTGCACGCACCACACGGTCTAGCACTACTTAAGGGAGTGATCTGATAGCATAGGGGTCTACTAACAGAATCCGCCCCAACCACATAAAAGAAAAGAAAGGAAGGAATCGAGAGTTGTCACTTTCTCTCTAAACTTTGCAAGGTGTCTCCTAATTCTCACCACTACACGACCTATTTAGAAGAAGAATCGGACAAGAATGAGAATTCCTAGAGCAAGAGGGCGCACGGCGCAAAAGGGAAGGAAAAAGTAAGGGAACTAAGTTCTCTCGCCCCACCACTAAGGTTAATCATGTAACTAACTATTCTTCCTTATAGGTGAGCGGTTGGCCAAGTAGGTACCAGAAAAGATGAATATAACTTATTCCACTTTACTCAGCTTCTACTCTTAAGGGATATTTGTTAAGCAAATTGCAAGTGTACGATTCGTCGTCAAGTAATAAAAAGATCGAATCCACAGGGATTGTAACTAATTATTTAACTTAACAAACTTGTAATAATTTGAACTATTGAACCAAGTGATGTGTTTGAAATTATTTGTGACTTATATCAAAAGACAAAAACCGTAAACAACTAAATAAAAATTTGGATTTTAAGGAGAATTTAAAGCGACTAGGGATCGAATCCTCTTGCTTCCACTCTTATGCAATCAATTTACAACCAACGCAAGTTATTCCATATAATTGAAGTTCGAATCAACAAAATTAGTTTAAGGACAATTCCTTGCCTCATAAACCCTTTACTTTAACTAAAATCCCCTAATCCCTTAGGTGAATTAAAGCTAGATTAAGCGATAAGACTAATGATTCATAAGAACACATGCTCATAAGGTTATATTCCTATAATCCTCCTAAACATGACCAACAATTCAGTTCAAGTGCATAACCCCAATTTTCCAATCGTGAGTATAACCCAAAATCGATTCGGTAGTGATCAGTTACCAAAAAGCATTAATAATAGAATTGAAGGCTCAATCATAACTGAAATAAACTTGCATTGATATAAGTAAAACAACTACATAAGAGTGTTCACAAGGTTCATCTTCCCTAGCCTAAGGAATTTAGCTACTCATAGAAAACAAAAGAGAAAAACAAAAAAATTGATAAATGGAAGAAGAAGACTCCATGGATGATTCAAAACCTTGTTCCCAAGCTTGAATCCTCCTTGGAGATGGAGAAAAGTGAACCCCTCAGTAGCTCCATGGTTCCCACGGCGTTTTTAGGTCTTTTTCCACGTCCCCAAAAGTGGTTCCGTTTCTGAAAAACGCGATATTTAACTGATACTGCGCAGCAGGTGTGCTCCAAGTGCGCTCCACGCGCGTTCTACGCGCGCTGACACAGAAAGACAGGATTTTTTTGCTCTCCAAACGCGCTCCAAATGCTCTTCGCGCACGGAGAGACAGCAACAATAGAAATTCCGCGCGCAGGTTGCTCTTAAGGTGCTCTTCACGCGCATTCTAACAACAGGGAATGATTTCCTGCTCTTCAAGTGCTCTTTTGGTGCTCTCAAGCGCATTCTAACAGTAGGGAATGATTTCCTGCTCTTCAAGTGCTCTTCTGGTGCTCTCAAGCGCACAGGAACATTTATTTTGAGCAGAATCTTGGTGTATTGTGAAAGGCTTTGGTCTTTTGGTCTTTGCTCCTTGATCTCCTCCCTCTTGGCATTTTTTTGCTCAACGTTCGTGCTCGAATTCCTGTGAAAAACAAAGATAGAGACCCAGCATAACTCTGCACACTATAGATTCGGGAACAACAAGGAGAACCAACGAATTTATCAATTAAGCACATAAATGACTTCAAAAGTTCTTCATTCATCATGCAAAACTCAACTTTAGCTATATAACTATTCATGTGATGAAGATTTATCACACAACCCCAAACTTAGCTCTTTGCTTGTCCTCAAGCAAACTTAATTAAAAAAGGGGAGTCGGAGTGAAATTAATGGATGGGTCTCCATCTTCACTATCAACTCATGCTCAATCTATCTTTTCCTCTCACATTTTTCAGAAAGTGACCACTCAGGCATTCTTGAATCACTTTTTTGCCAATTTAGCTCTATAAGCAAAACATGCAATCATCAAATATGCCCAACTTCTCTCAGTATCCTCACCACAAGTATTGCTCTTTCACTCAAGTGTTTGTATGGTTATTCTTTCATTCACATCACAATGTGACATCCTACCATAGGCTTGAAAAAGCTCTTGAAGAGACAAATGCAATGCAATGCTACAAACACACTTTAGAGGACTTTTGGGTTGTAATGGGGCTTAGGTAAGGGTAGGAATTCATTTGGATAGTCGGCTTTCACACTTGGAGTTAGACTTAAGTCATTGTATACATGCACAATCCATTTCCCATATTGTTGAATCCATAGTTTCCCAAGACACCTTCCAACACACTTGAATTACAAACAAAAGGGTTGCTCTTTATTCACTTGAATTACAAACCAAAAGGGGTGCTCTAATCCACAGGTTTTTTTTTTGTCAATCCCTCTTGTTTGTTTTCCTTTTTCTAATGTAAACCTCAAACTTAGTTCACATCCATCCCAAACTTAAAATGTTTGCTTGTCCTCAAGCAACCTTTTCCTGAAGCAACCCCGAACTTAATTAATGTACCAAGACATGTTATAAAATGACCCTTACCTAACTCCGAGAAGATGGGTACAATTGGTTTTTCTATCTTAGGCTTGTAATGAGGTTGTATCACAAAGAATTGGTAAAACGGCTCAAAGGGGCTAGCAAAAGACAATATTATTCAGGTAGGCTATTTAGTCTCTAGCTGTTAACAAGGATTTGCCTCAGTGTGTAAGAACATGCAAGTAAATATCACTAAGAACCTAGTCAAGTTCTGAAGAATGTCACATGCAATGGTAACACACAAGAAGAAAATTATCTGTTTGGCCCAAAATTCTCACAGGCTATTGATGAGAGACAGTCAAGCACAAAAGAGTCATGCAGTGCAAAGTCACAAAAACATGCTTCTAAGAGTTTTAATTTAAGGGAATTTTAGATCAACAAGAAGCATGGCAAGTCACAATCCAACCGCTGGTATAACAGTTCATGAGCATGCATATGATATAGAAGATGAAAACCACTCCCAAGGGAAATCACTCACAAAACAACACTTCTCAGCCATAAAGAATTTAGTACAACGGTAGAGGGAAAGTAAAACAAAAAACTAGAATAAAGTAAACAGCAAATACAAAACGGAAAGTAGAGATAAGGAACACAAAACTGAAGTGGTGAGCCGCCCGACTCAACCATTGAGTGAAGTGACACAGGTGGGCCGCCAGATGCCACCGCGGAATGAACTGAAACAGGTGGGCCTCCAGACGCCACTGCTGAAGGAACTGAAACAGGGGACTAAGGTTGCTGTCCCGAAGGTCCAAGTCCGGGAAACTGCATAGAATAAATATCTGCCCCAGGATCCGGTTGCTCTCCTCTATGGAATGCATGCATGGCTCTATAGAGAGCCTGTATCCCACTTCTGTGCTCCTGAGTCAACCTCTCAGCTAGCCTTTCCATTCCACTCTGGTGCTCTTGTGCCAGTCTTTCTATTGCACTTTGGTGCTCCTGAGCCAGTCTATTCATTCCCTCTCGGTGCTCTATGGCGAAGGTGTCCATTCTGGCTTCCAGCATCTGAAAGTCTCCCCTAGTTGGCTGGGGATCAGTTTCAAAGGCATCAAAATGTTCTTCTGGATGTGCCTCATCGCAGTGCTGGCGATGAGCCTGACCCTGGATGGGTAATGTGTTTGCTCTGATCCAGCCTCCAGTTATTGCTTGTTTCTTTTTCACTTGTGTCTCGTCTTCAGATGCAACTACCCCGACTCTCGCACAAAGCTTGGCAACCAGACTAGCATGCTGTATCCATCTTTGTCTCATGTCAGCATTGGCCATAGCCAACAGCTCGGTGGCTAAAAGACTCCCGACATTTATAGGCTCCCTCAGTATGATGGAAGCTACCAAATCTGCTCTTTGAAAGTTCAACTCAGAAGAGTTTGCGCACGGGATCAACGTGTGTAGAACAAAATCAGCCCACCCTGGCGAGAAGGAGTAAGGCGTAAATCAACATCTTCTTAGGTGACTCATCCTGGTTCCAAAACCAATCCTTGTCAGGCATGCATAATGCATTTTTAATCTCAGTTCGATTACTACATCGTCTTTGGATTTCTCAGGAGCCTGGCCGCATAACCGCAATTTGGTAAGTTTAGTAGCCCAAACATGTCATTGATGGTCCCGGCATCAAATGGAACATACTCTCCCCTCACATAGCTGGTGTATGGTGACATGTCGGCGGGCCTCTCCTCATCAGGAGGTTGATATGCATTGGCAAAAAATTCTATTGCCAATTGTCTGCTTGCATTCTCCGGGTAAGATACCAAACTTTTCCACCTTCTATTCCTGATGTTTTCTTGTATGTCAGGGAATTCGCCTCCTTCTAGCACCAATGCTCTTTCTTTGACAAATTTTCTATCTCCAGGAATTGAATCATGTCTTTTCTTGCACCCTGGAGAACAGAAGTAATGTCTGTCATAAGTCTGTGAAGCCGAACCAACAGTAGTCTTCTTCCTCTTTCCTTGTCTGCTTGCCATGTTCCCTGCTCAAAAGCAATCAAAAGTGTACAAAATTTTTCAAAGGTTAGCAGTAGCACAAGCTCAATTGCCACGGTTTCCTCTTGATCATAAACAGTGCAAACACCAAAGGAAACCATGACTTGGGAGGCAATAATAGTCCACACCCATCCAAACAAGGAGATCCAGGGGATTAAGAAAAATCCTTTCAAAAAGCATGAATGTTTGTCATTTGGGTACGTATGTTGTCTCCTAATGTTGGTGCTCACATATTAATGAAACAATCAAGTTCTTGAGCACCAACTTTGTCATTCAAACCATTCATCAACATATAGCATGCACGTAATAAACCGTCCCTAATTTCTACTCCCTAATCCTTCACAAGCATTTTATCAAACATGCAGTGTGCATAACTTTGTTTATTCATGGCAAAATTGCAATCACAACTCCAACACACCCGAAACTTAGTGCTCAACATCAAAGGGCATAGAATATAGCAAACCCACAATTAGAATTTCAGGAGTTCACAGTCCACATCATTTTTTTTCAAAAATTTGTTTCCCTATTTGAGAGAATCATCAATATAAGACAAGAAAGTGTGAACGTGACTTACTCGATGAATGATGCAGTAGGGATGCAAGAAAAAAATTGAAGAACTAGCCCTCCAGTGAAGAGTTTTGAGGTGTGATTGAGGTTTGTGAAGGATTAGGGGGAGTGAGGTGCCTATTCAGTTGAGAAAGAGTGAGAGTGAGATGGGGCGCAGATGGTGCGCATGTATATGAGCACGCGAGTGCTCTTGCACGTGGATGGGGCGCAGATGACGCGCAAAGAATCAGGACCTCCTGACTTGGTGCGCGCAGGGTGCTCTTCTGTTACTCGTCGTTGAGTGCTCTTGCACCTGATTAGTAGCGCGCCTTCGCGCAAGCGCGGCTTGTGCGCAAAGAGACCGAGGCCTCTGATTTCATGTGCATAGGATGCGCACCATGTGCGCGCCATGCGCACCCCAATTTTTTTTTTTTAAATCTAAATTAAAGAAAAAGGATACAAGCTTGGGTTGCCTCCCAAGAAGCACTTCTTTAACGTTACTAGCTTGACGTGTGATGGGATGCTCAAGGCTCTTGCAAGACTAGAGCAACCCTTTCCTTGTCAAGCTCTCCTCCCAAATAAAGCTTCAGTCGTTGACCATTGACCTTGAAAGATCTTTGAGATGAAGGTTCCTCCACCTCTACTGCTCCATGTGGCATCACTTCTTTTACCACAAAAGGTCCCGACCACTTGGACTTGAGTTTGCCCGGGAATAACTTCAGACGAGAGTTAAAAAGTAACACTTGCTGCCCAGGAGAGAAGGTTCTTTGTACAGTGTACTTATCATGATAAGCTTTAACCTTTTGTTTGTAGATGGAGGCATTCTCATAGGCATGCAAACGCATTTCATCCAACTCGTACAGCTGCAGAATTTTTTTCTCTCCTGCCAAGGTTGAATCAAAATTTAAGAACTTCAGGGCCCAAAACGCCCTATGCTCAAGCTCAACTGGCAGATGACAAGCTTTGCCATAAACTAGCTGGTAGGGAGACAATCCCATTGGGGATTTGTAAGCTGTCCTGTATGCCCACAAAGCATCATCCAGCTTATGGGCCCAGTCTTTCCTTGAGGCACTCACTGTCTTCTCAAGTATCTTCTTAATCTCCCTGTTTGACACTTCTGCTTGCCCATTGCTTTGAGGGTGGTAAGGAGTGGCAACTTTGTGTTTCACATCGTACTTTTTCAGCACAGCCTCCAATTTCGAGTTGCAAAAATGCGAACTACCATCACTGATTAGCACTCTAGGGACCCCAAACCGGGAAAATATGTTCTTCTTTATGAATTTCACAACAGTCTGAGAATCACTTGCCTGAGTTGCCACTGTCTCTACCCATTTTGAGACATAATCAACAGCTACCAAAATGTATTGGTTAGAGAATGAGGAGGGAAATGGCCCCATGAAATCAATTCCCCAACAATCAAAAACTTCAACCTCCAAAATGGAGTTTAAGGGCATCTCATTCCTCTTGGAAATACTTCCCGTCCTCTGGCACTTGTCACAGCTCTTGGCATGAGCATAAGCATCTTTGAAAATTGAAGGCCAATAGAATCCAGATTGAAGTACTTTTGCAGCTGTGCGTTCACCATTGAAATGACCTTCGTATGGTGAATTGTGACAATGCCATAAAATTTTCTGCGTCTCATTATTTGCAACACACCTTCGGAGAAGTCCATCTGGGCCTTGTCTGAAGAGATAGGGATCATCCCAAATGAAATAGTTAGCATCTTTGAAAAACTTCTTCTTTTGTTGCCAAGTTAGCTCTTCAGGTATCACACCAGCAGCTTTAAAATTTGTCATATCTGCAAACCAAGGCCTCTCAGTCACAACTAACAGTTTCTCATCTGGGAACTCCTCTAGAATGTCCAACTCTTTAGCTGTAATTTCAGTATTCTCCAGCCTAGACAGATGATCAGCCACCACATTTTCACTCCCCTTTTTGTCTTTGATCTCAAGGTCGAATTCTTGCAACAACAAAATCCACCGAATGAGTCTTAGCTTGGACTCGACCTTAGTCATAAGATACTTGATTGCCACATGATCAGTGAACACCACAACTTTGGAACCAATCAAATAAGAACGAAATTTTTCTAGAGCAAACACTATAGCAAGCAACTCCTTCTCTGTGGTAGCATAGTTGACTTGGTTCTCATTTAATACCTTGCTAGCATAATAGATGGCATGAAAGAGTTTTTCTCTCCTTTGCCCCAAAACAGCCCCCACTGCATAGTCACTAGCATCACACATTAGCTCAAAAGGTGACTCCCAATCTGGTGCAACTATCACAGGCGCTGAAATAAGTTTCTCTTTCAACAACTCAAAGGCTTTCAAGCATTCTGGGTCAAATTTGAATGAGACATCCTTGATGAGGAGATTGCAAAGCGGCTTAGCAACCTTGGAGAAGTCCTTGATAAATCGTCTATAAAAACCAGCATGCCCAAGGAAACTCCTCACTCCTTTCACATTCAACGGAGGAGGCAACTTCTCTATCACATCAATTTTTGCCTTATCCACTTCTATACCCATAGATGAGATTTTATGACCCAGAACAATTCCTTCTTTCACCATGAAGTGACATTTTTCCCAATTCAACACTAAATTGGTCTCCTTACACCTCTTAAGAACATCCTCCAGGTTATCCAGACAATCATCAAAAGAAATACCAAACACAGAGAAGTCATCCATAAAAACCTCAATAGATTTTTCAATCATATCAGCAAAACTAGAAAGCATGCACCTTTGAAAAGTTTCGGGAGCATTGCAAAGACCGAAAGGCATCCGTCTATACGTAAAAACTCCAAATGGGCAAGTGAATGTTGTCTTCTCTTGGTCTTCTGGGTTGACAGAGATTTGATTGTAACCGGAGTACCCATCAAGAAAACAATAGTAGGCTTGTCCAGCCAATCTTTCGAGCATCTGGTCCATAAATGGGAGAGGGAAATGGTCCTTGCGAGTGGCTTGGTTAAGCTTCCGATAGTCAATGCACATCCGCCAACCTGTGACAGTTCTAGTAGGGATTAACTCATTTTTTTCATTTGTTACAACTGTCATTCCCCCTTTCTTTGGAACCACATGTACTGGACTCACCCATGCACTGTCAGAAATAGGATAGATCATCCCAAATTTCTAAAAGTTTCAATACCTCCTTCCTCACAACTTCTTTCATAACCGGGTTGAGCCTTCTCTGTGGTTGAACAACTGGTTTGAACTCTTGGCCTAACTTTATCTTATGCATGCAAAAGGCTGGACTGATGCCCTTTAATTTGAGATGGTCCATCCAATTGCCTCTTTATGTGCTCTAAGTACTCTCACTAGCTTCTCCTCTTCTAGCTTTGATAAGGAGCCACTAATGATCACCGGATTAAAAACATCATCCCCAAGAAAAACATACTTCAAATGTGGGGGTAATTGCTTTAATTCTGGGCTAGCTTTCTTCTCTAACTCACCACCTTGCAAGTCCTCTTTCTTTTTAGCAACAGCATTTTCAACCTGTAGAGCTTCAAGTTGTGCAAGACATCTTTCTATTTCATCATCCATCTCCTCATCCACCTTTTCCATGGAATTCACTAACACTTTCTCTAATGGGTGTGAAGGTTGGTCTTGCTCAATGATTTCCAAAACTGAGTCATCAATCACATCAACTCGAGAACATTTTTCAATATCATCCGGATGTCGCATAGCTTCAAAAACATTAAACGTCACCTTTTCATCCTGGAACCTCAAAATTAATTTACCTTGTTGAACATCAATCAAGGCTCTCCCTGTAGCTAGGAAAGGTCTGCCAAGAAGAAGAGGGACCTCCTTGTCCTCTTCCATATCAAGGATAACAAAATCAACTGGGAACAAGAATTTGTCAACTCTAACCAACACATCCTCTAGTATTCCATCTTTGTGGGCTTGACTTCACCTCCTATCAACCGTTTCAACATAGAGAGGGGCATCAAATTAATACTGGCTCCCAAATCACAGAGAGCCTTACCAATATGCAAATTCCCAATAGTACAAGGGATTGTAAAACTTCCCGGATCCTTCATCTTTGGAGGGAGCTTCCTTTGAATGATAGCACTGCACTCTTCAGTCAAGGCCACCATCTCATCCTCCTTAAATCATCTCTTTTTGGTCAACAACTCGTTCATAAACTTTGCATATGTGGGCATTTGCTCTAGAGCTTCTGCAAAAGGAATGTTGATTTGTAGACGCTTGAAGATATCCATGAACTTAGCAAACTGTTCATCCTTCTGGTTCTTCTTGCTCAGATGAGGATAAGGAAGCTTCGTATGTGGCTGAATAACCTTGGGCTGCTCTTGTACCTGCAGTTTGTCAGTAGCAACTTTGTCTTCCTCACCTTCGTTTTTCTCTTCTTTTTCAATTTTTTCTCTACTCTCATTTTCAACTCCGCCCTTTTCTTTTTCAACTTCTTTTTTCTATTTCCACTCTTTCTTTTTCAACCACTTTTTCTACCTCACTTTTTTCACTCTTTTTCTTTCTCTCTACTTCAGACAATAGCTTTCCACTTCTTAAAGTAACAACGCTACAATTTTCATTTTTGGGGTTATCTACTGTGCTAGCAGAAAACTTACCTTTGGATTGCTCTGCAAGTTGCTTTGAGAGTTGCCCAATTTGATTTTCCAAATTTTTGATGGAAGCCTCTTGATTTTTGAAATGCGACTCATGGTTCTGGAAATTTGATTGAGTCATCTTCATGAATTGAGTAAGAGCTTCTTCTAATTGATTTGGCTTCTCTTGCTTTTGAGGTTGTGGAGGGTTGCTGGATGATGAGTTATCTTGTTGCTTCCAAGAGAAATTGGGATGATTCTTCCACCCTGGATTATAGGTGTTAGAATATGGATTCCCTCCTTGCCTTTGAAAGTTACCCATGTAATTAGCTTACTCCTTGGAGTCTCCTAATGTATCACACCCTCCATTCTCATGAGGCCCTTGACAAAAGTCACATCTCAAGTTTTTATTTACCTGGTTCACTTGAGCAGAGGAAGAGGCTCCCACTTTCAGTGCCTTCAACTCCTTTGTGATAGCCTCCAATTGTTGAGAGACTAACTTATTTTGAGCCAAGAGTGCATCTTGCATTTCTAGCTCAAGGACTCCTCTTTTTGCCAGTGTTCCTCTATCATTCTGACACAACTGCTCATTGGAAGCCATTTGCTCCACTACGGTTCTTGCTTCTGCAGCTGTCTTGTTGTTGATTGTACCTCCAGCTGAGGTATCCAACATCATTCTGGTGTTCGGCCTCAAACCATTGTAGAACATTTGCATTTGGTTGAAATCATCATATCCATGAGCTGGACACCTCTTCAGAAGGATCTTGAATCTCTCCCATGCCTCATACAAATTCTCACTTTGATTCTGTTGGAAGCCATGAATCTCACCTCTTCTTTTGATGAATTTGGAGGGTGGAAAAAATTTGGTCATGAATTTTTCCTCCAAATCCTCCCAAGTTGCAATGCTTCCTGTAGGCAAGGTGTCAAGCCAATCCCTTGCTCGCTCCCGCAGGGTCCAAGGGAAAAGCCTCAATTTCTTGCTTCCCTCTGTCACTCCAGCCAGCCCAAAGGTGTCACAGATTTCATAAAAACACACCAGGTGCTGATTTGGGTCATCAATCTCATTCCCTGCGAATTAGCTTTGCTTGAGAGTGTTCAACAATGCCGCCTTGATCTCAAAATTAGCATTTGCCTCAGCCTATTGGTAGGCATTGACAGCCCTTGCATGGTTGTTCCGTCTCCCAAAAACACCCAAGGTGCGTGGTTGGTCCCCCATCACTTCTTGAGTTGGGACTTGAGAAGTAGATGCAAAGGATTGTTTTTATCGTTGTCTTGCTTCCTTTGCCTTCTTTCTTAATGCCTTCGCTGTCTTTTCGATCTCCGAGTCAAACAACAGTTCACCTGTTTGTTTACCTCGCATGCACAAAACTAAAGGGAAAGATCAATAGCAAAGTAACAATTAATGTAAAAAAATTTCTCTTTTTTTTTATAACAGAAAATAAATAAAAGTAATAGTTCAAAAAGGTACTCGTTTGCCTTGTTAAAAATTAATTCAACAATCCCCGGCAACGGCGCACCAAAAACTTGTTAGGCAAATCGCAAGTGTACGATTCGTCGTCAAGTAATAAAAAGATCGAATTCACAGGGATTGTAACTAATTATTTAACTTAACAAACTTGTAATAATTTGAACTATTGAACCAAGTGATGTGTTTGAAATTATTTGTGACTTATATCAAAAGACAAAAACCGTAAACAACTAAATAAAAATTTGGATTTTAAGGAGAATTTAAAGCGACTAGGGATCGAATCCTCTTGCTTCCACTCTTATGCAATCAATTTACAACCAACGCAAGTTATTCCATATAATTGTAGTTCGAATCAACAAAATTAGTTTAAGGACAATTCCTTGCCTCATAAACCCTTTACTTTAACTAAAATCCCCTAATCCCTTAGGTGAATTAAAGCTAGATTAAGCGATAAGACTAATGATTCATAAGAACACATGCTCATAAGGTTATATTCCTATAATCCTCCTAAACATGACCAATAATTCAGTTCAAGTGCATAACCCCAATTTCCCAATCGTGAGTATAACCCAAAATCGATTCGGTAGTGATCAGTTACCAAAAAGCATTAATAATAGAATTGAAGGCTCAATCATAACTGAAATAAACTTGCATTGATATAAGTAAAACAACTACATAAGAGTGTTCACAAGGTTCATCTTCCCTAGCCTAAGGAATTTAGCTACTCATAGAAAACAAAAGAGAAAAACAGAAAAATTGATAAATGGAAGAAGAAGACTCCATGGATGATTCAAAACCTTGTTCCCAAGCTTGAATCCTCCTTGGAGATGGAGAAAAGTGAACCCCTCAGTAGCTCCATGGTTCCCACGGCGTTTTTAGGTCTTTTTCAACGTCCCCAAAAGTGGTTTCGTTTCTGAAAAACGCGATATTTAACTGATACTGCGCAGCAGGTGCGCGCCAAGTGCGCTCCACGCGCGTTCTACGAGCGCTGACATAGAAAGACAGGATTTTTTTGCTCTCCAAACGCGCTCCAAATGCTCTTCGCGTGCGGAGAGACAGCAACAATAGAAATTCCGCGCGCAGGTTGCTCTTAAGGTGCTACAGGAACATTTATTTTGAGCAGAATCTTGGTGTATTGTGAAGGACTTTGCTCTTTTGGTCTTTGCTCCTTGATCTCCTCCCTCTTGGCATTTTTTTGCTCAACGTTCGTGCTCAAATTCCTGTGAAAAACAAAGATAGAGACCCAGCATAACTCTACACACTATAGATTCGGGAACAACAAGGATAGAGATCCAGCAGAACTCTTCATTCATCATGCAAAACTCAACTTTAGCTATATAAATATTCATGTGATGAAGATTTATCAATATTCCGTGTTCTAAAACTTAGGATAAGGTCTGGTAAAAGAGTTTTGGGTACTACCCACTACTGGCTAGGAAACTTGTCACGTACTAAAACTACCTGCCACTCTCACTAATTTTCCAGTTCCCATTCAACTGAATCAAATGATTCCCGCGTAAATTAAGTTATCTCAAGACAATTAATTCTACACTTGCTAGAAAGTAATTTGCATTTATTATTTCCATTGGAGAATATTAATACGCTCACACAAATAACAAACACACAATCAGTCACACATATTCGCGGCAGTGTAAAAATAGACTATTGTGGAAACACAAATGTTAGTGACAAACATGTCACACTCAGAAAATCGTGAAATAGTTTTGATTTTTTTTTTCAAATTCAGTACGTATCAAAATAATTCAAATATCACACATTGTGGCTTATATCTAGAACCACTAGTACTACAAAGATTCAGACTAAATATTAAATATAACGACGTCTCCTACAAGCAATCCTTCTTCCAAATTTCTGTCCACATGTAGCTCTTTATTGTTGCGCTTCCCGAGGTGAAGTCCTCAAATGACGAGCTCTCTCCTCTACTCATCGAGTATATGCGTCCCTCTGGAGTCGAGTGTTGAACGTCCATCTTTGGGTCTTGGCAATTTTTAGCATAATGCCCCGACTTCTTACAGTTAAAACACAGTTTCTCCTTGAGTCGGCACTTACTGGCATAGTGTCCTAAGCCTCCACAACGATGGCAGAGTATTCCCACTTTGGCTTGTTTCCCTTGAGGTCAAATAGGTCCACCAGCAATATGTCCTGATCTGTTGCGGCTGGAGCATAGCTTGTAATCCCTTGCAGGACAATTGACGGTAGAATGTCCCAGCTCCCCACAATGGTCGCAAACTTGTTCTCCTTTGCTCTGATCTCCTCCGCCTGAACTCTGGGTAATCTGAATCCTCAGATTCATCCCTAGCTCATCTGCTTCAACAGGAACAATCATTTGTTTCTGAGATATTAGATTTCCACGAGATCCTACAACCTAGTAAAAATCCCAAAACAGGTTGGGTGTGTCTAGCACACTTTGTTGTCAATTAAGAAACAATCCAAGCAATTACAAGTAGAGTTACTCTACTTGAGGAACAATCAAGCAAGCATGGTTTGACTCACAACAAGACACAGTTTGACCTTTAGGTCTACAGAACCCGACACTTGACCAGCTAGAGTCTATCGACTTACAGTCCGGTTAGAACCGAACCGCTCTGATACCACTATTGTAACACCCTGTTTCCGGAGTGCTACTAAGTGAACATTCTGACAGACGCTGACATGTTTCCGAAAGGTGGAATACTCTGCTTTGCACTTTTCCCAAAAATGTAGTCCTATTTATTTATTTATTTTTTTTAAAACTTCTTTCTAAAATAACTGCCAGACTATCACAACAACTTTTACAAACATGGCGGAAAATAATTTAAGACATCACATGTAACATCCCAAATCCCCTAAGCCTAATTATTAGGAAATCCTAAGTGAAAACGAGATTTAATCCCTAAGGATTAAATATGGTTCATTGCCTTAATTTAGTAATTTAAAACCAATTAGGAACTAAGGGGTAAAATGGTAATTTTACCCAATAATATAGGAATTGTGAGACTAATTAATTAGGAGTAGTTTTAATTGATTAAAATTACGCAATGATTAATTAAGGACCGAAGAATAATTAAGAAATTTAGAAAGAAGACTTTTAAGTCTTATTTTTGAATAATGTTCACATGTGTTCCACCATACTCCTCACTTAAACCTCACACACCCTAGAACACTCTTTTTCTCCTCTTCACCCCTCCATCGTGACCCCCTGTCCAGAAAAAGAAAGAAAGGGAAAATAGAGAGAGAGAGAGAGCTAGAGAGAGAGAAAGAAGCAGAGAGATTGAGAGAGATATGGAGGAAAGGAACTCGAATGGAAGAAGAAGAAGAAGGATGCAAGACTCAAAGGAGAAGAAAGCTTGAAGAATGATCTTTAATGGAGGTTGAAGCAAAAACCTAGGGTTCTAATTTGGGGGTTTTTACCCCAAAGCATTTGGTAGCTCAAAGGTAACATAGATTCCCCTCTCAAACTCCCAAATAGGGTGTGCTAGGATTGTTGTTTAATATCCTTAACTAAATGATATGATTCTTTGGTTGATGTTAGTTTTAAACTTGCATGAATGTGTGTAATGGAAAAGTGTGTGTGCAGCAAGGTTGCACCAAAATGGGTTTTTGCAACATTGGACTTGAATGTATGTTGGTATGATTGTAACAAATCCATTTGTTGTCTTGTTTGCGTGTTATTTGATTGATTATGATGTTGATTAGAACCAAGGTTTGAGTCTTGAAAGAGGTTTGGGTTGAAAATATGAGTTTTGGATGTTTAAAACTCTGCTAAACTTCTGGCCGAGTCACAGAATCGCTACTGAGCGACCTTCAACGCTGTCAGGGGTCAATCTGCAGGATTTTAGCTGCGAAAATCCTGAATGATGAGCTCATACGAGCGAGCTTGATTTGGCTTAAGCGAATCTTAGTCAGATTTTCCCATTTGTTTTTGAAATCCTTTCCCCTTTGGTTTAACCTTGCATATTGTTATGAACTTATGGGAGATTGTATAAGTGATTAAACAAGTAAAATACTTATAGGAACAATTGAGTTAATGATGTGATTGTGTTCAATGATGGCTCTAATTTATTGAGTATTGTATATTGAATGAGTGTATTGCAACTGATCATATGACTAATGCCGGTCCGTGCTGTTATAAGGTACGGCGGAATTGAGTTGGAGGAATTCCATTGAAAGTCTATTTTATACTTTCTTGGATTCATTGTGTATTGTTTATTGAAGAGTTCCATGGAAAGTCACTGCTATACTTTCCTGGACTCATTGCGTATTGTTTATTGAAGAATCCCATTGAGAGTCTATTTTATACTCCCTTGGATTCATTGTATACTGTGTATTGAAGAATTCCATTGAGAGTCTATTTTATACTTTCTTGGATTCATTGTGCATTTTAAATGCCTATTGGATTGTGGTAACATTATAGACTTCTTTATTATGAAGTTATAATGTTTGTATTGTTAGGAATTGTAATATGCATGTCTAATCTTTTACTATTGGATGTAGTATTATGGTCTGACATGGATGTTAGTTATTGTGCTTTTATGGGAGGAGTTTTCTATACGTAGCACACCACGTATAGCTGAAAACAACGGTGAATGGTTTTTAATTAAAGTACGTATTCTTGAGTTTTTGTAAACTCACTATGTTGAAGTATTTGTTTCGGTACAAGCTTATTGGATAGTTTTGAGCATGAAGGCGTGCTCGGTCTTACTGCAAGACGCGATACTTGAATCTGGGATCACGAGTCGAGTCTTTCTAGCTTGAGTCTTTTACAATTTAAAAGAAAAGGGTTGTAATACTTAATGAAAGTCTCTTGGAGGATTTAATAGTATTATTATGTCATGCACTCTGATGTTTTATTCGGTCAAAGAGAAAAAATTTCCATGATTACTCCTAATCTCAGTTTATTAAGCGGTTAATGCCCTCATTAGGTGAGAGGGTGTTACATTATGGTATCGAGCGATTCGACCCTTCTGACCGTGAGTCTAGTGTGTCTAGAGGTGATCCGGTTTAGGAAAGTGTTAGTTGTGTCTGTGAATCCGAATTCTCCGAGTTCTTTTTTCAAATTATTGGGGTAGGCCGCCTCAAGGATTTGTCTAAGGAATGAAGAAAATGAAGACTAGCAGATAATAATAATTTCTTTTTTGCATTCTTGTTTGCGAGACCTTCTCACATATGTATGTATTTATACATATAGTTTCAATTCGTATTGATCGCCTAATGGTAGTTCGGGTAGTGCACATTGCATAAGACCAGCCAACCTGGGTCGATCAGTAGTTCTGACGGCGTCACTTTATCCTGCCTAAGTCCGGGGATGCATACCTGGCCGCAGTTGAGTTAAGTTGACCACGCTAAACCCTGCTACTATGGAAGTTCGTTACGAGAGTTATTGCACGAGCGATTATATGATCAGAATAGTCACGGGACTAGCAAGAGTGTGAAAGGATGCTCTTGGAGGTACCGGGGCTTTTGTGTAAGGTGTGATAATAGGGTAGGTTGCTTGTCTATTGATGTGGAATCCTTTCTCTACTCTCTTATTCACAGTAGTAACTAAGTTTCATTTATCATTAATAAATGCAAACTCATTGTGCAAGCTAATTCATAACATTGTTAGTATCGCCTGTAATGTATGGATTACTGGATTTGTCGATGGATAATTCTTGTATTTACATACTTATGATTATGTTTTGGTATTGGAAAGTACCCACAAATAAATTATTTGAATTTCTTATATATGAAGCCAAAGCTTAAGTTTTGAAAACACAAAGTTGAAAGTCATTGCAAATGTTGTAAATTGGTAAACATGAATGAGTTTCTTTCACTTTGAATTTTTCATTAATCATTTTCAATTCTTTTCATGAGCTGAATTTATGCCAGGCTAGGGATTGAAAATTGAGAAAAATCAGCATATTGTTTGTCATGATAATTGGCTGTATGGTGCTTAATTAAATGGTGATAGAAATCATGTATGCTTAATGATGAGATTACACTTAATTGTGTTTGGAATCTATAGGTATAAATCTATATTTCCTGTTTGGTAACATGTAAGTAATGAATTACTCCTTGCATGATGGATAACCAATAGGTAGCTAATCCTAACTTGCTAATGGTTGGTTGAACTTGGTGATTATAATGTTAGAAATTTTGACATTCTTTTGCCTGGTTTGGGATTTAAGCATTTAAGCATTTCGTGCACAGTGTTTTATTAATTTACTGCTATACTAAATTCATTCTTGTCTGTTGTTAAAAATGAATCAATAGTATTGTTATGTGCAGAATGAATTTAGTAAACATTGGTATGTTTAAAAGTTATACTATTGTGTGTAATGTTTGAAATATCGGATCCCTTGGGTGGGAGAAAAGGTTGGTTGTCGACCCCACATCGATATATACTTTGGGTTTCATTCATCTCTCTCTCCACGGAGGGGATTTCGAAGTAATGATTGGCTCAGCTAGCGAATATACGTGAGTGAGTAATTGTATCCCTTATCCGTGTTCGAGAGTCGAGTAGGGGATTGTGATCACGAATTGGTCAGTGTACACCCTGGGTACGATATGTTAGTAGCAAGATAATTCCTAGTAATAACATGTCTGCTTAGGCTTCATGATCCTATTAGGTTTTATTAAGAGGTACTTCTGAGGCAGGAAAATGCGAACGTCACTTTGGATATTTTGAGTCTAGTGCGGCCTAGCACTCATTATCAATTCTTTGTTGTGATCCATTAGTTCAATGACAATAAAGGTTGATAAGTGAGGATTCTTAACATCAAGGTTTTGATCAACTAGGATGGGCATTTATAACTGATTAGGTTTCCAACACTTGTTAATTAATCAAGTTTGTTTGGCCTAACCACTATGAATGGATCCTAGATTGGTTGAGAAACTCGAAGCCTTTTATAGGACCGATAGGACTTTTAATTCAGTTACCTTAGTGTTTCTTGAATCAAAAGGGATGGTGATAGGCTAGATTTTCTAACGCCTAAGTTGTGGCAGGGAACCTTCAAGGGATTAAGACCTAGTAAGGTAGATAAACCCTAAGCCTTCTAGTTATAGTGACCTTAGTGGCACTACTAGCCTATGGGGGAGTAATAGATCATAGTCCTTGAACTATAGTAGTTTAGGTGAAGCTAAATCAGTAGGAGCCTAAAAGTGTTAATGTCTGCATTAGATCTAATTGATCAGTGGGTAAAGTGATTTCATTCGACCAGTTACGAACTCTATCTTAACTAAATAAGAAACTTATTTGGAATAAGACGTAGTCCGGGACCGACTGATAAAACCACCAAATTCTCTGGGCAATTAGCTCATTTGTAGATATTAATCCTTGTTTGGATTCCCAATGATTTAGAAAGGTCCGTAAAGGTAGTTCAAGGTCAATGAGATAGATTATTCCCAAGAATTTTAAGAAATTATCTTTTTAAATGATTGTTGGTCAATTGGTTATTAGACCCGGCTGATGCAAGTCGACCCGTGTTGTTATCGATCATGGCGGCTTGGGTTCCCGATTTGAAATCGATTGAACCAAATAGGGAATAAATCTATCAAGTTACTGAGTAGGTAAGAAACTCCAATCGGAAGCGTAAGATTATGGGTGTGGTTTGATTGGTGGAAGCCTAAAGTTATTAATTTATACGAGTAATTCGTTAAGTTAGATTCGATGTGAGTCCATCTAGTCATTTACAAACTGCGTTTCCGACCGAATGAGATCTATCACTCGGTTGAAGCCTAGTCTATAACCGATTAGTGTGAATCGGATCAGTCTAATCGACGAACATCTTTTAGAAGTTAAGTAACTTTAGAGTTTTTGTTCGCTAAACCAAGTTTTAACTAAGACTTAGTATAAGGGGACAAGAGTGACGTGCCAATTCCCTTAGTTTAAGGAAAGGTGCTTGTCGAGAAATTTCCATTTATAACGCCTGAAGGAGCGTTGTAAATGACAATTTTTCGAAAAGTGTCATAAGTTTACTCAAGGTGACGATCTTGCAAGAGTTTTGCACCCTCAAGGGGGGAGTACATCCTATGTGTAACAGTGCGGGTAGCCGGGTTCAGTGGCCTAATTATAGCCTAGCAGAGGACCCAGGCCGTTACAACATAACGTGTTCTTTGAATGACGAGACAGTGGGAGACCTCTAGTCGAAGGAACCCTGTCCGTTACAGCTTCGGAAAAGCCTTTGGGTGAACTTAGGATGCTTTAAGCATAAGAAGGAGTAAGGAGTCTACCCGTTTGGAATGGCGTAGAATCCGAGTTAGTAGCGGGAGCTCAGAGAATAGATCCTACATAAGGTTGAGGTTAGAAGGTATATCGAATTTTGGGGACAAAATTCCTAAAAGGTGGAGAGTAATGTAACATCTCAAATACCCGAAGCCTAATTATTAGGAAATCCTAAGTGAAAACGAGATTTAATCCCTAAGGATTAAATATGGTTCATTGCCTTAATTTAGTAATTTAAAACCAATTAGGAACTAAGGGGTAAAATGGTAATTTTACCCAATAATATAGGAATTGTGAGACTAATTAATTAGGAGTAGTTTTAATTGATTAAAATTACGCAATGATTAATTAAGGACCGAAGAATAATTAAGAAATTTAGAAAGAAGACTTTTAAGTCTTATTTTTGAATAATGCTCACATGTGTTCCACCATACTCCTCACTTAAACCTCACACACCCTAGAACACTCTTTTTCTCCTCTTCACCCCTCCATCGTGACCCCCTGTCCAGAAAAAGAAAGAAAGGGAAAATAGAGAGAGAGAGAGAGAAAGAAGCAGAGAGATTGAGAGAGATATGGAGGAAAGGAACTCGAATGGAAGAAGAAGAAGAAGAAGGATGCAAGACTCAAAGGAGAAGAAAGCTTGAAGAAGGATCTTTAATGGAGGTTGAAGCAAAAACCTAGGGATCTAATTTGGGGGTTTTTACCCCAAAGCATTTGGTAGCTCAAAGGTAACATAGATTCCCCTCTCAAACTCCCAATTAGGGTGTGCTAGGATTGTTGTTTAATATCCTTATCTAAATGATATGATTCTTGGGTTGATGTTAGTTTTAAACTTGCATGAATGTGTGTAATGGAAAAGTGTGTGTGCAGCAAGGTTGCACCAAAATGGGTTTTTGCAACATTGGACTTGAATGTATGTTGGTATGATTGTAACAAATCCATTTGTTGTCTTGTTTGGGTGTTATTTGATTGATTATGATGTTGATTAGAACCAAGGTTTGAGTCTTGAAAGAGGTTTGGGTTGAAAATATGAGTTTTGGATGTTTAAAACTCTGCTAAACTCGCTGAGCCGCAGGAATCGCGCTGAGCGACCTTCAGCGCTGCTGTCAGGGGTCAATTCTGCAGGATTTTAGCTTAAGCGAAAATCCTGAGCTGAGCGAGCTCGCGCTGAGCGAGCCAGTTTGACTTAAGCGAATCTTAGTCAGATTTTCCCATTTGCTTTTGAAATCCTTTCCCCTTTGGTTTAACCTTGCATATTGTTATGAACTTATGGGAGATTGTATAAGTGATTAAACAAGTAAAATACTTATAGGAACAATTGAGTTAATGATGTGATTGCGTTCAATGATGACTCTAATTTATTGAGTATTGTATATTGAATGAGTGTATTGCAACTGATCGTATGACTAATGTCGGTCCGTGCTGTTATAAGGTACGGCGGAATTGAGTTGGAGGAATTCCATTGAAAGTCTATTTTATACTTTCTTGGATTCATTGTGTATTGTTTATTGAAGAGTTCCATGGAAAGTCGCTGCTATACTTTCCTGGACTCATTGCGTACTGTTTATTGAAGAATCCCATTGAGAGTCTATTTTATACTCCCTTGGATTCATTGTATACTGTGTATGGAAGAATTCTATTGAGAGTCTATTTTATACTTTCTTGGATTCATTGTGCATTTTAAATGCCTATTGGATTGTGGTAACATTATAGACTTCTTTATTATGAAGTTATAATGTTTGTATTGTTAGGAATTGTAATATGCATGTCTAATCTTTTACTATTGGATGTAGTATTATGGTCTGACATGGATGTTAGTTATTGTGCTTTTATGGGAGGAGTTTTCTATACGTAGCACACCACGTATAGCTGAAAACAACGGTGAATGGTTTTTAATTAAAGTCTGTGTTACTGAGTTTTTGTAAACTCACTATGTCAGCACCTTTGTTTTAGGTACAAGCTTATTGGATAGTTTAGAGCATGAAGCTGTGCTCGGTCTTACCAGCACGCGATACTTCGAATACCGGATCACGAGTCGAGTCTTTCTAGCTTGAGTCTTTTACAATTTAAAAGAAAAGGGTTGCAATACTTAATGAAAGTCTCTTGGAGGAATTAATAGTATTATTATGTCATGCACTCTGATGTTTTATTCGGTCAAAGAGAAAAAATTTCCATGATTATTCTTAATCTCAGTTTATTAAACGGTTAATGCCCTCATTTGGTGAGAGGGTGTTACATCACATAACCTCATTCAATTAATCCATCAATTCACGTTTATCAATACATGTCTTGAAACATAACAGATATTTATTACAATACTGAAATAGACGACAAATATCCTATAAATGGTCAACACATTATGCTCCTCACTAGTCTATTAGTAGGGTCCGCAGCCATAGCACCAGTAGAAAGCTGGACGACTACTCTCTCCGCTGCCTCGTGTAGTTCCGAACACTCCGTGCGCTTCGTCATCTGGGTTACATTCATTGAATTGAAAGAACCACTGGCAAGGGTAACTTCTTAAAAATAAAGAGCAGATACGCCTATTCGACAACACACTCGGCAATAAAACATATAATAGCACGACACATTATGGAAAATAGTAAATCATGACAATAGGCAAACAACAGTATGCACAGTTCTCAAGACGCAACCCAAGACCCTCGCTCAAGACTCAACTTACGACTCATTTTCTCTCGACTTGACAATTTTTCTGAAAGCAGACGCCGATCCATCCACTAAATACCAGCCGCAGCTTTGGGATCTTCGCTCTCCCTAGGACATTCAGCTCCGGTTCCTTATCGCTGCAACGCCTAGCTAATCCACCAGGAACGAAGGCGACCTAGCACCCTCAGTTGTCTGGCTCACAGCTCAAAAATGTCTCGACGACTCGACTAAGCTCTCAGACTCGATGAACAATTCGCCGCATATGAAATTCAAAGAGCAATTCGCATAATTATTCGACCACATATCAAATAATTTATAGCAAGCTTAATACAGTGAAATGCAATTCAATAACATAAGCAGCATAAGCAATTCTCAGAATTATTCAATCGCATATTAAATAATTTCACAGCAAGCTTCATACAGTGTAACGCAGTACAGCAGTATAAACAGCATAAGTAATTCACATCTCAAACAATCACAACATATCAACATCGACTCCGAAACTCAGTTCATCCCTCTGCAACTCGATGGAGTTAAAAGAAAGGTAAGCATACAAGTATGGGGGGTTGGGGTTAGGCGACCAACCTCTTAACTCAAATACCCACGATAGACTTGGAAAAGAACAGCATAAATAATCGAAGGGGTTACAGAACCCTTACTTTGAACCCTGAGGTTCTCAGACTTCTTCGTTGTAAAATTGCCTTTACACAAGGACATACAAAAATAAAAGCCTACAATTATCTAGAAGTGCACTTACGCATAAATACATAAACAATAACACTAGAATGTGAAGCGCCCTTACCGACCTCCAAGCCACGCGTCCACGTATTCCTCGATCTTACGCCGCACGGTCTCGGATTTACTCAAAGCCTAACACAACAAACAAACTTAGCACAATTCTAAGGGCCTAATTCTTAGACTCTCAACCTAACCCTTTCCTAACCAAAATTTATTCAAGCATTTAAATACTAGCCACTTGAAAAAGGAATAAGATTTGAAACCAAAAGCTTTTCTTGAAAAGGTAACACCACACATAACAATTTAGAAGTATTAACTTACTTGAAAAGAGTAAAGTTTTTTTTAAAACTAAAATCTTTTCTTGAAACTTCAAAGTAAACACCATGCAATTAACTACTTTCGTAACTTCTCAAAGCCTAAAACACATACTCACTTCAAGCATTTAGACAAGTTCACAAACCAAAATTTCCCTTCCAATTCCTCCTAGGGCCTCTCGGCCTTCACCCCTTTTTTCTCAAAAAGATTTGCTAAACTTCTTTTACAACTACAAATCACTTCCAAGTCATTTTCAATTACATTTAAAGGCAACAAAACACCAAATCTTATCTAAGCATAATTCATGCACATTTTGAAACATATTCTAAGACACTTTCCAAATCAATCTCATTCCCAAAATCACTTTCCAACACCGATCCAAAGAAAGTTGCAAAATGGTTTTTCCTATCCTACTCTTCACCTAGGGCTCACCGCCCTTACTCCAATTTTTCCAAAAGAATTTGCAAATCTCCAAACAATTACTAGCACCATTTCATTTAGCATTTTTCTTTTCAATTATCAATCATAAATCAAGGCCATGTTTTCAACTAGGTTCCATAACTCATTTAAAGAACAATTTAAAAGAAAAGTCTCAAAGAGGTTTCCTAATTCTTTTGATTCCAAACATTTAAATCATGATCATAATAATGCTAATTACTAGAAAACTAACCAATTAAGTATTACATGCCATTCTAGTCCCTCAAGAATCAAATTTTCACAAAACATACACTATCTTTACTACTAACTCATGCATAATCAATCCAATAGCCATTAAACTACCTAAAACATATCATTCAACAATTAGATACATGATTCAACTATTAAATCCTCCATTTTCCCTTCTCCAAGAATAGGTCCAAGTCACAAAATAACCCATTTAACATGCTAGACCCAAATCTATTACTCAAAACAACAATCAACAACTTCAAATAGCTCAATAACACAACCAATAGCATGATTAACCTTCAAGATCCCACTACCTCTCTTTTCCCCTTTGGTTTTTACTTAGGGTTTCAAGATTGGGGTTTTATGTGATCATCTCTTTCATCAAGTCATGATCAAGCAACACAACAATACTTAAACAAGCATAAATCAAGACTAGAAAGCAAAAAGACTACAAGTAACAAGAAAAGGGGAGGGGCGCTGTTTTGGGGCTGTCCAAGGGGGAAATAAATGAGTTTTCCACTTACTTAGATGGTTGGGATGGAGATTATGAAGTGGAAGAAGAATCAGGAGCAAGTTTGGTGGAGGTTAGAAACCAAAAACTCAAGAAATGGAAGGTTGGAAGCCATGGAAGTTTGGAGTTTCTCTCTCAAGAAAATGAAGAAGATGAAGTTGTGAGGGTTAGAGAGTGGGGGTCACGAAATGGGCTGCATATAGGGGTGGGATATTTTAATTTATCACTTAAAAATAACACTTGGTTGAAGCTTAGCCTAATAAAGTGTTAAAAGGACTTAATCACAAAAAATGTGACACCTATCCATAAAGCAAGATGCTAATCCCATTAACTAATCCATCCCATCTAATCTTACACCTCTCATGATTATCCACTAATTCTAGAGTCTAGGAGTACTAAAACACGGCGTTGAAAAACTGCGTTACTGATTAATTTACCCGCCGATAAAATTGCGAAAATTAATTTTTCGAGAAATTAATTCATCGCGTGATAATATATTATTATAAATAATAAAATCACACAAATCACTCACAAATAATCACAACAAGTTACGATTCAATTTTTATTGGAATCGGAGTTCGTTTAGAATTTTATCTGCGGCGAAATTGCTCGGCGATTCGAAACGCGATGAAATTTCGTTAGAATTTTTCGACGATTTTCGAATCATGAATTAATATTAAATATTAATTCTTGAATTTAATATCATCTTGATTTAATTCAATCAATTTTCTGGTCAGCACAAAATACACGTTACCGCGTTACGCAGTTATATAAAGTTTAAATTGATGAATTCGTATTAATGCAGCATACGTCTACGCTGTCAATTAATTTGAATTGACATCATGATTAATATTTATTTTTAATAAATAAATTATTCAAAATAGCTCAAAATAATTTTTCGTACTCTCAGTAAATCATCGAGGTGATTAATCTTTCTGACTTATTTTTCGAGCATTCAGGGTTTTATCGCTAAAATCACTTTTCTTAAAAATTGGGATGTTACACTAACTATTACTCTTGCCAGTTCAAATACTTTCATAAATGGAATACGCTGCTTGCTTGGTTTTCAAAAATGTGAGTCTAAATTTTTTTTTCTCAAACTTCTTTTGAAATAGCAATCAGAGTATTGCAGCATTTTCGAAAGGTGGTGAATAAATAAAATACCATATTCAAGTCACAATAACCATATAATTAGATTTATTTAAACAAACACGCATGACAATTTAAGTCTTGAAAACATAATATACTTATTACAACTCTATAATTAGTACAGTAAACATCCTATAGCTGATCGACATGCTACAACACTTACTAGACCTCTAGTAAGTTGCGAACAAATACTCAAGGTTAATAGTCGGATGGGACTATCCTCAGCTACGCTTGTTAGCAGCCTCGAACACTTTACACTCTTCATTATCTGGGTTACATTCATTAATTGAAAGAACCATGGGCAAGAGTCAACTTCTTACACAAACAAATACAATAACGACAGCATGTACAATAGCCAATCATATTATACAGATAGAATATAATATGGAATTCAACTTCTTCCCTTATTCAAACAAACATATCATTGACATTATAAGGATGCACAGGCATCCCTATTGATGCAACTATATGCCAGTGTATAAGATTCCGGAATACCATATGCCATGGTCAATCGTTTTGCACGTACCAAATCCGATACTTTCCCATGCGATGGGTTAACGTCCCCAAGACATAACAGACTATCTTGATGACGACACTGAATCCCCTTCTCGACACTATTCAGGTCTAGGACTGTCCTACTATAGGCTAACAACGATATTGAATCCCCTTCCCGGTACTATCTAGATCGAAGTTACCATTATGCATGTCAATGCATTTCACATACTTAATTGAACATATCAATGCATATGAGATTTCAAATATGGCATAATTAAATAAACATTTAATTATGCAGCACAAGTTTCAACAACATATATCTCAACACAGTTAAGCATACATGCAAGCACATCATATTAATCATCCCACAACAGTTCAGTAACTCACAGCAACTCACATTCACATATTACTAATCATCAGACATAAGCATACAATAACTCATACACATCACTAAAACAATATCAAGTATTGAATGCGAAGTACCCTTACAAATTAGAGCTCCACGTCCACGCCAACGTCAGGACTCGTCACGAACTCTCGCATACACGTACTCACAACCTCAATAACTCTAAGACAACAATACTTACTCTTAGAAGAATCTCTAAATCTCTTAAAAGGAACCCTTAGGTCATAGTTTGAAATCAAACCCCTCGGGTACGCAACTCAAATATTCTTATTACTAAAACTCACACTTAAAACACTAAAACAAAGTTAAAAATAATATTTTTAAATACTCTACAACTTACTCAAATCTTTATAATTTTCTCAAAAACTTCTTAACTAAAATTTTACTTTTAAAAAAACACTAAAAAAATCATTTTCTTTCAAAACCAAAGCAAAAATTAAACTCTTAGAATACCTAATAATCAACTCCTAACTTATTAATCATGTAAAAATTTTAAAGCATTACCAAGACATCAAAATACTCCCTCGGCTCTAACTATTAAAACAACATCCCAAAAATTTTTCTTCTTCCAAATCAAAACCAACATCAAAACCAGCACTAAAATTAAAGATTCTAAATACCAACAATTCTAAGACTCCACCTTGTTTAAGAAACACAAGATTTCTTTAACATTAGGTGTTTTATAGTCTTATCCAACTGATCAATCAACATTTAACAACAATACTAAATCAAATACTCCTTAATACTAAATTGTCAAGACTCCACTTTTGTTTAGGAATACAAAGATTCCCTTCAACCTTAGTGTTTCATTGTCTTAAAAGCCAAGTCAACTACTAAAACTAAATTAAACTTTTCCCAAAATTTCCAAAACTTTGACAACAATTAAATACACATGTTTCAAGCCTTAGAACGCAAAAAAATTTCTTCCAAACCCATTTAGGGCTCACGGCCTACACACACATTTGGGGAAAAATTTGTAAAATTTCAAAATCAACAAAACTTCAACACATAACACCTAATTCCTTTTCTAAAATTTCCAAGATTTCCAAATCAAAACCAGTAATCCAAATGCTTTGCTCCAATCATGGCTTATTCAAGCATCAAGGAGTCTCAAACTAAAATTTTCTTTGACCAAACTCAAATTAACAACAACAACAAATTCACGTATTAAACAACAATAACCCCAACACAATTTGGTGATTCACATGAGCAATCACATTTCCCCCTTTCCCATAGGGCAATTCCCACTAGAGTTCCAAAAATTTGGGGGAACATTTGATACTTTTGCTTCATGATCATAATCAAAACATATATGAGTAATTAAGCAAGAAAATAGACAAGTAAACAAAAAGAAACCCTCACACACAATGCCTTAGGTTCCACAGTTTTTGGGCTAAAATCAAAAGGGAAAAAAGTTGATCTCATACTCACTCAATTGATTAAGGTTTCGATGTTAGTTAGGAGAAGAAAATGGAAGTAAATGGTGGGGTTCATGGTGGTGGGTGGCTACGGCCTGTTGAAAGAAAAGGAAGGGAAAGAATGTAAATCAAAACTAAATACTTATTAATTAGAAGAAGGGACAAAATGAGTGAGGATGAAGGGGTGCTTCGGCTAAAAAAAGAAAAGGAGGTAGGAAATGGAACTTCGCTTCACTTCTCATTTCACCTACACTAAAACTTGAAGAAAGGAATGGAAGTAAAGTGAAAAATGGGAGAACATGGGGGCTACAGCCTGGTTCTCTTGAGAAGGAAGGAAGAAAAAATAAAAAAAAAACATTAATCCAATTAATAGGCTAATAGGTGACACCTTACACTTAATAACTTGGAGCCAAAGTAAGAAGAAAAAAAATGAATGAATGAGTGGAAATGGGGGAAGGTTACACTGATCACAAGGAGAGAGGGGGAAAAAATTAATGTTGGTAATTTACTTGGCCAAGAATAGCTTAGTAAAAGGTATCTCCTAATTAACCATGTAAGACTTGACACCTAGCACCATAAAGCAAGATATATCTAATCTAATCACCAAGTCTTGACACCTAATCTCTCTTCTCATGATCACCCACTAATCCTAGAGTTTTGGTGTCCTAAAATTATGGCATCGAATAATCGCGTTAACACTAATTCGTTAGCCGATGAATCGCGGAAATTAATTTACTTAAAAATTAATTCACCGCGTGATAAATAAATTGTATAAATATAAAAATAATTAAAAACACTCAAGCATTATTACAACAAGTTACGATTCGATTTTCATCGAAATCGGAGTTAATTTTAAATTTTTATTGCGGATAAAAATTACCCGGCAATTCAAAATACGGCGAATATTCATAAGAATTATTCGACAAATTTTGAATCATGAATTAATATTAAATATTAATTCTTAAATTAAATTTCATCTTGATTTAATTTAATCACTTTCTTAGTCAACAAAAATACGCGTTACCGCATCAAACAGAAAACTTTTAATAAGTTTAATTGATGAATTCGCCTTAAAAGCAGCATACATCTAGGCTGTCTATTAATTTAAATTGACATCATAGATAATAATTATTTATCATAAGTAAATTATTTAAAATACGTCAAAATAATTTCTCGTACTCTCAATAAATCATTGAGGTGATCAGTCTCTACGATTTACCTTCAAGTATTCAGGATTTTATTTGCTAAAACATTTTTTCCTAAAAATTGGGGATGTTACAACCAGCATCCTTTCCCAACTTTTGGCAACAGTGTGGAACTACTCTTCCCACCTCAACTTTGACAAAAACAAATGTCGAAGCATTTGATCGATGCTTACCTTCAATCTTCGAATCCAAACACCACCCTTGCAACAAATGTGTTTTGTACGGTAATGTTTAAGATATTAAATAAAAAATTTCTTGTGTTTTTACTTTGAAGTTTGAGTTTGATTGGTTTAGAGTGTGAATGTTTTTGCTTTGATTTTGTAATAAAAAAGCTAAATTTCAGCACAATAAAAATACACTTCGATCCATAGTGGATGAAGTTTCTAAAGCAGCCATGTCGATTACATCAATTATAGATGGTCACATTGGTCCCTTGAAAAGCTATAGCATTCAACATTTACCCGAGAGTTGCGAGAGTGGAGAAGCTGTGGGGTGGATGATGAAGCTTCTGGATAAAGTGGTGAGAAAGGCTTTGATGGAGGTTGAACCCCCTGATTATTCGATTCCTCATCAATAAATCACGCATGTTTTGAAAGACCTAGACGAACCCTTAATTTGCCTTTTGAGGTTTTCACAGATTTTGAGGTTCTGGAGTTGAAGAACTACCATTTTGTAACTTCATCCTCTCCTGATCATCCTCAAGTTCTAAAAACCCTGACCCTTAATGGTGTTTATATTACAGCAAACGATTTTCAAGGGATTCTCTCTCATTGTTCGTTCTTGAAAACCTAACCCTCGAGAAATGTCGTTCCTCTGTATTTTGGTTTCTGCTATTAACGTTGAGGTCTTGGAGATTGTTTACATTTCCTGTAATCATCAAAAGCTGGCTTTTCAGATCCCAAAACTTCAGGTTCTCCGTTCTTACTATGATATGAAGAGGGCGCGATATTTTTATCCATATGGAAATAAGTATTTGACAACAAAGGATATTATAGAAATTTTCGGTGGCATTCTGGTGAGTCTTTCTTATCTACCCTATACTTCATGTAGTCTAATTGATCAATCAATGATAACAATGTGTTGTATTGCATGAATATCTCCAACTTTATAACTCCAATTTAAGTTTCTTTCTTAGAAAAATGTTTTACAGACAAAAAAAATATTGCTTTAGATTTTGATGTAATGAGAATATCTCTTATTTAGAATGATGAGTGACTCCAATTAATACTTTAAGTAGAAACCCATCAATCTATCTAAATTACTAAAGCTCTGGCTATGACTCTCAAAATGTAACATTACAATATTTCTTAATTTTTATTTTATAGCTCTATTTCCTTAATGCTTAGGGTCCTTAAGCTTCAAGCACGACCACTATATTTGAGAATCCGATTACCCCTTGCATCGATTTTGATTTGAAAAATATCAGAAAAGTCATAGCTCTCTCTTTCGCGCTAAAATCATGTCATCACTTGAAGAATCTTCGAATTAATAATCAGGTACTCTTATGATTACTAATTCATCCATATGCTTGTAATCAATTTTCCTTTTATGTTATTCCATGTGTGCTATTATATGGATCTATAAGTTTAACCAATGATGATTCACAGGATTGTAGTGGTTGGTTGTATAATAAGAATGAAGATGATTGCCTCCCTTACCCCAAGAACTTATTTTAGCAGATAAGGGAGCTGTGTGAGTGTGTCAATAACCAACTGAAGTCCCTTTGCATAAAGGGATATAAAGGTAAAGAGTTTGAGATGGAATTTGTTAAGTGCATAATAAAAAATGATAGATCAGTTCAAATATATATATATATATATATATATATATATATATATAGAGAGAGAGAGAGAGAGAGAGAGAGAGAGAGAGAGAGAGAGAGAAATATTTAATGAATTATATTCTAATTTAGTCATATTTTAATTAGTTTTTCCAAATTATAATTAATGATTAACATTATCAATAATTAATTTTAATATTTTAAAGAACATCTAAGAAGTTTTATGTATAATTCTTAATATAAATAACAATAAATTAAATTTTTAAATAAAATAATATTTAAACAGGTTAAAAATGATGATGAGATTGATTAATAAGAGTAATTAAAAGGTAGTAACCCATATACTAAAATAAATTTATATTTATTACTAAAGCTCAAGTCTCATTAAATTAAAATAATAAATAATTTATTAATATTTAATCATAATATTTAAATAGAGTAGTAAAATTAGTTAATAAGGGTAATTGAAATATTGTAACTCATAAATTATAATAAACTTGTATTCAATGTTGTATTCCTAGCTTTACACGTGGTAATTCTACTATTCTAAACCCCCCTCCTCCTTTTGGTTGGTTTTTCTAGGGTCTTTCTGTCACTGTCTTCCCTGTAGAAAGACTCATTTCATATTTCTCAGATCTAAACAAACACAGTTTGCTTCCTTTCGTCTTAGTGATCCTTCTGAATCTCATTTCATATTTTTCAGATCTAAACAAAACTGCAGTTTTCTTCCAAATGGTTGGTACTCACAGTGACTCTTACTCCTTCACATGCAACACTAATTAATGAACGGAAGATTTCTAGCTAGGATTGGCTTTGCTCTTTTAAACATTTCTAAGCCATATAGGTGGCCTGTAATGCAGAACCGATTTAAAGAAGCAAGACTAATTCGACCAGAGAATTTGAGATCTGATTGTGTGGCTTAAGAAAAAAGAAGACAAATTGCAGTTTAATTGTATACACAATCTTTTGCAAGTTTTAAACTTATTCTATTTCTATTAGTTTCATTTAATTCAATTATATGATTGTACATGGAAAGAGATTATTGGTGGAGATGATCTTGTCTCCACGTGATTTTTGTGTTGCCAAACATCCTTCAATTTTAGTCTAAAAGATACTTTCAATTTTAGTTTGTTGAGGAAACTGCTGCCTATTGATACTCAATTGGTTACAGACATTATTATATTATTGTTAGCTTACAAGTAACAATATGTATAACTAAATAAACAAGCATTGAAGAACATAGAACCCATAATTCAGAATGATTATCAATACAAAAAGAAACAAACGTTGTGTTTGTTTGCTCTTATGTAGACCCGCTCAGTCTCAGAAATACGAAGTGGCTCTTTCTATAGCGATGGCTGTGATAGAGAGACACCAGAAAAACCAGCCGAATATTTTATTTTTTTTTTTTTGTTCGCAATGGTGATCATAAACGTCGGGAGGAAGGAGGGATTGGGAATGCAAGAGAAAATGGAACTGGGTGGTAGGAGTTTTGTATAAGAGAATTTTGGAACAAAAAGACTTGTTCGCTGGACTATAGTTCGAGCGTGGATGAAACAAAAAGGGCATATGTAGTTTTAAAACCAAAAATCTATCACATCTCTCACAATAAAACACTCATCTCACTGTTGGGTGCCAAATTTCAAATTTGAGTTGATCGACAGAATGTTAAAATTCGACAAGTGAAGGCATAAGAGACCAGAACAAGAGATGAAAATTGACTAAGTTTGAAAGACCAAGTAATAAGACGGCTGTTCGACGGAAGGCCTAACGCGTCGAAGATGTCAAAATGATCATGGTCGAACAGGCTTAATTATTAAGTAAAGATCAATGTATAGTTCGACAGGAAGTGCTATTGTCGATTAGGTAGTTTTTAGCGAAAACTTAACTACCAACCCATGTCCGTACACGTGTCAGGTTGGATGTTAAGCAGTTTTCATATTTTTGCCTATAAATAGTAGGTTGTACGATGTAATCAAGGTTGGATACATGATCTAGTTCCTAATATCTCGACAACTAAAGAAGATTAACGGAAAACGATCATCGTATGCCTTCCACACCTTATCTTTGTGCATTTTAATCAATTTTCAATCTATTTTTAATTCTTTGCACTTCCAATTTATGTCATTTATCTTCCAATCGATTTATGTTTTCTTGCTTTGAATTTACATCCTTTATTTTCCTGTCATTTGCTATTTTCTGCATTCTTACTTTTAAAGTCATTTACATGCTTTTCTATTTCAAACTCATGTTCTTTACACTTCTGTTATTTAAATTCCTGCATTTATATGTTTTCACTTAAATTCATGTCCTTTAGCAGTGTTTCTTAAACTTTGTCTATTACTTGTTTTCCCTCACATTTCTGCGTTAACTTCAACTGCATGTTGGGCTTTAGTGATGTATGCCCCATGACATTGCAGTAGTTGCATTCTGGTTTTCTTTAAATTTTGATCTAACTTGCTTGTAAACATTAGAGTCGGGGTATTACAGGATGTCTCTGAAGCACTCCAGGTATGCAACGCTGACTGCATGTGCACTCTTGTCGCTAAAGAATGTGTAGCCAACTAAGAAGAGCAACAAGGCCCTTGCAGCCTCATCCCAATGCCCCTGCTCACAGTGCATGAGTAGTGAACCGTCGACGATTGTGTATAAGTATTCATCTCCGACTTAGTGTTAGCTACAGTGACTCCTAATAGCTCAAATAGCAGTCTGGCATCCTGATCATTGTCAAACACAGTGATGGTCGAGAATGCACCCATGATGGGTATATGCAGCAAGGACCACACATCATCCAGTGTGATGGTCATCTCCCAAACTGGTAGATGAAAGCTGCTGGTGTCCCTATGCCATCTCTCTACAAAAGCTGAAACGAGCCCCTTATCAACCAGCTTGTGGCTGCAAGTCAACAGTGGTGCCAATCCAGACCTGAGCACTAACTCTCTGACCTCATCATGTCGAATGACAATGTCATTCACCTTCTTGCCGTGGTTGAAGAGCCTCAACTCCCCCACAATCTTGTATAATAAAAAAGGATTTGTTAAATTACATTTTGACAAGAAAGAAATGTAGCGAAAAAACATAGATACATTACCACTCCAGCCCACGGTCTAGTGGCCACGTGGTCCCCATAAGTCTTCAGAACGGAGGTGTCAACAGGACTACCAGGGAATCCCTCCACCGCTGCATCTTCGGCAGCCGGGATATCCTACTCCAAAGGATGCGGTTGCGGCTCTTATTAGGGCTGCTTATCCTCCTCCTGGAGCACATGCTCTTCCTCCTACTGGGGCTCCTGATCAGCAAGCAGTCAAGCATATCTGTTGGCTCGTTCGGAAGCTATCTGTCGAACACGACGACCATCTTGATCAGTGAACATAATACTAGCCATGGCTGCACACAATTCAATAGTTAATGACATTGCTAAAGCACAAAATAAAAAAAAATAAAAAACAAGTCATTTTAGCATACGTGATGAAATTCACGTATGCATACGTGAACTGAATTCACGTATGTTTACGTGATCTCAGTTCATGTAGACATATACAATTTTAGATCACGTATGTCAAAAGGATTTCTCAGGGATACATGATGAAATTCATGTATGCATACGTGAACTGAATTCACGTACGTTTACGTGATCTCAGTTCATGTAGACATACGCAATTTTAGATCACGTATGTCAAAAGGATTTCTCAGGGACGTACGTGAATTTATGTTCGTATACGTGAACTCAGTTCACGTAGCACCCAAAGACTTCCTTTTAACATACGTGAACTGAGTTCACGTAAACGTACGTGAATTCAGTTCACGTACATCCCTGAGATGCAGAAAAAAAATACAATCGCAGAATAGGAACGCAGAAACGGTAAAACGCTAACTACAATCAAAAACTCAATAATCAAACCCACAACAATCAAACACCAAAATGTACCATAAACCCTACCCCCTTCCATCATCCTCGCAGATTTACAGAAAAACGAAAATACAAAAAAAAAATAGAAGCAATAGAAAACAAAAATAGGGAAGGAAGAGACTTTGCTTACCTTGGTGTCCTTCCTTGAAGCTTCTGAGAACGAAAATGGAAGAAAGGGAGACAAAACAGGTTCTCTTGTAGAACGAAAATGGAAGATAGTGGCAGAGAAGAAGGAAAAATAGAGAGAGAGAGAGAGAGAGAGAGAGAGAGAGAGAGAGAGAGGGGTTGATGCATTTGGAGAATTTGAAAGGGTGTTGAGGATATTTTGGTCAATTTACCTCTATTAAATTTTGACAGGGGTGTAACTAGGCAAAAGGGGGGTGCTAGTAGCGGCTGCCTAAATTATCTCGTTGACCCTTTGCTTTTAAATTGTATCTTGACTTGAGGAAAACAAGAAAAAAGCGAATCAATGTCACGAAAATTCGCTGATAGAATTTTTAGTTGAAACTTCACACGGACGATCAAACGAGTGTGCATGACTCTAGTACTATGTTATAGTCAAATGATCAGTTGTGACGTGGCAGAAAAATGGGCCCCACTGCTTCACCCCCTTCCGCGTCCAAACCGCGTAACGCGTTCCCTGTTTCCATTTGGCAAGTTTACTGGCGAATGTGAGACAAAAATAAAACAAAAATGCAGAGAGATAATTAAAATAAAAAAATAAAAATTATAAAAAACCCTTTAATGGGTCACCAACAATTACTCTCCACCGCCACTAACCACTGTAACTATTCTGTCTATTTATAGGAATTTGTGTATTTTTTTTACGTAATGCTGTTAAATAGATTTTAATTGGTGAATATTTATGATGGGGGTGAGCGATTATGTGCAGTTGTGCACCGTGGATTTGGACTTAACAGCTATTGTGTTGACACGTGGCGACTTGAGCAAGAGTGTGTTACTGAAGAGCAACGGCAGCTAATTGTGTGTCTCAATTCCTTCACTAAAGGTTCATTTACATTTATGCCCCTGATGCGGCATGAGATATTTGCTAGTTGATACTCCCTCCGTTACTTTTTATAAGCCTTTTTAGACAAAAAAACACATGTTAAAAAATTAGTTAGCACAATTAAATTTGTTTATAATGTGATGTTTTTACAAATTCATCCTTCAATCATATTTTTATTTAATTAATGCATGTCTTGGATTTTTAAACACTATACAATTAATTAAGAGTACTTTTAGGAAAAATAATTAATTTATATTGTAATTTGAAAACGGGCTTATAATTAGTTAAAAATATTTTTTCTAAAAGAGATTTATAAAAAGTAACGGAAGAATTATTTGATATCATGTCGGAAAGTTTTCATTATATAGTAAAGTCATATCTTACCTAAATTGCCCCTATCCTTACTTTTTTTTTTTTTTTACAAAAAGGGTAAATGGAAGAAAGACTAAAGAAGGATACGAGAGATTTTATATCTTACCGACGTCTTCATTAGACGTCGGTGTAAAACTAGTTTACATGCATGTTCCATATTCTATTAGATTTATATAATTATAATTATGAGTTAACTTATATTCCCTCTGGTCCATATTATAATAGATAAATGAGTCCAATTTTTTGTCCAAAATATGAGAAATAAGCATCAATGTTTACATACATTAAATATTAATTTTTAATTATGCCCTTATTTAAGTTAACAGAATTTGTGTGAATTAAGTGTCATTAATTATTAGTCACTATTTACTAAAGGAGTGTATTTAGAAAAAAAAGTTAAATTTTTAAGAATATTAATTAGAATTAGCTAATTTTAAAATATTTTTTGATTTGTGTGAATTAAAGTTTTATTTCTTATAATATGAAGGGAGAATAATTCTATCAAAATTCGTTTATCGGTATTTGTATTAACAGTGGAAAGCACTTTATCGATACAACCATCTTTATTTGTTTTCTTCAAAGGGTGTGGTTGACATTTTCTTCTTAAAAAATAACTAAACTTAAATTGTAATAATTATTTAATAAGTATTTACTACTCTATTCAAAGAATCAACATATCTCAAAAAAAAAAAAAACAAGTTAACATAATTAATTAATCAATTATAAAAATAGATATTTTAAGTAAGCACCCTGACTTGAACCTTTTAAAAGTAAAAAAAAAGGGAGAACAAATTATAATGGGTTTGTTGTTGTTGTTGTTGTGGGTAAAAATATAAAAATGGAAAAGAAGCCATAAATGGCAAAAGTGTGTGGAGACCGTGTTTGCGCAGTCACGATATTAAAACGACACCGAGGCTCTCGTTGATATAATATATAAACGCCATGTTTGATGCCATCGTCGTAGATTCAATTCAAAGATCTCCTTCGCTCTCTCTCTCTCGTTTCTTTCTTCTGAATCTCATCAATATCGAAACTCAGAAAGAGCGGTTTTTCTCTCTCAAGGAAGAAGAAGAAGAAAACGATGGCAGATCAACTCACCGACGAGCAGATCTCTGAGTTCAAGGAAGCCTTCAGCTTGTTCGACAAGGACGGCGATGGTTCGAATCTCTCTCTCTCTCTCTTTTCGTTTCGAGTTTTTTTGTATTTGATTTTGGTTTGGATCGGTGTTTCCTTTCGTGATTTTGCTTTGACATGCTTGTGCTGCGATATTTGGATCAGGAGAATCGTTAGTTTTTGTGTTTTTATTTGTTATTATTGATTTTTTTTTTTGGGTAGAATTGTTATTATTGATTTGTTTTAACCTTCAATTGGCTTTTATTTATAATTATGTTAATTTGTCGTTGATTTGAGTTGTTCTGTAGATTTAGATGAACGCTTGTTTGTGTTTTTTGAAAAAAAAAAAAGTGATTTTGTTATTTTAAGGATTTATTTCAAATATATTTAAATATTTTATTCCTTTTTAAAAAAAAAATTTAGGAGCTTCGTTGATCTTGGTGTTGGCGTGTTTTTGTCCTTCTGCTGTTTTGGTTACAATTATGTCTGTAGAAAACGGGAAAAGAAAAGAAAAGGGGTTTTAGAATACATTTTTGTTTCATATTATTAATCAATGATGCCAACGAGGAAATCAGGGTTAAAACTCACTTGATAAAGGTTAACTGATTTGTTCAGTGACATTTGCAACCCTTTTTCAAAGTTATGTTGACATTCTTGTGAACATGATTGATAGATATTTTGCCTATGGCTTGCGAATTTGTTTGTGTCTTGAGTTTTGAGAAACATGGCAAGTGTTAAAATATATGGGTTTTCATGATATAGTTTTTGTGAGTTTGACTATGGCTTGGCTTGTGTGTTTATTTGTTTATTTTGCCTATGGATTGTGAGTTTGTTTATGTGTGTCCGTTTTGAGAAACATGGAAAGTTTTCAAAGATATGGGTTTTCAATTCATAATATAGTTTTTGCGTAGTTTTTTTCAGGACTTTTTATTACCATAAATTTTTTAACATAGTTTTTAGTTTCAACAAGTTTTCTTTCCAAAAAGTTGATTACACATTGGTCATATGTGGCTTATATACTAGCAGTGTAACTAACCGTAATTATCTAACTAATTTGCAACCAAGTAGCTAAAGCCAGAAACTATCTAAACTCAACCGATTACTAAACTCAACCAATTAAACAATATGTTGGATTGATGAGGCTATAAATTTGTTGTTGCTGTTGTTGAATTGTTTATGGTGTGAACTTGCAGGTTGCATCACAACCAAGGAGCTTGGAACTGTTATGCGATCATTGGGGCAAAACCCAACTGAGGCAGAGCTCCAGGACATGATTAATGAAGTAGATGCTGATGGGAATGGGACTATCGACTTCCCTGAGTTTTTAAACCTGATGGCAAGAAAGATGAAGGACACCGACTCTGAGGAGGAGCTGAAAGAGGCGTTCCGGGTTTTCGACAAGGATCAGAATGGGTTCATTTCTGCGGCTGAGCTCCGCCATGTGATGACCAACCTTGGGGAGAAGCTCACTGATGAAGAAGTTGATGAGATGATTCGAGAGGCTGATGTTGATGGTGATGGCCAAATAAACTACGAGGAATTCGTTAAGGTGATGATGGCCAAGTGATCGCATCATATCCACGAAAATCTAAATTAAGACGATGTTTATTGAAGGAAATGACAAAAGGGGTAGGAAGACAAGGTTGGCTTGTGTGTAACATTGCTTGTAGTTGTCATTGTCCTTTCCTGCATTTTTATTTCTTGGTTTTGAATAGTGGTAAGTCGTGCTGCTAATAGTTGTGGTCGAATGGTGTCTTCTTAGTTTGTCTTGTAATTTTATCCTAAAAAAAAAAAAGTTGTAATGTTAATGTCACTTTGGTTTCTACCACTCCTCATTTTTGGTGAATCGTGATAAATGAATATTGTAATGATATTTGACATGCAGCTCAGCAGCACATGGAATGAAAGAATATTTTCTTTTTTCTTGATAATTCCACATAATTCAGGTTAAATATTTGGTAGCCCAGGACTTCTGGATCTTAGAAAGAAAATCTTGAAACCTGTATAGTCTGCCTTCAAGATAATCAAGGATGTACTGCAGAGTACAAGTCAATGGGGTAAAAAAAGGATGTGAAATTTAAAACCTTATTGATTTCAAATTACTTCATTCCAACTCCCTCAAACACTGATTTTACTACACTGATTTTAGTGTCAAAGTTTTATTGAAATTAACAATCTAAGATCAGATAAATCGAAAGTCAGCATTCCTCGTAGCATTTACAGACATCTCAGTGTTCTATAATAAACAGAACAAGGGATAAAATTCCATCAAGTTTTATTTTAATTTTTTTTTTTTGTTACACATCAAGTTTTATTTTATTACACAGTCTTTTTAAAATAAGGGGAAATTACATTGACTCTCGAGGTCCACTTAAATGTCACACACCACCCTTCTAGTTTTCGTTTTTAACGCCGTTAAGCTTCCGTTTTGTTCAGGAAATAAATTGAATCTCTTCCGATTTTTTCGTCTCTCATCTTACGTGTTCTGGTTCTAAGATAGGAAATAAGTCTCATTTGTTCCTTCCAAAGAAGCAAACCCTAAAATCTGAACGCACCACGGCTTAGGTACATTTTGTGCTTTTGTCCATTCTGTTTTTGTTCTCTTCTCACCTTTATTTTTGTGCAATACTTGGAAGTGATTTGATCAATGATTGGTATTTCCAATTGAATTATACTGGTTTTCGTTTACTGGTTTATGTAATTGTTGTTTTGGTGTTGTTGTGAATTTACTGGTATATGCACACACCTCCACTGAGATCTAGTTACTTTTCTTTTCTATTATGTTTCCTTCATCCGATCCCTTTGCTTTCTATAAATTTAAATGATTGTCATAAATTATTTTTATAAGTTCTTTTAAACATTTACACAAATACTAATGTCATGATATAAATCCAAACCTTCCTGATCTTTCTCTATGGATCTTCTCCACATTCCCAAGCCACCTAACATGAAATTTTTCTTTCTTTCTTTTTTTTTTTTTTTTTTTTTTTTTGCTTTGTGGACTACCAACAATTTTCTCTATATGGAAGCTATCCAAAAATTAAAAAAGAAATAAGGTAAAGAAAGTCAAGAGCACAGGGACAGCTCAATTTCATCTATTTAACTTCACTACTACTAGAAGTAGTCATTGAGCAATTGCCAAAACCATCTCCCCACCTCCCTTTTCAATAAACAAAGCTAAGTCACAAATAAAAAGTTCAATTAATAAACAACTTCATTACAATCTTTTCAAACTTTTTTTTCTAGCATCTATCTTCTTCCTGTTGTCTGCCTGAGCTTTTGTTCCTACACCTTCCTTCTTTTGCAGTACAGGAACCATTGGCTCGGTTGCAACTGCCACCTGTTCATGACTGTTTCCTTTAGCTGCAGCACTTGATGGGGCCAACGGCAACTGCAATGGAAATGCAGCACATGATGATAAAATTTTGACTTCAGCATTAAGAACCGCGGTGTTGTTCTTATCAACATTCAGCGCAGTCGTGGATTCAGATATAGCTCCACTTTTGAATTTGGACTTTGGTTTTGCATGTATTCCTGTGTAGAGTCTGCAGCATGCAAAAGATACATTTGCAACATGTTTAGAAGGAAAATAATATATTTTGATAGGGGCAAGCGAAAGAAAGACAGGTGCCGCCGGGATACTTAGTACGATACGGGTACGATATGACACGGATACGAGGATACGGGAATTTTTTGAAATTCAGGATACGATACGGGTACGACATGGATACGTTTCCTGTTTTGGAGTATCCGGGCTTCAAAATGTCTATGCTTTTGTTATGATCACAAGTATCATTTTTGTAAATTGTGATCATCTACAGATATAGTTATATATTAATAAAAAAAATATATCAATGTCTCTTTACAAATATTTTGCATTTATGTAAAATATGTATATTTTTATACATTTGTATGAACACAACTAGCCATATCGTATATTTAGTTTTTAAGAATTTCGCACACTACATATCCGTGTCGTAGGAAGTATTTGGGCTTTAAAGGTAATGGTCATCATACATGAGCAATGTCATCCAAACATATAGCACAGTTTCGCATTATTCCATACAAAGAATTAAATGACAACATCATTATATTATTGGGTTGACTCACCTGGCAAGCCTAGCATACTCCTCATAATTTTCAAGGAGCAGTTTGCCAGCCTGTTCATTAAGAGCTGATTCTGGAAATGGTTCAATTAATAGACACCGAACAACCTGTTAATTATGGTAAGTAACTGAAGTTAATAACTACCGAAACCGACCAATAACGCAAAACTAAATTCAATAAATCAATTAGATCCAAATGACTCTCCACAACCAGACTATATGAATGGCAAAAACACTTACAATGAGAACATGTTGTAAACCAAGACTAGGATTCCAATCCTTTTTAAGTGTGTTGACACAAATCTCTCCATTGGTTGCAATATTTGGATGGAAAATCTTAGTCAGAAAGAACCCTAAAACAATGGCATTACAGATTTAACTGTCACATAACACAGAATACTATATGGCAATCTTTGAAGTAGGAAAAGCCAAGCAATATACGGCTACAGGGAAAACAAAATGTCCAGTCGATTCTATCAAATAAAAAGATCAACTTACCGGACCAAAAACAAATTACAAATCCGTAATCAAGGTCAAAACTCCGAAAGAAAAAAAATTGATGACGTAATTCTGTCTCAACTAAAGTAACTACTAGATAGTAAAATGGCCAGCAGGAACTGTCTAATTAAACAAACCTTTGGGTAGAGAATGTGGAAAGTCATGAGAAAGTAACAACTTCATGCGGAAAACTCCGTTATCATAAGGAGTCCCAGCTGCAAAACAAATTTCAGGTTCAGTTTGCCTCATTACCTAATGCACAGTCATGCATTTAGAAGATAAAGCTACATACCTGGGCCTTCAATGTCAGCATATATGGCTGAAAAATCGTCATCATTTACCACAACTTTAATGCCCTCAGGAGGAGATTCATCAAGAGTTTTTAATTCCTTGGCAAGTTGCTTGATTACATTTGGGGGAAGATTTTCATTAGCCGCCTGAAACAAGAACACAATACCTACACTGTAAGAATATTGAAAACCACAATTGATGTTTTTTTTGGTCCAGAGGTCTTTGACCTCGCTGCGGTGTCCAGGGATTATAAAAGCAAACTAAGTTCTTGACAAGCACAAGTATATTATCAATAAATTTAACTACCGGATGCCAAGAGATATAATGAGCTAGATGTCAGATCTGACCCATAAAGATGTAAATTAAGCGGGAAAAAAAAAAAAAAAAGGTGCTCGTCCAAGCAATGAGTTCCTTCGACAAGAGTCATGAAAAAATAGAAGAGTAGTTGCCATAAAAGAAAATAAATGCTTACCATCAGGACCAATCCACCAGCACTTTGTATTTTGTTCCACCACTGAGGAGGAATGAGACCTTCTCAACCAATTTACTTAATTTTCAAAATTCTATGCTCAGAGTGAAGCAATAAAACAGCAGATATAGAGCCTGCAAAGGTATTTGTGATCACAGAATAAGTTAAAAAAATACTCTGAATAAGTGAAATATTCCTGAAGCTTATGCATAAACTAGCACACAGTATGACAACAAAATAAATATCAGAAAACAAGCATTACAAAGGTGGAGGATTAGATTGACAAGAAGTAAAACACATCACCATAGCATTTTAGTATCACAATCCCCAAGGCAGTAGTCAATTACATTAATATGGTTACTGCAATAGTACTTTACCTCAACCCAGATTGACGAGGGACATTTATCCGTCAAAAATGTCAAATAAACTCATGCAACTTCACACTCACTCGGCTCACAAGAGCCCCCACTAGTCCCAAATAACTGAATTTTAGCAGAGGCAACTACTTAACTACTTATATTCAAATATTTGCTGCCCAAATCTACTAGCAAGTAGCAATAACAGATAATGTTATTAAAATAATAATCTAAATAACTCTCAAAATATTATTAATCCAGTATGCTAGTCACCCGTATCCAACATCTTAATCATTTTCATGTGCAATATGAAATAGCTGTGACAAATGAATTTCAAAATTTAAATTACCGAAAAATGGCAAAAAAAAGAGAAAGTAATATATTAGTGCTAATAAGAATCTGATAGACATCAAATAAAGCTTGAAAATTTTGTCATGCATTTACCATGTAGGTGTCCATTATACCCTTAATAACTAAATTACTTGTAGGCTTGTCGCTATAAAACTGTAAGCTCATTCTTTCTTTCTTTCTTTCTTTCTTTCTTTTTTAATTATAACCATTGCACTAACATGGGATTCAGACAACAAAATATACTGGAATCAGCAGTAGAAACTAGAAAAAAGTGATGGAGATAAAACCAACATTCACTCAAATAAATCCTTGCACAAGGTGAAGAACAATTATCATTTCCAGCCATTCCCTATGAGAAGGCTCCCATCCCTCTCCCTATGAAAAAAACAATCAACCAAAAACTAAAATCATCATAATTTGGGCACTCCCTAAGGACCAATCGATCCCTTTGAAGACCTACATATCCCAGAACAACAGAAAGGTACAAAATTTTGGACACCAAATATGCTTCACAAGAAGAACCTAAACATAACAAGCTCCTCAAGAAGTGAATTAGCAATGTTGCAACAAAAATACCAACACAGAAAGGGAAACAGCTAGAAAAAAAATATATATTTCTGCACTAACAGAGTAACAGGACAAGAGCACACAAACAGAGTATCTGTTTTCTTTCTTTCTTTCTATTTTTGTGCAAATTGAGCTATAAACTCGTTGGCACACACACATGGTTCCAGAACCTGAAATAATCTACAGCACTAAAACCCTCTATACACTACACATTAGAAAAGAAGAAAGAAACTAAAAATAACTTTGAAAAACCTCTTTGTTAGATCAAGAGAAACCCGATCACAAGGAAAGACTCTAACATTAAATCCCAAGAATTTCAAAATCCAACAAGAATAAGCATGACTTGGAATTTAAAAAAAAATACAAAAATTGAAAAAAATTGGATAGCACCAAAGGCTTCACTTTCAAGTTTCAACTCTTAGTTTGAGGAAAGGTAACAACTTGGGAGCACAGTTCCACACAAAACGCAAAACTCACATGAAAATGGTAATGGAAATGCGTTGCAAGAAAGAAAAACACCAATAAAAGAAATTAAAAAAAAAAAAAAAAACAGAACACAATTGAGAATTCACCTTCGCAAATGCTTTGTGTGGGCGAAACCAAAACGAGAAAGTTTGAGGGAACACCCACAGAGAGAACAGAAGACAGAGTGAAAGAGAATGAATGAATTGATTGGTGGGGCTTCTAAGTTTTAGGGGAGAAATTATATAATTGTATGCTTTCATGAAATTAAAAGGAAAAAGAAAGAGATAAACGTTGCTACTTATTAATTCAAAAAAGATTAATTAAACAATTAATAACGTGTTGAAAAATTCAGATCATCCTACTCACCAAAAAAAAAAATGGAAGCTGATTGTCTAACGTTGAGGCAGGAACTGCACTTTGCCTTCCTTTCATGCACGTCCGTTGGATCAAATGGAGCAGTCAGATGGTGCCATGTGGCCCTTCCTTTATCTCTTTTTGTAAAACAGCCTAAACACAACATGGCAGTTTATTAGAATTTGGGTTTCAGCCTAACTCAACCTCAAAACCTAGCTTATAGAGTGAAGGTTGCCCCCTACTTGTAACCACTAATCATGTCATCTCATTCTTCCATGTGGGACTTCTAACACACCACCCTCACGCCCAGGACTAGACAACTGGAGCGTGACCCGAATGACCCGATAACGGGTGGCCCAACAAATGGATCTATGATAGGCTCTGATACCATAATAGAATTTGGGGTTGGGCCTAACTCAACCCCAAAAGTTAGCACATGGGGTGAGGGTTGCCTCCCACTTATAACCACTAATCACGCCATCTCATTCTTCCATGTGGGACTTCTAACACAGTTTTCCTTCAACACCTGATCGTGCAGCACTGCCGCCTCCCAGCCAACCATCACACGTAGCACTGCTGCCTCTCTGCTGCGCTGCGCCGAACTCCCTCCTTCTCGCCGGCGAACCCCCGAACGCCTTGATTCTTGGTGAACGCCATCCTTCTCGACAACTAAATCTCTCCTTCTCTCTGATTTAAACCCTGCGGGTCGAGGTGGAACCCCGCGGCGGAGGTGTTGGCGAACCCCCGAACCCTTGCTTCTCGCTGAACGCCATCCTTCTCTGATTTGAACCCCGCAGGTTGAGGTGGAACCCCGCGGCGTAGGTGGTGGTGTCGGGAGGAGAGTCACTGGGGGAGGAACAGAGTGGGAGAAGGGCGGTTTTAGACGGGAAGTGGGTATGCGAATCTTGCAGAAACAAGGGGTTGTCGAAGGTTGAACCCCTAAAACTATGAGGGTTTGGTGGCTAGTGGAAGCTTCAGAGCCAAAGACTCAACCACGTCTTTCTTTCACAGTTGCAGGAAGGGTGTGGAATTTGGCTATTTCCTTATGTTTATTGTAATGAGAAAGAGCATTTTACTAGTTTAATTGCTTGTTTTATCGGTTTTTGCTGGTTTTACTGGTTTTTGCTGGTTTACTGGTTGATTCAATTGTTGGTTTACTGGTTTTTGCTGGTTTTACTGGTTGGAGCTACCTCTGTTATTAAGATCTGCATATTGAAATGATGCAAGGTCTGCATAATGTGTTATTAGCCCTGCATCAATTGTAATTATGGATCCCTTGGAAAGAAGGATTTTGAGCATCACATGGATATTGTTGGAAGTCTTAAACATGAGAATGTGTTTGAGCTAAAGGCATATTACTATTCCAAAGATGAGAAACCGATGGTGTATGATTACTAGTTCAATCGTAAAGTAGTTTTAGGACATTATGTACACAATCAATTGTAAAGTATTTCTTTTCTATTACAAGTTTGTAACTCTTATTGCACATAATGAATTGAGCTTCTTTTGTTCACTTTACAAGTTTGGTTTCCTTTAAGAGCATTTTGCTGGTTGTTGCTGGTTTTTGCCTTTAAGAGCATTCTGTAAAAATATTGGTTTACTAGTTTTTGCCTTTTAAGAGCCTTTAAGAGCATTTTGTTCTTTTAAACACAAACAGGTTTGACAAGGGACAAGTGACAGCAAATGTGACATAAACTAGTTACAAAATTGGTAATATATCTCGGTGACCCAAATTACTGTACCAAATATTAGTTACAGAATTGGCAATATATCAGTATTTGCTGTACCATAAACTAGTAACACCAAAATATCAACATCATTGATATACTAAAATATCAGTATTTGCTGTACCAAAAATTAGTAACACCAAAATTCTGAAAACAACTCTGATTCTTCCTTGTACATAGCAACTCCAATGTCTTCTTCCTTGTACATAACCGCTCCAATGTCTTCTTCATAACAGACTTTCAGTGTTTGTATCACTAAGGGGTGCCTACATAATAAAACAAACTAATCAAAATCATGACAAGTGTAAAAGTAAAGATAATCCCTTTTTATAAAAGACAAAGGAAATTACCATAAAAAATACTGTAAAACTAAATTGATCCTCTTATGTTTGAGGGGGCTCATAAGTTGGAGGTGCCGAACAAGATACTCCGTCAGGCAGATGACTTGTTAATTCTTTATCCTAACATGATTTTTTAAAATTAAAACAAGTCATAGTACATGTAAAATTAAAACAACTGATCTACATAACTCAGGAATGGCCTTAACATCATTCGCTTCAAACACTTTCAGTGTATGTGAGCAAAGTATGCCAAATGTCTCAAACTTTCTACAACTACAAGATATGGAGGTTCAAGCACAATCAAATGATACTCTCCAAGATCCTTCATGGTTGACCATAGTGATGACATATTGACATAAAGATGGAGACTCATTTCTCTCTGACATGCATAAAGCTAAGAATAACTTAAACTCGTTCTGGAACAACTCAAATACAGTGTGTGTGTGTGTGTGTGTACTTTTTCCATTTGTGCTAGTATTGGTGACAACTCAGAGATTAACATTGGAAGCTTATGCAGGGACTCATACTCAGAAGTCAACTCATTATCTCTCTTCTCATCAAGGACTCGTTCAAAATGATTGAAGAATTGGATGATATCCTTATTCGGTTTAATACAAGATTTGAAGTGAGAATTCAAGCTTTCACTAAGTTGGGTACTTCGCATGCCAAGTGTGAATGCTTTTTTCATGTAACACGAAGCCCCTTTTTTTTAATAGCATAAACTGATTTGATCCAGTTATTTTTATGAATATTATAGTAGTTGATCAAGTCGGTCCAAGCTGTCTTAAAATCTGCTTCACTATCAAAGTCATACATGCACTTCTTGAAATGTCTTAAAAAATAACTTCCCCTCTTCATCAAGTTTCCAAGGTGTTTAATTCCATTCTGCAATAAGTGTCAGGTGCATAAACCGTGGTGAGTCTCGGGCATCACTTCAGCAAGTGCCTTGGCCATTGCCTGATCTTGGTCAATAAAGATAGTCATCGGTTTCTTTTGGTTGTGTGCTTGTAAGAATGTCTCAAACAACCAATGATTCAACTGTCTTGTCATACAATAGTGTTGTACCAAAAATGACTGAACCCCTATAGTGGTTGAAACCAGAAAACAAAGCAAGTGGCCTATTAGCATGGTTGGTAAAATATGTAGTATCTAATGCATAACGTCACCAAAATACCCGTAGTCCAACACCATATTTGCATCACACCAAAACACATTTGTGACTTGTTCTTCTATATCCATCTGGTATGCATGAAAGAAAGACGGATTCTCCTACAATTGTTGTTGAAAATATTGCAAAAGACATCCAGCCTCGCTGTACACCATACTTCTTTGTCTTTTTGCATTGAGGTAATTTTTTACATCCAACTGTGTATATCCAAGATTAGCTCTATGCCCTGCATGTGTGCTCATAAGTTGTAATGTTGACTTCAGTCTTAGTCCAGATTGATTAGCCAGATCAATCTTATATGCTTGGACTTCGATTATCTTTCTATGTGGTGCAAGCATGTGTGTTGTCTCTGGAAGTTGAAGAGGGTGGTTATGGTCCTCTACAAATTCATGGATCACAAACTTTCCATTCTTTAGTACAAGTGCAATCCTTGCATTGCAATCAGTTCTAGTCTCGGCTCTGTGTTTCCTAACAAAAACATCTCTCTTGTCTGGCTTTCGTACCCCTTCCTTGCTACAAACAAACCTACACGATGATATAGTACCAAATTTTTTATTCTTGTTTGCGTAATGTTTTATGACTCCAAAGCCGGCATGTGCACCATATGCGAGCCAAAATTGATAAGTTGCATCTAAATTATCAAATTCCATACCAACCCTTGGCTTCAAATCAACAATTAAAGATGGCATGTTTGATCAACTCCCCAATTGGAGAACCTGACATGTTAAAAAAAAAGAATTAAATAATATTTTCAGTTAAATGAAGTTATATCATTAATTAAAATCCATCTGAATATTTTATAAAAAAATTCATATGAATACCCACTCTCAAGATTTTGTACGATAATAACATTAAAATCCATCTGAATATTTTATAAAAAAAATTCATATGAATACCCACTCTCAAGATTTTGTACGATAATAACATATGTTACGGACCGGTCCCGAGGTGAGTTCCACCGTCCACCAAACCGAGCCGGTCCGGCTCGGTTCCGACCTTCTTCGAGCTCGGCGAGCTACATCCGACCCCAGAGGCGCCAAACCGGTCCCCCGGTACGATCGCCCCAGTGATAACGCCTAGCAGGTCAGGGGCGAGCTGACTCGTGACCCTCGAACCTTTTAGAAAGGGATACACCGGGAGACGATGCTTGGAGCCGTTGCCACTCCGAAGATTGGGGATCACGTAGTCAGTACGTGACGGACTTGGCAGGTGCGAAATGTCAGGAAGAGATTAGCTGATCCTTGAAGCGTGAGGGAGGAGTTACCGCGCGCAGATTCCGGATCGGTGGTTACCCTCCCTCGACGTGACTCCACTATATAAAGGGGGCTTGACCCCCCAGGTTTGATATTCACTACTTACTCTTAACCCTAATCTACTCTGTTCTCCTTCTCCTCCAAAGCCCTATCTAACTTAGGCATCGGAGTGTCTTTGCAGGTACCACCCCCTTTTTTGGACTCTGGAAGAGGGAGTACTCAACCCCAAGGAGGAGGAGAGCTCTACCATTCTCAGCATCAACATTGGCGCCCACCGTGGGGCCCGGTAAAACTAACCCAGGCCTCAAGAATACCCCTAGCAAGATGGTACGCACTAGGAGCACGGCGAATCACAGATCGCCACCACTGAGTCATCACTCAGCCAGTCAAGATGAACGCCCACCACCGCACTCGCCTCGAGCTTCAGGCGTAAAACGAAGAGTTAAAGCGCCAGGATCGCGGAAGCCCGCGATCGCGAGGAAAGACAGGCCACGAGACGCCTCGCGACCGTAAGAGACAACCGGACTCGCCCAGATCGGACGCATCCAGCGCCACGAGAGCCCAAGGCGAGAGGCCACACACCCAGACACGCCGCAAATGCGGAGAACCGACCTTCAAATCGGACTAACCTTGCTCCCTTCGACGAGAGGTTATGGCCGATCCGGCCCGGTTGCCCAAATCCCCAACATGGACGCTTACGAGGGTAAGACCGGCCCCGAGGAACACATTACCTCCGTCAACGCACGGATGCTACTGATCGACGCATCCGAGGGCTTGAAATGTCGGACCTTTCCCTGCACCCTGAAAGGACCGGCCATGATGTGGTTCTCTAACCTCCCACAACGCTCGATCCACTCATTCAGGCAACTCGCCGAGCAATTCGTGGCCAGGTTTACCACGAGCCGAGCCTTCCGGAGAAACTCCACTTGCCTGGTTGGGCTCAAACAGAGGTCGGACGAGACACTGAAGTCCTTCATAGAGCGTTTCAACAACGAAACGGCTCAAATCAGAAATCTCAGCACCGATGTGGCGCTCCACGCCATAGTGTCAGCACTAAAGCCTGGTCCCTTCTCGGACTCCCTCGCTCGCCGGCCTGCAGGATCTCTGGACGAGCTGAGGCGCCGAGCAGTGGGGTATATCAACATGGAGGAGGTTGCCGCCGCCAAAAGGGAAACCCAGAATCGGCAAGACTACGGAGGGCGGTTCACTCCCTTGACAGTGGGAAGGGACCGGGTCTTGAAGGAAGCCTACACAGGCAACCTCATTACCTTGCCCCCTCGGAAGGACTCCCCACCAGATGCGGATCGCCAGAGATACTGCGAATACCACCGAATCTACGGGCACACCACAAATGAATGTCAGGCGCTAAAGATAAAGATTGAAAAACTCATACAGGCAGGACATTTAGCAAAGTACGTGGACAAAGGGAATGGGGCGGCCCTCAGAGAAAACGAAACAAGTTGTAGAAGATCCCGTTCACCCGCCTGTCAACGCAGGAAGGGTCGAGACAAAGGTACCCCCTCACTCAATTTAATTGCAGGTGGTTTTGCAGGTGGAGGCGAATCTAGCAACGGTCGGAAAAGGCACCTGAGGTCCGTCAATAGCTCAACGTCGCTAGCGGCCTCGCCCACGGCCTTACCGACCATATCCTTCTTGGAGAGGGATTATCGGGGAATAGATCGCCACCAAGACGACCCCATGGTGATCACAGTGTACCTCGCTGGATTTAACGTCGGGAGAGTGCTCGTCGATCAAGGAAGCTCAACGGACGTAATCTACAAAGAAGCCTTCGATCAACTCAAGTTACCGAGCTCGATTATCAGACCCTACCGAGGTACGTTAGTCGGTTTTTCAGGTGCTAAAGCTCGGGTGACTGGATACTTCGACGTCTTGCTCACCTTCAAGGCGGACGTCGGGGTCAAGACAATCGAAGCCCACCTCCTGGTGGTGGAAGCCGAGTCGGCCGCGGACACCGCCTACAATATGATAATCGGCAGAACTGTCATCAATGGGATCGGGGCCATAGTCTCTACCCCCCATTTGGCGATGAAGTTTCCCCTATCCGATGGGCAGATTGCTACGATACACGCCGACCAGAAGGAGGCGAGACAGTGTTATGTCAACAGTCTAAGGGATGACAGGAGAAGAGATCGCCCCAAGTCGAACTGCATGATTGAGCTCGACCCGAGGGGCGAGAGTGATTTCCGGCCAGTGCCGGTCGACGACATCAAGGAGGTCGAAGTAAGAGGATCGGGCAAGAGCATACGCATCGGGACACAACTGCCCCAGCAGAGCGAACAGTCCCTGACGAAGGTCTTGCTCGACAACGCAGATCTGTTCGTGTGGGGCCCAGAGGATATGCCCATAATAGACCTCAAAGTGGCCTGTCACAAGCTAGCCATGGAGCACGGCCGCCTTCGCTCGTTGCTCAGAAAAGAAGACTTGCAGGAAAAGAAGCGGCTGAGAAGAGACCTCGAAGCTCTTGAAAGCCGGATTTATCAAAGAGATCAAGTACCCCACTTGGCTTTCCAACGTGGTGTTGGTTAAGAAGAGCAACGGTAAGTGGAGGATGTGCACTGACTTCACCGACCTAAACAAAGTCTGCCCTAAAGACCCATACCCCCTTCCAAGCATCGATGCTCTGGTAGACGACACGTTGGGGTACCAGGTGCTCAGTTTCATGGATGCGTACTCCGGGTACAATCAGATCAAGATGCACCCACTCGACGCGCCAAAGACGGCTTGTGAAGAAGATTTCCTTCTTAAACTTGGCTGGGTTTCGATGATGACAAGTTTGCTGATCAAAAAGAAGAAAAGACTCCGATAGATCAAGTCAAAGATTCTACAGAGTTGTTAATTATGTTTTTTCAATTCTCTGTAAGTATGGTTCGTATCTTTGACATATTGCAAAACTGTGATTATATAACTTAGATGTGCTCAAACAAATCATTCCTTAAGTTTAAAAACTTAATCTAAGTTATTTGCAAAGTTAGTGTTGAAGCAAACCTTTTGAAATCTTAAGAAAAACATTTTTCAGTTTCAGTAATCGATTACCTCAAGTTTGTAATCGATTACATAAATGCTCGGTGATGTACAAAAACATTTTCTTAGTTTTGATGTCGATTACCTATAATGTGTAACCGATTACATAAACTCCCGGTGATACACATGTAATCGATTTCTTTAATTGTGTAATCGATTACATTAGCTAAATTTTTGAATATCTGATTTTCAACGTACACATGTAATCGATTACCATAACGACGCAATCGATTACCACTGCTGCAAAATCAAATTTTCTGAAACGTTGTGATTTCAAATGGTGTGGTTTGGTTTCTGAAAAGTTGCCAAATGATCACCTTGCTTCATACACGATCTGATGGTTATATATATACCTTTTTACATCAGAAAATATACACAACTTTCATTCTTTCAATCATAAGAGTTCAATATCATTTTTACAAGTTTTAAACCTTCAAAACTTTCTTGCCTAGAACTTTGATATAATTTTCATATTCTGAAAAAGTTCTTGAGCACTAAGTTGTATAGTTACAAAGTGATATTGATCTGATACAGCCATACCATTCTTCATTATTGTAAATTCATCCTTGTGTTGAGTTTTTGGTTTGAAAAGATAGTGGGGTGCTATCTTGCTGTTGTATAGATATTGTTAGGGAGCCTTGGGGTGAGGCTTGCTTGTAACAAGAATTCTATCATAGTGAATTGTTCTGCAGGTGTCAGAAGAACTGGATGTACCCAAGTGGTTAGGGGAACCAGTATAAATTCTTGTGTCTCAATCTTCTTTCTTATCCTTTTACTTTTGTTTTATCAATCAAACTTCATCTGTTTATCCATAAAACAAAAGAACAAGAAATCTCTAAAAGTCACTCGAAAATTGGTCAACCTAATTCACCCCCCCTCTTAGGTTGCATACCAGACTTACAATTGGTATCAGAGCAGGTTAAGGTAACCTGCTCCTTCGATCCATGGCTTCCGCAAGTAACAATCCTACTTTTAGAGATGGTGGCAAGAATAACAAGCCTCCATGTTTTGTTGGAGAACACTATGACTTCGGAAGATTCGCATGCAATCCTATCTTGAAGCACAAGGAGAAGAAATATGGGATCTTTGTAGAGAATGGTCCTTATGTGCCTACAGTACCATCAACAATGAAGTGCAAGATAAAGTCAAAGCTGCATGGACAGATGATGACAAGAAGAAAGTGCTCTATGACAAAAAGGCCAAGAACATTCTACAACAAGATTAGGTATGGATGAATTCTTTCAGTATCTCACATTGTAAAGCGCTAAAGGGATTTGGGATACTCTAGAAGTGACCCATGAAGGAACAAGAGAAGTAAAGAGATCTAAAGCGAATACTTTATCACAAGAGTATGAAATGTTTAGAATGCAGCCCGATGAATCAATACTTGATTTGCAAAAGAGGTTCTCTCATTTGACAAATCACTTAATGGCTCTTGGAAAGACCTTTACCAATGATGAGTTGAATCTCAAGATTCTTCGATCATTGACTCAAGAATGGCAACCAAAGGTTACAACAATTTACGAAAAGAAAAGTCCATCAAAAATGACTTCATGCATTATTTGGAAAACTCCAAGAACATGAATTGGAACTTGGAAGATTGGAAGAGATCAAGTCAAAGAGAAGAAGAACAAAAGCATTGCCTTAAAGGTTGAAACCAGAAAACAACGTGAAGAAGAAAGCACCGATGAAGATGAGAACATCACTCTCCTGGTAAAAAGGTTTGGAAAATTTCTTAAGAAAGACCAAAATATTAAATTTGATAACAAAAAGAAATTTTTCAAGAAAAGGGATACATCCACTTCAAATCGAACTTCACATGTTTTGAATGCTGTAAGGAAGGACATATGAAAGCGTAATGTCCTAATCGACAAAGAAGAAGTACTTCAAAGGAAAAAGGAATTCAAATCCAAAAGGCCTACATTGCATGGAATGACAATGAAGTAAGTACCTCCTCCGATTCAGAAAGTGGAGAATCTGAAGTCAAAGCACTCATGGCATCACATCACTCAGATGATGAACAAGAGGTTAGTTCTTCTATGTCTAATGAAAAACCATCTTATATAGAATTACAGAATGCATTTCAAGAATTACATGAAGAATGTTTGATACTTTCTAGAACAATTTCGAAACAAAAGAAATTAATTTTAGAACTAGAAAGAAGTTCTAATGACACATGTGTGGAGTCAGAAAATGTCAAAAATTCTGTATGTAATAAATGTTTAAGATATGAATCTAAGATTGTTGATCTAAACCAAGTGATCAAAAGATATGAAAAAGGTCAAATTGGTTTAGAAGAAGTGCTTGGTAGACAAAGGTATTCAAACAACAAACATGGTCTTGGTTTTTCAAATTTTCAAACACCAAGTCCTAACAAAACTATATTTGTCAAAGCAAGCACAACTACCAACAACTCAGAATCATCTAAATTGCATATTGGAAACTCTTCTAAAGCAAACTCTGGAAATATGGTTAAGAATGGAAATCATTCAATTTCTAGAAATGTAAAAGAAACGAGTCTAGTAGTTCTATCACTAGTCATATTTATAAGAATTGTGATTCTCAGATGTCAAAGGCCATACCCCATGCTTGCTACATAAGAAACTTTGGAGTTCCTTATGGAGAATTCATATGGGTAAGTAAAGGCATTAACCCATCAGGACCCAAATCACTTTGGGTACCTAACATACATTAAATCTGTTTTGTAGAAATGCCTGAACAGCACCAGCAACACATGGTATCTTGATAGTGGCTGTTCTAGACACATGACTGGTGATTGTACAAAGTTTACATCTCTGAAGCTGAAATCTAAAGGATATGTCACATATGGAGATAACAATAGAGGAAAGATTCTTGGGATTGGAAAGATTGGAGCTTCTCCTTTGAAAACTATTGATGATGTCCTATATGTTGAAGGTTTGAAGCACAATTTGATTAGCATAAGTCAACTCTGCGATAAAGGATTCAGAGTAAACTTCATCAAAGAAAAATGTATCATTGAAAATGAAGCCTCTCCTGAAGAGAAGTTAGTGGGAAATAGAATCGACAACTCCTATAAGGTATGTCTAGATGATTTATCTTTGAAGATTAAATGTCTAGTGGTAAACAATAATGATGCATGGCTTTGGCACAAAAGAATAGCACATATTCACATGGAACATTTGAATAAGCTTGTCAAACATGATCTTGTTATTGGATTACCCAAAATGAAATTTGTTAAAGATAGATTATGTGACGCATGCCAAAAGGGGAAACAAACAAAATCCTCTTTCAAACCAAAGAATGTGGTATCAACTACAAGACCACTTCAGTTGATTCACATGGATCTTTTTGGTCCCTCAAGAACTAGAAGCTTTGGAGGTAATGTTTATGCTTTAGTTATTGTTGATGATTTTTCAAGATATTCTTGGACTCTATTTTTAGCACAAAAGGTGATGCATTTAAGGCGTTCAAGAAATATGCAAAACAAGTGCAAAATGAAAAATCTATGAAGATTGTGTCAATTAGAAGTGATCATGGTGGGGAGTTCCAAAATGCTCTTTTTGAGGAATTCTGTGAAGAACATGGAATCACTCACTACTTCTCAGCTCCAAGGACTCCTCAACAAAATGGCGTGGCGAGAAAAGAAAGAATCGATCTCTAATTGAACTGGCTAGAACAATGCTCAGTGATTCAAGTCTACCAAAGTACTTCTGGGCAGATGCAGTGAGTACAGCTTGCTATGTTACAAATCGAGTTAATATAAGGCCAATCTTGAAAAAGACTCCTTATGAACTATATAAGGGAAGAAAGCCAAACATCTCACATCTTCATGTCTTTGGATGCAAATGTTTTGTACTCAACAATGACAAAGACAACCTAGGTAAGTTCGATGAGAAATCTGACGAAGATATATTTCTTGGCTATTCTCTTTCAAGTAAAGCTTATAGAATTTATAATAAAAGAACCTTAGTTATAGAAGAATCTATGCATGTTTCCTTTGATGAAACTAACCCAACTGTAGAGAAAGGTTCTTGTGATGATGATGATGATGATATAATGGAAGCATCTACAAAAGACATTACTAAGGATGCTGAGTCAGAATTACCTATGGAAGACTCTGTCAAAGAAAAACAAATTGATTCAGTCAATCACCAAGACGACAATCTTCAACAAGAGCAGAATCATCCTGATCTACCTCGTGAATGGAGAATTCATCGGGATCATCCTCTTGACAAAGTAGTTGGTGATATTGAATCAGGAGTAAAAACAAGACTAAATCTGAAGGAAGCTTGCCTATACATGGCTTTTGTTTCTCAAATAGAACCTTCAAAGATAAATGAAGCTCTTGAAGACGATCAATGGATTCTTGCCATGCAAGAAGAGTTAAACCAATTTGAAAGGAATCAGGTTTGGGAACTTGTCCCTAGACCACAAGACAAACACATTATCGGTACAAAATGGGTGTTTAAGAACAAACTTGATGAAAATGGGATAATTATTCGAAATAAGGCAAGGTTGGTTGCTCAAGGCTATAATCAAGAGGAAGGAATTGATTTTGAAGAGACATTCGCTCCTGTTGCCAGGTTAGAAGCTATACGTTTATTACTTGGTTATGCTTGTTCTCTAGATTTTCAATTATTTCAAATGGATGTCAAAAGTGCCTTCTTAAATGGATACATAAATGAGGAAGTTTATGTCAAACAACCTCCTGGGTTTGAAGATTTCAAACACCCCTCACATGTATTCAAATTAAAGAAAGCTCTTTCTGGTTTGAAACAAGCCCCTAGAGCTTGGTATGACAGACTTAGTCAATTCTTATGTGAAAAAGGATTTGAAAAAGGTAAGGTAGATAATACTCTATTCATCAAGAGAATTAAGGATCACACTCTATTGGTCCAAATTTATGTTAATGACATCATTTTCGGATCAACCAATAAAGATTTGTGTGAAGAGTTCTCAATGATGATGCAAGGAGAATTTGAAATGTCCATGATGGGAAAGCTGAATTATTTTCTTGGACTTCAAATCAAGCAAACTAAGGATGGTATCTTCATAAATCAATCAAAATATTGTAAAGAACTGTTAAAGAGGTTTGACATGGACAACTGCAAAGAGATCGCAACTCCTATGGGATCTGGTACTTATATTGATCAAGATGAGTCAGGTTTATCAGTAGACATCAAGAAATATCGAGGTATGATTGGTTCTTTATTATACTTAATCGCGATCGTCCCGACATTATGTTTAGTGTATGTCTCGTGCTCGATTTCAAGTCAATCCAAAAGAATCTCATCTTTCTTGAGAAAGAGGATCATGAAGTATCTGAAAGGAACAACAAATGTTGGCCTATGGTACCCCAAAGGTAGTATTTGCTCTTTAGTTGGTTATTCAGATTCGATTATGCAGGTGCAAACTGATCGAAAAAGTACTAGTGGCACATGCCATATGCTTGGAAATGCTTTAATATCTTGGTCTTGCAAGAAACAAGCAAGTGTTGGTCTCAAAGACTGAAGGTAATATATTGTACTGGAAGTTGTTGTGCTCAAAGTCTTTGGCTAAAACAACAACTATGTGATTATGGAATCAATCTTGGATGCATTCCTTTAAGGTGTGACAACACAAGTGCTATAAATATATCAAAGAATCCTGTTATGCACTCTCGTACCAAGCATATAGACATTCGACATCATTTTCTACGAGATCATGTTCTAAAAGGAGACGTGGAGATTACATTTGTTGATACTCATGCTCAATTAGCTGACATCTTCACAAAGCCATTAGCCAAAGAACCCTTCTTCAAAATAAGAAGAGAACTTGGCATTTTGGATGAAAAGGATATATGAAGACCAACACATTTGGTGACAGGTTCTTTCATTTAACTTATATGTTTTTATTGTGTCATTCTGGTGTATGTATGTCTTTTTAATCATAAATCTATGTGATATGTGTGTTATGCATAGAATAGATACTCATACATTGCATGTTTTATCAATACTTTTTCAAAATTAAATTTTTTTTAACAGCGTGTAATCGATTACATATTATGAGTAATCGATTACATTTTCAGAAATTTCAGATTTTCGCTCGCTGACCCGTATGGTAATCGATTACCACTTGGGTGTAATCGATTACATCCGCGAAAATTTGCGAAAACTGACAGTTTCTCTGCATAAAATCAGTTTTCTAAATCATTTCTTTCACTCTTGCAATCGGTTACCACTCATCCTCTCTCAACCACCCACCTTCCAATCCTTATTTCTACCATTGTTGCTCATATCTTTCACTTCTAATCCCTTGTCCTCCTCCAATTCGTGGCCCACTTCTGATTTTATCCTACAATTTCGAACCCTAACCCTCTTTAAACACTTTCATCACCATGGAATCTTCAAGGAAATTCAGAAGCAAAAATCCATCTGTGACTGATGCAAGGAGAGCAAATCCAAATCCTCTGGACTTATCAAGGTTGTTGGCGACCTCTGAACAAAGAACTCGCTTCCAACAATTCATTGGCAGGAAACTTATCACTCCCAAGTATGTGAGTTTTATTGCATTTGCTTGTTTCAATTTTCCTTCGTTGCTAGAAAGACAGGGGGTAATACAACTTGCTAATGGTTTTGGAAACTACTATTCTGATCTTGTTAGAGTGTTCTATTGTAATTTAGAGGCTAAGGGTAGTGGTCTGATTTCTTGGGTGAAAGGGGTTCCAATTAAATTGTCATTGAAGCAAATTGGAGAGTTTCTGGAGATTCCATTTGAGGGAGAAAGGATTCACACTGATTTTCTATGTGATTGGGAGGAGTATGACAAGAAAGAATTCTATTTATCAATGTGTCGCTATGGTGAGGCTGAAAGTACTCGTAAAAGACAACGGTCCGGTCGCCTCCTCTGCCAGAAATATTCTATCTGTAGGACACTTGAATGTTGATGATAGACTTCTTCACTATGTTATCTGCTATGTCTTGGTTCCTAAGGCCTCCAACTACTCTCAAATCAATGATTTTGAGATGCAAATCATGTATGCTATTAAGAATAGCAAACCTATCAACTGGGCCTATTTGGTTATGAACCACATGTTGTCTCTGAAGAAGCGAACTACTAGTTTGCCTTATGCGCGTCAAATCTCCCGGTTGTTGGAATGCTGCAATGTGGACACCAGCAATGAGGTTTATCTGGAAATGACACCTGCTGAGAATGAAATCCACATGGATATATTACCAAAGATGGGTATAAACTGGGATGCTGCTGAGCGAGTCTACAGGTATCGAAGCGATCTGCTACACCCTCCTGTACAAGAGGATGAGGAACCTCAAGATCATGATGGAGAGGTCACCAATCAAATGATTATGGATGAGCTTCGGAGTGTCCGTGGCTACATGACTGAGAGGTTTGATGAACTGTCTGCTCGCATGGACCGCCTTGAAGCTTTCAGAAATGCAAATGAGGAGGATGACGAGTAGCCTGATTTGCTTCATCATGCATGCATCACATTTATCATTATGTTCTGTTTGTCTATGTTGGATTTCTACATCTAGTTCTGTACTGTTTCCTTAAATTGCACTTTGGTTTATGTTTTCTTTATTTGGACTTTACTACGTAGGAACTTTGAACAGTTTGTATGGATGACTCATATTAAGTATTTAGTGTGTGTTTGCATGAGCTTGGTAAATCTATTATATTTATGCTACTTTTTCTTCTTTTTGATGATGTCAAAAGGGGGAGAAAGGAGATATTATGTGTATGTGTATGTCTTGTATTTTACTACCTTTTCAGGTTTCCCAACTCCAAAACAAAGGGGGAGATATACAAGACAGGGGGAGCTTTTTCGTTCGTAAACTGTTAACAAGATTAGTGTTTGTCATCATCAAAAAGGGGGAGATTGTGAAGAAGATTTCCTTCTTAAACTTGGCTGGGTTTCGATGATGACAAGTTTGCTGATCAAAAAGAAGAAAAGACTCCGATAGATCAAGTCAAAGATTCTACAGAGTTGTTAATTATGTTTTTTCAATTCTCTGTAAGTATGGTTCGTATCTTTGACATATTGCAAAACTGTGATTATATAACTTAGATGTGCTCAAACAAATCATTCCTTAAGTTTAAAAACTTAATCTAAGTTATTTGCAAAGTTAGTGTTGAAGCAAACCTTTTGAAATCTTAAGAAAAATATTTTTCGATTTGATGAATCGATTACCTCAAGTTTGTAATCGATTACATAAATGCTCTGATGTGCAAAAACATTTTCTTAGTTTCAAGAATCGATTACCTATAATGTGTAACCGATTACATAAACTCCATGATACACATGTAATCGATTTCTTTAATTGTGTAATCGATTACATTACCTAAATTTTTGAATATCTGATTTTCAACGTACACATGTAATCGATTACCATAACGACGCAATCGATTACACATCGCCAGAAAATCAAATTTTCAAACGTTGTGATTTCAAATGGTGTGGTTTGGTTTACGAAAAGTTGCCAAATGATCACCTTGCTTCATACACGATCCGATGGTTATATATATACCTTTTTACATCGTAAAATATACACAACTTTCATTCTTTCAATCATAAGAGTTCAATATCATTTTTACAAGTTTTAAACCTTCAAAACTTTCTTGCCTAGAACTTTGATATAATTTTCATATTCTGAAAAAGTTCTTGAGCACTAAGGTGTATAGTTACAAAATGATATTGATCTGATACTGACCATACCATTCTTCATTATTGTAAATTCATCCTTGTGCTGAGTTTTTGGTTTGAAAAGATAGTGGGGTGCTATCTTGTTGTATAGAGATTGTTAGGGAGCCTTGGGGTGAGGCTTGCTTGTAACAAGAATTCTATCATAGTGAATTGTTCTGCAGGTGTCAGAAGAACTGGATGTACCCAAGTGGTTAGGGGAACCAGTATAAATTCTTGTGTCTCAATCTTCTTTCTTATCCTTTTACTTTTGTTTTATCAATCAAACTTCATCTGTTTATCCATAAAACAAAAGAACAAGAAATCTCTAAAAGTCACTCGAAAATTGGTCAACCTAATTCACCCCCCCTCTTAGGTTGCATACCAGACTTACACGGCTTTCATGACGGAAACCTCCAACTTCTACAACGTCACTATGCCATTTGGTTTGAAGAACGCCGGGTCGACTTACCAGAGGATGATGGATGAGGTCTTCGTCAAGCAGATTGGGAAGACGATCGAGCTATATATAGACGACATGGTGGTCAAGACCTCCAGCTTCGAGGCACACTACCGAGACCTCCAGGAGGTATTTGACATTATGAGAAAATATAACATCAGACTTAACCCCGAGAAGTGCTCGTTCGGGGTGCTCGGAGGAAAGTTCTTGGGGTTCATGATCACCCACAGAGGCATTGAGGCCAACCCCGACAAGTGCCAAGCAGTAATGGAGATGCGAAGCCCGAGCTCTATCAAGGAAGTGCAAAGACTCGCTGGTCGCATCGCAGCCCTTTCCAGGTTCGTAATTCGTTCCACTGACAAATCGCTTCCCTTCTACCAGGTACTCCGGAAACCGGCTCGGTTCGAATGGACCGACGAGTGTGAAACAGCTTTCCAGAGGCTCAAGGAGTTTCTGGCATCACCACCGATCCTTACACGGCCCACCAAAGGAGCCCCTCTCCTCCTCTACCTGGTGGCCACCGATACCTCGATCAGCTCGGCCATGATAGAAGAGAAAGAGACCGAGCAGCGCCCAGTTTACTTCGTGAGCAAAGTCCTCCACGGGGCGGAGCTAAGGTACCAGAAGGTAGAGAAACTGGCGCTCCTGATAGTAACCTCCGCGAGGAGATTGAGACCTTACTTTCAAGCGCACACGGTGGTAGTCAAAACGGACTACCCGATCAAAAGGATCCTGCAGAAGCCCGAACTCTCAGGGCGAATGGTGGCGTGGTCGGTAGAACTCTCCGAATTCCAGATCAGGTATGAGCCCAGAGGACCCATTAAATCACAAGTTTTGGCTGACTTTATTGCAGAGCTAACACCGACCCCTGAGGTCGAGTACTGGACGCTCTACGTGGACGGCTCCTCCAATTCCAAAGGCAGCGGAGCAGGAATCATCGTTGAAAGCCCTGCAGGAATCAGCGTCGAACAGGCACTCAGGTTCCTATTCAAAGCTAGCAACAACCAAGCCGAGTACGAGGCTTTACTACTCGGTCTCAAACTCGCATGGGAGCTGGGCGCCCAAACGCTCCGAGTCAGGAGCGACTCCCAGCTGATGATCAACCAGGTCAAGGGCGAATACCAGTGTCGAGACGACATACTCGCCCAGTATGCTCAAAAAGTCAACGCCATGATTCAGAACTTCCAAGAGGTCCAACTCGAGCACATCCCTCGAGAACAAAATAACAAGGCAGGTCTGTTGGCAAAGTTAGCTAGTATGAAGATCGAGGGACAGCTCCATACAGTGGTCGTCCAAACTTTAAAGTCACCAAGCATCGCGACAGCCAGAAACTACGCAGTGATCAGCTCGGATTCTTGGATGAAGGACATCATTGAATACTTGAAGCAGGGAAGACTGCCCGAGGACCCGGTAGAGTCACGCAGGGTCCAACAGTAGTCCGCACATTACACTCTAATCGGAGACAGACTCTACAGAAGAGTTTTCTCACAGCCACTACTCACCTGCATAGAGAAATCGGATTCCGAGTATGTTATGAGGGAACTGCATGAGGGTATCTGCGGGAACCACCGTGGAACTCGGACCCTGGCAGCTAAAATCCTACGAGCAGGCTACTATTGGCCGACGCTCAGGTCGAATTGCCTGGAATACGTAAGGAAGTGCGACAAGTGCCAAAGGTTCGCCAAACGAGACCACCTTCCACCAGAAGTCCTGCACGAAGTCATCGCCCCTTGGCCTTTCAATACCTGGGGGCTTGACATACTTGGCCCCTTTCCCCTTGCACCGGGCCAACTCAAGTTCATCGTAGTCGCCATAGACTACTTCTCCAAGTGGATAGAGGCGTGTCCACTGGCGATCATCACTTCCGAGAGGATCAAAAAATTTGTCTGGAAAAGCCTGGTTTGCCGCCATGGCCTACCCCACACTATCATCACAGATAACGGCACACAGTTCACCAGCACGGTGTTCAAGGACTTCTACAAAGGTCTAGGAATCCGACTCGTGTACGCCTCCGTCGAGCATCCACAGACCAATGGTCAGGTCGAGGCCGCGAACAGAATTATCCTGAATGGCCTCCGCAAGCGGCTGGAGAGGGCCAAGGGCAACTGGGCAGAAGAACTCTGCGGGGTACTGTGGGCATACCACACCACCCCCCAGTCGGCAACAAATGAAACACCTTTCTGGCTAACGTATGGAATGGAGGCCATGGTGCTAGTAGAGCTCGGTTCCACCTCAGCAAGAAGAGAGCACGTTCAGGCATTGGCACCAGAGGAGGCAAGAGTTGAGCTCGATCTCCTAGAAGAAACTCGGGAACTTGCCCGAGTACAAAACTTCGCAACTAAACAGCGCGTCGCCAAGCACTACAACTCCAGAGTCCGACCAAGGACGTTCAAAGAAGGGGACCTGGTCCTCCGAAAATTTGAACTGGCTCGAAAAGACGTAAGGCAGGGCAAGCTAGGGCCGACATGGGAAGGGCCATACCGCATCAGATCGGAGCACCGACACGGCGCATACGGACTAGAAGAACTATCCGGAAAAGCAATACCGAGGACCTGGAATGCCACGCACCTCAAGCCCTACTTTAGTTAAACACTTGTAAACGGATGGCGTACTCTTTCCTTTGCAAACCCTTTTTCCCACTGGGTTTTTGGTTTGGAAAGGTTTTAACGAGGCGCATCCTTCTTTCCCTTTCTTCCCCATTTAATAAAAGTCAACCCCCATTGCATTCAGAGTGTTTTAACTAAAAATCACCGAGTCCCGAGCTCGGAAGGTCTTAACCGACCAACAGACCCCCGTGGTCCTAAACCCAAGTCAGCATAAAGGCTTGGTGGGCTCATTCGCAGCTCGACCCCTGTGGTCCTAAACCCAAGTCAGCATAAAGGCTTGGTGTGCTCATTCGCAACTCGACCCCTGTGGTCCCAAACCCAAGCCAGCATAAAGGCTTGGGGGGCTCGCTCGCAGCTCGAGGCTCGGAACGTCTTGCTTGACCTAAACGATACATTCAATCTCAAACCCAAGTTAGCATAAAAACTTGGTAACCTCATTAGAGGATCCGAAGCTCACTATCCGACCTAAAGGTTTCGTAAGAAAACTGATACTCGGCCTATACCGGTACGCGGAGAAATTGTCTCAACTTCAGTTGACACAACTTTTATTCGGGGGAAGCTACCCGGGGACTACCCTAGCCGAGTAGTAGCTACCCGAGGTCCACCCCATCCGAGCACAATAACCAACAAATTGCTAAAGCAGAAAACATAGAAGACAATGTTTAAACTTAGTCAATTTCATTAACTTGAAGCAAAAATACAAAAGAGCTCATAGAAGAGCGAGTACATTGTCGAGACAAAGCAAAGCATTCTAAAAAACAAGTTACGCAAGGGCATCCCATTGGTCTTCAACTCGGGCCCCAACGACCTCCTCGGTCGCAACACTTAGACCAGCAGCCTCCGAGTCAAGCCCAACTCCGGCGTCCTCGCCCCCAGACTCCTCCTGATCAGCACAGCCCTCTTCCTCGTCCTCCTCTTCCACAATCCTACCCTCTTTCACAACCTTGGTGAAATCGAGCTCGGAGATGTCCAGATCGGGGGCAACCACCCGCAGCTGCGCGACCGCATTGTCAAACCCCTCCTTATACTGAAGGGCGCTATACTCGCGATACTCCTCGACCCGAGCAGCTTCGGACGAGGACTTCTCCTTCTCTTCCCGCAGTTGACGCAACAGAAGGTCATTTTGGGCTTGAAGCTCCTCTCGCTGAGCCAGCGAAGAGGTGTTGCTTTTGTTCAGAGCATCCCTCGCCTCTGAGAGGCGAGCATAGTCCTCCTCCAACTTACCCATTTTTTCCTCGAGCTCTCCAAGTGCGGTGGCCTTGCTTTGGTACTTCCTCCTCGCCTGCTCGGCTTCAGTGGCCCGAGCCCTTATCCGATCAGAAAGGAACTGGGCCATAGCAGAAGTGCGGAGCCCATAGAGGCCCAGTGCCTTGCACAAACCCAGCTCGCCTGCCTCGGCCATGCACCTGTCGTCGGACCTACGCATGATCTGATCGATCTGGTCGGAGCGGTCGAAGCCGACATTCCAAAGGGAATCCTCGGCGTTCTCGCTTCGGTCGGCAAATACTCCAAGGTGGAGGAACCACTCGAAGCCATCAGGGATATTCAGAGGAATCCCCCCATGAGGCCCCCTCGGCTCCTTTGCAGGGGGCTGGTCGGAACCGGGAGTCGGGGGAGCGCGGGCTCGTTTTTTGGTAGCTTTGGCGGAGGAAGGGGAAGCGGCAGCATCAGAGGGAACCGGCCCAGGAACTTGGGCGACCTTCTCTCTTTGAGCTCTCTTGAGGAGCTCGACCATCTCTTTCTTGGTCATCTTCGGAGCCATCGTACCTGAAAATAAAATGAAAGTTAGTACCCATGTTCGGGCTGAGAATCACGCTAAAGGATGATAACAAGACTTACTTAAGTAATCCCTCCACTGGGGTGGGTCCTTTAGAGCTCAGGCGAGGAGAGGACCACAATGCAATGTGGGCAAACGAGCGAGAAAGTTCACTATCGTCTGGTTGGTGACCGACAATGAATTGAAATCCACCTCTTTTATGGGGCGAGGACTAGAGCTCCAGTAAAAAGGAAACAGAGGCTCGTTTTGAACAGAAAAGAAAAAGGGATCCCCTCTCCGTACTCGGATCTTGAAGAAATCAGATTTCCAGTTCTTATAAGACTGGTCGAAAAGCTCGAGAATGTAAAAGCCAGGTATTTTATTGAGCGAGCACCACTTAAGCTTGCAAGCCTAAGTCGGAAAAAAGCGAAGAAGAGAGCGAGAGGGGTAACCCCAAAGTACTCGGACACGAGCTTGAAAGCCCAGATAAAAGCCCAGCTATTGGGGTGTAGTTGCGAAGGGGCCGCATCCAGCCATTGGAGGACCTCGCACTCAAACCTGCCTAGGGGAAAGCGGAGGCCTATTCGCGTAAAGAAAGTTTTGTAGAAGAAACAGAAGTCTGGGGAACTAGACTCGCCCTTGTTAAAGCATACTCGGTCGTCGGGAGAGCAGGGGAGGCAAGTTACCTCCTCGTCTCGATCCCGGTTCGGCGTAAATGACACACTAGACCGAAGAGCAGCCACGCCAGTGTCTGAAAAAATGTTGGAGGCCACCCTGAGTACATCGGGGTGCACCCAGGCGTAAGGAGACCTATCATCTCCCACTCGGCGCTCGCCCCCCTTATGAAGTGAGTACGAAGGAACAGACGCGATCGGGGGAGAAGGTGAAACCCAGGAGGTGGGAGGAACCACTTGGAGAGGCACTGGGTCACGACCACCGTCGGAGGGGAGCCCCTTGTGGCCAGAGCCTCCGACGTAGGGTGGCGTAGAAAGGTCAAAAGATGTGCTCGTCGTTTCAGACGACGAGCCGCTCCCAGAACTCAAAGGTATGGGGGAAGGGGGACGACGAGAAGAAGAGGAAGAAGCCATTAATGAAGAACAGTAACAAGACTTACCAGGAAACGCGAAGGAAAGGGGATGAAACGGCCACCCGGAACACAAATGCAGGGAAGGATGACAGACGAAGCGTTCAGGGAGAGCGGAACGAAGAAAAAGAGAGAAGGAAGGAGAGGGGGTGGCTTTATAACCCCCGCAGGAGGAAAATGAAGGGGCGAACCAATCCGAGCCCTCCATTTACAAAATCGGATGTAGATCTAGTGGTCCAGGCCGCATCAGATGATCGACGGTGGGAAGAGGAACGGTTGAGTAAACGTCCCGTCTGAGTCCCATCACGTGGCAGAACACCGAGTAAAGGTGCGACACGTGGAGCGTGACGCCCCAGACAAATAAGCTTCTGGGATACGCCCCCGACCTCAATAACTCAGCTCGGATACCGACCCAAGAACAATAGGTAGACCCTCTGCCCTTTCGTGCAAAGAGTCTAGGGGGCTTGTGTTACGGACCGGTCCCGAGGCGAGTTCCAGCGTCCACCAAACCGAGCCGGCCCGGCTCGGTTCCGACCTTCTTCGAGCTCGGCGAGCTACATCCGACCCCGGAGGCGCCAAACCGGTCCCCCGGTACGATCGCCCCAGTGATAACGCCTAGCAGGTCAGGGGCGAGCTGACTCGTGACCCTCGAACCTTCTAGAAAGGGATACACCGGGAGACGATGCTTGGAGCCGTTGCCACTTCGAAGAGATTAGCTGATCCTTGAAGCGTGAGGGAGGAGTTACCGCGCGCAGATTCCGGATCGGTGGTTACCCTCCCTCGACGTGACTCCACTATATAAAGGGGGCTTGACCCCCCAGGTTTGATATTCACTACTTACTCTTAACCCTAATCTACTCTGTTCTCCTTCTCCTCCAAAGCCATATCTAACTTAGGCATCGGAGTGTCTTTGCCGGTACCACCCCCCTTTTTTGGACTCTGGAAGAGGGAGTACTCAACCCCAAGGAGGAGGAGAGCTCTACCATTCTCAGCATCAACAACATATAACAAGCAATTCTCAATATCTGTAAAATGGAGCCACGGGAATGGTGGTTAAATGTATCAGGTAAACATTATTTGGCTCCCTCAAAATTTTTCACGCTCCGTCACTAGAAATAGGGAAATAAGGAGACAATATTTCTATCAAACAGTGGTTGCGCACTATTAGCACAAATAGGGGAGACCAGAGAGAAAGTAGCAATGTTTTTTTTTTGACACAATATTATGTAGTGAAAAAATAGGACCACTCACTAGCTCTGCAACAGTGCGATAGGGTGGCCCGGTGACGGGGAGGCGAGGCGGTAGCGGAGGCAACACGGAAAGAGGTTGGGTCTCTGTTACAAACCCTGTTACAACAATGTAACACAGTTTGAAGTTTTTTTTTTTTAAAAAAAAAGAGAAAGCAAGGGCCACGTGGCACCATCTGACCGCTCCATTTGATCCAACAGACATGAATGAAAGGAAGGCAGAGTGCAGTTCCCGCCTCAACGTTAGACAATCCGCTTCCAAAAAAAAGTACATACTCACTAAAAAAATTCAGATCATTGTGTCTACCTTTCAGAGAAACTCCACGCGCCTGTTTTTGGTCACCTTCCATGCGCCTTTGGGAGAGAGCATGAAGCACACTACCATTATTTCCGAAAGTAAAAAGATAAATCACATTTTATATTCAAAAGACTCGACTCAACCATAGTCAAGCAACCAAAAGGTGTTGGTATATGTTATTTGTTTAGACCAACATGGTGTGGCACAGTTGGTAGATAATCGAGCCTTTTAAATATATGATCAGGAGTTCGAATCCTAACTCATGTTTATGAAAGAATATCTATTGAGAGAGGTTAACCCCTTAACGGTCTGATTGATTGCAGCGAATTTGCAACAAGAGAAATGCGTGCGAGAGAGTTACAGGAGAGAGAAGGCATTTCACTTGATTGGTTTAGCAGTAAACATGGAAAGAGAGTCAAAATTATGTGGGCCCCATGCCTTTTTCTCTACTTCAATCACATACGAAGAAAGTGTGCTGAGAGATTGAAAATGGTGCAAAAAAAACTTACGGGAATAGATTGAAAATGGTCACTTTGGCCTTAATTAAATAATTCATAAATTGATATTAATTAATTAAAACAAATTTTAATTAATTGATTTAATCATTAATCAATTGAATAAAAATTGTATTACTTAAAATAAAATTTATATTTAGTAATATAAAATTGTATACTTATTTTTTAGTACAATGATATTTTTGTCTTTTCATAAATTAAACACACATCTTTCTATTCTATTTCTCCTCATTTTCTCTTATACCAATCAATACATTAAATCTGCTCTATTTCTTCCTCTTTCTCTCTTTTCACACTCTTTCTCACTTCTTTCTCTCTTCTCTCTTTCTTCTCTCAACCAATCACACTATAAATGATCCTTGTAGGAACTTTTTAATTCTCAAGCAACTATTTTTAATTTGATAATTTTTTATAATTTAATTCAAAGCATAATACGTTTTTTTTATGAACATTCAAAGCATAATATGCTAGACATAGATTTCCTCTGTTTTCACAAGTCAATAAGTAAACCTTTTCAGACTAAAGTTTCTTTGTTGTACTTAACTTGTTTTGTATATGTTAAATTGTATTTTAGAAAAGGAAATATGTCAAAGTTTTTAGTAAGGTTAAATAAATTTTTTTGAAAAGAGTAAATTATTATTTTTTTTATTGAAAAAATTTAAGGTGAGGGGATGGTGGCCCAATAAATTATCTTATTAAATGAATCTTTCGCATGTATTCAAATATTTTCACTTGGCTAAAGATAATGTTTGTGAAAAGAAGAAAATATTCTAATAAATGATTTATGCATTACCGTTTAATTTGATTTTGTTTCGAAATATATTTTAATAAAGGCACTAAGCATTATTTCTAAATTGGATGTGTGTTTGACCTTTTTTTTTTACAAAGAAATAATGCTTTATTCTAAAGAGACTGGCAAAATATCCAAAAGGATTTTGAAGAGCAAACTTAGCTAGAAAATAATCTGGTTGATTGGATTCTCTCCTAGAATGTAAACATACAAATCTATGAAAGCCTGAAAAAAACTTTTTACAATTAACAACTACCATTCCCATGTAAGATGAACTTTTATCAACAGCATTCTAACGCGGCGCATGTGACACTCTGAACCCTAAAACATTATTATCATAATTAAAGATAATAATAAATTTATTTCAAAAATAGGAAAAATGGAAAATGTCGGATTTACAAAAACTTTACTTTCACAACGGGCCAAGAGCATCACATTCACACAAACATCATCTTAACCTTAATAGAAATAACTCCTCCCAATGGTTTACAATTTTTTGCGGAAAATATAAATAAAACGAATCTTACAAAAACCCCAACATGTGTCACAATGTATAGAGCGTACATATCTCAAACTCAAGTTTCAAAAGAAAACATGACAACAAGTTTCAAAGTTCCCAAAGCTAAGGACTTGAAGCAAATAAAATAATCAAAAGACATCATGCTAGCAAGCCATTCGTCTCAACATTTGAAGTAAATGTCATACAAATGGAAACATATAGGAGAAACAAACAAAGAGGGGTGAGTCCATTGTAGCAGTGTTGTTTTGGTATTAGAGAAAATAGATGCATACAAGTTCATATCGGTACATATATACAATCACCACCTCAACAACTCATCAAATATAGAAATGAATGTCCTTAACAAAGGACTATGCAAATCACCACATCAAACACTTCATATGCATGTGGATCCGTCTACTACTTCGGAAGGTTTGACTAGGAGGACATGTTTGGCTTTTTGAAGGAATACACTGCAATGGTGAATACTTCGTTACCGCACACTTTTGACTAATCTTGGGAATGTCCGGTGACAGTCAGGGAAGCTAAGTCTGATAAGTGATCCCCAGCTCAAGGCGCAAAACTCAAACCATCGGGGACCACAGACCTGGCATTCGCACCCCCAAGGCCGAGATATAGCCACGCAGGCTCGTTCATGATGGCCTCCACCCTTCATTTCGACAGTACTATCCCCATACTTAAACAAGATCAATATGACTAACAACACACAGGGTTGGGTTTCCACTAACCTCCACCTATCAAGGGTCGTGGACAATCCATTGTGGCTCATATCGCTAGGATCATCAAACAAAACAAAGATTAACCCGAGCTCCATAATGGCTAGGTATGTGACACCCTAAACCCCGTTTCGAAAATCGTTCAAAGAAAAAGGTAAACACATCAATTTGCTCTTGATTCGGTAAACTGAATTAAAAATATACTAGTCATTGCGGAATGAAAATAAGTTATCTACTTTCCAGAGGAGGTAGCGATAAAAATAAAAGATAAAATAAAAAAAAATGAATTAAATATAAAAAGGATCAACAGATAAATCGATGAATAAATCGAATTCAGACATCATTCAGTTTGAAAGTATTTCGTAATAACAAGCATAGTAAGTATTTTTCTTTCAAAGATCTTATTTGAACTGGTGAAATAAAAATAAAACCAAACGATATACGAACCCCCAAAGAAAAAGAAAACCCGTGTCACATAGTCTCAGAGCTTTACTTAGCCCAACTTACACAAGAGCGACAAAATACATGAATGACTCAACGTCTCAATAAGAAAATATTCGAAATAAAACTATAAAGTTCTCCATAAGAAGCCTTCACCACTAGCTACGTGTCCTGGTATTAGTAGTGTCTGCAAGTGAAAATAGGAGGACAAGAGACAAACAACCACAGAGGGGTGAGTACGTTGTAGTCGAGTTATGGTGATATTTAGAGAGAAAAAGGTGAATAAATAATATATTTATATACGTATACAGGTATATATATATTTACACACCACACTATAGCAACCAATTCACATAAGGTAGTAACAACGTCTCATATCATCCACGAATACACGCAAGAAAATTTCACCATTCCTCATAGTCACATAATTATCAACAGAAAATAATGCAGACGCTAACGACACTACTTCTTATGCATGTGGTACCATCTACTACTGGGGAAGTCTCCTAGGAGTACATATTTAGTTTATTAGAGACCACCTCGCGGGTGATTACTCTATTACCGCATACTCGACTAGGGATGATAATGTCCGGTGTGGTCGGGGTAGCTAAGTCGATAAGTGGTCCCGGTCAAAGCGCGACACTCAAACTATTAGGGAACACAAACTCTGGCTTCTCACCGTCTAGGCCGAGGTATTGCCGCGCGGGCTCACTCATATTGGCCTCCACCTTTCATTTCAATAATGCTTCCCCCCATCCTATTACAAGGGTTGTATGACAAACAAACACACAAGGTCGGGTTTCCTCCGAACATCATAGTTCAAGCTTTCATCGATAATCCATCATGGCCCATATGGCTAGGATCATCTCACAAGGAATGACTCAAGTCCCATTATGGCTACTAATAGCTAGGTGACTTGCACACAAAGTCATTTATCCTTTCAAGATAGTTGTCACAAATGTGAGCTTTTCACAATTATTGTCACATAATAACAAATATAATTACAGGGAATCAATGAATTGTCATAAAAATAATTATCTTTAAACCATATAATTCAAATCTGCAGAAAACAGAGACAAAGCAGCAACATGTAATTAGTCATGTAATTAAAATATGCAGAAAACAGCAACCTCATAAAGACTACAGCTGCATGTAATTAATCATGTAATTAGATTATGCAGAAAGCACTAACAGCATAAAAATAGCAACAACATATTATTAATAGTGTAATAAAAAATGTAGAAAGTAGAACAGAAACAAGAACGACTCAAAAATAATAACAGAATTCACACAGCAACAGCAACAGAAATCGCACAGCCTAAATTCTGCACAACAGAAATTTTGCATAAAAGAAATAGAAACAGCAAAGCAGCAGAAACAGAAACAGCACAGCAAACAGAAAACTGCAAACAATTAAACAGCAACAGCAACAGAATTTTCGCAGCAATTTAAACAGCAACAGCAACAGAATTTTCGCAGCAATTTAAACAGCAAAATTCTGCACAATAAAATTCTGCATAACAGCAGAAAAATCCAGCAGCAATTAACTTTATTATATTCACAAAAAACTTCATTTCAAAAATATATGAGATAAAACAATCTATTCCATTTTTCTTAATAATCATATAGTCCTTTACCATCTTTACTTAATTAAAAACAGCAAGCGTAATTATTTATAAGTCATTGGTTTTGCATACATTTCAACCATTTATCAAACAATGGGGTTTAAGGACACCCCTTCACCTATTCCCCCAAATATCCCCAACCACAATAATCTCCCCCCCTTACCTTTAATGTAGAATTTGCAACCTTTAGAGAGGGTGGGTGTCCTTGGCTTCCTTCTTGGTCCCGCTAACAAGGATAAGGGTAGAAGATGGGATTAAAGGTTTGCTTCTCAAAAACTTAAAATGAGGGACAACGAGAGAGCTTCCTAGGAACCTTACCAAACAAGAGAGATGCTTATGATTCCTTTCATGGTCCTAGAGTTGACACTTGGGTGGCTCCTCCATTCTCAACCCTTTGCTCCTTCAATGGTGGGAGGGTGTTTGGTGATGAGAGTGTTTGTGAAGGAGAGAAAGAGAGAAAGCGTATGAGAGGGTGAGAGGGAGATAAGAGGCGCCACTTTTTAGTGGAGGCAAGAATGAGAGCTTGTCTTACTCCTTAGGTTTTCTCTAGCTAGGTTTTTAGGTAAGTGGATCACTTAAGCACTAATCCTCTAGGCCCAATAACAACATAACAATTCTAAACTATCTTAAATCATTTCTTAATAGCCCATGGCACATAGACTAAGGCCTAAGAGCATTAATCAGTAACAAATTCAAAGTCACACAAGGTATCACATCATCACTTATTTAATTGAGGCATTGCACATAAGCATCTAATTAAATAATTATAGAAATTAAGGAAAAACAACTAGCATCATTTCTAGACTCCTGTAATTATATTCACACATATAACACATAATTAAAATTTAATTAACACATAATAAATAAAAATGAGAATGAGATAGTCTATGAGAATGAGGGGCGTATCAGTAAAGAACGGGTGTACACAGTAAATCAGTAAAACTCATTTTTATATACCTTTAAAACCTTTTAACCCATCAAACTCATTTTTAACACTTCTTTAAGTCAAAATATTTTTTTCAAATAATTGACCTTTCAAATACTAACATTTTATAAAGGTAAAATGATTAAATAACAAATTACTAATATTTTCTAAAAATACAAATAAATACAATTTTAAAAATTTTCAACAATTTAAACACACCTAGGAAAATCAGAATAACTACATTTACAAATCGTCATAATTAATGAAATAAATACATTTAAAAATATAAAATGTACGAGAAATGCGGGGTGTTACAAGGTATAGCTAGGAGACTCAAACAAATGGTTATCTTAAATCATAAACATTACCACTCCCAGTGGGTGTAACATCCCAAATTTCTTAATCTGGAAACCCCAATCGGACCCTAACGCACTTATAATGTTAAGGACTTCAAATAAGCTCAAGGGATCTGAGAATGGGGCTTGGAATGGGCCAGGAGTGATAAAAAGGAAAAATATGCGAATTGTACGTCAACACTGTCGCAGCGCAACAGCAAACACTCACAACACGAGTATTAGCTTCGTCGCAACATGAAATGGATATTTCGCGACGCGGCCAACTAAGACGTGTGTCTTCACGCATGCGTCTCTGCATTGACACGTGTCAGAGATTGAACCAGTCACAACATGATCATACCTGTCTCGCGATGCGACGAGTTCAGTTTCCAGAACTTTAAATAGCCCTCTCCATTTCGTTTCTAATTGCCCCTCTCTCTATATCCGCTCTCTATCAATTTCTCACTCTAAAAGGGTACTTTGGTCACCTCGGTCAAATACCCAAATATCGGTGTGATAGTGAGGCTCTGGAACTATTTTGAAGCTTCGGGTGTTGTGGTAATACCCTACTCCTTAGGCTATAATGGTTGCTTTATTCCTCCCCTATTCTCATAATGTCTTATTCTCTATGTATAGGGGAGGTGCTGCACGAGGAGGTCGGGACTCCAGTTCAGAGGTTACCAACGCCGTCCTTTCAACCCATAGGTATAACTAGGGGTGGAAATAGGTCAGGCCAGGCTAGGCTTTGCAAGGCCTGGGCCTGGCCTACTATAAAAATTTTAAGCCTGAGCCTAGCTCATTACCTGTCATAGGGCCATTTTTAAGGCCTGACCTGGCCTGGCCTTTTTGAAGGCATAACAAGGCCTGAAAGCCTATTTAAAAGCCCACTTATATCATGCCTTTGATAGGCCACTAGGCCTTACTATTATAAAAAGGCCAAAAAACCTATCATTTAACAGGCCAATCACCAATAAAAAAAGGCCAATAAATTTTGAATCAGCTAACCCATTTTTATTTTTATTTCATGTATATACAAAATTACAAATGCACAGTACAATCTCTTTAGCACCAAATATACAATACAGTCTAAATAATTATTATATTAAAAATTTAAATTCAAAATCAGAAAAATAGAACGCCTACATCTCCTCATGCTTCGCTTCTGACTGATACCACCATCGCACAAAAAGAAGGCATAGCGGACGAGAGGCTGCTGAACCAAAAAGCACAGAAGTCACATAGCACAGATCTCAATCGAACGATGATGATGGATGTGTTGCAGAGATTTGTGTTGCAAAGCTTAGATAAGGCGGTGGTGTGAATGGCTCTAATCACAGCTATCACAGGGACTATACATCAAGGGTGACCAAATCCAATTGCCAAACATAAGTGAAGCCCGCAACAAAACCAAAAAAAAAATATAGTTAATGAAATTGCGTAACAGCACATCAAGCACCAAGTCAAAAACTAGTCCAATCTAATGAGAAATGACACTTGACATGCACACAAAAAAAAAGAATAAAAAAGAATAACATCTGTTCATCAACCTTCTCGCTAATGGCACCTTGACCATGACAACATTAGGCCAAAATATTCAAGACCGAGAGGAAGAGAGAAAGCGACCAAGAGAAAGTATGGGATAAAATGGCCAAGAGAAAGAGTGAGACAGAAGCAGGGATGAGAGATGAGGCTGCGCACTGCCATAGGGTTTTTTTAACTTCTATCTATTCTTTCTAATTTAGACTCCTAAAGCGCAAGGTTGTTTCACTTGATAAATTCACTAAATAAATTGAGTGTCGGACTGGACAGTGGTTCCGTGGACCCTTTCTTTTTCAAACGTGGATTAGCCCATTTGAAATATATGGGCCACCCTGTCAGGCCAAGTAGGCCATTTTATTAGCCTTAGCCTGGCTTTTTTAAATATATAGGCTTAAAAAAAAGCTTGAACCTGACCTTTTTTCTAAACAGGCCAGGTCAGGTCAGGCCTTAAGCGGGCCAGGCCGCAGGCACCTGTCGGATGGCCTGGCCTATTCCCACTTGTAGGTATAACCCTGAACTATCCTATACTATGCAAAAATAACATCTTCTAATCGATTAAGAACTCTCTAGTTTTTCTACCAAACTGTGAGAAATTCTTCTAATCATTAACACATTACTTTAATCAATTAAGATGCCCCTTTGAATGACTACTGAGACTACAGGGACCATTCTAATCAATTAGAAATCTCCTTTAATTAATTAAAACGCCTCTGGGATGGATACTGATGAACGTGGCAAAAACACAAGAAAGGGGGGTTTGAATTGCGTTTTAGAAATCTTTTCTAAAAGCTTGTGTGTTTATGAAAACCTTTTCAAAATAACTCTTTAATAAAATAAGGTAGTAGGTAAGTAAAGAGAATAGAGAAGAGAGTGATACAGTGATTTATTCTAGTTCACTATTACCTGATAGCTATGTCTAGTCCCTTCACACACTTGAAGGATTTCTCCACTATAATCAACTTGATTACACCTGAGAGTCTAATACTGCCAACCTGGCTATACTCACAACTTCTTAGAACGACTTAGTGCAGTCAAGCCTCTAAGGAATACAGCCACTACTTGGCTAAATACAATGTTAAAAAATGATTTGAAACAATATCAAAATAACTCTCACAGAGAGGATATACAATGAAAAACTCAAGCACAAGGAATAACTTTCAAACTAAAAGAGTAAAAACTTTTTAGTGCTTTGTTCAATGAGATCTCAGATACTTGGAATAATTCTTGGTTGCTCACTTCGTATCGCAGCGTTAACCTACTTCAGTGGGTGAAGTAAGGTATATATAGCAAGGGTTGTGAATAGTGCCATTGTGACTTAACATCTCTTTTCACCTAGGTCAAAAGACTTCAGATTCCCTTTTTGTGGCTTTAGCAAGTCACGTCATTTTCCACTCTGCTCAAAGCATACTGACACAACAGACAAAATCAGAATGCTTGTCTCTTGTGAGCTTTTTGAATAATAGACCCTTCGAGAGCAAGTTTCCTGATGATTATATTCGTTGACATTCCCTTTGGCCTTTGATACCTCGTACATTAAAATACTTCATCAATGAGGTCTCTTAAATACATGAAGTAGCCTTAAGTGAACTTCAGTATGTTTTCCTATCAGAGCCACACTGTTCACCAGAGTAAGCTTGAAACAGAGGTGAGTTCTTCAACACCAAATTTGTTGGCCTTTGACATAAGAGAGTCATGAAGAATTGGACGAAGGCTTCCATTGAATAGTCTAACCAAAGTCTGTTTATGCGTTGACTGAATACCAGAGTGTTGACCAAATCAGAGGTTGTCTTACCAGAGCTTGGTTCACCAGAGCGTTGACTAATCAATCAGAGTTGACTAAGCCAGAGCATAGTCTTGCCAATGTTGATTACCAACAGAGTTGACCAAGTCAAAGTATGGTCTTACCAGAGCGTTGACAGCCAACAGAGTTGACCAAGTCAAAGTAAGGTCTTACCAGAGCGTTGATTGCCAACAGAGTAGACCAAGTCAAAGTAAGGTCTTACCAGAGCGTTGACTGCCAACAGAGTGCCAACAGAGTAGACCAAGTCAAAGTAAGGTCTTACCAGAGCGTTGACTGCCAACAGAGTAGACCATTTCAGAGCAAGGCTTTCACACGATGACGTCAGCGTGATTTCAGAGGATCAATGCCAGACTTAGATTTATGGATCTAAGTGTGAAATTCACAATTTCACTAAGTCTTCTAAGAGAATTTCTTCTGATAAATAGTGATTTACTGCACACTAACAAACACATCAGAGTATAAATTGTTCTATTAATTATTTGTTATCATCAAAACAATTAAGGGTCATTGCTTCTGAATCCACTTGATTCCAACAATCTCCCCCTTTTTGATGATGACAAATACATATATTGATGAACAATTTTCTTTTAGAAAAATATTTATTTAAAAAAATTTCAAAGGCTCCCCCTGATTTAAGCACATATAAATGTTTTCTAAGTGTAAAATCACATCAAATAAATGTATCATTTCAGAGCATAAAGTATCAAAGCTTAAATAGACAGGTAGATCTTTCAGAGCATATGCTTCATTCAAAGTTAATGTATCAGAGTAAATAATGCACAAATACAATGTATGATGACACATGGTTGATACATTAAGTTCATCAATTACTCTATAAATCTATATTTTCTTCTCCCCCTTTGGTCATCAGACAAAAAGGTTAAGAATAAATAAAGAACATCATAGTCAAAATATTATTTGAGAAAGATAGAGTTAAATCCGTAAGAGCCAAAAATTGATTTCATTAATCAAAAAGTGCCAAATTACAGCAAAAAAAAAATTAACTAAAGAAAGATAAATAACAGGCTAAAAACAAGATGGTAAAAAAAAAATCCTAAAGGTTGTCTAAGGCTTAGGCAACGATCCAGAATGGCTTGCAGCATATCAGTAACAACATCATGCTTCCTCTCTGAAGCTTCCAAACGCTTCTCAGTAGTTTCCATATATTTCTTAAAGAGCTTGTTATCTTCAACAAGCTGATCCAAGACTTCTGAGGAACAACTACAGAACGACTTGTAGATGCAGAAGTAGATCCAGAATCAGAGGTAGATGGCTGAGTGATCATAGCAGTTAAAGCAGGAGGAAGAGTAACATGTTCTGTAGCAGGTGGAGGTGGAGGAATAAGTGCTGGTGGAGCAGGTAGGAGTATGGGAGCAGGTTTAGGTTCCCAAACTACAGGGGTGCTTCTCCTTTGAGGCACATTCCAAGTAGAAGCAGCAACTAATCTTCTATTCCTTTCAAGTTGATCCTTTTTGTGCTGTTCAAACCAATTATGCACAAATTGCCAATTGGCAAGAAGGTCCTCTTGAGCCTATGCAGACAGAACTTCATCCATTCTTTCTTCTTCAATGGTTTTCCAGTCCTGATACACATGGTATTTCTCAGCCTTAAGACACTCAAAACCAGCAATCAGGTGTGGATAGCGTTCAGGCACAATTCTTGCTTCCCGATGGTTAGGAGGAGGCTCACAACCAATCTGAACAATGGGGCCAGGGGTGCAGGAAGAAGTAGGGTTGGAGGGTCAATTCTGGAAACATCATCATCATCAGAATCAAGACCTTGAACTACCTCAGAGGCAATTGCAGTTGTAATGACTAGGTCATCCTCTTCCATTGGTTCTGCAGTAGATTCTGGTTCAGCCAAAATTGGTGAATGGGGTGGAGAATGGAATTGTTGTGGAAAAGGTACAAGAATTGTAAGTTGAAAAGTGGAGTTAGGTACAGGTTGAAGGATAGAGAGGGGTTGTGCTTCACAAACAGTATCAGAGTCAGGTGAAGGGGTTAAGGCTTCCGGCATAATAGACTCAGGTTCTGTTTCAGTGAAAGGTTCGGGTTGTGAAGGTATGTTGAGGTCAAGTTGAGTCAATAGAGGTGATTGAGGTCTAGGTGGTGATTTGGGGCTAAGTGGAGGAGAAGTAGGTTTAGGTTGTGGTGAAGGTGTTTTGGTTGTTTGTGGTTGAGGTGATGGAATGTGAGTGGTTTATGATGGTGGTGATGCAGAAGTAGAGGTTGAAGGGTGAACAACATAAATGGGCTCAATATAAGGAAATTGAACTTAGGGTTGAGGTCTCTGTCTCTGTCTCTGTCTCTGTCTCAAAGGGACATAATCATCTTCCTCATTATTAGATGAAGATGAGTCAGAGGGTAAAGAAGGCAAGGCTTTTTAGGAGGAGAGGGTTTCTTAGAAGGTTTGGGTTGAGAAGGTTTTTATGGGGGAATAGGTTTAGAGGGTTGTGGAGGAGGGATTGGTTTAGACACAACAGGTTGTGAAGAATGTGTGGAGCCTACAGATCCAAAACCATAAACAGAATCATACAAACATACAGTATCATCTAGTACCTTTGTTTTCTTTGCTGCTGGGAGATCACCCAACTTAGTTATCTGCTTCATCTTTGAAGTAGCAGGTGCAGCAGTAGTAGTAGGAACAACAGTGCTGATGGTTGCAGAAGCAAAAGTGGTTATTGCGATGCTTGATAGTGCCAGAGGCAACAACGGAGCTTGATGGAGGAAGGAGCGATGCTTGATAACATAGGCTTGTCCCTTTAGCCTTTCTTCTTTGAGGTGTAGGTAATATTGATAGCTATCTTCCTTACATTTGGCTATCATCTCATCAACATCAACTTTCTTCTCTTCAATTTCTTCTGGCATCACTGAGGGCAAGAATGCAGGTCTCACTGGTTGAACCAAGTGAGTGGGCTCAGCAATGTGGATGCCAGTGCTCCTAGTTACCCTTCTGATAGGCTCAGCAGTAACTTTACTCTTCTTCCTCTTTCCTTTCCTTACAGGTTTTCTCCCACCTTCTTCTTCCTTTTGTATCTCAGCAATCACTTCTTCAGATAAAAGCTTCATTATCCTCAAGTTTTCACTGGAGAGGGTTGGTACATTCATGGTTTTGAGTGCAACTCCAGCTTCTTCAGTGTTAAGCTCTTGAAGATGTCAAATCAAGCCTTTATTGTCGATGATAGCAGAGAGCAACCTTCCATAAGGGATATTCAAGTTCTTACCTTTTCTAGAGAACATGATGTTTCTGCGTAGATGATCAAAAATGAGACTTGGCATGTTGAGTTTGGCCTTGGTCTCATAATTCCACATAATGAACTTGTGGTCACTACTCACAATGTCTACAGACCCAAACTTGGGAACCATGCAGTGCATTATGATCTTGAAGAGCACTTTGAACTTGTTCTTCATGTCCACAGCCTTAGAACCACCAGGCTTCTCATAGATGGAGTCATTAATTGTACCCCAGCCACTAAAATCCTTTTCCCAGCCCTCTTCAATAACAGCTCCAGAGTTAGGGCATTTGATAACATCAGCAATAATATCCTAAGTAATCAGAATATTCCTCTTTTGAACATAGCTGTGAATGGTGTTGTTCTTACACTAAGCATACATCCAAAATTCCTTTACCAGTTCCTGATACACAGGGTAGTTTTCCATACAGAAGAAATCCATTATACCCATATCGATGAAATCAGTTCTGAAGGCATACCCTTTAACAGCTAAGTCTTCAAAGTTCACTTGGTGTTCCACCATTACCTTCAGTTGGTGTTGCTCAGCGTTCGACCGTAAGCAACATGTAGTGAGGCAGCCATTGCAGAGAAACAGGAAGTTGTAGAAAGCCGGTAGAAGAGAAAGGGGTTTAGGGTTCAGAACGTGTGGCTTCTCAGAGAGATAGTGTGAGTAGTGGGTGTAGTGAGTGAGTGAGTGAGTGGGTAATAAAACGTGTTGAAGAAGGCAGACCGCCTTTTTCTGTTTTCAAAATAAATGAAATAAATAAATCGTCGTTTCAAAAATGAAACATGTCACGCAAAGTATTAAAGAGGCGCAGTAAAACTGTCCTCGGGCAGTAAAAGAAATAATGACTCAGTGAGAGCAACTCTCAGTCACTAACGCATCAACCAGTCTCATAGAGACACGTGTACACAAAGATTCTCAGATGCACTTTTGTGATAAATGCAACAGACTCATATGAACAGTCACCAAAACAGATGATACAAGTATTAAAAAAAATTGATAAGATAATAAATAATATAAACAAATAATTAATAATTAAATAATAATCAGAACCAACATATAAACAGAGGCACATATCAAGCAGACTCACATATGCCAACAGAGGCACGTGTGTGACAAACATAGGCACTTGTTCAACAACAGAGGCAACATCAAAACAGAGGCATATAAGTAGTCAAACGCAGGCATTTCAGAGGCACATAAAATAGAGGCTACTATATCCAAATTACACACTTATTCCTTTATAAGATGAAAATTTAAATTCTTTCTTATAAAGTTGAATCTATCTTCAGCAAGGGGTTTTGTAAAGATATCTGCCCATTGATGGTCAGTATCAATAAATTTAATTTCAAGTATCCCTTTCTGAACATAGTCTCTAATGAAGTCCATGGTAGTTGTGAGCTACTGCTTGCAGCAGATATATACTCAGCTTCTGCAGTTGATAGTGCAATTGTGTTTTGTATTTTGCTGGACCAAGAGATAAGGTTTGCTCCAAGAAATTGGTATCCACCACTTGTGCTCTTTCTTTCAATTCTAACAGCATCACAGAAACCTACTAACTTGTAATTTTCTGAGTTTTTATAAAGCAAACCAAGGTTAGTAGTTCCTTTGAGATACCTAAAGATTCTCTTAACAGCAGTTAAGTGAGATTCTCTAGGATCATATTGGAATCTTGCACATAAGCAAACACTAAACATAATATCAGGCCTTGAGGCAGTAAGATAAAGGAGTGAACCAATCATACCTCTATATACCTTTTGTTCTACCTTTTTACTAGATTCATCTTTGCCGAGAGCACATATTGGATGCATTGGCGTGCTCATAGGTTTGGTTTCCTCAAGCTTGAACTTCTTTAGGAGAACTTTCACATATTTAGTCAGATGGATATAGGTTCCATCTTGACATTGTTTGATTTGAATACCAAGGAAGAATTTTAATTCTCCTATTATACTCATTTCAAACTCATTCTGAATAAGCTTAGAGAATTCTTCACAAAGAGATTCATTAGTAGCACCAAAGATAATATCATCAACATATATTTGAACTATAATAAAATGCTTTTTAGATGATTTTCTAAAGAGTGTAATGTCCACTTGTCCTCTTTCAAAACCATTTGACATTAAAAAGGAACTTAATCTGTCACACCAAGCTCTTGGAGCTTGTTTAAGACCATAAAGAGCCTTTTTAAGTTTGAAGACATGTTCTGGATATGCAATATCTTCAAATCCAGGTGGTTGTTTTACAAACACTTCTTCGCTTATAAAACCATTTAAAAATGCAGTCTTTACATCCATTTGATATAAAGTAATGCCATGATGTGCAACAAATGATAATAAGATTCTAATTACTTTAAGTCTAGCTACAGGAGCGAAGGTTTCAGTATAATCAATACCTTCTTCTTGTGAATACTCTTGAGCAACAAGTCTTGCCTTGTTTCTTACCACTTTTCCATCGTCATCAAGTTTGTTTCTAAAACCCATTTGGTTCCAATAGCTTGCTTATCCTCTAGAGGAGGCACAAGCTTCCAAACATCATTCCTCTGAAATTAATTGAGCTCTTCTTGCATAGCAAGTATTCATCCATAGTCTGTTAGTGCTTTATCAATTATTTTGGGCTCTATTTCTGACACCAAGGCAAAGTCAGAGTGTTCCCTGAGAGATGATCTTGTTCTAACTCTATCACTTGGTTCACCAATAATCTGGTCCTTTGGGTGATGACGTTTAAACTCCCAGTCTGTTGTTGACGCTTCTTGGTCTTATCACCATACGCAGATCCAGACACAGAATCAGAGTCAGTACCTGTGACACCTTCATCTGTTTCTTTGCTTATCTATAAATCTGTAAAGACTTCATCTAGCTCTGACGTTTCATTGTCAGACTTCTTGTCATCAAATCTCACATGCATAGATTCATCAATAATTAATGTTTCCTTGTTGTATACTCTGTAAGCTTTAGAGCGTTCATAATGTCCTAAAAAGATAGCTTTGTGTGATTTTGAATCAAATTTTTCAAGACTGTCCTTTGTATTAAGAACAAAGCAGTCACACCCAAATTGGTGAAAGTATGAAATGTTGGGCTTTCTTCCTTTCCACAATTCATAAGGAGTCTTATTCAAGATAGGTCTAATATAGATTCTATTTTGAATATAACATGTAGTGTTTACTGCTTCTACCCAAAAGTGTTTTGCACTATTAGTTTCGTGAATCATGGTTCTGGCCATTTCTTGTAAAATCTATTTTTCCTTTCTACACCACCATTTTGTTGTGGTATTCTAGGGGATGAAAAATTGTGAGAGATGCCATGCTCTTCACAAAAGTTTTGAAATGATTCATTTTCAAATTCTCCACTATGATCACTTCTAATAGTTGTAATACAAAAACCTTTTTCATTTTGCACTTGTTTGCAGAACACAGAAAATATTGCAAATGACTCATCCTTGTGAGCTAGGAATTTTACCCATGTCCATCTAGCATAGTCATCAACAATAACAAGCCCATATTTCTTTCCAGACAAAGATGTGGTTCTAGTTGGTCCAAATAAATCTAAATGCAAAATCTCAAGTGGCCTTGAGGTGGAAACAATATTTTTGGATTCAAAAGAAGATTTTCTTTGTTTCCCTTTTTGGCATGCTTCACAAAGAGCATCAGATTGATATCTAAGATTTGGTAGCCCTCTAACAAGTTCTTTCTTGTTAAGCTTTTAGATTAACCTCAAGCTGGCATGACCCAATCTTTTGTGCCAAGTCTATTGCTCTTCATCAACTGACAAATAGCATTTTACATTTTGCTTTGTCAACTCAGAAAGTCTTATTTTATAAATATTGTTTTTTCTCTTTGCTTTAAAGAAAATGGAGCCATCTTTCTTGCTCTTGACTATACAGGCATTATCACTAAATCCAACATTATAACCACTATCGCATAATTGACTTATTAGTAGGTTATGCTTCAGGCCATCAACCAATAAAAGATTATCAATAGAAGGTAGGAATTTCTCACCAACTTTTCTACTTCCAATGATTTTACCTTTTTGGTTTTCTCCGAAACCTACAGTTCCACTTTCTTTAAGTTGGAGTTCTTAGAACATATGCCTTTCTCCCGTCATGTGACGTGAGCATCTACTGTCCAAATACCAGGACTGGTGTCGTAACTCTATTGCTAAGTAGATCTGCAACATATACAATTTTGTCCTTAGGTACCCAAATTTTTTTGGGTCCTCTTTTGTTAGTTCTAGAAGGAAACTTGTCCTTCTTATTTATCAATTCATAACAAGTACTTCTAATGTGTCCTTTCTTATTGCAAAAAGTACAAAGCAGACAGTCACTATGATTATTAGTATCTTGGGTTTTCAAGTTTGTGTTTTGAAAGGTGGGTTCCTCTGGTTTGTAACCAAGACCTTTTTACCATTTTGGCTTACGCCCCAAATCATAGATGCTTGTTTGCTTCGTGTAACACATTCAGCAAGGAATCTTTGAAATCCCTCTTCATATTTTGAAGAGTTACATTTAACATTTTCCTCAGTCTTAGAGCTGTCATTCACCAAACGGTGGTTTTCAGCTTTGAGCTTCTCATTCTCCTCATTGAGTATTTGAAATTCTTTTGAAAGTTTTGAGAATTTCTTTTTCAAAGCTTTATGCTCAGTGTTGAGCTTAGAAGACTCATCTAATAGTTTATCAAAAGCTATTTCAATATCAGAAGATGGATTAGAATTTAGCTCTTCATCTTCTTCTTCACTGTCTGACCCTATGGTGGCCATTAGAGCCATGTATGCTTGTTCCTCATCATCATCAGATGAAGATGAATTAGAATCATCCCATATTGCCATAAGACCTTTCTTCTTCTTGCTTTTGAAACCACCTTTCCTTGGTTTCTCAAGTTGTGGACATTCAGACTTGAAATGTCCTGGCTTTTTGCACTCGCAACAAGTAACTTGGCTTTTGTCCTTGTAGTCCATCTTATCCCTTGAGTCTTGCCTTTCTCTTGAGTCCTTCTTGTGGAACTGCTTTCTGAACCTTCCTTTGTTTTTCCACATACGTTGAATTTTCCTTGATATTAAGGAAATTTCTTCGTCTGTGTCTCCATCACTCTCATCAGACGAAGCTTTGTCTGTTTCAAGTTTAGCTTGTAGAGCTTTGGAGGAAGATGCTTTGTTTGTAGATTTCAAAGCAATGGACTTTGATTTCTTGGGAGGTTCTTCTTCATCTAGCTCAAGCTCATGAGCTCTCAAGGAACTTGGAAGATCTTCAAGTCGCAAGGCATTCAGGTCCTTTGCTTCCTGAATAGCAGTGACCTTAGGTCTCCACTTCTTTGGCAGGCTTCTTAAGATTTTCTTAACGTGATCAGCAATGGTATAGCTTTTCTTAAGAACCTTTAGACCATGAACTAGTGTTTGGAATCTTCCAAACATAGTTTCAATGCTTTCACCATCTTCCATTTTGAAGAGTTCATATTGTCTAACCAAGATATTAGCTTTGGTTTCTTGCACTTGGGTAGTCCCCTTATAAGCCAAGGCCAATGAGTCCCAAATCTCCTTGGCAGTATCATTCTTTCCGCATTTCTCGTATTCCTTCTCAGAGATAGCACAGATAAGGAAATATCTTGCTTTCTGATGTAGTTGATAAGCTTTCTTATGCTCTTCTGTCCATTTATCCCAAGGAATGGGATTTTCTTTGGAATCAACTGGTTCGGTGTATTGTTTTTGAACCATATCCCAGAGTTCGAGTTATTGAGACTTGAAGAAGGATTTAACTTTATCTTTCCAGTAGTCGAAGTTTGTTCTAGTGAACAAAGGAGGACGGTTAACGTGACCACCGGCTTCGTTGCTTGCCATGAATTAAGAATAAGATCTTTTCCTCTTACACTGTTAAGTGCTCAACCAAGAGGCCGAGCTCTGATACCAATTGAACGTGGAAAAAACACAAGAAGGGGGGTTTGAATTGGGTTTTAGAAATCTTTTCTAAAAGCTTGTGTGTTTATGAAAATCTTTTCAAAACAACTCTTTAATAAAATAAGGCAGTACGTAAGTAAAGAGAAGAGAGAAGAGAATGACACAGTGATTTATACTAGTTCACTATCACCTGATAGCTACGTCTTGTCCCTTCACACACTTGAAGGATTTCTCCACTATAATCAACCTGATTACACTTGAGAGTATAATACTGCCAACCTGGCTATACTTACAACTTCTTAGAACGACTTAGTGCAGTCAAGCCTCTAAGGAATACAGCTACTACTTGGCTAAATACAATGTTCAAAAATGATTTGAAACAATATCAAAATAACTCTCACAGAGAGGATATACAATGAAAAACTCAAGCACAAGGAATAACTTTCAAACTGAAAGAGTAAAAACTTTTTAGTGCTTTGTTCAATGTGATCTCAGATACTTGGAATAATTCTTGGTTACTCACTTCGTATCACAGCGTTAACCTACTTCAGTGGGTGAAGTAACGTATATATAGCTAGGGTTGTGAATAGTGCCATTGTGACCTAACAGCTCTTTTCACCTAGGTCAAAAGACTTTAGATCCCCTTTTTGTGGCTTTAGCAAGTCACGTCGTTTTCCACTCTGCTCAAAGCATACGACACAGCAGACAAAATCAGAATGCTTGTCTCTTGTGAGCTTTTTGAATAGTAGACCCTTCGACAGCAAGTTTCCTGATGATTATATTCGTTGACATTCCCTTTGGCCTTTGATACCTCGCACATTAAAATACTTCATCAATAAGGTCTCTTAAATACATGAAGTAGCCTTAAATGAACTTTAATCTGTTTTCCTACCAGAGCCACACTATTCACCAGAGTGAGCTTGAAACAGAGGTGAGTTCTTCAGCACAAAATTTGTTGGCCTTTCACATAAGAGAGTCATGAAGAATTGGACGAAGGCTTCCATTGAATAGTCTAACCAAAGACTGTTTATGCGTTGACTGAATACCAGAGCGTTGACCAAATCAGAGTTTGTCTTACCAGAGCGTTGACTAATCAATCAGAGTTGACTAAGCCAGAGCATAGTCTTGCCAATGTTGATTACCAACAGAGTTGACCAAGTCAAAGTATGGTCTTACCAGAGCGTTGATTGCTAACGGAGTTGACCAAGTCAAAGTAAGGTCTTACCAGAGCATTGACTGCCAATAGATTTGACCAAGTCAAAGTAAGGTCTATCCAGAGCATTGACTGCCAACAGAGTTGACCATTTTAGAGCAAGGCTTTCACACGATGACGTCAGCGTGATTTCAGAGGATCAATGCCAGACTTAGATTTATGAATCTAAGTGTGAAATTCACAATTTCACTTAGTTTGCTGAGACAATTTCTTCAGATGAATTGTGATTTACTGCACACTAACAAACACATCAGAGAATAAATTGTTCTATTAACTATTTGTTATCATCAAAACAATTAAGGGTCATTGTTTCTGAATCCACTTGATTCCAACAACTGACTCTGAAAAACTCATTCTAGTCGATTAGGAATCCTCTCTATTCGATTATAACATCCCTGGAATTGATACTAATCGTCAAATCACATTCTAATCGATTAGGAGATTACAATAATCGATTAGACTCGTACAAAACGCCAAATTTAACTTTTAAACATGTTTCAAACACAATCAAACTCGTACACAATCATTCCAACACACATAAACATTCAAATCAATGAGATATGGAAATAAGGGGTGTTACAACGCATGTGATGGGCGGAACAAGGGAGTTCAACAACTCGTTTATTCAAAGAATACCCTAGAGGTTGATGACAACAATGTTGGAATCAAGTGGATTCAGAAAAATGACCTTTAATTATTTTGATGATAACAAATAATGAAAAGAACAATTTATCCTCTGAAGTGTTTGTTAGTGTGTAGAACTTAGTGATGAGTCACTATTCATCAGATGGAACTGTCTCATAATACTATGCCTCTGTACGCATTTCACCCTCTGATCCATTCCTCTGAGTCAGGTGCCATTGATCATCTGGTAAGAGCTGATGACATAAGCGTCTTATAATCTCACTCTGATGACCATGCTTCGGCACTCAACGCTCTGGTAAGAAGCTTTGGTAGTCAACCCTCTGGTAGATCAAGCTCTGGTAAGACTACACTGTTTGAATCCTGCGTATGGTACTACAAGACTCTGGTATATGAAAGGCCAAGATAACTACTTAGGAACTTGCCTCTGGTCTAAGCTTACTCTGGTAAGCAGAGTATCTCAGTAACAAGCATCTGGTAGAAGATGCCTCTGGTTGGAAACCAGACTGAGTGAAGCATTAAAGGCTACTTCAAGTATTAAAGGATCCTCTTTGATAAGTATTTTAATGTACGAGGAATCGAAGGCCAAAGAGAATGTCAATGGATATAATCATCATATATGTCATGCTCTGAAAGTGTCTCAAATTCAAAAAGGATCACAAGGGATAATATACTGCATTTACCTGTTGTGTCAGTGTATAGGAGCAGAGTTGAAAATGACATGACTCGCTAAAAGCCACAAAAAGCGGATCTCATATTCTGTCCATTGGTGAAAGAGCTATTAGGTCACAACGACACTATTTGGAACCCTAGCTATATATACCTTACTTCCTTCACTGAAGAAGGTTAATGAATTGATTTATTCTTGCGAGACAGTGAGCAATCAAGAAATTATTCCAAGTCTTTGAGACCAAGTGAACAGCACTTAATCGTTTTATTCTTTCTTCAAGAAAGTTATTTTTCTGTGCTTAAAGCTTTCATTGTAAATCCTCTCTGCTGAGAGTTATCATTCTTGTTTCAAAGTATTTTTGAACTCTTATATTTAGCCCAGTAATGGTTATATTCCTTAGAGGCTTGACTGTACTAAGTTGTTCTAGGAAGTTGAGAGTATAGCCAGTTTGATAGTAGTATACTCTTGAGTGTAATCAATTGATTATAGTGGAGAAATCCTTCAATGTGGTGAAGGGACTAGACGTAGCTATCAGGTGATAGTGAACTAGTATAAATCACTGTGTCCTTTTCTCTCTTCTCTTTACTTGTTCTCATTGTTATTTTTGTTTAAGAGTTGTTTTGAAAAGGTTTTTAAAAACATAAGTATTTCGAAAAGATTTCTAAAACCGAATTCAAACCCCTCTGTCTTTTGTTTTTGTCACGTTCCAATTGGTACCAGAGCTCAGCATCTTGGTTGAGAATTTAACTAGTGTGAGAGAAAAAGATCCTATACTTTATCTATGACAAGTAACAAAGCTAGTGGTCATGTTAACCGTCCTCTTTTGTTCACCGGAACAAATTATGACTACTGGAAAGATAAAGCTAAAACCTTTTTTGAGTCACAACAACTTGAACTTTGGGATATGGTTGAAAAACAATATACCAAACCAGTTGATGCTAAGAGAATCCCCATTCCTAGGGATAAGTGGGATACTCAGCAAAAGAGAGCATATCAACTGAATCAGAAAGCAAGATATTTCCTTATCTGTGCTATTTTTTAAAAAGAATATGAGAAGTGTGGCAAGAATGCCACTGCTAAAGATATTTGGGACTCATTGGCTTTGTCCTATGAGGGTACTGCCCAAGTTAGAGAAATTAAGGCTAACGTTTTGGTTAGATAGTACGAACTCTTCTAGATGGAAAAAGGAGAAGATATTGAGGCAATGTTTGGGATATTGCAAACATTGGTTCATGGTCTAAAAGTTCTTGATAAAAGCTACACTACTGCTAATCACGTGAAGAAGATATTAAGAAGCCTGCCCAGGCAATGGAGACCTAAGGTCACAGCTATTCAAGAAGCCAAGGACCTAAATAGACTGCGTCTAGAAGATCTTCTTAGTTCCTTGAGAGCTCATGAGCTTGAGCTAAATGAAGAAGAACCTCCAAAGAAATCAAAGTCTATAGCTTTGAAAACCAGTAACAAAGCTTCCACTTCCAAGGCTCTGCAAGGTGAACAAGAAACAGACGAAGGATCATCTGTTGAGAGTAATGATGGAACAGACGATGAACTTTGCTTTATTTCATGGAAGATTCAAAGTATGTGGAAGAAGAAGGGAAGGTTCAGCAAGCAATTCCAGAAGTAGAAAACAAGGGAAAAGAAGAATTACAAAGACAAGAGCCAAGTGGTTTGCTACGAGTGCAAGAAGCCAGAACATTTCAAGTCTGAATGTCCACAACTCGAGAAAGAGAAACCAAAGAGAAATGGTTTCAAAGGCAAGAAGAAGAGTCTCATGGCAATATGGGATGACTCTGATTCATCATCGTCTAATGATGATGAGGAACATGCTAACATGGCTCTGATGGCCACTATTGGATCAGACAATGAAGAAGAGGAAGAAGAGGTAAATTCTAACTCATCCTCTGATGTTCAAAAAGCTTTTGATGAACTCTTAGATGAGTCTTCCAAGCTCTCCATTTAGTATAAAGCGTTGAAAAGAAAATTTTCAAAACTTTCAAAAGAATATTTAACGCTCAATGAAGAGAACGAAAAACTCAAAGTTGAGAATCACTGTCTGGTGAATGCCAGCTCTAAGAATGAAGAAAAACCTGAACGCAACTCTTCAAAATATGTAAAGGGATTTCAAAGGTTTCTTGCTGACTGTGTGACACGCAGCAAACATGCATCTATGATCTGGGGTGTCAACCAAAATGGCAAAAAAGGTCTTGGTTACAAACCAGAGGAACCCACTTTTTAAAACACAAATTTGAAATCCAAAGAAACCAATGATCATAGTGATAGCTTGTTGTCTACTTACTGTAATAAGAATGATCACATAAGAAGCACTTGCTATTCTTTGAAAACAAGAAGGATAAGATTCTTTCTAGAACTAACAAAAGAGGATCCAAAAATATTTGGGTACCTAAGGATAAGAATTATCTACGTTGCAGATTTGCTTAGCAACAGAGTTGAAACACCAGTTCTGGTACTTGGACAGTGGCTGCTCACGTCACATGACGGAAGAAAGGCGTATGTTCCAAAAGCTTCAATATAAAGATAGTGGAACAGTTGGTTTTAGTGGAAACCAGAAAGAACTAGATGAGATCTTTGCAGATATGCAAATAAACATTGGAGCAGATGTTGATGCATCTGGTGGTGACTCTGATGTTGCCTGTGGTCCTGCATCTGGTAACCAAACTCGAGTAGAGTCAAGAGATTGGAAGTTCAAGACTTATCACCCAAAGGACCAGATCATTGGTGAACTAAGTGACAGAGTCAGAACCAGATCATCACTCAAAGAAAACTCTGATTTTGCATTATTGTCAGAGATAGAACCAAAGGCAATTGATGAAGCCCTAACAGACGATGGATTGATACTTGCTATGCAAGAGGAACTGAGTCAGTTCCAGAGGAATGATGTGTGGAAGTTAGTACCTCCACTAGAGGATATACAAGCCATTGGAACCAAGTGGGTTTTTAGAAACAAACTTGATGAAGATGATAAAGGTAAGAAACAAAGCAATGTTAGTTGCTCAAGGGTATTCACAAGAGGAAGGTATTGACTATACTGAAACCTTTGCATCTGTAGCTAGATTAGAAGCAATTAGAATTTTATTATCATTTGCTGCACATCATGGCATTACTTTATATCAGATAGATGTAAATAGTGCATTTTTAAATGGTTTCATAAGTGAAGATGTATTTGTAAAACAACCACCTGGTTTTGAAGATGTTACCTTTCCAGAGCATGTCTTCAAACTTAAAAAGGCTCTATATGGTCTTAAACAAGCTTCAAGAACTTGGTATGACAGCTTAGTTCCTTTTTAATGAAAAATGGTTTTGAAAGAGGACAGATGGATACTACACTCTTTAGGAAATCATCTAAAAAGCATTTCATATTAGTTCAAATATATGTAGATGATATTATTTTTTGTGTTACTAATGAATCTCTTTATGAGGATTTCTCTAAGCTTATGCAGAATGAGTTTGAGATGAGTATGATGGGAGAATTGAAATTCTTCCTTTGTATCCAAATCAAGCAATGTCAAGATGGAACTTATATCCATTAGACAAAATATGTGAAAGAACTTTTAAAGAAGTTAAAGCTAGAGGAAACCAAACCAATGAGCACACTAATGCATCCTACATGTGCTCTAAGCAAAGATGAGTCAAGTAAAAAGGTAGACCAAAAGGTATACAGAGGTATGATAGGTTCGCTCTTTTGTCTTACTGCTTGAAGATCAGATATAATGTTTAGTGTATACTTATGTGCTAGATTTCAATATGATCCTAGAGAATCTCATTTAACTGCTGTTAAGAGAATCTATAGGTATCTTAAAGGAACTACTAATCTTGGTTTGTTGTATAAGAAATCAGATGATTACAAGTTAGTAGGTTTATGTGATACGGACTTTGCTGGAGATAGAATTGAAAGAAAGAGCAGAAGTGGTGGCTGCCAATTTCTTGGAGCAAACCTTATCTCGTGGTCCAGCAAAAGACAGAGCACAATAGCACTATCAACAATATAAGCTGAGTATATATTTGCAGCAAGCTGTAGCTCACAACTTCTATGGATGAAATATCAGCTTGAGGATTATCAGATAAAAGAGAGTAACATTCCTATTTTATGTGATAATACTTCTGCTATATGTTTAACTAAGAATCCTATTTTACATTCAAGAGCTAAACATATTGAAATTAAACATCACTTTATTAGAGACTATGTTCAGAAAAGGATTCTTGAAATTAAATTTATGGTTAAATTATACTTTTGGTCCCTTATGTTTATTTTAGGTTTTAGTTTGGTCCCTTATGTATTAAAAGTTTCGAATTAGTCCTTTACGTATAAAAGTTATATCAATGTGGTCCTCTTGTTTTTTTGTTCCAAAGAGGTCCCTCATGTTATAAAAAAATATACACATATGATCCATTTTTTTGCCAAAAAATGGACAAGATAGGGACCACATTGATATAATTTTTGTAACATAAGGGATCAGTTTAAAACAAAAAAACAAAAGGGACCACATTGGCATAACATATACATGTAAGGGACCAATTCGAAACTTTTAATACATAAGGGACCAAACTGAAACCTAAAATAAACTTAAAGGACAAAAAGTATAATTTAGCCTAAATTTATTGATACTAACCATCAATGGGCAGATATCTTTACAAAACCCTTGCTAAAGATAGATTCAACTTTATAAGAAAAAACTTGAATTTTCATCTTATAAAGGAATGATTGTTTAAATTGAATATATTTGACCCTGGAATGTGTGCCTCTGATGAGCTTGCATCTGATAGCATATTTGCCTCAGATATCATGAATTGCATCTGATGATTATATTTGCCTCTGATATCATATGTGCGTCTATTAATCACATGTGCTTCTAACATTGGTTATTGCATCTGGTGATAGCATATTTGCCTCTGATACCATGCTGCATTTTTTATATTATAATTATTTATATCATCTGTTGTTGACTGCATCTGGTAACTGCTCATATTCACATGCGTCTGGTGCATTCATTCTGTGTTCCCTCTGGGAATCTTAATATACACTTGTCTCTCTGAAACTGGTTGTTATGTTAGTAAATGAGAACTACTCTTCACTGAGTCATTATTGCTTTTACTGCCCGATGACAGTCTTACTGCGCCTCTTTAATATAGTGCTTGACATGTTTCATTTTGAAACGATAGTTTTAATAATTCTTTTAATTTTTTTAAAACTGACGAAGGCGATTTACCTTCTAAAACATGTTTATACCCACTCACTCACTTCACTCACCTACCACCCACACTTACTCTCTAAGAAGTCGCACTCTTTGAACCGTAAGCCCCCTTCGCATTCTGTCTTCTTCTTCGTTCTACATTATCTCTGCAACTCTCTACAATGGCCACTCAACAACAACAACAACAAGCGGTTGCTGCCCCCACACCCACACTGGATATTGACCCAAAGGATTTCACAGCCTTGACTAAAGCTCGAGTTGATCTCAACGAGCTAGCTGTAAATGCCTACGAATTCATAATTCACTTATCTGATATGAGTTGGAAGGAGTATTTCTACGTCGAATCCAGAGACATCTTGTAACAACCCGATTTCAGAGCGCTACTGATCTAATATAATTCTTAAAGGTTGAAATATTTTTAGTGACAATACTCTGTTTGCATGATTTTCGAAAATAAGAGTTTAATTTTTTTTCTTTTTCAAAACAACTTTCATATTAACAATCAGAGTATTGCAGCATTTTCGAAATGTGGTGAATAAATAAAGACATCATAATCAAATTGCAACAACCATGCAAATAACTTTAATTAATCATCTCAAACAAAACAATCCAAGTCTTGGAAACATAATCAACTTAATACAACTTGAAATTAATACAGTAAACTCCTATAGCTGGTCGGCACACTACGACACTTACTAGCCCCTCTAGTAAGTTTACCAAATAGCCACACAAAGCAAACAACTAGATAGAATTCTTCTCAGCCACACTCGTCAGTAGTCTCAAATACTCTGTAGTCTCCATTATCTGGGTAACATTCATCAATTGAAAGAACCACGGGCAATAGTCATTTTACAACACAAAACTTATAAAACAACAATTGCTTATACATATACCAAATATCATATTATTTAACAATCATAATCAACATATTAAGGAATGCACATAAATCCCTATTGATGAACACTATATGCCAGTGCACATGATTCCGGAATATCACAATAATACCCATACCAATGGGCTCGTCGGTTGGTCCATGCATAGGATACAACAGTCCGGCATCGGCTGGTCCACTAATAGGATACAACAATCCAGTAACTTCACTTTCCCGTATGAATTATTGACACTGAACTCCAATCATAGGATTAGTCCACATATAGGATTATTCAGGTCAACTTCACTATGTATGCATCTCAATGCATCATCATATTTTATTGAACATACCAACACATAAGATATTTCAATAATCACAATAAATTAATCATCATTGAATCATAACACAACAAGAAGCTTACACATACTCACAAATATTCTCAAATATACTTAAGCATAAATAATCACCAAATCACAATATCACTTCAACAACTCAATAATCATCAAGTACAAATAATTCACAACAAATCCACACTTAGTTAAATTAAATAACGAAAGATGCCCTTACCACCAAGTTTTTCTTTCTTGTTCACGTCAAAAATATTGTCACGTACTTGTTCACATATACAATCACGTTCTTTACAACCTAAGGCCACAACACTAAGGTTCAGAACTAATTCCTAAACCTCTAAAATAACACCTAAGTCACAGTTAGGCAACTAAAACTTAAGACACAACTTTAAAATTCTTCTAATTTAAAACTCACTCTTATAACATTAAAATAAGATTAAAAACAATACTTTAAAATTAACAACATACTCAAAATCTTTCACAACCTTAATTTATCAAAACTTTTAATTTTTTTAAAATTAACCAAAACCCATTCTTTTAAAACCAAATTAAGGATTTTAGTTATAAAATACCTAAATACCAAACTACTAACATTTAAATCAATTAAAAGTATAAAAATAAATTTCTAAAAAACTTAGAAATCACATGGTTTCTCTAACTAAAACAACAACAAAATTATTTCATTTCCAAAATCTTTTTCAACAACAATACCAACATCAAAACCAAAGATTTTGTTACTAAAAATTATAAGCCTCCACCATCTTTGAGAAACACAAAAATTTCTCCAAGATTTTGGTGTTTCATGGTCTTAAAATATCAAAACAACTCTTAAACATTTTAAATTAAATCCAAACTTTTCCAAAAGCTTCTAAACTACTACAATAAAAGAAAATTCTCTAAGATTTTGGTGTTTCATGGTCTTAAAATATCAAAACAACTCTTAAACAATTTAAATTAAATCCAAACTTTTCCAAAAGCTTCTAAACTACTACAACAAAACCCCTAAAGAAATTAAAGAATTAAACTTAAAAATCCTCTCCTTCCTCTACCTAGGGATCACTGCCTCTAGGGTATTTTTAGGGAAATTTTCCAATTTTATTTATTAGCTACAACAACAAAAACAAAAACACTAAAACAACAACAACAAAATCCTAAAAATCAACTTAAAACATCTAGTAAAAATTTTCCAAAATTCTCCTCTAGGTCATAGCTTGTACAAGCTCAAGGAGAAAAAATTCTTAATTCTTTTCTTGATCAAAATATTAACAACAACATCATCAACAACAAAAACAATAACAATAACAACATCTAAGATTCAAAAGGAGCAAAAACTTTTCCTTTTCCCCTTTATATGTCATGTCCTAAAGCTCATAAAGGAGAAGAAAAATTCCTCATTTTTGTTTCCTAAATCATCACAAACACTAACAAAAAATTTAGAAACAAAAATCAAGAATTCTTACACAAAATTTCTCCAAAAGATTCAAGGTTTTAGAGTTTTTCAACAAAGGGAAACTCTTAATTCATGACTTCATAAACATGATTAAGGTTCCTATCATGAAATTGGAGGAGAAAAGTTGAAGAAAGGATGGTGTTTTTAGAGGGGAACCCACGGTTTTGGAGAGGAAATTAGGAGGAGAATACTTGTTTTCTTTTCTTCTAAAACTCATAAACATGACAAGTAAAAAAAAAAAAAAAAAAAGAGATTTTCCCTTCTTTTTTTTTTTTTCCCTCCTAATCCGATCAGCCTATGGAGGGGACAAGGGAGGGAATTTTCCCTCAAAGAAATTTACTTGGCCAAGAAGAATTTGAGAGATAAGTATCATACAAAGTCAAAATTACAACCAATTAAAACTCCCCATTTTTCACCTAAGATTTATGACTCATTAAGCTAATCAAATTTTAACCACATAAATGTTTATGACTCATCCTAAGTCATGACTACCTCTCATGCAAAATGTACCAACAGAAAAAATTCAATTGTCACAATTTTATTTCGTCACGTAAATTAATTTACCGAAAAATTAATTTACCGCATAACTAAGAAATTATTCGCAAATAATTTCTTCACCAATAAATCATGAATTTAATTTAATATAGTCATTTTGCATCACAGCAAATCACGATTCGATTTTCATCGAATTCGGAATTCATTACAGATTTTATTGCAGATAGAAAATTATCTGACAGTTCAAAATATTGCGAAAAATCCACTTAGAATTTTTTGACGAATTTTGAACCACGAATTAATATTAAATATTAATTCTCAAATTTAATTTTATCTTGATTTAATTCAATCACTTTCTTAGTCAACAAAAATACGCGTCAACGCGTCAAACAATAAACTCACAAAAAGACTTTGTCGAAGAATTCATATTAAAAGCAGCATATGTCTACACTATCTATTAATTTGAATTAACACTGTAAACGATAATTTTTGAAAATACATCAACATAATTCCTCGTACTTTCAGTTAGTCGTTGAGGTGATCAGTCTCTACGACTTACCTTCAAGTATTTGGGATTTTATTGTTAAAATAATTTTTTTCTCAAAAATTGGGATGTTATACATCTACCCAGATCTAGTTAAAGAATTCTGGAGATTTGCATGGACTGCAAACGATGCCATATTTAGCCGCGTTGAAGGAAGGGAGATCGTGATAACTAAGGATTTGATGCTGAAGTTATCCACTGCCCAAATTCAGAATAGAGATAACTGATAATAGGGAAAATGCTTATGGTGGAATCTCTACTATTAATAAGCACATTTTTGAGAAGGTTGGTGCGACGAAGGCTGTGGATATGAAGAACTACTTCTGGGTACTCTTCAAGATCATTAAGAGCAACATCATGCCTAAAGTAGGCTCTGTGGACTAAGTGAGCACTGATCACAAATTCGTGATGTGGCATTACGACCTCAGAACTGCTTTGAACCTACCAAGCATCATCTTCAACTTCATGATGAGAGCCATCATCTTCTCAAGGAAAGGACAAAACAGAAATATTCCCTATGGAAGGATTATTTATGCTATTTTGGAAGAACATGGAGTAATTAAGCATCTTCAAGCTCTGAACACTGAAGAAGTCGGCCTTATTCTTCAAAAATGTCATGCCCCAATCTTTGACAACAACAATCTAAAGAAGATGAAACTCTTGTCCTCAGAGTTGATTGCTCAAGCTACTAAGGAAGATAAAGTAGCAAATAAAACTGAGAGGAAGAAAGGAAAAAGGGTGAAGACTATTGATGCTGGACCCTTTGTGACTATTGATGTTGGACCCTCTGTTCCCACTAAGAGGATAACCAGAAGTGCTGCTGGAATTTCCATTTCATCATAAGCACCTCCACTAGTTCCTCTAGTTCGACCTGCCTTCATTACTGACTGAAGAGCAAGAAGAAAATTAAGCAGACATAGCAGAAATGGTGAATAAGTCTATGGAAGAAGCTGCCAAGTTTCATCAGGAACTTAGAGCCAAAAGGCTTCAGGAGGCTGCAAGGGAAACTCAACAGACTGCCTCTGGTGTTGCTGCTCCCTCTGCTGCGGCCCCTGTTACAAAGAGGAAAAGAATAGTCAAGCTCAGTGATCAAGTACCAGCAAAGAAGACAAAGGTACTTGACGATGCTATAACACTGTATGAGTCTGTTTATACTGTTGGTTCTGCTAATGCCTCTAAGGTAAATCAACCTTATAAACCAACCACTGCTACCTCTCTACCCACATTACCTTCTGATTCATCATCTGATGAAGCAGAAGATGATATGTCCTTAAGGCAAAGAATGAGAACCAATGTCTCAATTCCTGTTATTGAACCCATTTCTGTTATTCTTCCACAACCAACTAAACCTACTCCTCCACATCAATTAGAAACACAACCCGACCTTAACCTCCCAACACAACCAAAAACTGAACCAGAACCCATCACACTGAACATCAACACCTTTGAACCTGGCTCTGATACTATTCTTGATGTTCAATCATTAGCTACCTTCAAACCTATTTCACCTCCCTCTACTCAACCCATTTCATCACCATTACCACACCATACTGAACCCAAACATACAACAGATCCAATTCTAAAAGATGACATTATCATTACTTCTAAAATTTCCTCTGAGGTTATTCAAAGCCTTGAATCTGAACCTCCTACTCCAAATTCACACTCTACCCCACCTATTCCTTCAAGCCCCATCATTACTACACCCTCTAAAACTTAAACACCACCACCCTCTGATACCCAAACCCAAACCCAATCCATTGCTTCTTCAAGCCAACCTCAAGCTATCCCTTTGTACCATGGCCCAAACTTATCACTACCTTTGCCAAACCATCACATCTTTCCCACCTTTGAGAGGTGTATGGCCACACAGCTGAAACAACTTGAAATAGAACAACAGATTGAAGAGGACCATGCCTTGTCTGTTAGAACTTTGCTGGCTCAAGAAAAATTTTATGCAAAATGGTATAATGTGTAACATCCCAATTTTTAAGAAATTTTTTTTTTAAGCAATAAAGTCTCAGATACTTGAAGGTAAGTCGTAGAGACTGATCACCTCAACGATTTACTGAGAGTACGAGAAATTATTTTGACTTATTTTAAATAATTTATTTATTATAAATAATCATTACTTATGATATCAATTCAAATTAATAGACAGCGTAGACGTATGCTGCTTTTAAGGTGAATTCATTAATTAAACTTTATATAAGTTTTCTGTTTGACTTTGTAACGCGTATTTTTGTTGACTAAGAAAGTGATTGAATTAAATCAAGATAAAATTTAATTTAAGAATTAATATTTAATATTAATTCATGGTTCAAAAATCGTCGAAAAATTCTAACGAAGTTTTACCGTATTTTGAATCATCGGGAAATTTTTATCCGCAATAAAAGTTTAAAATGAACTCTGATTTTGATAAAAATTGAAACGTAACTTATTGTGATGATGCTTGAGTGTTTTAAATTATTTTTATTATTTATAGATAAATTATTATCACGCGATGAATTAATTTCTAAGTAAATTAATTTTCGCGATTTATCGGCGAGCGAATTAGTGTTAACGCGGTTACTCGACGCCGTAATTTTGGGACACCTAAACTTTAGGATTAGACTAGAATTAGTAAGTAAGCATAGTTAGCGTTATAAGGTGTCATGTTTCAATTGGGTTAGTGATAAATATCTTGATTAAGGGGCTAGGTGTCAAGTTGGTGTTGGCTAATTAGAAATATCTTAGCTTTGATCTTATCCATTAGCCTTTTATTTTGATTAATATTTTTTTTAATTCTTTCCCTTCTCTTTTGAGAGAATCAGGCCGTAGCCCCTATATTCCCCCATTTTTTTCACTTTACTTCCATTCCTTTCTTTAAGTTTTTAGTGTGGGTGAGGTAAAGAGAAGTTAAAGATCATTTCCCTGTTTCCTTTCCTTTTATATCAGCCGAAGCTTTCCCCTTCCTCCTCCATTCACTTATTTTATTTTTCCCCAAGTGTGTAAGTGTTGGTGAAAAAGGAGAAACTAGAATTCTCCTCCTTATTTCTTTACTTCCAGCCGAGACCACCTCCATATAATTCACACTTCAATTGTTTTATTTTCTTCTAATGTGAACCTTGTGTGGGTGCTTTGGTATTCAAGCTAAAAACCTTTCCTTTTCTCTTGTTCTTAGTCGTGAATTCACACTCCTTTTAGCTGAAAATTTTGCTTGACCTTGAAGCTAAGAACTTTGTGCTTGATCATGTATGTTAGATGAGTGAAAGATCAAAAAGTTGAAAGAAGTTTTCCCCTCCTTTTCTCTAGTCAAAGTCGTGAGCTTTCCTCCTAATTTCCATCATCTTTTCTTTGATTTTTCCTCTCCATTTTAGTGTCAGCTTCTTGATCAAGAGGGTAAGTATGTGAGACAAATCCTTCCTCCTCTCCTTGAGCCCAAAACGGTGGTCCTGTTTATGTTTTTCGGTAAGGATTCCTTTTAATTTTTGGTTCTATTTTCTTTTTTAATGTTTCTATATATCTTGATTATGATCATGGAGCAAAAGGATCAACTGTTCCCCCAAATTTTTGGAACCCTATGTCGAATTGCCCTATGAGAAAGGGGAAACGTGATTGCACATGTGAATCACCAAATTGTGTTGAGGTTATTGTTGTTTGATACTTGAATTTGCGGTTGTTGTTGTTAATTTGAGTTTGATCAAAGAAAAAATTAGTTTGAGACTCCTTGATGCTTGATTAAGCTATGATGGGAGCAAAGTGTTTGGATTATTAGTTTTGATTTGAATTCTTGAAAAGTTTAGAAAGGAATTTAGGTGTTGTGTGTGGAAGTTTTGTTGATTTAAAAGTTTTAAAATTTTTCCTAAATTGGGTGTTGGTGTCGTGAGCTCTAAGGAGAAAAGGAAAGGAAATTTTTTTTGTGTTCTTGGACTTGAATTATGTGTATCTAATTGTTGTCAAGGTTTGGAAAATTTTGGAAAGAATTCAATTGAGTTTGAGTAGTTGATTTGGCTTTTAAGGCAATGAAACACTAAGGTTGAAGAGAATCTTTGTATTCCTAAACCAAGTGAAGTCTTGACAACTTAGTATTAAGAAGTATTTAATTTAGTATTGATGTCTTGTGTTTGATTAAGAAAAAGAGTTGAGTTTGTACTCCTTGAACTTGGAAAAGAGTTTTTAGTATATTTGTTGTGATAGGAAAAGAGTTTTTAGGGATTTAAAGTTTGGGTTAATTTATTTAAAGTTGTAAGAAAAGGTTTTAGTATATTTGTTGTTAAGTGTTGATTGAGTTGAATAAGGCTATGAAACATCTAAGCTAAAGAGATCCTTGTATTTCTTGAAAAAGGTGGAGCCTTGGAAAAATTAGAAAAATTAGTGTTGAAACCATTTATTTTTAGTGTTAGTTTTGTTGTTAGAAAGGATTTGAAAGTTAGAAATTTTTTAATTATTGTTTAGTTGTAAAACCAAGGGAGTATTTTGTGTTTTGGGGTTTGTTTATGAAATTTTAATTAGTTAATAATTAAATATTTTAGTAGTTTAATCTTTGCTTTGGTTTTGGAAGAAAATGATTTTCTAGTGTTTTTAAAGCAAAAAGTTTAGTTATAAAGGTTTTGAGTAAGTTGTAAAATGTTTAAAAATATTATTTTAACTTTTTTTTAGTATCTCTTAAGTATAAAGTATTACTAAAAGGATTCTTGGGTGAGTAACCTAGGGGTTTAGAATTAAACCATGACCTAGGGGACTATTTTGGGTGAACTAGAAATTGTTCTAAGCTTAGGTACATTTTGTTTAAGGATCCTTGAGACTTGAGTAGGTGCTGAATTGAGCTGTGACGAGCTTATGACACGTGGACTGTTGATTTTGGTAAGGGCACTTCACATTCAGTAATTGTTATTGTGTTAGTGTATGAGCTATTGTATGCTTATGTCTGATGATTACCAATATGTGAATGCGAATTATTGTGGATTGTTGAACTGTTGTGAATCTGAAATTGTTGTGATTCTGAATTGATTATATGATATGCTTGCATGTATGCTTAAATCATGTTGAGATATATGCTACTGGGACTGGTGCTAGATAATTAAATGTTTATTTGATTATGCCATATTTGAAATATCATATGCGTTGATATGTTCATTGGAGTAGGTGGAATGCATTGTCATGCATTGTGGTATAACTTTGACCTGAATATCCTGGGGTGGTGGATTACCCCATGGCCAAAGGAATTCAGGAACGTTGTTAATTTAACCATCGTATCGGAAAGTATCGGCTCTGGTACATACAAAACGATTGACCATAGCGTATGGAATTCCGGAATCATATGCACTAGCATATAGTTGCATCAATAGGGTATTGAGTGCATCCTTATTGATTGTTATGAATGTCATTGATGGGATAATTTATTTGTGCTAAATATTTGATCTCAGACCTTATTGTAATTGTATAATACTATCTGTTACTATACATGTTGTTGTTATTGTATTTGCTTGTGTAAGAAGTTGACCCTTGCCCGTGATTCTTTCAATCAATGAATGTAACCCAGATGATGAAGACTTCAGAGTATTTAAGGCTGCTGACAAGCGTAGATGAGGATAGACCAATCCGGCTATCTACCTAGGGGATTTGTTTGCAACTTACTAGAGGTCTAGTAAGTGTTATAGCGTGTCGACCAGCTATAGGATGTTTGTTGTACTAATTACAGTGTTGTAATAAGTGTATTTTGTTTTCAAGACTTGAATTGTCATGTGTGTATGTTTAAATAAATCTACTTGTATGGTTATTGTGAGTTGAACATGGTGTTTTATTTATTCACCACCTTTCGAAAATGCTGTAATACTCCGACTGCTATTTCAAAAGAAGTTTGAAGGAAAAAAATTTGACTCACCTTTTTGAAAACCATGCAAGCAGCGTATTCCATTTACGGAAGTATTTGAACTGGCAAGAGTAATAGTTAGTTTAGTAGCGTTCCAGGAACGGAGTGTTACATTATGTCATTAGTTGGCTTGAGAGTCACAAATAGCAACAGCTTCAACTAACAAGGAGAATCTTAGTTGCACCTGCTTGGAAAAAGCCTCCAAGTGAAACTCCAGCAGTTTGGAAACCAGAACCTGCCCCTGCTCCTGCACTGGAACCTGTAACTCCTCCTCCAGCATCTTCTGCTATGGTTGCTCAAGCCTCTGCCTCTGCCTCTTCAAGCCATTCGATCTTGGAGAAGCTCAACAAACCATAGAAAGCCTTTAGGATTTTTCACCTTTTTATCTTTACCCTTGTACTTGGTTTATTTTTGGAAAATCTTTTGTAATTTTGGTACACTTTTAATTAATGACAAAGTGATTTTGGTGCCTATTCTGTTTTAACCTTTATCTTTATCTTTCTATATACTCTGTTTTATTTTTTACAATGATGTTCTTTATTACTTTAACCTTTTTGTCTGATGACAAAAGGGGGAGAAGAAAATAGAGAAGTATAAGGAGAATATTTGTTGAACTTAAAGTATCAACCAAGTGTTCAAAAGAATTGAACACCATTGCATTGCATTATATGCTCTGATACATTATTTCTTAAGTGTATGCTCTGATACATTATATTGAAATATGCTCCGATACATTATATTTTTTAAACTCTGATACACTGTACTTCTTTGTAAACTCTGATATGTTATATGTTTAAACATGCATCTAATATGTAACTGCACTTAGAAAATATTTATATGTACTGAATTCAGGGGAAGCCTCTGAAATTTTCTTAAGTAAATATTTTTCTAATGGAAAATTGTTCATCAATCTATGTGTTTGTTTGTCATCAGAGGGAGACTCTTGGAATCAAGTGGATTCAGAAACAATGACCCTTAATTGTTTTTATGATAATAAATAATGAAAAGAATAATTTATCCTCTGATGTGTTTGTTAGTGTACAGAACATAGTGAGTAAGTCATTATTCATCAGATGGATCTATCTCAGAAAACTGTGCCTCTGTGCGTATTTCACCATTTGGTCCATTCCTCTAAGTCTGGCATTGATCATCTGGTAGGAGTTGATGATGTCAGCATCTTATAATGTCACTCTGATGACCATGCTCTGGTAGTCAACGCTCTGGTAAGAAGCTTTGGTAGTCAACCCTTTGGTAGACTAAGCTCTAGTAAGACTACACTGTTGGAAGCCTGCGTCTGGTACTACAAGACTTTGGTATATGAAAGGCCAAGATAAACTACTTTGAAGAACTTGCCTCTGGTCCAAGCTTTCTATCGTAAGTAGAGTATCTCAATAACACGCATCATCTGGTAGAAGATGCCTCTGGTTGGAAACCAGATTGAGTGAAGCATTAAAGACTACTTCAAGTATTAAAGGATCCTCATTGATGAGTTTTTTAATGTACGAGGAATCAAAGGCCAAAGAGAATGTCAACAGATATAATCATCGTATATGCCTTGCTCTGAAAGTGTTTCAAATTCAAAAAGGATCACAAGGGACAAAATACTGCATTTGCCTGTTGTGACAGTGTACAGGAGCAGAGTTGAAAATGACATAACTAGCTAAAAGCCACAAAAAGCGGATCTCAAGTTTTGTCCATTGGTGAAAGAGTTGTTAGGTCACAACGGCACTATTTGGAACCCTAGCTATATATACCTTACTTCCTTCACTGAAGAAGGTTAACGAATTGATTTATTCTTGCGATATAGTGAGCAACCAAGAAATTATTCCAAGTCTCTGAGATCAAGTGAACAACACTTAATCGTTTTATTCTTTCTTCAAGAAAGTTATTTTTCTGTGTTTAAAGCTTTCATTGTAAATCCTCTTTGCTGAGAGTTATCATTCTTGTTTCAAAGTATTTTTGAACTCTTATATTTAGCCCAGTAGTGGTTATATTCCTTAGAGGCTTGACTGTACTAATTCATTATAAGAAGTTGAGAGTATAGTCAGTTTGGCAGTAGTATACGCTTGAGTGTAATCAGTTGATTATAGTAGAGAAATCCTTCAGTGTGATGAAGGGACTAGACGTAGCTATCAGGTGATAGTGAACTAGTATAAATCAACGTGTCCTTTTCTCTCTTCTCTTTACTTGTTCTCATTGTTATTTTTGTTTAAGAGTTGTTTTGAAAAGGTTTTCAAATACAAAAGTATTTCGAAAAGATTTTTAAAACTCAATTCAAACCCCTCATTCTTATGTTTTTGTCACGCTCAAACAACTCGTTGATTTAAACAAATACCCAAGGTTGATAAAACTAAAATAACAACTTGTTGATTCAAATGAATACCCGAAAGGTTAACAATAAAAAAATTGAGATAATCTCATTTTTTAAATTCAAATCAAGTCTTCTCACTAGAGGTAGTAAGTACAAATATATAGGAAATAAAAAAAACAAATCCTAAGAAATAAATGGTAGAATCCTAAGAATTAAAAGGATTAACAGGAACAAATCCTAAGAAATAAATGATAGAATCCTAAGAATTAAAAGGATTAATGGGAAACAAATCCTAAGAAATAAAAGGACATTGTTGACTTTTTGAGGTCAACTTTGCACTACATCATTCTCTCCGGGATGGAGAAGATTTGCCCTTAAATCATACGCTTTGCTTCATCCATAGTCTTTTGTACTTATCCAATAATTTGACTTGTGTAGGATGACAGTTTTAGGAAATAAGTCCATGACATGTTGGATGTTTCATATTGGTGATTCGAGCAACCAAACAAAAATCATGGCTTGGGCTTCTTCAGTTTTCACCTTGAACATTCTCTTTGCAACTGAAATAACTAGTGGCATGACTTGTGACATCCTAGCTTATGATATCACTACTTTGACGTCCCCTTATCTAGTTTATTTATTAAGTCATTATTAAGTGAAGCTACCCAATATTTCCCAGGTTCATTTAAAAATTATCTTTCTATTTGACTTTTATACTAAAATACTCTGATACCGTTACAATATGCGTTTATAGAGGATTAGTGGGAAATACTTTATGTGAACATACATTTTATTGTGTCAGTGTATAAAAAATCCTCCACTGATCTGTTACACACCTAACTTAGTGGGTGCAGTGACAAGCAACAAAAATCATATAGACACTAAATATCTGGCCATAACTTACTAATAGGGATCAGCATGCTAAAAGGGGGCGGGGCGGGGTTGGATATGTCAGCCCGCCAACCCACCTATATAAATTTTTTAAATTTTTAAATTAATTTTTTTATTTTAATGTATTTTGGGTTCGACAACCCGCGATTTTGGCTCGTTTTATGGCAGGCTTAGGCAGGCCAACCCACCACTTTTCTAGGTCAAAATTTTTTTTTTTTAAGGCGGGTCAACCCGTCGGCCCGCCAACCCACAGTGGGGCGGGCTAGGCTCACTTTCTCAACCCGCCATCAATTGGCGGGCTGCCCCGCCCCATTTTTTGCGGGCTCATGACAAAGCGGGGCAGGTCGACCGCTTTGCCATCCCTACTTACTAACCTATGCATATAGATGGTTCCTTCCAATACCCACGCACGGCAAGGTATCCTCCAAGCTGCTAATATCCAAATCATCACATACAAGCAAACAAGAATGGAGAGATGAGAAGTTATCCAAATACTTAACACATGGAATAGGTGAATTAGACACGAATATAGAATAGCACACACACAAGGCAATCATCACCAATGTATTCAAATGCAAGATCATAGCCTATTCTACATATCAGGTCCTAGTCCCCATCTAAACCATAAGCGTTATTTATTATTCTCATCTCTCATGCAAATCCTAGTATCACTTCGTGCATATAGCCATTCTATTCTTAGCAAATCCTCCTTATCGTCCCCAACAGGCCTTCCTATATTGTCCCTTTCTTGCCAACTGAGACTAGGGACGAGCCAGTCGTCCATCTGACGTATCCAGCTCCTCGTACCCCTAAGAATGGCTCATTGCCCCGGTGGCAGGTGTCGGGTGCATCTGGATCGCAAATACTATGGATTGTGATATGTTAGTAACCCTGACAGGATGTTTGAGCTACCCGACTACCAACACAGGAAAAGGCTAGCTTTCTGTCACCAAAGGCATAAGTCGGACTCAAATTGATCCTCTAAGAAATCGCGAGTCCTCTGTACTGCACATATCCACTCCGGTACTCTAGCCTCATACATAATGGTCGACCCATTTACATACGGCGATGGTATCATAATATATCATGACTCGTCACACCCAATATCAAGCCTAAGAACATACCTCGACCTTGACACATCCTCTTTAAGGTTCGAGTGTCCATCTAAACCATTAAATATTGCACACCCCAAAGGTCTCTTTTCTAATCCTAATAGCATAGAATCCTAATAATTCTCACCACGTGCTCTCACGTCAATCATAGCAAATATATCATAGCAATCCTGACGTCGCATAAGGCGACTACTACAAGCACATATAAACACACAACGGATAATCACATAGCACACAATCATAGGGTGGCTAATAGGTATTACAATCACTCAATGGAGTAACCGCATACCATAGTCCTACTAAGAACTATTAATATCAGCCTCTAGTAGAGCGTGGAACTCTACTCTTATTCTATACTAGTAATCTAACTACTATTCCAGTATTTAGGCTTCTCTCTCCCACATACCTGCCATTTAGTGATTTGTAGGATAGGACTACTTGAGTTCCTTATGTTCCCGCTGTTGACCTTGCGGCATCCTAATGATAATTGGGATATAGCCACCTGTCATTATGACAGGGAATATCCTAATGTCTAGAGGTAAGACCCAATTACACATTGGGTACACTTGACTTTAGGATTACTTTTGAAAGAATAATATTATTATTATTACTACCACGTTACTATTACTAGTGTATTAAAATATTATTATGTGACTTCTAAGGAGTATACTTCTAAAAGGAGTATACCTATAGTCATAAGGATGTCGTAGGTAATTCCCTGAATTGGACTCTGGATTTCCTCAGGCAGCACCTCCTCTACATGAATTGAATATATTACTATACTAATAGAATAGGATATGAAGCTATCACTAAAGCATAAGGAGTATGGCATTACCACAACTCCCGTAGCCTCGGAATAGCCCCAAAGCCTCACTATCGCACCAGAGGTTGGGTATTTGGCCAGAAATGAACAGAAAATCCCTATAGAGTGAGAAACTAATAGAAAGAGGGAAGTGAGAGAAGAGGCGTGGAAAATAGGTCCCCAAACCAGCTGTTTCGCATCGCAAAGCACACCATTTCGTGTTGTAAAATGGTCGGTTCCTGACACGTGGCTGAGACGCGAGCCATGCGTGATGACACACGTTTTAGTTGGTCGCGTTGCGATATTTTAATGTTGCACCGCTAAATGGCATGATCTCACATTGCAAGATGATCCTGTCACGTCGCGAGCTGACTTAATTCCATTTTATCGGTTTTTCTTCTTCCTTATTACTCCTAGCTTATTCCAAGCCCTAATTCAAGGTCTCAAAAAGCTTGTTTAAGGCTTTCAATACCAAGATTACATTACTTTTTCCAGATTGGAAAATCTGGAATATCACATGGCTTCCTTTTAGGTTCCTCCACAGACAAGGGCTATCTTTTAATATTCTCTATATTTTCTTCCTCGAATTGATGCTCTTCCAATATCTTTAACTCTTTAAGTTCAACATCCTGGTCTGCATTGTACTCTAGTTCTTGGTCAAAGATCGGTCCTTCATTAAAAATAGATTCTTCATGAAACACCGACCATTCATCTTCTTCACGCTCTTCAGCAAAAAGTGGTTTTCCATCAAAAACGGGTTTTTTAGCAAACATTGGTTCATCTTCATCATCATATTTCGGCACTTTATCGTACAACGTGTCTTCATCAAACACATGTTGATGTGTCAGCGACTAAAGAGCAGCCAACTGTTGCATCAAATGGTACACCTACAATCGCAATCATGTGATCTCGTCTCACTGAAGCATCTCTTCCAGGTTAGTATTGACAACACATCTCCTTGGTGGCATGGTGCAGGAATGCACTGACTACTGATACCAATTTGATGCAGCGCACTCGATGGGCGGAACAAGGAAGTTCAATTTCTTGTTGATTCACAGAAAACCCAAGAGGTTGACGACAACAAGTCGTTGATTCAAATGAATACCCGAGAGGTTAACGATAATAAAATTGAGATAATCTAATTATTTTTAATTCAAATCAAGTCTTCTCACTAGAGGTAGTAAGTACAAATATAAAGGAAATAAAAGAAACAAATCCTAAGAAATAAAGGGAAGAAATCCTAAGAAATAAATGGTAGAATCCTAAGAATTAAAAGGATTAACAGGAAATAAATCCTAAGAAATAAAGGAAACAAATCCTAAGAAATAAAAGGACGTTATTCACTTCTTGAGGTTAACTTTGCACTACATCACATTCATAGTTGAAACCACCTCAAGGAATCTGACTCCACCTAAAGGCTATGAAAACACAAATCCCTAGCAAATTGCAAACTTGTTCTCAATGCCAATGCTTCTGCTACATCAGAATCATCGATTGAACTAAAACTCCAAGTACTCGCTGCATCTCCATTTTCATCTTTTATAATAACACTTACACCCCATTTTCCATCAATAAGTCCAATTGCATCAACATTAAGCTTATACCATCCACAACGACGAGGAGTCCATTAATGTGTGTGTGACCTTTGAGTATGAATAAAATAGAAATATTATAATACTATGATATAAGTAATTAAACACTTTAAACAAAAACTATGTCTAAAAATTAAGAGTAAAGTCTCATTTTAGTCCCTGACAAAAATTGCATGACCCATTTTCATCCCTAACAAAAAATAAGTCCAGAAATAGTCCCTGACAATTTCAAAACGGGGACACATTAGTCTCTCCGTCCATCAGCCTCCAAAAACGTTAGTTAAATTGGTGACGTGTAATGTTAAGTGCTGATGTGGATCGTTAAAGGGTGCCAACGTGTAACTACATGGACACATGTTATATTTTTAGGCCAAATTAGTCCCTGGTTCAAATGTTCAATGACAGAAACCAAAAAGGGACAGGAAAGTCCCTGCATAATTTGGGACATATTAGTCCCTGTCCTTCTCTCTCTCTTTCATACGTTTTCGTTGTTGTTTCACCTCAATCTCTCTTCCAGAAATAAAACCTAACCCAATGCATGAGGTGAATCTGAGTGAAACGAAGAAGGTGAAACTTAGAGCGATCAAAGCATAAGGTTAGTATATTGTTGGATCTGAATCAATTCATTTTGCAAGATTGAGTTTGCTTTTTCGATTTTTGTTGCGATTTGCGATTCATACCGTTATTGAGATTGGGTTTCGATGTTTCTGGGACTAGGTTCTTAGTGCATTTGGTTTGCGAATTTAAGGTTACATCGATTGCTTGCCCATTGCAATATTGGATTATTGTGGGTTTGACTTGTTAATTACTTAATAAAGAACTCACCTTCTTCGTTTCACTCAGATTCACCTCATGCATTGGGTTAGATTTTGTTTCTGGAAAAGAGATTGTGAGTGAAACAACAATGGCAGAAACGTACGAAACGTATGAAAGAAAAAGAGAAGGACAGGGACTAATATGTCCCAAATTACGCAGGGACTACTCTGTCTGTTTTTGGTTTCTATCATTGAATATTTGAACTAGAGACTAATTTGGCCCAAAAATATAACAAATGTCCATGTAGTTACACGTTGGCACCCTTTAACGATCCACATTAGCACTTAACGTTACACATCACCAATTTAACAAACGTTTTTGGAGGCTGATGGACGAAGGGACTAACGTGTGCCTGTTTTGAAATTGTCAGGGACTATTTTTGGACTTATTTTTTGTCAGGGACGAAAATGGGTCACGTAATTTTTGTCAGGGACTAAAATGGGACTTTACTCAAAAATTAATTACTTTTAAAAAAACATTTTAGAATATGATTTTAATATTCATAACACATATATTGATTTGTGAAATAATTCGTACATTTGTGACAAGTTTTCAAAAAAAAACTATGCATAACACAATTCAACTCCATCTCATTTTTTCAACTTATTTATTTCGCTTTACTCTTATGTATACATGATCCTGGAAGTAAGATTTTTTTTTAAGTAATAAAATACAAGTTTTGGAAAATATGAAGTCATGTTTTGATCTGTATGACACACAAAAAATAGTAATAATGTATTACAAGAAAAATTAATTAAGAGAAGTAACAATAAAACAATACTTTGTTTTCCTTGCTAATGGTGTATAAGGCAGACTACAAACTTGACATAGATAATGGACTAGGGAGTCAGATGGGAATGTAACTTTAATCCTCATTGTTCAACAACTTATGTTTGCCAGGTAGAAATAAGTGATGGATACAACCAATGATGAGTCTAGGCCTCCAGATAACCGAATACCAAAAGACACATCAATCACCAACCTTTTTCATGATTTCTTGTAATCACATTCAATGTGTCAATTGTAATCATGAAAAAGTTTCCAAACAAAAATAACTTAGAGAACTTTTAATTCTATAAACAATCACTACAACAGAAAAGACAATAAACAGTACTTAATTTTGGCCTTAAACAGCGCTTAAAAGCGCTGCATATTCAGCCGCTGCTGAATGTGTTGCAAAAAAGCAGCACTTTGAAAATAGAGAATAAACAGCGCTTCCTAAATTAAGCGCTATTTATTCTCACCTTTAAACATCGTTTTTAAGTAAGAAGCGTTGTTTTATCCCCTTTTTTTAAACAGCGTTTTCTAGTTACAAGCGTTGTTTTATCCTTTTTTTTTTTGTTTTCAGCGTGTTCGACGTTCCTCTCCAACTTCAGAATAACAATATTCAAAGTTAAGTGTCAAACAATCAAACACAAATCAGGAAGTCGAATTGTTCGTGTTCGATGTTCCTTTCCAACTCCAGAACAACAATAAACCCCCACCCCTGAACGAAGTGTAACGGCAATGATGAAAATAGAGAACCATAAACAAGAAAATAAAAACAACAGAGGTGAAGAAAGAACAATTCTAATTTTATGATCAATCAACAAAGACACTCAGAGAGAAAAAAAAAAAGAAATACTGGGGAAGAGGAAATTAAAATTAAAATTGCAGATCTTGAAATTTTTTTTTCCCAGATTCTCGCCTCTTCCAGATCTTAAAAAAAAAAGCCATCAATACTCGCCTCTTCCTTCCCTGCAAAAAAGGGAAATTAAAATTCTTATATCAAAAAACAACATAAAAACAGAAAATCTCTTAAAGAAAATCAAAGAGATAAGCAAAGATCTTCCCTTTTGTTGATTTGAATCCGGATTCTTGAACGCTCAAGATCCAAGGGAAGCAAAAATTACAGATCTTGAAAAAAATTTCCAGATTCCCTAACGCTCCAGATTCCCGAACGCTTCTACAAGTTTGTAGCTTTCTCGTTCTTTCTTCAAACCGTACAGATCCAAGGGCTTTCTGGTTTCAAACTGCCGTTCCCAAAGGCATGTAGGAGAAAGAGAGCTGGGAGTGAAGGAGATGGGAGGAGTGGAGCGTTTCGTGGAGGAGATGGGAGGAGTGGAGGTGTGTAGGAGAAAGCAAAATGCGAGTGAAGTGTCTGGAGAACGCAAGTAAAGTGTGGGTGGGAGCGTGAATATAACACTGTGCGAGAGAGGGAGAGCGTGAATATAACACTGATGGACAATAAGTTGCGCTTTATGGAATAAGCACTGTTTATTGTGTTGTCCTAAATTAGCGCTTCTTAGTCATAAGCGCTGTTTAATGTTTGAGCACTACTTTAAACAGCGCTTTCCCATAGGAAGCGATGTTTATTGTTGTATAACCTATATCAGCATTTCATTTCTGAAGCGCTAATTATCACCTAAAGCAGCGTTTTTAATAGGAAGCGCTGTTTTTTCCTTTGTCCTTCAACAGCACTTCAATGGTTAAGCGATGTTTACAGTGACGCATTTTTTAAATAATTTATTGTAATGAATGAACCTGGTTGAGTTCTATTAATGAAATTAAGAAACGTTAAAAGCCCCTGTTAAATTTTGTTATCTTCTAGTTACAAATTAAGGAGTTGGTCCATTATATTGCATGGGAGAGGAACATCTAGAAGATCATTATACATAATATGCTTCCTCTGTTGTTGGGGAGTTGTATGGGATGAAATTACCTGTATTAAACATCATTTTAATAGTATGCGCTGTAAAATGTCAAGATCCAATTATAAGCAAAAAAAAAAAATTATGACAACAGCAAACTCCTCCAAATTTTAGGGTAAAAGGTTAGATTCAATACCTTTAATCATCTTGGTTAAAATACACTTGATCATTTATCTTTCACCTAAAATTTATTTTAGACCTTTATCTTTTAAAAGATTCATTTTTCTCATTTATCTCTCAAACGTCACACAAAGTAGTCTTTTTGTCAACCTCGATAAATCGAGTAATGGATGACATCTAACTCCATTTTTAGAATTCATTTTGGCCTCTTATCTTATTTTTATAATTCTTTTTGGTTTTTTATCTTTTGAATGATAAAGAACCAAAGTGAGTTGTGAAAATAAGGTAAATGACCAAAATGAATTATGAAAATAAGTTAAGGGACTAAAATAGAATCTCAAAATGGAGTTGGATGTCCCGTTTCATTGCTAGATTTGACGGAGTTGACAGAAAATAATTATTTTGTGTAACATTTGAGAGATAAAAGACTAAAATAAATATTTTGAAAAATAAAGGATCAAAATGAATTTTGAGTATAAGTTAAAAGACCAAAAGTGTATTTTTGTCTTTTTTTTTTTTTTTTTGCCCCCCATACACTGGCGGATCCATGCTGAAGGGTGTGGGGCCATGTTGAAGGGTGTGGGGGCAATTGCCCCCATATGAAAAAAAATTTAACTAATAAATACTTAATAATTTTATTTTTGCCCCCATAAAAAAATATATATTGTCCCCATAAGACAAATTCTTTTAAAGTACAAGTCTTAAATGGTCTTTGACAAAAAACACGGAGACTTATTTGATACCTCAAAAATAAAAATGACCAATTTAGTCTTTAAAAATATCAAATGTCAGTCAAATTAGTCTTGGATAAAGACTAAAATATCCTTAAAAGTTATCCTAAAAATGACTAATTTGTTTGACATTTAACATTTTTTAGTACCAAAATGGTACTTTTTCATTTATTAGAGAGCAAATACATCTCTGTGCTTTTTGTACTGATTTGAGTATTTGCTCTTTTTTTTAAATGGGTGTAAAGAGTTATAAGAAACAAAATCTTGCCCCCACCAGAAAAATTTTCTGGACCCGCCATTGCCCTCATATGATAGTTTTCTGGATCCGTCCCTGCCCCTATCAACAATTTACATCTTCTTTTCAGACTTTAGAACATAAGAACTTCATAGTTAAACATGCTTGACTTGGAGCACTTGTGGAATGAGTGACCAATTGAGAAGTTTTCTAAGAAGCGTGTAAGTGAGAACAAAACACGCAGAAAAGACCCATGTTGACTTGTGGAAACAATTGCTAAATTTGCAAGCAATACAGAGACGTTACAATAAGACTTTTAAGCTTTGGTCTTATGGAATTTGGGAAAGATAGACCGTGAAAAATCCTAATTTTTTTTATATGTAAATTTAAAATTAAAATAAAAAATTGAATAACTTTAAATTTAAATTGAATGGAAGATTAAAATTATATCTTTTCTATATTTAAAGCCAAATATTTCAAAAACTCAATTCCAACTATGTGCGTTTTTAAATTTTTGAACTTTCAAAATTGAAAATGATTATCAATCTATATTTAAGAAAATCAAAATTGAATAATATTTTATATTTAAAAAATTATATGAACTTTTAAATTTAGCTGGCAAACACTAATCCTTTCTATATTTAAATTGAAAATTTGAAATTTAAATTGAATTGTTCTTTGATTGTAATTTTTATCCTTTCTATATTTTTTTGATCAATATATCCTTTGTTTTTAAATTTAGGTGGCAAACATTAAAATATATTTTTTTGGTGGACACACTAAAAAATATCTTAACACTAAAAGATATTTTTCATTAATAATGTGTCTCAAGCATCGCACTTGTATATACACTTTGTTTTCAAAAGGACACACTCCATCTAAAGAGACGGGCTCGGTTGGTACCCGGATTCGATCCCTGACGATAGAATAACTTGGGGTCAGGCTTTACTTACCTCCCGGCCGAACTCCGGTATAGTCATAGCCTTTTTCCCTGGACACTGGTGCGGGATCGAAGACCTCTTGACAAAAAAATATTATCCGAGATCTTAGTTTATTTGGAAACAAATTGTATCCTTTGTTTTCAAAAAAAAAAAAGTGGGAAAATTGCGGCTAAAGCAAAGGTGTTGGGGACATGAAAAAAAACCATTCGGCTAGTTCTACATTTAAATTGAATTGTACTTTGATTGTATTTGTTATCCTTTCTATATTTAAATTTAAAATTTGGAATTGTATATTTTTTAAATTTAAAGAACAGATTTAAATTTGAAACAGAATATTTTTAATTTAAAATAGATTTTTTACAAGGAAATTTTTTTTTTGGGGAACAGATTTAAATTTTGGAACTAAATTTTTTATATATCTGGTGTTCCCGAAATTCGATTTAGCTTAGCTGAGTTTTTTTAGGAAAGCTGGTAAACCAATAATAAAATTGAAAGAAATTGTACTAAAAAAAAAACAAAATTGAAAGAAACAAAATTACGCCAAACCAGTGTTATTAAACTCGGCTCAGGCCGGCCGGTCCGACCGAAAACCGGCTATGTGGCCGGTCCGAGCACCACGTTGGATCGGTTATGCATCCCGCCCGGTACAAGCCGGTATAACTTGGCCCGGTTTTAAAAAAACCGGCGACTCGGACACATGTTAAACCGGCCGAGTCATATGCGTTTTTAAGAAGAAGAGAAAAATAGAAAAGATCGTAGAAGAAGCAGTGACGCACATCAGTATTCCATGAAAAAACGATAGAGCTGAAACAGAGACATGGCAAAAATGTGACAAAATACTCCAGTGAGGAGTTCTATCCCATGTTCATATACAGAGGTTAAAGAGAGAAGAAAGGCAGGATAGAAGAATAGAAGGAAAGAAGAAATGTTCAGTGGAGGAAGAGAATGGGAAAGATGTTCAGCGGCGGCAGCTTTTCTTCTATGTAGGGAAACAAAGCTTTAGGGTTTCATATTTGTGTTGACATAATGGGCTTGTGTTAGCCCAATACAAGTTGGGTTCGTTATTAAAAGAGGCCATTATTAAATGCACCCCCACCTTTTGAGTACATCCCCAAAGATGTGAATTCTCTAAAATACCCCCTATACAAATTGTGTACCAAAAATTTCAATTTCTGGTATAAAAAGTTTTAAAAACAATTCGGTATACAAATTGTATACCGAAAATTTGAATTTTCGGTAAAATTGTGTTTAAATATTATTCATACTGAAAATTGAAATTTTCGGTATACAATTTGTATACCGGAAATTGCAATTTCCTGTAAATTGTTTTTAAAACATTTTATACCGGAAATTAAAATTTTCGGTATACAATTTGCATACCGAAAATTGCAATTTCTGGTACTACCAAATTTTTTTTACATTCCAAAAATTAGGAATTTTTGGTACGAAGTTTTTTTATTTTACACCGAAAATTATGAATTTCCGGTATACAAATATTTTTTTTATAAAATATATATATATTTTTTATGTAGGTTTTTTCAAATAAATATAACAACGAACATGTGAGAGAAAGGTGTTGAACGATTCTTGCGATTTGAGTGGCCTTTTAAGTAGTACCAGCATACTTCTCTCAGAAGGTAACCGTGCTGTGGCGAAACAAGAGCAAATATAACAAAATGAAAATATAACAATAAAAGGTGTGCAAATATAACAAGTTAACATAACAAATATGATCGTCCTAGCGTCTCCTATGTCGACGCTTTGTCCCGGATGTGGATGCCTCCGTCCCACCCTGCGCTATCTGTAGTGCCTGGGCAATATACTCAGCAAGCAGAGCGGGGTCCATCATCTCATCCTCGGACATCGTCTGGAGAATGCCGGTGACTGAGTTCAGCCTCTCAGTCATATCATAACAACTCGGCTGCAAATTACAACAAGACATCAGAGGAAATAAACAAATACAAAAAATACATAATGTATATCTATACACTTACACAATCAGGAGCAGCCGGATTGATCAGAAGTGGATGCGACATCCTGCGATACCACTCCATGTACCTCTCAGTGCACTCCGCTAGATAGAGGCCACGTCTAGTGGGACAGTCGAAATGATAGAGTCTAGAGGAAAAGATATCCACGCATATGTAATCTCCTCAGCTGTAGGACGTCGTGGTAGTGGCTGGGGAATGTCCTGGATATAGCCGAACTGTCTGACTACCCTTTTAGACAGGTACGGCACAATAAACGAAGCACACCGGTTGTACCCCGAAAACAGCGCATCCAGTGCTCTCCTAAAGGGCTCCACCTGGCCGTCACCCTTAACAGGCGACCACCTCATGGCTCGTGCCATGCCCAGGGTGATGCCAAGATCCTTCCTATCGCAGATGGTAGGGAAATACTCATATATCCATGACTGTGACAACAATAATGAATCAACACGCCATACCAATATTTTAAATAAATAATTGTTTACAAAAATAGGCTACGTACCTGAAGAAGTGTCATATATTCGCCAATATGCTTAGTGTCATGCAGGCTAGTGTCGCCTAGATATCCGTACAAGACGGATAGTGCAGCACTAGCCCGTGACACACTACAAACTGGCTGTAAGTCATGTACCAGGTCCAGTACTTGACGTCAATGTATATATGGCTCTTGTCTGCCAAAATGGTACAGGCCAACAGCAACATTATGAAGGCCCTGGCTGTATAGTCCCACTCTCCTTCGTCCCTGTGCCTGTCATATGTCGCCGTCAAAAAGTCAATACTCATGTGAGCACCCCTCATTTTCCTAGTCTCCCTGCGTGCCTCGTCATATGTACATCCCAGCAATGCCTGTAAATAAGATATGGCAATGTCCACATCCAACACTGGGGCTACATAGAAAGAGCCGTTGACTTTAAGGCCTAGGAGGCAAGACACATCATCAAGCGTGACGGTCATCTCTCCAAAAGGCAGATGGAAGTTGCTCGTCTCCCGGTGCCACCTCTTTGCAAAGGCGGACACTAAGGCTCTGACAACCATCCTGAAGTTACAGTATACCAAGGAGTTTAGGTCGGCTGCCACGACATGGTCCTCTACCTGACGAGGCACTGGTACTCTTCCCTGAAACCATTTTTTCAACTTTAGGCTGTGGGAGGCGACCTTAAGCGCATCACGCTCCTGCACACAAATAAACATCATTTATCATATAAAAAATAAACATTTGATCAAATAACAACAAGATATATATCTGCCCCTGCCATATCTGATATGCAACGTGATGCTGAAAGTCTGTAAGCAACGACCTATCATAAGGTCCTCCAGGAAAGGAATCCTAGTCTCTAGCTACATCCTGGTCTCCAGCTACATCCCCTGGAGTCTCGTCTGCAATATGGGGATCCTGGTCTCCAGCTACATCATCTGGGGCAACGTGATGCTCATGTGTTTCCTCGTGCAGTGGCTCTTCGTTGTGAAATTTGTTTGCGAGCAATCGCCCTCTTCACGCTCGAGAGCGATCCGAGTTGTCATTGTCTACGAGGTGGTGCACTATCAGTAGTAAAAGCTCCTCCTCTCCCTCCTCTCGACCTAGGCATATCTGAAACCATAAAAAAAAAACTCAAATAATTAGTAATAAATTTAAACAAATAAATAAAATGTGTATCGAAAATTATGAATTTTCGGTACACATTTATTTTAACATATATCGAAAATTCCAATTTCCGGAACATAATATGTTCTAGAAATTGTGAATTTTCGGAACATATTATGTTCCGAAAATTGAAATTTCCGGTATATGTTAAAATAAATGTGTACCAAAAATTACGAATTTTCGGTAAAAAAAATGTAAAAATGAAAACCCCCGAAAATTGGAATTTTCGGAACTAAGTTCAAAAAGCAAAATAAATACGTACCAGAAATTTAGAATTTCCGGTAAGATTTCAGCGTTTTCAGTTTAGAAATTTGGAATTTCGGGAAATTGTGAATGAAAAATATAAAAGTTGAGTTTTTGATGTTTTGTGTAGGGATATTTTGGGGAATTCACATCTTTGGGAGGGTGTACTCAAAAAATAGGGAGTGCATTTAATAATGGCCTTAAAAGAAAGAAGCATAACAGTTCTGACAAAAAAAAAAATAGTGTCCTTTCATTTGTTCCAACTCCCATCCTCTCATAAAAGTTGTCACGTGCGCACTGCAACATGTAATAAATATATAAGCACAACAAAAAAATGCCAAGAATGTGAAAATTACTGCATGGAAAATTGTGTAGTGTTTTTTTTTTTGTTGAGATTTTAAGGCTAATGTATGATTTTTTATAGTTTTTTTAAAGTATGAAATTTATATATGTCATATTTTTTTTTGTTATTTTTTATGGTGACCGGGTCATACGGTTTAACTAGTGACCCACTAGTTCGACCAGTGACCCGCTGACCCATTACTTTGACCGAGTCGATGACCGGTTCGGGTTTAATAAGATAGCGCCAAACACAGTTTCGCTTTTCAAATTTTTTTTTATTTATAAAAATGGCAAACTTGAAGTCACATAACGCAAGCATACCCCTCTCTGTTCTGCCGTCGCTTTCACATTCCAAGGCATGATATGTTCCATTCATAAACAAAATTTCAACAGAGTAATATAATTAATACTAGTTCTATAATTTTTTTTTTCCTATTTTTAATTTATTGTAAATGTCAATTTTTCCAATGCTCGCCTTTGCTTTTTCTCATCAATAGAATTCAACTAAAACATAATGGGATCCGAAAACGCAAACATGAAGAACCATAACAAAGTTTATGGGGAAGAAGCACTTGATATGCAGGTACTCTTATGTACTTTATTTGGAATTTTTCTCATCTCTGTTTTTTAACACTACCCCTGATTTGTTTTACGCCTTTTTAAAAGGTTTAATTATTCCATACATACTGAAATATTTGGAAATTTTTAAATAGGTTCCTAAACTAAAAAAATTTGTAATCGAGTCTCTCAACTTATCAGCAATTTGTATTTGAGTCCCCATATTTTAATTGTATCCCTGAATTTTTAAATAATTTATAATTAGGTCATTGAACTTTTAAATAATTTGTAATCGAGTCCTATAGGGACTGATTAGGGTTTTAGAGGGCTAAGTCTATATGTTGATATATATTTGAGATTTTTAAAAAATTGAAAGAATAGCATGATAGATTTTTTTTATGGAAATAACATCATAGATGTTCATATAACATATTAATCACACTTTAGTTTTTTGGAAATATTTTATAGCTTCCTTAATTTAGAAAAGAAAAATAAGTTCTTTCCTCCCCACCAAACTCCTCAATACAAACATATCCTAAAAGTTCAGCGACCTGATTAAAATGAATGGACAAATTACAAATTATTGATTATATTAGGGACTTAATTATAAAGTTTTTTAGTTTGAAGACATATTTCAAAGTTCTCAAATATAGTTTAACTAGACGATTGACCCGTGCGATGCACGGGTAACGTATGTGAGAAGTAATATTTTATATTATATTATAAGAAAATTTATTATATTAAAAAACTTAAAATAAAAGAAGATTAGTAATTATATAATAATATTAGACAAAATGAATAATAGTTGCTACATATATATACAGTAAATAGTTGATAATGGTTGCCACATAGAAATAAATTTTCATATAATAATAATAACAACAACAATAATTTCGTAAAAATAATAATAATAACAATAATAATAAAATTGTAATTAATTAAACAAATTAGCTGCTTATTTTATTCTAATGAGATATACTTATAAAAATAAATAAATGTAATAAAGTTGATAATTGTTGCTATAACCATATGCCTCCTAATAGCAGCAATAGAATTAACAGCAGCAATAGAAATAGCATGTCTATGCATCAATGGCAACTTTCAATGTAACCGTAAAATAAAGGTTTAAATGTATTTTTGGTCCCTCAACTTTTTTAATTTGGTGATTTCGGTCCCCCTATTTTATTTTTTGCAATTTTAGTCCCTGAACTTTCTCAATTTGACGATTTTGGTCCCTATATTTTTTTAATTGCACTTTTGGTCCCCTAAAAATCATGGATTGTGCACTTTTGGTTCCCACTTTCCCAAAATCCAAGAATTTTTGGGACCAAAAGTGCAAAAAATCCATGATTTTGAGGGATTAAAAGTGCAATTAAAAAGTGTGAGGACTAAAATCGCCAAATTGAGAAAGTTGGGGGACCAAAATCGCTAAAAATAAAATAGGGGGACCGAAATCACCAAATTGAAAAAGTTAGGGGACCAAAAGTGGAATTAAACCTAAAATAAATATGGAATCGCTAACAACACATATATTTACTAATGATATTTTTTCCACAAAGCACAAACCAACACAAACAACACACGATTGATAGGATTTTCTATTACTAAAATTTCTTAAGAGTGTTCAATAATTGACAATTCATGAAAACAAATGTTCATAAAAACAAAACTAACATATCATATGTTAGGAAACAAAATAGAATATAAGTGCCAGCAAACTACCTTTAACATCTCTTTACTATCAGTGAAAATGGCAACAAAACATATACAATAAAAATATACTCATTCCAATTCAAAATAAAGCATCCAAAGAAGTATGATAAAACCAAGAGGTGTCCCACAAATATAAAACATCCAAAGAAGTATGATAAAACAGATAAATCTTCCCTTTTAACAAATAAATCTTCCATTTTTTTCTTTACTGCTATGGATTAATGGCAGTAGTTGAGCAGATTTCAGTTAGAATCTTTTTATGCACTTTTCCTGCCTAATCATAGTTTTTTACTTCAGGAAAAGATTGCCTACTTATAGTTAGAATTCTAAAATATCAAGCAAATTTTCTATCAAATAGAACAAAAGGTAATAGCCATGACTAATGGGATGATGATGATGACAAATTAGAGAAACATTCATAAGAAATAACACTCCAATTCATGCAGCTTAACAAAATCAATGTTATTATTCCATCCAACTAATTGGGCTAATTTACAAACAATCTCCTATTCCACAACTTTAAGTACTCTATACCATCATAGACACCTTTCTCTATTTGTAACTTTGCAAAAACAAAAAAAACAAAAATTATCTGTACCCACAAATATTATCTACATTTGAAACTTTAAGTACTCTACCACTCTGGTGCTTCACGGAGCTTCAAATGGTCCATTGTTGATGAGGGGGATGTATAAGGTTGGGGGATAAGAGTATAACATAATCCTTGCAACCTGTACCCAAAATATCTTCTTTAATCTTATCAGACAGCACCATTTTGGAAGCTGAAATCTCGTTTCTTGCATTCGTCAAACCCATCTTTTTTTTCCCAAGGGAATACATTATTATTTGAAACACTCTCATCAATACAGCACAATCCAAGAGAGGGAAAATAATTGATGATGGGTCAACACATCTATGTTAGCCGGTAAATTGTCCTCTCTAGCAATTTAAAATTGTTTTCCATTTCTAGTACTGCAGTCATGATCTACAACCTGTTAGTAGGAGTTTGTACCACATCATCCGATATCAACTCCTAAAAAAGTAAAAGATATAAAAATGATTAAAAACCTGTCCTTATTTTCTTTTAATAAGCCAATGAATTTTTATTGAAATCAAAGTACAAAAAAAGCACCAGAAGTGCTTGAAAATGCCAATATCCTCAATGGACACATTATAGCAGGCGTGCACCTTAATGCTACATCCTCAATGGTTATAGTTTGTTAATAGAGCCCCATCATCATCCTATCATTTAGATCCAACACCAAAAGACAAAAAGACTCGAATTATTTTATGCCATCGAGACAACACACATTGCAAACAGATTCATGTATAAGGTATTCTTAAAACATCTAACCAAATAAATTGCCCCCAGTATATAGTGTCAGGCACAAACTTGCAAACATCCATGTTAAATAATTCATTTAAACCATGATCATTCCACATAGCTAATTATGGAGAGCTTCAAGTTTGGATGCACCATTGCCCATTAATATTTCAAATAAATTTTCTCAAACTGAAAACCAAATGGAAAAGAGGACAGGTCCACTCCAGCCTGAAAACAATATAATGTGTCAATTCCCTTAAACACATAACATGTTTTTTTGGCGTAATCTGTTTCTTACAATGCCAACAAAGTAAAATATTCATTGAAGGCAACTATAATTGTAGGCAATTAAGGTCACTCCTTTTGAACAACCACACTTAATAAGCATTACCAAAGTAATCAAATCAAAGTAAAAGTTATAGATAATGGAAATCACCATGCATCCGATGTTATCTTTTATTTCACAAAAGCCTCAACATTTGTCAAACAGGGCCTAAGAACAAAAGAAAGTACAGAGCGTGAGACGGAGAAAGACCTACATAAGACATAAAAAATACTTGTAGAAGACAGCCATAAAATATATAAAAAGAAGTTAAAACCCCAAAAGACATCTCTTCGTATGTAAAGAACCAATAACGTTAAAGATGTTTAGAGATGCAAACTGTAACACCTTACTTTCATTAACTTGAAAATAGGATAATTATCATTAGGTACAGTCCTCCCAATATTAATTCAAACTTAAGGTCCAACATTAAGTCCAAATACCACAAAAGACTGAAACTCAAATACATAAGTTTCATGACGGTACAACACCAATACATAACTCTAGAAATTACATATTCAAGGTGTTACTTAAGACTACTACAAAATAAACAAGATTCCAAGAGCTAGCAGCTGTCAGTCTTCCTTTGAAACCTGTGCATCTGTAAAAATAATTAAATAAAGGAGCGGGGTGAGATAATAATCTCAGTGAATCCTCCCTCCGACTCCTCACCATCAACTCATATAAAGAACTATCAGTCAAGACTTAATATCACACATTTATGCAATGCATATTCTTACTATGAATATCTAATTCATCTTTAGCTCGTATTCATGGGTAGCGTTGTATGCTTACGTCCATACAACCCCATAAATACGCTTTCGATATGGTGGTTAGACGTCTTAACCGTCCGAGGGCGTCCCACACGGCTAACCATATCGATCACCCCTTTGAGGCATCTTAGTGTCTTTTAGGGAATTTAATTCACAAACTATATCCTTAAATGCATGCCTTATTCAAAAATAGGAATACAATTAGGTGCTCCTCTAATTTCACATGCAACTGAACATATTCATGTAAAAAGATACATTTCATATTCAAATGGAAACATATATCATGCTCAGTCAAGGAAAATATATCAAGACAAGACACACTTCCATTAGAGCTCCATGGAGTTCCCAATGGTCAAACATCAATCTCACAGTTTATGGGGGTTTTGGGTACAACATTAACCCCCTTAATCAGTCTCAATAACACATGCATAGCTATTTAACACTAAAAACTGTAAAAATAAGAGGGATTTGGGGTTCAAGGGTTTTCTTCAAGAGAACCCTAATGTGGGACTTATGGGTGCCCATCACCTAAGAGAAGGAAGAACTCACCATCAATGTAAGATTTCGACCTCCCAAAGTTAGAGTTCAGCTCCTTCCTCTTCTTCTCCTTCAAGCTTTCCTTCTAGGGATTCCTTCCAACTTTCCAAACCAAGAGTGAATACTCCCCAACTTGGATTCAAGCTAAGATTGATGAAAAATCTAGCATGAATCCATGCTTTCCCCTTAAAATGTGAACCCTAGGTGTTTGATCCCCTCTCCTCCTTCTCTCTATCGCATTCTCTCTCTAACCCTCTCTCAAAATCGTGTTTTGTCCTTTTTCTGCTGAGTTTTTCTGTTTTAATGCAGCTGTGAATCGATTCACAGCCTAGGTGAATCGATTCACTCAATGTAAAAATGATAGGAATCGCAGTTTTAAGTGAATGAATCGATTCCTGCAGCTCCCAGATTCGATTCACAGGGAACTGACTTTCTGTTAATCGATTCACACTTCGATTCACAGAGAGCCAACTTCTGTGAATCGATTCACACTTCGATTCACAACAAGCCTAATCGAGTCCCAAAGAAACCCAGCGACCTGAATCGATTCACCGGGCCTGGGAATCGATTCACACTGGGAAAAAATCACCAAACACAATATTCACATATTCAATTATAACAATCAATGAAAAAAAAATCACTTAAAGTTCATCATTAAGCCATACTAAGCTTATGCACACACATCAAACCAAGCTTGAGGAATTGGGGTGTTACACTACTACCCACCTTTTAAAAAAAATTTGTCCTCAAAATTTGATAAACTTACATACCTATTGGAAAAGTTGCGGATATTTGCTTCGCATCTCATCTTCGAGTTCCCAAGTGGCTTCTTCGGGAGTGGATCCTTCCCAGATCACCTTGACCAAAGGGATAGTCTTATTCCTGAGTGCCTTGGAAGCTCGGTCCACTATTTGGGCAGTTCGGTAGTGCGTGCAATCTGATCTAAGTTGTATAGACTCATGGTCTATAGAGTGGAATGGATCCGGAATGTATTTCTTAAGCTGAGACACATGAAAAACATTGTGGAGATTTGACAAAGAATGAGGTAAGGCAATTTGGTAAGCGACGGGACCAATTCGACTGAGGATTTGGAAAGGACCCACATATCGAGGGGTCAACTTTTTGGCCCTAAGGGCTCTACCAACACCTACAGTGGGAGTGACTTTCAGGAATACATGTTCTCCTTCATCAAATTCAAGGGGTTTGAGCCTACGATCTGCATAACTTTTCTGCCTACTCTGAGCAGTCTTTATCTTCTCCCTAATCATACGAATCTTATCAGTGGTTTCTTGAACAAGGTCGGGACCTAACAATTGTTTCTCCCCTACTTCAAACCAACATAGAGGAGTCCTACACTTGCGACCGTAGAGAGCCTCGTACGGTGCCATTCCTATGCTAGAGTGATAGCTGTTGTTGTATGAAAATTCAATTAATGACAAATACTTGCTCCAACTACCGCCATCCTCTAAAACACAAAGCTCGAGCATATCCTCTAAAGTTTGAATGGTTCTCTCCGACCGCCATGCATGTCTGGGATGGTAGGGTGTGCTAAGACTCAACCTCGTCCCTAAGGCTTGATGAAGTGCCTTCCAAAACCGAGAGGTAAACTTTGGATCCTGTCGGAGACAATGTTAGTTGGAACTCAGTGGAGTCTAACAATCTCTACGATGTAGATCTCGGTACAAGGCAGTTTTGTAAGTGGACTTTATGGGAAGAAAATGAGCAGATTTGGTTAATTTATCCACTATGACCCATATAGAGTCATATCCTAACTGAGTGTAGGGTAACCCTCCCACGAAGTCCATTGCTATACTATCCAACTTCCACTCGGGAATTTCTAAGGGCTGGAGAAAACCTGAAGGCTTTTGGTGTTCTATCTTGGTTTTCTGACAAACCAAGCATTGAGCTACAAATTCTGCCACATCATTCCTCATGCCTGGCCACCAATACCTCTGTCTAAGGTCCTGATACATCTTGGTGGAGCCAGGGTGTACCGAGAATCCACTCTTGTGGGCTTCTCCTAGAACCTGCTGCTTAATGGAATTATCCTTTGGTATGCAGATTCTCTGATGGAACAATAAAGTGCCATCCTCAGCTTCAGAAAAACTGGGGCGGTGTTTGCTAGACTGCAATTCTACATCTAAGCTCTGGGCAAGTCTAATTTGTTCCCTAAAATTGCAGGAAATTTCTAGATGGTAAAGCATGAGACTGTTCACTGATGGGAAAATTCCAAGATTAAGGTCCCTAAAAGACTCCAACAACTCCATTTCTTTTAACATCAGTGAAGACACATGCAAGGATTTCCTACTCAAGGCATCAGCGACCACATTCGCTTGGCCCGGATGGTACTTCAACTCAAAGTCATAATCTTTTAGGAACTCAACCCATCTTCTCTGTCTCATGTTAAGTTCCTTCTGATCAAAAAGGTATTTCAAGCTCTTATGATCACTAAACACTTCAAACTGAGCACCATACAGATAGTGTCGCCAAATCTTTAGAGTAAAGACAATGGCTGCGAGCTCTAAGTCATGAGTAAGGTAGTTCTCCTTATGGGGCCTTAACTGCCTAGATGCATAGGCTACAACTTGTCGATTCTGCATGAGAACACATCCTAACCCTTTCTTAGAGGCATCACTATAAACTTCAAATCCCAATGCTGGGTCAGGGATAATCAAGACCGGGGTGGAAGTCAACCTGATCTTAAGCTCTAGGAAACTACTCTCACAGCTCTTAGTCCACACAAAAGGCTCCCCCTTTCGGGTTAATCTTGTTAGGGGAAGTACCATCTGCGAAAATCCCTTAATGAACCTTCGGTAGTAACCGGCTAATCCTAGAAAGCTCCTAACTTCTGTGACTGTGGTTGGTCATTCCCAACTAAGGACTACTTCTACTTTACTAGGATCAACCGACACTCCCGCTTTAGAAATCACATGACCAAGAAATTTAACTTCACTGAGCCAGAACTCACATTTCTCAGGTTTTGCGAAGAGGCTCTTTTCTCTAAGGGTACTTAGAACAATCCTAAGGTGTTCCTCATGCTCTCGAGGATCCTTAGAATAAACTAGGATATCGTCTATGAAGACCACTACAAACTTATCAAGGAAAGGCCTAAAAATTCGGTTCATATAGTCCATAAATACGGCTGGAGCATTGGTCAGACCAAAAGGCATAACCAAATATTCATAGTGCCCGTATCTAGTCCTAAATGCCGTCTTTGGAACATCCTCTACCTTAACTCTAATCTGGTGATAACCAGATCTTAGATCAATCTTAGAGAAAACTGAAGCTCCCCTAAGTTGATCTAACAAGTCATCTATCCTGGGCAAGGGGTACCTATTCTTCGCTGTGATCTTATTGATTTTTCGGTAATCAATACATAACCTCATACTCCCATTTTTCTTCTTTACCAAAAGGACAGGTGCGCCCCAAGGTGACACACTAGGTCTAATAAACTGCTTAGCAATCAAATCTTCCAACTGTGTTTTTAGTTCCCTCAACTCCAGGGGTGACATCCTTTAAGGTGCCATGGAGATTGGTCCCGTTCCGGGAACCAGTTCTATTGAGAACTCCACTTCTCTCTCAGGAGGTAAGGTCGCTACCTCGTTAGGAAACACATCTAAGAATTCGTTCACTATAGGGATAGTGTCCAGATCTAGGCTAACCTCTACAGTTGAAGAAAGTAAGATCATATATCCTGCAAGACCTTCCACTAGACAGCGACTCAATAGAAGATCATTACTCTGTGTAACACAACTTGACTCTTCAATAATAGAACGCACGTTTGGAAACTCAATCGCTTTACAAAAACAGTTCAAAACAACTTGATTGGCGGAAAGCCAATCCATACCCAGGATAATGTCCATTCCCTCAAGAGGTAGACACACAAGGCTTACTAAAAACATCCTCCCTTGAATTATGAGAGGACAATTCTCACATATCAAGGAAGTAGAAATGCTACCTTCGGTGGGTGTATACACATGCAACGGAAATTGTAAAGAAGTAAGATACAACCCTAGCCTTTGAACACATTTACAAGAGATAAAGGAATGTGTTGCTCCCGAATCAAACAAAACAACTAGAGGTTCATCCTGAAAGAAACAAGTACCTTTCATCAGATTTTTCGCTCCCTTTGCTTCCTTGGCGTCAAGAGTAAAGACTCTCCCTTGGTTAGGATCACCAGACTTGGCTCCTTTTCCCTTAGTGTATTGGGGGCACTCCTTAGCCATGTGCCCTGGTTGGTGACAAACAAAGCAAACATTCTTGCCCTTCATACACTCTCACGATGCACCTTCCCTGATTCGAGCATGCATGATAAGCGGACTCGGAGGTTTGAGCTGCTTTCCCTTGAAAAGATTTCCTTTCGGTCTCATGCGTTGAGCGCTCTTATCCTCATCCTTCTTTTTGTTCTTATCTTGCCACCTCGCTTGCCTATCCTCATACATCCTCTTCAAGCTTGCTTCAGCCACGTAGCTCTGAAGGACTACCTTGGCGAACTCGATGAATTCAGTTTGTGAAATGCTGTTCTGGATGTCTGGCCTCAGTCCCCACTTGAACTGCTTGATTTTCCAATTATCATTCTGAGCAAATTGAGCAACAGATGAGTACCTTACCAACTCCTCAAACTTGTTCACATACTCTGAAACAGTAGATTTTCCTTGCTGAAGTTGGACTAACTCTCTATCCATCATATCTTTCACAGTCTGTGGAAAGTACTTCTCCAAGAAGACCCTCTGAAAGTTCGCCCAAGTTACTGGTGTCCCTTGAGCCACCATATAAGCTCGGGCCCCCTTCCACTAGTTTTCAGCATCCTCTATGAGCACATGAGTAGCTAGCTCGACCTTTTGCTCCTCGGTACAATGGGCAACCTTAAAACTCTTCTCCACGGCTTCCAGCCAGTGTTGGGATGCCATGGCTTCTGTTTTTCCATTGAAGGTTGGTGGCTTCGTCTTGAGGAACTTAAGGAATTTCCGGTCTAACACCTCCTCTTGCAGGGGAGGTTGGGCTTAATCTCTTCTTGTTGTTGGGCTAAGCGAGCATAAGATTGTTAGTTGCAATACCGATTGAATAGCCTGCAATATCCCTTGTAGCCAAGCATTCTCTTGTCTGGCGGATTCGGAGGTATCGCGGTATGCTCGATCCTGGTGGATACCGAGGCATCGTAGCATTCCTCCTGGGTCTCCGCGCCTTCGAACACTGAAGCCATAGTGCGCATAGAATGCACCAAGCATTGAGTTGATCAAGCTCAATATCTCATAGCATAATAAGCAGAAAACAACAGCAGACTCAAGAAATTCACGAAACTATTCCTAGCAATCCCTACAGTACGATTAGAATCGAACTGCTCTGATACCATAATGTAACACCTTACTTTCATTAACTTGAAAATAGGATAATTATCATTAGGTACAGTCCTCCTAATATTAATTCAAACTTAAGGTCCAACATTAAGTCCAAATACCACAAAAGACTAAAACTCAAATACATAAGTTTCATGACGGTACAACACCAATACATAACTCTAGAAATTACATATTCAAGGTGTTACTTAAGACTACTACAAAATAAACAAGATTCCAAGAGCTAGCAGCTGTCAGTCTTCCTTTGAAACCTGTGCATCTGTAAAAATAATTAAATAAAGGAGCGGGGTGAGATAATGATCTCAGTGAATCCTCCCTCCGACTCCTCACCATCAACTCATATAAAGAACTATCAGTCAAGACTTAATATCACACATTTATGCAATGCATATTCTTACTATGAATATCTAATTCATCTTTAGCTCGTATTCATGGGTAGCGTTGTATGCTTACGTCCATACAACCCCATAAATACGCTTTCGATATGGTGGTTAGACGTCTTAACCGTCCGAGGGCGTCCCACACGGCTAACCATATCGATCACCCCCTTTTTGAGGCATCTTAGTGTCTTTTAGGGAATTTAATTCACAAACTATATCCTTAAATGCATGCCTTATTCAAAAATAGGAATACAATTAGGTGCTCCTCTAATTTCACATGCAACTGAACATATTCATGTAAAAAGATACATTTCATATTCAAATGGAAACATATATCATGCTCAGTCAAGGAAAATATATCAAGACAAGACACACTTCCATTAGAGCTCCATGGAGTTCCCAATGGTCAAACATCAATCTCACAGTTTATGGGGGTTTTGGGTACAACATTAACCCCCTTAATCAGTCTCAATAACACATGCATAGCTATTTAACAATAAAAACTGTAAAAATAAGAGGGATTTGGGAAATTCTAACCTTGAACCCCTTGGGGTTCAAGGGTTTTCTTCAAGAGAACCCTAATGTGAGACTTATGGGTGCCCATCACCTAAGAGAAGGAAGAACTCACCATCAATGTAAGATTTCAAGCTCCCAAAGTTAGAGTTCAGCTCCTTCCTCTTCTTCTCCTTCAAGCTTTCCTTCTAGGGATTCCTTCCAACTTTCCAAACCAAGAATGAATACTCCCCAACTTGGATTCAAGCTAAGATTGATGAAAAATTTAGCATGAATCCATGCTTTCCCCTTAAAATGTGAACCCTAGGTGTTTGATCCCCTCTCCTCCTTCTCTCTATCGCATTCTCTCTCTAACCCTCTCTCAAAATCGTGTTCTGTCCTTTTTCTGCTGAGTTTTTTTTATTTTAATGCAGCTGTGAATCGATTCACAGCCTAGGTGAATCGATTCACTCAGTGTAAAAATGACAGGAATCGCAGTTTTAAGTGAATGAATCGATTCCTGCAGCTCCCAGATTCGATTCACAGGGAACAGACTTTCTGTGAATCGATTCACACTTCGATTCACAGAGAGCCAACTTCTGTGAATCGATTCACACTTCGATTCACAACAAGCCTAATCGAGTCCCAAAGAAACAGTCACTTCAATCGATTCACAGGGCATGGGAATCGATTCACACTGGGAAAAAATCACCAAACACAATATTCACATATTCAATTATAACAATCAATGAAAAAAAAATCACTTAAAGTTCATCATTAAGCCATACTAAGCTTATGCACACACATCAAACCAAGCTTGAGGAATTGGGGTGTTACACAAACCACTCTTCACGTAGAGGATGTGAAAGGTTTGTTAAAGGCAACAATTTTTTTAGACAAAATGAAAACATTAAATAATAAGCAAAAGCAAAATCACCTCACCAGTGGGTCTAAATTGAAACCCAATGGAGAAAATGGCTCTGTCCAGCAACCGAATGTGCAGGGGCATAGCATATCTGCAAAAGCAACGATCTGCACCCGTCGCAGAGATATGCCTAGCCAGGTAGAGGAGCACGCGAGCGACAGGAGCAGAAAGGCGATATCGGCGAGCACTGCAGGAAACAGGGAGATAGACCAACAGCGAAGCATGAGGCGGTTTCAGGGGGTGCACGCGGTGTTGCGATTCACAGGTGACCGATCACAGGTGTTGCCCTCTGAGGCTTGAATAATTATTTATCCGCTACGACCGTATAGATGGAAGAAGAAACGAAATAAGAGAAGATTATCGATCCCTTATCAATTGTGAAATGGCTAAGAAGAAGAAGAAGGCAGAACCACTGGCATCATTATTCTTTCATTCGAGGAACAAAAAATACCATAAAAAACATAAGTATAAAGAAGGTGAAAACATAAGGCCAGTGTTTGGTTCCTTCAAACACTGGCATAATTATTCTTTCATAGCGTTTGGCATAATCATTCTTTCATTCAAGAAAACATAAGTATAAAGAAGGTGAAAACACAAGGCCAGTGTATAATGGCAGAAGGCAATGTTTTCTTGAAACCAAACGCTATGGCAAGAAGCTCCGCATTGCCTTGGTTTAAATAACGACCGTGAAATCAAAAGGAGTAAAATAACAATAGGCTATTGGAATTGAAAAAAGAATTGCTTTGAAAATAGGCTGCACAAGAAACCATGCTCGGCTATTAATTTCCAATAACAATTATCGAGTAGTAACATAAATGAGACCAAAAATTTGCGACTATTAAAGAATTCAAATTCAATTACAAACATATTTACCAAATTACCACAAATTAGGAGGAAAAAGTGTGACCACAAACATTATAAAAATATATAAATATATAGATGTTTAGAGATGCAAACCACTCTTCACGTAGAGGATGTGAAAGGGTTTGTGAAAGGCAACAATTTTTTTAGACAAAATGAAAACATTAAATAATAAGCAAAAGCAAAATCACCTCACCAGTGGGTCTAAATTGAAACCCAATGGAGAAAATGGCTCTGTCCAGCAACCGAATGTGCAGGGGCGTAGCATATCTGCAAAAGCAACGATCTGAACCCATCGCAGAGATATGCCTAGCCAGGTAGAGGAGCACGCGAGCGACAGGAGCAGAAAGGCGATATCGGCGAGCACTGTAGGAAATAGGGAGATAGACCAACTGCGAAGCATGAGGCGGTTTCAGGTGGTGCTCGCGGTGTTGCGATTCGCAGGTGACCGATCAGAGGTGTTGCCCTCTGAGGCTTGAATAATTATTTATCCGCTACGACCGTATAGATGGAAGAAGAAACGAATTAAGAGAAGATTATCGATCCCTTATCAATTGTGAAATTGTTAAGAAGAAGAAGAAGGCAGAACCACTGGCATAATTATTCTTTCATTCGAGGAACAAAAAATACCATAAAAAACATAAATATAAAGAAGGTGAAAACATAAGGCCAGTGTTTGGTTCCTTCAAACACTGGCATAATTATTCTTTCATAGCATTTGGCATAATTATTCTTTCATTCAAGAAAACATAAGTATAAAGAAGGTGAAAACATAAGGCCAGTGTATAATGGCAGAAGGCAATGTTTTCTTGAAACCAAACGCTATGGCAAGAAGCTCCGCATTGCCTTGGTTTAAATAACGAACGTGAAATCAAAAGGAGTAAAATAACAATAGGCTATTTGAATTGAAAAAAAGAATTGCTTTGAAAATAGGCTGCACATGAAACCATGCTCGGCTATTATTTTCCAATAACAGTTACCGAGTAGTAACATAAATGAGACCAAAAATTTGCAACTATTAAAAAATTCAAATTCAAATTACAAACATATTTACCAAATTACCAGAAATTAGGAGGAAAGATTGTGACCACAAACATTATAAAAATATATAAATATATAGATGTTTAGAGATGCAAATCACTCTTCACGTAGAGGATGTGAAAGGGTTTGTGAAAGGCAACAATTTTTTAGACAAAATGAAAACATTAAATAATAAGCAAAAGCAAAATCACCTCACCAGTGGGTCTAAATTGAAACCCAATGGAGAAAATGGCTCTGTCCAGCAACCGAATGTGTAGCGGCATAGCATATCTGCAAAAGCAACGATCTGAACCGGTCGCAGAGATATGCCTAGCCAGGTAGAGAAGCACGCGAGCGACAGGAGCAGAAAGGCGATATCGGCGAGCACTGCAGGAAACAGGGAGATAGACCAACAGCGAAGCATGAGGCGGTTTCAGGGGGTGCACGCGGTGTTGGGATTCACAGGTGACCGATCAGAGGTGTTTCCCTCTGAGGCTAGAATAATTATTTATCCGCTACGACTGTATAGATTGAAGAAGAAACGAAATAAGAGAAGATTATCGATCCCTTATCAATTGTGAAATGGCTAAGAAGAAGAAGAAGGCAGAACCACTGGCATAATTATTCTTTCATTCGAGGAACAAAAAATACCATAAGAAACATAAGTATAAAGAAGGTGAAAACATAAGGCCAGTGTTTGGTTCCTTCAAACACTGGCATAATTATTCTTTCATAGCGTTTGGCATAATTATTCTTTCATTCAAGAAAACATAAGTATAAAGAAGGTGAAAACATAAGGCCAGTGTATAATGGCAGAAGGCAATGTTTTCTTGAAACCAAACGCTATGGCAAGAAGCTCCGCATTGCCTTGGTTTAAATAACGACCGTGAAATCAAAAGGTGTAAAATAACAATAGGCTATTGGAATTGAAAAAAGAATTGCTTTGAAAATAGGCTGCACATGAAACCATGCTCGGCTATTAATTTCCAATAACAGTTATCGAGTAGTAACATAAATGAGACCAAAAATTTGCAACTATTAAAAAATTCAAATTCAAATTACAAACATATTTACCAAATTACCAAAAATTAGGAGGAAAGATTGTGACCACAAACATTATAAAAATATATAAATATAAGGATGTTTAGAGATGCAAACCACTCTTCACGTAGAGGATGTGAAAGGGTCTGTGAAAGGCAACAATTTTTCTAGACAAAATGAAAACATTAAATAATAAGCAAAAGCAAAATCACCTCACCAGTGGGTCTAAATTGAAACCCAATGGAGAAAATGGCTCTGTCCAGCAACTGAATGTGCAGGGGCATAGCATATCTGCAAAAGCAACGATCTGAACCGGTCGCAGAGATATGCCTAGCCAGGTAGAGGAGCACGCGAGCAACAGGAGCAAAAAGGCGATATCGGCGAGCACTGCAGGAAATAGGGAGATAGACCAACAGTGAAGCATGAGGCGATTTCAGGGGGTGCACGCGGTGTTGCGATTCGCAGGTGACCGATCAGAGGTGTTGCCCTCTGAGGCTTGAATAATTATTTATCCGCTACGACCGTATAGATGGAAGAAGAAACGAATTAAGAGAATATTATCGATCCCTTATCAATTGTGAAATGGCTAAGAAGAAGAAGAAGGCAGAACCACTGGCATAATTATTCTTTCATTCGAGGAACAAAAAATACCATAAAAAACATAACTATAAACAAGGTGAAAACATAAGGCCAGTGTTTGGTTCCTTCAAACACTGGCATAATCATTCATTCATAGCATTTGGCATAATTATTCTTTCATTCAAGAAAACATACGTATAAAGAAGGTGAAAACATAAGGCCAGTGTATAATGGCAGAAGGCAATGTTTTCTTGAAACCAAACGCTATGGCAAGAAGCTCTGCATTGCCTTGGTTTAAATAACGACCGTGAAATCAAAAGGAGTAAAATAACAATAGGCTATTGGAATTGAAAAAAAGAATTGCTTTGAAAATAGGCTGCACATGAAACCATGTTCGGCTATTAATTTCCAATAACAGTTATCGAGTAGTAACATAAATGAGACCAAAAATTTGCAACTATTAAAAAATTCAAATTCAAATTACAAACATATTTACCAAATTACCACAAATTAGGAGGAAAGATTGTGACCACAAACATTATAAAAATATATAAATATAAGGATGTTTAGAGATGCAAACCACTCTTCACGTAGAGGATGTGAAAGGGTTTGTGAAAGGCAACAATTTTTTTAGACAAAATGAGAACATTAAACAATAAGCAAAAGCAAAATCACCTCACCAGTGGGTCTAAATTGAAACCCAATGGAGAAAATGGCTCTGTCCAGCAAACGAATGTGCAGGGGCATAGCATATCTGCAAAAGCAACGATCTGAACCGGTCGCAGAGATATGCCTAGCCAGGTAGAGGAGCACGCGAGCGACAGGAGCAAAAAGGCGATATCGGCGAGCACTGCAGAAACAGGAGATAGACCAACGGTGAAGCATGAGGCGGTTTCGAGGGTGCACGCGGTGTTGCGATTCGCTGGTGACCGATCAGAGGTGTTGCCCTCTGAGGCTTGAATAATTATTTATCCGCTACGACCGTATAGATGGAAGAAGAAACGAATTAAGAGAAGATTATCGATCCCATATCAATTGTGAAATGGCTAAGAAGAAGAAGAAGGCAGAACCACTGGCATAATTATTCTTTCATTCGAGGAACAAAAAATACCATAAAAAACATAAGTATCAAGAAGGTGAAAACATAAGGCCAGTGTTTGGTTCCTTCAAACACTGGCATAATTATTCTTTCATAGCATTTGGCATAATTATTCTTTCATTCAAGAAAACATACGTATAAAGAAGGTGAAAACATAAGGCCAGTGTATAATGGCAGAAGGCAATGTTTTCTTGAAACCAAACGCTATGGCAAGAAGCTCGCATTGCCTTGGTTTAAATAACGAAGTGAAATCAAAAGGAGTAAAATAACAATAGGCTATTGGAATTGAAAAAAAGAATTGCTTTGAAAATAGGCTGCACATGAAACCATGCTCGGCTATTAATTTCCAATAACAGTTATCGAGTAGTAACATAAATGAGACCAAAAATTTGCAACTATTAAAAAATTCAAATTCAAATTACAAACATATTTACCAAATTACCACAAATTAGGAGCAAAGATTGTGACCACAAACATTATAAAAATATATAAATATATAGATGTTTAGAGATACAAACCACTCTTCAGGTAGAGGATGTGAAAGGGTTTGTGAAAGGCAACAATTTTTTTAGACAAAATGAAAACATTAAATAATAAGCAAAAGCAAAATCACCTCACCAGTGGGTCTAAATTGAAACCCAATGGAGAAAATGGCTCTGTCCAGCAACCGAATGTGCAGGGGCATAGCATATCTGCAAAAGCAACGATCTGAACCGGTCGCAGAGATATGCCTAGCCAGGTAGATGAGCACGCGAGCGACAGGAGCAAAAAGGTGATATCGGCGAGCACTGCAGGAAACAGGGAGATAGACCAACAGTGAAGCATGAGGCGGTTTCAGGGGTTGCACGCGGTGTTGCGATTCGCAGGTGACCGATCAGAGGTGTTGCCCTCTGAGGCTTGAATAATTATTTATCCGCTACGACCGTATAGACGGAAGAAGAACGAATTAAGAGAAGATTATCGATCCCTTATCAATTGTGAAATGGCTAAGAAGAAGAAGAAAGCAGAACCACTGGCATAATTATTCTTTCATTCGAGGAACAAAAAATACCATAAAAAACATAAGTATAAAGAAGGTGAAAACATAAGGCCAGTGTTTGGTTCCTTCAAACACTGGCATAATTATTCTTTCATAGCATTTGGCATAATTATTCTTTCATTCAAGAAAACATAAGTATAAAGAAGGTGAAAACATAAGGCCAGTGTATAATGGCAGAAGGCAATGTTTTCTTGAAACCAAACGCTATGGCAAGAAGCTCCGCATTGCCTTGGTTTAAATAACGACCGTGAAATCAAAAGGAGTAAAATAACAATAGGCTATTGGAATTGAAAAAAAGAATTGCTTTGAAAATAGGCTGCACATGAAACCATGTTCGGCTATTAATTTCCAATAACAGTTATCGAGTAGTAACATAAATGAGACCAAAAATTTGCAACTATTAAAAAATTCAAATTCAAATTACAAACATATTTACCAAATTACCACAAATTAGGAGGAAAGATTGTGACCACAAACATTATAAAAATATATAAATATATAGATGTTTAGAGATACCAGCCACTCTTCAGGTAGAGGATGTGAAAGGGTTTGTGAAAGGCAACAATTTTTTTAGACAAAATGAAAACATTAAATAATAAGCAAAAGCAAAATCACCTCACTAGTGGGTCTAAATTGAAACCCAATGGAGAAAATGGCTCTGTCCAGCAACCGAATGTGCAGGGGCATAGCATATCTGCAAAAGCAACGATCTGAACCGGTCGCAGAGATATGCCTAGCCAGGTAGAGGAGCACGCGAGCGACAGGAGCAAAAAGGCGATATCGGCGAGCACTGCAGGAAATAGGGAGATAGACCAACAGTGAAGCATGAGGCGGTTTCAGGGGGTGCACGCGGTGTTGCGATTCGCAGGTGACCGATCAGAGGTGTTGCCCTCTGAGGCTTGAATAATTATTTATCCGCTACGACCGTATAGATGGAAGAAGAAACGAATTAAGAGAAGATTATCGATCCCTTATCAATTGTGAAATGGCTAAGAAGAAGAAGAAAGCGAGAACCCTTTGGCATAATTATTCTTTCATTCGAGGAACAAAAAATACCATAAAAAACATAAGTATAAAGAAGGTGAAAACATAAGGCCAGTGTTTGGTTCCTTCAAACACTGGCATAATCATTCTTTCATAGCATTTGGCATAATTATTCTTTCATTCAAGAAAACATACGTATAAAGAAGGTGAAAACATAAGGCCAGTGTATAATGGCAGAAGGCAATGTTTTCTTGAAACCAAACGCTATGGCAAGAAGCTCCGCATTGCCTTGGTTTAAATAACGACCGTGAAATCAAAAGGAGTAAAATAACAATAGGCTATTGGAATTGAAAAAAAGAATTGCTTTGAAAATAGGCTGCACATGAAACCATGTTCGGCTATTAATTTCCAATAACAGTTATCGAGTAGTAACATAAATGAGACCAAGAATTTGCAACTATTAAAAAATTCAAATTCAAATTACAAACATATTTACCAAATTACCACAAATTAGGAGGAAAGATTGTGACCACAAACATTATAAAAATATATAAATATAAGGATGTTTAGAGATGCAAACCACTCTTCACGTAGAGGATGTGAAAGGGTTTGTGAAAGGCAACAATTTTTTTAGACAAAATGAAAACATTAAATAATAAGCAAAAGCAAAATCACCTCACCAGTGGGTCTAAATTGAAACCCAATGGAGAAAATGGCTCTGTCCAGCAACCGAATGTGCAGGGGCATAGCATATCTGCAAAAGCAACGATCTGAACCGGTCGCTGAGATATGCCTAGCCAGGTAGAGGAGCACGCGAGCGACAGGAGCAAAAAGGTGATATCGACGAGCACTGCAGGAAACAGGGAGATAGACCAACAGTGAAGCATGAGGCGGTTTCAGGGGGTGCACGCGGTGTTGCGATTCGCTGGTGACCGATCAGAGGTGTTGCCCTCTGAGGCTTGAATAATTATTTATCCGCTACGACCGTATAGATGGAAGAAGAAACGAATTAAGAGAAGATTATCGATCCCTTATCAATTGTGAAATGGCTAAGAAGAAGAAGAAGGCAGAACCACTGGCATAATTATTCTTTCATTCGAGGAACAAAAAATACCATAAAAAACATAAGTATAAAGAAGGTGAAAACATAAGGCCAGTGTTTGGTTCCTTCAAACACTGGCATAATTATTCTTTCATAGCATTTGGCATAATTATTCTTTCATTCAAGAAAACATACGTATAAAGAAGGTGAAAACATAAGGCCAGTGTATAATGGCAGAAGGCAATGTTTTCTTGAAACCAAACGCTATGGCAAGAAGCTCCGCATTGCCTTGGTTTAAATAACGACCGTGAAATCAAAAGGAGTAAAATAACAATAGGCTATTGGAATTGAAAAAAAGAATTGCTTTGAAAATAGGCTGCACATGAAACCATGCTCGGCTATTAATTTCCAATAACAGTTATCGAGTAGTAACATAAATGAGACCAAAAATTTGCAACTATTAAAAAATTCAAATTCAAATTACAAACATATTTACCAAATTACCACAAATTAGGAGGAAAGATTGTGACCACAAACATTATAAAAATATATAAATATATAGATGTTTAGAGATACAAACCACTCTTCAGGGAGAGGATGTGAAAGGGTTTGTGAAAGGCAACAATTTTTTTAGACAAAATGAAAACATTAAATAATAAGCAAAAGCAAAATCACCTCACCAGTGGGTCTAAATTGAAACCCAATGGAGAAAATGGCTCTGTCCAGCAACCGAATGTGCAGGGGCATAGCATATCTGCAAAAGCAACGATCTGAACCGGTCGCAGAGATATGCCTAGCCAGGTAGAGGAGCACGCGAGCGACAGGAGCAAAAAGGTGATATCGGCGAGCACTGCAGGAAACAGGGAGATAGACCAACAGTGAAGCATGAGGCGGTTTCAGGGGCTGCACGCGGTGTTGCGATTCGCAGGTGACCGATCAGAGGTGTTGCCCTCTGAGGCTTGAATAATTATTTATCCGCTACGACCGTATAGATGGAAGAAGAAACGAATTAAGAGAAGATTATCGATCCCTTATCAATTGTGAAATGGCTAAGAAGAAGAAGAAAGCAGAACCACTGGCATAATTATTCTTTCATTCGAGGAACAAAAAATACCATAAAAAACATAAGTATAAAGAAGGTGAAACCATAAGGCCAGTGTTTGGTTCCTTCAAACACTGGCATAATTATTCTTTCATAGCATTTGGCATAATTATTCTTTCATTCAAGAAAACATAAGTATAAAGAAGGTGAAAACATAAGGCCAGTGTATAATGGCAGAAGGCAATGTTTTCTTGAAACCAAACGCTATGGCAAGAAGCTCCGCATTGCCTTGGTTTAAATAACGACCGTGAAATCAAAAGGAGTAAAATAACAATAGGCTATTGGAATTGAAAAAAAGAATTGCTTTGAAAATAGGCTGCACATGAAACCATGTTCGGCTATTAATTTCCAATAACAGTTATCGAGTAGTAACATAAATGAGACCAAAAATTTGCAACTATTAAAAAATTCAAATTCAAATTACAAACATATTTACCAAATTACCACAAATTAGGAGGAAAGATTGTGACCACAAACATTATAAAAATATATAAATATATAGATGTTTAGAGATACAAGCCACTCTTTAGGTAGAGGATGTGAAAGGGTTTGTGAAAGGCAACAATTTTTTTAGACAAAATGAAAACATTAAATAATAAGCAAAAGCAAAATCACCTCACCAGTGGGTCTAAATTGAAACCCAATGGAGAAAATGGCTCTGTCCAGCAACCGAATGTGCAGGGGCATAGCATATCTGCAAAAGCAACGATCTGAACCGGTCGCAGAGATATGCCTAGCCAGGTAGAGGAGCACGCGAGCGACAGGAGCAAAAAGGCGATATCGGCGAGCACTGCAGGAAACAGGGAGATAGACCAACAGTGAAGCATGAGGCGGTTTCAGGGGGTGCACGCGGTGTTGCGATTCGCAGGTGACCGATCAGAGGTGTTGCCCTCTGAGGCTTGAATAATTATTTATCCGCTACGACCGTATAGATGGAAGAAGAAACGAATTAAGAGAAGATTATCGATCCCTTATCAATTGTGAAATGGCTAAGAAGAAGAAGAAGGCAGAACCACTGGCATAATTATTCTTTCATTCGAGGAACAAAAAATACCATAAAAAACATAAGTATAAAGAAGGTGAAAACATAAGGCCAGTGTTTGGTTCATTCAAACACTGCCATAATTATTCTTTCATAGCGTTTGACATAATTATTCTTTCATTCAAGAAAACATAAGTATAAAGAAGGTGAAAACATAAGGCCAGTGTATAAAGGCAGAAGGCAATGTTTTCTTGAAACCAAACGCTATGGCAAGAAGCTCCGCATTGCCTTGGTTTGAATAACGACCGTGAAATCAAAAGGAGTAAAATAACAATAGGCTATTGGAATTGAAAAAAGAATTGCTTTGAAAATAGGCTGCACATGAAACCATGCTCGGCTATTAATTTCCAATAACAGATATCGAGTAGTAACATAAATGAGACCAAAAATTTGCAACTATTAAAGAATTCAAATTCAAATTACAAACGTATTTACCAAATTACCACAAATTAGAAGGAAAGATTGTGACCACAAACATTATAAAAATATATAAATATATAGATTAAACCATACGGATCGGTACTTCATTCATTGGATTATTATATGGACAGGAAAAGGTACCGGAGATCGAGAAAGAACCTTGTAGGCTTGCTGTTGTTAACATGACTGGAAGTATGTGAAGGTGTGTATTTCAACTCTAATGTGCTATTGATGTGATCAATTTTTAATACGAGAAATATTTACGCTTAATTGTATTTTTGGTCTCCCATTTTGTTAAATCCACGATTTTGGTCTGCTCACTCATTTTTCGTGAATATGGTCTCCACACTTTTTTAATTACACTTTTGGTTCTTTAAAATTGTAATTTTTTTGCACTTTTTAAGTGATTAAAAGTGCAAAAAATCTAAGATTCTTTGAGACAAAAAGTACAATTAAAAAAGTGTAGGGACCAAATTTATGAAAAATTAGAAAGGGAGACAAAAATCCTGGATTTGGAAAAGCAGAGGACCAAAACTAGACCCTAAATGTTTAATTCAAATGTTTGGATTTGGAACATTTTGTTTGGTTAAAATGTTGGCTGTGTTGTTTTGTTTTGTTTTTTGGTTGTAGGCTGTTGACTTATATGTATTGTTGAGTTCCTTTGTCCCACCTAATGCACTCATCAAATCTGTAGCTGTTTATCCTTCTGAGTTTGGCCTTCAATGTATGGAAGAGGAGGAAGTTCGTGGGTCTATTGGTCTATTTGATGATGTAAACGGAAAAACTGATGAAGATAGCAGTGATGATGATATCGACAATGAGAAGCTGTTTGCATATGAGAAGAGCAAGATGTGGTAAATAACAATAAAATTGACTTTTTTAGTGGCATATTTATTGACTTGATTGGCATATAGACAAAGCTGACAAATTTACTTTCACCTTCAGTCAAACATAACTTTAAATTATAGTAAGTTTTTCAGTTTCACAGTGCTTCTCATCATTTAATATTGAATATTGTTGTTGTTTTTTTTTTTCACTTTAAGCATTCATTATAAGTGTAAGTCCTATGCTATAATATAATGTTTCAAAAATATTTTACATGCTGATATTTTAAGCTGAAGAATAATGTGCAAAGATGATGAATATCACAACATCATCACGTTTCTTCCTCTTACTCCTTTTTTTAATAATCATTAGCAAGGGATCACGGTTGTCAACAATGTTTTAAAAGTGAATCACTAAAGTCGTCCCTGAAATTATAAGAATTATCATATTGGTCCCTAAAATTATTTATATTCCAAAATAGTCATTGAAATTGAAAATTCTCGATCGCATTAGTCATTTTGAGTCGCTCAATATAGTCCCTAAAATCGCCCAACAAAAATTAATTTGATCGATAATTTTCAATTTTGGAAATCATTTTAGCATTTCGTTAATTCCAAGGAACAAATTGCCTAGACACTACAATTTCAGGACTAAATTGATGATTCAGTCTAAGTTTTAATGTCATGCATGCTTTGTTAGATGGAGATCACACTCCCCAAAACACATGGGAAGCAGTGAAGAACACATTGTTGTATTCACTCATATGTGCATGAGTCATATTGATCCATGTCTCACTTGTCATTCATATTATTATGTCTTTTTATGTGCAGCATATGGATTTATTAACTGTTCTGATGATAGATACATCTATCCAATCCATAATGTATAACTAAGAAAATTCAACTTTTTCTACATTCCAAGTTCAGTATTATAATAGATATGTTTGCTATGTGATAATGTGATATGCACATTTCTTTTTTTTCCTCTTTTAAAACCCTTTAACTTGATTCTTTATCTGGCTCTCCAGGTACTATTATGCTGTGGTGGAATGTGACTCAAGTACAACAGCAGATTACATTTACAAAGAATGTGATGGTCTTGCGACGGAGGTATATTTAACATTTATGTATGATGTATTGATGCAGCAGCAGCAGTATAATAGTAATTGGCAGATATTGACTCATTTCTCTGCTTAGGCACCTACAAACTATGACTGAAAAGATTTCTATTCTCAAGCACTTCACTTACTGTAAACTTTATTTTGGGATGGAAATTCAATGATGAGCAGGTCAGCATGCTTTGTCCTAACTTGATTACTGTAAACTTTGTGGATGAATTTCTTTTCTTCAATTTTGGAAAACTCTTGTGTAGTTTTTATTTGGAATTTTTGAGTATTTACATCTTCTTTTGCTAATTAGTCATTTTCAAATAGTGTTCAAATTCATAACAAGTCATATGCTGTGCAGAACGAAATATAGTCAATCTAGTGATGTATAAGCTTGTAAATATCCATGTCATGCACGTACATATATGATCACAAACTACATCGTTATATATTTAACATGATTTTCTTGTACCTCAATAACTTGCATTACCAATGTATGTTGTACACGTGTCTATTTTGGTAATTGTTATGTATCTTCGTGACAAAAAAAAAAATTGAGAAGCATTGATATTCCTATATATTGTTTTTTTTATATAGTGATTTTATTTATGGGAGAAAACTTAAGTACGGTTCTTACGGTATCCTGTACACGTGTCTATTTTGTTAATTGTTATATATCTGTGTGGCAGAAGAAATTGAGAAGCATTGATATTCTCATATATTGTTTTTTTCATATAGTGATTTTATTTATTGAAGAAAACTAAGGTACATTTCTTATGGTACAGTTGGTGCTGTTGTCTAATAACAACATGATATCCGGACTATTTTTCCACATTATCCATTATCATTTAGTTTTTTTTTCTTTAAAAAAAATCCACATGTTATATTGTAATTGGAGAACAGCACCAACAATATCATAAGAATTGTACCTAAGTTTCTCATAATTTATTTAGTTTTAGCAATTGGCTTTGAACTAGTCCGTAAGGCCTAGCACAACTGGCGTAAGCTGACGTTTTTAGACTGGACATTTTCTGTGGTTGTCTGGGTTCGAGCCCGGGATCCCCACTTTACGTGTGTGAGTTTACGGGTAGTGCTTGCCACTCCGTCTACAGACCCAAAAAAAAAATTGGCTTTGAACTAAACAATACTTTTTTTTTCTTTTCCCTTTCGCTATATAGCTTGCTCAGCTGGAATTTGAGTGAAAGTGATGATGGATGAGGATAACAATGAGATCGATGATCAGCCCTGTGGTCCAATACACACACTTGAATGCTAGAGACCATAAAAAATGCAAAGTTAATACGACCTCTTTTGAAATTTGAATATATTTCTTCGTAATTAGCATATGAGGGTTTTTTGTTTTGGGTTCCATAAGAGTATTTTTAGGTTAATTTATGCACAAATAAATAATTAGTAGTTTTTTCGGGGACCTTTTTAAAATTTAAAGCGTTTTTTATTTTTACTAAATCAATTCAATGGATTAATGCATATTAATGTGCTTAAATTCTAGTCTTATTGCCTGAAAAAAATCTAGTCTTATTAGATATGAATCACTTTGAAGAGCACTCTTCCCTAATTACTCGCTACTAAACCAAACAAGGAATTACTTGAGATTTATAGGGTTTGGTATACAGATTTATCTTACTTATTTTCTAAAAGGAATATGTTACTAAATTATACCTTTAGATGTATTAATAAATTAGGTGGAGATCAACTTACTCTAGAAGTAACTCTTAATAACTCTTTATAGGCATTAAATTTTATCAATCCAACTGTTGAATATTGTTATATTATATTAACGACATGCATACCAAACTTTACATAACTTGGGCATTTTGTAGCAATACAATCTTATAGTCGATATTTTACTTGTATTTTAAAAGTATATTATACGTTGAACAAAAATTATTTGATAAAGTATAAATCATTTTTTAAATTTTATGAAAATTTGTAAATTCAATCTATTCAATGAAAACTTTTAATTCTGCGGCTATATTGGTGAAATTTAATGCCTGTAAAAAGTTATTAAGTGGAGCAGAGTTACTCCAGGAGTAAGTTGTTGCTCACTATAAAATGTATTCATATCCATTCAAGGCCTCGATTAATTTACTAGTTTTTCTATAATTAGAATCAATACTCTTAAGTCAACGGGGAGATTGGCATAGAAGGTCAGACCTTTCGCTCGCACTAGTTATGACTTAGGTTTAGTTCCAAAATTTTCCCATTTGTAGGTCATACATAAATTTCATCGTGAACACTTACTGAGGTTGGTGGTTCTCCCCGACCCGTGGCGGAGCTTGACTGACTGTTTTGAAGGAGCCAAATTGTTACGTAGATATACAAATTCACCAACTTGACATGAGTTGTTTCGTGGCGCAATGGCTTGATCTATGATTTAGCAACAGGTGTTGTGTGTTCGAATTTGGATCCTTCCCAGAGATTTTTTTGGGAGATCTTTATCAAATAAATACAAATAAAATGCTAAAAAGGATCATATGGGAGTCAAATTGTTGTCACCGGTGTTACAACATCGGAGTTTGCCACTCCGCTGATGCAAATATTTGAACTATATGGCGTTAGAATATGTATATAAATAACTACCAAAAAAGCTTAGGGGAGCCATAGTTGTCACAAGCAAGATCCGCCCTTGTCCCCGACATTACATGGGGTGTGCCCCCTTAATCTAAATTTTAATTAATAATAAAAAAAGTCAATACTCTTGAACTACTAGTTTTTCTATAATTTTGAATTAGAATCAGAACCAATACTCTTTAAAATTATACACCTAAACGTGAGACATTTTTACATCAAATAATGTTCTTATATTTCACCTGGCTTTCTAAGAAAAACTTTTACGTGATCTATTTTTTTTTGAAGAAAACTAATTCTCAGTTCTTATATTTTACCTGGCTTTCTAAGGAAAAACTTTTACGTGATCTATTTTTTTTTTAAAAAAAAAACTAATTCTCATTTTTTAATTTAATTTCTTTTATTTTTTTATCTAATCTTGAACTAAGTTTTTTCAAATAAAAATAAAAATAAAAATTATTATTTTTACCCTAATATTAATATATTTATTTCAAATCAAAACTATTCATCTTTTAATATATGCATTCAAATTAAATTTCTGATTCAAATTAATTTTTTTAATATTTATATATCACACACATACACACACACACACACACACATATATATAAAGTATCTTATCCTTCAAATATTTTACTTCTAATTATATTTTAAAATTTCAAAATTCCAAGCATGGGTAGTTATGTATTTTTGGGATTGGTTGCGGCACTAGGCCCGCGCCATACTTTTAGGTGTCATTGGGCCAATTGAAGGCCCAAACCACGATTGAGCAAATAAGGCAAAATGAAAAATTTCAGAAGAGTTACATCTTTCACACCAAGGGTTCCAAACTCTTCATCTGTTACGATTCATGTTGATACTAATGACTACCCATGTGGTATCCCTAAGGTGATATGTATAGTTGTGACATAGGCTAACAAACACCTTATAAATACCAATAGTAAGACACAATGAGGTAGGGTTGATCATGGGTTCAGTCAACTCGATCAATCCGACTTGAGAAAAAGGGTTGAGTTAGTTTTTTTGTGTTTAGCAAGGTTATAATTATTTGCTCTTCTGGTGTGAAAGGCGTAACTCTTCTGGAATTTTCCATTTTATCTTATTTGCTCAATCATGGTTTGGGCCTTCAATTGTCTCAATGATACCTAAAAATATGGAATGACATGTTTATCAAAGGAGCCTCGACATCACAGTACCTTCTTCTTTGCGTGATTGATGAATATCTTGAGGATGAAACTGAAATCTCCAAACCACTCCCCATGTTGTGTTGCGATTCAAGCATCAGAGTTTATCTCAGACTTTTTCCTTCCTTGCCTTGCCCTGCTATGCGCAATAGTTGACAAAGAACAATAGGGTTTTTGAAAGTTCATATTTTGATAGATTGTTAAATTTCTGATTTAATTAATTATGTTTTAGTTAATTTATAATGTAATTAGGTGACCTAGAACTGATCTAAATGAAATGACATCAACTTAATGACATGAGAGCCACCTATATTAATGTCACATAAGCTTATAAAATGCCACATCACCAACTCTCTTAGTTATTATTGTATGACAATTTAACACACGAGCAAAATGTATACAATGATTAAATTCGTGAAATTTAAAAAAAAAAGGTTAATCGGTGAAAATAAGCTACCAAATCTATAATTAAACAAAACAAAAAAAAAAAGAGGCAAACTGTAAGTCACAAAACGCAGCTTACTCAGAGAAGCAGGCCGCTCCCACGTCGGTAAAACGCCGGTTGGCCGGCAGTTCAGGCCGCACCCTCTCCCGCCTGTTGTAGCCATCTTGAACATTCCATCATTGCGAGGGCTCTATCCACAGGTATGTTCTATTCCTCTCTCACTACCATTCTTACTTCTTAGATAGCAAAAAAAACGACTTGTCGTTCGGCAGATATTAGAATTGCATATTAGAGAACAGAACACTGACTCTGAGAGAGAGAGCACCTTGATGAAACACCAATGAGTAGAATAGGTACTTTCACCGAGTTAATCATACATATATATTCGAAATTTTGAGTATGGAATTTGGAGTTTATGATATTAATGTATACCATTTTAATTGATTGATTCAAATAGTGATTCACTAGATTTGTAATCCACAACTCGGTACTCTGATTGAGTTGACAACATAATGGAGTTTTATAATGTTAATGATTAGTTGGGTTAACGGGTTAAAACACTTCATGCTTTTTGTGCTTTTGGTTAAGGTTAGGGTTTATGTGATTTATCATTTCGTGCCTCCTTCTCCTCCTCCGTTCAGTAACTTGGGGTTTAAGAATTCAATTCTAGTTATATTTTTTTGTTTCAGTTTCAGTATTCTGCATGATTGGTTAATTGCACGCCGATGTTGGGGTGGCAAAACGGGTTTGGCCCATCGGCCCGGTTCATCAACCCACAAGCCCATTTAGCCCAACCCATCTAGCTCGCCAATCCTGCAGGCCATGAGCAGGTTGGGCCAACCCATCGGGCCAATATATATATATATATATATATATATATATATATATATATATATATATATATATATATATATATTTCCCTATTTTTGAACAATTTTTTCTTTCTTTTTTTACATTTTCGAGCGGGCTAGCCAACCAACCCACTATTGTGGTCTATTTTGGGCGGACTCTTGAGGGTCGGCCTGACAAGTTGGCCGGTTTTGGCTGATTTTAATATAAATTTTAGATTTTTATTTATTTTTTAATTTATTTTTGTTATTTTTATTTTTGACGGGCCAGCCCAAGCTCGTCCAACCCGTCATAGATTAGGCCGGGCTCAACAGCTCAACCCATAATCCCTTGGTGGGCCGGGTTGGGCTAGCCCATTTTTACGCGGGCTCACGACGGGACGGGCCGAGCCGGGCGGCCCATTTTGCCATCCCTATGTACAAGCTTAATCCTACTATTGAATTTGCACCCTTAATATGCATATTTGGCCTTTTTGTATAGTCATTTGTTAGTTATAGATGGTTATCAAACAGTTTTTTTTTTTCCCTTTTTCTTTTAATGCCTTCACTTTAAGGACACGAGAGTGGGTGGGGTTGCTTGTGCTGCAACTTATTTTTTGTTTTCCTTTTTTTTTTTTAATTTTTATTCACCAGTTCTTGTTCCGATTGTGGTAAATGGAAATTTTATTTTTAGTGGAAATTAGTGTCGCATAGTTTCCCCATTCTAATATATGCATGAGTTTTTTTTTTTTTTTTCCCTAAAGTGTATTCTTTGAATCTACTCTTATTCTTTGTTTTATGGCCAGGAGTAACTGTCCAGGTTGGGGAAAAAAGAAGGAGAAACAAGAAAATGTTTTTCCACATAGTGCTGGAGCGGAATATGCAACTTCACCCACGTTACTTTGGTCGTAACCTTCGCGATAATCTTGTTTCCAAGCTAATGAAAGATGTGGAAGGAACCTGCAGGTGATTTGGTATTTTTTTTTTTCCCTTCTTAATTAGAAAGTTATTGGTGGAAAGATGGATAAGAAAATGAAATATGGAGTTCTAAGCATTCAGTATTTTTTGCTATTGTACTGCTTTTGAAACCCCAAGGCCCCCACCAAATTATTACAGCTTTTGATTTGAACCATTTTTTAACAGATATCTCTAATTTACTCATATGTAAAGTTTTTTCCTGGCGATGGGAATGATGAAACAGTAATTGGCATGTTCTCTCCAGTTATATATGTCTGTACTGATAACTTTGTCCATGCATTTGACTGGAACAGTATACAATTTAGATCAAAGAAGAGTGTTTGTGTTATGGACTTCGGAGTGATGTAACCTTTGGATTTTCAACTATCATGCAGTGGTCGACATGGATTTGTGGTGGCAGTTACTGGGATTGAAAACATTGGGAAAGGGCTAATTCGTGATGGGACAGGATTTGTGACATTTCCGGTTAAGTACCAATGTGTTGTCTTCAGACCATTTAAGGGAGAGATCTTAGAAGCTGTTGTTACCATGGTGAACAAGGTTTATACAATTCCTTTGTCTTTACCTTTTCTCTCTAGAGTAATCTAGATGTCTAACTCTAATATATGGTTATAGTTGTTCATACTTTTGAGTTCTGTTTGTACAGATGGGATTTTTTGCTGAAGCTGGTCCTGTTCAAATCTTTGTTTCAAACCATGTAAGATTTTTGTCTTTTATATACTTTGAGAAATGGTCTCTGTAATCTGAATATTATCCACTTTTACCTAAGATATTGTTATTATTCTTCTTCATTTGAACACTAAAATTATGTTTTCTCATTTATTATTCTCATCATTGGAATGCCACGTGATGAAGCAAGTTTTGGGCTATGCCAATATTGATTTTATGAACAAGGTTTTATTTGAAATAAGTGGAAGGATAGAGTTTGTTATGCTCTATGATGATACTTTAAAAGTTGTGGTGTGTCTGTATCGTAACTATATCCGACAATGATTCTTGTTTAATACTATTTGTATTTTTGTATATCATTTTGTTAGAATATATGAAAGTATCTAAGAATATCATGATATTATCCTAGTTTATCTCGTAAGATTAGTTTATAATCTTTGAATATCTCAGATTATCTTCTAGGATTTGTTTCTATATTATTTAGTTATTATCATGATTTGTCTCCTAGTTTCCCTATTTAATTAGGATAGAGGTTTTGTATCCCTATAAAATAGGGATTAGTGTTTAGTCTTTTGTATTAAGGTATTATCAAGATATCATCAAGTTACTATCAATTATATTACATCTTTATTCTTTCTATTCTCCTTTTATCTAAATTCCCATAACTTCAACACATTTTATTTTGGATATCCACATATCAATAGCGAGAATGCATGGAATTTGGGCTAGTATAGGATAACCACATGTGCGTAAATGAATTTAATCTTTTTACACACACACACACACACACACTGTGTGTGCTTGCGCGCCATTCAATCTTGTATATTTTATTCATAGGAGATTATGACATTCGATCTATGTAACTAATCCTACGTTGTGGCAAAAGACTTTGGTTGTTATTGCATATATTGTTGTACCCATATTTTTTTTATTAAAAAAAAATATCATATTTGTATATTGTATTGTGCCATATACTTGTTTTGCCTACCCATGCAACATAATTATGATTATGCCTATCTAATTTCAATTCCAAGAGAATGTTTACTTAACATGAACATCTTGACCATTATGTCAGAAATTATCAGTATGTCTTTATATGCGTCCAAAACTTTCAAATTCATGTTTACTATAATAATGGGATTTTGTAGAAAATTTTGATGTTTGGTTGCTCTGACCAAACTTTATTTTGTCTCTAAACCATGTTTATGTTAAATGAAGTTTTTGTGTTTGGGTTGAAAATTTTTAAATTTTACTACAAACTTTCAAGTAAAATGTTTTCAAACATAAATCACTGCATTTCACATTCATTTTTTATCAAAATCAATTCTACAACATCAAGATAATCCAAATCAATTTTCCAGTTGCTCACCCATACTGTTGGAATAATGTTTGTACGTTGTATATCTACGGTTATTGGTTGCTTGTTTGTTCTCTTTCTAAGTTTCTGTATTCTGCATCTGCATTCTATGTTCTAGATTCTTCTTACAATTTTAGTTAGTTTTATGTTTTGAATTCTTCTGACAGTTGTAGTTGGTTATTGGCAGTTGTAAGCTGCAGCTGTAATTCTAACTGAATAACAGTTGCAGAAACTATATTCAGCTTAGTACAAATAGCTTTCTGTATCAGTCAGATCACCAATGAAATATATTACAGTTTTAGCATTCAAACTCAATAGTTTTCTCTCATTTTCTCGAGCTTTCTTATGCTTTCGCACTGAATTGCCTTTTTTACCGCGGGCACACACACCCCCGATTGATTTAATGGACTTACATAGCTAGTAGACTGTACTTTGGATCTTGAATAGATGATTGTGCAAATTGGCGAGTAGCTCAAATAGAAAATAAGTTTAGTGCAAGATGAAACCATTTATCTGGATCTCGAGAACAATTCTCTTGGCCTTTTTTTTTCTTTTTTCTTTTTTTTTTTCCTATCTAAAGATGGCTTGATGTGAAAATTTTGTTTGATCTTAACGAAGCTGAATTCTTCCTCTAATTGTCTGCCAGTAAGGGTTTTTTTTCCAAATAGTGGAAAAATGTAGGAGTGTAAAGGAAAAAATACATTTGACCTATCTGAAATTTTTCTTTCATATTGGAATATTGAATGCTGTCCAAAGTTCTTGCATTCAAATTGCATAAGTACATTATGTCCATATATGTTCTTCTGGATAATGGACGGAAGAGGCACTGGCTTCTTGTTTTGTATGTTGACTATATAGTTTATACTCTAGAGATCGTTATCTCCAATCTTATTCCTCTGTGTTGGAAGTCTGTATGAAAATGGTTTCGATTGGTCTCTTGCCAAGTTATAAAAAGAAAAAGGCTAATTCGCAATTGTGATTTGAGTTTAGTCTCCCCCAGCTATATTTGTTTTGCCTTTTATTTATTATTACTTTCTAGTAGGAACTAGGTTAATTTATATTTTGGTGACTGATGGCATGCAGACCATTTTATTTTAAATCACAAGGGTCTCTTTTTATTTTTCCACACATCTTGGACCATTTAAAATTTCAGATATGATATATGCAGTGAAGTTCAGAGTCGCCAAGGATTATTTTCCACCTTTCTTTGATTTAGTAGTTTAATATAGTTTATTTACTTTGCAATTGGAAGTGCTTTAACTTGTACCTTCTCATACATTTTTTCTCCTCTCAGTTGATTCCGGATGATATGGAATTCCAGTCTGGAGACATGCCAAATTACACTACTTCAGATGGATCAGTATGTATCATTTATAACTTCTCATTGGAGAATGGAGAAGAAGAGAGCAAATTGTTTTTTGTTTTATTTGGTTAATTATCATGTTTTTGGCACTCAATCAATTGGTCTTTTGCAGGTTAAGATTCAAAAAGATAGTGAAGTGAGACTTAAGATAATCGGGACTCGAGTGGATGCTACTGAAATTGTATGCCTATTTATATTACATATTTTATTTTATTTTTATGAATGCTTTTAAGCTCCATCAGCTTTATGCTAAATTAATAGGATATGAAAGCTTTTAATAGCACTGTGGCAGATATAGCATTTTGTTTTTCTGCAGGTCTCTTTACTATTACAAGTTCCTCATAGTTAAACCTTAATTTATGCTAATTTTAAAGTTTAGGTCACATGACAATCGAAGTCTTAGCAGTAGTGATTTGTGCATATCATAAAAGTGGTGATAAATTTTACATCTCCAGATTGCTAGTTTAATGCTCTGTTTGCTAGTGATTTACCACTAGCTTAGTAACTCTTATATCACCATTCAAGCAACCCATTTCATCAATGACCAACATGGAATGTTAAAGTTACCACCAAGTTACTAGCTACCTTGAGGGAGTTGAAAAATTTACGTCACACTTTTGTGCTATGCAAGAATCATTATTTGACTGTGATGCATTTTTACTTTATCAGTAAGATGCAGAACACACACTTGAACCTTGTGAGGAAATTGTGATCATAAATTGTCTAGTTAATGTATGCACTGAGATTGATAACTATTCTACCACCTTGTTAATGATACTTGTATGATTATTGTTCCTAACATGATTATCTTGTATGCCCTGTGTGATGTGTGTAAGATGTCTTAAAGAACCCATGATACCAATGGCCTTGTAGTAGCCTAGTGGCAATATTTAGCAAGCATGTGATAATTTTTTTTTTATTTTTTTTTTGTTTTACCTTCCTGAGAGAACTCGTGTATGTGTGACAAAGAAAAACAAAATTTACAGGGTAGTTAAGTTTTTGGAGTGTAGTTAAGTTTTTTATGGGAATATAGTTTATTGCGGGAAAATATATGAATGAACTTTTGCCACATGTCCTTAGTGTGGTTAAGTTTCATATATAGTATATTATTTGTGAGTTTTAATACTCATGCACATGTTCAACCTATGTTTTCCCCTCCCTTCCCTTCACTCAGTTCTGGGGCCTATAATAAAACAGAAATGATTTTTGTACACCTGGGGCGACACCTGTGACAGTTGGTTAATCGTGTACAAATTCTTAGTTAATTCAGTTCAGTGGATGGTTAATGGGTATTAACCATCCACTGAACTGAATTAACCATGAATTTTCACACGATTAACCGTGTTTATAATGGTTTTGAAGTGATTAATGGATCTGAGTAGTGGACACTTTGGGGCAACACCTGGGACAGTTGGTTAATGATGTACAAATTCTTGGTTAATTCAGTTCAGTGGATGGTTAATGGGTTTGAATTAACCAAGAATTTGTACATGATTAACCAACTGTCGGAAGTGTCGCCGTAGGTGTCGCCACCTAGGTGTACAAATAGTGCTATCCATAATAAAATGTATATGAAGGACGCATGATTAGTGCCACTCTTCAGATTTTCAGAGCTATTAAATTAATTTGTCTTTGGTATTTGGATATGTTATATTTATTGGGTTTTAGGTTCCAATTCAAACCAAGAATTTGTACATGATTAACCAACTGTCGGAAGTGTCGCCGTAGGTGTCGCCACCTAGGTGTACAAATAGTGCTACCCATAATAAAATGTATATGAAGGACGCATGATTAGTGCTACTCTTCAGATTTTCAGAGCTATTAAATTAATTTGTCTTTGGTATTTGGATATGTTATATTTATTGGGTTTTAGGTTCCAATGTCTTCTAGAACTCATTTATCTAATATCATGCATTACTCTTTTTTTTTTTTCGGCAGTTCTGCATAGGTACCATAAAAGATGATTTCTTGGGTGTGATCAACGACCCTGCAACAGTTTAAATGCACCTTTATGTACCCTACTATCGTGTATTTTTTCCATGGCATGGAATGTTATATGTTGGCGTAACTCTTGCTTAAATTACCAAGTCCTCTTGATGTATCAAATTTTCTTATTAATTCCACCTATGTTGTGGCTGCTCTTTGTATAATAATTAAGTAGTATCAAGTTCATTGTTGCATAAGGCAACCTTTGTACTGCAAAATTAAATTGGCAAGCTAGAAATATACTTCACGTCGTCATATTGTTAAGGTTAATTTTGGCGTCCAAAATAATAGCAACACCAATGTTATAAAATTTGGATTGACTCGGTTAGAATACATCAATGAGTTACTAGTCAAATTGATATATATTAAAAATCAAAAAAAAAAATCATAGCATGTAAATTTCATACCTAAAATTTATTTTAAAAATTTCATACCACACTTTAAAATTTCATATCATACTTCGTTATTCATAAATTTATTTTTAACTTCATGATTTTAATATAGAAAATTATTTATAGTAGTTAGTCATTTTATGAAGATAAATAACTACTTAACAAAATTAACAACTATTATTGACTCAACATAATTATGTCGGGCCTAATACCACTCAAAGAAGCCTGAAACCCAAAGACCGTAAGGATCCTAAGTGGGTCGTATAAGGATAGATTCCAATTTCCAAGATCTCTCGAAAGTAGGGCAAGGGACAAAAAGTACCCCTTCGGACATACGAACCTGATGCCCTGCGCAGGACATTTCAAGCCTTGTAGGGGGCGAATTGTGGAGGTAGAAGATATGCTCTCTAAATCAAGAGAGACCCTTTGCCGAGGTGAGACCTTGGTCATATAGAGACAAAGGGTGGATTCTCGTTCGCTATCTATAAAAGGAGCAACAAGACACCGTGCAAAGGTATACACATTATTTCATGCTCTTAGCCATAGCTACAACACATACTGACGTGAGCATTGGAGTGTCTTTGCATGTACCCACCCTGCCAAGGACAACTACTTTAAACCACCAAAGACATCATTTTGGACGGTTGGAGGAAGGCCCAATATGCCAGCCAAGTCACCGTAGAATTAGGACAGAGCATTGGTGCCTTTTGTGGGAATCTTATAAATATATTCTCATCATCGTTACCGAATGCCAACAAGACAATAACATAACCTATAGTTTTTTCTCGAGAACCCCGTGGAGGTACTCTTCATAGTCCTATCGAGGCCAGAAGCTTCGAACGAAAAAAAAAATCCCGTGTCAAAATGCACCTCTGTAAGGACAAAGTAAAACAAGGACGAAGCTAGAATTGGAGCCACCATTCCTCTCTATTGAAGGGTGATTCATTTATGAACAAGAACCACAATTGGCCAGTGGCGTGGGTGATAGATCCATCGCCCCCAATTTTCACTCCTCCTCGATACATCAAGAAATACCTAGAGCCAGCGTGTTCTTACTCACCATCAGTTGAGTGGAAGGGTGCAGGTATAAAGCATGCTTAGCATGTCCAAAATATTCATGTTCACCATTGCCACCATTTCGCAGCAATACCAGTGGGGGACGGGGTGAGTCATTCTCTCGCCTCACCTTCAATGGAGGACCTTAAACCTCAAAAGGTAAAGTGCATTAGGGCTCGTTCTAATTTGGAGTAGAAGGCGTCCCAGGAGTTTCCTCGCATAAATGAATGAAATAAGTATGTTCAGCTGGGATTCTGACTCACTGCACCTCAATGCATTTAAAGAAGTAACGTGAAGGGTAGGGTGTTGGCAAAGCGATTTACCAAGTGTCCCCGCAAACCTTGAAGAGAGAGGCCATAACACTATTCGAGACTCGATGCCTCCAGTACATAGCCGAGTGGGACGAGATAGCGAGTCTGTTTATGGAAGTTTTTACCATTGCCCAACAACCTACTGAAATCCCCTTGAGCCTCACTTCTTTGCAACAATAAGAAGGCGAGCCATTGAGGGCGTTCTTTGAAAGATTTTACAAAGAGGCGAGAAGAGAACTAGGAACGGAGGGAGGTTGGATTTTCATATGACCGAGGAAGCTCTAACCCCTGCACTGCTCAAATTTTTGCTCACGATAGATCTACCCCAGTTATTAGAAGAATTCCTACTGAGAGTCTTAATGTATATCAATATATAGGGTGCAGAGAGACCAAAAGTCGGAAGGGAGCACGAATGGCAACACCAAAAGAACAGCTCCTTGCTTCGGGATGCTCACTATCAGAGATTCGAAGGAAAAAGATATAAGAAAAATATGACGAATACACCCCGCTGGGAACCTCATTGGGAGTGATCCTTGGAATCCCTATACCCCCAATGTTAATAAGGGGACGATGTCGGAGCAAAAACAATTGTGTGAATCCCATGAAGACTTCGGACACATAACAAATGAGTGTGTTCACCTAAAGGATGCAATTGAAAAACTAATTCGAAAGAGAAGCTTGGGAATCTACGTCGGGACTATGAAAAAGGAAAGAGAAGTGATCCATGAGGGAAACCTCAAAGTTAGAATAAGAGAGGTTATCCACCAAACAACCTCAAGAAGCACGACAATAACACGGAAACAAAAGGAATCATGATGAAAAGGGAACCCATCACGGGCATCTCGGGTACACCCACTTCGCACGTGAACCTAATAATAAATATGACAAGCATGCAAGCAAGAGGGTACAAACGCAGTTGATTAAAGTCCATGTTTTGTCTCATTGCAAAGGAATTAGTTCACATACTCGCTGTTATGAGAAAAAATTTGACAAATAAAAAATGATACATTACATTAAACTCTATTTGATACATTACAATACCCGACATAGCTACAAGACCCAACATGAATACTCATATTTGAACAAAATTAACAATTTTGGGAAACTGAAAAGCTCTAGTAGCAAACCTCTAATAATGGAATTTAGGGTTTTGAGGCATACGAAATTAAACAAGAGACTAAATTTGGTCCAATACACAAGGACTAAAATTGGTCTTTTTTTATGTTTGAAATTTGAAAAATAAGAGAGACTAAAATGAGTCATTTTAATGTTTTGGTCTTACTTGGCAAAAAATTTACAAGCTGGAGTCAATTAACGGAGTAATATTACACATCAGTATCTTAATAGAGAAAACTGGACAGAGCCTAACATAAGAACTAACATATCCTTGTTTTGTTATTGTCAGAGACTTTTAGATGACTTACAAATTCTCAAGGATTAAAATGAGATTTTATTTTTAGTCAGGAACTAACATGGATATTTACTTGTTTCAAAACTAACACTTTGTTTAATCAAAGAAAATACAATGAAAGTGGTTTTCACCACTTGAAATATGAAAGAAAATATCCGTAAAAAAATATTAAAAAAAATAAGGAAAAGGAAAATAATCTTATTTATACACCGTTTTCTCATCCCATGTGGGTAGAAAAGTTAGGAAACAAAAGGGTAAAAAAATGAGACAACAATTTTAACCCCACTGACTTTTTTCTAGCCTCTCGAATTGTTACCATATCAATTTCTCATTTTATATCTTTTCTATAAATTCAGACATTAGAGAACTTTTCATACTTCTTTCTTTCTATTTTACATTTTTCTACCGACATTCTATTCTCTAATTTCCTTTCAACATCAAAACAGCACATAAGGGAACACATGTAGTAAAACTAAAATTCACCTTTCTGAAAATGCCCTGCATAAGATGTTTCGGGTTTCAACAGAAATAAGTTAAAACTTGATTCTTCTAATCCTATGCATGAAAAAAGGAAATGATGTGCTAAGTAAAAGTGAAAGTCAATGGCCTGCACAAGAGGGGAAGCCAGATAAAATTCAACACTAAATCAATAGATAAGGGCAGTATCTAAAGCACTTTGAAACATTTCTCCACAGAAACAGGAAATCAACAACGGCATTGAATCATCAAGAAGCATACAAAATCCAATTGTTGAAGCCTTTGAAATTTTCTATAGATGTTCTCAATGCTCAATTACAAGTTATGGAATACATCCTTTGCAACAAATATTTTTAATCTATTAATCTGCATCCATTTCTTCAAGAGCTGCTTTGGCTGCTGTCTTAGCTTCTTCTAGAAGCTCATCTGGGACCTGCACATGATTGATTTAGCAGCATATAGAATGACAAGCATAAAAAACCAACAAAAAACTACAATTTCATGCAAACATTTGCTAAGCTAGAGAAGTGTCATTCGTTTATATATATATATATATATATAAAAAAAAAAACTCGAACTCGAAAGATAGCTTTTTGGGATTGATAACTGCGGACTACTTTTGAATGCATTTTTTCCAGAATCCAGAAGACACACACACACAGAGAGAGAGAGAGAGAGAGAGAGAGAGAGAGAGAGAGAGAGAGAGAGAGAGAGAGAGAGAGAGAGAGAGAGAGCTATTAGAAGACAAAAGCTGTCTACTGACATGCTTGTTATGTCCCTTGAGAGGATATAGATACCTCTAACAAGGGTGCTAGAGGTATAGATTGCTTCTCATGGCAGGAAGGAAAATTTTGACAACAGAACTCAACATAGCAAACAAAAGGTACAAAAAAAGACTATGCTAAGGAATTCATATGCTAGAAAAGATTATGCCGATGAAGCTGTGAATACCCAGAAACATTCCATAGGTAAATTTCATAGATGTAAAAGGATGTGCGCGCAAATATGCATGGTTATTCAGTACATACTATCTGGAATCTGAATCCTTGACACTAAATTAAAGATGCTTTGAATTAAAGAAACACCTATTCTCTTTGCCCCAAAAAAAGTCCAAAAAAAAAAAACCCTAATCTAACATACAATCCAGCTGTGGCATTCGAGAAAATGCAGAGTGAGTACACTGAATTTGTATTCGATCCAACAAATTAAACGTCACAAATCAACTCCTTTCTTCATGTCAGAAGTCAACGACTTCACTAGTTTCATTATACCTACCCCCCTTAAAAAAAAAAAAAAAATATTAACAAACCAATATTTTCCCCACCAGTCTCTAAACCTTGTTAAACAATTTTCTTCACTATTTTTCCCTCCTCTCAGCCAAAAGAAATTGTTAGATAGGAAATCAAAAGAAATGAATAAACAAATTACAGCTAGCCACAAATGAAACACACAGTCGTCATTATTATTTAATTAAAGAACACCTTTTAAAGAATTACGTAGTATTATTGAATCACATAAGCTCTTAAAGAATAAATATTCAGCCACTTGTAAAATAAATGCCTTGGTTTTTTAAGTATGATACTGGGATTGTGAAAATAATCAGAAATCTAAAAATTTGAATGAAAAGAATAAGTTAATTTATGATTATTTCAGATTGACTGGAACCAATACAAATCAAATAGACGAAACAAAAAAATGCGGATGCTATGCTATGTACATTCCATATTTAATCATTATTATAAAGCGACTGAAAGAAAAACCGTCCTTGTATTAAAGTAACTGAAAGCACACCCAGTCTTACCTTTTGATGTTGACGATTTGATTCATCACACACCCAGCTCATTTCTAGTTCGAAATCTTTATCTTTTGCCTCATCATGAACTCCATATATACTGCTTGGCACAGACAATTGCACAAAGTGTTGTAAGCAACAATGAATAATGATCATTAAGCGATGGACTCACATGCCTTGGCAAAAGATTCCCCCTCTCTAAGGAAAAGCCCAGCATAAGGCTATCCATACAATAAAATATTGATGACTATTTTCGTCATATTTTTTCCTTTATTTATCCCTCAAATCATAAATTACTATTTTTGGTCCCCATCATCATGTAACATTCGTTAACTTCTTATTTGTCTAAGAGAAGATCACATGACCAATTGGCTATCCCAAGTGGCACTCAATAATGTCTGCGATGCCATGTTAGCACATCACTCCCGCAAAAATTTTCCGTGAACCCTAAATTGAATTCTATTTATCTGCTCTAATGAATGTTAGTGACCAAAAACAGTTATTTCAAATTTTAGAGGCATGAAAACCAAAGAAACTTTTACAATGACCAAAACCAAAATTTGCTCATTATATAGGGACCAAAAACAATAATTTCAAATTTGGAGGGATGAAAACTAAAGAAAAAATTTTGTAAGGACCAAAACCAAAGTTCACTCATTCTATGTGGACCGAAAACATATTTAACCTAAAGATAAATTACTCATAACAGATGTTAGGTAAGATATTATCATTTTTCTTTTGATGGATAAAAAAATCATTTTTGTTACTTTAAAATTCTGTCTAGTATGGGCAAACACGCATGCTAAAAAATACCTAGAACTTCTACTCCTCCTCACATTTAATTGCACAACTTTAACTTGATATGTTGATCCCATATTGCTATTAAAAGTTCAAAACAAAAATTGTATGAGGCTTTTTCACTCTAGTATCTCCATTTTCTAATAATGATTTACAATTAGCAGTTAATATTGTTATCTTTGTAATTGGTGCATAACAGAGATACGGAAACACATTTAAATACAAAATTGGGCAAGTTTCATATCAAGAATATAATAACAAAGTAACAACAAATACCAAGGCCGATAAGCATGCTACTTACATCTTAGCTACTTCAATAACTCCTTGTCGGCAACTCATATCAGCAAGCTTCAACTTTTCAATCTCTCTGTCAAGATATTAACAAGATAACATCATCTTAAAAAAAAAAAAATTCACATTTCAACCAGATCAAGGGATTTGACTAACAGAAATACTTTTAAGGTTATAATGTTAAAAGCTTAATATAAGAAACTAATGCAATGCAGCATAAGAAAGAAATCACTACAGAAGCAATTTTGTTAAAAAAATAAGAAAAAGTACATCGTCCACAGAACCAAAATATGGAAACATAACTGGATTCAAGCTTCCCTTGCTGAGAGGTGCACACATTATGTGACTTCTCATACAACAACAACCAAGTCTTTCCCACCAGATGGGATACCATAATTTCTTATCATGCATCAAGTCCAAACTTAAGAGATAGTTCGTTTACCTCTAAATCTCTCTTAATGACTTGGTCTATAGTTTTTTGTGGTCTCCTTCTACCTCTAATTAGTGGACTATCCTCCATTGGGTGAATCTCCTTACCAGTAATTTTCCATATTTATCAAAATACAATCATCAATTTTACACCTCACTACCGCACAAGGAAATGGAGATGGTGCAGAATTACACACACAAACAAACCTTAACCACATCTGTGCACATACACACCAAATTAACCGAATTCTTACGTTTTTAATTTATACCCTCCCCAAACCACAATGGCAGCAGCCTAATACACTGAGCCACCGCTTCTGTTGACAGAAAAAGATTAAGCACCACTCATCATATTCAAAAAGACTAATGCAAGTGTAAAAGCTAAAATACATCATAGATAACAAAACTTCACTATAAAAATTGATAATTGGAGACACTAGTCACACTTCTAGTGCCACTTGAACCCCATTCCCCCTGGAATGAAAAGATGTCTATATCTATAATCCATATTCTCAATGCAACCTAATGACCAGGTCAGAAGCTGAGTTTATCAAGATTGTCCAAATCGAGATACGTCCAGGCAATGTTGTATGGGACGGAATGTTGGGCGGTAAAAAGCCAACAAGAGAATAAACTCAATGTAGTAGAGATGAGAATGTTGCGGTGATTGGCGAATGAGTGGTAAGACTAGTTGAGACAAGATTAGGAATGATACCATCAGAGAGCGAGTTGGGGTGACACCTATTGTAAAAAAAATGGTTGAATCTCGGCTTAGGTGGTTTGGGCATGTATGGAGGAGACCGGTAGATTTTATACCAAGGAGAGTAGATCAGATGGAGGGCAGCCCAGTAGCTAGAGGCCAATGGTTTCACTATAGGCACGATTCATGACGGACCACTAAGGATTGACGTCGAATGATCCATGTAGCTGACCCCACCTAGTGGGATAAGGCTTCTTCTTGTTGTCCAAATCGAGGTTCTACCTAAGAGTGTGACTAAACTCTTAAACACCCAAATTGAGAGGGATGAAAGATCATTTAACGTGTGATGATAACACAGATTATAAGTGAAGTTATGGGTTTTAGATAAAGGAGGAGAAGAGAAAAAAACAAAGGCTTTTGAAATATGATTATGGTGTAATATAATTGATAATAACTCAATGATAACTTGATACAAAAAACTGAGCACTAACCCTTATTTATAGGGACAAGACTCCTAATTCTAATTGAATAGGGAAGCAAATCATGATAATAACCAAGTAATAAGGAAACTAATCTTAAAAGATACTCTAAAATATTCTAAGAAACTAATCCTATGAGATAAACTACGATAGTCTAACATAATATCAAGATATTATAATATCTTTTCTTATATGCTAACAATAACAAAAAAATACAGAAGTGTATTTTAATATAGAAATATGATAATAATTAACTAAATAACTAATAGGTATAAACATCAATAAAATTCATGTAACAATCTAAATATTTATATTGTAATTATTATATTATTAATATCTCATGTTTATTTTATATTTTGAAAATAATTATGAAAAAATAATAAAAAATAGAACAGTAAAACCAAAGATGCAGCACAAATGTTTGATTTCAAATGAAGCTATGGTACGAGGAGGTTATGGGCCCAAGTGATGAACTGGTGCAGCCCATCCATGGATCTAAGATTTGGCAAGCTTACCCTAGAAAGGGTACGAAGGGAATTGTGCAAGGTAAGGAAGGTGAGGGTGAACATGGGTAATTTGTTAGTCATGGAGTGAGGGGACCTATCACTTGGAAGGGGGAACATAGGGAGGTAGTGTCATGTGGTAGTCAGTTTTAGGGTATTCTGTTTTCTTTATCTTTTGGGTCTAAGTTGGGCAGATGTATTGCATCCCCTGAAGGAGCTGTGCTCTGGAGATTATAGGGGGAAACTCCTGTAATCTTTCTCATTCAACCCACAATCCTGATCGCAAATCACGAGCTCGGAAAAATCACAGATCACATGATCTGGCAATTTTTCGGAGCAATCCGACCATGATCCAACGGAGAAGCAATCTTTACCTAGGAACAGACTCAAAGATGGTGGCAAAATTGTAGGACTGTTGAAATCCTAGTGTGATTTTGAAAACCTAGGAATTTATAACAGGTATTTGGAATTTGGTGAAGAGTACACTATTTTCAGTGTCCAGGATTAAAAACTGCACAAGTAATACCTCAAAGAGTGCAAGGGAGGGATTATGCATTTGAGACAATGGTTACATGATTAGGGAGTGAATTCTAATTTACAATAATACCTCCTTGCTTTTGTTCATTCACTACAAGCAACTAGAAGCAGATATCAAATAATGAAAACAACTGGAAAATATTATCATCACACATTATCAACCAGTCTAATAACTATCCCACAAATAAGCTACATTCAGTAAGAGAAGCTCCTAGCAAGATTTACACAATCTTGCTTAAACTTCAGAAGTTGATCGTCAAAATTCAAAAACCGAGATCCCATGTAACAGCAACTCAAAGTGGTTATCAGATAGCATGTAACATTATTTATAGAAAATGAAAATTACCTACAGAAAGCCAAGGATACAAATAGAAGGATGAGAATATATCGTTCCTAGGAAAGACAGTAAAGAGGAAACCATAATCGTAGTTCAATGAAATGCAGATCTACATTTTGTATATTCACTTACGTTTTAGCAGCCTGTCTGCCCTTCCCAATTGCAGCACCAAAATATCTCTAGAATAAAATACCAAAACAAACAAATAAGTAAAAAAAAATATCTTGTGGAACTGCAAAAAAAACAAAAAACAAAAAACAAAAAACAAAAAACAAAATAATGTTAATAGTTCAGGTGACGATAAAAAGTCTAGATGTTGCTATCAAATAACAAAAAGCAGACCCACATAGGAAACACCGGAAGGTTCAACCATGTACAGCTGGGGTCCATCTCTGTCATAACCTCCCAATATAACACCACATCCAAAAGGTCTGCAGCACCATTATAGATCTGTTATAAATATGAAGTATGAGGAAATACAACTTCAAAACTACAAGACAGTCAGTCTCACTGAACCTGAGCCACCAATATAGCGTACAGAGATGCACATAACTAGCCACGCGATCAGCAAGTTCCTTAACAGGAATTGGGTCACCGTATGTGCTGAAAAGAAATATAAACCAGAATAAACATTTTTTTCTTTTCAAAAGTTGCACACAAACAATTAAAAAAACCTCCAGAGTCACGACATTCTTATACTTGTAAATCAGGACCTTTGAATAACTGACTCAGTTATTACATCTCCCCTTGCTTTGGTTATCAACCATCATGCAGTAATTTATGACACATAACTAACTAAAATCACTAACTAAAATTAAGAGAAAACGTTGGCATGCTCAACAAATCCATCTGTTACAAGCTTCAACAACTTCTCACCTCTACTTCTAGTGATCTAATTACTTCATTCAATTTAAGACATAAAGATGGCTGAGTATCAGAAACACACGTATGGCTTCCACCAGGTGCTTCATTTCAATCCAGGGCTGAACATCACCTATGATTTAGATGTTTGAGAATAGTGAGCTATTTGGCCATGTAAGTTGTAACTAACACGCCACCATAGTTTGGACAACAGCTGATAATCAGATATCCATGAGTAAAAGCATAAGTAACACTCAAACTTGTGACCTACAAGTCACATGACGACAACTTCAACCATTGTACCAAGGCTCCCCTTCAGTTTTTAGGAACACTAAGATGCTGGGAAATTGTGAATCTCGATTTTCCTCTCACAACAGCTTTAACTTTGTTAGGCCGCAGGGAATTAGTTTCTCTAGACCCTCGTGCAACTATGACAATCTGAACACAGTTAATAGGGTCTTATTGTAACCTAAAATGATTTGACATTTAATCTATTTTGACAGATGCAACAATGAAAAGGGATTTATTAATTTCTTGATTTGGTCAGTTTCAGGGCGACAAATGTTCTTTCAGGAGAAAAAGGTGTTCATCCATTCTTGTTTCGTTACACTGCAGTTTCAAATATTTTTAATTCTTTTTGGAATCGTTGGACAAGCTGAATTATAAATGTTGATGTCTGATGGGTCCAGTTAGCCCAATTGTATAACAGATCACATATGGGGCCCATATTTCATTGAATAATACATTCATTTTTCCTGGCTCTCTATCAATATCCACCCATATTTTTCAGTTTAGAGACCATCAGTGGGAACTACATGTGTGCTATACAGGCTTCATTTTGCATTGCCATAATCATAAAATCTATAATTTATCCAACAAAAGAGTCACTCATGGAGATGCTCATGCAGTCATGCTATTTCAATCAGGGAAAGCAATCATAATTCATGAAATTTGCTAGCTATTACTAGTTTGTCTTTTGAGAGATATGACAAAGAATAAGAAGTTAAAAAATTAAGTCCGACCCCACCCTGAACTTTGCCATGGTGAGAGCTTTATAGTACCCGATTGCCCTTTTGTTTTGTAACAAGGTTGACTTCAAGGGTAAAAAACAAGGTTGAATCATTACATAGGATTTCAATTGGTCATTTAGTCCCCCTAAAATAATAATTGGTCAAATTTTCTACCTACTACTTTTTTTTTTCTTGAAGAAAATATAGCTAAAGGCAACGAACTTATAATCATGTTGACTTCAAAATCAAGACATGGTTAAGTTATTTTCCACTATAGGTTTTTCCTATTAGTCCATCTATCCTTCGCGGCAGCAGCCCATTCCATCAAAAAGATGGTGCATTTAATCAGTAAATACAATAAAATAATATGCACATTTAGATAAAATAAGGGGGGATCTTCAGATGTAAATGTTGCAAGATAATGGAGTAAACCTGTCATAGTTAGTTGCTTCAGCCTTAGCCCTGGCAACGATTTGCCTGCCATCTGCTGCTAATCCTGCTACAGCCTACAATAGGAAGAAGACTTATGCATACATCAAAAGAAGTCTAAAATATCAAAACAACTAGACTGTGACACATAACAATGTATGCTAAAGACAACCTCATATGAAAAAGAGTATCATCAATGCAATGTTTTAACTCAGTCATAATACGGTGGCTGCTTTAGTTGTGCATTGTACCAGGTGCACACAAGAATTTCACCTCAACTATATTTTATCGGTCATAGCACCATGATTATTTCATATTTTTCTGATATTACTTTCCAATCAATTTCCAATTAATAGAACACAAAACACCCCCTGAATTTCTGTTTTGAATTTGGTCACTCCATAATGTGGGTGTTAAACTGTTAATATAAAATTCCTCATGCTTACCCCATAGGAAGTACCAAGGTACGAAACAAATAAACAAGTCAGTACATACAATAAAACCCTACTTCTAGCTAATGCTACTGATCTAATAGATATATGCACACAGGTCTCATACTTTTTCCCATTCTTTCACTCATCAACATTCATTATTCCCACCACTTCAACACTAGCAATTTGTGGTCAAGCTTATAAACAAATGCAAGTCAATCGCATCCCTTTTATGCAAAAAAAAAAAAAAACTCCTTATGGTTATTACAAAATTACAAAAATCAAAAACACAAATAGCAAAAGCAACAAATAGTAATAAAGTAACAAGATGTGCAAAAGAAGAACAAAATGTAAATGACAAATTACCATCCCAGCATGGCGATGAACCGAGTGTATTCTTCTATTGGAACCCGGCAGCATCATTTTCGAAGGAATAAGCTTCTCCACACCCTAAAACCAATCCAATTAAAAAAAAATTAAAAATTAAAAAAAAAAAACCTAAATACCATAAAACCTAGATTAACTTACCAACACAACTCCATCTTTGCATTTGATCCCAATAACAGTCCTGCAACAAAATTTCAAATCTAAGATTACTAGCAGCGACCAAAAAATAACTAAAAAAAAAAAAAGAGAAAAGAGAAAAGTGTGTACCCGCTGTTGTCGACGGCTTTGGCAGCATACTCGATCTGAAAAACGCGACCGTCAGGTGAGAAAGTAGTGACGGATAGATCGTAACCTGTTCCGATGCTACTCATTTTTTCAAATGCTTGTTGATTTCGATGTTGTTGCTTCTTCTTCTTCTTCTTCTTCTTCTACCACTCTTGGCTTCTCTGTGCACTGCGGAGAAGGAAAATATAAAGAGGGCTTTTGCTTGCTCAATAGTTTAACTGCGCGAGTGAAAATGCGTAAATTGCACAGATGGCTCCTTATTTATCGAATATTGTATGTTGGCCCCCCAAAATAAATAGGGTTTGCTCTATGCTCCAACCGAGAGCATCTCCAATAGAGAACTCTATTGAAGGTTTTTAACCTACCATGTTCCATAAGTTACAAGAATTTTAGCAATTTTTTTTAAAGGGTGCAACTTTTTAAAAAGTTAAAAATGGGTTCTGCAAGTTATTTCTCACATTTTTATATTTCTTTTAAAACAAGTCTCACATGTTACTTCATAATTATTATTTTCTAATGGTAAAGAATTGGTTCTTATATAAAAAAGTGTTCATACATGTGGCATTCACATCACCATCGTCTAGTGGTGAATCTAATTGAGAACCATTTTTAATTTTAAGAACAAGTTAAGAACTGCTATTAGAATGGCCTAAAGTGCTTAGTTTTTAAATATAAATATGGGAATGGATAAAAGGGTGAAGATATTAGATATTATATGTTTAGATAAATATTATAATTAAGTATTTATTTAAGCTTTGTTTGTTCTGGATTTTTTCTACCTGAGAATTAAAAAAAATAAATGTCTGAGGCAATATTTTCACGGAAATAAAAAGCTCACTCCTTGTAACTTTTACCCACCGAAAATTTTGATTGGGATTTTGGTGCTTGGGAATCTAAAACAAACACACATTTAATATTTGTTCTTAAGTATTATAATTAAGTATTTAGTGGTTTGGAAGGTGCTCAACATGGTTGATGAGTCTAGGCAATAGCAGTGGCGCATGCTTCTTTGGAGCATCTGTAGAAGTAGAAACCTTCTCTTGTGGGAGCATGTAAATGGAACAACTTCACAAATCATCATGCGAGCAATGGTAGTGCACCAGCAATGGTAGCAAGCAAGATTGTCTCATGGGCCACAGAGATCAACGATTCCAGGTAGGCATAATTCATCCTGGCAACAACCCCCAGTAGGCTAGTTTAGGTGCAACTTAGATGTCTTTTTTAGTCATCCAAATGCAGCGGGTTTTGGTCTTTCCCTTCGATATCACCTTAGACAATTTTGTAAAGCCATAATTCTGTGGATTTCCCCCATGCTCTAGGTTTGGGTCTACTGTACGCCACTAAGTGGGCTATCCAACTGGGTCTTTGAGACGTGGTTTATGAGATGAATGATAAAGTTGTGATGGATAGTGTAACACCTGAGGACGAGATCGACCTCGTATTAGGACATCGTATCGAGACCTCGCGTCGAGACCTCCTGTCGAGATCCCGTGCCAAGATCGCGTACCGAGCTGAGGAGGTCGCATGTCGAACTGAGGAGGCCGCGTGCACGAACTTGTGTTGGAGCCTTGTGCGCTTGCACAAGCACCCTGATCGACCTTGTGTCGAGACTGTAACACTCGTATTTTTACGAACGTTATTTAGCGTTAATGATTATATTGTTTGTAATATTTATAAATTTATATTATCGGTTTGCAGTTCTCGTCGCTGTGTTTTTAGATCTTTAACCTATAGATTAGAGGGTAATCATGAGAGAGGAGAGATTAGATGGGTAGAATGATTGATGGGATTAGCATCTCATAACAGTAGTTACACGTCACTTATTTGTGTTTTTTTTTAAAGAAAAATTCATTTAAATGGTTTCTTTACCAGCTGTATATCACGATCAGCCCCCTCACAACCCTCACTTTCTCTTTTCTTCTTTCTTCTTCCTCTAAGTTTCCTCTTCCTCTCCAAAACTTCCATCAAAGAACCTTGGATTTTATTGAGTCTTTGCACAAACTTTCTTCATCAACCTTGTTTCTTATCATCTTCTCGACATATATCACCATCTCGACCATCTTTGAGGTATGAAAAATAGAATTTTAGTTCTCTTCATGCTACTGTTTAGCGCCACTTCTTCCCTCCATTTTAGCTAGTTTTTATGCTTCCAAATCATGTCATATTGATAGGTTTTCTTCTTCATGATGAAAATATTTTTCAGAAAACATAAACTTAGATTTTGATTAATTTGTGCTTAATATGCTACTTGATTTTAAGCTTGAGTTAATACTTAGGAAAAATGGCTTTGTCTGATGATATGTATGAAAGAAGTTTTAATAAAATTATTAGAGAAAAGGAGTTAATTTGTAATGTTTGAATTCTTGTTGTATTTGTTTAAGTTCTTGAGTTTTAATATTTACTTGGGTTGTAGTTAAGATTGGGGTAATGAGAGCTAAGTGCTATTAGAACCCATAGATGGAACTAAGTTGTGCTTGTATTAGGAAGTCTGATTCAGAGATCGTGTGATTTCGAATCGAGGTGTCTGGAGAGCGAACCCGAGGGCGTGGGAGCGATGGGATCCAGATCGAGAATCAGACGTGTCGAGGTCGATCGAGAAGCGTATGTGTCGAGGTCGATTGAGGGCGTGATGCGTGTCGAGGTCGTTGTCGAGCTCGATTGAGACAGCCAGAGACGCCGTAGCTTGGAGTTCGGTAAGGGCACTTCTAGACATTCTAGGATTTTTATTGTTATATTCCTATGTATGGATTCCTTGATTGTGTCGAGCTTGAAGTGTTGTGATATGATTGAATATATGCCACGAATTGTGTATTGCTGTTGAATTTCGTTTCTTCATGTTGAGCCTGCTCTTTTTATTTGACATGCGGTTGAATATCTTGCGTATAACTCTTTGAATATCGTATGCGGCGAATTGTTCATTGAGTGAGAGAGCTTAGCGAGTCGTTGGCATTTGAAGTTGCGACCCGGATAGCGGAGAGGGTGCTAGGTCCCCTTTTCCGTTTATGGGGACTTCTAAGCGTCGCCACGCTATGGGACCTGAGTTGACTGTCCTAGGGAGAGCGAAGATCCCAAGGCTTCGGCTGGACTTTCCAGCATACTGATGCAGCGTGTGCATTCCGGAAAAAGTGTCGAGTCGAGAGGAAATGGATAGCGAGTTGAGTCGAGTCTAGAGTGAGATGGTTGAGTCACGTTTGGTGAATGTTATACTTTGCTGTTTACTTATTTCTGTATGCCTGGATTATCTTGATTTGTTGAGAAGTTGACCCTTTCCCGTGGTGCCTTCAATCCATGATGGTTACCCAGGCGAGGTCGAGGGCGCAGGGAACTCGACAGCAGATGATGGCGAGGAGGATCTCGACGAGGATCCGGGCGACGACCTCTACTTGTCGTGATTTGCTTTGTCTATGTTTTTGTGTATAGTGGTTGTGACCAGTTGGGCCGGTTATGTTTTGTTATTACAGGGTAGACTGGTGGTTTTACTTTTGGAGCAGCCCCCTGCGTGGGTGTCTGCCGGAAGTACCCCCAGGGTATGATTGCTCTCTTGAAGTCGTCATACCTTAGGTGTATTTTCTTTGTACATTATTACTGTCTTTTTGTATGCACTTTTTATATCTTGTATATATAAGTATGTACTTGTTATACCTGCGTGTTGTTATTTAGGACTTAAGTCTTGTATCTTAGTTGCACCATGTTTCGAAAAGCTGTAATTACTCTGATGTGCACGAGCTGGTCTTATAAAATAAATAAATAAATAATAATAGACCGTACTTTTCTAAAGGGCACAAGAGTATCGTTTTTAAACACATCGCATACAGGGTAACTAGAGCTCGGTGTGTTGAGCTCGGTAACTCGAGCTCGGTATGTTGAGCTCGGTAGCGGTCCGGAAACGGGTCGTTACAATGTTGGTATCGAGCGCTTGATTCGACCGAGCCGCATATAGGAAATTTGACCGGTCACCGTGGTCGGGATATATATATATATGTGTTGGGTACCTAATTGTACTATGTTGATTGCTGTTTGATTAAGTGAAGCACTTATTGCTTGAAAAATTGTTTGAACTGTTTCTTGATTGAAGCAGTGTGTTTTAACACATCCTTGTTGTGAGATTCTGACAGGGTTTTGAACTTTGTGGAATCTAATGCCACCTCGTAGGGATACGACAGCTGTACCCGAGAACGTCGACATGGAACGAGCAATTCATACGACCGAGCGTGTCACCGTGGGGAGCTCCAGTGTTGTTGGTTAAGAAGAAGGATGGACGATCAAGGCTGTGCGTGGACTACCGCGAGCTCAACAAGGTTACTGTGAAGAACCGGTATCCGTTACCCCGTATTGACGACTTGATGGATCAACTTCGTGGAGCGGCGATCTTTTCCAAGATAGATTTGAAGTCTGGTTATCATCAGATTCGCGTGAAGGAGGAAGATGTCCCCAAAACAGCTTTCAGGACTAGGTATGGTCACTACGAGTATTTGGTGATGCCGTTTGGAGTGACAAATGCGCCAGCTGTGTTTATGGACTATATGAACAGGATTTTCCATTCGTTCTTGGATCAGTTTGTAGTAGTGTTCATCGACGACATCCTGATCTACTCGAGGAACAGAGAAGAGCATGGAGGACACCTACGCCGAGTATTGCAGATATTACGAGAGAAGAAACTCTATGCCAACCTGTCGAAGTGTGAATTTTGGCTCGAAGAGGTGAAATTTCTTGGTCATGTGATTTCCAAAGAAGGGATAGCTGTGGATCCAACTAAGATTGAAGCTGTGCTAGCGTGGGAACAATAGGGGCGATCCAGCGATATCGAGTTTTGTTGGCTTAGCAGGCTATTATCGAAGATTCATTGAAGGTTTCTCGAAGATTGTCGCGCCTCTTACACGGCTTACGAGGAAGGATCAACCTTTTGCCTGGACTGAGGAGTGCGAATCCAGTTTTCAAAGACTGAAGGAGCTCTTGACGACAGCGCCTGTGTTGATTTTGCCTCAACCGTAAGAGCCTTACGAGGTTTATTGCGATCGTCACACCAGGGTTCGGGATGCGTCCTGATGCACCACCGGAAAGTGGTAGCGTATGCTTCAAGACAACTTAAGATTCACGAGAAAAACTACCCTACTCACGATTTGGAGTCGGCAAAGATGGTTTTTGGCCAAGATATGGAGACACTACCTTTATGGGAGCACTCTTACATCGCTTTCCGATCACAAGAGCTTGAAGTACTGCTCGATCGTAAAGAGCTCAACATGCGTCGCCAAGATGGGCGAATTTCTCAAGGACTACGACTTTACGTTGGAATACCATCCCGTAAGGCTAACGTAGTAGCGTATGCATTGAGCGTAAAGAGCGCTTTAGCCTCAAAGAATGATGATCAAGGAGTTGGAGATGCTCGAGAAGTTCCGAGACTTGAAGTTGAGTGTGGAACTTTCACCGGGGAAGCTGAGATTTGGTATGCTTACCATTTCTAACCGATTGTTGGACGAGAACCGAGACCAAAGAGTTCATGACGAGCTCCCGCAAGAGAAGGTCGATTGATAGTGCAAGGGAAGGCGACAGAATTCAAAGTCGGAGCGGACAACATCTTAAGATGAAGTAGCCGAGAATGTGTACCTAACGTAGTGGAGCTGAGAAAGTTAATACTTGACGAAGCGCATAAGAGCAATTTTAGTATTCACCCAGGAGTTACGAAGATGTATCAAGACTTGAAGAAGCATTTTTGGTGGTCCGGAAGGAAGAAGCAAGTGGGTGAGGACGTAACCGTGTTTAACGCGTGTCAGAAAGCGAAGGTGGAGCACCAACGACCTGCGGGAATGCTACAATCGCTTGACGTACTAGTATGGAAATGGGATAGTATTTCCATGGATTTCGTTGTAGGTTTACCGAAGACGCAGAAGAAGAATGATTCGATTTGGGTGATCGTCGACCGATTGACCAAATCTGCTCATTTCTTACCGGTGGTCGGCGTACCACGTGGAAAAAGCCGACCGAGATCTACATCGCGAGATAGTGCGACTTCATGGTATACCCTCTTCAATCGTGTCGGACCGAGATCAAGTTCACGCCTCATTTTTGGAGGGAATTGCAAGAAGCGATGGGAACCGAGCTCAGGCTTAGCTCGGCATATCATCCCCAAACCGACGGCCGACCGAGAGAACGATCCAATCGCTTGAAGATTTGTTGCGGCGTGTACCTTAGATCACCGAGGAAGTTGGGACGACGTCTTACCATTGGTGGAGTTCACCTACAATAACAGTTTCCATGCGAGTATTGGAATGGCACCTTTTAAAGCACTGTATGGACGGAAATGTCAGACACCTCTTTGTGGGTACCAGGATGGCGGCGTTACATTGTAGGACCAGATATGATCCAAATAGACCATCGAGAAGATCCGTTTGATCGAGAGATAGGATGCGAACGTCTCAAAGTCGATGTAAGAGTTATGCACCAAAGGCGTCGACCACTGGAGTTCGAGGAAGGAGAGCATGTATTCCTTAGAGTTACCCCCACTACTGGAGTTGGTCGAGTGATCAAATCCAAGAAACTTACCCCTAAATTTATTGGACCTTACCAGATTCTGCGTCGTATCGGTCCAGTGGCATATCGATTGCCGCTCGCCACCCTTCTTGTCAAACATTCATGACGCCTTCCACGCCTCACAATTGCGGAGATATATTTCCGACCCTCTCATGTCATCGAACCGGATGTGATTCAACCGAGGGACGACTTATCCTTCAAGCCTCACCGTGAAGGATCGTTGACCGGAAAGCCAAGCGATTCGCGGAACAAAGAGATCCAACTTGTCAAAGTTGTGTGGGATCGTAAGACCAGGAGATGCGACTTGGGAGCTGGAAGAGAAGATGAAGACTTCGATTACCCTGAACTCTTTCATGGTAAGTAACTTATTTGCAATTTCGAGGACGAAATTTTTTTTAGAGGGAGAGATTGTAACACCTGAGGACGAGATCGACCTCGTATTAGGACATCGTATCGAGACCTCGCGTCGAGACCTCCTGTCGAGATCCCGTGCCAAGATCGCGTACCGAGCTGAGGAGGTCGCATGTCGAACTGAGGAGGCCGCGTGCACGAACTCGTGTTGGAGCCTTGTGCGCTTGCACAAGCACCCTGATCGACCTCGTGTCGAGACTGTAACACTCGTATTTTTACGAACGTTATTTAGCGTTAATGATTATATTGTTTGTAATATTTATAAATTTATATTATCGGTTTGCAGTTCTCGTCGCTGTGTTTTTAGATCTTTAACCTATAGATTAGAGGGTAATCATGAGAGAGGAGAGATTAGATGGGTAGAATGATTGATGGGATTAGCATCTCATAACAGTAGTTACACGTCACTTATTTGTGTTTTTTTTTTAAAGAAAAATTCATTTAAATGGTTTCTTTACCAGCTGTATATCACGATCAGCCCCCTCACAACCCTCACTTTCTCTTTTCTTCTTTCTTCTTCCTCTAAGTTTCCTCTTCCTCTCCAAAACTTCCATCGAAGAACCTTGGATTTTATTGAGTCTTTGCACAAACTTTCTTCATCAACCTTGTTTCTTATCATCTTCTCGACATATATCACCATCTCGACCATCTTTGAGGTATGAAAAATAGAATTTTAGTTCTCTTCATGCTACTGTTTAGCGCCACTTCTTCCCTCCATTTTAGCTAGTTTTTATGCTTCCAAATCATGTCATATTGATAGGTTTTCTTCTTCATGATGAAAATATTTTTCATAAAACATAAACTTAGATTTTGATTAATTTGTGCTTAATATGCTACTTGATTTTAAGCTTGAGTTAATACTTAGGAAAAATGGCTTTGTCTGATGATATGTATGAAAGAAGTTTTAATAAAATTATTAGAGAAAAGGAGTTAATTTGTAATGCTTGAATTCTTGTTGTATTTGTTTAAGTTCTTGAGTTTTAATATTTACTTGGGTTGTAGTTAAGATTGGGGTAATGAGAGCTAAGTGCTATTAGAACCCATAGATGGAACTAAGTTGTGCTTGTATTAGGAAGTATGATTCTGAGATCGTGTGATTTTCGAATCGAGGTGTACGGGAGAGCGAACCCGAGGACGTGGGAGCAGTGGGATCCAGATCGAGAACTGTACGTGTCGAGGTCGACTGAGAAGCGTACGTGTCGAGGTCGATTGAGGACGGTACGTGTCGAGGTCGTTGGCGAGCTCGATTGAGGGCGTGAGACGCCGTAGCTTGGAGTTCGGTAAGGGCACTTCTAGACATTCTAGGATTTTTATTGTTATATTCCTATGTATGGATTCCTTGATTGTGTCGAGCTTGAAGTGTTGTGATATGATTGAATATATGCCACGAATTGTGTATTCTTTGTTGAATTTCGCTTTCTTCATGTTGAGCCTCGCTTTTTATTTGACATGCGGTTGAATATCTTGCGTATAACTCTTTGAATATCGTATGCGCTAATTGTTCATTGAGTGAGAGAGCTTAGCGAGTCGTTGGCGTTTGAAGTTGCGACCGGATAGCGGAGAGGGTGCTAGGTCCCTTTTCCGTTTATGGGGACTTCTAAGCGCCGCCACGCTATGGGACCCGAGTTGATTGTCCTAGGGAGAGCGAAGATCCCAAGGCTTTACTGGACTTTCCAAAGATGATGCACGGCGTGTGCATTAGGAAAAAGTGTCGAGTCGAGAGGAAATGGATAGCGAGTTGAGTCGAGTCTAGAGTGAGATGGTTGAGTCACGTTTGGTGAATGTTATACTTTCTTTGTTTACTTATTTACGTATGCCTGGATTATCTTGATTTGTTGAGAAGTTGACCACTTTCCCGTGGTGCCTTCAATCCATGATGGTTACCCAGCGAGGTCGAGGCGCAGGAACTCGACAAACAGATGATGGCGAGGAGGATCTCGACGAGGATCCGGCGACGACCTCTACTTGTCGTGGATTTGCTTTGTCTATGTTTTTGTGTATAGTGGTTGTGACGGTTGGGCGATTATGTTTTGTTATTACAGGGTAGACTGGTGGTTTTACTTTGGAAGCGACCCTGCGTGGGTGTCTGGGAAGTACCCCAGTGGTATGATTGCTCTCTTGAAGTCGTCATACCTTAGGTGTATTTTCTTTGTACATTATTACCGCTTTTTTGTATGCACTTTTTATATCTTGTATATATAAGTATGTACTTGTTATACTGCGTGTTGTTATTTAGGACTTAAGTCTTGTATCTTAGTTGCACCATGTTTCAAAAGTCAGAATTACTCTGATGTGCACGAGCTGGTCTTATAAAAAAATAATAATAATAATAGACCGTACTTTTCTAAAGGACACAAGAGTATCGTTTTAAAACACATCGCATACAGGGTAACTAGAGCTCGGTGTGTTGAGCTCGGTAACTCGAGCTCGGTATGTTGAGCTCGGTAGCGGTCCGGAAACGGGTCGTTACAGATAGCATCAACTCGGATAAAAAAGATAACTCTGAATTTGGGTCAATCATTTTTTAATGTAAGAACATTTTATCTTCCTATTTTTCAAACTTGTTGGTAGAGTTCACTAGGAGCAAAGCTAATGTAGTTGCTCATACCTTAACAAGAGTGAATATTTATACGGCTAGCCCTCAAAACTATGATGAGGTTCCCTTTTGTATTACGAATTTGATTGTTAATGAGATGGTGACTTTCCTTGTGTCAAAAAAGGTATCTATTTATTTATTTAATAAATTTCTTTAGAGAGTTTAATTAACTACTTGCTTAAAAGTTGTTATAGGAAACTTATTTAAGTAAACCAAAATACAATTTTATCAAAAATTAATATAAGTTTTTATATCATGAGATCAATGAAATAAGTTCTTCCAAACACCTAGTGATCTAAAATATTGTGAAAGTAGCCTTTTTTGTTTAGATGTTTGAGAACGTCTCACCAAACAAATGCTCAGCTAGAGGTGTCAAAATAGACCAAGTTTGATAGACCGACCTGATTATCCCAATGTAGAAAGTTTATTGGTTTAACAAAATTTGAATCCAAATTCATTTTAGTTGAACCTAACCCGACCCGAAAATTTGTTGACCAAATATTGTTTGTTGGCCCATGATGGGTTGCGTTAGCTCACTGGCCGAACAATATTTATATTACTAAGACATTTTATTTTTTCAATTTAATTTAAAACGAATAAATAAAAAAGTTCTATTATGCACCACACACTATATTAAAGAGTAAAATATGTTATGAAAGTGATTATTTTTATAACTTGTGTTGTTCCAATAAAAAAAACTTGTGTCCGTCAAAAAAAAACAAAAAAAAACTTGTGCCGTTAGAAAGTGACTTTTTAATAATATGGGCCCATGGCCTAACCCCAGTTCGTAAAAGACTAGGTTAGGCTGATAAATTATTGGCTCATACTAAATTTGGCCTGGCCGAGTTCAAAAATTACCTGGCTTGTCACAGGTTGGCAGAATGTGTCAAGTTGGTCGAAATTAACAGCTATATGCATAATGTGTTTGGTAACACTCTTGTGAACTTAAGTTTTGTTCGATTATGATATACCATCTTAGTGGGTTCTTCATTACAGACAATGTTATTTATACAATTTAATTATTATTTTGAAGTTCCTCATCTTTTTAAATTTACAATAGCCCACCTTCTCTCTTTGTGAACCTACCCTAGCTTCATTTCCATGAGAACCAAAGTCAAGAAACAAAAGCTTTGATCTTTTAACCCAAGCCTACCAAGCCAATTGAATCACAACAATAGGATGAAGAGATCGTGGAGAGTTGTTGAAGGTCTTATCTTTTATGACCCAATTAAAATATAGAAGTCCTCAAGTCAAGACATCAACCCCATGCACAACTTCCATTTAAAGAAAAAAATGATGTTGGACATTGTATGTATGACTTCTTAAAAGAAAAAAAAAGTAAAATCATGTTCTATGGGTACGACTTAGTATGACTTACCCTATGCAAGTAAATCTTTTGAACCTACACTGCTTTGGCAAAATTGGCATCAAATTGAACCTTACGGGTTAAAAAAAGAGTATTCTCCTAGTCAATACGCAACCTAATTCCCTTCAATACACAACTTGATTAGATCATTAAGATGCATATGGATGAGAGGATATGCACCCATTTTTAACTAAGTGAACTGCCAAACTTGAATTAGCTTAAATACTTTTTTCTCTCAAGCTATGTGCAACACTGTTATTATTTCTCACAACTGTTGGAACATAGACGATTAATAAGTCTGACCCCTTAACATTTTGATGATAACAAACATACATTTGAACGAATAATTAATCTCAAGGTATTTAATCAAGTTGATTTAAGTGTGCAAAGACTATTAAATATTTAGACTTGGAAGAAAAGGAAGCAAGTATGCTAAAAAATATACCTTTACTTGCATCTGCAAAGAAAAACAAGTGTGTGTCTGCCTAATCTTGTGTCTAACACTTTTCTACAAGAGAGTGTCTGATGACAATATCCAAAGAACTCAGGCATGCTTTTACATGATGTGTCTAGATTATACTCCCAAGGTGTAAGGGGATTCAAATTATAAACCAGATGACAATAACTGATTTTAGATATGTCGAATCTAAGGGGACAAGCTATCTGCTATGGACATTGTTTTAAAAACCGGACCGGCTATTGACTTGGTGAGGGCATTGGGTCAATGGTCTAACCGGTGGGTCAGTAATTGAACCGCATGAACCGGGGTATATTAATTTTGTATTTTTGTTACTGTAGGTATATTAATTTTGTAACTAAATATATACTTAGGTATTATTATATAATATGACATATTCCCTAGGACAGCATTTGGTCTAGTAGTCAATTTGTTTTTGGTACTTTCTAGACAGGATCGATGCATAGGGTGGATCATTTCCCAACATCCTCCTATTTAATTGAAGCCTACGTGTAATGTGTGCGCTATACTTTTTTTATTCTTCTACAAATTTCCATTACATTTAATTTATTAAGGGCCCAAGCCCATAATAAATCAAAGAACCGTAAATCTCTCTCATTACTGATACTCACGTCACTCAGAAAATAGAAGCCGTCATTTGCCTTCTTCTTCTCTCATTTTTGTTTTGCCAGCAGTGACTGTTTCTTCCTTTTTTGATGTTTCTTCTTCTTCTTTGCTACATCTTTCTTTTTTCATGCTTATTTTTCTTCTTCTTCATTTTTTTTCCTTCCCTGCATTCCTTGCCTTCTTCCATTTAGTTCATCTGTGAACCGGCCGGATGCCGAGTTTACTCGGTTCAATCCGATTTTTAGCTGGTTTTCTGACGTCATTACCGGTCGAAAGACATGTTTGATCCAATACCGTGACTGGACCGACTACATGTTCGGTTTCCGGCCAAACCAGTCCGACTGACCGATCCGGTTTTTAAAACACTGGCTATGGGAAATAAAAAAAGAAAAGAGAAAGCTCGGATGCAAGTGGCACATAAAAACTAAATGTGGTTCAGAATAGGACAACCTTTTATGAAAAGTAGCCACCATATGTGCAGAGAAGCTACCACTAAACATAGCTTTTAGTTTGAAAGCAAATTAGTATAAATATCTATGCATGATTTATTTATCCCTTTATCTTTATTCTTTAAAGTCTTTATTTACATTCCACTGATAGGGGATTGAAAGTGTGAAAAAAAATTCACATATTTCATAAAACAATTTTAACTGCCAAACACCAACGTTAATTTATGTCTGGTTAGTACAAGTGCATTACACACTTGCTTAAAACTCGCTAAGGTTTCTAAAACATGATGCACTTGCTTAAAACTCGCCAAAGTTACTAAGCATGTGTTTGGTACTGCGGTGACGTGAATTGATTTTGACATAATTGATTTTATGGAATTGATTTTGGTTAAACATGAGTTGAACGTAACGTAATTTTTGTTTGGATATATACACATAAGTGATTCTTATCAATCAATTTTGTTTGGATAGATTTGATCAAAGTTGTTTTTGGGTGTACAATTACCAAAATGGGTCCTAACTTAATTTATGTATAGAATTCTTTTTTATTTTATATATTCATCTTTATTTTTTTATTTTAATTTATTAAATGGGAGGAATATATATATATGTATATTATTTATCTTTTATTTTTTCGCTTTATGTTAACTTATTAAATGAGAGAAAAAATTATAATATATATCTATATATTATATTCATTAACATATTTAATTTAATTTTGGTTATATATATTATATTAATTAACAAATAATGTTTTTACTTTATGCTATTTTTTGGGGTCAACTTTATGCTAGTTTTTTTGGGTCAAATACTTTATGCTAGATCGCTAGTTTATTAAAGTTGAAAGTCCAAAATTATAAAAAAGAGTAGAAATGTCCCTGCACTTCTCTAATATTGAAGCCCAGTCCATTATATTAAAGCCCAAACTATAGTCTCTTCTCTAACCCAGTGGCAGAGGCTAGCGAAAAAGAAACGCAGTCATCCATTATTTGCTGCAACACTGAAAATAGAAGAGAAAAAAAAAACGTAGTGAAGGAAGGAGTTACCTGGCATGGTTAAGCTTTGGCATGAGTTTTTCGGCATTCAAACCATCGCCATCACCCTTTTATCGAAGAGGCATATTGAGAATCTACTTGAGAAACAAACTATGACTTCCCTAGAATCGATTTTAGCAAACGTGAAAGCTATGGAGAGTAGCTTCGGCTAAAATGGATTTCAGGAGGCAAAATTGATTTTTTAACAAGAAGCCAAACATCTCTCTTAATCAATCAAATCGCGTTTGACCGTTTGACCCCTACAAACGCACGTTTGATTTGGTTCAACGTGGAACCAAACAGATGCTAAAACATTCATACGTCTGCCCTCTAGTGTATGAGTAGAGATTCTCTCCATTTCTCAAAAGAAATTATGTTTGAAAAATACTAATGCAAAATGATTTTGATCATAATTTAACCCCTTTTCTTGTATTTTTCCTCTTATATTTCAAGAACTTTATCATAACCTAACCTACCAACTTTACCATATTTCAACAATTTCAACTTTACCATTTCAGCCCCTTATTTTGAGGAAGGAAAAACATAATTAACCCAATTTTATTTTTCCCTAAGATGTCAAACTAACGTAAATTATAGGAAGGGGTATTATATCATGTTTGTACTTCGATTTCTCATTTAAGAAGTCTCGATTCGAACAAAATTTTATTGCATAACTTTTACCTGAACAATAATTGATATTGGAAACGTTAAATCAATCATATGCTGTGTGGCAATTGTGAGGATCAGGAACACAATGTAAGATCAAGCCCTCAAAAGCATAAATTAAGCTTTCACCACATTGTTGCCCCGGTATAAAGGCAGGCTAAAATATTTGAACTTAATTATTGTAACAAATTTCTAATTCTTATTACATTCAATACTTCGGGTTTCAACACTTAGGTAAAAAGGCAGGCTAAAATATTTGAACTTAATTATTGTAACATAACTTAAGGTTTTAACCTAAACCTTGGCGGAAAATTCTTATTACATTCAATACTTGATTGATGGCAATGCTTTTGGTTTTTGCAATACTTGCAACGATCTAAAGCCTGGCATTCATGGGGCTTATTTGGTTTGAAAAAATTATTCTGTCACACTTTGAGTTATAAAAATGTTTTATTTTTCACTTTGTTTTCTATTTATAAAGATTTGTATGGACTGTTTTCTATACAAACCTTCAAAAATCAAAACAAAATGAAAACAAAGACATTTTTGTAATCAAATGTGAAAAGAGATTTTTTTTTTTTTTAACAAACCAAATTCGCCCTTAAACTACTAAATAGTAATAAGATAAAATTTCATATGATGGATAAGTAAATGGCTACACCATGAAAAACATTATACCGGTCAAAAACAAAATAATAAGCGGCGGCCCAAATCAGATCTCAATAATCAATACTGTATCAAACCAAATCAAATGGCTTCACTTATCGTGGAGGTGGAGGCGGCGGTGGTGGCAGGTTCGATTTTGCGAACCCCACCCATGCAACAATGCCAACAGCCAGAATTATCCATCCAAATATGTCATACTTCAGATCACTGCTCTTCTTTTTCTTTTGACTCTGAAAAATAACCAAATAAATTAGGTTATGAATTAACACAACTCAAATATGAAGATCAGAGTCTCTATCTCCATATTAGCACATATTTCCCACAATGCAATTTTTGTGGGGCGAATGAAAACATGCTTATCCATATGTATAAGAATTCAGAGATAAATAACAGTCCAAGCTCCAACCAAAAACCCGACAGAAGCAGCATTAATCTCAAGAGCTGGTTAAATAAAAGATTAGTTCTTCCTTTTATTTTTTCTTCGAAAAAGAAAGCATTTACTCCCATCAAAGGAAAAAAATCACTTGGACATTTATCCGATCTAAAACACAGATACACTAGCTAGGAAATCAAGATCTATACAAGTCAATTTGGTGCACTAATGGTAGAACCCACCAACTCATTCCATAAAATGTGTCCCAATCACCAAAGTCACCTAGTTCCTCTCTCTTCACAATAACAAGAAGAATTTATGGCAGAAAAAAATGAATATTTTTAAAAAACTCAACAAAAAAAAACAATAAATTCTAGTCAACAAACTCCTTTATTTCATTGCAATTTGTTCGCAATCAGAGAACTAGGTGCAAAAAGAATATTTGAAGAACACTCCTTGAAGAAAATTATGAATGGACTGTTTCTAAAGAATATTTGAAGAACATTATTTCATTGCAATTCTAGTCAACAAACTCCTTGAAGAACACTCCTTGAAATTTTGCTCGCAATCAGATAACATTGCACATATAAAAAGAATATTTGAATTTAAGTAACTAAGTCTTTAGTTACTAAGTCTCCGTGCAAAAAACAATTCATTAACAACATATACTATGGATGCAAAGAGAAGTCAAGAGAAAATTATACAATTGCATTAACTACAAAAACAAGAATAGAAAACAATAGCAAAGTAAAGACAGACAACAGAAACTTGATGTATTACTACCTTTGTACCAGAAGATGTAGAAGGCCCAGCCGTCCCTGTTGACTGCTGCTGCTGCTGCTGACCAAATCCATGCTTGTGGATTTCTACATGCAGCTCAGGAGCCTTACGAAAAAAGGTATTAGTAATTGGATAGGTCCAGTAACTAGCTTAAGAGCAAGTTAAAGATTTTATTTAATGCAAAAGTAAGATTATAGTGGCAAGAAAGAGAGCATGAGAAGGGAGGATAAGGTACCCTTCGAAAACACCAAAGTATAGAAAGCTGAAAGACATACCGAGAAAGGAACAGCCCAGCTTGAAAGTATAGCCCGATGCCATTTACGAAATATATAAACAAACCCCAATTCTTAACCCATAGCAAGGCCACATAAAGAAATCAGTTCACCAACAGTGTAAAATGATATATTAAAAATTCAGTAAATTTTTTTTCCCAATCACACACCATGTTCACATATACTAATCAATTAAATCATGCTGACCAAATCCATGCTAAAGGATTTCTACATCTAGATATTAATATTTAAAGTTAATGAACTGAAATACAAACTTAGAAAATACAGCTAATCCATTACATAGCTAACACAATGATACATGGTACAACACTAATCACAGTCTATACACACACATAACATGTGAACACTCACAAAGTTCAGCAGCTCCCACAAATCACAGCAGCAGAGAGCCATACATAAAGTAGTCAACAAAAACAAAAGGGAACAAAAGAGAGGACCAGCAGAGTGGGGGAAGTAGGGCAGTGGGATCACAAGAATAAGGGTTGGTTTTCTTAGCAAACAGGGAGGCAGACCAAAAGGTGCAATAAATTCCCTTCACTTTCAAAAGAAAAAATTGGAAAAATTTTAAAAGAAATAACATTTTTTAGGTTGGACCTCTTTAATAGGAAGAATGACTGAATGTTTTGCGCTTTCTCTTGGTCGTGAAGGACCCAACCTGGTAGAAGGCACAATCCAGTTGTGCAAGAACAGTGCAAATTGCAGATAAAATGTGATTTGCAGAGCTGTGAACATTGCAGATGAAACAGATTCATGCAACGTCACAAGTCAAGCCACAGTCTCTTACTCTCATAAATAACTGCAGATATCAGCACTGTTTTGCAAACCACGGTTCAATATATGTAGGATACCATATCCAGCATTGTAAAAGCAATGTGATTAAAAAGATAAGGTACAACAAAATTTTGAAAATCCAAAAACCGGTCTGGTCTAAAGCAATGTTGTCAATGGCGGATGGCGGTTTATGGTAAATGACCAAAATTCCCCCATATAAACGTGGGATTGCGACTAGGGTGGCACTTCACAAATTGCATATGGCGGCTAGCACAAAATCAGCCACACCATTCTGCCATGGCACTGCCATAGCCGCTATTTAACAACACTGGTCTAAAGTGTACGCCATTAAAAAGGAAACATCAGTGATTCCACTCCACTGACCGTTGATTTATTATTTGAAAAAAATAAATGATAGAGATTAATGATGGAAACCTGATATGGAAGGTCATCTTAAAGGGAACACCCCATAACTTTCCCCAAAAACATCTTTTAGTTTTCTCAACCATGACCAAAAAAAAAAAAAAAAAAACAGACGAAAAAAGTTCATTATGAGAAAACCAAACAAAATTACAAGTCATTTCCGTAATTGCAATGACGTATTACAACTCCCAAACACAAAATAGATGGCAAAGTGAAGTTAAAACAGCATGACAATGTGATACAAAACCATTCCAGTACAGAACATACCTTAGCAGCCACTTCCAACGATTTGACGTAAAGTTCATTTGAAGGCTCCTATATAAAACAAAACCACTCCGTTACACAATTTTTACAATCTCACAAGTAAAATACTTTCCACATTTTAATGATACATTCATTGATACTGGATAAAAAATGTACCTCATCAACAGCTTGCTGAAAGTACGCAGCTGCCTTATCAAAATAAACTTTAGCCTCTTCCTGGTCTGGGATTAAAAACGCCTGTGAAGTGTGTGCATTTCCCAGGCACCAAAGAGTATCATGTTTCTTGGGATTCACAGAAAGCGCCTCCTCCAGCTTCGAAATAGCATCTGCAAATCAAATTTCAAGCGAGAAATCCACAAAACAAAATGAATGATCAAAATAAATAAATAAATCAAGAATAACCACAAAAATGATAAGTAGCTGCAGTCAGTCAATCAGAGTCATTAAAACAAGATTGGACAGCTCACATCCTACTTAGTAAATCGGATTCAAAACACAAACTCGGAATATACACAGTTCAACTTTAAATTTCATCCAACAGTTCAAATTTATCAACGCCAGTGACTGCGTCGATTCGAATTGATCTTCTCATGTTAAAATTGTGAAAATTACATGTCTATGTCTCTCTTAGACATTAATAGGTGCAGCCTGATCAAAATTTATAACCAATACAAATTCCACATTACATTACAATATCATATAAAATTTTAATGAGATCCATTACCCCGCATTCTCCACACTATACACCTTCTGGGAGTTTAAAAACTTGAAGAAAAAATAATAATTGCAAGTTCGAAAAAAATAACCCAAAAACCATTTAATAAAAAAGTTAAAAAACTTTTTTAAAAAATATTCAAAAATAAAAAATAAAAAATAAATAAAGTACGGCATAGAGAATTAGCACCTTGGGTCATCTTCTTTGACTCGGGAAAACTCTGAAACTGAGACAACTCTAACAAAGCTCCACCCCATCTTGTCAAGTTCTGCACAACAGATTCGAAAACGAAAACAAATAATTTTCCGAAAATTACACACAAAATTTCCAACACAATAACTCATCCCTATGAAAACAAAAATCAATAACAACAACAACACCACATTGATTTCCACAATAACCTAACCAAAATCCATCAAACAACCATGAATCGGTTCATCAAAAGAAATTCCGAAACCTTTTCGTAGTTAGCGAAATATAAAAAAAAATTACAAATGAGAAAAAAAGTAAATAAGTTGGGGGAAATGGATTTATAGAAGGAAGGAAACGAACGTCTGCATCTTGAGGGTTCTTTGCGTATTCGTTTTCTGCAGTCTTACGCGCATGCTCGAAGAACAAGAGGCGATCGAACTCACTCTGTTGCAAATCCATGGCTTCACCCTCTCTCTCTCTCTCTCTTCGGGAGGGAGAGATTTTTGTTTTGTTGTTTCTTTCCCCTCTTTTCTAGGGTTTTGGGTTTTGAGTGCTTCTGAGGTTAGTGAATAAGGAGCAGTGCTAAAGGGAGAAATAGACCGCACAAACAAAGTCACCTTGTTAAAAGAACAAATAAAAATGTATTTATTATTATTTTAATTTAAATATAATTAAAATTATGATGTACTTAATAGAAAAATGGGATAATACTCTAGAATTTGTCACTCGTATCAATTTAGTCCCTCAATTAATGAATATTCCAAAATAGTCCTGCCATTTCACAACGTTAATCCGTTAGGTCCCACGGTTAGTTAACAGCGTTAGGCAGCGTGATGTGTCACGTTAACTACTGACTGGTCTCACATGTGGTAAATTACAGGGACCAAATTGATAAAAAACCACACTATCAATATAAGTCTTATCCTACACGTTACATCCCTCTCATGACTCATCCCTCTCATTCTCTCTGAAACTCTTTGTCCCCCTCTGTGAAACCGTGAGCATCATGGTCACCGCAGTGGGATTCGAAGGTTTCATCAACCAAAATCGCTCTTTCCTGACGATCATTGCTGTAAAAGGTAGTTTTCGTCACTCTCATCTTCTCCTCTTTCGTTTCCTTTGTTTTTTTTTCATCCTAAATGCTGTTGTTTTCCTTTTTGGTCCATTATCTTAAAATTGTATCTAAATGGGTTAGGGTGTTTTCTTATTGCCTTCATTTTAGTTTTCGCACTATCAAAATGTTGTTAATGGTGTTCTGATTTAGGGTTTTTGGGGTGTTGGTGGTTTTTGTTTTGTTCCCTATTTTTGCATGTGAAATAGAGGTTGTTGAGTGTGTTTTTTTCACTATTTGGTGGTGTTGTTGTTGGTGGGTTCGTTGTGTTCAGTTTAGGGTTTTTAGTGTGTTCATTGTTGGCTTCCTTTAATCTTTTATTGTGATTAATTTTTTGCAGAGATCATGAATTCAGTTATTACCTTGATAATGCACCATGGAGGCAGATTAGTGACGAGCCAGGAAGGTGTTGTGGAGTACGTTGGTGGTGAAATGGATGTCTTAGATGAAGTGGATTCAAACACTCTGAATATCTTCGATCTTCACGACATTGTGAAGAAGTGTAAAGGTTATCATAGGCTAGAACAATTGCTATGGAGGGTACCGAATTTAGAGCTTGATTTTGGATTGAGAGCATTGAACACTGATACGGATGTAATGGAAATGGCAAGGTATGCATTGATGCATGGAAATGAGGTTGAGACCTATTATGGTGGACGATCCCAAATTGCCACTGCCATGTAGTCAAGAGGAACCATGGTGAGGAAGCAATGGCTGATTAGGAACCAGTGGCTGAAGAGGTGGACTTATCTGATGATAACAGCCATTCATCTGCAGATGAAAGTGAAGAAGATAACCATTATAGGCCTTCTCCCATGCTAGACTCAAATGATGAAGAGGAAGTGCAACCAAAGAAGGGTAAGAAGGGTAGGGCTCCAACTAGGGGTAAGAAGGCTGTGAAGGAGTCAAAAGGAAAGAGGGTGCAAATAGGTCCTCATAAAAGTCACAGAAAGAGAGCAACAACACCCATTGATGATGATTCAAGTGATGAGTCATTTCCCTTTAATGATTTTGAATTTGAGCAAATGGCTGATTTTGTTTTTGGACAAAGTAGTGAACAAGTACAAGAGCATGTTAGTGACGATAGCTACAAGTCTGAAGAAATTAAGGATCCAATAAGCACTGAAGAAAAAGATGGTGACACTGAAAATTTCCCTCAATTTAATGAATTTGCTAAGTTTGGTAATGTAAGTTTTGAATTGGGGATGGAATTCAGTAGCTTTCCCTCACAAAGGTTTTTATCTAAAATTAATCTCATTATATTTTTCCTAAATTATTTCAGTCACTAAATATTTTGAAATATGTTTTGAATAGTGTTCAAAATACCTACTCTTTTGTTCTAGAAAAATTCTTTAGTTTTTGGCACTTATTTTGAATGAGAAATAAAATGCTCACAATCGATTATGGCATTCACCATAATCATTTAAGGTTCTACATCGCTTCCCCGTGTTTCTCAAACCGTGGATAATCGTTTATACATTTTGCTATAATCGTTTATTTAAGTTTTCAACTTTTTCGTGTTTTTCAAACATTGCATAATCGATTATACCCCTTCTCATAATCGTTTATTGTAATTGATACCTTCCCCGTGTTTCATTTTTTAAATATATAAACGATTATATCATTTTCATAATCAATTATATATTTGAACGCAACAAGTCATCTTTCATTAATGCTGCAACGTTCACTTTTTTGCCTATAAAAGCAACAACACCCGTTCGTTTTAGACACCACTGCTCTCTTGCTTAGTTTTCCAAAATGTTGAAACTCTATCAAAATATTTTTTATCACTCACATTTATTTGAGCACAATTTTTTTGATAGCCTTTTACTCTATATAGTTTGAACTGTATTCTCTGAGCTTCAATTCGTATAATTATTTTTTTTTTAGGAATCCCAACTGGTTCATATAAAGGAAATTTCTCTTGAACATTATTTTAAATTGTAAAGGTTTCTAGCTGAACCTGATTTAAAAGCTACTGCTTTAATGAAAATCCCTTAGTACTTTGCTTTGGGGACATGACGTAGGCCACAGGGCTGTTTGGTGGCTAAACTTGTATAAATTGATGTGTGCTCTCCTTTGCTCTATATCTCCTTTATTTTTCAGCAATTTATATTTCAACTCTTTATTTTATCGCTCTTTATTTACGTCATTTAAATTCAGCTATTTAATTTGAGTAATTTATCTTACACTATTTATTTTATTATCATTTAAATTTTGCATTTTATTTTTCAAGTCCCTTGCTTAATTATAATTTTCTTCAACAAATTATTTTCAAGCACTTATTTGCAAAAGATTTTAAAAAACACCGCTCACACATAATTCACCCCCTCTTGTGTTTGGAGTCACTTGGCAACAAGTGGTATCAGAGCTAGACTCTTGTTTAAGGGACTTAACTATCTCAAGAGAATGACTTCAAACAAAAATAAGGAAGCTCCATGAACAGACCCAGATTTTTCAATGGTGAGGGTATGGTTACTTGAAGGATGGAATGCAAATTTTTCTTGAGGGTATTGACCTCGATGCTTCGGATGCTGTGGAAAACGATCCTTTTGTCCCCACTCAATCAATTAATGATAAAGCGGTGGACAAACCAAGATATTTTTTGATCGAAGATGAAAAGAGGAAGGTTCAACACAATTTGAAAGCTAGGAACATCATCACTTCAGCTTTAAGTTACAATGAGTTCTATAGGGTCTCAAATTGCAAGACCGCCAAAGAAATGTGGGACACCCTTCAATTGACCCATGAAGGTACCACCGAGGTCAAAAGGGCTCGAATGAATACATTAACCCATGGGTATGAGCTATTTAGGATAAAACCGGGTGAAAACATACAAGACATGCAAAAACGGTTCATCCATATAATAACCCATCTTAGAGCTTTTGGAAAGGCCTTCAATAATGAAGATTTAGTTAATAAAGTTCTTAGATGTTTGAATAGAAACTGGCAACCCAAGGTTACTACTATATCTGAATTTAGAGATTTATCTATTATGTCTTTGACAACCTTGTTTGGTAAATTGCAGGAACATGAACTTGAACTAAATCGACTCATTGAGAGTGTAGAAAGTTAAAAGAAAAAGAAGGGAATTGCTGTCAAAGCAAATGTCAATGAAAAAGAAGACTCTGACGACTATGATGGTCTTGATAAGAATGAGGAAGACATGAGCTTGATGGTTCGAAGATTCAAGAGGATCATGCGGCAAAAGGAAAAACAAGCAAGTTACAAAACCCTCAAAAAAAAAATGAGGAAAGAATTTTCTTCAATCCAACTTGCTACAAATGTGGTAAAAAGGGACACATAAAACTCGTCCGCAAAGTCAGAAGAAAAATGAAAAATCAGATAAAAGGCCACCAAAAGAACCAAAAGGAATAAGATCCTATATTGCCTGGGATGACAATGACATGAAATCATATGATGAATCAGAAAATAAAGAGGTCAACTTATGTCTTATGGCAAATCACGAGATAGATGAGGTAAATGCTCTTGAATACGAATCTCCTTTAACTTATGATGAGTTATTCATTGCTTGTAAAGAATTCAATAATGAAACAATTAGACTTCGAAAAATTGTTTCTTCTTCTAAGAAAACCATCTCCTCTCTTGAATAAAAATTTCTTACTTTAAACCAAGAAATGGAAGTTCTTAAAGAAAAACAAGTTGTTGTGACTGAAATTTTCACTTGCACTTTTTGCGAAAACCAAACGAACAAAGTTTTCAAGTGTGATGAATGCACTGTTTTGAAAAACAAGATTGAAGATTTGCAAAACACCCTTGCCAAATTTACTTTGAGAAGGGATTACTTAAACATTCTTTTGGGAAAACGAAAAGGTACTTTTAGAAAAAGCCGGTTTGGGTTATGATCCAAAAACGCATGAAAAATCTTTCAAACTTATCAATCACAACAACACTTTAAGCAGTACTTTCATTAAATGTTTTTATTGTGGTAGAAAAGGTCACACTGCCTCTATTTGCAACACTGGAAAGATCATGAATGTGACTGGCAAAAAGATATGGATTCTAAAGGGCACTTTGCTCAAGACTAACTCATCTAAACCCAACATAGTTTGGGTACCAAAAGTTAAAATTTGATTTCTTGTTATAGGTGTGCTTGAAAGCCAATGACTCAAATTGGTATCTGGATAGTGGCTGTTCAAAGCACATGATAGGAGATAAGAGCAAGTTCTCCTCATTGGATCCTAAAAATAATGGTTATGTCTGGTATAGTGACAACAACAAAGGTAAAATTCTTGTCATTGGTACTATTGGTACGAGTCCTAATCCCATCATAGAAATTTTTTTGTATGTGGATGGTTTGAAGCATAACTTGCTAAGCATTAGTCAACTTTGTGACAAAGGAAGCAAAGTGGTTTTTGATTCTTCAGAATGCATAGTCATGGATTCTCTTAATGAAAATACCATTCTTATTGGATCTAGAATTGAAAATATTTATATGGTTGATTTAGATGAACTACTTTTAAATGATGCATGCTGTCTTATTAGTAAAGTGGATGAATCTTGGCTATGGCATAGGAGAATGAATCACATTCACATGGACCATCTTAACAAGTTGGTTTGAAAGGACTTAGTAATTGGCTTACAAAAGATTCGTTTGGAAAAAGATAAATTATGTGATGCTTGTCAAAAAGAAAAACAAGTAAAGGCCTCTTTCAAATCAAAAAATATTATTTCTACCAACCGGCCTTTACAACTTTTGCATATGGACTTATTTGGACCATCTAGAACTAAAAGCTTTGGTGGCAATTACTATGCACTTGTTATTGTGGATGACTATTCTTACTATACATGGATATTATTTATTTCTCACAAAAATGACGCTTTTGTTGCCTTTCAAAAACTTGCTAAGGTTATCCAAAATGAAAAAAAGGAGGAACATAGTATCCATTCGAAGTGATCACGGTGGGGAATTCCAAAACAATGCATTTGAAGCCTTTTGTACTGAAAATGGAATTGAGCATAATTTTTCCGCACCTCAAACACTACAGCAGAATGGAGTGGTGGAAATGAAAAATTGGTCTCTTGAAGAGCCAACGAGGACGATTCTCAACGAGACCAACCTTTCTAAGTATTTATGGGCAGACGTGGTAAGCACTGCATGCTATGTAATTAATAGAGTCCTCTTAAGGCCTATTCTAAAACAAACGCCCTATGAAATTTACAAGGGAAGGAAGCCCGATATTTCCCACCTTCACGTATTTGGATGTAAGTGCTTTGTTCTAAATAATGGTAAAGATAACCTTGGCAAATTTGATGCCAAAGCTGATGAAGGTATATTTCTTGGATATTCCAATTCTAGCAAAGCTTTTCATATTTATAATAAAAGAGCTTTGACTGTTGAAGAATCTGTGCATGTCTTTTTTGATGTATCTAACCCCAAATCCTTGGTAGAAGAAAGTGTTGATGATCTTGCAGAAATGCTTGGTAATAGCTACTTAGAGGAACAAGAGAGACCAAGGGTACAAAAGGAGGATCAAGACTCTCTGCCTCAACCATCAAATCCTTGGTAGAAGAAAGTGTTGATGATCTTGCAGAAATGCTTGGTAATAGCTACTTAGAGGAACAAGAGAGACCAAGGGTACAAAAGGAGGATCAAGACTCTTTGCCTCAACCATCTCAAGAATCCTCTCACTCAAACCTTCCAAAGGAATGGAGAGTCTCAAAACACCATCCTCTTAACAATATAATTGGTGATATCTCAAAAGGGTTAACAACTCGAAACTCTCTTAATCATATATGTCATCACATGGCCTTTTTCTCTCAAATTGAACCAAAAGATGTCGATAAAGCTATCATTGATGAACATTGGACTATTGCTATGCAAGAGGAATTGAATAAATTTAAGAGAAACAATGTTTGGGAACTTGTTCCTAGGCCTAAAGTTCAGCTAATCATTGGGACCAAATGGATCTTTCACAACAAGCTTGATGAAAGCGGTATCATTGTTAGAAATAAAGCTAGACTTGTTGCAAAAGGCTATAATCAACAAGAGGGCATAGATTTCAATGAAACCTATGCATCTGTTGCTAGATTAGAAGCTATACACATGCTTCTTGCATTTGCACGCTTCACGGATTTCAAGCTTTTTCAAATGGATGTAAAGAGTGCATTTCTAAATGGTTTTTTCAAGAAGAAGTGTATGTTAATCAACCTCCCGGTTTTGAAAATTTTGAATTTCCAAATCATGTTGTCAAATTGAAAAAGGCCTTATATTATATGGTTTAAAACAAGCCCTAGAGCTTGGTACGAGATGTTGAGTAAATACTTACTTGAAAAAGGTTTTGAAAGAGGAAAAGTTGATACCACTCTTTTCATCAAACGCAAAAATCATGACATTTTACTTGTTCAAATTTATGTTGATGATATAATCTTTGGTGCTACTAATGAGTCTTTGTGTGAAGAATTTTCTGACATCATGCAAAGTGAATTTGAAATGTCCATGATGGGAGAGCTCAATTATTTCCTTGGTCTTTAAATCAAATAAACAAATGAAGGGATATTCATAAATCAATCCAAATATTGCAAGGAGTTGCTTCAAAGATTTGGAAGAGCAATGCCAAAGAAATCTCAAAACCAATAAGCACTTTATGCTATCTTGACAAAGATAGTCGAAGTAAGTAAGTATAGAGGTATGATAGGATCTCTTCTCTATCTCACTGCTAGTCGTCTAGATATTATATTTAATGTTTGTATGTGTGCACGTTTTCAAGCAAATCCTAAGGAATCACATCTCTTAGAGGTAAAACGCATTATGAGATATCTCACTGGCACACACAATATGGGTTTATGGTACCCCAAAGATGCTGACTGCACACTTATTGGGTACTCGGATTTAGATTTTGTGGGTTGCAAAATGGACCCAAAAAACACTAATGGGACATATCACTTACTTGGAAATGCCTTGGTTTCATGGCATAGTAAGAAACAAGCCAGTGTGGCTTTGTCCACTGCTAAAGCGGAATACGTTGCAGCAGGTAGTTGTTGCGCACAAATTATTTGGATGAAACAACGGTTGAATGATTATGAAAGTTCTCTGAAAACTTTTGTAAATAAGTGCGATAACACTAGTTCCATAAACCTCACAAAAAATCCAATCTATCACTCCCGGACTAAGCACATAGAAATTAAGCACCATTTTATTAGAGATCATGTTTAAAAAGGAGATTGCGTGATTGAGTTTATGGAAACATCTAAGAAACTTGCAGAAATTTTTACAAAACATTTGCTTAAGAAAAATTTCTTTTTCATAAGAACTGAATTAGGAATTTTAGATCAATCATGCATTGAATGACTGTGTGTGAATGCGTTTTATTTTTATTCAATTCTAACTTGGGCATTGGAGTGTGCTAATAATTTTATGCAGGCCACGTTACAATTCTTTTCATGAAGAGAAACAGAACCATTGTAATCGATTACAACAAATTCTATAATAGTTTACGCTATTTGTACCGGCGAAGAAGAGAAACAAAGGGGTTGTAAAAGATTATGGTAATCGTTTATTTAATAGCGTGAAACCGGTTACCATAAACGATTATAGGATATGCCATAATTAATTACGCCTAGACCGGTACAACGCCTCTTACTGGACCAATCAGAACGTGACAATGCATGCCATAATCGATTATGGATACCTCCATAAACGATTATGGGCAGGTAACAGATCATTTACCGCTCATGAATCGCCCTATTTCAATTTTTTTTACTCACGTCTTTCTTATACGCTGTAACCTTCTTCTTCCCTCTCTTTCACTTCTTCTTCTTCTTTTCTCTAAATCGTTCCTTCATCCTTCTTTCCTATTTTTTTCTGAAATTTTGTTACGCACTGCAACCAGCTCTGTCTTGTTCAAATATTTTTCTGTCAATCTCACCATTTCTGTGTAGTGTAAATGGCTCCCAAAAAGAGACAAGATGGTCCCTTAAAGAGACCACGAACTACAAATGTGAATCCAGCCTTCATGAGACGGGAACTCCGATAACGCTATTTTTCCTCTGTGGACCAATGCTACGAATTTAGGAGGTCCTTCTACAACCGGGAAATTCAAAAACCTCGCATTTTGGATGCCTCCTTCTTCATAGAGGAGAAACTCGAATTTATGGACTGGATTCAGCAGGCTGGCCTCATTCACTTCTTGAGCACAACATAAAATATCTACCCAGAACTGGTGAAAGTGTTTTACTGCAACCTTCGTTTTTCGGACGAAGTTCTCATGACTGAGGTATGCTATAAACCCATTAGTCTTGACTGTGAAACCTTTGGTCGCATTGTTGGTCTACCTGTTAGTAGTTATTTAATTATTGATGATGCTTTTGCTGCACCACCCGCTGACGAGAAAAATGGGATAGAGGTCATAAAATCTATGTTATGGGATGAAAGTGATGTGTCTGCCACCCACATCACTGCTGGCCTTCTGACTGTTGAAAGTAGATTGCTCCAATATGTAGTTGCTAGACTGTTATTTCCTAGAAGAAGCAATATTTCCCAGTTGCTTAAGCCTGATATTCCTGTCATGTGGGTTCTAAAGAATAAGAAAACTGTGAATTGAGTAGTTCTTGTGATGCATATGACAAAGGATTCCAGGGTCTCTTCCTTATGCTCACTTAGTCACTCGTATCTTGACTTATTTTCGAGTACCTCTTCAAGGGAAAATTATGCAGCATCATGATGACTTCTTTGCTGGGTTCAATGTGAATTCATTGAACAAAACTGGGCTAGAAAACCACGGTGATTAATGGTGGCCTAAGCCAAGACATGATCCCCCTGCACCTCCTCCAGCTCCTAGACCATCCTTCAGTGCTGGTGCTTCTCTTCTTAGGCTGCACCTCCTCCTGCTGACCAATACTCCTTGCCTAAGATATCCAACCTAGTGCAACAAATACTCTTGAGGTGCGGAACAACACCACCGACATCAATGCCCTGAACGAGAGAAGGGTAAGTTGGAAACTGCTTTGCATGGTAAAGAAATTATTACTGACAGTCCCATTCACCCACAGCTGCCACGAAGGCCATCTCCTACTGCCTCTAGTGAGTTCGACGATGATGATGACATGTTGTGACTTAGACAAGTGCACCTGATCGTAACTCGTAATAAAGTGGAGTATATTTAAGACTCCAAATGTCAAATCCACAGAGAATGCGCGAGTACTAAATTAATAGAGATCCTTATTATTTAGACGAACGAAAGTAACGGTTTTGAGAGTAAAACAATTGAATTGTTAATAACGAGATCAAAGTAATAACACAAGAACTAAAGAGAGATCAATTAGGAAAGGGTAACCAGGTTCACTAATATTAGTCCCTGAATCTATTACTCCACTATTACAAACTATATCTCTTTATTGAAAGCCAATCACTTACGCTAAAATTACTAATAACTACCCAGGTAATAGTCTTATTCTTAAATAACTACCCCGTTTGGTCCTGGAATGCAATTAAAAGAAAGAGCATTAAGAACTAGTAAGTTTATCAATTTAATGACTGATTGGATATAAGCAAATACCTTTACCGGGCACAAAACGCGAATTCTATTAATCCTAGAGTTCTATTAACAAATTGTGGTATGATCGCCTCTAGTTAACTAATTTATTAAGGACTGGCCTGATCCTACGGGATTAAGTATGCTAGGAAGAACACATTCATAAGGATAATAAGAAGTTCATATAAGCAATTAAATAAATATCAAGAATATCGTAAAAGATCCCCCATCACCCCTAGTGATGGAGATAACCACTCATACTGTTTCTCAACATAATAGAATAACATAAATCCAAACATGCAACCCTAAAAGAAAAGAAAAGATAAGAGACAAGAGACAAGAAGAAAGAAACAAGAGCTAAAGTGGTCAAAAGACCCCCAGCCTCCAACTCTCTCGAAAGAGAGCTAAGATTTTCTATTTATAGGCTTTGAGGCGCACTAGTCAACTGGCTTCAAATCTGTGCGTTTTGGGCTTGGGTACGGCCGTACTGCATTTATACACAGCCGTACCAGACTTTGATTACGACGGTGGGCCGTACTTGTGCACTCTACACTTCCTGACATAATTGTGTATGGCCGTACTGCCTTTGATACGGCCGTACTAAACTTTCTCATCAGTGCCAGGCTATACTGACCAAGGGGGTACACCCCTATTGCTTCTCTTGCATAGGTACGGCCGTACTAATTGACTGTCAGGCCTTACCGCTAGTCCAAAAATGCTAAAAATCTCTAAAACTTGCCAGTTTTTGATCGATTATCGTATCTTTTTCTCTGAGTGATGTCTTTATGATAATTTTGTAAAATAGGATATAAGTGAGTACTTTTATACTTTAAATAGCACAAAATAATATAATTAAGTACTAAAAATGCCATATAAAAGTAGACAATTCAGTGTGTTAACAGACACCGCCGATGATGATGATGGGTCGATGAGGACTAGTAACCCTCATCCTAGTGCTTTATTTTGATCTCTCTTTTACTGCACTTTTTATTCTGTTAGTTATTGATTTCTGGTGCTTCCTTAAACATTTGGTACTTTATTGTGGTTAATTTTTAGTCACCTTTAGTTATGCTTATATGCATATGCTTTTCATGCCTTTCTTGCCATCTTTCCCGCTTTTTGATGTTGCCAAAACGGGGAAAGTTGATTAAGGGGAGTGAATTTTACTATGTATATTGTGATAGAGAGTTTTTCTAAGAGTTTTTCTAAAATACAAGCTTAAACTCTGATATCTTTTTATGAAAAACCACGCTTATATCTCAATGCTATATCACAATCATACTTTGTGAATACATGCCTTGACAGGATGATTTTGATGATTGACAAAAGGGAGTTTTGCAAATAGTCAACCGTGCAAAAAGTGGAAAAGAATACCAAGACGCGTATCAAGAATGATAGTTTCTCAAGTCTTTGGGTTTTGGGTATTTATTTATTTTTATTAAGACTATTTGTAAGTAGTAATAAAAAGCTCTCAATTAAAATTAAATCACACACATACAAAATGAATTTTATTCTAAAAGTGATTTTATGATATTCATAAATGACGAGCTGAGGTTCCGTGTCGAGCTGAGGAGGTCGCGTGTCGAGCTGTGAGGAGGTCGCGTGTCGAGCTCTTGTCGCGTACCGAGCTGAGGTCGCGTGTCGAGCTGTGTGGAGAGGTCGTATGCCGAGCTGAGGAAGTCTCGTGCCGAGCTGTGTGGAGAGGTCGTATGTCGAGCTGTGAGGAGAGGTCGCGCGGCCGAGCCGTGAGGAGGTCGCCGCCGAGCCGTAGAAGGAGGTCGCGTCTTGAGAGCTTTGAGGAGGTCGTGTCTGTGCCGAGCTGTGAAGAGGTCGTATGTCGAGCTGAGGAGGTCGTATGCTGAGCTGGAGAGAGGTCGTATGGAAATACGATGTCGAACACCAAGTGGTGTCCGAGAATCTTTTCCGTCCCTGTGTTTTCAATTCCTCCATGTTCAACGCAACGGACAAATCCACGCAACGGACAAATCCTGCAACGGGCAAATCTTCAACGGTCTTTTCTTTTTAAATATGACGCTCCAAGAGCTTGAGCAAATATTTACTTGAAAAAGGTTTTGAAAGAGGAAAAGTTGATACCACTCTTTTCATTAAACACAAAAATCATGACATTTTACTTGTTCAAATTTATGTTGACGATATCATCTTTGGTGCTACTAATGAGTCTTTGTGTGAAGATTTTTCCAAAATCATGCAAAGTGAGTTTGAAATGTCCATGATGGGAGAGCTCAACTACTTCCTTGGTCTTCAAATCAAACAAACAAAAGAAGGAATTTTTATAAATCAATCCAAATATTGCAAGGAGTTGCTTAAAAGATTTGGAATGAGCAACGCCAAAGAAATCTCAACTCCCATGAGCACATCATGTTATCTTGACAAAGATGAAGGTGGTAAGTCGGTCGAAGTAAGTAAGTATAGAGGTATGATAGGATCTCTTCTCTATCTCACTGCTAGTCGTCCGGATATTATGTCTAGTGTTTGTATGTGTGCACGTTTTCAAGCAAATCCTAAGGAATCACATCTCTTAGCAGTAAACGCATCATGAGATATCTCACCGCACACAAACCATGGGTTTATGGTACCCCAAAGGTGCCGATCGCACACTTATTGGGTACTCGGATTCGATTTTGCGGGTTGCAAAATGGACCGAAAAAGCACTAGTGGGACATGTCACTTACTTGGGAATGCCTTGGTCTCATGGCATAGTAAGAAACAAGCGGTGTGGCTTTGTCCAGCTTTAATACGGAATACGTTCTGCAGTTGTTGTGCACAAATTATTTGGATGAAACAACAGTTGAATGATTATGGGATTAATCAAACTGCTCCAATTAAGTGCGACAATACTAGTGCCATAAACCTCACGAAAAACCGGTTTATCACTCCGGACCAAACACATAGAAATTAGGCACCATTTTATTAGAGATCATGTTCAAAAAGGAGATTGTGTGATTGAGTTTGTGGAAACATCTAAACAACTTGCAGATATTTTTACTAAACCTTTGCCTAAAGAAAGCTTCTTTTATAAGAACCGAGTTAGGAATTTTAGATCAATCATGCATTGAATGATCAAGTGTGAGTGCATTTTATTATGAATAAGTTCTAACTTGGGCGTTGGAGTGTGCTAACATTTTTATGCGTGTTCCGTTACCAAGACTAAAAGTGGAGAAATGCAACCGCCCTTCCTGTAATCGCTAAAATAAAAGTTTGTGCAGTTATGTTAATCGCAAACAATTATGCTTCATTGAACCCTTGATACTCTATTATTTTTCGCCATCTAGTTACACGTATATGCATACGTTTTACATGCCTTTCCCTTTATCTTTTCCGCTTTTTGATGTTGCCAAAAGGGGGAGAGTTATATGATTCAGGGGGAGTGGTTTATTCCATGCATATTGTGAGGGGGAGTTCTTCACCAAAATGCCAAAATGCGCCTAAACTCTGATATCTTTTTTTTTTAATATTGTGAGGGAGAGTTTTTCTAAAATACGTGCTTAAATTCTGATATCTTTTATTGAAAAACCTTGCTTATATCTCATTGCTATATCATGATTATATTTTTACTAAAAAACCCTCCATGAGATGTTTGTCATCATCAAAAAGTGGGAGTCTGTGAATACATGCCTTGACAGGATGATTTTGATGATTGACAAAAGGGAGTTTTGCAAATAGTCAACCGTGCAAAAAGTGGAAAATAATACCAAGATGCGTATCAAGAATGATAGTTTCTCAAGTCTTTGGGTTTTGGGTATTTATTTATTTTTATTAAGACTATTTGTAAGTAGTAATAAAAAGCTCTCAATTAAAATTAAATCACACACATACAAAATGAATTTTATTCTAAAAGTGATTTTATGATATTCATAAATGACGAGCTGAGGTTCCGTGTCGAGCTGAGGAGGTCGCGTGTCGAGCTCTTGTCGCGTGCCGAGCTGTGAGGAGGTCGCGTGTCGAGCTCTTGTCGCGTACCGAGCTGAGGTCGCGTGTCGAGCTGTGTGGAGAGGTCGTATGCCGAGCTGAGGAAGTCTCGTGCCGAGCTGTGTGGAGAGGTCGTATGTCGAGCTGTGAGGAGAGGTCGCGTGCCGAGCTGTGAGGAGGTCGCTTGCCGAGCTGTAAGGAGGTCGCGTGCCGAGCTTTGAGGAGGTCGTGTCTGTGCCGAGCTGTGAAGAGGTCGTATGTCGAGCTGAGGAGGTCGTATGCCGAGCTGGAGAGAGGTCGTATGGAAATACGATGTCGAACACCAAGTGGTGTCCGAGAATCTTTTCCGCCCCTGTGTTTTCAATTCCTCCATGTTCAACGCAACGGACAAATCCACGCAACGGACAAATCCTGCAACGGGCAAATCTTCAACGGTCTTTTCTTTTTAAATATGACGCTCCTTCATTGCCTATATAAACACAGCTCGTGAGCTTTGTAAATACAACAACGCAGTGCTTAATTTTTGTGCCAAAAACTCTGTCAAATATTTTTCATCACTCACACTTATTTGAGCACAATTTTCTGAGAGCCTTTTATTCTACATAATTTGAGTTGTATTATTTGAGCTTCAATTTGTTATATCTGCACTATTGAGTGTATCTTTCTCGTCTCATTTTATTTGTGAAAATCATTTATTTTTGGGTAGGAATCCCAAGGTGTTCATAGAGAGGTGATATCTCTTGAACGTATTGCTCTGGTTTAGAGTTGTAAAGGTTTCTAGTGAACTCGATTTAAAAGCTAGTGTCTTAGTGAAAATCCCATAGTGGTTTGCTTTGGGGATGTGACGTAGGCCACAGGGGTGTTAGGTGGCGAACCTGGATAATTTGTTGTGTGCTTTTTTACTCCTTATCTCTACTTTTCACCAATTAAATTTCTGTACTTTATTTTATTGTTATTTATATCTTACTATTTACTTTATTTTTAACTCGTTTGCAATTTATTCTTCAAGTGATTTATCTATTTCACATTAATATTTCCGCAACTCATAATTAGCACTTATTTCTCCAAAAGTTTTTGAAAGCACCGTTCACACACAATTCACCCCCCTCTTGTGTTTGGAGTCACTTGTCAACATACTTTACTAAATCCCCTCCTTGAGATGTTTGTTATCATAAGAAAAAAGGAGTCTGTGAATACATGCCTTGACAAGGTTGTTTTGATGATTGGCAAAAGGGATTTTCGCAAATAATCAACTGTGCAAAAAACGAAAAAAAAATACCAAGATGCATACCAGGATCAGAGGTTCTTGAGTCTTTGGGTTTTGGGTATTTACTTGTCTTTCTTAGGACTATTTGTAAGTAGTAGTAAAAGCTCTCAAATTAAAATTAAATCACACACACAACAATTTTTATCCAAAATTAATCTCATAACATTTTTCCTAAATTATTTCAGTCACTAAATATTTTAAAAAATGTTTTGAATAGTGTCCAAAATACCTATTTTTTTGTTTTAGAAAAATTCTTTAGTTTTTGGCACTTATTTCGAATATCATTCAGTTCTAGAAACATTCAGCACTTTAGAAGATTAACCAAGAGAGCAGTGGTGTCTAAAACGTACGGGTGCTGTTGCTTTTATAGGAAAAAACGTGAACGTTGCAGCATTAACGAAAAATGACCTGTTGCGTTCAATCCGAAACTGAATGATATTCGATGGTTTAGCAATCATTAGGCCTTTCAAAGATTACTAATGATGGGGGATGGTGAATAGCTTTAGGATTGACTTCTATTTAATAGAATAATTGAATATCTTGTTGGTAAGAATGAGAATTGGTTTGATACCGTAGTAACTTGTTGATGAATAAACTACGTTAGTGCTATAGAGTTATAGTTTCGTAAGGAGTTAGTTGTTGTTTATTAGTCTTGCTAGAGACTATTAATGGTTAGTAATTGGTTTTTAAATTAGTTACGATTCGTTAAGCGAACTTGTCCGTGTTTGGGGAAAACCTTGTCACAATATGGGAAAGACCTTGTCGCAATATGGGCAAGAAGTATATTGTTATGTTAAGACATGTCCGATGTGGTCGAGAGTTAACCATAGGTTATTATATGACACTTAGGCTAGTATGCCATGCATCATTGGTGTCATGTCGTCGGGGTGGTGAGCAAACGTCAGAACAATGCGATGACGACCACATGGAACTTAGCATGGCCTTGCGGATAGAAACTAGTGGGGGGTCTTATATAAAGGCAGGGCACTGTTTAGCCGTCTGATAGATATACTGGATCATCTTAACTAGACTCTGCTTGTCTCTATGAATAGCAAGGGCACTCCTATTCTCTCATCCAGAGTTAGATGGATCCATATGCATTGATGGAGTAGATGATGTTACCAATTGACTTTAAACACAAGAGGGGGGTGAATTGTGATAGCGGTGCTTATATAAAAAATTACAGAAAATAAATGACCGAATAATAAATAAAGAACAAAAATAAATAAAGTGCTTGAATGATAAAGAGACAGAGAGCAAAGAAGAGCACGCAGCAATTTATACAGGTTCGGCCACCAAACACCCCTGTGGCCTACGTCCTGTCCCCAAAGCAAACCACTATGGGATTTTCACTAAATCACTAGCTTTTAAATCAGGTTCAGCTAGAAACCTTTACAACTCTATACCAGAGCAATACGTTCAAGAGATATCACCTCTCTATGAACACCTTGGGATTCCTACCCAAAAAGAAATGATTTTCACAAATAAAATGAGACGAGAAAGATACACTCAATAGTGCAGATATAACAAATAGAAGCTCAAATAATACAACTCAAATAATGTAGAATAAAAGGCTCTCAGAAAATTATGCTCAAATAAGTGTGAGTGATGAAAAATATTTGACAGAGTTTTTGGCACAAAAATTAAGCACTGCGTTGTTGTTTTTTCGTGTTATAAGAAAGAGCACAGCGTTGTTTATTTATAGACCGACAGAGGAGCGTCTCACGCACTTAAAAAAAAATGTCCGTTGAGGATTTGCCTGTTGAACAGGGATCTGTCCGTTGAAATTTGTCCGCTATGCTGAAAACACGGAGGCGGCTCGGCATCACGACCTCACGAAGGCGGCTCGGCCAGGCGACCTCGCTACGGCTCGGCCAGGCGACCTCGACCACGGCTTCGGCATCGACCTCTGAGCGGCTCGGCAAAGGCCTCGGCACCACGACCTCGGAACACGGCTCGGCATCGACCTCCTCATCGCCTCGGTTCTCATAGCTCAAGACGCGACCTCATCAAAGACGACACGCGACTTCCTCCTCGGCCGACATACGACTTCCTCGAGCTCAACATCCGACTTCCTCCTCGCTCGACATACGACTTCCTCAGATCTCGACACGCGACTTCCTCCTCACCGACATCCGACTTCCTCACCGACATCCGACACGAGATATGCATGTCAAAATATTTTGTGCGTGTGTGATTTAATTTTAATTGAGAGCTTTTATTACTACTTACAAATTGTCTTAATAAAGATAAATAAATACCCGTAACCCAAAGACTTGAGAAACAATCATTCTTGATACGCGTCTTGGTATTCTTTTTCCACTTTTTGCACGGTTGACTATTTGCAAAGCTCCTTTGTCAATCATCAAAATCATCCTGTCAAGGCATGTATTCACAGACTCCCCCTTTTTGATGATGACAAACATCTCATGGAGGGTTTTTTAGTAAAAATATAATCATGATATAGCAATGAGATATAAGCAAGGTTTTTCAATAAAAGATATCAGAGTTTAAGCACGATATTTAGAAAAATCCCCTCACAATATTAAAAAAAGATATCGAGTTTAGACGCATTTTGGAATTTTGGTGAAGAACTCCCTCACAATATGCATGGAATAAACCACTCCCCTGAATCATATAACTCTCCCCTTTGGCAACATCAAAAGCGGAAAAGATAAAGGGAAAGGCATGTAAAACGTATGCATATACGTGTAACTAGATGGCGAAAAATAATAGAGTATCAAGGGTTCAATGAAGCATAATTGTTTGCAGTTAACATAACCTGCACAAACTTTTATTTTAGCGATTACAGGAAGGACGGTTGCATTTCTCCACTTTTAGTCTTGGTAACGGAACCTCTATACTTACTTGCTTCGACCGACTTACCACCTTCATCTTTGTCAAGATAGCATGAAGTGCTCATTGGAGTTGAGATTTCTTTTGCATCGCTCATTCCAAATTTCTTGAGTAAATCCTTGCAATATTTGGATTGATTGATGAATATTCCTTCCTTTGTTTGTTTGATTTGAAGTCCAAGGAAGTAATTTAGCTCTCCCATCATTGACATTTCAAATTCACTTTGCATGATTTTGGAAAAATCTTCACACAAAGACTCATTAGTAGCACCAAAGATGATATCGTCAACATAAATTTGAACAAGTAAAATGTCATGATTTTTGTGTTTAATGAAAAGAGTGGTATCAACTTTTCCTCTTTCAAAACCTTTTTCAAGTAAATATTTGCTCAACCTTCTCGTACTCAAGCTCTCTGAGCTTGTTTTAAACCATATAAAGCCTTTTTCAATTTGAAAACATGATTTGGAAATTCAAAATTTTCAAAACCGGGGGGTTGATCAACATATACTTCTTCTTGAATAAAACCATTTAGAAATGCACTCTTAACATCCATTTGAAAAAGTTTAAAATCCATGATGCATGCAAATGCGAGAAGCATGCGAATAGCTTCTAATCTAGCCACGGGTGCATAGGTTTCATCGAAATCTATGCCCTCTTGTTGATTATAGCCTTTTGCAACAAGTCTAGCTTTATTTCTAACAATGATACCGTTTTCATCAAGCTTGTTGCGAAAGACTCATTTGGTCCCAATGACTAGGTGATCTTTAGGCCTAGGGACAAGTTCCCAAACATCATTTCTCTCAAATTGATTTAATTCCTCTTGCATAGCAAAGGTCCAATGCTCATCAAAGATGGCTTCATAGACGTCATTTGGTTCAATTTGAGAGACAAAGGCCATATGATGACATGCATGATTAAGAGAGTTTCGAGTCGTTACCCCTTTTGAGATATCACCTATTATGTTGTCAAGAGGATGGTTCTTTGAGACTCTCCACTCCTTTGGAAGATTTGAGTGAGAGAGTTCTTTAGAGGGTTGAGGCAAGGACTCTTGATCCTCCTTTTGAACTTTTGATCTCTCTTGTTCCTCTAAATAGGTATCTCCAAATACTTCTGCAAGATCATCAACACTTTCTTCATCAAGATTTGGGGTTAGATTCATCAAAAGAAACATGCACATTCTTCAACACCCAAGTTCTTTTATTAAAAATTCAAAAGCTTTACTAGAAGTGGAATATCCAAGAAATAAACCTTCATCGCCTTTAGCATCAAATTTACCAAGGTTATTCTTACCATTGTTTAGGACAAAACACTTGCATCCGAAAAACGTGAAGGTGGGAAATGTTGGGCTTCCTTCCTTTGTAGAGTTCATACGGTGTTTGCTTAAGGATCGGCCTTATAAGAACTCGATTCATCACATAGCGGTGCTCACTGGCGTCGCCCAAAAGTACTTAGGAAGGTTAGTCCCATTGAGCATCGCCCTCACTAGCTCTTCAAGAGACCGATTTTTCCTTTCAACCACTCCATTTTGTTGCGGTGTCCTTGGAGCAGAAAAGTTGTGATCAATGCCATTTTCTGTGCAAAAAGCTTCAAATGCGTTATTCTCAAATTCCCCACCATGATCACTTGAATGGAAGCAATGTTAAGTCCCTTCTCATTTTGTATAACCTTTGCAAGTTTTCAAAAGCATTAAAAGCATCATTTTTGTGAGAAATAAATAAAGTCCATGTATAGCGAGAATAGTCGTCCACAATAACAAGAGCATAGTAATTGCCACCAAAGCTTTTAGTTCTAGAAGGGCCAAATAAATCCATATGTAAAAGTTGTAAAGGCCGGTTTGTAGAAACAATATTTTTAGATTTGAAAGATGCCTTTACTTGTTTTCCTTTTTGACATGCATCACAAAGTTTATCTTTTTCAAAATGAAGCTTTGGTAAGCCAATTACTAAGTCCTTTCGAACTAACTTATTAAGATGATCCATGTGAATATGAGCCATTCTCCTATGCCATAGCCAATATTCATCCTCTTTACTAATAAGACAACATGCATCATTTGAAGGTATTTTATCATAATCAAGCATATAGATATTTCCAATTCTAGGTCCAATTACAATAACATTTTCATTTATAGAATCCATGACCATGCATTTTGAAGAATCGAAAACCACTTTGTTTCCTTTATCACAAAGTTGACTAATGCTTAGCAAATTATACTTCAAACCATCCACATACAAAACATTTTCAATAGTGGGATTAGGACTCTTACCAATAGAACCAATCCCAAGAATTTTACCTTTGTTGTTGTCACCATACCGGACATAACCACTATTCTTAGGTACCAATGAGGAGAACTTACTTTTGTCTCCTGTCATGTGCTTTGAACAGCCGCTATCAAGATACCAATTTAAGTCCTTGGCTTTCAAGCACACCTACAAAATAAAATCAGGTTTTAACTTTTGGTACCCAAACTAAGTTGGGTCCAGATGAGTTAGTTTTTGGCAAAGTACCCTTTGGAATCCATATCTTTTTGCCAACCACATTCTTGTTCTTTCTAATATTGCAAATGGAGGCAGTGTGACCATTTCTACCACAAGTAAAGCATTTAATGAAAGGACTACTTGAGGGTTTGTTGTGATTGACGAGTTTAAAAGATTTTTCATGAATTTTTGGATGATAACCTAAACCAGCTTTTCTAAAAGTACCTTTTTGGTTTCCTAAAATAATGTTTAGATTATCTCTTCCCATTGTAAATTTTGCAAGAGTGTTATTTAAATCCTCAACCTTATTTTTCAAAACACTACACTCATTGCATTTTAAAACTTCATCTTTTTATTTTCACAAGATATGGGAGGAGAAGTTTCAATCACAAAGAACTTGTTTTTCTTTAAGAATCACTATCTCTTTGTTTAAAATTTCAATTTTTGATTCAAGAGAAGAGATGGTTTTCTTAGAAGAAAGAACAATTTTTCCAAGTTTAATCGTTTCATTATTTAATTCTTCACAAGCATTAAGCAGCTCATCATAAGTTAAAGGAGATTCGAGTTCAAGAGCATTTACCTCATCCTCCTCGTGTTTTGCCATGAGACATAAGTTGGCCTCGGTAGTACCTTCATGGGTCAATAGAAGGGTGTCCCACATTTCTTTAGCGCCTTGCAATTTGAGACCCTATAGAACTCATCGTAGCTTAAAGCAGAAGTGATGATGTTCTTAGCTTTCAAATTGTATTGGACCTTTTTCTTATCATCTTCGGTCCAAAGTGATCTTGGTTTGTCTACCACTGCATCATTAATTGATTGAGTGGGGACAAATGGACCATTTACCACAGCATCCCAAATATCAAGATCAACACCCTCAAGAAAGATTTGCATTCTATCCTTCCAATAACCATACCCCTCACCATTGAAAAATGGGGGTCTGTTCATGGAAGTTCCCTCGTAATTGTTTGAAGTCATTCTCTTGAGACGGTTAAGTCCTTTATACAAGATTCTAGCTCTGATACCAATTGTTACCAATTGACTTCAAACACAAGAGGGGGGTGAATTGTGATAGCGGTGCTTATATAAAAAATTACAGAAAATAAATGACCGAATAATAAATAAAGAACAAAAATAAATAAAGTGCTTGAATGATAAAGAGACAGAGCAAAGAAGAGCACGCAGCAATTTATACGAGTTCGCCACCAAACACCCCTGTGGCCTACGTCCTGTCCCCAAAGCAAACCACTATGGGATTTTCACTAAATCACTAGCTTTTAAATCAGGTTCAGCTAGAAACCTTTACAACTCTATACCAGAGCAATACGTTCAAGAGATATCACCTCTCTATGAACACCTTGGGATTCCTACCCAAAAAGAAATGATTTTCACAAATAAAATGAGACGAGAAAGATACACTCAATAGTGCAGATATAACAAATTGAAGCTCAAATAATACAACTCAAATAATGTAGAATAAAAGGCTCTCAGAAAATTGTGCTCAAATAAGTGTGAGTGATGAAAAATATTTGACAGAGTTTTTGGCACAAAAATTAAGCACTGCGTTGTTGTTTTTTCGTGTTATAAGAAAGAGCACAGCGTTGTTTATTTATAGACCGACCGAGGAGCGTCTCACGCACTTAAAAAAAAATGTCCGTTGAGGATTTGCTCGCTGAACAGGATCTGTCTGCTGAAATTTGTCCGCTATGCTGAAAACACGGAGACGGCTCGACATACAACCTCAAGAAGACGGCTCGGCAGACGACCTCGCCACACGGCTCGAGGGACGACCTCGACACGGCTCGGCATACGACCTCCGAACAGCTCGGCAAAGGCCTCGGCACACGACCTGAACACGGCTCGGCATACGACCTCCTCATCGCCTCGGTTCATAGCTCAAGACGCGACCTCATCAAAGACGACACGCGACTTCCTCCTCGATTCGACATACGACTTCCTCGAGCTCAACATCCGACTTCCTCCTCACCGACATCCGATTTCCTCACCGACAAGCGACTTCCTCCTCGATTCGACATACGACTTCCTCAGATCTCGACACGCGACTTCCTCCTCACCGACATCCGACTTCCTCATTTCGACATCCGACACGAGATATGCATGTCAAAATATTTTGTGCGTGTGTGATTTAATTTTAATTGAGAGCTTTTTATTACTACTTACAAATTGTCTTAATAAAGATAAATAAATACCCAGAACCCAAAGACTTGAGAAACAATCATTCTTGATACGCGTCTTGGTATTCTTTTCCACTTTTTGCACGGTTGACTATTTGCAAAGCTCCCTTTTGTCAATCATCAAAATCATCCTGTCAAGGCATGTATTCACAGATGATATCTCAGGTCTGGCATTTACATGTTGGTAAGTTAGTAATATGTCGTGCTATGCATATGTTGTAATGATAGATGATATGGTAATTATTAAGACTATATAGTATGATTGGTTATTCGCATCATGTTTGTTATTTCCCCTGCCATACGTGTTCTATATGAATGTGATTTCTCATATCTTCTTTCCTTTGTGGCTACTTGTGCACCATGGTGTATGGGTAGATGATGAGCCTATAGGTGACGACGTTGATGTGGACGCTAAGGAGTATGCTATATGCTGCTGCTTAGCTTAGGAGTTTATTTTACGTTATTGAATAGTTATTGGATGTTGTTGGTACATTTGATGTAATGAACATAGAGTAAAACTCTGAGACATGTGACATTGAGAGTTTGGGTTTTACCTTTGATTCATTTATTTAGTGTTGGATTTCTTTTACTATTACGCATTTTGGCAATTGGTATTTTTTGAAGTGAAATTCACGCCTTTTGAAATGGTTTAAATAAATTACTATTTTTCAATGATATTTCCACAGTGCTTACGCTTAATTCGTTTCACGGGATAGTGGGTGTCACATTTAGTGGTATCAGAGCAATTCGTCCCTAACTGGACTGTGTATGTGTCTATTATATGTTCTCTGTGTATTCTTATGTGATTGTCTATGTTAGAATAGACAATAATATGAGATATTAGGACTCAGTATTAGAGGCTAACTGGTTTTCTGTTTGTCATAGTAGGAAGCTATGACGAACAAGGATGATCACGCTGTTATCGACGCTTTTGGACGTTTAACTGAAGCGATGTGGTGTAACTAAACCAGTCGCGAAGGAGCTGCTGGATATCATGGGTCTCACTAAGATTGTCCAAACTGGACTGGCCATCGAACCAGACAAGGTATCGGTTCAAGGGTTCGATCGGGGTCAGACGGAAATGAATTAAATAATATTTTAAAAGTTTTTTAATATAATATAAAAAGCAATAATAAGCAAAAAAAAAACAACACAATATTCATAACTTCACAACATTAAAAATTAAACACCACTTAAAATGATATAAGTCAACATATAACATACAAAATTACATATTAAATCAAAGCAAATATGTCATAATAACATTCTAATATTCAATAATCGCAAATACTACAATGTAAGTACTCCCATAATGACATTAATGTACACATTTATTTTAAATTTTTGTTATGATATTTGATTTAATCCACCAACGTACAAAAAAAAAGGATAAAAAATTCTCTCATGTACCAAAAATGACATCATTTACATTTTTAAAAAAATATATAAAATTCTATTTTTTCTAAACCGCATCAAACCAGATTTTGCTCGATTTTGCTGATTTTTTTATTGGTTCTCTGGTTTTGTAGGCAGTTCTTAAGCAGGTAGGTCGGTTATCAGGTTCATACAGACCGGATGCGGTCCTATTTCAACCGGTTGAACCGACCTGTCCAGTCCAGTTTTGATAACTATGGGTCTCACTGACTTTCAGAGGAAAGATCCTCTGTCATTCAAGGGAACCTTCAACTCTGAGGGAGCTCAGTAGTGGATCAAGGAACTCGAGAATATTTTTTAGGCTATGGCATGCAGCGATGCTCAGATGGTTAACTTTGCTACTTTTATGCTAACTGAGGTGGCTGAGCATTGGTGGGATAACTTGTGTCAACATCTGAAAATTGGAGGAGTTGCTATCAGTTAGAACTTATTCAAGGATAGGTTTCTAGAGAAGTACTCCCTCGCTGATCTGCGTGACAAGAAGGAAATGAAATTTTTAGTCTGACACAGGGGAATAAGTCTATGGGTGAGTATGCTGCCAAGTTTGAAGAATTGTCTCGCTACTATTCATCATTTTAGACTGCTGCTGACGACCGCTCTAAGTATGTCAAATTTCAGAGTGGATTATGTGACACCCACTACCCCGTTGCTCAATAAATGCGTTAAAAAACATACATGAAGTAAATAAAGTTTATAAATGTAACACCTGAGGACGAGATCGACATCGTATTAGGACGACGTATCGAGACCTCGACCAAGACCTTGTGTCGAGATCCCGTGCCAAGATCGTTTGTCGAGGTCATTTGCCGAGATGAGGAGACCGCGTGCACTAGCTGCTGAGCTGAGGAGGTCGGGTGTCGAGTTGATGAAGTCGCGTGTCGAGCTGAGGAGGCCGCGTTCACGAACTCGTGTTAGAACCTTGTGCGCTTGCACGAGCACCCTTGTCGACATCGTGTCGAGATGATAACTCGTATTCTTTCGAACGTTATTCAGCGCTATTATTATATTGTTTGTAATAATTACATTGTCGGCTTGCCGTTCTCGTCGCGTGTCTAGACCGTTGACCGACAGAGTAGAGGGTAATTATGAGATGAACGATTAGATGGGTAGAATGATTGATGGGATTGGCATCTTATAGCTGGAATTACGATTATACCCTTTTCTCACCAGCTGTATACCACGACCGATTCCCTCAGATACTCATTTCTCTTTTCTTCTTTCTTCTTCCTTCCTTCTGCTCTGAGTTTCGTTGTTTTCTCCAGAACTTCCATCGACGAAACCTTGAGTTCCATCGAGATTCTACATCAACTTTCTTCATCAATCTTGTTCATCATCATCTTCTCGACCTATATCTCGCCTGCTCGACCATCACCATTGAGGTATGAAGAACAGATCTTTCTTTTCCTCTGTGCTACTGTTTAGCGCTACTTTTCCTTCCATTTGTAGCCAGTTTTATGCTTCCAAATCATGTCAAATTGATGGGTTTTCTTCTTCACGATATTACCTATCTTTCTAACCGATTAATTGGGCTTGTAAAACAAATTTTCTTCCTCTCGCTTTTTCTCGCACCCAGCGCCCGTAAACCCTTCATTTTTGGTTTGTTTCGATTTCTTGTTTTCGTTTGTTGCTTCGGTTGTTGTTGTTGTCGATCTATCTGTTGAAGCATCGATAACCTTTTTCATGAACTTTTGATCGAAAACCCTAACTTTGTGTTAGAGGAAAAATATATTCAAGTTCTTGAGTTTTATATTTTCTGGGTTGTGGTTAAGTTTGGGATGAGAGCTAAGTGTATTAGAACCTATAGATCGAACTGAGTTGTGTTTGTTTTAGGAAGTCCGATTCTTAGATCGTGTGATTTCCGAATCGAGGTGTACGGGAAAGCGAATCCAAGGACGTGGAAGCAGCGGAATCCAGATCGAGAACTGTACGTGTCGAGGTCGACTGAGAAGTGTACGTGTCGAGGTCGATTGAGGACATTACGTGTCGAAGTCGTTGTCGAGCTCGTTGAAGACAGCCGTGTCGAGATCGAGTAAGAGAAGTCGTTGTCGAGCTCATTTGAAGACAGCTGTGTCGAGGTCGTTGTCGAGCAGCATTAACTTGGAGTTCGGTAAGGGCGCTTCACATTAATACTTTCGTAGTATGCTAGCGTAAGGGCAACTCTTAGACATTATTAAGACATTATTTTTATTGTTATATTTATGTATGGACTCCTTGATTGGTGTAGAGATTGGAATGTTGTGATATGATTGAGTTTTTGCATGTATTTGATATGTGATTGAATATATGTTGTGAATGGTGTATTGCTGTCGAATTGCGTTTCTTCATGCAGAATGTTTTATTGCTTAAATGTCGAATTGTGTTTTCTTCATGTTAAGCATGCTCTCTTTATTTGATATGTGATCAAGTAAGTTGTGTTACTCTTTGACATGCGCGAGCTAATCATCGAGTGAGAGAGCTAGGGAGTCGTATGACGCTTTTGAGCCTGACCCAGATAATCGAGGGTGCTAGGTCCCCTTTTTGTTTATGGTGGATTGTTAGCGCCGCATTATCGGTTTGGGGTTGGACTCGCCGATTAATGCATGGTATCGGTTTGGGGTTGGACTCGCCGTTTACCTATTACGTCGGTTGGGGATGGACTCACGACGATATATTCCTAATAAGAGTCGAGTCGAGTCTAGAGTGAGATGGTCGAGTCACGTGTGGTGATTGAGATACATTATTGTGTTGCTTATTTCTTTATGTCGAGCTTATCTTGAATTGTTGAGAAGTTGACCCTTTCCCGTGGTGCCTTCAATCCATGACGGTTACCCAGGCGGTGTCGAGGGCGCAGGGAACTCGACAACAGACGATGCCGAGGAGGAGCTCGACGAGGACCCGAGTGACGACCTCTATCTGTCGTGATTGATTATGTTGCTGGATGATGTTTTTTTTTATGGTTGTACCTTGTTTTTCTTTTGGAGTAGTATGTCGTGACCAGTTTGGGCAGTGTTGTTTTGTTGTTTCAGGGTAGACTGGTGGTCTTACTTTTGGAGCAGTCCCTGTGGGAGTTCGCTTGGAAGTACCCCCAGGGTATGATTGCTCTTTTGAAGTCGTCATACCTTAGGTGTATTTTCTTTATACATTTGCTACTCTGTATTTTGTATACATGATTATTTAGAGTGATATATATATATATATATATATATATATATGTATGTTATGCATGTATGTTTTATTAGAATTTAAGTCTTGTGTCTTAGTTGCACCATGTTTCGAAAAGCTGTAATTACTCTGATGTGCACGAGTTGGTTTTATAAAAAAAAAATATATATATCGTATTTTTAAAAGGCACAAGAGTTTCGTTTTAAAACACATCTCATACAGGTTTATGTTGAGCTCGGTGTGTTGAGCTCGGTAACTCGAGCTCGGTATATTGAGCTCGGTAGCGGTCCGGAAACGGGTCGTTATAATAAAAATCTTTTAACGGAATAATAGTTCACGTCGATAAATATCTAAAACCAAGTTTGCGGAATAATCGAAAAACACAAAACATATTGAGGAAATAAAAACCCATAAACCTTGATGTCATATGTCTCAAACTTAAACCCTTGGTCTCTACATCGGAATAATAAACAATAATAATTCATAAAGTAAGTCCTAAGCTAAGTAGCACCGCGTAGACTACTCCTCAGCATCCACGTCCATGTCAACACCTCTAGGCTCCTTATCTACCCGTACACAGGGTGTACAAGTAGCCACAAACACATAGGGGGTGAAGAATCATACTCGTTATGAAAAGATATTCGACATAGGCAATAAAACATGTCGCGGAAACAGTCGAAAGCATACACCACAACACATCATTAGTCTATTCACAACCAACACTAAACAATCAATGGTCCTACATCGGTGATAACTCTTAGAAATAAGAGTTATTTATGCCTTTATAACTATGAATCATGTGAGTTTAAGAGTAATTTAGGTCCTTTAATTATTAGATTTATGTAAATAATGTGGTTTCCCTGATTTGGAGCTGTTTAAAGCACTTTGGTGCTTTTGTGAGCATTTTGATGTTTTTGTCACATTGTGCAGATTTTTATGAGAATTGCTCAGTGCCAAGTTGTGCCATGCCACTAAGACCTTTGTGTTGCTAGCGACTCTGGATTTTGAAGCGGCGGCGTGTGATCATTCAAGGAAGCTAAACAAAGGACTACGTCTTTTGTGTCTTCTTTGCGACTGCGTTTTAGTGTGGTCCCTCCTTGTCCTAATGCACTTTTCTCTCACCAATACAAGACAAAAGGCTCTCACTTTTGGGCTTAAAAGGAAGTATCTTTTGGGGATTAGTAGTGGTCACCCCATTTTGAGGAGAGAGTATAAAAGGATAATGACCTAATGAAAAGGAGGCCGGTTACGATACATTCTTTACGCTAGTAAGGCCTATCTCCCCACGAAAATAGAAGCAACAGATCTCACCTTCCTTCTTCCAAAACACCATTGATTCAAGCTATTAACCTTGTTCATGGAGAGAAGTTACTTGCTCAAGGCAGATTGACAGAGACAAAGAAGGCATTGCCGATTAGAGAGAGTGGTTTTCGAGCTCACAAGGCCGAGATTCAACTCGCTTTTTCGCTTTCATTCATATCTGTAATAGTCTCTATATTCTACTCTAGTGCCATGAACTTTGTTTGCGGCACCAGCTTTATGTTGTTTTGTTTTTAGGCTCATTATGAGCTAATTTTCTTAGGTTAGGATGAAGTGACTTTGTATTAAAACTTGGTTGGTTAATGTCTATAAGTCCTTGCCTATGCATCTGTGTCTCATGCGCATTTATTTTTAATATGCTTAACTTGAGCCTGATCAACTTAGGTTAGGTGCATGTATGTTAGGTCTTTGAAAGGTGGTGACATCTTGAATTCATGAGGCACTATAAGGATTATCAATTAGAGGACACTTTAATTGAGTTAGATTAAACTAGACATAGGCAATCGACTTATAGGGTGTTCTTGGCCATATTAATTAGACAAGGGGAACATAAAGGGGCTTAGACATAAGGGAACCTTTACTTAACCCTGGTGAAAGTCTTTGAAAGGCACACACATTAGTGCTCACGCCTGTGTGCCATATGGCAATCGACTTATGGCAATCAAAACCAACCTAGTGGAAATATGAATGAATCAATCCTAATCGCTTATCCATTTTATTCTCAAATCACTTGATTAATTGCCTTATTCACTCATTAAAATCACAAAAACTTGATGTTTATTTTCTGTTTTTATTACTTACTCACTAACTCATTTACTAATGGAAAAACTTGTGAATTCAATTAATCAATCCTCGTGGGAACGATCTTGATTTAATCTTTACTACTTGTTGCGATTGTGTATACTTGCACAATTGTGTTATTATTTTACACAACAAGTTTTTGGCGCCGTTGCCGGGGATCGAATTGATTAAATTTACAAAGTTTTGAATTTAGTAGGTTTGTTAGTTGATATATTCTAATTCTTTTGGGTGTTGTGTCAGCTGTTAGTGCTCAACTCTGCACATGCGCAGGCACACGGCACCAGAATATCAGTTGGATCCTGAGATTGACAGAACTTTCAGAAGGTTGTTAAGGGAGAGACAAGCATTTGCTGCATTAGGTGCTGCTGCAAATATGGCAGCAAATGGTCCCCATACTGCAGAAACAATTCCCCGGCGTAAGACGAAAGCGGTGTTCAAAGAAAGTGTTCACAACAAGACCAAGCCTTGGTGTCGCATGTCGATATCATAGGCTTAGCCAATGATAGGACAGCCAATGAGGGACTATGCTGTTTTTGATCCTCGCACCATGCACACGCATAGTAAGGCCTCGACATTACGGCAAATCATTTTGAATTTAAGCCTATGATGTTCCAAATGCTGCAAACTGTGGGACAATTTGGTGGCACACCTCAAGAAGACCCTCACTTGCACCTGAAACAATTCCTTGAAGTGTGCAGTAACTTCAAAATTCCTGGAGTTACAGATGATGCCTTCTGCACACGTGCTATTCCCATACTCCTTGAAGGATAGAGCCAAGGCTTGGTTAAATTCCTTGGAACCCAACTCTATCACTGATTGGAATGGTATGGCAGAGAAATTCTTAACCAAGTATTTCCCTCCAATCAAGAATGCTAGGATGAGGAATGAAATTACATCTTTCAGGCAAAATGAAGAGGGATCACCGCTTTGAAGCTTGGGAGAGATTTAAAGAGTCGCTCAGAAGTGTCCTCACCATGGCATACCTATTTGCATTCAAATGGAACCATTTTATAATGGTCTCTCGGGAAGAACAAGAGACATGCTTGATGCCTCTGGGTGGTGCCCTCTTGCACGATCTTACAATGATGCATATGAGAAAATTGAGACCATTCTTTGCAAGCGATTACCAATGGCCTCTTTGCTAGGTTGAGTCCGCAAAGAAGGTTGTTGGAGTCCATGAAGTGAGTGAAATGACAGCTCTATCCGCACAGTGGTCGCAATCGCAAACATGTTGAAAGGTCCGAATGTGGTGGAACCAACACAAAGACTGTGAATTTCCGCAGACCGCTGCAGTGCAAAGCTAAAGCTATTTCTTGTGTGTATTGTGGAGGAGGTCATCTATATGAGGAATGCCCTAGCAACCCTGTGGTTCACAATTACGAGGGGAATTTCAACAAAAACAATAATCCTTACTCCAACACCTACAACCCTGGGTGGAAGAATCACCCAAATTTTTCGTGGAGTAACAATAATCCCGCAAAGACTGCCGTGGTTCCGCAAAGCCTACCCATCCCCTGGTTTCCCCGCCCAACCAGTTCAAAAGTCGCCGCTCCTATTGTTGACAACTCAATGGAGGCTATCTTTGAAGGCCTTCATGAATGAAACAAAAGCCCAAGACTAAAGTCGTGGTGCAAAGAATTAAAAACTTGCAGAATCGGGCAGATGGCAACAAATGACTATGAACCAAAGACCAAGTGGTTCATCGTCACATGATCGAGCCTCGCCAAGCCAGGGGGAGAGCAAATAAAAGCCATATACTTGAGGAGTGGTACTGAATTACCAGGTCCTTCTAGACCTGATGTTACCACTAACCAGCCCTTAAAAGAAAAAGAAGTTGAACCTGAAGTGCCAAAACTACAGTGGCAGACTGTGCCGCCCAAGACCACCTCGCACTGCACTGGCCGAGAAAGTTACACCAGCAATTGCAAGCAATAGATTAGTTCCTGAATTTCCACCTCCACCATTCCCTCAGAGACTTAAAAAAGCCCATCAAGACAAGCAGTTTGACAAGTTTATTGAGGTACTGAAACAGTTGCACATCAACATTCCATTAGTTGATGCCTTGCAACAGATGCCAAATTACACAAAGTTCATGAAGGATGTTCTAACCAAGAAAAGGAGGTTGGGAGAATTTGAGACAGTTGCTATGACCCAGGAGTGCAGATATCTTTGATGCAAAGTAAGATCCCCAAAGTTAAAAGATCTGGCCGCTTTTACCATCCCTTGCACTATTGGTGACACTTATTGTGGGAGAGCTCTATGTGACTTAGGGGCCAGCATTAATTTAATGGCTAAGTCCATCTTCCAACAGCTTGGAATTGGTAAGGCCAGGCGGACAACTCTGACTCTGCGGTGGCGCATTAACTCTAGCTTATCCGTAAGGAAGATCAAGATGTGCTTGTCAAAGTTGATAAATTGGTATTTCCTGCTGACTTTATTATCCTTGATTTTGAAGCTGATGCTGAGGTACCTATTATTTTAGGTAGACCATTCCTTGCCACAGGGAAAACACTGATTGATGTGCAAAAGGGTGAACTCACTATGAGAGTCAATGATCAAGAAATCAAATTTAATGTCCTGAATGCTCTCAAGTATCCTGCAGAAAATGTGGAGGAATGCTCCTTTGTTAGAACCATTGATTCGTTGGTTCAACATCAACTCATGAGGGACAAGAATGTGTTGAAACAGGAACTGAATGTCCCTGATTATGAGCTAGCGCAGGATAAAAACACAGCAGGGAAGGCTTCGGTAAATCAATTATGGCTCAGAAAATATGAGTCATTGGAACTCAGTGATAAAAGCTCCAAATCCAATATTCCATCTGTTGAAAAGCCTCCTGACCTGGAACTGAAAGTGCTACCTCCACACTTGAAGTATGCTTATTTGGGTGAGAACAACCTTTTTCCCCGTTATTGTTGCTTCGATTTGAGTTTGTTGCAGAAAAGGAATTGCTTCTTGTCTTTGAAGAAACATAAGAAGCCTATAGGATGGCAGATGACTGACATAAAAGGCATAAGTCCTATTCAGTGTATGCACAGAATCTTTTTGGAGCAGAATGACACGAACAGTATTGAAGCACAACGAAGGCTTAACCCAGTGATGAAGGAGGTAGTAAAGAAGGAAATCATTAAATGGCTGGATGCTGGAATCATTTACCCGATCTCGCATAGCTTGGGTTAGTCCAAAGGCGGTGTGTTCAAGAAAGGGGAGTGACTGTCATAGCTAATGATAAGAATGAATTAATTCCCACCGTAATCGTGGATGGTTGGAGAATTTGTATGGATTACGTAAAGCTCAACAAGGCAACAAGGAAGGATCATTTCCCACGCCTCTTCATTGACCGGATGATTGACAAGTTGGCAGGGAAGGAGTTTCTTTGCTTCCTTGATGGGTATTCAGCTACAATCGATTGCCATAGCACCGAGGATCAAGACAAGACTACTTTCACATGCCCTTATGGCACCTTTGCTTTTAGAAGGATGCCATTTGGGTTGTGCAATGCACCAAAGAACATTTCAAAGGTGCATGATGGCAATATTCTCAGATTTTATTGAGAAATCCATGGAAATCTTCATGGATGACTTTTCTGTTTTTGGAGAAACATTTCAAGTTTGCTTGGATAATTTAGAACAAGTGCTGTCCAGGTGTGAGGAGACTAATCTAGTACTGAACTGGGAGAAGTGCCACTTCATGGTGCAAGAGGGTATTGTTCTAGGTCACAAAGTCTCTAAGAAAGGAATTGAAGTGGACAGGGCAAAGATCGAGGTCATTGAGAAATTACCTCCACCAACTAGTGTGAAGGGGGTAAGAAGTTTTTTGGGGCATGCTGGTTTCTATAGAAGATTCATCAAGGATTTCTCAAAAATCTCAAAGCCCCTTTGCCAACTCCTTCAGCATGAAACTGTATTTGATTTTGATGAACAGTGCATGCTAGCCTTTCAAACACTGAAGAAAGCCTTAATCACAGCACCTATCATTGTTGCCCCAGACTGGGATAAGCCATTTGAGTTGATGTGCGATGCAAGTGATTTTGCCATAGGAGCTGTTCTGGGTCAAAGACATAACAAGGTGTTTCATTCAATTTACTATGCAAGCAAGACATTGGTGGATGCTCAGTTGAATTATACCACCACTGAGAAAGAACTGCTTGCAGTGGTATTCGCTTTTGACAAGTTCAGATCCTACGGTTGGCGAAAGGTGGTGGTGTACATCGACCACTCAAAGAATCAAGTATTTGATTGCCAAGAAAGATGCAAAACCAAGATTGATAAGATGGGTGTTGTTATTGCAAGAGTTTGACTTAGAAATCAGAGATAAAAAAGGAGTGGAGAATCAAGTAGCTGACCACTTGTCCAGAATTGAAAATGACAGTGTTGAACAACAGGGAGGTGAAATTAAAGAAAATTTTCCTGATGAGCAACTGCTGGTAGTCACAGGTGCCAAGGTTGATGCCCTTACGGCACCTTGGTATGCTGACATAGTGAACTTTCTGGTGTGCAAAATCCTTCCAGTGGAGATGGATTACCAACAAAAGAGAAGATTTCTCCAGCAAGTGAAACAATATTATTGGGATGAACCGTTTCTATATAAGAAGGGTGTGGATCAGTTGTTTAGAAGGTGTGTAGCAGAAGAAGAAGTTGGCAGCATCCTGCAACATTGTCACTCTGCACCTTGTGGAGGACACTTAGGAGGAGCCAGAACAGCAGCCAAAGTCTTGCAAGCAGGTTATTTCTGGCCCTCTTTATTTAAAGATTCTCATGAATTTGTTAAACATTGTGATAGATGCCAAAGGGTAGGAAATATTTCAAGCAAACAAGAAATGCCTCTCAACAGCATTCTTGAAATTGAACTCTTTGATGTATGGGGCATGGATTTTATGGGCCCTTTTCCTCCTTCCTTTGGCAATCTGTACATCCTAGTGGTTGTGGATTATGTGTCTAAGTGGATTGAAGCAGTAGCTCTGCCTACCAATGATGCCAAGGCAGTGAGCAAGTTTTTGCATAAGAATATCTTCACAAGGTTTGGTGTCCCTCGAGCCATTATCAGTGATGAGGGCACCCATTTTTGTAACAAACTAATAGAAAAGCTTCTGCTGAAGTATGGGGTGAAGCACAAGAAAGCTCTTTGCATATCATCCACAAACAAGTGGCCAAGTTGAGCTCTCCAACAGGGAAATTAAAAGGATTCTTGAGAAGGTTGTCAATCCTTCTAGGAAAGATTGGTCCTTGCATCTTGACGACGCCCTGTGGGCTTACAGAACAGCATACAAGACACCATTAGGGACATCTCCCTATAGATTGGTGTTTGGTAAGGCTTGCCACTTGCCTATTGAGTTGCAACACAAAGCTTTCTGGGCCACAAAGAAGCTGAATTTTGACTTGGAGAGTGCTGGTGCAGCAAGGCTGCTGCAACTTCATGAACTAGAAGAGCATAGGCTCTTTGCCTATGAGAATGCCGAGCTGTACAAAGCCAAAACTAAAGCTTGGCATGATAAAAGAATTCAACCCAGGGAATTGAAAGAAGGATCTCAAGTGCTGCTGTTCAATTCAAGATTGAAATTATTCCCTGGGAAGCTCAAATCAAGGTGGTCTGGTCCATTCAAGCTAGTTAAGTTACATCCATATGGGGCAGTGGACTTATTGGATGAGGCCACAGGTGCAACCTTTAAGGTTAATGGCCAGAGTAAAGCAAGATTGGGTGACCACGATGAAAGAACAAGGGTCACCACGGAACTCAAGGATAATCAAGTGGAAAATAAGTCTGGTGAGGACTTTCATAAACCAAGCGCTCTTGGGAGGCAGCCTGCATTTATTTTTAACTTAGTTTTATTTTGTTTTGCAGGAATAAATTGAATTTTGGTCTTTGGAAGTGCGGTCTGAGAGGGTGAGTGGTTTGTAGTTACGAATCTTTGCACACTTGGTGCCATGGCACCACCTGGGGCACCACTGTGTGTTGAATTTTTAAGAAGGAAAGGTGAAGGGACGATTCTTGTGATAAAGGCAAAAGCACCCTTATGGGCATTAAATGAAGCGGCCCGGTGGTGCATTTTTTCCACATGAACCAATGGCAGTATGCCACCTTGCATCCTCATAATCTTGCACTCTGAATTAGAAAATCAGCCTCTCCCTCCTTCATTAAGTCTAACGGGTAGTTCATAAAACTCACCCCATTTCCCAAACACTTACCTTTGCAGAGCCACAATCCACCACGACCCCCATCTTCCCAACTACAAACACCTCTCACCATTCCCACTCGTCTTCCCTTCTACCTAGCGTAAAAGCCATCTTGTTAACCCTAACCCCATCCATTATACTCACCCTCACATTCTCCTTCGTTTCCAAATCTCCCAAATCTTCAAATCTGTAAACCCTAGTTTTCCCTTTTTGTCCGTAAATCATCAAGCCGAAGCTGTCGGCGTTGGAAGCAACTCATTGTTAGCCATGAGGACCAAGCATGGAGCACAGAGGAAAAAGTTCACGAGTGCCAAATCGGCACGGAGAAGAGATTCCATGATGAGGGGCAAGAAAAAGATATGAGGACTGCATGGAAAAAAGGCCTCTGCATCCTGAGAGGGGCTTCGAATTGCAAATGGCCTCTCCTGACATAATGAGGTTGATTGAGCAGTATCAATGGGAAACTTTTTGCTCTCACCCTAAGAGCCCCATCACAGCTATTGTGAGAGAGTTCTATGCTGGAATACCCCCTCAGGAAGATGGTCAGCCTGAAGCAAACTACTCCAACATCAGAGGAGTCATTGTCCCCTTTTCCTCAGTAGGAATCAATGAGTACCTTGCTCTGCCAAAGAAAGGTGATGCCTTTGAAAAGAGGATTAAGACAAGAATGAGAAGCGGATGAGCGAAATAATGCACCACCTAACAAAGGGAAGGCACCAAATGGGAGAAAAAGCGGGGGACGACTACGGGATAAGGAGAAATACCCTAATCCTGCAGCCTAAGGTTTGGTACACTTTCATGGGTTCTAGCTTGCTCCCCACCACTCACCATCAAACCATTGACAAGGAGAGGATTTTGCTACTGCATCACATTCTGGAGGGGAAATTAGTGGATGTTGGAAGGCTGATTCATAGAGAGATTGTTGCTGTGCAAGGAGGACCAAGGAGTCTATTTTTCCCATGCTTGATCAACGCCTGTGCAAGCTTGAAGGGTGCCCATTCTAAACGTGATAGCACTTGGCTGTTCCAAAGCCTTGGAATGCCATATCTGGTGCCCCCAGCCTGCTTGTTCTCTTTGCACAAAATGATGAGGGAAGAGAGGAGTTGGTGAGATGGTGAGCCAATTATTGAAGAAGCAACAAGCTTACTGGAAGTTTGCCCATGAGCAATACCTATGGCAGAAAAGGCTTTTCAATTTTAACTTCCCCAAGAAATTGGGTAATGCTCCTCCTGTGTTTCCTGATTGGATCTTAGGAGACAATAAGGAGACTACAGCTGAAGAGGAGCCTGCCACCAGTGAAGCACCACCGAAGAAGAAGAGGGGCTCCAGAAAAGGAAAGGAGCCTGAAGAATGTGCTGAAGCTCCCCAAGAAGAAGGCAGTGCCAATTCTGGCACCAATGCTGATGAAGGCTGGCAACCACCACCTCCCCCTGCTGACACATCAAAGAAGACAGCCTCCCCTGCTGAAGGGAAGCAAACAAGAAGGAGAAAAGAGACTGCCAAAGAGGCAGTCATCACCATCACTGGTGATGAGGAGGAGGAGGAGCCAATCTCTAATCTGATGAGGACACCCAAAAGAAGGAGCTCACGGCTTCAAACAGGGATGCCCTAACCTTAATCTCTTACCAATAATGCTTGCTGTAGTAAATAGTTTAGTAGGTTTCTTGCTGAATTCTGTTGTTTCAAAGTTGTTTTGTTAGTCTGTTTCGAGTCAGCCCTTTCTCTAACATAATGTAATTGCAGTGAGGACACTGAAATGAATTGTGTTGGGGGGAGGGATATGTTAGTCACAATTGCAGTAGTGATCTTTTACTGTATAAAAAAAAAAAAAATTTGGTTAACACATGGGCTGACTTAATGAGGAATGATTGCTTGGTGTTTATGGAACCTTGTTCTGATTGCTAGTTGACTGGCTGTTAATTTCTAACACTTACCCTTAGTTTAAGAAGGAATCATAGGTGACTTGAGAGCAAGGTGAGGTCAAACCCCTAGTTTAGTCTAAGCTTTGTTTCCAAATTTGAAAAATGGAGGGGAATGGGCAAAGATATAAGTTTGGGGGTAATCCATGTGTGAATATTCAAAAGAAAAAGGGCAGTACACAGTAGCAATTAGAAAAAGCCAAAAAAAAAAAAAAAAAAAAAAAAAGAAGCCTCTTTGTTGAGTAACCGGGTAATTTCATTACAATTGTTGTTATTCGCGTCAAAAGACAAAGAGGCAAACATAGAAAAAGGCAAAAGATGAAAATTGAAAAGAGAAGAGAAAATGTGTCTTTGACCCTATGCTAGTTAAATTGTATGCATATCCTTGTATGTAGTAAAGCCCTGAATCCTAAGTTAAAAGCCCATTTCTCTTTGTTTGATTAGGAGGAACAGGACTTAGGAGATTCTTTGGGGGAGATTAAGGTAAGCTTGAGGGTTATACTAGTTTACGAATTGAGCTTAAGGGTTGCACACACACACTTAAAATTGGTGACCATGTCAATGATGCATGAAGTACAAGGGATTGTTTGTTTAGAGTTTGTCCGAAAGTGAAGCCTTGTGAAAACCACCCAATAAAAATAAAAAATAAAAAAGTTTCATGTTCAAAGGCTGCTGCGGTTGTGATAATTCTTACATTTCTTTGTTGTTTAAGTGTCATTACTTGAGGACAAGCAATGGTTCAAGTTTGGGGTGTGATAACTCTTAGAAATAAGAGTTATTTATGCCTTTATAACTATGAATCATGTGAGTTTAAGAGTAATTTAGGTCCTTTAATTATTAGATTTATGTAAATAATGTGGGTTCCACGATTTGGAGTGTTTAAAGCACTTTGGTGCTTTGTGAGCATTTTGATGTTTTTGTCACATTGTGCGATTTTTATGAGAATTGCTCGGTGCAAGTCCAGTGCCATGCCACGACCTTTGTGTTGCTAGCGACTCTGGATTTTGAAGCGGCGTGTGATCATTCGGTGAAGCTAAACAAAGGACTCTGTCCTTTTGTGTCTTCAGCCGACTATGCGTTTTTAGTGTGGTCCCCTCCTTGTCCTAATGCACTTTTCTCTCACCAATACAAGACAAAAGGCTCTCACTTTTGGGCTTAAAAGGAAGTATCTTTTTGGGGATTAGTAGTGGTCACCCATTTTGAGGAGAGAGTATAAAAAGGATAATGACCTAATGAAAAGGAGGCTGGTTACGATACATTCTTTACGCTAGGGCAGCGTCTATCTCCCCACGAAAATAGAAGCGGCCGCATCTCACCTTCCTTCTTCCAAAACACCATTGATTCAAGCTATTAACCTTGTTCATGGAGAGAAGTTACTTGCTCGGTCTGATTGAAGCGAGACAATGAGGCATTCTTGATTAGAGAGAGTGGTTTCGAGCTCACAAGGTGAGATTCAACTCTGTTTTTCTGTTTCATTCATATCTGTAATAGTCTCTATATTTCTACTCTAGTGCCATGAACTTTGTTTGCGGCACCAGTTTATGTTGTTTTGTTTTTAGGCTCATTATGAGCTAATTTTCTTAGGTTAGGATGAAGTGACTTTGTATTAAAACTTGGTTGGTTAATGTCTATAAGTCCTTGCCTATGCATCTGTGTCTCATGCGCATTTATTTTTAATATGCTTAACTTGAGCCTGATCAACTTAGGTTAGGTGCATGTATGTTAGGTCTTTGAAAGGTGGTGACATCTTGAATTCATGAGGCACTATAAGGATTATCAATTAGAGGACACTTTAATTGAGTTAGATTAAACTAGACATAGGCAATCGACTTATAGGGTGTTCTTGGCCATATTAATTAGACAAGGGGGAACATAAAGGGGGCTTAGACATAAGGGAACCTTTACTTAACTCCTGGTGAAAGTCTTTGAAAGGCACACACATTAGTGCCTGCGCCCAGTGCCATATGGCAATCGACTTATGGCAATCAAAACCAACCTAGTGGAAATATGAATGAACTGAATCCTAACTGCTTTTATCCATTTTATTCTCAAATCACTTGATTAATTCTGTCTTATTCACTCATTAAAATCACAAAAACTTGATGTTTATTTTCTGTTTTTATTACTTACTCACTAACTCATTTACTAATGGAAAAACTTGTGAATTCAATTAATCAATCCTCGTGGGAACGATCTTGATTTAATCTTTACTACTTGTTGCGATTGTGTATACTTGCACAATTGTGTTATTATTTTACACAACAATCGGCAAACTAGCTAATGCGAACCTAACACCTGCTCCGTCTAATATTCATGATCCTTTCCTCTTCTAGTAAGCGAATGCGAGTGCCCTCAACATCCAGAGTCACAAGCAGAGTCTAGTTAGGGTGATCCAGTGTATGAATGGGATGCCCAAGCAGTGTCTCGCCTTTATGTAAGACTGATAACTCTTAGAAATAAGAGTTAATCAACTCTTTTCAAGCTTAATTATGCAAGTCCTAAAGTGTTTTAATAAACAAAAATATGTGTTTAATTTAGTTTCTTTTACTCCCTCCGTCTCATTTTAGTAGTCTCTTTTACTTTTTCACGATTCTTAAGGAAATGATTAGATTTACTGATTTCTATAATAAAATGACACCATTGGACTAAACTACCCCTATTTAAATTGGACAGCTGTAATTACTCACCATAATAGAGGTTAGTTGAGATAAAGAATATATCTAGAAAAAAAAAGTATTAATATTCATTGATTTTCTAAAAGGACAAGTAATTTGAGACAATAAAATATTCCAAACAGGACAAGTAAAATGAGACGGAGAGAGTAATTCAATGAAAAAAAGGTGCATTTGCTGTTTATGGCACTCAAAGTGCCATTTTGTTGATATTTGATGTAGTTGTGAAGTGTGCAGGAAAATTTATATGTTGCAAAACATGCTGCAGCACTAACTGTAGCATCTGGGCAGATTCATAAAAAGAACTGCAAAATTTTGAAGCAAAGCAGAAACTGGCTGATGTGGCAAAAGGATGGCGCAGGAACAACAGTGTTGGGTCAGCAACACAACAAAACTTCCCCAGGTGTAACACCCTTCCCCAGCTCTTTTTACTGGTTCTGGGCGTGTCACCAAGGTACTGTTATACCGTTCCTCCCCCGCTCTTTTTACGGGGTCCGTACTTGGTTTTTTCTTTGCCTCCCCAAGATTTTCGGATGAGCACAACACCAAGGGCTTCATCGGCAACCGAGAGGTACACATGCAGAGTTTCACATGCCAAAGGTCTTGTCAACACATGCAGTTGAGAGAGGACTTTCTTTAGTTGTGATAGGGGTTCTTCGCATTCGTCAGACCATTCAAATTGTATCCCTTTTTTGAGTAATTTGAAGAAAGGCAGAGCTCGTTGGGCTGACCTCGAAATGAACCTCGTCAAAGTGACAAGCATTCCAGTTAGCTGTTGGATCTCCTTTTTCTAGGTAGGTAGACGCATCTCTGTTATCGCTCGACACTTGCCTGGGTTTACTTCAATTCCCCTACCAGTCAAGTAAAACCAAAGGAATTTGCCAGCTCTTACCTCGAAAATGCACTTGTCAGGATTTAATTGCATGTTATGTCACCGAGCTTCTTTAAAAACCTTGGTTAAGTTAGAGACATGGTCGACCTCTTCTGCCAACTTGACGATCATACCATTCATGTACACCTAGAGCATCCTCCTGATCTGTTTCTTAAATACCTTGTTGATCATTTTCTGGTATGTGGCTCCATTGTTTTTGAGTTAGAAGGGCATTACTTTGTGACAGTAATTGCCTCTATCGGTCATGAAAGCGATTTTTTCTTGATCGGTTGGGTGCATTGGAATCTAATTATACCCGGAGTATGCATTCATGAAGAAAAGTAACTGGAAACATGACGATTTACTGACGCATTTATCGATGTTGGGGAGGGGATATGCAATTTTAGGGCACACCTTATTAAGATCAGTGTAATCAATGCGCAACCTCCATTTTGCATCAGATTTTTTTAACAAGGACTACATTGGAAATCCAAGTTGTGTACCGAACTTCCTTAATGAAATCAGCTTTTAATAAATCTTCAACGGCCTTTTCGAAGGCTTCTGTCTTCTCGTGGTACTACTTACGACGTCACTACGCCACCCAGTGTGCCGAAGGATATAAGCGAGTTGGTCGCAAGCTACCTTAAGGATATATCTGGCATGTCAGCAGCAGACCATGCGAAAAGGTCTGCATTGGCTTTCAGTCAATCTGCAAGGTGTTGCTTCACTTGGTCGGGTAGATCATCTCCGCCGTTGATCGTTTTCTTCGGATCAGCCCCTACTTGGATCTGGACGAAGTCCCCATTAAGAATTAGCCTCTGGATCTTCTGTTGAAGCTCGCGTGCCATGGGGTCTTCTTCTTCCTCCCGATCGAGCTCTGGTTCTACTCTAACATCAAAGTCTATGACATTGACCTCATAAGCGGCTGTTGATTTCCTCGGTGGAGGTCGTTTCTCCTTTTCGTTCTCCTACATTTTTAATAAAAGAAGATAACATCTCCTAGCTGCCTCCATATCGGCTGCCACTTTAACGATCTGATCTTCTTCATTGTGGAACCACATCTTGAGGCGGACAATCGAGATAACCGCTCTTAGCTCACTCAAGGTCGGGCGCCCCATGATGCAGTTGTACACCGATTTGCAAGGGAGCATAATAAACTACACTTTGACGATCTTTGTTGTCGACTCCTCTTCGAACGTGACCGTCAGATCGAAGTATCCCATAGGTTTCGTTTTTGACTTGTGATGGAAACCTAGCAAGCCCAATGAAGATCCCACACCCATTGAGGAGCCCAAGCCCAAAGAAGAGTTTAAGCCTAAATAAGAGCCTAAGTCTAATGAAGAGTTCAAGCCTAATAAAGAGCCTCAAGTCCAATCTAGAAGAAGAAGCTCTCAAATTAAGCCAAATAATTCAAGTGAAAGACCAAGCCTATGAAGAGTCCAATTGTTTTTAGTTTTGGGCCTATAGTTATTGGGCCGTATTTGCTTTACAGTTATGGTTAGTTTGCACCCAGCCATAGCTTAGTCATAGTCATGTGCTCTCATTATAGAAAAGAGTGGGAGTTATGCTCCTACTTAAATGCCTATAAATAGGCTCGTATTCTTCTTCATTTGGTACCTTTGATTTTGAGAAATAGAATTACTCCTTCTGAGTTTTTGAGAATTTAGTTCTCTTAGGGTTCTTGGGTGAACCACCCATAGTTCTTATCAAGAGTATCCTTACTCTTGTGGCGAATCCCCACTTGACTTATCACTCTCCCAAAGAGTGTGGCGTCTTCCTCCCACTTCTCTTCTTCTCAATATTTTATATTTTTGTTCTTTATTTTTCTTGTCTTTATCATTTATGCTCCTATTTTAAAGTTTCAATTTTTATGCGCATAGTTCATCATCTTCTCCGTATTTGTGCGCCATTCTTCCATAAAGCTTAAAGCTTGATTTTTTATTAATTCTTCCATACAAGCGTGAACACAAATTTCAAGAATTAAAGAATCATACATAAAGTTTCTACCTTTCTATTGTTTAATTCACTGAAACAAGAAGTCAATTCAAGGACGATCCGTAAAAACTATATGCATCCATCTTGGGTCATATTAAAGCCCTATATGTCAAATCCCCTGTATGGAATGAGGTCATTCTCCAGCACCTTTAGGGTATTGAACAACTCACAGAACATGATATTGACAGAGCTCCCTTGATCAATAAGGATTCTCCTGACGTCATAGTTTACCATGTAAGCAGGCACCAACAGTGGTGTTGGAACCCAAACAATTGAGAAATATGGACCCTCAATTATTTTGATGATAACGTAACCCTTAGAATGAATAATTTATCTTCTAACAAGTCTTAAAGTATGCAGGATTTATTTCCTAAGTTTTAGTAACAATCTGAAGCATCATATAAGCAAGATGGAACTTGACTTTGAAGGAATTTGACTCTGAAAAGCTTTGCACCATATACATATTGTGTCTGATATAACACTCAGCTTTGCATCTTAATGTACGAGGTATCAAAGCTGATACCTTTAACAAAAGGATCAGACAAGATCAACGTACACTTTTCAAATTGTGCTAGACTGTCCTATTTTCAAATGACTGGAAAAGAATGTAGCACAATGTACTACTGTACGGAGATTCATCAGAAAAGGAAAAACGAATATTTCTCATAAAATATCTCTTTCAGAAAGATCGGAGCTGATTCTCAATGGTCATAAAGAATTCTTGTATATATATTCTATCACTGGGATTGGAGAAGGTTAGACAAGTGAGAAACTAAACAATTCTAGTGCCAAAGCCTTCTGGGAATGAATTTGAACAAGGTTTCAGCGTCTTAGTCTTTCGAAAGAAAGTTTTCATACTTTTGTGCTTTAAACTGTATAATCTTCTCTTGTTGAGAGTTGAATTTATCTTCCAAAAAAACAACTTATTGTAATTTGTTTTTATCCTTGTAATAGGCTAGTTCCTCAAAGGCTCGAACGTACTGAGTCATTTTGAGAAGTTGTGAGTATAGCCAAGGTCTGGCAGAAGTATACTCTCAAGTAAAATCCTTTAAGAACGAAGGGACTAGACGTAGCTACCTGTTTGATGGTGAACTCGTATAAATCTTTGTGTCTGATCTCTCGTCACAATATGTCTCTTATTTAGTTGTGTTAAAAACTTGTTATAATAACTTTATAATTTCAGTGTCTGGTATTGCTTCTACAACCGATTAGCAAAAGGACTTTGTTTTTTATTTAAGCTTTGCGAAAATTTTGTAAACACAATTTAACCCTTTCTTGTGTTCACCTGTTCACGTTCAAGTAGTCTCTGGTAGTTTGGCTTTCCATTGACGAGGTCCTCATCATAGAAAGCCAACAGTGGCCTACTTCGGTCTATTGGTTGGAGGATGGAAAGTAGAGATCGTCATTGCTTCCCTTAATTTTCTTTTTGTTGAATCGATGCTAGCACCTCTTTGGTCAGAAAATCCTCTTGAGATAACCATTGTCACAGGTGGAATCCTTGCTCGTTCATTGCCTTCATCAGAGGGAAGATCCTTCTCCTCAGCCTAAACCGCGACAGTAGTCATGGCTTGAGTTCTCTTAGGGCGAAGTGATCGAGACCTCGACCTTCTTACGCCAGTTCGGGGCTTAGAATTAGTGTACTTCTGCAACTTCCCCTATTGGATTAGTTGCTCAATTGAGTCCTTGAGTTGAACGCAATCATCAGTATTGTGCCCTGCGCTCTTATGGAAACGATAATACTTTAATTTATCAGTCCCGACCTCTCTTTCAATTGCTTTGGGAACCAGACTCCCACATCTCGAAACTCAGCATTCACGCATTTGTTCAAAATACGAGTGCGGAGGTGTTCAACGGGGTGTACTCATCGTATTTCCCAGGAGGAACTCAGGACTCACACTTCTTACGAGGCTTCTCATCACGAGGTCCTCCTATTTTGTCATGTGCCACCTTCTTTTTAACCTTAGTCACCACCAATTTCTCTTCATAGTTTATGTATTTCTCGGCCCGTTTGAGGAAGTCATTCAGATCGATTTCTCGAGTAAACCCTGTTCAAGCAAGTACAGCTTCATCTCGCCCGAGACTTTCTTCACGAAGACTGCTTCATTGTTGAAATGCTCAATGTAATCTTTGAGGAGCTCATCCTTCTCCTGCTGGATTGTCGCTAATGCTGCGACTGACTTTGCTAAAACCGTGATGTAGTGAAGTGTGAAGAAAATTAATGAGTAAGGTCGGACCATGAATCTATGGAATTCTACTTCAAACCTTAGAACAAAGTGAGTGCCGCTTTCTTCAACGTCAATGGGAAAATCTTGCACTTGAATGGTCCTTTGGCTCCTCGGCATCCCATGATCGTGTGAAAACATCCGATGTGCTCATCGGGATCACCTGTACCATCGTAAATATCCAATGGTGGAGGTTTCTAGAGTGTCATCAGAATCAAAAATTTGGCTATCCTCCCCATGAATGGTCTGAAGAGACAAGATGTTTCATCTTCATCATCGCTCCTTCAAGGGGAAAGGGAAGACGAATATGCTCCCAGTGACAGTGCAAAGTCCTCTTCGTTGACCTCCCTCAGTGGTGCGAATGAACCGAAATCCGCTGTGGTGATGTATCGCTACTCGCTATCGTGTGACGTCGATGAGGAGAGCTATTCGGTGTATGACAGCAATGGGGAGAGCGCTCAACAGATCTGTGACGATAAGATAAAGATCGCCCTTCGGATCTTCAGGATAAAGAGCGATCAAGCGAATCTCAGTCGTGAGGTGAGCGGATCAGAGTTCTGTTGCGGCTAGAAAAGCAGATCTGAGATTTTGACCGCAAGGAGAGCGAATATGAGAACTATGACCGCAAAGAGTGTAGATCAGAGATCTATGGACACAGAGCGGATCAGAGAATTGTGGCTGCGAGGAGAGCAGATCGAAGATCTGCGAGAAACACCGTCGTGTTGATGTTGGTGAACGGATCTACACATCTTGCATTCCTCTGAGCTACGATGAAGTGAAGGAGAAGTCTGTCCCTGCTGGTTCTCCAACTGCTTAGCATCTCGAATGAAGATCTCCTTTTGCTGATTCTCCATTCGTTCCAAACGCTGGTTCTGAATCTTAATGGCATTTGCCTGCTTCTGGACGAACTCTTGAAACTCGTGGAGCAAGAAGGAGGAGATAGGAAGTGGCGTAGTGTTGGTTTCTGCAGCGATAGGATCAACGATGATTGGTGCAACATGCGCGAGAGGTGGTGATATCGGAGGATCATTCGGGACTTCAAACTCGACAGTCACCGGTACCTTTTCAGGAGGTTGTTGAGGATCAGAGAGTTCAACACGATGTTGTGAACTCCTTCTAGTGATGGTGCGCTTAAATACAACCATGGTAAAATCAAAAACTATCTATTGGAGAAATTTGAACAGAAGTGGTCCTGCAGACGGTGCCAATAATCTGAGGTGGATCTCGAGGATGACTGGAGCGGACCGGTGAAGGCGAAGCTCGCGGTGGAATACGATGACCTCGAGGTGGTGTGTACCTGCAAGCACTCTGATACCTAAATCCATTTGGGATCAAAGTGAGAGGTGTAAAGAATGAAAGTGTACCTTAGCACCAAAAAGCGAACTGCAACAACTTAAATATACGCTATTAGAGCTGGAATTACCGCGACTATTGGCACCAGACTTGCCCTCCAATGGATCCTTGTTAAGGGATTTAGATTGTACTCATTCCAATTACCAGACTCAATGAGCCCGATATTGTTATTTATTGTCACTACCTCCCCGTGTTAGGATTGGGTAATTTGTACGCCTGCTGTCTTCCTTGGATGTGGTAGCCGTTTCTCAGGCTCCCTCTCCGGAATTGAACCCTAACTCTCCGTCACCCGTCACCACCATGGTAGGCCACTATCCTACCATCGAAACTTGATAGGGCAGAAATTTGAATGATGCATCGCCAGCACAAGGGTCGTGCGATCCGACGAGTTATCATGAATCATCAAAGCGATAGGCAGAGCCTGCGTCGACCTTTTATCTAATAAATGCATCCCTTCCAGAAGTCAGGGTTTGTTGCACGTATTAGCTCTAGAATTACTATGGTTATCCGAGTAGTAGATACCATCAAACAAACTATAACTGATTTAATGAGCCATTCGCAGTTTCACAGTCTGAATTAGTTCATACTTACACATGCATGACTTAATCTTTGAGACAAGCATATGACTACTGGCAGGATCAACCAGGTAGCATCCATTAATGACTCTGCACATCATGCAAGCTTTACGCCCACTAATGGAAAACAAAACATGCAAAAAAGCAGGGCATCATTTTAAGGCAACCGAGAGCTAAAGGGACACAATGGGAAAAACAACCCACGTTCACCTCATGCACCGCATCCAACAGAACAGTAAGTACATGCACACTAAAAAAGTCACCGTGGAGCATAACTAAATTGGCACACTTAGTGGGCATGACCAGTATGAACTCGCGCATAAGGCGAAGCGAAGTGCGGATCACCGCTGGATTGATTTTGCGGTGATTAAGTAGTGGTTTCTTGGGTACTCATTTCTGATATGGGCTGGTGAGTCAAGCCCTGTTGGGATTGGGCCTTGGCCTAGTCCCGAACATTAACTAATCTTTAGTCCTGAACATTAACTAATCTTTATGCAACAAATGTTTATTGAGTCGATTAACTACTAATGAATTTAAATACACGTATATTACATATAATAGACTCAACAAACCATATAAGACATGGTAATGAAATTTGGGGTATTACATTTTTCCGCTTCTCAATTTCCATCTTACATCCATACAAAATATGAGTTTCATCTTTTTTTTTTCCTTTTTTTTCTTCATTAACCAAATAAATAATAATAATTTTTCATCCCTTTTCTCTCTTTTGCTTGAATCAAACATGAGCTCAAATAAGTGGACTCTACTGGAAGAATAAGTTTTTCATCAAATGGAGGAGAAAACTTCTCTTAACATGTTTAGGTCCTTTTTTAAAATAATGTTTTTAAAATATTTCAAAGTTTTATACAAAATTTATTGTAACTATTCCTCAAAATTTTCCAATATTAACTTTGACTCATTTTTGCAACATTATTCAAGCATTAACCTTAAACACAAAGCACCGAAAAACAGATAATCAAGCATTAAATATTTTGATATCTATTAAGTGTATTGTTCCTATTATTAAATATTATATATATTTAAAATTAGTTCAACTCAATTCACAATTACCTCTGAAAAATACTAAGATATGTTTAAGATTTTTTATAAAAAAAATGCTATTTTAAATTTTCTTAAAAATTAGAAAAAAAGTATCGATTATTCCTTCAAAATAAACTAACGGGAACAACCAACGAAGAACTTGTTGACACCTTATCCAAGCACTGGTTTTAAATACGAAAGCACTAAAAAGGAGATAATTATGTAGTTAATAATAATTTCTAATTCCTATAAAATAAAACAAAAAAAAAATACAATAATCCATTTATTGCATCTTTATCCAAACATTAACCTTCCAAATAAAACATCGAGAAACAACTGATCAATTAGCCCATATAATTTCCCCCCAAAAAAAAAAATAAAAAAAATTAGCCCATATAATGTGCTATAATCGCAATAACTTCGACGACTACTTGGACAACATCAAAATATTTTGGAAGTAAAGAGGTATCTTGATAATCTGGATCGTGAATGCATAATCCAAACTCTAACATGATATCTACTGCAGCTAGTGCCATGTCAGAATAATTTCCCTTCTTAAAAAGTCGTTTTACGTCCGCAAACATAGAGAGGACACCCCCATTGGAAACAAAATGTGACAAACACCTATTGTAATGCTCTCTTGCATTGACATCATTACCACTTTTTGCTATCTGCGTCTTGATTAGATTAAATGAGTTGGTCAAATTGGCATGAAGCACATCAACTGTGTATTGTGCAAGGCTAACGAGGTCCGCACCTTTTGCCCCTCCGGGCTTTGAGTTGAGGAGAGTTGAACAAAATGGAGGGTTTATAGTTAGCCTGCAAATGGTATCCACGTCCATAACTTTGGTTGCGTTTGAGGATGCAACACATAAAAGAAACATCATCACAAGGGAAGAGTAACGAACCATTGTGTTACTTTTTCTTATTATTTTTGCTATCTTATAGTGTTTACCTTGTTTGGTTTCCTTACTTGGTCTTATAGTACTCATCAATTGAAGAGTAGGGGATGAGATAAATAAGAGTATAGATGGAATTCATCATTTAATGCATTTGAAAATTTATGCATGTTTCTTATATTTCGGATCAAGAAAAAAAATCATTTTATTTCTTATAAAAAAGACTGGAGGGAGTAATTGTTAAAACGAATTAATTATTTTGACTGCATTCTGATCAATGTAGATTTTTATTTAATAGTACAAAGTCATTTAATATAATTAATAAATGTATTGTAAATATATATTCACATTAAAAGAAAAAATATATTATAAAAATCATTTAAAATATAAAATATACATAGGAAAGTTCACTTGAACACTGTATTTTTTTTTTTTGGGTCAAAGAACACTGTATTAAATGGTATATTTATTAAAGATGCTATAAAAACATTTATTATATCTATTAAATGTATGGTTACTATTATTTTAATGTTATATCTATTAAATATATTTTGAAATATATATTACATCCCAATGTAAAAAATAAAACAATCATTTAAAAAAAATTGAAATAAGATAAATTATATAAAATATAAAAATTAAACAATACGCAAAAATATTATAGGAATCAGATGATTAATTTCATGGTCCCTCATTTTCATATTAAGTATTATTTAAGGTTTTCCCACACAGATTAAGAAAAACAATAAATAATGTAATTGGTAGAACAATTTTACTAAATTGTCTTTGTTAGCTATTAGTATATTAACCATTGTAATAAATGTATAATGAAGTATAATGTCTTGGGAGTGATGTATAGATGGTATTTATTTGAGGACAGAATTGTGAGAAAAAAACTTAAGGCTACATTAAAAGAATAAAACGATCGTAGTTCTGAAGTTTTTTTTATTTATCTAAAACATCAGTCAATTAGAAAAGCAAAGTGTATTAATTTAGTGTGAAGTGTATTCATTGTAAATTCTAAATCAACATCTACACTGAATAAACTTCAAACTAAATTAATGTACATTTCACACTAAATGTAGATTTTAATTTAATGGTAGAAATAATTAAATGCAATGGTAAATGTAGTATAAACTTGTCTTTAGATTAAAAGAAAAATAATTTTTAAAAGCATTTAAAAGTGTATACCATATCCCTTTAAAAATATTGTACTATAACCAACTATTGGTATCAATATGACAATAGAAAACCATTTGGCTAAACTATTCTTTTTTTCTTTTATATTTATTTTTGTTTCAGTTTTGTCTGTCTTTTATTTATTTTTTGTTTCTAAATAGTCTCTTATTTGCAAAGTTATATAATTGTGACCCCTCTTTTATTTGTTGTTGCGAAATGGTCCCTTATTTTACAAAAAATATACCAATATGATTCCTTTTTTGCAAAATAAGGGACCGTTATGATATAGAAAAGGGAGACTACATTGGTGTAATTTCTGTAAAATAAGCGACTATTTTAGTAGAAAAATAAAAAGGACAACATTGATATAATTTTGACAAATAAGAGACCATTACGGAACAAAATACAAGAGGTACCGAATTGAGACCTAAAATAAATAGAAAGGAATAAAAGTGTAAATTAGGCAAACCATTTATATAAAATTTAAAATACAAAGGAAAACTACCTTAAACACTGTAGTAAATGCCATATTTATTAAATGTGTATAGAAATATTTATTATATCTATTAAATGTATTGATACTACTATTAAATATTATGTCTATTAAATGTAGTTTGAAATATTTATTACACTCAAACGTAGAAATAATGTGTATATAAAATAACTGAAATAACATAATTAAAATGAATTCTAAATAATATTATAAAAATTGCATCATAAAAAATATATTATAAAATCAAATGAATAAGTCAACTTAATTCTTTGTATTGAGATTTTTTTTTTAATTTTATGCATCATTCACTTAATGAGACTGTTAATATTGAAACAAATAAATAGCATTTTTTATTTTATTTTTTTGACATACAAATTAGAAGATCAAATGCTATATTTATTAAATATGCTATAAAAATATTTATTATATCTATTAAATGTATTGTTACTATTGTTAAATATAATTTGAAATGTTTAATACACTCAAATCTATTTTTTTTGAGGAAATGATTACACTCAAATCTAAAAATAACATATATATGAAATAACTGAAATTACGTCAATTAAATGAATTTTAAATAAGATTATAAAAGTTGCATAATACTAAAAATATTATAGAAATCAAATGAATAACTCAGCTTAATTCTTTGTATTGAGATTTTTTTTTAATTTTATGCATCATTCGCTTAATTAGATTGTTAATATTGAAAATAATAAATAGTTGTTAACACCCAAAATAATTTTTTTGTTAGCCGAATGTGGCAAGTGTAAAACCTTAGTTTTCGTTTCTTATAACTTAGGATATGTTTGCATGTGTGAGTGTGTTTTTATTTGTTATTATATGTTTGAAAATGCTTTTTGGGTTACAGATCTCCGAACCAAGACGAAAAACAAAATCTGGAGGCACCTGCAGAGGGTGTATGGCGCCCCAAATAGAGCGTCTAGACTCTGATTGCCACGGTGCAGGGCACGGGCAGTTTTTATTGCACACGCGCTTTTACTTGTTTAACGTGTTTTGATCCATTGGGTTTGACCTAAGTGACCCTACTTGACCTAAAACATCATGAAACAACTAAGACACTAAACCCTAAGCCTAAACACTTATTTTAATCCCTTCTTAGTCATTCTAAACCCTATCTAAGTGCTGCTCAAGAACCCTAAGGAGAATCTCGCCTTTTTTTTTTTTTACCGTTCTCCTTCATTTCTCGTCTGAATTTGGTGTCGTATGAAGTGTCGTGACCGGAACTGTGACACCCTAGTTATTTTAACTTTATTTATTTCTTATATGAAACTACCTGAATTCTCCAGTTCATTTATAATCCTTTCTTTTAATTAATTATGGGTAAAATATATTTTTAGTCCCTATAAATATCACTCATTTTTATTTTAGTCCCTATAATTTTTTTTCGAATTTTAGTCCTCAACATATTTTTCGTTTGCAAAAATAGTCCCTGCTGTTAATTAACTATATACTAGGATAACAGAGTTACACTTGGCAGTGCCACGTGGACGCCACATCATGTTAATATCCAGGTGGCAAGTGAGTGGGTAAAAAAAAATTTATATTTTATTAAATAGATTAATAAAATCTGTTCTGTAAAAAAAAAGATTAATAAATCTTTTATTCTTATCTTCTTCTAGGGATTTCATTTTTCCCCCTTTCACTCCAACTGCGCGATCTCTTCCCTTCTTATCTTCTTCTAACCCTTCTGCGCGATCTCCTCGCTTCCTTTCTTTCCACCTTCAGTCGAACGGCCATCCACAAAATATTAACATGATGTGACGTATCTCAGTATTCCTCCAAGGAAATGAATGAAAGTACATTTCGTAACATCTATCAGTCTACTAGTCTTTCTAAAATTAGTATCAACAGTGGATTGATTCATTGACCTATAAAGTCCCCTATAATAAGCCATGTGTAGGTGGATTTGACAACTTGTGGTTTCTGAATGTTTTTGTGTCATGAAATAATATGTCATGTGCAGCCTAAGCTGGTGATTACCAGATTTGCCTTTGTGAAGTTCAGCATTGAAAAACAATTTGTGTTTGGAACTGTTATCCTCCTCCACCATTTCTTCGCCGGTGCGTAACAATGGGGTTCCCAATCCTGCCACTTCGTCGTACATGAGAGGATCTGTCTCGGCATCTGCGCGATCTCTTCCCTTGCCTCATCTCTATTTAATAAAATATAAATTAATTTTTTTACCCACTCACTTTGCCACCTGGATATTAACATGATGTGACGTCTACGTGACACTGTCAGGTGTAACTCTGTTATTTTAGTAAGCAGTTAATTAACAATAGGTACTAATTTTGCAAATAGAAAATATGTTGAGGACTAAAATTCGAAAAAAAAATTTTATAGGGACTAAAATTAAAAAGAGTGATATTTATAGGGACTAAAAATATATTTTACCCATTAATTATTTACAATAATATACTCTGATATCGTTATAATATGCGCTATAGTGAAATAGTGGAGAATAGTTTATTATAATTATATTACACCAGTGTCTACCAAGCCCTCCGTAGGCTTATTATACACCAGGCTTATGTGTTTTCAGTGACAAGCATCACAGACAATAAGTGTGTTAGGTTCTTGATTAGGGTTTCCAGATTAAGAAATTTGGGATGTTACATTACTACCTCTTACAAAAATTTTCGTCCTCGAAAATTCCATAAGACGGGTGGTAATCCCAAAACCTTAGAATAGATTTCTCCTATTCTCATTCTTTAGATGCATTCCCAATGTCTCACTTCTTAACTTCCATGCTTCTTGACAGGTCTTATCATTCGATCTGTCTTCATCGCTTATATGGGAATCAGACGATTCTCCTTTGCGTATTATTCCTTTATTCTCCTTTTCTTCCTTCTTTATTTCTTCTGATGTTACCCAAATTTCTTCTTATAACATTCTCCTTCCAACTTTATCGATTTACTTCTCCTTCCGTTATGAAGCTTCTCCTTCTCTTCCGGTATTCCTTGTGAAAGGTACATAATCTAGAACTTTTGATGATTTCTACCTTTCTAAATCTGAAAGAAAAGGCAAGGTTCATATCGAAGAGGCACAATATATTTCCTGGTTTTACTGTGAGAAGACTTCTTTCGCAAAGCAAAACCGAGTATTGTAGGTGATGCGTAAAGGTTTGGACTAGAACAAGATTGTTTAATACGGAAATCGTAAAATTTTCATCAGGGAATTTCCAGTCTTACCTTTTTTCTTGACTGAAACGGGATTAAGGGATGATTCGTTTTGTAAGGAAAAAATCACCCTATTTGATGGGGCCCATGAATAACTATCCAAGCGGTCACTGGAAATGATGGAAGTGACATCGGACGAAGAAATGGGTGGAAAACAAGGATTCTATCAAAATTGAATCCAGTTAATTGGAATACTAATGATCTTGACATATTACCGAGAATAAAGTTAATGAGGGTCCTTGTAAAGACGGTTTCTGTTCAATTGGGATGAAGAAGTTGCGGTGACATTTCAGAGAATACGAACAAATAGTTCCAAGATGGCTTGATCGGAAAAAGTAATGATGTGGCTCATCAGATCATGGGTGCAAGAGTTTGCTTATGGAACCATCTCGATGAGATGTTCTATGGACATGACGATTGGTTACATGTATGTAGAGTGTTCCGGAAGTTTAATATATACTAATTCTAATACTGACAACCTTTCTGAAGATGGGGACGACAAAGCTAGAATTGGTAGATTCGTCTTGAGTAGCACGAATGAATCAATGTGAGCTCTTTCAAGTGAATGAAAGTTACGAGGAAAAAGTTTGGTAACCATAGTCAAACAAGTAGGAAGCTATTGGGGGTCGAGAGAATAAACGATTCCAACTACCATGTTTGATCTCAATCTTGGAAAATCAAGCCAAGATCTGACGAAGTGAAGTCTAAGTTAGGGTCTGGTTTCTCCAAACATATAAGTGTTAGAAGAGTTGAGGTTCAATCATGCTTAGGGAACAATTCTACGGTATAGAATAGAATTCGCAAAAGAAAATAAAACTAGGCAATGATAGTCATCAATATATATATATATATATATAAGTTTTACAAAATTTAAGTACACATAAAACATATACAACACCCATACATCCACAAAAATACATATATACATATCTATATACGAAAGATCATGGTACGTGCATGGGTGGATACTCGCTCTAAGTCAGTCTAAGGTTACTCTCAAAATATAAGGTCTCTCTCATGGTCAGGCTCTAAGGATACTATCCTCCTCCTACCCTCCCTCACTGAGTCCTACCCCGCTAAACAGTCCTGCGATGGCCAGGAGCCTCTTTAGTCCCTCCTGCTCCTCTTGAGCTCGGCGGTATTCCTCCTCTATTGGCTCATATCCCTAGCCAATCTCATAAAGTCTCCTAGTCTCCGGGTCAATCGACTCTATAATGGGTGTAGGGGCATATACCATCATCTCCTCCTCATCGGACAATGTAGTTCATCCATCTTCCTATAGTGCACACTCTTTGGTCCGATGAATCCCAACACAGTTTTAGCGCCTAGATGGTACTGAAATAGAAGTAGGAGTATGTGAAATGACTCCTTTGGAAGACTCTCTCTCAAGAATCTGGAGGGTCTGACTGTGTAACACCTGAGGACGAGATCGACATCGTATTAGGACGACGTATCGAGACCTCGACCAAGACCTTGTGTCGAGATCCCGTGACTAGATCGTTTGCCGAGATCATTTGTCGAGCTGATGAGACCACGTGCACTAGCTGCTTTGAGCCGAGGAGGTCGGGTGTCGAGTTGATGAAGTCGCGTCTGGCGATGAGGACGCAAGTCGAGCTGAGGAGACCGCGTTCACGAACTCGTGTTAGAACCTTATACGTTTGCACGAGCACCCTTGTCGACATCGTGTCGAGATGACACCTCGTATTCTTTCGAACGTTATTCAGCGTTATTATTATATTGTTTGTAATTATTACATTGTCGGCTTGCCGTTGACCGACAGAGTAGAGGGTAATTATGAGAGGAACGAGTTAACGGGTAGATGATTGATGGGATTGGCATCTTATAGCTGGAGTTACGTTTATACCCCTTTCTCGCCAGCTGTATACCACGACCGATTCCCTCACGCTCATTCTTTCTCTTTTCTTCTTTCTTCTTCCTTCCTTCTGCTCTGTGTTTCGTTGTTTTCTTCAAAAATCTCCATCGATTTAAACCGTGAGTTCCATCGAGATTCTGCACAAGCTTTCTTCATCAATCTTGTTCATCATCAACTTCTCGACCCATATCTCGTCTGATCGACCATCACCGTTGAGGTATGAAGAACAGATTTTTCTTTTCATTTGTGCTACTGTTTAGCGCTAATTCTTCTTCCATTTTTAACCAGTTTTATGCTTCCAAATCATATCAAATTGATGGGTTTTCTTATTCACGATATTACCTATCTTTTTAACCGATTAATTGGGCTTGTAAAACAAATTTCTTCCTTTGTTTTTCTCGCAATCGGCGGTGCCGAAACCTCCATTTTTGGTTCGTTTCGATTTCTTGTTTTTCATTCGTTGCTTCGATTATTGTTGTTGTCGATCTATACATTGAAGCATCGGATAACTTTTTCATGAAATTTGGATCGAAATCCCTAACTTTGTGTTAGAGGAAAAATATCTTTCAGTTCTTGAGTTTTATATTTTTAAGGTTGTGGTTGAGTTTGGGAAGAGAGAGCTAGATGTATTGGAACCCATAGATCGATCTAAGTTGTGTTTGTTTTAGGAAGTCCGATTCAGAGATCGAGTGAATTAGAATCAAGGTGTGCGGAAAGCGAATCCAAGGACGCTGAAGCGTGAATCCAGATTGAGAAGCGTACGTGTCGAAGTCGTTGTCGAGCTCGTTGAAGACAGCCGTGTCGAGATCGAGTAAGAGAAGTCGTTGTCGAGCTCTTTGAAGACAGCTGTGTCGAGGTCGTTGTCGAGCAGCATTAACTTGGAGTTCGGTAAGGGCGCTTCACATTAATATTTTCATAGTATGTAAGGTCAACTCCTAGATATCTCTAAGGCTTTATTTTATAAGTCCTTAAGTAAGGGCATTTCATATTCTATGTGGTTATGTTATTGTGTATGGATTTCCTGATTTGTGTCGAGCTTAAAATGTTGTGATATGATTGAGTTTTTGCATGTATTTAATATGTGATTAAATATATGTCGTGAATTGTGTATTGCATGTTGAATTGCGTTTCTTCATGTCGAGCTTGCTCTTTTATTTGACATGCGGTTGAATATCTTGTATTTAACTCTTTGAATATCGTATGCGGCGAATTGTTCATCGAGTGAGCGAGCTAGGTGAGTCGTATGACGTTTTTGAGCCGTGACCCGGATAACTGAGGGTGCTAGGTCCCCTTTTTGTTTACGGGAGATTGACTAGACGTCGCCACGCCACGGGACTGAGTTGATCGCCCTAGGGAGAGCGAGGATCCCAAGGCTTCGGCTGGACTTTCCGACATACTGATGCGGCGTGTGCATTAGGAAAATTGTCGAGTCGAGAGAAAATGGATTTGTGAGTTGTGTCGAGTTTAGAGTGAGATGGTCGAGTCACGTCGGTGAATGTTATACTTTCTTTGTTTGTTTATATATTTATGTCGAGCTTATCTTGAATTGTTGAGAAGTTGACCCTTTCCGTGGTGCCTTCAATCCATGGCGGTTACCCAGGCGATGTCGAGGGCGCAGTAACTCGGCGATGAGACGATGCCGAGGAGGAGCTCGACGAGGACCCGAGTGACGACCTCTATCCGTCGTGATTGTTGATTTGTTGGATGTTTGTTTTTCCGAGGGTGTGCCGTTTTCTTTTGTGTTCGAGGTCGTGACCAGTTTAGGCGGTGTGTTTTGTTGTTTCAGGTAGTGGTGGTCTTACTTTTGGAGCGACCTGCGTGGGAGTTCAGGAAGTACCCCCAGGGTATGATTACTCTTTTGAAGTCGTCGTACCTTAGGTGTATTTTCTTTACACATTTGCTACTCTGTATTTTGTATACATTATTATTTCGAGTGATATATATATGTGTATGTTATGCATGTATGTTTTATTAGAATTTAAGTCTTGTGTCTTAGTTGCACCATGTTTCGAAAAGCTGTAATTACTCTGATGTGCACGAGTTGGTTTTATAAAAAAAAAATATATCGTATTTTTAAAAGGCACAAGAGTTTTGTTTTTAAAACACATCTCATATAGGTTTATGTTGAGCTTGGTGTGTTGAGCTCGGTAACTCGAGTTCGGTATATTGAGCTCGGTAGCGGTCCGGAAACCGGTCGTTCTGGCGTTAGTATCGAGGCTTGATTCGGTTCGACCAGAAGTGCATAAAATTTGGGTAGTCACCGTGTCGGGTTATGTGTTGGGTACCTAGTTGTATTATGTTGATTCTTTGTTTGATTAAGTGAAGCACTTATTGCTTGAGAAATTGTTTGAGCTGTTTCTTGATTGAAGCGGTGTGTTTTAACACACCCTTGTTGTGAGATTCGCAGCGGGGTTTTGAACTTTGTGGAATCTAATGCCACCTCGTAGGAATACGACATCTGGCAACCGAGAACGTCGACATGGAGCAGGCTATTCATGCTATGACCGAGATGGCGGCAGCCATGGCTCAACAATCAGCGAGAACTCAACAGGCTAACGCAATGGCTCAGCCAGGCGGCGTTAACTCGTGAACTTGCGGCAACAACAACGAGCGAGCGAAATCTTTGAAGCAAGAGGATTGGCGACTTCAGGAAGCATGATCCGCAGAAGTTCTACGGTGAGCCAAATCGGATAAAGTCGATCTTTGGATGCAAGAGATCGAGAAGATCTTTGAGGCACTTCATTGCGGGACAACGTGAAGGTCGACTATGCTACCTACTTCATCGCTAGAGACGCAGAGTATTGGTGGAGAGGAGTGAAGCAACGTTTATAGCGTAACATCGCGAGATGACACGGGAGCTTTTTCGTGAAAGGTTTTTGGACAAGTACTTCCTGAGGATCTTGCACGAGCCGAGAAGGAGCAAGAATTTCTTCAATTGCAGCAAGGCAACTCGACGGTGTCCGAGTATGCGGCCAAGTTCGAATCGTTGGCGAGGTATTTCAGTCCATTTCGTGACCGAGTTGACCAGAGATGGTTGAGTGAGAGATTCCAATGGGGATTGAGATTCGACATTCAGAAGTCAGTAGTGTCGTTGAGGATCAGAAATCTCCAAGAGCTGATTGATCGATGTGTCGAGGTAGAAGGAGTGAGGAGCCACAAGAAGAAGATTATTGTGGGCGGACCGGTGAGACCCAGTGCGGCGGGAGATTTGCTCGAAAGGAAACCACCGCAGAAGAGGCCTTACGGCCGACCTCGGGGAACGACAACAGGGGGCAGATCGTCCGATGACCCAAGCCGAGGAGTGGAGGTCGGACCGGTGTCGAGGTGATTTGCTACCGATGTGGAAAGCGGGACATTACGCGAGTAGCGTACTCAGAAGGAGGAGGTGTGTTTCATTGCAAGAAGCCAGGGCATTTTGCTAAGGATTGTCCTACACCTAAAGGTGAACCGACTATGCTTGCGGCAAGAGCCAAAGGGAAGCGTCAAGTGGCTAAAGCGAGTTTTCTGCATGAGTGGCGAGGAAGCTGAGCGGTGATGATCTTATCCAAGGTGAATGTGAGATCGAGGGTAAATCCTTATCCGTTCTTTTTGATTCGTGCAACCCATTCCTTTATTTCTTCCGATTGTGTGAACCTTTTGAGCTTATTTGATCGCTTTACCGTTTAAATTAGTAGTTACAACCCGGTGCTAAAACCTTAGTCACAAACACTGCATGTCTTAATTGTGTAGTGATTATTGAGTAGAAAGTTTGTGGTCAATTTGGTTTGTTTGCCTCTTAAGGGCTTAGATGTTATCCTCGGGATGGATTGGTTGTCACACCACCATGTCCTTTGGACTGTGCCCGTAAAGCGTAATTTTTCCGGACCTTGGAGTCTCCAATTATCTTTACGCGAACGTATTGGAGTTTCTTTGAAAGAAGGAACTAGGGAATACATGTATCTAGCTAGTTCGGAAGTTTTCCAGCAGATCGGCGTGAAGAATGTATCGGTGGTGTGTGATTTTGAGGGCGTTTTCGAAGGCGTGCGGGATTACCACCAAGACGAGAGGTCGAGTTCTCGTCGACTGATTCCGAGAACAGACCGATTTCCAAAGCACCGCATGGATGTCTCTGCCGAGATGAAAGAAGCGAAGTCCCGGATCGAACACTTGAGTCGAAGCAATTCATACGACCGAGCGTGTCACCATGGGAGCTCGGTGTTGTTGGTTAAGAAGAAGGATGGACGATCAAGGCCGTGGCGTGGACTATCGCGAGCTCAACAAGGTTACCGTGAAGAACCGTTATCCGTTACCACGTATTGACGACTTGATGGACCAACCGTGGAGCGGCGATCTTTCCAAGATAGACTTGAAGTCGGGCTACCATCGATTCGCGTGAAGGAGGAAGATGTCGCCAAAACGACTTTCAGGACTAGATACGGTCACTACGAGTACTTGGTGATGCCGTTTGGGGTGACGAATCGCCGGTGTGTTTATGGACTACATGAACAGGATTTTCCATTCGTTTTTGGATCAGTTCGTTGTAGTGTTCATCGACGACATATTGATTTACTCGAGGAACCGAGAAGAGCACGCAGAACACCTATGTCGAGTACTACAGATATTACGAGATAAGCAACTCTATGCCAACCTGTCGAAGTGTGAATTTTGGCTTGAAGAGGTGAATTTTCTTGGTCACGTGATTTCCAGAAGGGATAGGCGTGGATCCAACTAAGATTGAAGTGTGCTAGCGTGGGAACGACCTAAGGCGATTATCGAGATCGGAGTTTTGTCGGCTTAGCGGCTATTACCGAAGATTCATTGAAGGTTTCTCGAAGATTGTCGCGCCTACACGATCGACAAGGAAGGATCAACCTTTTGCTTGACCGAGGAGTGTGAAGCCGATTTTCAACGATGAAGGAGCTTTTGACGGCGCTTACGCTGATTTTGCCTCAACCGTAAGAGCCTTCGAGGTGTATTGTGATGCGTCACACCAGGGATTGGGATGCGTCTTTGATGCAACATCGGAAGGTGGTCGCAGATGCTTCAAGACACCTTAAGATTCACGAGAGGAACTACCCTACTCACGACTTGGAGCCGGCGGCAGAGTTTTTGAAGATATGGAGGCACTACCTTTACGGAGCACTCTTCTGTTTTCAGCGATCACAAGAGCTTGAAGTACTGTTCGACCAGAAAGAACTCAACATGCGCCAACGTAGATGGACGTAATTTCAAGGACTACGACTTTACGTTGGAATACCATCCCTGAAGGCTAACGTAGTAGCAGATGCGTTGAGCAGAAGAGCGCTTTAACCTCGGTAATGATGATCAAGGAGTTGGAGATGCTCGAGAAGTTAGAGATTTGAAGTCGAGTGTCGAAGTTTCACCGGAAGCCGAGATTTGGTATGCTTACCATTTCTAACAGATTGTTGGGCGAGATCCGAGACCAGCAAGTTCATGACGAGCTTCCGCAAGAGAAGATCTGATTGATAGCGCAAGTGGAAGGCGGCGAATTTCAGGTCGGAGCGACGACATCTTGAGGTGCAATGGCCGAGTGCGCACCTAACGTATCCGAGCCGAGGAAGTTGATTCTCGACGAAGCGCATAAGAGCAACTTTAGTATTCATCCCGAGTTACGAAGATGTATCAAGACTTGAAGAAGCATTTTTGGTGGTCGGAATGAAGAAGCAAGTGGCCGAGCACGTAGCTTCATGTTTAACGTGTCGAAGCGAAGGTGGAGCACCAACGACCTGCGGAATGCTCTGATAATCGCTTGACGTGCAAGATGGAAATGGGACGATATTTCCATGGATTTCGTTGTAGGTTTGCCGAAGACGCGAAGAAGAATGATTCGATTTGGGTGATCGTCGAGCGATTGACCAAATCCGCTCATTTCTTGCGGTGAGGTCGACATACAACGTGGAAAAGGCGACCGAGATCTACATCGCGAGATAGTACGACTTCATGGAATACCTCTTCGATCGTGTCGGACCGAGATCCAAGTTCACGTCTCATTTTGGAGGGAATTACAAGGAGCGATGGGAACCGAGCTCAGGCTTAGCTCGGCATATCATCCACGCATCGACGGCCGATCGAGAGAACGATCCAATCGCTTGAAGATTTGTTGCGAGCTTATGCGTTAGATCACCGAGGAAGTTGGGACGACGTCTTACCATTGGTGGAGTTCACATACAACAACGGTTTCCATGCGAGTATTGGGATGGCACCTTTTGAAGCGTATGGGCCGGAAATGTCGACGCGCCTCTTTGTTGGTACCAGGGCGGTGAGCGAGCGAATCGTAGGACGGATATGATCCAGCAGACTCACCGAGAAGATCCGTTTGATCGAGATCGGATGCGAACATCTCAAAGTCGACGTAAGAGTTATGCGGACCAACGACGTCGACCACTCGAGTTCGAGGAAGGAGAACATGTATTTCTTAGAGTCACCCCACTCATCGAGTTGGTCGAGCGATCAAATCCAAGAAACTTACCCTAAATTCATTGGACCTTACCAGATTCTTCGTCGTATTGGTCCAAAGCTGGCATATCGATTGCCTTACCCCCATTCTTGTCGAACATCCACGACGCCTTCCACGTCTCACAATTGCGGAAGTATGTTTCCGACCCTTCTCATGTCATCGAACCGGATGTGATTCAACCGAAGGACGACCTATCTTTGAAGCGTCACCAAAGAAGAATCGTTGATCGGAAAGCCAAGCGATATGAACAAAGAGATCCAACTTGTCAAAGTTGTGTGGGATCGAGGGCGGGAGATGCGACTGGGAGCTGGAGGAGAAGATGAAGACTCAAGACTCGAACTTTTCTGAGGTAAGAATCTTATTTGCAATTTCGAGGACGAAATTTTTTTAGAGGGAGAGATTGTAACACCTGAGGACGAGATCGACATCGTATTAGGACAACGTATCGAGACCTCGACCAAGACCTTGTGTCGAGATCCCGTGACTAGATCGCTTGCCGAGATCATTTGTCGGTGATGAGACCACGTGCACTAGGCTGAACCGAGGAGGTCGGGTGTCGAGTTGATGAAGTCGCTGCATCGAGGCGATGATGAGACGCAAGTCGAAATGAGGAGACCGCGTTCACGATCTCGTGTTAGAACCTTGTACGTTTGCCCGAGCACCCTTGTCGACATCGTGTCGAGATGACACCTCGTATTCTTTCGAACGTTATTCAGCGTTATTATTATATTATTTGTAATTATTACATTGCTCGCTTGCCGTTGACCGACAGAGTAGAGGGTAATTATGAGAGGAACGAGTTAACGGGTAGATGATTGATGGGATTGGCATCTTATAGCTGGAGTTACGTTTATACCCCTTTCTCGCCAGCTGTATACCACGACCGATTCCCTCACGCTCATTCTTTCTCTTTTCTTCTTTCTTCTTCCTTCCTTCTGCTCTGTGTTTCGTTGTTTTCTTCAAAAATCTCCATCGACGAAACCGTGAGTTCCATCGAGATTCTGCACAAGCTTTCTTCATCAATCTTGTTCATCATCAACTTCTCGACCCATATCTCGTCTGATCGACCATCACCGTTGAGGTATGAAGAACAGATTTTTCTTTTCATCTGTGCTACTGTTTAGCGCTAATTCTTCTTCCATTTTTAACCAGTTTTATGCTTCCAAATCATGTCAAATTGATGGGTTTTCTTATTCACGATATTACCTATCTTTTTAACCGATTAATTGGGCTTGTAAAACAAATTTCTTCCTTTGTTTTTCTGCAATCGGCAGTGCCCAGAAACCTCCATTTTTGGTTCGTTTCGATTTCTTGTTTTTCATTCGTTGCTTCTGATTATTGTTGTTGTCGATCTATCTGTTGAAGCATCAGATAACTTTTTCATGAAATTTGGATCGAAATCCCTAACTTTGTGTTAGAGGAAAAATATCTTTCAGTTCTTGAGTTTTATATTTTTCTGGGTTGTGGTTGAGTTTGGGGAAGAGAGAGCTAGATGTATTGGAACCCATAGATCGATCTAAGTTGTGTTTGTTTTAGGAAGTCTGATTCCCGAGATCGAGTGAATTCCGAATCAAGGTGTACGGGAAAGCGAATCCAAGGACGCGGAAGCAGCAGAATCCAGATTGAGAAGCGTACGTGTCGAAGTCGTTGTCGAGCTCGTTGAAGACAGCCGTGTCGAGATCGAGTAAGAGAAGTCGTTGTCGAGCTCTTTGAAGACAGCTGTGTCGAGGTCGTTGTCGAGCAGCATTAACTTGGAGTTCGGTAAGGGCGCTTCACATTAATATTTTCATAGTATGTAAGGGCAACTCCTAGATATCTCTAAGGCTTTATTTTATAAGTCCTTAAGTAAGGGCATTTCATATTCTATGTGGTTATGTTATTGTGTATGGATTTCCTGATTTGTGTCGAGCTTAAAATGTTGTGATATGATTGAGTTTTTGCATGTATTTAATATGTGATTGAATATATGTCGTGAATTGTGTATTGCATGTTGAATTGCGTTTCTTCATGTCGAGCTTGCTCTTTTATTTGACATGCGGTTGAATATCTTGTGTTTAACTCTTTGAATATCGTATGCGGCGAATTGTTCATCGAGTGAGCGAGCTAGGTGAGTCGTATGACGTTTTTGAGCCGTGACCCGGATAATTGAGGGTGCTAGGTCCCCTTTTTGTTTACGGGAGATTGACTAGACGTCGCCACGCTACGGGACCTGAGTTGACTGTCCTAGGGAGAGCGAGGATCCCAAGGCTTCGGCTGGACTTTCCGACATACGGTACGGCGTGTGCATTCCGGAAAATTGTCGAGTCGAGAGAAAATGGATTTGTGAGTTGTGTCGAGTTTAGAGTGAGATGGTCGAGTCACGTCGGTGAATGTTATACTTTGCTGTTTGTTTATATATTTATGTCGAGCTTATCTTGAATTGTTGAGAAGTTGACCCTTTCCCGTGGTGCCTTCAATCCATGACGGTTACCCAGGCGATGTCGAGGGCGCAGGTAACTCGACAGTAGACGATGCCGAGGAGGAGCTCGACGAGGACCCGAGTGACGACCTCTATCTGTCGTGATTGTTGATTTGTTGGATGTTTGTTTTTCTGAGGACTGTACTTCGTTTTTCTTTTGTGTTCGAGGTCGTGACCAGTTTGGGCAGTGTGTTTTGTTGTTTCAGGGTAGACTGGTGGTCTTACTTTTGGAGCAGCCCCCTGCGTGGGAGTCTGCCGGAAGTACCCCCAGGGTATGATTACTCTTTTGAAGTCGTCGTACCTTAGGTGTATTTTCTTTACACATTTGCTACTCTGTATTTTGTATACATTATTATTTCGAGTGATATATATATGTGTATGTTATGCATGTATGTTTTATTAGAATTTAAGTCTTGTGTCTTAGTTGCACCATGTTTCGAAAAGCTGTAATTACTCTGATGTGCACGAGTTGGTTTTATAAAAAAAAAAAAAATATATCGTATTTTTAAAAGGCACAAGAGTTTTGTTTTTAAAACACATCTCATATAGGTTTATGTTGAGCTTGGTGTGTTGAGCTCGGTAACTCGAGTTCGGTATATTGAGCTCGGTAGCGGTCCGGAAACGGGTCGTTACAGACTGCACTCATCGAAGGTCTCTCTCTTAAGGTCATAAATTCATGCCAGGATATCCCTAGAGGTGTCTGTGAACTCTCTAAAGGTACATGAGTGCTCTCAAAAGGTGTGGGTGAACTCTCTGGTATCATGGTCTGGTTAGGGTCTTTACAGCCACTCTAGGGCGTGGACGTCGGCTACCCTTTCTCTCGTCCTCCAGGAGGTGCAACAAGGTTGCGTTCTGCTGCAGAACTGTCATGATTATGCCCATGATGGTGAGGTCCACCATGGACTCCATCCTATACTCGTTCATAGCCCTCCGTAACGAAGGCCCGGTGCTGTCAGAATTAGGCTCTACTGAAGGCCTATCAGTCAATCGCATGGCCTTCCCTCTGCCGTGAGCCATGCATCCTGAAAAAACAAAAAACGAGATTCATAAGATACAAAGAATATGGCATTCTTAAATATCTTATCAACAAAAGATAAGCAATTCATCTTTACCCGAGGATATTCATAACTTGCTTATATGACTTTCTACCCCCGACTATATACTAGAAAAAGTCATTATCCGACGTGGATTTGACTTGACACGACTAGTAAAACACCTAAAAGACTCCACAGTCCGGTTATCAACCGAACTCCTCTGATACCACTCAAATGTGACACCCTAGTTATTTTAACTTTATTTATTTCTTATGTGCAACTGCCCAAATTCCCCAGTTCATTTATAATCCTTTCTTTTAATTAATTATTTATAATAATATACTCTGATACCGTTATAATATGCGCTATAGCAGAATAGTGGAAAATACTTTATTATAATTATAGTGAACCACTGTCTTCCAAGCCTTCCGTAAGCCTACTATACACCTGGCTTAGGTGTGTGCAGTGACAAGCATCACAGACAACCGTAAAGACACACATACTGACTCACTGGCAATAACTCACCGACCTATGTTGATGGATAATTCCTTCACAGTACCCGTGTACTATAAGGTCTTCTCCCAGCTGCCAAAGCATTCATCTAGTACATACAAACAAAGAAAGAGGGGAGATGAGAAGTGACCTAAATACTATTATAATGGAATAGATACTATAGATATTAATATAGAATAGCACACAAAGCATCCATCTCCAAATGTATCAATATTCTGAATCATAGCCTAGACTAAAGATTAATTCCCTTTTCCCATGCATATCCTAATATTCACTACATGAAAGTGGTCATTCTATCATTAGAAAATCCTTTTGTTGGCCCCACAAGGCCTGTCTATGTTGTCCTTGTCTTGTCGACCGAGAATAGGAACGAGCCAATGATCCATCCGGCATATCCAACTCATCGTATCCTTAAGAGTGGTTTAGGATCATGTGTTATTAGGGATTAGTGTTATTTGAAGTTGTCTAGCGATATGAATGATGATGTGTAGTTGTCCAATGCACAAAGTGCAGAAAAACAACGTTATTGCACTTCTGTAGGTCCTATGAATCGATTCACCCCCGCATGAATCGATTCACACCTACAATGTTTTAGATTCTATGAATTGAAGTTGTGATCGATTCACAGAATGTTGTTTTGACCTTGAATCAATTCATGGGCTCATGAATCAATTCATACCCCTGTTTAATGATAAAACATTATTCTAAATGACTTGTAAGGGTTGGTTAAGGGTAGTAACCACCTAGGCTTATTGAGTGTTGTATATTTGACTTGTTTGAAAGGGTTACTGGTTAGTAACCCCATGATTGATGTTGGTCATGGGTTGCGACCAATGGTTGTTTATGTTTAAATTGCCTTGTTGATTATTGTTAACTGGTCACGAGTTTGTGACCAATTACTGGGTTGGTATCCAACGGGTTTTGTTGGATATCATATGTTTGGAAAACTCATCGCCGGTTTCAGACGTAGTAGATTTCGTTACTCGCATTCAGGTTTCTATGGTGGCACTCATTGACGCTTCACTGATGGAGAGGACTCCGTGGGTCGTGGATATTAATTCAAAGGGTGATGATTTACTATGACGGCACTTAGCGACATTTCATTGCTTGAGGTGACTGCATGGCTTGTTAGATTCTGTTGTTCACTAGTCGTTCTGGTGTAGACTTTGAGTTACTATGGCGGCACTCGTTTATATTTACTAACGGGGGATCCCATGGCTCGTTGGTATTGGTTTAAAGAACATTAGGTTACTATGACGGCACTCATCGACGTTTACTAATGGGGGATTATATGTCCATTAGAACGCCGTTTGAAAAGAGTTACTATGGTAGCACTCGTTGACGTTTTACTGACGGGGGGATCCCATTGCTCGATGGCGTCATATATGGATGTTGAGGACACTCACATTCACTCACCCAGACAATGAAAAGGATCCTGAAGTAGCGTTGAAATAGTTGTAGGTTCACGTTAGCTAGTTATCGATGTAGGTATGCCGACCGATTGATGACCACACAACAATTTATCGTCGAGACTTGTTTGACAGTGATTGAAGCGTTGTTTGGTTGTTAATGCAACATGTTATTTTGCCTATGCTGTTGTCTTTTCATTTGAGTATGATTCCTCACCCCCTCGTATTTTTTGGCTATTGGTACACCCCTTGTACGAGTAGATTGTGTGTTTGGTAGGGATGACAAGGACGTGGATGCTGAGGAGTAGACTATGTGCTGCTGCTTAGCTTAGGATTTATTTACATAGTATGTTATTATTTTATAACGATGTAAAACTAAGGGTTAAACTCTGAGACATTTTGTTGGGTTTTATTTCTGCAAACTATTTTTATTCCGCAAATGAGTTATCTTTATGTGAAACTTCTATTTCGTTTAAAGATTTTTTTAAAACCGCATTTCTATTTTTATTCCCATGTGTTTCTATGCATTCATTGTATGATGGGGTAGAGGGTGTCACATGTTTTCCTATTAATGAAAGTTTATGGGTTAGTGTGGCACAGTTTCAATGTGTAGTCTTTGTGAGGCAGTAGTGGAATCTACTCATCACCTATTCTGTGATTGCCCATTTGCAAAGAAGATTTGGAGTTGACTTAGTTATATTTTAAATATTAATCTTGATTCATACTCTACTCAGAGTATTTTATCCATTTGTGATAAAAACTAGTCTTCCCAAGTTACGAATGTCGTTGTTACTGGCATTATTAACACTTTCTGGGTTGTATGACATTGTTGCAATAAGCTTCGATTTGATATATAAGATTCGACCACGTTAGTTAAGATAGAGGGTTTATCTGCACCCAATTGAGCGATGATCCGACCAAGATAATTAAGATCAGTGTTGACCTCCCGCCATAACTAAAAAAGCAGCCAAAGGTCCTTTTCAAGGCAAACACCGATCTATTTTCCAAAACAGTCATTGACATGCCTGACCTCCACACCGACCTCGCGTGCCACAATGTAACAACGGTAGTTTTACTACGGCTTAATTATCGCTACTATATTGTAATTCCCTGTATTACGCATTAATATGCATAATTAATATTTTGTGTGCTGTTAATCAAGTGGATGAATTTAACTAAAATAAAATTATATTTGGGACTTAATATATTATATTAAGTCACAGTTAAATTTTCAGTTCAAAATTCCACCGTTTTTCAGTTGCGTTTTGAACTACCCGGGTAAGTTTTGCCCGATTGAAAACTCTAATTCGACTCGAATATTTAAATATTTGGGAATTTGATGTTTTATAATATTTCTGATTTATTAGAATTTTTTTGGCAATTTTACTTAATTTTTAATAATGTATTTTCTACGCGCCGGAGACGCGAGACACGTGAAACCGAACGTGCGACGAAACTGGGAGCTAAGAGAACCTTGAGGGATGGGCGAAAATCAGAAAATATATGATTAGATTATGTTAGATTTTAAGAGTGACATAAGGATAGGGTGATGTGATTAACTTACCTAAAATGTTAAAGTTTAGTTCTATTTTTGGTAAGAGTTAGTAAGGTTATGGAGTTAACTTGCTACCATAGATTTGATCAGATTTTTCCACTCTCTTTTGCAAGATTTCTGGTCGAAATTCTCATGCCTTTGGGTGACCAATCCATCACTTTTCTTGTGTCATTTACTAGGCACAAAAGGTGGAAAACAATGGACATTATCCATGATGTCTCTTAGCTAGTCTTGAATTATTAAGCAAGCCAAAATCTGCTCCTTTCCAATCAGTTTGAGAGAGCTTCTTAGGGTCTAATAAAGGTCAAACCACTCCATTTAATTCACTTATAAGTTGAGAGAAAAATAGAGGAAGAGTGCTAGGTTTAACTTGCCAAAAATGATAAAGTTTGATGCCATTTTTAGTAGAAGTAAGGAAGGCATGGAGCAAGCTTGTTTTCTTGGATTTGCTCAGCTCATTACTCCTCATTTTCTGCTCCTCATGATCGAAATATCCAGCTGGTTTTGAGTAGGAAACTCTTCCAAAATCATTCACCAAAGATCTTGTGGCATACTTGCTTGATTTCCTAGTTTTCACCACCTTTCCTATGATCACTTCAAGCATCAAATCCTCTTCTTTTGAACATCAAATCCTCCTATTTTATGGCTGGAAATCAGCCCTTTTGATGACCAAAATCCTTCCTAAAATTCAGTTACAAGTTACTAGTTGGAACCATAAGTCTTTACCTTGTGGTCTTGCATAGTTGTACTTGTAAAGGCAAAACAATTAAATTTTTTAATCCCTTCCAACCAGCTGGTCATGGCCTATATAAAGGCATGAGGACCACCATTTTTCAGTTATATATGGTGTGTTTTGGTGCCAAGGAATAGAGGAGAGATAGTGAGAGAAAGTGAGGAAGTGTTGTTGTTACTTTGCTCAAGAAAAATTCTGCACTTGCATTCCTTTCTTCAAGTTTCGACCAGCAGCTTTTCTTGGTAAGAATCATCACTTTCCTTCCTTCTTAAGTTCCATTTATGTTACTAGTAGTTGGCCATGATTCCTACTTGAGTTTTTCCAAAACAAAAGAGAAGTTTTAGGCTATTTATGATGTTGTTTTCCTTCACTAGTTGATCTAGTTCTTTAAGCATGTGTTCTTTTCCATTTCAAGCATGATGAGAAGCCTAAGACATATATGAATACATGTATATATGTGTCATGAATAGTCTAGGGTGAAGAACATTCCTTAGAAGTTGTAGGATGGGTGTTTGGGTTATAGTTTGGAATTGCATGCTTAAACTTATTGTTTCATGTTTTTGCCTAGTCTTGAAGTAGAAAAAATGGGTTCTGGTGTTGGATCATGTGTTTAGATGTTAGAATAAATGTTTTAGGTTTATTTAATTGCTATTGAAAGTGTTTTGGAAGTTTAGTAAGAAAACTAGTTAGGTTTTGTGAAAAATGAGTTCTTGAGGGACCAAAATAGCATGTTGAAAATTGATTAAGTTGTTCTTTAATTTCTAGCATTTTTATGACTATGATTCGGTGTCTTGAAAATAGTTTGATTTGAAGGAACTCTTGAAACTCTTGCTTTTGGGAAAATGTTTTAGAACATGTCTTTAAAAATGCTTGAACTATGTTGTGGCTATGACTTGATGTTTGTTACCTTGAAAAAATAATTGTAAAAGACTTAGAAATGCTTATAATTTGTTAAAAGAAGTTTTTGCAAAACCCTTTTTTGGAAGAGGCTTGATTGAATTTGGAATTTGGATTGAGTAAAGTTTTATGAAAAACCCTTGAAGATGTTGGAAAATAGGAATTTGGTTGTTTTGCTTAATTCTTGTATTAAATGATTTAAATTAGATGTTGGGTGTTGTAGTTCTTCTTATTTAGAAGTTTTAGAATCTTTTCCTAAACTTGTTGATGTGACCGTGGGACCTATGGGGATTGGAAGGGAAGTTTTGTGTTTTGAAACTTGAAACATGTTAATTGGTTGTTGTTATAGCTTTGAAAATTTCCGAAAGAGTTTAATTAGTGTTGCAATTTAGTTCGAAATGGAAAAGGGAATGAAGGAAAAACAAGACTCTCTTGCCTTTTTCCTTGTGAAAACCGTGGCCATAAGATAAAGTCTAGGGCACTAGTTTGGGTTCTAACTTAGTTAAATAAATTGATGGGTTGAAGGTGTGAGGAAGTAGACTCGTAGAACGAAGATCTTACATCGGAAGGAAAGCGTCTACGGTAAGGGCAACTCTTAGATATTGTTAAGGATTATGCTTTATATGCTTGTATTTTACATGCTTATGTTCCATATGCTTATGTGTAAGAACATCTTTAAGTGTGTATATTAGTAATATGTGAATGCATAAATTAAGTATGTGACAATATGATGAACAATGTGATGGAATGATTTTCTTGAATGATGACTTGTGATTATGATTATTGTGTTGTGATCATTGACTATATTTGAGAATATATTGTTAAATGACTGTGATAATTTGGGGAAGTGCTGAGAGCACGTGAGTTGGGTTACCGTCGCATCAACGTCAAATAAATCTTGGATTTTGAAATAAAAACTAAGAGGCATTTTATTAAAATCAAAGAGACACTTAAAAATACATCTTTTTAAAACCCTAATTAGTAATGGACTAACCACCTTTTCATTAAAAGAATTAAGTGAGAGTTAGAATAATTAAATTAATTATTTTGAACTATTAGTGGATTTCCAACATAAATCATTTCACAACTAGTAGGAGATTTTTCTAAAGAAAAGAGACTTAGGACTATAAAGGGAGATCTTGAGCCGAAAATATGGGGTTCTAATTAAGGGAGTTAGTACAAGAATAGATGATCTCGGACACTCCGTGTGAGTGATCCCGTCGAGGTAAACTAACTATGATGATGGAGTTGCTTGTTCATGCATACATCGATGCCAGAAGCGAGGTGTCGTAGAGTCGCCCAAACCTAGGTACGAGCACGTACCGACAGTCAAGAGGAAAAACGGGCGTTGTGTCATCAGGGGGATCGCTCTGGGCACAAATCCCTGCGGGAAATAGCGTTTGAGAAAGCCTGGTAGCGGACTCCAGAGCTCCTAAGGCCCTTGCGAGGGTGATATTCCGGAATCATGTGCATTGGCATATAGACTGACAAATAGGGATTTGTGGTGCATCTTATTTGTGGACTATTCGTTACGATATTGTGTCATGCTTGTCTATTCGTATATGTTGTCATTATTTATGTCTTGTTAAGAAGTTGACCCTTGCCCGTGGTTCTTTCAATTAATGAATGTAACCCAGACGATGACAACGATCGAGCTGACCCCGTTAGTCATGTCGTCCATGACGACATTTGAGTTCCCGGACTCGGGAGCCCCATTCGCCTGGGAGGTAGACCACGCCTCAGGCCAGGTGACGTATACAGGGAACGTGGTCGAGACGACGCATACCGACAGACAGGCTACACACATAGGGATCACGCGCCGAGTGATGCGGTTTCCGGTGCCCTTCGCACGCATAGTAGCTGCTTGGATAGACGCACACCCTGATGGAGACACCTCAGCTTCAGAGGGCATGCCCGAGATTCTACGCCGGATTACTTTTCGCAGCGAGCCTCGGGCTACGGAATCAGCATTACGCGCTACTCCCCTTAGATTTGTACGGCGCATGCGACCCAGGAGGATGGATCTCGGAGCACCCTCTTCTCACGCCGCTGTAGACCCGCCGAGTTCCCCTGCTAGATCTGTATCACCCGTAGAGTATACTCCCTCGTCTCCGATTCCTATCCCTGAGACTACTCCCTCGGCAGATCCTTCTGTATGCCCTCGCTGTGGCCAGGTAGGGTGTGGATCCGGAGGTTGGATCATAGATTCATCCGACGAGGAGGATAGTACTAGGGATGCACCTCTCGATATCCCTACTGTTGACGCCATTGGTGACGACGACGTCATTACGCCCGTGGTAGACGATATGGAGGAGGATTCGATGGTGGAGGATGAGGAGGAGGAGGAGGGCCTCTATGAGTGGCAGGCACCGCCCTTGGTAGTTCATTTTGAGGCGGACCGAGATCACACAGCCGCCCCTACTACTTGAGTTAGCGTGTCGATCAGCTTAGTGTTTCTTATGTCGGAGTCTGTCTGTTGTATTTTGGGATTATGTCTGTACTTATAGTAGTTTAGTAGTCGAGTGAGGCTCTACTTTTGGAGCAGCCCTCTGCGTAGGTGTCTGCCGGGAGTACCTCAGATGTATGAGTCTTTCTTATAGGAAATTCATATGTCAGATGTACTCCTATTTTAATGTTGTATTTTGTAAAACCTTGTAAAATGTATTGCCTCAGGATTTTATATATGTATTCCAGACGTATTTTGTAACGACCCGTTTCCGGACCGCTACGAACTAAAATTAAACCTAAATGTGACTCGTTTTTAAAACGGTACTCTTGTGCCCTTTCAGAAAAATATGGTATATTTTTTTTTTTAAAAAAAAACATTTATACATTCCCGTAAGCGCACTCAGAGTAATTCTGACTTTTGAAACATGGTGCAACTAGGACATAAATCCTAATACTAAACAACAACACGCATGCATAACTCATACATACTTATATATACCAGATATAAAATAGTGCATACAAAAAAAAAAGACAGAGTAGTAATGTACAAAGAAATACACCTATGGTATGACGACCTCGGAAGAGTGATCATATCCCTGGGTACTCTGACAGACACCCACACAGGGGCTGCTCCAAAGTAAACCGCCGCCTACCTGTGGCTCAAAAATAACACCCGGCACAAACTGCTCACAACCACTGTACACAAAAGACATACTACAATCATCCCAAGAAAACATCTAGTAGACATAATTAATCACGACAAATAGAGATCGTCGTCCGGATCCTCGACGAGGCCCTCCTCACCATCACCTGTCGGGTTCCTGCGTCCTCGCTATCGCCTGGGTAACCATCATGGATTGAAGGCACCACGGGAAAGGGTCAACTTCTCAACAAATCAAGATAATCAAGGCGTAAAGAAATAAGCAAACAACAATGTATATCATTCACCAAACGTGACTCAACCCTCTCACTCTAGACTCGACTCAACTCGCGATCCATTTTCTCTCGACTCGACCATTATTTCGGAAAGCAGACGCAGATCCATCAACTGACATACCAGCCGTAGCCTTGGGATCTTTCGCTTCTCCCTAGATATGCAGTACCCGGTTCCTACGCTGCGACGCCTAGTCAATCTCCCGTAAACAAAAGGGGACCTAGCACCCTTAGTTATCCGGGTCACGGCTCAAAACGCCACGACGACTCGCCAGCTCTCTCACTCGATGAACGGCTCGCTACGATAGTCAAAGAGTGACGCATAAAATTACTTGACCGCATATCAAATAAAGAGAGCATGCTTAACATGAAGAAAACGCAATTCGACATTTTAAGCAATAAAAACACCCCGCATGAAGAAACACAAATCAACAAAGAACACGCACTCGTGGCATATATTCAATCTCATATCAAATAATGCATAACTCAATCATATCACAACATTACATGCTCGACAAGCAAATCAAGGAATCCATCCCTCTGCAACTCAATGGAATTAACAGAGAGGAACATACAAGTGTGGGGGGTTGGGTTCAGGAGACCAACCGCAAAGTTTTCACCCACGAATGACTCGGAATATGTTCGACCGCACGACAACAATAAACGAAGGGGTTCGAAAACCCTAACTTCGAACTCGTAGAGTTCTCAGACTTCTTCGTATTTAAATAAGCATTTAAATAGTAAAACAAGAATTTAAGCATCTCTAAAAATTGTCCTTACACAGGGACATAAAATAAAATCCTAGAATGTCTAGAAGTGCCCTTACCGAACTCCAAGCTAGGCGTCTACGTGCTGTCCTCAATCGAGCTCGACAACGACCTCGACACGTACGGTTCTCAATCGACCTCGACACGTACCGTCCTCAATCTGGATCCCACTGCTCCCACGTCCTCGGGTTCGCTCTCCCGTACACCTCGATTCCGTGCCGCACGATCTCGGGAATCACACTTCCTAATACAAGCACAACTTAGTACTATCTATGGGTTTCTAATAGCACTTAGCTCTCATATCCCAATCTTAACTACAACCCAAGTAAACATTAAAACTCAAGAACTTAAACAAATACAACAAGAATTTAAGCATTACAACTTAATTCCTTTTCTCTAAAATTTTATTAAAAACTTCTTTCATACATATCACCATACAAGGCCATTTTTCCTAAGTACTAATTCAAGCTTAAAATCAAGTAGCATATTAAGCACAAATTAATCAAAATCTAAGTTTATGGTTTCAAAAAATATTTTCATCAGTGGTCCAACAATTTAAAATAAGACCATTAAATAGCAAGTTTCTTAGGACTCAAGAATAGAAAAGACCCAAAACTAACATGTTGCACTTAATTAAATTAAACTAGTCATGCTATTAGCACCTAAATAATTACTATAACACAATAACATATCTCATGCATGATTCAAGCAAGATTAAACATATTTTCCCTCTTACTCAAGGTTAGGTTTTTGATCAAATGCTCATGAAAGAGGTTATATGATGCTACAACAAATAAATCAACAACAAGAAGCAATATACAACAACATAGAACAAGAAATCAAAACAAGCCAAGTGGTTAGGGTTTTGGGCGCTACCTACTGTAGAAAACAGAGGAAACAATTTGTTTTTCAAGCTCAAATAAATGGTTAGAAAGGTAGGTAATGTCATGAAGAAGAAAACCTATCGATATGACATGATTTGGAAGCATAGAAACTAGCTAAAATGGAGGGAGGAAGTGGCGCTAAACAGTAGCATGAAGGGAGAGAAAATTCTGTTTTTCATACCTCAAATGATGATCGAGATGATGATATAGGTAGAGGAGATGATGAGAAACAAGATTGATGAAGAAGGTTTGTGCAAAAACTCAATGGAACCCAAGGTTTTTCAATGGAAGTTTGGAGAGGAAGGGGAAACTTAGAGAAGAAGAAAGAAGAAAAGAGAAAGTGAGGGTTTGAGGGGACTGATCGTGATATTTAGTTTGGTGAGGAAGGGGCATTATGGTCCTTTCTCCCTTAATTAACACTCAACAATAATTAATTAAAAGAAAACCATTTATAAAACCACAAATAAGTGACATATAAATACTATTATGAGATGCTAATCCCATCACTCATTCTACCCATCAAATCTCTCTCTCTCATGATTACCCTCTAATCTATAGGCTTAAGATCTAAAAACACGATTTACTAAAAACTGCAAAACCGATTAATTTCTCGCCGGAAAATCCCGGAAAATTAATTTACGAAAAATTAATTCTCCGCGTGATAATATCAATTTATAAGTATTAGAAACAATATAATTCACTAAAAAAATATATATTTAAAACAGGTTACGACTCAATTTTCATCGAAATCAGGGCTCATTTTAAATTTTATCAATATAGAATCGTCAAGCGATTTGGAACGCGATTTAAATTTCAATAGAATATTTCGACAACATTCAAACCATAAATTAATATTAAAATATTAATTCTCATTTATTTTAGCTCTTGATTTAATTAAATCACTTTCTTAGGGAACAAGTAATTGCTTTATTAAAGCATAATTACGACAAAATATACTAATTAACACTAAATAACGCTCGTAAAAATACGAGTGTTACAGCCTCTGACGAGGTCGACCAGGGTGCTTGTGCAAGCGCACAAGGCTCTATCACGAGCTCGTGCACGCGGTCTCCTCAGCTCGGTATACGACCTCGGCACGCGACCTCATCAGCTCGTGCACGCGGTCTCGGTACGAGGTCGATCTCTTCATCAGGTGTTACAATACTCTCCCTCAAAAAAAAATTTCGTCCTTGAAATTGCAAATAAGATGCTTACCGTGGAAAAGTTCAGGGTACTGAGTTTTCATCTTCTCTTCCAATTCCCAAGTCACATCTCCGGTTTTCTGATCCCACACAACTTTGACAAGTTGGATCTCTTTGTTCCGCAACTGTTTGGCTTTCCGATCAACGATCCTTGCTGGTGATGCTTCGAAGGATAAGTCGTTCCTCAGTTGAATCATATCTGGTTCGATGACATGAGAGGGGTTGGAAATATATCTCTGCAACTGTGAGACGTGAAAGACGTCATGAATGTTTGACAGGAAGGGTGGCAGGGCAATCTGATATGCCACTGGACCGATACGACGAAGAATCTGGTAAGGTCCAATAAATTTAGGGGTAAGTTTCTTGGACTTGATCGCTCGACCAACTCCAGTAGTGGGGGTGACTCTAAGAAAAACATGCTCTCCTTCTTCGAACTCTAGCGGTCGACGTCCTTGGTCGGCATAACTCTTCTGTCGGCTCTGAGACGTTCACATTCTATCTCTGATCAAACGGATCTTCTCCGTAGTCTGCTGGACCATATCTGGTCCCACAACAGAACTCTCGCCATCCTGGTACCAACAAAGAGGCGTCTGACATTTACGTCCATACAGTGCTTCAAAAGGTGCCATTCCAATACTCGCATGGAAACTGTTATTGTAGGTGAACTCCACCAATGGTAAGACATCGTCCCAACTTCCTCGGTGATCTAATGTACACGCTCGCAACAAATCTTCAAGCGATTGGATCGTTCTCTCAGTCTGACCGTCGGTTTGGGGATGATATGCCGAGCTAAGCTTGAGCTCGGTTCCCATCGCTTCTGCAATTCCTCCAAAAATGAGATGTGAACTTCGGATCTCGGTCCGACACGATTGAAGAGGCTATCCCATGTAGCCGCACTATCTCCGCGATGTAAATCTCGGTCAGCTTTTCCACGTTGTACGCCGACCTCACTGGTAAGAAATGAGCAGATTTGGTCAATCGGTCGACGATCACCCAAATCGAATCATTCTTCTTCAAGGCTTCGCAAACCTACAACGAAATCCATGGAGATCTGTCCCCATTTCCATACTGGTACGCAGCGATTGTAGCATTCCTCACGGTCGTTGGTGCTCCACCTTCGCTTCGACGCGCGTTAAACACGGTTACGCATCACCACTTGCTTCTTCATTCGGACCACCAAAAATGCTTCTTCAAGTCTTGATACATCTTCAGAACTCCTGGATGAATACTAAAATTGCTCTTGCGCGCTTCGTCAAGTATTAACTTTCTCACCCGCTACGTTAGGTACACACACTCGGCCATTGCACCTTAAAATGTTGTCCGCCCGACTTTGAATTCGCCGCTTTTTTGCGCTTATCAATCAGATTCTTCTTGCGTAAGCTTGCCATGAACCTCGGGTCTCGATCTCGCCCAATAACTCGTTAGAAATGGTAAGCATACCAAATCTCGCCTTCCGGTGAAACTTCCACATTCAACTTCAAGTCTCGGAATTTCTCGAGCATCTCCAACTCCTTGATCATCATTCTTTGAAGCTAGAACGCTCTTCCTACTCAACGACCGCTACTATATTAGCCTTTGCTGGATGATATTCCAACGTAAAGTCATAGTCCTTGAGAAATTCTGTCCATCTTCGCTGACGCATGTTGAGCTCTTTCTGATCGAACAGGGACTTCAAGCTCTTGTGATCGCTGAAAACAGGGAGAGTGCTCCCATAAAGGGAGTGCCTCCATATCTTCGCCAAGAAACCACCGATGCCACCCAAATCGTGAGTAGGGTAGTTTCTCTCGTGAATCTTAAGTCGTCTTGAAGCATACGCTACCACTTTCCTGTTGCATCAAAGACGCACCCCAATCCCTGGTGTGACGATCGCAATAAACCTCGTAAGGCCTCTTACGGTTGAGGCAAAATCAACACAGCGCCGTTGTCAAAAGCTCCTTGATCTTTGAAAACCGGATTCACACTCGCTACCCAGGCAAAAGGTTGATCCTTCCTCGTGAGTCGTAAGAGGCACGACAATCTTCAAAAACCTTCAATGAATCTTCGATAATAGCCTCGCTAAGCCAACAAAACTCCCGATATCGCTGATCGCCTTCTACTGTTCCCACGCTAGCACAACTTCAATCTTAGTTGGATCCACACTATTCCTTCTTTGGAAATCACATATCCAAGAAAATTCACCTCTTCAAGCCAAAATTCACACTTCGAAAGGTTGGCATAGAGTTGCTTCTCTCGTAATATCTGCAATGCTCGGCGTAAGTGCCCTTCGTGCTCTTCTCTCTCGCTCTTCGAGTAGATCAATATGTCGCCGATGAACACTACTACAAACTGATCCAAAAACGAATGGAAAATCCTGTTTCATGTAGTCCATAAACACAGCTGGCGCATTTGTCACTCCAAACGGCATCACCAAATACTCGTAGTGACCATACCTAGTCCTGAAAGCTGTTTTGGGGACATCTTCCTCCTTCACGCGAATCTGATGATAACCAGACTTCAAATCTATCTTGGAAAATATTGCAGCTCCACGTAATTGATCCATCAGATCGTCAATACGCGGTAACGGATACCGGTTCTTCACAGTAACCTTGTTGAGCTCGCGGTAGTCCACGCACAGCCTTGATCGTCCATCCTTCTTCTTAACCAACAACACCGAGCTCCCACGGTGACACGCTTCGGTCGTATGAATTGCTTTGACTCCAAATGCTCAACTGGGACTTCGCTTCTTTCATCTCGGCAGGGACATCACTGTATGGCGCTTTGGAAATCGGCCTGCTCTCGAATCAAACCGATGGAGAACTCGACCTCTCAGACCGGTGGTAACCCTGGCACGCCTTCTGAAAACGCCCACAAAGTCACACACCACCGGTACATTCTTCACTTCGACCTGGGAAACTGAACTAGCCATATACATGTATTCCCTAGTTCCTTCTTGCAAAGAAACTCCAATACGCTCAAGAGAAAGATAATTGGAGACTCCAAGGTCCGGGAAAATTACGCTTTACTGGCACACCCAAGAGGACATGGTGGTGTGACAACCAATCCATCCCGAGGATGACATCTAAGCCTTTAAGAGGCAAACAAACCAAATTGACCACAAACCTTCTACTCAATAACCACTACACAATTAAGACATGCTGTTTATGACTAAGGTTTTAGCAAATTGGGTCAGTAACTACCAATTTGAACGGTAAAGCGCCACACCAAGTTCAAATGGTCCACACAATCGAGAGGAAATAAAGGAATGGGTTGCGCTCAATCAAAGAGAATGGATAAGGATTTACCCTCAATCTCACATTCGCCTTGAATAAGATCATCGCCTTGCTCGCTTCCTCGCCGCCATGCGTAAGACTCGCTTTTGCTTTGTTTGGCGCTTCCCTTTGGCCTTTGCCGCAAGCATTGCCGGCTCAGCTTTAGGTGTGGGACAATCCTTGGCAAAATGCCCTGGCTTCTTACAATTGTAGCACACATCCTCCTTCTGAGTACAGTTATTTGCATAATGTCCTGACTTTCCACAACGGAAACAAATCACTTCTACGCCTGTCTGACCTCCACTTCTCGCTCCCTGGGTCATCTGACGATATTGTCCCCTCGTTGTTGTTCCTCGAGGTCGGCCAGAAGGCTTCCTCTGCAGCTTGTTTCCTTCAGGCAAACCTCCGCCCCGCACTGGGTCTCATCCTTCCGCCTACAGCTTTTCTTCTTGTGGCTTCTTACACCTCTACCTCAACACAACGATCTATCAACTCCTCAGAGATTCCTCGATCCTCGCGACACCACCGACTTCAATGTCAAATTTTAATCCTCGTTGGAACCTCTCACTTAACCATCCTTGGTCAGCTCGGTCACGAAATGGACTGAAATGCTCGCCAAGTTGACTCAAACTTGGTCGCATACTGACACCGCCATACCGCCTTATTGTAGTTGAAGAAACTCTTGCTCCTTCTCAGCTCGTGCAGTATCTGGGAAGTATTTGTCCAAGAACCTTCCATGAAAAAGCTCCCACGTTATTTCGCGACGCCCGCTTATCGCTGCTTGCTTCACTCCCTTCCACCAATACTCTGCGTCTCCTAGCCAGCAAGTAGGTGGCGAGTCTACCTTCACGCGTTGTTTGGGCAATGGAGTGCCTCAAGATCTTCTCGATCTCTTGCATCCAAAGATCGCCTTTATCCGGGTTTGGCTCACCATAGAACTTCGGTGGGTCATGCTTCCTAAAGTCCGCTAATCCTCTCGCCAAAGATTCCGCTCCGCTCTCTGTTGTTGCTGCAAGTTTCTTTGGGTTAACGCCGCCGCCTGTTGAGCCATCGCGTTAGATCGCTGAGTTCTGCAAATGATTGTCGAGCCATGGCCGCCGCCATCTCGGCCATAGCTTGAATTGCTCGTTCCATGTCGACGTTCGTGTACAGCCGTCAGATCCCTACGAGGTGGTATTAGATTCCACAAAGTTCAAAACCTGTCAGAATCTCACAACAAGGATGTGTTAAGACACACTGCTTCAATCAAGAAACAATTCAAACAATTTTTCAAGCAATAAGTGCTTCACTTAATCAAACAGCAATCAATATAGTACAACTATGGTCCCGACACAAAGGATCACCCAAATTTCCTATGTACAGTCCGGTCGGAACCAAACTGCTCTGATACCACCATTGTAACGACCCGTTTCTGGACCGCTACGAACTAAAATTAAACCTAAATGTGACTCGTTTTTGAAACGGTACTCTTGTGCCCTTTCAGAAAAATACGGTATATATATATATATATATTTTTTTTTTAAAAACATTTATACATTCCCGTAAGCGCACTCAGAGTAATTACAGCTTTTCGAAACATGGTGCAACTAGGACATAAATCTTAATACTAAACAACAACACGCATGCATAACTCATACATACTTATATATACCAGATATAAAATAGTGCATACAAAAAAAAGACAGAGTAGTAATGTACAAAGAAATACACCTATGGTATGACGACCCTCAGAAGAGTGATCATACCCCGGGGGTACTCCCGGCAGACACCCACACAGGGGGCTGCTCCAAAAGTAAACCGCCAGTCTACCCTGTGCTAAAAAATAACACCCTACCAAATCGTCACAACCATCGCATACAAAAGACATACTACAATCATCCCAAGAAAACATCTAGTAGACATAATCAATCACGACAAATAGAGATCGTCGTCCCGATCCTCCACCAGGGCCTCCTCACCATCACTGCTGCCGGGTTCCTGCGTCCTCGCTTATCGCCTGGGTAACCATCATGGATTGAAGGCACCACGGAAAGCGGTCAACTTCTCAACAACTCAAGATACTCAAGGCGTAAAGAAATAAGCAAACAACAATGTATATCATTCACCAAACGTGACTCACCCCTCTCACTCTAGACTCGACTCAACTCGCGATCCATTTTCTCTCGACTCGACCATTATTCCGGAAAGCAGACGCAAATCCATCAACTGACATACCAGCCGTAGCCTTGGGATCTTTCGCTTCTCCTAGATATGCAAGATCTTGCCTTACGCTATGACGCCTAGTCAATCTCCCGTAAACAAAAGGGGACCTAGCACTTTAGTTATCCGGTCACGGCTCAAAAACGTCACGATGACTCGCCTAGCTCTCTCACTCGATGAACAGCTCGCCGCTTACGATAGTCAAAGAGTGACGCATAAAATTACTTGACCGCATATCAATAAAGAGAGCATGCTTAACATGAAGAAAACGCAATTCGACATTTTAAGCAATAAAAACACCCTGCATGAAGAAACGCAATTCAACAGCAACACGCAATTCGTGGCATATATTCAATCTCATATCAAATAATGCATAACTCAATCATATCACAACATTATATGCTCGATAAGCAAATCAAGGAATCCATCCCTCTGCAACTCAATGGAATTAACAGAGAGGAACATACAAGTGTGGGGGGTTGGGTTCAGGAGACCAACCGCAAAGTTTTCACCCACGAATGACTCGGAATATGTTCGACCGCACGACAACAATAAACGAAGGGGTTCGAAAACCCTAACTTCGAACTCGTAGAGTTCTCAGACTTCTTCGTATTTAAATAAGCATTTAAATAGTAAAACAAGAATTTAAGCATCTCTAAAAATTGTCCTTACACAGGGACATAAAATAAAATCCTAGAATGTCTAGAAGTACCCTTACCGAACTCCAAGCTAGGCGTCTACGTGCTGTCCTCAATCGAGCTCGACAACGACCTCGACACGTACGGTTCTCAATCGACCTCGACACGTACCGTCCTCAATCTGGATCCCACTGCTCCCACGTCCTCGGGTTCGCCTCTCCGCACACCTCGATTCCGTGCCGCACGATCTCTGAATCACACTTCCTAATACAAGCACAACTTAGTACTATCTATGGGTTTCTAATAGCACTTAGCTCTCATATCCCAATCTTAACTACAACCCAAGTAAACATTAAAACTCAAGAACTTAAACAAATACAACAAGAATTTAAGCATTACAACTTAATTCCTTTTCTCTAAAATTTTATTAAAAACTTCTTTCATACATATCACCATACAAGGCCATTTTTCCTAAGTACTAATTCAAGCTTAAAATCAAGTAGCATATTAAGCACAAATTAATCAAAATCTAAGTTTATGTTTTCAAAAATATTTTCATCGTGGTCCAACAATTTAAAATAAGACCATTAAATAGCAAGTTTCTTAGGACTCAAGAATAGAAAAGACCCAAAACTAACATGTTGCACTTAATTAAATTAAACTAGTCATGCTATTAGCACCTAAATAATTACTATAACACAATAACATATATCATGCATGATTCAAGCAAGATTAAACATATTTTCCCTCTTACTCAAGGTTAGGTTTTTGATCAAATGCTCATGAAAAAGGTTATATGATGCTACAACAAATAAATCAACAACAAGAAGCAACATACAACAACATAGAACAAGAAATCAAAACAAGCCAAGTGGTTAGGGTTTTGGGCGCTACCTACTGTAGAAAACAGAGGAAACAATTTGTTTTTCAAGCTCAAATAAATGGTTAGAAAGGTAGGTAATGTCATGAAGAAGAAAACCTATCGATATGACATGATTTGGAAGCATAGAAACTAGCTAAAATGGAGGGAGGAAGTGGCGCTAAACAGTAGCATGAAGGGAGAGAAAATTCTGTTTTTCATACCTCAAATGATGATCGAGATGATGATATAGGTAGAGGAGATGATGAGAAACAAGATTGATGAAGAAGGTTTGTGCAAAAACTCAATGGAACCCAAGGTTTTTCAATGGAAGTTTGGAGAGGAAGGGGAAACTTAGAGAAGAAGAAAGAAGAAAAGAGAAAGTGAGGGTTGAGGACTGATCGTGATATTTAGCTGGTGAGGGAAGGGGCATTATGGTCCTTTCTCCCTTAATTAACACTCAACAATAATTAATTAAAAGAAAACCATTTATAAAACCACAAATAAGTGACATATAAATACTATTATGAGATGCTAATCCCATCACTCATTCTACCCATCAAATCTCTCCTCTCTCATGATTACCCTCTAATCTATAGGCTTAAGATCTAAAAACACGCATTTACTAAAAACTGCAAAACCGATTAATTTCTCGCCGGAAAATCCCGGAAAATTAATTTACGAAAAATTAATTCTCCGCGTGATAATATCAATTTATAAGTATTAGAAACAATATAATTCACTAAAAAAATATATATTTAAAACAGGTTACGACTCGATTTTCATCGAAATCAGGGCTCATTTTAAATTTTATGAGCGGCAGAAATTGCCTGGCGATTTGGAACGCGACGAAATTTCAATAGAATATTTCGACAATATTCAAACCATAAATTAATATTAAAATATTAATTCTCATTTATTTTAGCTCTTGATTTAATTAAATCACTTTCTTAGGGAACAAGTAATTGCTTTATTAAAGCATAATTACGACAAAATATACTAATTAACACTAAATAACGTTCGTAAAAATACGAGTGTTACAGTCTCGGCACGAGGTCGACCAGGGTGCTTGTGTAAGCGCACAAGGCTCTATCACGAGCTCGGGCACACGGTCTCCTCAGCAAGATACGACTCGCAGACGCGACCATCACCGTGCACGCGGTCTCGGTACGAGGTCGATCTCTTCATCAGGTGTTACATATTTCCTTTTATTCTCCTTGTATGCCATGTTCTGTCAATGCTGTATTTACTCTGTCATGTTATTTGCAAAAGGGTTTTATAAAAAAAAAAAAAAATTAACCGTGATTTCTATCGAACAGTATCAAAACTATTTCATACTTGGTGGTTTTTGTCTCGTAAGTAGCGCCTGGATTTTGGGGTGTTACACACAAGGTCTTAAACAATAATTTATCCAACATTCACCAAGTCTGATTGAAAAACAACAAATACGCAATGTAATATTTCATACTTTATAATATATAACATATGCAGAGTGACATTATTTCATATTTCATATTATAAATAAATCATCCCAAATGCATATTTCATATTCCAAATATGCGAGTCAACATTCACTTAGGCTTACAGGAAAAAATTCACTTCGTATAATATACACGACATGTTTACTTAGTAAGTAAAAAAGATTATGTGTTCATTTATAGTGGGTTGGGTTCGGTTGCTCGAGTTCGTAATTTTCAGACCCGACATTCAACCCATACTCTTTGGGTTTGCTCCTTTTAAAACCGACCCAACCCAATGACCCAAACCAACACACTTTTTCAGGGTTGGGTTAGATTGGGTAGGTCGGATTTGTGGGTCGACCCATACCCGTGCCCACCCCGAGTGCCAGGCACCCGACGTTTGATACTTTCCATGTTTTTACGTATTTTGATGTCTTTCGACCCTTGAGCTTGGCCTGTGTGACCCGTTTTGACCTATAACTTTAGGGGATGACTAAGACTTATAACCCTAAGGTTAACCACTCATTTCTACACTCTCTAATCTCTTTCTAAATGCTCTAAAGAACCCTAAGTGCTCTAGGTGAGATCTTTGCCATCTCCAAGTTTGTGACCGCTTCAGAGTCGCTTTTGCCTTTGGAACCACTATTGGAATCCAAATTCCCCATCATATTCCTTTTCTCTTTCTACTTTTTAGAGAATATTTTCGAGGTAAGCCATGCCTTTTTTTCCATTTGTGATTCTTTCTTGGGGTTTTGGGGTTTCTAATGCTCTTTATGAATCCCTTGGTGTTCGTGATGCAAATAACCATTGAAGGTAGTTCAATTCGACATTCTCATCCATTTGGAGCTTGCGAAACCTGTTTGAGGTATGGCGGGGGATGATTCACATGAAAGAGGGCAATAAAGTTTAGATTGACATGATTGAGGTGTCCCATAAGCCCTATGTTCCGCGCTACAAATTGAATGATGTAGTGCCATTGTAAAAGCAATGGGAAAAGATGTTTGAATCTTGATTTCAAGTTTTAGGAGCAGTGGGTTATTCGTTATGATGAGTTTATATCTATGATTGATGATCAACACACTCTATATGTTCGATACATGACCTCTATGACTATGTTGATGTTATTACTGCTGGAACATGTGTTGAACAGCTCGTAATGATTATTTATTGGATTGAATATGAAATTATGTCAAGTAGATGTTATTTTTGAAGTATATTTTTGCACTCATTTGAGATGTTGATTGGATTGTTGTTACAAGCATTGGAAGCTTATGTTTTGGTACTGTTGAGTTATGCATAAAGTTACGATAGGTTGCATCGTGGTGTTCACCTGGTTAATGCCTCAAACATGTTCTTTCTGTTAGGCTAAGTTGATCTCCTTTAGGCTATAGTATTTGATTGCTAATGGATGAATTACTCTGGGCTATAAATGGTTATGGTATAGATTATGCAGAATTTTTGATTGCGTTTAGTGCCTAGGCCTTGATCTTTCGAGTTGGTGAGAATGATTATCCTTGGATTAGTTTTAAGATAAATACAGTAGACACATAGTTTATAAGAGGAATGGAGTTTGTTTCTAAGTTTTGGAATGGTATAAGTTGCTATTACGCAGAATTATGCTAGTTGGAACTCTATGGTCTAGTAACATTAAGTTTAGGCAAGATAATTTCCCGTGGATAACCTCTAAGAGAAATCCCTTGGCTTAGACATCTTTAGGCCTTTATTCATACTTAATTAAAAGTATTAAGAAGAGTTCCTTAGGCCTCGAATAAAAATGTAACAAAATTTAGACTTGGACGATAGAGGTGGGGTGCAGGGCACCCATAGAGAGCAACACTTGGCCCCCAACTTCTGTCATGGGGCGCTAGGCGCCCAAGGGTGTGCGCTAGGTGCTTTCTGGCTGCTGTTTTTTCTTTCGTTTTTCGCGTAGGTAGCTCGATCAGGTCTAGAAATACTATGTACTCAATGGATTAGCAACATATATAGTTCCAATTGAGACTGAATGATATGGATTAGTGTAAATATCTTAGGAGTTGATCAAGTTAGTTTAAGCCTTTAAGTATATAATAATAATATGGATTAATAGACAAGTTAGTGCTGAATATACCTATGGATTAGAATGCCAATTAGCGTTTAAGAACCCGAAATCCAGTTTGGATTAGCTAGTAATAGCAGGAAACAAGTATGACTTGTTATGCTATTAAGTGACCTATTGATCAGGCATCGTCACGGTTGTTGATTGGACTAGTTCTATGTTAGGGAAAGCTTGGTGCAACATGGGCAAGAAGTACATTGTTGTTGTTAAAGGTCATGAAAATGTGATTGATAAATGGTTAACGATCTTAATCACGAAACTTTGTTTAGACACCTATGTTTGTTGTGTGCTCATGCATCATTTGGTGTCGACGTTGTCGTTGAGGGGTCAGGTGCTCCCGCTGGGGCGTTCCATAAATAAATCTGGTCATCCCGACTAGACATTGTTCGTTATCATGAGTTGTGGGGGTACTCCCACTTGCTTACTCAGGGTAAGGTGGATCCACACACATAACGAAGTAGATGTGGATCACTCGCTTACCCGTACAATAGGTATGGGTCCGAGTATGAGTAATTACCCGCAAATTTAAATATATATGGGTACTAGGTACCCACCCCACTCCGCACCCGCATATTTACATATATAATTATTTATTTATATTACTAATATATATATATATGTCTGTGTGTGTGTGTGTAATTTTAAATATTATACAAATTTTTAAAAACAAAATTAATATAAAGATTCTATACTTTCTAAACCTAGCAACATCTATACTTTCTTTATTGTGATATTTACTTGTTTTTTGATGTTTTAAATTTTTTTATTTAGTTAAATACTTTGATTTATAGTGTTTTATGAGTAGATTTAAAAGATCTTTGAATTTTTTGTTAATCGTTATAATGTTTCTTTTGTTATTTGTTGTTTTTTATAGTTAAAGTGCAGGTAACGGGTACAGGGTATGGATACTTGGGTTCCCAGAGGGTATGGGTAAGGATAATAAAGTTGCTATCCACGAGGGTACAAGTAATTTTTTTCAAATACGGATATAGGAACGGGTACTGTAGTACCCTATCCAGAGGGTATCCAATACCATCCCTAAGTAGATGATAGTTATGATAATTGCATTGCATTGATTCTTGAGAATGTCGCATTATGGACACTTGTGTTAATATACAAATGATATTGTTATAGCTATGACTTCTATGTTTGCGCATCATGTTGTGTTTATTCCTATGTCGTTGTTCTTTGATCATGAGTATAGATCTTCATCACTCTTATGCTTTATGTGACTATTTGTGCACCACAGTGTATGGGTAGATGTGAGACTACATGTGACCATGAAGTTGCTTCTCAGGAGTAGTCTTCAGAAGACTGCTTAGCTTTGGATCGACATTACAATTTAGGAGTCAGTCCATGATTAGTTGTTTGTTTATGATTCCCATTCTCAATATATTTTTATAAAAATGGAATATTACGCGGACCACATGACATCGGGTTGGAATGTTTTCACTTATTATTTTCTCATGTAATTAGTATGCCAATTTGTAAACCGTTTGAGAACTAGTTCTATGTTTTAAAAAACGCACAAGGCAGGTTGTGCCTAAGTAAATTTAATAAAGTGTTTTCAGTAATTTAAATGTTTAATTTCGTAAACGTTGTGATGTGATATTCTTTACCGTATGAAAATGATTTTTAAGAACTCGCATTTTTCTGCTAACAAACTACTTATATTTTTTGCATACATTCTTTAACAATGCTTCTGGATAAAGGGTGTCACGCTAAGAGCGATTTAGTATTGCGAACTTTGGTAAGACTGTGTTTTAGAAAACTCGCAGAATATTTTGAAACACAGTTCAACCTCCCTTATTGTGTTTTATTGTTTTTCTGTCTCGGTTTTCCAAATGATCGCCGCGGTGGCTAGAAACTATACTTGAAGGTGGTGGCGTCTGTTTTGGAGAGAGAGAGAGAGAGAGAGAGAGAGAGAAAGGTGCAGCTGTTGTGATTTTTGACGAAGGACGCAACAATAGGCTTGGGGATGATTGGAAATGGCTCCGACATGCAATTTCATGGAGGAAGGTGAAGTTTTATGCCCTCTTGCCCTTGAGAGAGAGACGGGAGGAGAGAGAAAATGAATGAGGGTATACTTGCAGCATTGAAAAAGGAACGAAGAAGATGAACAATAAATTACGTCAAGTGCTGTACAAAGTAGTTTAACCGGGTACGAACAACAAAAAAAGGGGTTTGCATTAGGAGAAAACAGGGGTGTGTAGATTAAAGCCCAATTTATTTTTTTTGCATTTTTAAAACCTTTTAATAAAATCATGTTTAACACTCTTTTAAACAAAATTTGTTTCCTAAAATACTAAAAATATTTCATGACTAATATTTTATAAAAATAATAAATAATAAATTAATTAAAATTCTAAATTAATTAAAATAATAAAAATAATTAAAATACAATAATTACTAAAACATACGCAAATAAAATTATCACAACAATTACTAACATATTCATACATGTACACATGTATATATATTAATAAGAAAATTGGGTTGTTACACTCAGAGGGTTCTTCTCCTCCTCGGGCATCATAGCGACCATCAGAAGAAGTCTTCTCACTCGACGGGTGTTTCTTCGATTCCATGCTTGTCCTATTCCCCATCCAAAATAGCCCCCTGATCTGATGACATTTTGGCTGAGGATCCTTTGCCAATGGGTAATGAAGTGGGCGAGTGGTTGCTTCCTCTTGGTGTGCTGGAGTTCCAAACCTACTAGCCCAACTGCTGTTATAAAAGACTCCCTTAAGGCTATGGTCCGCGATGTTGTAAGTTAGAGGTTTGTGTTAGATCTCCTTCCCCAGACCATGTAGGCCCTGAATGATAGGGCCACCTTCGAGGAGAAATTGGGGCAGGCTAAAGCCTCGGTGGAGGAGAGAAATACTAAGGTTAATTCTTTGAAGAAGTCCTTGGAGAAACTTGGTGTTCAGTTGAAGCAAAAGCACTGAAATGCAGCTAATCAAGCATTAAATAATTTGATATCAATGAAATGTATTGTTACTATTATTAAATATTATATCTATTTAAAACTAATTCAATTCAATTCAAAGGGATCTCCTGGTCACACAGGTGGTGATGGAATTTTTAGGGATAGGAGTGATGTTGTTCATAGTCACTTTGCGGACTATTATGGTATTAATTGCTCCACTAGTGCAGAAGAGAGATTTTACACCGGTTAAAATTGACATTTTACACCGGTTTTGGTACTGGTGTATAAAGTCCCGGTGTTGTATGTTTGAGTTTTTACACCGGTTATTTAACCAGCGTAAAAGGTGACGTTTTACACCAGTTAAATATGCGGTGTAAAATTCCAATTTCAACTTTTTTTTGAAGGACATTTAACACCGTTTATTGATGAGAAGGAGAAAGTAATTTGAAACAAAAAAAAAGACATTTTACACCGGTTATGTAAAAAACCGGCGTAAAATGGGTGTTTTTAACACCGGTTAGAATTACACCGGTGTAAAATGTCTCTCTTTTTTTAAAAACAAGCCTTTTACACCGGTTGCTCATATAAGTATAACTAGTGTAAAAAGTGACGCGTTAATTTCAAAATTGCCCCCGCGTCACTTTTTACACCGGTTTTATGAAAAACCGGTGTAAAAGGCCAATTTTTTTTCCGTTTTGTGTACTAGTGCTCCTTTCAAGCTGAGCTTTTTGCAGCTATGTATGCTATTGAATTAGCCCACAAAAAAGGTTGGCATCGTTGTTTGATAGAATGTGATTCATCTTTGGTGGTTCAATCTTTTTCATCCTCTCATTTAGCCCCTTGGAATTTAAGAAATAGATGGAGAAATTGCCTCCTTTTGTCATCTTCCATGCAATTGAAGGTCTCCCATGTCTTTAGAGAAGGGAATTACTGTGTTGATAAGCTTGCATTGTTTGGTGTAGCTTCTCGAGGATTTACTTGGTGGAGTTTAATACCGAATTTCATTATGATTGATTTCTTTCATAATAGGTTTGGTATGCTGAATTTTATATTTAAGTAGTTTGTTTTGTTTTGCCTTTATGGGTAAGGCTATTTTCACCCATGCTATTTTTGTATTACTTATTATTTTTCATTTTATTAATATAATTATGGTGTGCTGTAAATAATTGATAGAGGCTAAGGTGCCAACATAGTTGAGAATTAGAATCTATTTCTCTATAATGATGCTTTTGCATACCAGTTTTGCTTAAAAAACTAAATTCAATTCACAAATATTTTGAGTTTTCTTAAAAAATTATAAATCAAATATTATTAACCCTTCAAAATAAACTAATATGATCGATCACCGAGGAACTCATTGCAACGTTATCCAAATACGAAAGCACACTGAATGAGAGAATTTTTTTTTGGTCAGCTAGTAAAAATGGTAAACAACACACACACACGTCTAAACGGAAACACCCGATTTCGAACCCCGGTCCCAGCGTCCCCATATCGTTGAAATTGCCAAAACAACCAGCAGTGGGGGACACACAGAATGAGATAATTTTGCAGTTCATAATAATTTTAATTTCCTTTAAAATAAAACCAATAAAATAACCAAGAAACAACTAATCAATTAGCCCATTTGCTATAACTCGAATAACTAGGGTGACTTGTGTGACAACATCCAAATATTTTTGAAGTAAAGAGTTATCTTTATAATCTGGATCGAAAGTGCATAACGCAAACTCTAGCGCGATATTCTCCGCACCCAAACCCACACCAGGATAATTTCCCTGCTTCAAAAGTCGTTCTAAGTCCTCAACCAGAGATAGGACACCCCCATCGGATACAAAATATGACAAACACTTATTGTAATGCTCTCTTGCATTGACGTCATTACCACTTTTTGCAATAAGCGTCTTGATTAGCTTCATTGAGTTGGTCAAATTGGCACGAACCACATCAATGGTGTAATGTGCAAGGCTAATGAGGTCTGCACCTTTTGCCCCTCCAGGCTTTGAGTTGAGAAGAGTTGAACAAAACGAAGGGTTTATGGATTGTTTGCAAATGGTATCCACATCTACAACTTTGGTTGCATAGGAGGATGCAACACATACAAGTAGCACCAGCAAAATGGAAGAGTAATGAACCATTGTGTTGTTTTTCTTATTATTTGTGTATCTTACTGTTTACCTTGATTGGTCTCCCTGCCTGGATTTATAGTCCTCATCAATTGAAGGGCAGAAGATGAGATATTGATTATTAAAACGAATTAATTATTCTTATTGCATTCTGGTTAATGTAGATTTTAATTTAATAGTATAAAATCATTTAATGTATTAATAAATGTATTGTAAATTTGTCTTTATATTAAAAGAAAAATATTTTAAAAAAATTTAAATATAAAATACAAAAAATATTCACTTGACCACTTTATTAAATGCTATATTTATTAAATATGCTATTAAAATATTTACTATATCTATTGAATGTATTGTTACTATTATTATGTCTATTAAATTTTTTTTTTACAATAAACGTAGTTTGAAATATTTATTACACCCAATCTAAAAATATAATAATTGTTTCAAATAGTTGAATTGTAAATTGTTGCGTCTCTGACAAGTGCACCTGGTCGTAACGTAAAAATTGAGATTTTAAGTCTCGGTTGTCGAACCCACAGGGAATAAGGATAAATACTAATCTACTTTGGGCGTCTTAATTATTTAAGAGTTCGAAAAGTTGGTTTGAATGCGCAGTGAAGAAAGAAAGCGTAGAAAACAGTTTGGAAGACAATAGAGTTAAAGCCTAAGGCCTTAATTTCGTTTATATTGTTCGTTACTTTTTTAATGTTATTCTATCCTATTATTCCTTTACTCCAAGTTATAGACCCCCTTCTATCTATTAGCCCTGATCCTCAGACATCGAATAACATTTTCTCTCTAAGACTAATTTCCTGAATTAATCTTAGTTGAAAGTATTAAGTCCTGTGATAGTCTAGAAGTTTGAATTGGTCAAAAGGTCCTATATCTCCTCTTTTCGGTTTTGTTATAAGTCCCCAATTCCCTTATAGATCAATTAATTAACCCCAGATCTTCTGACAGATTAATTAACCAGACTATGCAATCGATTTATCTATGGTTCTCTTATAGTCCCGTTATAAAACCTCAGATCCTTCGTAGATAATGCAACGACGCAAACACAAATAAATAAATCACAAGCAATCATAACGCTAAGGGACTTAAACATGGATAATAAATTCGGAATAGAAATAGACATACCTAAGGAGCTACTAAGGTCAACTACACCAAAGACTCAAGAAGATAGCTTAGCTACACATGTCACAAAATAGAAAAGAAATACAATTAGAAAAAATCTTGGGAAAAGTAAGAGAAACTGGGAAGGAACTCTTTCTAGTCTCTGGATGAATCTTGGCTCACGATCCAAGTCCTCTTGACTGCTTCACACACTCTAAATTAGGATTTGACCTTTTTCTCTATCCAAAAGCATCCCTGTTGCGGTTCAGGCAAGTCCGCTTGATCGTAACTCGTAATAATAATGAAGTATAATTAAGACTCTGAATGTCGAACCTACAGGGAATGAGCAAGTACCAATGACTTAATTTGATTCTATTTTATCAGGTGAACAAAAGTTGCAATTGCGCAAGTAGTGAAAGTTGTCAAAATCAAAGCAATAAACAAACCGAATGCAAGAATGGTTTAACTATGTTATGGGAAATCTAGGGGAACCGGGTTCACCAAAACTCTACTCTTGAGTTCACTAAATAATTGCTATGAGCTATATATTATGAAAGAGAGCTAATCACCCACTCTAAATTACTAAGGGCTACCTAGCTTGCAATAGCCTTTCTCCTAACTGATTACACCGTTTGGTCCTAGAAGGTAATTAAAGGAAAGAACATTAAGCACAAATGAGTTTGTTAATCTAATAACTGATTAAAAACAAGCAACAACTTATCCGATGTATAAAACGAGTTCTTTTATCCTATGGTTCCATTAACTAATCATGATCCTGTTACCACAATTAAGTTAACTAATTAAAGGTTGTTCAGACCTTATAAGATTAAGCATAATAGGAATAAAACACTCAAACATTCAATAGAAACTCATATAATTAGAGAGATAAAGCATCAAGAGTATTGTAAAGGATCCCTCATCACCCCTAATGATGGGTTTAGCTACTCATTGTCAATGATAATAATATAAACTTAGACATAAAATCAGATTAATCCATAACAAGAGAATAAATCTGAACCGGGACACTCTTTTGGAATGACGACGGTCCTTAAGCACATTTTTCGCGTCCTCATGAGCTCCGGTAGCGATTCAGGATGGCATCAAGCTCCAAGGAAACACACAAATCAATGGAAAAGGCAAGGAAATGATATAAACTCTCAAAAAGGGGCTCTTGGCCTGGAAATTCGTCAAAAGATCTTTAGAAAAGGTTAAGAGCCCTTATTTATAGATTAGGCTGTGAACTAGATCATGTGGTTTTCAAATCTGTACATTCTGAGATGGGGTACGGCCGTACCTCATATATACACGGTCGTACCAGACTTTCTTTGTGACGTTGGCTCGTACCCATGCGTGCTGCATCCCTGACATCATTTGTGTACGGCTGTACTGCCTTTGGCATGGCCATACTGGACATTTTCATCTGCACCAGGTGGTATAGACTGAGGGGGTACGCCCTTACTGCGATAGTGCTAAAACTCTCCAAAACTTGCCAATTTTTTTTAATCTTTTTTCGCATCTTTTACACCGAGTGGTGTCTTGATGATATTTTTGCAAAACAAGACATAAATGAGTACCTTTGTACTTTAATGAGTGCAAAATGGTATATTTAGATACTAAAAATGCCCTATAAAAGTAGATAAATTGGTGTGATAATAGTCCTAAGTGAGAAGCCTCAATCTCTATTTATAGAATTTTCAAAATTAGGTTGAAAGACCCTTCAGTTTTGCTAACTTCGTAGGGATATACGACTGTACTGCCTTATTATGTACAGCCGTACTTCACAATGCTCCTGAAATCTATCTTTGCGCACAAGTATGTACAGCGGTACCAGAGGTATGTGCGGACATACATCTGAAAAACTTCGACGCTGGGCTATATTGATTGCTCTGTATGCCCTTACAGACCCTTTCAGGGTTGTACGGCCAAACATAGGATATGTATGGACATACCTCTTGTCCATAAGCTTAGAAATTTGCTCCTTTTGACCCATTTTTACATAGAATTGCATACTTTTGTTCCAAATGACTATTTCTCTATTTTTCTACAAAACTTGAGCAAACATGAGAATATGTTATAAAAGTGGTTAGAAACGTGTGCGTTAGGCTCAAAATACCCCTTAAAATATCATAAAATATTCACTCATCATAAACCCCAAGGTTGGGTGCGAATGGTTAACGCACTCCATCTAAAGGGACGGGCTCGGTTAGTACCCGGGTTCAATACCTGACGATGGAACAACGTGGGGCCAGACTTTACTTATGTACAAAAGCATCTAAAAGTATCCAACCTTAGGGCTTATAATTGTGCAGGGTGTTTGATAACTGAGACTTCCTTATTTACTAACTCTAACTTACTGGCTGTGAACCAAAAATCTCTATCTTTCTTCTGAACCTGTTTGATACCTGCTAATGTCCAAAGACGGATATATACAAAACAAGAAGTAGAACGGGAGACTCAGAACACACAATACGCACCGTTTAATGGGAAAGTAAGACTAGAGTTCATGAATAAAAAGACAGCCACACATAAGCAAAGCAGAATAGTAACACGTAAGAAAGCTCAAACCACACATCTCAAAGTCAACTATTAGGATCTCCACGTAACTACCCATAACCATGCGGCTTAAATCTACATGTCTACGTGGCCACACAGTTTTACAATATGACAAAGGAAGCCCCACCTAAGCCACCTTGTCTTTATAGATAACAGCCACCTCGATAGGCCAAACCAATTGTTCATCCTCCTATCCAGCTCATTGTACCCCTAAGAGTGCATGCCTGCTCTTCGAAAAGATCAGGTATCAGGGCGGCACTCGGGATCGGCACTATGGATAGTGATGCAACAGTACCCCGTCAGGATAACCAGGCTACCTGACGTCCCGACACAGTGGGGCCAAATCACTGGTCACCTAGGAGCCTTGTCAGACCCATACTATCCTCAAGGATCCACATGAAGCGTGTCCTATACCAACTGCATCGTGCCCTCACTCTGGCACCTAGCCTATGTGTACGACGGTGGATTACAGCACATGCATATGACCATTTATTATTCAACACCTTATCAGCTTTTCATTATTCATCAGCTCAGCACATTAACTCATTATTTCAGCCAGCATCATCATCTTATCTCAGCACCCAGCACATCAACTCATTATCATTTTATCAATTTACTATAGTTAAACAACTCAGTCATATTCCCTATACAACAACACTTATTATCAATTCAGCATAATCAACACACCTTCCAATATATAATATAAGTGTCCATATACCCAATGTAACAGTAATTGTCAATATATCAACCAGCACAACATAGCATTAATTACCAATCAGTATCACATAGGTCAACTAACACATCACTTATATCATCCATCCTTGATCAACAATATGGATCAACCCAGTGTCGCTCAGGCAACCCACTACAGTCATATTATTAACCAGCATACTATTAATTAATCGCACAACCATAAGTAATTATATAGAATCAGCATCACATCAATCCACATCCATCCATCAATATCAACAGATCATATATTCCTATGGTTGACAGACCTCTGACAATTGTCCTCGGTTGTCACAGGCCACAACCCCTCTCATAAGGTGCTGCTATTATCAACCACTAGTAGTGCTTAGGTCCCCCTACGCCTAATTATACATTTATTCTAATCCTACAATCCCTGGTCGATAAGGTTCAGGTCTCCCATACCTGGTTGAAAACCGTTGCAGCTGTTGCCACTCTCTGTATCCTCGCCGCTCCTGTCACTTGTATTCCTTCCTCTGGATGCTCCTACTTGGTCTACTAAGCCACTCCCATCCTCTCTTCTTAGAGGATTACCTACTAAGGGCTTTCTAATGCACAAGATCCTCTCTTGAGGCAAGTGCAGAGCATACTTGCTCCCTAGTGGCCCTCTAAGTCTCACTCCCTTTCTCAATCCCTAGGATTACTTACTAAGGATTTTCTGATGTGCTAGATCCTTATTAGAGGCAAGCATAGAGCATACTCATTCCTTAGAAGTACCTAGAGAAAGAAAGCTAAAGAGAAAAGAGGATAAAGCACGTACCTGGCTTAGAAGACTACCGTCCCCACTCCCATCGCGCCTCCAGCGCTCCTCCACGTCCTCCCAAAGCCTTTGGAAGAACTTGAGAAGAATGGAGGGGGGCTATTTATAGGCGTGGTGGAGAGCTTCTCCTCTCACCACCGCCTTTGATCGCGAGTGGATCGCATCGCGATGGACCACGTTAAAATTCCGTCGCATCGCGATGGACCCTTCTTCAAAACATTCTGTTTTCTCTCTTGCACCGCCTTGACCACCAATGCTCATCATGTCGCGACACTCCATCGCATCGCATCGCGATAGATGCGTTTTAGAGAGATCTTGATTTCTTTGAATTCTAGGGTTTTCCTTGAAGGGAAATTGCACATACAATCAAATAAAACACAGCGGAAAAATTAAAATTTCCCTTCCAAGGATCCTTGCGAATGATCATGATTCAGGTATTATATGAGTTACCTCTAGTAGCGCAAACCCTTGCAGATGAGAACTGGAGATGATCACGAATGTTGTACAGCTGACAACGCCTCTACGTAGTCCACACGAACAACCTTCGAATGGGAGCAGCCACCATCTATAGTGCTAGCTGACGAACGAAGCCGACAGTCATGATGAACACAAGGTCTCTCTGTACGGCTAGGATAAAATTCCGTGAATGGACTTCAGCTTAAGTGTTCTATTTATAGAACTACTTAAGACTAACCTAGCGCACCGTAGCTTACCGTGTGCTGCGTTAATCTTGACTTATGCTGGTGCGTCATAAGAGCACACCACTGAATAAAATGAGTCTTACTCATTTATCTTTTATCTCCCATTGATCTGTTCTTACGTGTGTGACCCTGTAGGTTCCCGTAACGTTGACAATAATATTAAATCACTATTTAATATTATAAACAGAGAGTGGTGTCTAGCAACACGTCATTGCTACCCAAGTAACAAGAATGCCAGTGATTTGACGTACCCTTTCTGTGATAGTGATCATGTGTATAATTATCGTTTTGCCCTTTATATCTATATTGAACACAAGGCATAGTATGTGTCACCCTTGTATAGTTCAATATTATATTCCTTGATACCCAAGCAGACTTAGTAACAACAAATAAGATCAATATCTCATATTGACTTATTTCAGCATGGCCATGCATTTTACGGTCATACTCTATCAAGGGGCCCACAGATATTACTCCTACTATGTAGGAGGGGCAAATCCCATCTAGGTCACTCATGTCCTTCTGCATGACTCGCGGAGTGCCCAGTTAACTGACTTTATAATTGTCCTGTTACAGACAATGTTTGACGGCAATAAAACACTTAACTCCTCATGTAGGGACCATAGTGGTTTCAGGTCAAAGGGTGACATACACCACTATCACTATGAGAATAACTTATGACACTTACATAACACATTGTAGTATTCTCATGGCGGGTCAATCTAGTACACAATTACCCAAATGTGTACCTATGTGGTGACTTGATATCTCATATCTATAACCTGTGAGATACGGTTATCAGTCCACTCATATAATAGTCTTGATGTATTATTATTGCCCTTAATAATAATACTTGACTACAAATGTTTAAGAGTAAAGTTCTATAGTATCTCACAACTGAGTCGTCCACTCGATGGTCTATTAAAATCGAACTTTTACTCAAGGGCTTTATTATGTTAAAACAAACATAATAATTGAAATGCCTCATATTATAGATAAATAACATGATACAAATTCTAAGTTCAAATGAAAAACATTGGCCTCTAGGGCTTACACCAACACTCCTATAGTATTTTTGACCTCTTAAAAGTACTTTAGTCCTTTCAAATATTTATTTATTTATTTATTTAATTTTCTTAGGATGTCACAACTTATCTCCTGGCCGAACTCTGCATTAGTCATGACCTCTTTTCCTTAGACATCAGAGTAGGGTCGAAGACCTCTAGACAAAAAAAAATAGTTGAATTGTGATGCCCATATTTTTATCAACCCATTACTTAGTACTTCTTATAAAACGTTTTTACAAAAACTGGACAAAGACTTTAAAATCAACTGTTTTATAAAGCAGGACTAAAAATCTTGGCATTAACTGATGAAGAATAACGAAAAATATAATAAATTTGATGTACACAACTTTTTACAAAAAGGACTATTCATAAACATATACACATGACTCAAGACTTCGATCCGGCGTAGACTATCTCTAACATTGGAACCCATTGTCAAGCATCTTGGAAATGCCTTTCAGCTGCCAATGCATAACTGCTCATCTAAAAATAAGATATGGAAAAGTAAGATAAAAATATCAATGAGTCCAATCCTAGACTACACTTACAAGTAAGGACTAAAATCAAAACTCGTAACATTATAAGTGAAATCATTTCCAGGCCTAAGGGAGACTCTCAATAATAGTATCTCCATGCTTAAAGGGATATTCCTCTTACGGAATGGATAATAGCCAGGTCGTATCTTTGTTGTCTTCATGCTTAAGGGAGACTCTTCTTAATAACATTGTCTCCAGACTTGAGGGAGACCCATTTATTACTTTGTCTTCTAGATTGAAGGTGACCCGCTTAGGAGTAGGTTATTATCCAGACCATAAATCACCTGGCTTAGGAAGAGGCCCACTTGATTCTATCTCTCCTAGCTTCGAGAGACCCACAAATCTATTACCTTTTCCCTTTTGGGGAGGAAATTATCTGAGTCTCTCTTACTTTAGGAAGTCTTTTACTAAGTCTTTTATGTTAACTCCTTCTTGATAGTGGGAAACATATTAAATTACTCTTTTAGGATCAATACTTAACTCATTGGAACTTTATTATAACTAGGGTACATGTTTTCCATCACTTAAAAGAGGTTATAACTCATTCCTCTATCACTTTAGAAAGACAATTCAAGTTACTTCTTCTATTATTAACATGCATCATCACGTGAGTTACACTTAGACATTGCTTGAAAACTTAGCACACTTAAGCATTACACATCAACCCTATCCAATTGATGCACAAGGTGAAACATTCATACAGAAATCATTACTAATCTCTATACCCCACCAAGTCATACACAAGAAAGGTCTAAAGTCATTTCTTAATCACTTGGAGTTACTAAGGTGTTAAAACCCTAATAGTAAAAGTTAAAACAAATCTTAGTGTTCTAACTTGGCCTCTTAAAGATCTCTTTATTAAAATCCAAGGTATAGACCTCCACCATCATATTTGAAGGATTGTAAAGCTAAAACTATGAATTTAAAAGCTATTAATCAGTTACAACTTATTTATAATCGATTAGTATTAAAATTTGCAGGCCAGTACAAAATCCGGCAGCCTTATAATCGATCATGAGGTATATATAATCGATTATGATAGTTCAAAATTATCCAATTAAAAAAACCAGGGGCATTATAATCAGTTATATGTTCATTTTCAATAAATAACAATTACCAAGTTGCAAAATAATAAAGGAAATCCAAAACCAAATAAACAAATCAAAGGTAAACTTCACCCAATGTCGCATATCTCAGAGCTTTACCCTATGTTTATTACATCAAAATAAACCAATAACTATCCAATAATAGAAAATAAACTCTTAAGCTAAGTAACAACATGTAGTCTACTCTTGAGCATCCACATCAACATCGTCACCTGCAGACTCACAATCTACCCATACACCATGGTGCACAAGTAGCCATAAAGGAAAAAAGAGTCGAAGAATCACATTCAAATAGAAAACACAAGGCAGGGGAAATAACAAATATAAAGCGCATAACAACCATCATAAGGTCTTACCATATCATCTATTAATACAACATATGCTTAGCACGACATGCTACTAACTTGTCAACATTTATATGCAAGACTCGAGAAATCATCTACTCTAGCGATGCATGTGGATCCATCTAACTTTGGGTGAGCTAATATGAGTTCCCTCACTATTCATAGAGACAAGCAGAGTCTAGTTTGGGTGATTTAGTATATATATGGGATGCCCCGACAATGTCCTTCCTTTATATAAGACCCCCTATAGGTTTTCTACCCACAAGGCTGAGCTAAGCTCATTGTGATCGTCACCGCATTGTTCCGATGTTTGCTCACCACCCCAACGAAATGACATCAATGATGAATGGCATACTAGCCCAAGTGTCAATCAACGACTCGTTGTTAATTCGCGACCGCATTCGGACAAATTATTGTGTCCTAACATAAGAATGTAGTTCTTGTCCATATTGCGACAAGATTTTGCCTATATTGCGACAAGTTTCCCTAAGCACGGACAAATCTGCTTAACATTTCTTAACTAGCATAAACACTAATCACTAAAAACCTAACGTTCATTAACATGGCTAATTATCCACTAATTCATATGGTATCAACCCAACTTTCATTCTACTATCATAGAGTACTCAAGGGTTCTAACCAATGGAAACAACCCTAAGACCATCCATTAACCAATATCATTAAATGTCATTTAAAAACCTATGGATTACTAAACCATCACATATCATTTAGTCCAGAACACTAACAAGTTGACTACGCGAAAAACGGACGGAAATCATCTCCTAAATTAATATAGTTGAAGATCCAAAAGCTTTTCTATCATTAACATACTACTATGAATTATTTAATTTGAATTACCGCGTTCTAACTTTATGACTCCAAAACATTGAGTTTCCAAAACAGAATTTTCTGCACTATCCAATTGCAACCACTCCCAATCCTAGATCATTTCACCCATTGTCGCCTAATCGTGGAACAACTGAACTTAACCATATAGCCATCCCAAAGACGAGTCTTGGCTATTAATTCGTTAATTTATGACAAGCAAGGAACTAAACTAGTTTTCACATAATTCTACTTTGACCTGCATTAGTTCATCTCAAATTTCCAACTATATGTTCAATTATCTTAAACGATTTAAAGGTAATCATTGGCCTATTCAAGGGACCTATCTAAGGCATAGTTAAGGTACCAACTGTAACACGCGTATTTTCACGATGCGTTAATTAGCATTAATTAGTGTCTTTTGTCGTATCTACGTTACAATAAAGCAAATTTTGTTCCCTAAGTAAGTGAATTAATTAAATCAAGATCAAACTATACTTGAGAATTAATATTTTATATTAATTCACAGTTCGAGTATCGTCGAAAAATTCTCACGAAGTTTCGTCGCGCTTCGAATCGCCGAGCAGTTTCTGCCGCAGATAACATTTAAAATGAGCCCCTATTTCGATGAAAATCGAATCGCAACTTGTTATGACTATTGTTGATTGTTTGACATGATTTTTATTATTTATAATTAAATATTATCACGCGATGAATTAATTTCTCGTTAAATTAATTTTCGTGAGTTTATCGGTTTTTCGGTTTCTCGTCGCCGTGTTTTTAAATCTTAAGACTCTAGATTAGAGGGTAACTTTGAAAGAAGTGAGATTAGATGGGTTAGAGTGAGTGATGAGATTAGCATCTCTAAAAGTGATTTAAGTGTCACATGTGTGTGGTTTTTATTTTAAAAACTATTACTTTAATTTATTTTATTAATACTAATTCTATTAAATTGATTATTTAAGCAAAATAAAAGGGTGGAGACCCCCCATTTCAGCCTCATTTTCACGCCACCCTCTCCAAAAAACCCTCATCTTCTTCTCCTTTCCCTTCTTGAGCAAGACAAGCTCCATTGAAGCTACCTCCACCTCCATTGAGTTTTTGAGCTAGATTTCTTCATTAAACTTGCTCTAGATCATCACCCCAACATAGTTCCTCATTATCTACATCATTTGGGTAAGAGAAAAATTAAATTTTCTCCCCCCAAATTCTGTTTTAAAGTCGCAACCCACCCCCCTTTTTGTACACTTGATTTTTGCTTCCAAAACTTGATTTCTTGCTAGGTTATTCTCTCCTTTGTCTTAGCTATTCTTCCTAGCATTTATATGAGAAGGAAAACAGAATTTCCCCCCCCCAAATGAAGTTGATTTGGAATTGCCTAATTGCCTAACATGTTGAAGTTGATTTGGAATGGTTATTGTTATGGAAAGAAAAGTCTTCCAAATATTTTGGAAAAAAAAGGGTGTGGCCGAGAGGCCTAGAAGGAAGTAGAGGGAGAATTTTAATTGTGGACTTGATTTATAAATGCTTGATTGAGTATGTATTAGGTTTTGAAAATTTATGAAAATGGTTTATTGTTTGGTGTTACTTGGACTGCCAGAAAAGTTTTAGTTTCAAAAACCTCAATTATTTTTAAGTGACTATTAAGTGAAATACTTACTTGAGTTTTGGTTAGGAAAAGGGTTAGTGAGAGCAAAGGGTTAGATATACTCGAATTATATTTAATTTGTCGTGGTGATAGGAAGCGTGTATCCGGAGACCGAGCGACGCGGACCCGAGGACGTTGGAGCTACGTTAGGTACGGCAAGTGGTAAAGGCAACTTTAGATATTTCTAGGCTTTTTGTTATTTAAATGCTTATTTAAATACGAAGAAGTTTGAGAACTCTCCGAGTTCAAGGTTAGGGTTTTCGAACCCCTTCGTTTATTTTATTGTCGTGCGGTCTTCCATTTTCCGAGTCATCGTGGGTGAAAATTTTGCGGTTGGTCTCCTGAACCTAACCCCCCACATTTGTCATACCTCTCTGTCAACTCCATCGAGTTGCAGAGGGATGGATTCCTTGATTTACGTGTCAAGCATGTGATGTCTGCTGATATTATTGAGTTATGTAATTATTTAATATCAGATTGAATACATGCTGCGAATTGCGTATTGCTTGTTGAATTGCTTTCTCCATGCAAACTGCTTTTATTGCTTAAGTTGTTGAATTGCGTTTCTTCATATTAAGCCTGCTCTTATTATTTGATATGCGACAAATAATCTTGCGTACCACTCTTTGAATATGGTAGGCGGTGAATTGTTCATCGAGTCTGAGAGCTTTGTCGAGTCGTCGAGACGTTTTTGAGCTGTGAGCTGGACAACTGAGGGTGCTAGGTCCCCTTCGTTCATGGTGGATTAGCTAGGCGTCGCAGCGTTAAGGAACCGGAACTGAATGTCCTAGGGAGAACGAAGATCCCAAAGCTATGGCTGGTATTCAGTGGATTGATCGGCGTCTGCTTTCCGGAAAAATTGTCGAGTCGAGAGAAAATGAGTCGTGAGCCGAGTCTTGAGCGAGAATTTTGAACTAAGCCTTGTGAACTGTATACATTGTTGTTTGCTTATTGCTTTGTGAATTGTTATATTTTGATTTGTTTAGAAGTTGACCCTTTTTCGTGGTACCTTCGATTTACGATGGCTACCCAGGTGATGGTGAAGAGCATACTGATTCCGGTGATGCGGACGTCGCCGGAGATCATCTTTGATTTCCCCGACATCGAGCAGCCCACGGCGATGGAGTTTGATCCCATCTCTCGCCGTGTTGTATATACAGGGGATATTGTACAGACTTTCAGGGAGGACGATGTTATTGTGAGGCAGATGGTGTCGCAACGTACAGTGAGTTTCCTTATTCGGACTATGCAGGTGGTTGATGCTTGGAGGGCTACGCAGTGGGAGGGGGCTATGCCGACCTCTTCTTCGTCTCCAGAGGGACCGATTGAGATTCCTAGACCTACTGTTTCCAGGATTTTGTCACGAGGACGTGGTCGAGGACCGAGGGTTAGATGGACCGCTCGTAAGAGCGTGATTAGACGAGGATCTGCAGGAGCATTTACCTCGAGGGCAGCTGCTGTTCAGAGTTTTCCAGTAGGACCGAGTTCTCCTTTTGTTGATAGGATCCTCACCCCACCAGTGGATCCACCCCCTGTTTACGAGGTGTGTGGAGAGGCGGATTGTTTAGGTGCACGGCCTGATGATGATGCGACTGCAGGAGAGTACGTGGCGAGTGACGTGGTAGAGGATGTGCCAGCTGCGGCACCTTTCATCGATTTGACAGGAGAGGATCCGATGGAGGACGAGGAGGAGGATCTGGATAGTGATTTATAGATGCTGCATTATCTGACCGCTGTTATGTTTCTTTTTGGATGACTGTAGTATATATCTTTTGTGTACAGTTAGTTGGTGACCAGTCGGGCTAATGATGTTTTGCTGATGTAGGGTAGACTGGTGGTTCTACTTTTGGAGCAGCCCCCTGCGTGGGTGTCTGCCGGGAGTACCCTCAGGGTATGATTACTCTCACGAGGGTCTTCATATCATAGGTGTATTCTCTCATATATATTTATGCGTGTATGCATTTCCAGTACGTAACTTGTGTCCTAGTTGCACCATGTTTCGAAACGCTGTAAGTACTCTGTGTGTGCTTTACAGGCACTGTTGTTAAAAAAAATATACCGCATTTTCTGACGGGCACAAGAGTACTGTTTTTAAAAAAATCCATCGCATATAGGTTTAGTTTTAGTTCATTAGCGGTCCGAAAATGGGTTGTTACAATGGTGGTATCAGAGCAGTTGGGTTCTAACCGGACTGTGCATAGGAAATTTGGAACTGGTCACCATGTCAGGTTGTGTTTGTTGATGTGATTGGTTGACTTGTATTGCTATTGTTTGCTGAGTGAAGCAGTTATCTGTCAATTGTTTGAATTGTTTCTTGATTAAAGCAATGTGTGTTAACACATCACTTGTTTGTGAGTTTCTGGCAGGTTTTGGATTTTTCGAAATCTAATGCCACCTCGTAGAGACCCTACAGCCGGATCAGATAACTCCAACATGGAACGAGCGATTCAGGCTATGACAGAAATGGCGGCGGCCATGGCCCAGCAATCGGCTGCTGCAACCCAACAGTCTAATGTGATGGCCCAGCAGACGACGACTTTGACCCAAATAGAACTTGCAAAGAACAGAGAGTCGAGTGGAATGTCAAGCGAGAGGATCGCGCACTTTCTAAGCACCCACCCAATCAAGTTCTATGGCGACCCAAACCCGGACAAAGCTGACTTACGGATACAAGAGATCGAGAAGATTTTCGAGGCACTTCATTGCCCAAACAATGTGAAGGTAGACTATGCCACCTACTTGTTGCTAGGGGATGCTGAGTATTGGTGGAAGGGTGTGAAGCAAGCATTGACCGCGGAGCGTCGTGAGATAACCTGGGAGGTTTTCCACGAAAGGTTCTTGGACAAGTATTTTCCTGACACAGCACGGGCGGAGAAAGAGCAGGAGTTTCTTCGACTACAACAAGGCAGCATGACGGTGTCCGAATATGCTGCGAAGTTTAAGTCACTTGCTAGGTACTTCAGCCCATTCCACGACCGAACTGACCAAGGTTGGCTGAGTGAGAGATTTCAGAGAGGTTTAAAGTTTGATATTCAAAAGTCAGTGGTGTCCCTAAGAATCAGGAATCTCCAAGAGTTGATCGATCGTTGTGTTGAGGTAGAAGGAATGAGGAGCCACAAGAAGAAGACTGGCCCAGGTGGACCGATGAGACCTCAGAGCATGGGACAGAGGTTTGCACAAAAGGGAAAGCAGCAAAAAAAGCCCTACAACCGACCCCAAGGGAACAACAGCAGGGGACAATATCACCCGATGGCCCAGAATGCGAGGAGCGGAAGTCAGACTGGTACCGATGTGATCTGTTATCGTTGTGGAAGGCCAGGATACTATGCAAGCAACTGTGTCCAGAAAGAAGATGTGTGCTTTAACTGTAAGAAGACGGGGCACTTCGCCGCTGAACCGGCAATACACGCAGTAAAGGCTAAAGGGAAATGCCCTATGGCTAAAGGCAGAGTCTTCTGTATGAGTGGAGAAGAAGCAGAGCAAGCTGATGGCCTCATCTAAGGAGATTGTGAGATTAAGGGTAAACCCCTAACCGTTCTTTTTGATTCGGGTGCAACCCATTCCTTTATTTCCTCAGATTGTGTAGATGGTTTAAAGTTGACTGTGACTGCTTTACCATTCAAGCTAGTAGTTACTACCCCAGCTGCTAAAACCTTGGTTACCAACACTGCATGCCTTAATTGTGTAGTAGTCATTCAGGGTAGAAACTTTGTAGTTAATTTGGTCTGCTTACCACTTAAGGGTCTAGATGTCATTCTTGGGATGGATTGGTTGTCTCACCACCATGTCCTTTTGGACTGTTCCCGAAAAACCGTGGTTTTTCTCGACCTCGGAATTTTCAACTACCTATCTGTTAATCACATTGGTGTTTCATTGAAAGAAGGAACTCATGAATACATAGCTAGTTCATAAGTTTCTCAAGAGCTCGAGTTGAAGAATGTTCCTGTGGTTTGCAACTTTTTTGATGTTTTTCCAGAAGATGTGCCGGGATTACTGCTAGCAAGGGAAATCGAATTTTCCATTGATTTGCTTCCACGAACAGGACCAATATCGATAGCGCCCTATCGAATGTCACCAGTCGAGATGAAGGAGTTGAAGTCTCAGATTGAGCACTGGGAGTCGAAGCAGTTCATTCGACCAAGCGTGTCGCCATGGGGAGCCCCAGTGTTGCAAGTGAAGAAGAAGAATGGACGATCAAGACTGTGCGTGGATTATCGCCAATTCAACAAGGTTACTGTCAAGAATCGGTATCCGCTACCGCGTATCGATGATTTGATGGACCAACTATGGGGAGCTGCGATATTTTCCAAAATTGACTTAAAGTCAGGTTATCATCAGATCCGAGTGAAGAAAGAGGATATTCCCATGACCACTTTCAGGACGAGATACGGTCACTACGAGTATTTAGTGATGCCATTTGGGGTGACAAACGCACCAGCAGTGTTTATGGACTACATGAACATGATCTTTCACCCATTTTTGGATCAGTTTATTGTAGTGTTCATCGACGACATTTTGATTTACTCGAGGAGTAGAGAGGAGCACGAAGAGCATCTACGTCATGTACTGCATATACTCCGAGAGAAGCAGCTTTATGCTAACCTTTCTAAGTGTGAATTCTGGCTTGAAGAGGTGAACTTTCTCAGGCATGTGATAACTAGAGATGGAATAGTTGTGGATCCATCTAAGATAGAAGTTGTGTTAGCATGGGAACAACCGAAGACTGTGACAGATATCAGAAGCTTCGTGGGCTTAGCAGGCTATTAGCGGAGATTTATCGAAGGTTTTTCGAAGATTGTCGCACCACTCGCACGACTTACAAGGAAGGATCAACCATTTGCTTGGACTGAAGAGTGAGAATCCAGTTTTCGGAGACTGAAGGAGCTTTTGACAAAAGCACATGTGTTGATTCTGCCCCGACCAGAAGAACCTTACGAGGTTTATTGCGATGCGTCACACCAAGGATTAGGATGCGTGCTGATGCAACATCGGAAAGTAGTGGCTTATGCTTCGAGACAGCTCAAGATTCACGAAAGGAATTACCCTATGCATGATTTGGAGCTCGCTGCAGTGGTTTTTGCACTAAAGATTTGGAGGCACTACCTATATGGGAGCACATTCACCGTGTACAGTGACCACAAGAACTTGAGGTACTTATTTGATCAGAAGCAGCTCAACATGCGACAGCGAAGATGGACAGAATTTCTGAAGGACTACGATTTTACTTTGGAATACCATCCAGGGAAGGCGAACGTGGTAGCTGATGCACTAAGCAGAAAAAGCGTTTTAGTTTCAGCAATGATGATCAAGGAGTTGGAGATGCTAGAGAAGTTTCGAGACTTGAAGTTGAGCGTGGAAGTGTCACCAAGAAAGCTGAAGTTTGGAATGCTCACCATTTCTAGAGGACTATTGGAGGAGATTAAGGAACAGCAGGCTCACGACAAGCTACTTCAAGAGAAGGTTGAGCTTATGGCACGAGGAAAAGCAACAGAGTTCAAGGTTGGAGTGGACAACATCTTGAGATGAAATGGACGTGTTTGTGTTCCCAACGTAGCTAAGCTGAGGAAGTTGATTCTCAACGAGGCACACAAGAGAGGTTTGAGTATTCATCGGGAGTTACGAAGATGTATCAGGACTTGAAGAAGCATTTTTGGTGGCCTGGAATGAAGAAGCAAGTGGCAGAGTATGTGGCTTCCTGTCTAACTTGTCAGAAAGCGAAGGTAGAACATCAGCGATCAACAGGGATGCTACAACTGCTCGACGTACCAGTGTGGAAGTGGGATAGCATTTCTATGGATTTCTTCGTGGGATTACCGAAAACGCAGAGGAAGCATGACTCGATTTGGGTGATCGTCGACCGATTGACTAAATCGGCACATTTCTTGCCAGTGAGATCGACATACAACGTAGAGAAGCTGACAGAGATCTACATCGCAGAGGTTGTGCGTCTACATGGTGTACTTCTTCTATCGTTTCTGATCGAGACCCGAAGTTCACATCTCACTTTTAGAGGGAACTACAAGAAGCAATGGGAACCAAACTCAAACTTAGCTCGGCATATCACCCCCAGACCGACGGTCAAACCGAGAGAACGATTCAATCACTGGAAGATTTATTACGAGCGTGCACGTTGGATCACAGAGGGAGTTGGGACGATGTCTTACCGCTGGTGGAGTTCACCTATAACAACAGTTTCCACGCGAGTATCGTATGGCGCCGTATGAAGCGTTGTATGGGCATATGTGTCAGACGCCTCTTTGTTGGTACCAGAATGGCGAGAGTTCTGTCATGGGACCAGACATAATCCAGCAGACTACCGAGAATATCCGACTGATCAGAGATAGGATGCAGACGTCTCAGAGTCGACAGAAGAGCTACGCAGACTAAGGACGCCGACCGCTGGAGTTTGAAGAAGTAGAACATGTATTTCTCTGAGTTACCCCTATTATTGGAGTTGGTCGAGCGATCAAATCCACGAAACTTACCCCTAAATTCATTGGACCCTACCAGATTCTTCGTCATATTGGTCCAGTGGCCTATCAAATTGCCTTGCCACCGTTCTTATCAAATATTCATGACGTCTTTCATGTCTCGCAGTTGCGAAAATATGTTTCCGACCCTTCTCATGTCATCGAACCGAATGTGATCCAACTAAAGGATGACCTGTCTTTCGAAGCGTCACCTGCAAAGATTGTAGACCGAAAGACTAAGCAGTTAAGGAACAAGGAGATACAACTGGTCAAGGTTGTATGGGACCAGAAGACCGGAGATGCTACCTGGGAGCTAGAGGAGAAGATGAAGAACCAGTATCCAGAACTCTTTCATGGTACGTATCTTACCTGTAGTTTCGAGGACGAAACTATTCTTAGAGGGGGAGTATTGTAACACGCGTATTTTCACGATGCGTTAATTAACGTTAATTAGTGTATTTTGTCGTATTTACGCTATAATAAAGCAAATTCTTTTTCCCTAAGTAAGTGAATTAATTAAATCAAGATCAAACTATACTTGGGAATTAATATTTTATATTAATTCACGGTTCGAGTATCATCAAAAAATTCTCACAAAGTTTCATCACGCTTCAAATCGCCGGGCAGTTTCTGCCGCATATAACATTTAAAATGATCCCGGATTTCGATGAAAATTGACTCGCAACTTGTTATGACTATTGTTGAGTGTTTGACATGATTTTTATTATTTATAATTAAATATTATCACGCGATGAATTAATTTCTCGTTAAATTAATTTTCGCGAGTTTATTGGTTTTTTGGTTTCTCGTCGCCGTGTTTTTAAATCTTAAGACTCTAGATTAGAGGGTAACCTTGAGAGAAGTGAGATTAGATGGGTTAGAGTGAATGATGGGATTAGCATCCCTAAAAGTGATTTAAGTGTCACATGTGTGTGGTTTTTATTTTAAAAACTATTACTTTAATTTATTTTATTAATACTAATTCTATTAAATTGATTATTTAAGCAAAATAAAAGGGTGGAGACCCCCCATTTCAGCCTCATTTTCACGCCACCCTCTCCCAAAAACCCTCATCTTCTTCTCCTTTCCCTTCTTGAGCAAGACAAGCTCTATTGAAGCTACCTCCACCTCCATTGAGTTTTTGAGCTAGATTTCTTCATTAAACTTGCTCTAGATCATCACCCCAACATAGTTCCTCATTATCTACATCATTTGGGTAAGAGAAAAATTAAATTTTCTCCCCCCAAATTCTGTTTTAAAGTCGCAACCCACCCACCTTTTTGTACACTTGATTTTTGCTTCCAAAATTTGATTTCTTGCTAGGTTATTCTCTCCTTTGTCTTAGCTATTCTTCCTAGCATTTATATGAGAAGGAAAACAGAATTTTCCCCCCCAAATGAAGCCTAAAACAGCGCTCCAAACCCTCCCCTTTGTGTTTGTTTAAATTGTTATTCTAGCTTAATTAATTGTTGATTTGTAATGTTGTTTGGATAGTTGATGATGAATTTGAGGAGATGAACATCTCTAATCTCTCTTTAGTACTTGAAGGTGAAAACCCTAAGTATGATAAAGAGGGAAATGGTGTGATCCTTGAGGAATCAACTAATTAAATGTTTAATTGTGTTATTGGAATTGAATATGTGTTGATTGAAGTTGTTGTTTAAATTAATTAGGTGTAACAAGATAGTTTTAGTAATTTTTCAATTCTTGAACTATGAGAACATGAGGGTGTGATGTTTAATTATGTGTTAGATGTTTAATAAAGTGATTAGAATTATTTTTAAGGTTATTGGAAATTGTATGCATGAGCTAGCTTGATTGAAGGTTATGTTTTATGCAAAAACTAGCTTATGAAGGACTAGAAAGGGATATGAAATTTGATGGGATGATTTTTGAATCGATGAAAATGAGTTAGTTATGGTTTAACTATGTTAGTTATGGTAATTGCCTAATTGTCTTGAAAATGCTTTGAAAACAAATTGTGAAAACTTAGTTAGGTTAGTTATTTGTGATTAGTGGTTTTGAAGTAGAAAATGCTATGTGTAAGAATACTTGTAACATGTTGAAGTTGATTTGGAATGGTTATTGTTATGGAAAGAAAAGTCTTACAAATATTTTGGAAAAAAAAGGTGTGGTCGAGAGGCCTAGAAGGAAGTAGAAGGATAATTTTAATTGTGGACTTGATTTATAAATGCTTGATTGAGTATGTATTAGGTTTTAAAAATTTATGAAAATGGTTTATTGTTTGGTGTTGCTTGGACTGCCAGAAAAGTTTTAGTTTCAAAAACCTCAATTATTTTTAAGTGACTATTAAGTGAAATACTTACTTGAGTTTTGGTTAGGAAAAGGGTTAGTGAGAGCTCAGGGTTAGATATACTCGAATTATATTTAATTTGTCGTGGTGATAGGAAGCGTGTATCCGGAGACTGAGCGACGCGGACCCGAGGACGTTGGAGCTACGTTAGCGACGGCAAGTGGTAAGGGCAACTTTAGATATTTCTAGGCTTTTTGTTATTTAAATGCTTATTTAAATACGAAGAAGTCTGAGAACTCTCCGAGTTCGAGGTTAGGGTTTTCGAACCCCTTCGTTTATTTTATTGTCGTGCGGTCGTCCATTTTTCGAGTCATCGTGGGTGAAAATTTTGCGGTTGGTCTCCTAAACCCAACCCCCCACATTTGTCGTACCTCTCTGTCAACTCCATCGAGTTGCAGAGAGATGGATTCCTTGATTTGCATGTCAAGCATGTGATGTCTGCTGATATTATTGAGTTATGCAATTATTTAATATGAGATTGAATGTATGCTGCGAATTGCGTATTGCTTGTTGAATTGCGTTTCTCCATGCAAACTGCTTTTATTGCTTAAGTTGTTGAATTGCATTTCTTCATATTAAGCCTGCTCTTATTATTTGATATGTGGTCGAATAATCTTGCTTACTACTCTTTGAATATCGTATGCGGCGAACTGTTCATCGAGTCTGAGAGCTTTGTCGAGTCATCGAGACGTTTTTGAGCTGTGAGCCGGACAACTGAGGGTGCTAGGTCCCCTTCGTTCATGGTGGATTAGCTAGGCATCGCAACGTTAAGGAACCGGAGCTAAATGTCCTAGGGAGAGCGAAGATCCCAAAGCTACGGCTAGTAGTCAGTGGATGGATCGGCGTCTGCTTTCCGGAAAAATTGTCGAGTCGAGAGAAAATGAGTCGTGAGTCGTCTTGAGCGAGAATTTTGACCTAGACCTTGTGAACTGTATACATTTTTTTTTGTTTGCTTATTGCTTTGTGAATTATTATATTTTGATTTGTTTAGAAGTTGACCCTTTCCCATGGTACCTTCGATTTATGATGGCTACCCAGGTGATGGTGAAGAGCATACTGGTTCCGGCGATGCGGACGTCGCCGGAGATCATCTTTGATTTCCCCGACATCGAGCAGCCCACAGCGATGGAGTTTGATCCCATCTCTTGCCGTGTTGTATATACAGGGGATATTGTACAGACTTTCAGGGAGGACAGTGTTGTTGTGAGGCAGGAGGTGTCGCGACGTACAGTGAATTTCCCTATTCGGACTATGCAGGTGGTTGATGCTTGGAGGGCTACCCAGTGGGAGGAGGCTATGCCGGCCTCTTCTTCGTCTCCAGAGGGACCGATTGAGATTCCTAGACCTACTGTTTCCAGGATTTTGTCATAAGGACGTGGTCGAGGACCGAGGGTGAGATGGACCGCTCGTAAGAGCGTGATTAGATGAGGATCTGTAGGAGTGTCTACCTCGAGGGCAGCTGTTGTTCAGAGTTTTCCAGTAGGGCCGAGTTTTCCTTCTGTTGATAGGATCCTCACCCCACCAGTGGAGCCACCCCCTGTTTGCGCGGTGTGTGGAGAGGCGGATTGTTTAGGTGCGGCTACGATGATGATGCGATCGATGAAAGTGCGTCTTGAGTGACGTGCCAGAGGATGTGCCAGCTGCGGCACCTTTCATCAATTTGACAGGCGAGGATCTGATGGAGGACGAGGAGGAGGAGGATCCATCGGAGGATCTGGATAGTGATTTATAGATGCTGTGTTATCTGACCGCTCTTATGTTTCTTTTTGGATGACTGTAGTATATATCTTTTGTGTACAGTTAGTTGGTGACCAGTTAGGCTAGTGATGTTTTGCTGATGCAGGGTAGACTGATGGTTCTACTTTTGGAGCATCCCCCTGCGTAGGTGTCTGCCGGGAGTACCCCCAGGGTATGATTACTCTCGCGAGGGTCTTCATATCATAGGTGTATTCTCTCATACATTACTACTCTGTTTTATTTTGTACGTACTGTGTATGTTGATTATATATGTTTATGCGTGTATGCATTTCCAGTACGTAACTTGTGTCCTAGTTGCACCATGTTTCGAAACGCTGTAAGTACTCTGTGTGTGCTTTACGGGCACTATTGTTAAAAAAAAATATACCGCATTTTTTTAAGGACACAAGAGTACCGTTTTTAAAAAAATACATCGCATACAGGTTTAGTTTTAGTTCAGTAGCGGTTCGGAAACGGGTTGTTACATCAACTAGGCTAGGCACTAGGAAGACACCTTATAAGTTATGCGTATAAGCATAATAGCCCAACCAAGGCTCACAAGCACATCCAATCATATGAACAACGTAGAATAGCAAAATCAATCAATTATTCGCATTTGAAATCATTAGCAAATACATAAAAAACAGTCACAAATCACTCATTGAGCATGCAAATAACATAATTATACATAATTATAACGCAAATCCCTCATTTAGGTCATGCCTTAACGTATTAGGTCGAAACGGGTCACACGAGTCAAGTCTAGCACATTAAAACGCGTCAACATAGCACATAAAAATTTGTGGTAGAAGAAAAAACTTAGAGCCCTACCAAACATAGCCCAGGAATTAAGCACCACACTCTGGGGTGCCCTATGCCCTCTAGATTTGTCTTTTGGGTCCGTTTTGCGTCTAGTTTGCCTAATCGAGGTCCGAAACATCCCAACTAGGCTCCTAATCATCCAAAAACATTTCCAAACATGTAAACAAACATAGCAAACATACACATACATGCACACATGTCCTAAGTTCTAGAAAGAGAATTCGAGGGTGTTAAATTTATGGTTACCCAAACTCTCAATCAAAGGATTGGAAGTCATTTCCTTGAAGAAAACATGGAAACCCTAACCCTTTTCTCCTTATCTTTCATGGCACCCTTTTATACCTTCTTCCTCTTCATGCTTCACCTTCCTCTAATCTTTTTCAAGCTTTCCTCCTTTTTGAAGCTTCCCTCACCATCTCACTATCTCTCTCTAAACCTCACTCTTTCTCTCTCGTCTTCTCTTCTTCTCTCTTTTTTCTCTTTCTCCTTTTTATTTTTCTTTTTCTTGATCCATATTCTCTCACGGTCTCTTTTTTCTTATCCCTTTCTTCTTCTTTTTTTGGCTACACCCCTTTTCTCTACTTTTGATCTACTCCACTTACTTTTTGCACCTCAAATCCATAAACACTGCCCCTACATTTTCAACTAATAGTCCCCATCTATTCTATTGGGGTACCCTAGTTATCCACTTAGGAAGAGTTGGGGTTTTACATTACTCCCATTCTTTTAAATAAATTTTGCCCTCAAAATTAGCTTTATTTCTTAATCCTTGACCAACTTTACTATTAAGTAACATCGCTATCCTACTTCCGTTGCGAACTCTAATTTTATCCTATCTTTGGGTTTGATTCCTAGTGGTAGGGTCAACTTAGATTTCCTACACTTTGTTGAGATCAAAACCCGTTTGATATATGTTTTAATGACAACAAACCTTCTGAACTAAGTGTTAAGTTTTCTGAATGGTGATCCACTGATGTTTGCACTTGAGTTTTGTTGAAAGAATAGGTATCTCATAAGTGGACAAGCTAGAAGCCACTCGAATCAACAAAGTGCATGTTATATCTACTCAACCATTGAAGAAATAGAGTAGCATCAGAGGATTACAACAGTAGCATCACAAGCTTCATGAAGATATGAGAAGGCTACTACAGAACCATGAGAGAAGGACGAGAAAACTATCATCTAGAGTTTTGTTCATCACATCGCCTAAAGGTTCAGAATAAGTATAGAAGGCTCAAGCAAGAAGAAGAAGATTCACAGCAAGTATAAAAAGTTCAAGCAAGAAGAGAAATGTCATAATAAGAAGAGAGAAGAGTTAAAACAAGAAGATGAGGTTCATTGTGAGAAGAGGAGGTTATCATCAAGAAGAGAAGGTTCATAAGAGAATTTTCATGGAAAAAGAATCCGCATGAAGAAAAGGTTCACAAGATCATGAGAGAAGACTCACATAACGTTCACTGAACCTATAAGTAAAAGGTGGATTGTAGCCAAGAAGAGTCAAGTCAGAAAAGAAGACATTGCGTTGAGATGCTTTAAGGATATACTTTTAGCAAAGAACGAAACAAAGGAACATGTCAAGCAAGAAGACAATGGCGGTTAATCATGAGAATCAGAGTGAATTATGAAGGCATTAAAGGACAACAATATGGCTAGTTACATGTCACAAAGTATAGAAGAAATTGGAAGAATGCAGGCTGCTATGTTTAAAGTAAATGTGTGTAAGCTTACACAGGGTGAGTAAGTTCAAACTTACTCTCGTTTACTGCACAAACAGATTCTGTAGCAAAGGGACAGATTAAATGCGTTCAGGGTGAGTAAGTTCAAACTTACTCTCGTTTACTGCACAAACAGATTCTACAGCAAAGGGACAAATTAAATGTATAAGCGTGAGTAAGTTCAAATTTACTCTCGTTTACTGTACAAAGAGATTCTGCAGCAAAGGGACAAATTAAATGCATCAGCGTGAGCAAGTTCAAACTTACTCTCGTTTACTGCACAAACAAATTCTGCAGCAAAGAACAAATTAAATGCATCAAACACTTGCACACTATGTCATTTATTGAAGACCAGTCACTGAAATCAAGAGGAAGTTCTTTGCACTCTTTGCAAATGAGGAAGTTCAGCAAGAGAAGGCTCCAAAAGCTGATGTGACAGGGGACAGAACTAAAAGTAGGTGAAAAGCAAATCAGCTTTTTACAGTACTATTCATTACACTGTACAAAACCTTCCCAAAGTTTTCCAACGGCTCTGCAACGACTAGTTATTCAAAAGGAGTCAATAAATATTTGAAAGGGCAGCTGAAAAACAAGAGAAAATGGGTTTACACTGAGCTTAAGCAGATTCTGCTTTATCTCCATGTTACTCTCCCTGCTGCGAACTTGCTCAAGTCATGAGCAAGTTTACTGCAGAAGCAATTTCAGCTTTGTGCTTCAAAGTTCATCCACTCTAGAAGTGTCCAGTAGCTGAAATGCATCAGAATCAAAGTGCTTATCAACATCAACCAATGCTCTCCTTTATTATCCTCTTTCACACTCTTGTTCATATGTGCTTAACATCTTGGGTATCTAGGAGAAAGTGCTTAGCTTGCTTTATTGTTTATATCCACTTATCAAAGTATAACCAAGCTGTAATAAATCTCAAACCCCCTTTGTAACATTCTTTACCATGTATTTCTACCAAGCTACCTAGGGTAGGTGAGTGTTGATGAGAAAAGTCTTGGGAAGATATTTTCTATCAAGCTACCTAGGATGGGTGAGTGTTGGTGAGGAAAACAATGGGTAGAAGATGAAGGAGAAAGCTTGTAGAGGCTATGCAAAAGAATACTAGGCAACAGCTTGAAGAGGCTGGGTGAAAGAACACATGTAAATAGCTTGAAGAGGCTGGGTGAAAGAACACTTGTACTATTTGGGAAATAGTGGAAAAATCTCACTAATGGTGAGGAGTGGATGTAGCCCATGGTTATTGGGTGAACCACTATAAAAATCCTCTGTGTGGTACCCATTCCTTATCTCTTGCATACTTTACATATTGCTCATACTGCATCATCCACTAAACCTCACATTGATTTATGCTTAAAACAGAACCTACTCATGTTTACATGCATTCTGCACAACTAGAGTAAGTTCACTGCGTGGAACCTACTCAAGTTGAGAATGTTTTCTAAAACTGTTTTAAGCCAACAAGAAGATATTCAGAAAAATGTTTTATGCTAATGGTTTCATCTCCAAGTATCAACTTGAGAGCATGTCCTCTAAGTTTCAGGTTGGAAATTTAAAAAGGGTCACAATTCAACCCCCTTCTTGTGACTATTTGTGCCACTTCACACTTGGGTCTCACCTTATAAGAACTTTTAATTTGACGAATGTCTATAGAGAGTTATTGAGCGGAGTAACTTTAACAAGAGTTACTCCTTGAGTCATTTGATCCATCCTTATATATATATATATATATATATATCATTTAGTGTAAGTAGCCGTACACTGTCATCTCAAACGAGGGTACCAGGCTTCCCAACCTCAGTACGTCGAGGCAGCCTGACCTGGATCCACGCCGAGCGCAGGACTGACTACTGCAGCCTAAAGGCACCTATCACCTGGCCAGCATGTACAACGTCGGGTCATGGCAGAGAGCCACCCTTCCTGCTTTACAGGTGGTAGAGTTCCATGACCTCTTTATAGGCTCTGATACCATTTAGTGTAAATAGTCGTACACTGTCATCTCAAACGAGGGTACCAGGCTTCCCAACCTCAGTACGTCGAGGCGGCCTGACCTGGATCCACACCGAGCGTAGGACTGACTACTGCAGCCTAAAGGCACCTATCAGCTGGCCAACATGTACAATGCCGGGTCATGGCGGAGAGCCACCCTTCCTGCTTTACAGGTGGATAATTATCTATCCGACCAACAAAGACTTTCAATTCTTAGTGCCATTAAAACTGAACCTGATGGTACCCCAATTATTGAACACGGTGTTACTCTGCCTGATGCAGTCAATACCCTGATCTTTACCATAGCTCAACATTTCATAGGAGATCCCTCTGTTATCAAGGATAGATCTGCTGAGTTATTGGCCAATCTTAGGTGCAAAACCTTAGGTGACTTTAGGTGGTATAAGGATACCTTCCTAACTAGGGTTTACACCAGAGAAGACAGTCAACAGGCTTTCTGGAAAGAAAAGTTTATTGCTGGTCTTCCAAAGTCCCTTGGCGATAAGGTTAGAGATAAACTTAGAAGCCAGAGCCAAGATTCCAATAGGATCAATTATGAGCAGTTAAGCTATGGACAGCTTATTGCCATGATCCAAAGAGTTGCACTCAAGATTTGCCAAGACGACAAAGTGCAGCGACAATTGTCTAAGGAGAAGGCCCAAACCCGTAGGGAGTTAGGAACCTTCTGCGAGCAATTTGGTCTTCCTTGTACCAAGAAGCCCAGCTCCAAGCCCAAAACCAAACATGGTCTACCCAGACCTCAATTCTATAATCAAGGGTCTAGGAAACCTAAACCTAAGCCCAAGATCCATTTGGATAATGAGAATAAAGAATCTCATCAATCCAAAACCAAAATAGTCTGCTTCAAATGTGGTAAACCTGGCCATATTAGTAGATACTGTAGGTTTAATAAGAAGATTAGTTCTCTTAACCTACACAAGGATATCCAGGACAAAATCAATAATCTTTTGATTGAATCATCTGATGAAAGTAACTCCTCTGATGATCCTTCAAACAATTCCTCTTCGGAGAACCTCAACCAAATTCGAAACAATGATTTACCCGAATCATCAATCAATGTTTTGACCAAAGATCAAGATCTACTCTTTGAAGTTATTGGGCATATCCCTGATCTTCAAGAAAGAGCCATATATCTTGAAAAACTCAAAAATACTCTTGGTACCAAACCTTCCAAAAATCCTTTGGTTACCAACAAATTCAGTCTCAAAGACACCTTCAAAAGACTTGAGAATTCTAATTCCAAGCCTATCACAATTTCTGATCTCCAATCTGAGATTAATCTGCTTAAATCTGAAGTTCATGATTTAAAATAGAATATCTCTAATCTCCAAATTCAAATTAACAATCGTTCTATTACTGAACAAGAATCTGATTCAGAAGTCTCTGACTCGGTCAAAAGTAATGATCCTATTGATCTTGAATTCTTAGGATCTGTCAAATTTTTTGAAAAAATTTATATCAATATTAGAATTATCATTAATGATTTTATTATTGATACCACAGCTCTTTTTGATACTGGAGCTGATTCAAATTGTATTTTGGAAGATTTGATTCCTTCAAAATATTTTGAAAAAACATCAGAATGTCTTAGCACTGCTAACGGTTCTGTTTTAAAAATCAATTTCAAATTGTCTTCTGTTACAATTGAAAACTAGGATTTAAGAATTGATACTTCTTTTTTACTGGTCAAAAATTTAAAGAATAAAGTAATTTTGGGAACTTCGTTCATCAAATTACTTTTTCCTTTTCAAATTACTGATGAAGGTATTATTACCCAATACCAGAATCAACCAATTATTTTCAAATTTTTGAAAATACCAATTCTACCAAATATTTCAATTAATCCTGTTAACTATTATGATCCGCTCGAAGAAGATCAAAATTCTGTTTTGCAGGTACCTTACCCAATTATGGAGTTTAATGATATTAAACTTCCATTGTTCCCGGAGAAGCAGTTCTATCCACTGCCAAAAAATGAGTTAGACCAAACTCAGCAATGTCTTATTGACAACCTTTGGTTATCAACAGACTTAAAAGACAAGCTCAATTGCGTTAATGCTCTTGTAGCTTATTTTTCAAAATTAAATGAGCATTTCAAAAATTTTCAAAAAACAAAATTGCTTTATGAAATCAATTTTCACAAGCTCAAACTCAAGGATAAGATCATTGATCTACCAGAGGAAAATAAAGCCAATTTCAAAGGAAAGGATGAGTGCGAGAGTTCCGAGAGAATTCAAACACAAACCTACAATCAAACACTGTCCTGTAAGGTTGAGTGTTTAACTAAATTCAATTATGAAGATATGAAGAAAAGGTTTGTTCTGCAGACCTCTTTGGTTATCGGTCAATTAACCAATTATGTGGATTTTGAAACAAGTTTCTTAATCCAGAATCAATTATCCAAATCAATTTTTCAAGATTATGTTCAAGCTCAGGAATGCCTTTGGGAAATTTCTGTAAGGAACATTCAAACTCAAGGAATCTACGTTTGCAAACCCATGGCTTACTTCAGTTTTCCTTCCAATCTCTGTGAAGACGGTGAAGACATTCAACGTCCCTTTACTGGAATTTTAAAGGCTAGAATAAGCCTTCCACAATTTCAGCCAATTCAATTCAAAGGAAAAGATATACTATCTGGACATTTCTCGATCTGGGTATGTTAAATTCTTTTTGGACTAATGACTCATCTGATCTAGTTTTTGGTCCACAAAAATTATATCTGCTTGCAGAAGCAATTATCTCAAGAAAGGGGAGAGTTACTTTCAGGGTAAAATCATCCCTACCAACCAGCAATAGGTTATATGTGGTTCCTTCACAACACCATTTTATAGCTAGTCTTGCTATGTTCAATCCATTTATCAAATGGCCAGTCCAATCGAAGGAGTTCCTCAATTCATTCTGGTTAAGACATGAGTTAATCAGGCAAGAATTCACTCCTCCAACTGGATGGTTCAATCTCAAGAAGGTAGGTGAAACACCTATCTATAATTTATGGGCAGTTCCAAATTGCCTTACAATTAAGGTATCACTACCTTTCTACAACAACTACTCTTCAATGTTTGAAGAAATCAACAATGAAGACAATTATGAAGGAGTCTCTGAAGACGATGTCGACCTCGATGGCTTCGAACTCCACAATTTAGAGAACAAGATGGAACCATAATTCCGGTACCACAAAAGTCGTGCTCTCTGCTCAAAATTCAAAGATTCCCAAATAGTTTGTCTGCCAATAGCACCGAAAGCAGACATTTCAATTATGATATTTTGTCTTTTATGACCAGTACTATTCCAAATAGTTTAGGTTTGTAACATCCCAATTTTTAAGAATAGTGATTTTAACGGTAAAACCCTGATTACTCGAAAATAAGTCAGAGAGATTGATCACCTCGATGATTTACTAAGAGTACGGGGAATTATTTTGAGCTATTTTGAATAATTTATTTACTATAAATAAATATTAATCATGATGTCAATTCAAATTAATTGACAGGACGATATCGCTTTTAAGGTGAATTTATCAATTATACTTGTTATAAGTTTTCTGTTTGGCACGGTAATATTTATTTTTATTGACTAAGAAATTGATTGAATTAAACCAAGATGAAATTAAATTTAAGAATTAATATTTAATATTAATTCATGGTTCGAAAATCTTCGGAAAACTCTAACGGAGTTTCGTCGCGTTTCGAATCGCCGAGTAAGTTTCATCCGCATTAAAATTTAAAACGAACTCTGATTTCGATGAAAATCGAATCATGACTTGTTGTGATTATTTTTTTAGTGATTAATATTGTTTTTATTATTTATGAAATAATATTATCACGCAAAGAATTAATTTCTCTCAAATTAATTTTTCGGGATTTTATCGGCGGGAAATAAATCGGTTTTTGCGGTTTTCGTCGCCGTGTTTTAAAACCTTAAGACTCTAGATTAGAAGGGTAATCATGAGAGATGTGAAATTAGATGGGATAGATTAATTGATGTGATTAGCATCTTTACTTTATTGAGAGGTGTCAACATTTGTGGGATTGTATTTTATCACTTCTCCTAAACCATTATTAGCCTAGTATTTATTTTTAAGGGAAAGGAAATAAATCCCACCCTTTTTATGAGAGCTGGCCGCAGCAACCCCCTTTCCATTCTACCCTCATTCTTCATTTTATTTTATTTACTTGGTCTTCAAATTAGTATAGCCTTATCTCTAAAGCAATCCTAGCCACATATTAAATCTCCTTTTTAACATTTCTTCTCCCTTTTTCTTTTGGATCAGGCGAGACCCCCACCTAGATCTACCCCACTCTCTCATTTTATTTCCCATTCTTCTTTCTTAAGTCTCTAAGTGTGTGTGGGTGAAAGAAAAAAAAAGATGAACTTCATTCTTTTTCCTCTTTAACTTCCAGCCGAGCTTCTCCCCCTCTTCATCTACCTCTACTTCAATTTTTTCCCCTTCCTTCTTAGGAGACCAGGCCGAAAACACCTCCCATTCCCATACTCTCATTTCAATTCTTATTTGTTTCCAATGGGAGTGAAAAGGAGAGGTTTCAAGACAAGCTTCCAACCCCTTTTCTTTCCCACTTCCAGCGTGGACCCTTCCCACCACCTCAACCACTATTTGCTTCTTGGTCTAGTAAGTGAGTTCATGACCAAGCTTCTTCCTTGTTCTTTTTTCTGGAGCTGAACCGTGAGCCCATTTTGGGTGTAGGGGTTGCTTTGTCTGCTTATTTCTTGTTTTGGTTCTTGTTTTTATGACTTGATTAATGCTTGATTTTGATCAATAGAGGAGATGAACACTCCATCCCCAAAATCTTGGAACCCTAGGCGCTAATCCTAAGGAAAAAGAGGGGTTGTGTGATCCTTGTGTGAATCAATACAATTAGTTGTTGTTTCATGCTTATGAGGTGCTTTTGTTGCTAGTTTAATTGTTAGTTTTTGAATTGGGACTTGGGTTGAGTAATTTTATTGAAACCATTGATTCTTGAATTTAGGATTAGCCATGAATTATGTTTTAATTGTTGTTTGATTAAGGAAAGGAATTGATTAAATGATGTTGAAGCATGTATCTAGGTGTTAAGTTATATGTCTTGGTTAATTTTAAGGTTGTTGAAATGAATATGCATGAAGTAGCATAGGTGTTAGTTGATGTTTATGCAAAATTTGGTTCTTGAGGGACTAGAATGACATGTAGGAATTGATCAAGAGGTTCTTTAAATTTCTAACATGATTATGACATGATTTAGGTTATAGTTTTGTGTAAGTATGTGTAACATGTTGTTTTGGAATTTTTCCTATCCTTGAAACATGAGAAGCATGAGGTCTTGATGTTAAATTATGTGCTTAGGTATTAGATAATATGCTCAGAATAATATTAAGGCTAGTAAGATAGATATGCATGAGTTAGTATGATTGTGGTTTATGTTTTATGCCAATGTAGTTTTTGGAGGACTAGAATGTTATATAAAAATTGGTGGGATGATTCTTTAATTTTTGGCTATAATTATGGTTATAATTCTAATGTTCTGGAAATGATTGCTTTGAAAACAATTCTCAAAACCCTTGTTTTTGGAAAACATTAAATCTATGTTGGACTATGTGTTGGTTATGGTGTTTTGCTTTATTGCCTTGAAATGTTTTGAAAACAAGTTGTGAAAATTTAGTTGAGTTAGTTGATTTGTGAACTAGTTTTGAAAATGATTTGTTTTAAAAGGAAAGAGGCTATGGAAATGACACTAGAATGTTGTGAAAAAATGTTTTAGAAACATATCTTTGAAGGTGCTTAAGTTAGGTTTGGTGTTGTCTTGATAGTTGATGCTTTGAAATATGTTTGAAAAATATCTTGGAACCTATTTGATTTAAATTTCCTTATGTATTTTAATTGTTATATGAAGTTGTTGAAACTTGATGTCTTGATGCTTTGTCATGCAATTAGATGGTTATGGGAATAGGTGTGGCCGAGAGGCCTAAAAAGGGAGTAGGAAAGGAAATAGTGGTTTGTTAATTGTGAAAATGCTTGTATGAATATGTGTCTAGGTTTTAAAATTTATGATTTCTTGCATGATCTTTACCTTGAGGTTCAAGGAAGCTTTTTGGTTTCAAAAACTTTACTTTTCAAATAAGTTAAGGTTTATAAATTGTTACGTGATAAGTTATCTTTCAAAAAGTATTTTGATTTTAAAACCTTATTTATTTTCAAGTAGCTAGGAATTAAATGTTTGAATGAATTTTTGGTTAGGAAAAGGGTTAGGCTTGAGAGCTTAAGTTACCTAAGAATTGTGCCAAGTTATTTATTTTGTTAGGCTTTGAGTAAATCCGAGATCGTGTGGCGTAGGATCGAGGAACACGTGGACGTGCAGCTTGGGGTTCGGTAAGGGCGCTTCACATTAATACTTTCATAGTATGCTAGCGTAAGGGCACTTCTAGACATTTTTAGGATTTTATTTTTATGTCCTTGTGTAAGGGCAATTTGTAGATGCGAATTTAATTTCAAGTGTTTATGCAAAGAAGTCTGAGAACCTAAGGGTTCGAAGTGAGGGTCTTGTACCCCTTCGCTTTACTTTTTTGTATGCTGATTATTTAGTGGGCTTGTCTGCAAGTGGTTGGCAGCTGTCCCCAACCCCCCACACTTGTTTGTACCTCTCTGTTAATTCCATCGAGTTATAGAGGGATGGATTCCTTGATTTGCGTGTCAAGCATGTGATGTTGTAATATGATTGAGTTATGCAATATTTATTATGAGTTTGAAATAGATGCTGCGAAATTGCATATTGCTTGTTGAATTGCGTTTCTTCATGCAGATTGCGTTATTGCTTAAGTTGTTGAATTGCGTTTCTTCATATTAAACATGCTCTTATTATTTGATATGCGGTCGAATAATCTTGCGTATAGCTCTTTGAATATCGTATGCGGCAAATTGTTCATCGAGTCTGAGAGCATTATCGAGTTGTCGAGACGTTTTTGAGCTGTGAGCCGGACAACTGAGGGTGCTAGGTCCCCTTTGTTCATGGTGGATTAGCTAGGCGTCGCAGCGTAGGAACCGGGGCTGCTTATCTAGGGAGAAGCGAAAGATCCCAAGGCTACGGCTGGTATGTTAGTTGATGGATCTGCGTCTGCTTTCCGGAATAATTGTCGAGTCGAGAGAAAATGAGTCGTGAGTCAAGTCAAGTCTAGAGTGAGAGAGTTGAGTCACGCTCTGTGAATGATATACATTGTTGTTGCTTATTGCTATGATTTTCTATTTCCTATAACATGTTGCATTGTTATATGCTTTGTTGCCATTGTTGAATAAGTGTAACAGACTCTTTATTTTAAGAAGTTGACCCTTGCCAGTGGTTCTGTCAATTAATGATTGTAACCCAGATGGCGGAGCAAGCTGAGGATTTGGAACTGCAAGGAGGAGCAGCTGGGGATGGTTGTTTAGTTTTCCACTTGTGTTGTGGTTGCGAAATCTACTAGTAGTCTTGCGAGGAGCTTGTTATGTCGACCAGCTATAGGACGCTTGAATTTATTTCTGTATTGTAATAAATGTCGATTATGTTTCAAGGCACATGTTGTTATGTGTGAGTTGATGTAATAATTGAATGTGGTTATGTGGTGTCTCTAAATAATTCCGCCATGTTTCTAAAGTCGCTGCAATACTCTGACAGCCATTTTGAAAAAGAAGTTTAAAAAAAAAAGAAAAAAAAAATAGAACCACATTTTTGGAAAACGTGCAAGGCAGAGTATTTCGCCTTTCGAAAATATGTCAACTTTTGTCAAAATGTTCACTTAGTAGCACTCCGGAAACAGGGTGTTACAAAAGTGGTATCAGAGCGGTCGGTTCTAACCGGACTGTGAGTTGGGAAACTATAGCTGGTCATATGTCGGGTTTTATAGAAAACAACTGTTAGAGGTTAAACTGGGTCTTATGGTGAATCAAACCATGCTTGTGTGCTTGTTCTCCAAGTGGAGTAATTCCACTTGTAATTGTTTGAAATTGTTCCTTAATTGAAACAACGTGTGCTGAGACACACCAAACCTATTGTGGGATTTTTATTTGGTTGTAAAACCTCGCGGAAATCCAATATCTCAGAAATGAGTGATTCTTTCTGTTAAAGCAGATTAGTCGCAGATGGAGCAAAGACGAGAGCTTAGCAGCTGAAGAATTTATCTCAGGGAACACAGCAATAAGGCGTTATGCTTAGGCGGAGATTTGGAATAGAGATAGTTCATAGGAGACGTTATTAGCATTATTGCATATATATGATCCTTGAAGTATTTGTGGTTCTAAGTATAATCCACAATGTTTGTTGTTTGAATTATTTTGATACATACTAAATTGGAAAATCAAAACTAATTTACAATTTTCTGAGTGTGACCTGTTTGGCACTAACATTTGTGTGTTCGCAGTAGTCGATTCTTGCACTACCGCGAATATGTGTGACTGATGGTGTGATTGATTATTTGCGTGAGCGTATCTTTATTTTCCCAACGAAAATATTATACGCGATTATTTTTAGCAAGCGTTAATTAAATATCTTATGATATTTTAATTCACGCGAGATCCATTTGACCTAGTTGGATGGAATTTAGAAGGATAGTTGGAATTGCGGGTCATAGTTTTAGTATGTGGCAAGTTATGTAGCTAGCATTGGGTAGTATCCAAAATTCTTATTCCAAACTTTACCCTGATTTTTCATATCTTAGGAGATTTCCTTTAGGTAGAGACCAAGTATAGTTAGATGACTCATTTTCCACTTCCCTTCCTTACTTGGCCAGTTACTCGAGTCCCACAATAAAGTGAACAGAGGATATTTCATTTAGTCGTAGTGTTAGGAGGTGACGAGAACTCGGACTAACCTTTTGAGAAATTATTCTTTCCTTTCTTTTATTCTCTGACCGGCCAGAGAAAAAAAAAAGAGAAAGAAAGGTTTTTACTGATTCTCTTACTATTTTGGTCGGCCACGATTAAAAAGAAAAGATGGGGAAATAATTCATTCTGTCAGGTATTGGAGTGAGTGGAGAACAAATTAGGTTCCTTTCTTCTTCCTTCTCGATTGTACATGAGCGAACTCTAACCCCAAAGAGAGAACTCCATTTTTCTTCCATTCTTTTCCTAGCAAAACCGTGTGACAGTAAGTGGTGTGTGAGAGAGTTGCATTTCTTCCTACTTCCTTCTTGACAAACTGCGAGCCTTAGGATGAGTTTGGAGAAAGATTCCCCCATCTTTGCGTGTTATTTGTTGATGTGGGTGGTATTGTTGATGTTGATAATTTTGAGGATTTTGATGTTCTGCTTCTGTTAAAGTCTTGGCACTGCGAGTTCTAGGAGGAGCTCTAGGTGAGTATCTCAATTTTTGTTCAATTCTTGTATTGCTTGAATCTTTTAGAGTAATGAACTTAATTGTTAATGATCTTGTTGGCAATAGATTTAAGCCCTTTAAAAAAAATGATTTTGTTAAATTATGACTTAGTAGTAAGGTTAGGAAGGTTTTGTTTTCCTTGTTGAAAAAGCTTAAGTTTCTTGTTGGGAAAGATGATTTCAAGACTTTATTATTAGTCCTTTTGCTAAAAACTTACGTGTAACTAGTTCATTGTTTTATGTCTTAAAAAAAAACTTAAATTCGGAGATTGGGTGCAAAACTTTTATTTGTGTCGTTAAAATTCATTAAAACCCGTGAGAGTGATTAGTAGTTTGTATTATTGATCTAAATTTTGCTTGCTTGGTGTGCTAGAGTTTGTAACTAGCTATTTTAAAAGTTTCATAATTATTTGGTTCCGAAAGAAAAACTATTTTTTTTGTGTCTCAAGTTAAAAGTTAGTTACGAAATTTTGAGTAAGTGTATATGTTGTATAGTCCTCTGAAAAGAGAAAAATGGTTTCGGGTTTTGAACACTTAGTTAACGATTTATGAAAATTTGTTATAGAAAAAGTGAGTTAGTAAATTGGTTTTAATCCTTGAACTAAAGTGTGTTTGACAAATTTGAGAAAAATGAAGTTGTGTTTTTTTTATTAGTTCTTTGTGTCGATGTTATTCCCAAGAAATTGATGTTTTCTTTTAGAGGAATGTTTGATTAGAAAAGAATTTTAATCCTTTGGAAGTTTAATTGGCCTTTTATACTCTTGCTATGTGTAACCACGATTGCATGCGAATAGGCTAGTGTTATTATCCGTAGAATGACACGAAGCCGTAAGTTGTACCCGTGATCGTGATCGTGAGCGTGACCGTGATCATGGACGAGCAGATGTCGTGATCGGGGAAGAAGCATCAGTCAACCACAAAGAGTTCTTCGTTCACTAACTACGCCTATTATGCAATGTGCTATATGTTTATGTTTTGTGATAGCTAGTGTTGCATGTTATATTATGTAATTACGAATATTATAGTACTATGTACAATAACAAGTATTGTGAATGCTCTTGTGTGCAAAATATTTTACGGTTTGGAGTAAAGTAATTTTTCCGTATTTTACGATCCTTATAGTTTCGAGGACGAAACTATTTTAAAAGGGGTGGTATTGTAATATCCCAATTTTTAAGAATAGTGATTTTAACGGTAAAACCCTGATTACTCGAAAATAAGTCAGAGAGATTGATCACCTCGATGATTTACTAAGAGTACGGGGAATTATTTTGAGCTATTTTGAATAATTTATTTACTATAAATAAATATTAATCATGATGTCAATTCAAATTAATTGACAGCGTAGACGTATGTTGCTTTTAAGGTGAATTTATCAATTATACTTGTTATAAGTTTTCTGTTTGGCACGGTAATGTTTATTTTTGTTGACTAAGAAATTGATTGAATTAAACCAAGATGAAATTAAATTTAAGAATTAATATTTAATATTAATTCATGGTTCAAAAATCGTCGGAAAACTCTAACGGAGTTTCGTCGTGTTTCGAATCGCCGGGTAAGTTTCATCCGCATTAAAATTTAAAACGAACTCCGATTTCGATGAAAATCGAATCGTGACTTGTTGTGATTATTTTTTTAGCGATTAATATTATTTTTATTATTTATGAAATAATGTTATCACGCAAAGAATTAATTTCTCGCAAATTAATTTTTCGGGATTTTATCGGCGGGAAATAAATCGGTTTTTGCGGTTTTCGTCGCCGTGTTTTAAAACCTTAAGACTCTAGATTAGAAGGGTAATCATGAGAGATGTGAAATTAGATGGGATAGATTAATTGATGTGATTAGCATCTTTACTTTATTGAGAGGTGTCAACTTTTGTGTGATTGTATTTTATCACTTCTCCTAAACCATTATTAGCCTAGTATTTATTTTTAAGGGAAAGGAAATAAATCCCACCCTTTTTATGAGAGCTGGCCGCAGCAACCCCCTTTCCATTCTACCCTCATTCTTCATTTTCTTTTATTTACTTGGTCTTCAAATTAGTATAGCCTTATCTCTAAAGCAATCCTAGCCACATATTAAATCTCCTTTTTAACATTTCTTCTCCCTTTTTCTTTTGGATCAGGCGAGACCCCCACCTCTACCCCGCTCTCTCATTTTATTTCCCATTCTTCTTTCTTAAGTCTCTAAGTGTGTGTGGGTGAAAGAAAAAAAAAAGATGAACTTCATTCCTTTTCCTCTTTAACTTCCAGCCGAACTTCTCCCCCTCTTCATCTACCTCTACTTCAATTTTTTTCCCCTTCCTTCTTAGGAGACCAGGCCGAAAACACCTCCCATTCCCATACTCTCATTTCAATTCTTATTTGTTTCCAATGGGAGTGAAAAGGTGAGGTTTCAAGACAAGCTTCCAAACCCTTTTCTTTCCCACTTCCAGCGTGGACCCTTCCCACCACCTCAACCACTATTTGCTTCTTGGTCTAGTAAGTGAGTTCATGACCAAGCTTCTTCCTTGTTCTTTTTTCTGGAGCTGAACCGTGAGCCCATTTTGGGTGTAGGGGTTGCTTTGTCTGCTTATTTCTTGTTTTGGTTCTTGTTTTTATGACTTGATTAATGCTTGATTTTGATCAATAGAGGAGATGAACACTCCATCCCCAAAATCTTGGAACCCTAGGCGCTAATCCTAAGGAAAAAGAGGGGTTGTGTGATCCTTGTGTGAATCAATTCAATTAGTTGTTGTTTCAAGCTTATGAGGTGCTTTTGTTGCTAGTTTAATTGTTAGTTTTTGAATTGGGACTTGGGTTGAGTAATTTTATTGAAACCATTGATTCTTGAATTTAGGATTAGCCATGAATTATGTTTTAATTGTTGTTTGATGAAGGAAAGGAATTGATTAAATGATGTTGAAGCATGTATCTAGGTGTTAAGTTATATGTCTTGGTTAATTTTAAGGTTGTTGGAATGAATATGCATGAAGTAGCATAGGTGTTAGTTGATGTTTATGCAAAATTTGGTTCTTGAGGGACTAGAATGACATGTAGGAATTGATCAAGAGGTTCTTTAAATTTCTAACATGATTATGACATGATTTAGGTTATAGTTTTGTGTAAGTATGTGTAACATGTTGTTTTGGAATTTTTCCTATCCATGAAACATGAGAAGCATGTGGTCTTGATGTTAAATTATGTGCTTAGGTATTAGATAATATGCTCAGAATATTATTAAGGCTAGTAAGATAGATATGCATAAGTTAGTATGATTGTGGTTTATGTTTTATGCAAATGTAGTTTTTGGAGGACTAGAATGTTATATAAAAATTGGTGGGATGATTCTTTAATTTTTGGCAATGATTATGGTTATAATTCTAATGTTCTGGAAATGATTGCTTTGAAAAGAATTCTCAAAACCCTTGTTTTTGGAAAACATTAAATCTATGTTGGACTATGTGTTGGTTATGGTGTTTTGCTTTGTTGCCTTGAAATGTTTTGAAAACAAGTTGTGAAAATTTAGTTGAGTTAGTTGATTTGTGAACTAGTTTTGAAAATGATTTGTTTTAAAAGGAAAGAGGCTATGGAAATGACACTAGAATGTTGTGAAAAAATGTTTTAGAAACATATCTTTGAAGGTGCTTAAGTTAGGTTTGGTGTTGTCTTGATAGTTGATGCTTTGAAATATGTTTGAAAAATATCTTGGAACCTATTTGATTTAAATTTCTTTATGTATTTTAATTGTTATATGAAGTTGTTGAAACTTGATGTCTTGATGCTTTGTCATGCAATTAAATGGTTATGGGAATAGGTGTGGCCGAGAGGCCTAAAAAGGGAGTAGGAAAGGAAATAGGGGTTTGTTAATTGTGAAAATGCTTGTATGAATATGTGTCTAGGTTTTAAAATTTATGATTTCTTGCATGATCTTTACCTTGAGGTTCAAGGAAGCTTTTTGGTTTCAAAAACTTTACTTTTCAAATTAGTTAAGGTTTATAAATTGTTATGTGATAAGTTATCTTTCAAAAAGTATTTTGATTTTAAAACCTTATTTATTTTCAAGTAGCTAGGAATTAAATGTTTGAATGAATTTTTGGTTAGGAAAAGGGTTAGGCTTGAGAGCTTAAGTTAGCTAAGAATTGTGCTAAGTTATTTATTTTATTAGGCTTTGAGTAAATCCGAGATCGTGCGGCGTAGGATCGAGGAACACGTGGACGTGCAGCTTGGGGTTCGGTAAGGGCGCTTCACATTAATACTTTCATAGTATGCTAGCGTAAGGGCACTTCTAGACATTTTTAGGATTTTATTTTTATGTCCTTGTGTAAGGGCAATTTTTAGATGCGAATTTAATTTCAAGTGTTTATGCGAAGAAGTCTGAGAACCTAAGGGTTCGAAGTGAGGGTCTTGTACCCCTTCGCTTTACTTTTTTGTATGCTGATTATTTAGTGGGCTTGTCTGCAAGTGGTTGGCAGCTGTCCCCAACCCCCCACACTTGTTTGTACCTCTCTGTTAATTCCATCGAGTTGCAGAGGGATGGATTCCTTGATTTGCGTGTCAAGCATGTGATGTTGTAATATGATTGAGTTATGCAATATTTATTATGAGTTTGAAATAGATGCTGCGAAATTGCATATTGCTTGTTGAATTGCGTTTCTTCATGCAGATTGCTTTATTGCATAAGTTGTTGAATTGCGTTTCTTCATATTAAGCATGCTCTTATTATTTGATATGCGGTCGAATAATCTTGTGTATAGCTCTTTGAATATCGTATGCGGCGAATTGTTCATCGAGTCTGAGAGCATTATCGAGTCATCGAGACGTTTTTGAGTTGTGAGCCGGACAACTAAGGGTGCTAGGTTCCCTTTGTTCATGGTGGATTAGCTAGGCGTCGCAGCGTAGGAACCGGAGCTGCTTATCTAGGGAGAAGCGAAAGATCCCAAGGCTACGACTGGTATGTCAGTTGATGGATCTGCGTCTGCTTTCCGGAATAATTGTCGAGTCGAGAGAAAATGAGTCGTGAGTCGAGTCAAGTCTAGAGTGAGAGATTCTTTGAATGATATACATTGTTGTTGCTTATTGCTATGATTTTCTATTTCCTATAACATGTTGTGTTGTTATATGCTTTGTTGCCATTGTCGAATAAGTGTAACAGACTCTTTATTTTAAGAAGTTGACCCTTGCCAGTGGTTCTGTCAATTAATGATTGTAACCCAGATGGCGGAGCATGCTGAGGATTTGGAACTGCAAGGAGGAGCAGCTGGGGATGGTTGTTTAGTTTTCCACTTGTGTTGTGGTTGCGGAATCAACTAGTAGTCTTGCGAGGAGCTTGTTGTGTCGACCAGCTATAGGACGCTTGAATTTATTTCTGTATTGTAATAAATGTCGATTATGTTTCAAGGCACATGCTGTTATGTGTGAGTTGATGTAATAATTGAAAGTGGTTATGTGGTGTCTCTAAATAATTCCGCCATGTTTCTAAAGTCGCTGCAATACTCTGACAGCCATTTTGAAAAAGAAGTTTAAAAAAAAGAAATAAAAATATAACCATATTTTTGGAAAACGTGCAAGGCAGAGTATTTTGCCTTTCGGAAATATGTCAACTTTTGTCAAAATGTTCACTTAGTAGCACTCCGGAAACAGGGTGTTACAAGGTTTATTTACCTGTACTGTTTAAATAGTACTTTCAATTTTCTATATAAGCGGAGCTTAGGTTCATTGTTAGGCACGCTTCAATTTACACTTTGATAGAGCTTCAATACTTCTCTCTAGATTCTAGAGTGATACACTGAGAGTTGTGAGTTCTTCTCCTTCTCTTCAATTGATGTAACTCATAGATAGTTACTGAAATCAAAGTTTTCAATTTCAATTTCAGTTTTCTTTTCTTTTGCATTCATCACCGCCTATATGGCTGGATAACTGTTTGCATTCACTTGCATGGTTTAAACTTTAAGTTTTCCGTTTTCTTTTGTTCTTTTACATTTCTGGGGTTTGTTCCCCATTTTAATCTTATGCTGAGTCCGTCTCAGTCCTACTTCTCTCTGTAGTTCCTTTCCGCTCCTTTAACTCTACTTCCGACCCCCTCTTGGTATATATATATATATATATATATATAACCATGCTCATAAAGTTATGATACACATTGAACAATTGAATCTATCTTTACGTAGATATAGGCATTATTCAAGAATTGATACATAATCATGATTTCCAACCCTTGCCCATATAAGACATAATCAAGGAATGGCATACAAGGACCACAATGGCACATGAAAAACTAACACTTATGAAACATGAGGTTTAGGATTCATATACTAACATTAAAAAACTCGAGTCAGTGTTATATTTTCCAATTGGTGACTATAAAGTGGTTGTCTGAAACCACACACACACTTGTGTATATACTGAGCCCGATGGATAAACCTTTTGTGTATACAAGGACCACATACTGCTTGGGCCATTATTTTAATAATTACATTGTAATTTCATGCATCTGTTAACGCTTAAATAAGTGACTAGGCTTAGATACGCCTCAAATTCCACAAGAGACCAAAAAGATAGTTTTATCAAGAAGATGTATTTGAAGTATAACCTCTTGTATCACTGAATCGCTGGTTTGTACCACTTGTTTCAGATGATACTAATATCATCCTTCCATGACGATTCTCCAAAATATCTTCAGAAGGCTGAAATCATTAAAAGTTCTAAACTAGACATTCTTTAAGAGTATATGTAGATAGAGTGTATGTTGGAACCTAGATAATTGATAAATAAAGGTCCTCAATAATTTTGACGATAACATTGACTCTCTTGACTAAACAATTTATCTAGTTATGTCTGATCAAGTGTATTCTGGTGTGCAGAAAGTTATTTTAACTGGAAACAATTGAAGTATTCAAAAATACGCTGAGTCTGGTTTGAAGATTAAGCATGTCTGGTTAAAGTTCAAGTATTATCTGATAACGAATTATCAATTGCGTCTGATCTCGCTTTGAAGAAACTCAATATGCACCTACCTATAACAAAATCACTTCATCGTGCATCTTCTCAAGAGCAAGTGTATGCGTCTGCTTGAGTCTTCCTGAGTCTACTTAAAGACAAGCTCAACAAAATCATAGTGTCTGGTGGTAGTGTACGAGGAAACATTCAAATTATTCCTTATACACCTAATACGATGAAGAGTGACAGATAAACCAACAAAGGAACAATTCAAATTTTAGCTGCCTCGCCACAAAGAAATGATATTTTTGGAAGAATGTAGAGTCACCATAGTACATCGTACAATTGCTAAAGAAATCATCAAATAGTACAACATGGCCTCAATAAGGGCAAAATAAACGGATACTATTTGAATTCAATGCTGATGAAGGCCCTGCAGCCTAAACAAAATTTATGCCAACTGTAAATGGCTATAAACTCTCACTGGCTATAAATACCCATGAAGAATGAAGGCGAAAACAAGAAGCAATCAATCTTTCAAAGCCAAAACTCTGCAAGAATACATACTCAAGCTTTATTGTTTATTCTATGTGGTTGAGAGCTACTGTTTTACTTGTGCTTAAATTTCTATTCTCTCGGGTTAAGAGTTGGATCTTTATTTCTTGTAAGAACTCTTTCTTTATCTGTTGTAAGCCTTGAATATGCAGATTCCTTAAAGGCACATGGTTGTGTCGTTTTAAGAAGTTGAACATATAGTCAAGTATGACTAGTATATACGTTCAAATTGTAATCGTCTTATTATGGTGAAAATCTTTTAGGAACAAAGGCACTAGATGTAGCTATAAAAGTTGATATTGAACTAGTATTAATTGCTCTGTGTTCTTCTTCTTTTCTTTCTTTACTCTCTTTTATAAGTTTGGTTTCAAAATATCTTCTTTACTTTAACTTGAACTGTTTTGAGAACGTTGCATTTAATTATTTCTAACAAGCTTAGCACGTTTGCCTTAGTGAGTGCCTACTCATTATCTAAGACTTCATTGTGTCTGCCTTATGAGAAAGTTTATGAAAAACCAGTGTTTTACCAAAAGTTTTTCAAAACACAATTCAACTGCTCCTTCTCATGTTTTGTCCTTTACATTTCGATTCGTACCAGAGCTCGGCCTCTAGGTTGAGTACTTTATGGTGTTAGAGGAAAATATTTTGTCTTGACTATGGAATGTGAAGGAATGCACATTAGTTATCCTACTCTATTGACAGGAAATGATTTTTACTACTAGAAAGAAAAATCAAAACTTTCTTTGGATCCAACCAGTTTGAACTCGGGGATGTGATTGAAAGTGGCTTCACTCTACCCACTGCTACAAATGGTTGTGTTATTCCTAAAGCAGAATGGACTGATGATCACAAAAAGAGCTACCATAAAGGAAAGGCAAGTCTATTGCCTTGAAGGTCAACAACAAAGCAGCAACATCTAAGGCTTTTCAAGCTGAAGAGCAATTTGAAGATGACGATGCATTTGATGAAAGAAGTGATGAATCAGACGATGAACTGTCATTAATTTCACGAAAGATTCAACGAATGTGGAAGAAAAAGGGAAAGTTCATAAAACAATTTCAAAAGAATGGAACCAAAGACAAGAAGAAGTTCAAGAACAAAAGCCAAAGTGAGCCACAATATGTTATTGATTGTGTGATTGTTATTTGTGTGAGCATATTCTTATTTTCCAAGAAAAATATTATACGCCATTATTTACTAGCAAGCGTTAATTAAATGTCTTGTGACAACTTAATTCACGTGGAATCCATTTGACTCAGTTGAATGGAATCTATAGGGTTAGCAGGAATTGCAGGTAGTAGCTTAGTGTGTGACAAGTTGTCTACCTAGTATTGGGTAGTACCTAAATTTTTTACAAAAACCTTATCCTTATTTCTTTAAATCATGTAGGACTAAGATAAGGACTTGGACCAAGATTTTAGGAGTCTTTTCCATTCCTTCTTTAGACTCGTGACCGCCCACTATTTGAAAAAAAAATATACATTTTTTTTTGCTAACCTTTTACTATTTTGTCGGTCAGGCATAAAAAGGAAATGCGTGGAGATAAGTTGCATCATTGTGTAGTGTTAGTGGAGAGAGAGAGAACCTGGTTTCCTCCCCTTTTCTCCTTCTTGTACGCTGCGGCGATTCCACCATCACAGGCTCCATTTTATTTCAATCCCTCCCTTAGGTAATCCGAAACCGTATGACAGTGGGTTGTGTGTGAGAGATCTTAAGAGGATTGGGGAGTTTGAGAGTTTCATTTTCATAGTTTGAGCCGCAAACCTTCAGATGGATTCCACTTGGCAAATAAGGTTGATGTTGTGGGTGATTTTATGTTTGGTGATCGTGGAAATTCTTCTTTCTCTCTTTATCTACAGACCGCGGGTTCCTAGAAGATTTTAGGTGAGTATTTTGGTTCTTTGGCTTTCGATTCTTGTGTCATTGTAGTTGATCTTGTTGATTAGGATCTAGTAGCAAAGATTTTCCTTCCTTTTTGGTTGTATAAAAAAAATCCCTTCTTTTCTTTCCAGAACCGAGAGTTACTAGAGGTTTGTGGGTGAGTTTATTTTGCCATTTCTCTTCCCTTTCTTTTATTAATGTTTTGATAATTTTGTGGATGATTTTGGTTTGAAGAAAAATGAAGTTTCTCCCTCATTTTCTAGCCTAGAGGCTGTGACCTCATGAGGGCAAAGGAGAGAACTTTATTTGCTTCAAAGCTCTAATCTTTTGGTTGATATTATTATGTTTGGGAAGTGAGGTTGGAAACTGATTTTGGATCCATGGTTACTTCTACTAAAGAAGTGACTAGTTAGGGTATTTGTCTTTTGAAAATATTTTGTCGTGTTAAACATATTTTAGTTTGATCAAGGGTTTGTGTGAGTGTGTGGATTGTTGCAAAATTTTATGTTCCTATTTCGGTTCGAAAGAGAGAGGCTGAAGCGTGTGTGTGTGTTGGTGTGTAATTTTGAGATTTGTTTGTTAAAGGATGCTTGATCTTGAGCTTTTGTGTGTATAGTGTTGTGTTTCAAAGAAAATATTTGATTTTTAGTACTCCTTGAGCTTGATTCAAGCTATGATTTGGAGAAGAGTTTTAGAAAAAAAAAATTATTTTATTTTTTTAAATTCTTGCTCGATTTCTTAGAGTTTTATAAGTGAGTTTTAGTATTATGCTATTTAAGTTTGTTAGAAGAAAATTAAACATTTTCCCTAACATTTTTTTTATGAAGCCGTGGGCTTCAAGAGGGTAAAAGGAGAAAATTTTTGTGTTTTAAACTTCGATCCTTTCATATTTTAATTGTTGTTCCAGTTTAGTAGTTTCTAGAAAATTAGATTTGAGTTAAAGTTGCTTAAATGTCGTTTTAGTGAATAAGGCTATGAAACACCTAACATTTAAGGGAATCTTTGTGATTCCTAACCAAGGTGGAGTCTTAGAAAATTAAGTGTTTAAAATCCTTTATTTTTAGTGCGAGTTTTATGATTACAAAAACTTTGAAAGAAGAAAATTCTTAGATACTATTTTATTGTTTGAAACCGAGGGAGTATTTGAGGTCTTGGTAGTATTTTAACATTTTACTTTATTAACTGTTAGTGTTTGTCAATTAGGTATTTTAAAAGTTTAATAATTGCTTTGGTTTCGAAAGAAAAATGATTTTCTAGTGTTTTAAAGTTAAAAAGTTTAGTTATAAAATTTCGAGTGGGTGTGTAATTTGTATAGTCCTTTGAGAAGAGAAAACAGAATTCAAGTTTTAACTTTTAGAGACTAGTGATTTTAGTGTTGTTGGTGTAAAGAAGAAGATGATTTTAGAAAAGTTTTGGATAAAAAAAAAGGCTTTAAAGAGAAGTGAGTTGTTGATTTAAAATTGGAAGTTTACTTTTAATATTTAATTGAAGCGTGGTTGATAATTTTTTAGACGATGAGGACCTAATCTCAAAGGAATTTTAGTTTCCATGAGAATGGTTAAGTCTTAAAAAAATGAAGTTGTGTTTTTATTAGTTCTTTGTGTTGGTATTATTCCTAAGAAATTGATATTTTTTTTTGGAATAATGTTTGATTGGAGAAAATAATTTTAATCTTTTTGAAGTTTTAAATGGTTTTTATATTCTTGATATGTGTAACCGTGGTTGCATGTGAATAGGTTAATATTATTTTCACAGTAATGGCGCGTAGCTGTAGTCGAGTTCGTGTCCGTGATCGTGATCGTGATCGTGATCGTGAATAAGCAGAAAGCGCGGCTCTGGAATAAAGCATCAGTCAATTGTAAGGAATTCTTCGTCCACTAACTACGCTTATATTACGGTGTGTTATATATATACTTAGTGTTAATTGAATTGATTGTTATTGCTGCATGCTATGATGTGATTAAAATACTATGTAGTTATAAATATTATAGTACTACTTATATTAATATGTGTTGTGATGCCTGTGTGTGCAAATTATTTTCATGGATTTGAATAAAATAATTTTTTCGTATTTTCGTACCCACGTAGTTTCGAGGACGAAACTATAAGAGGGGTGGTAGTGTAACACCTCAATTTTTAAGAAAAATTGTTTTAGCGATAAAATCCTGAATACTTGAAGGTAAGTCGTAAAGATTGATCACCTCAATAATTTACTAAGAGTACGAGGAATTATGTTGACTTATTTTGAATAATTTATTTATTATAGATAATTATTATTCATGATGTCAATTCAAATTAATAGACAGAGTAGACGTATGATGCTTTTAAGGTGAATTCATCAAATAAACTTTAAATAAGTTTTCTGTGTGACGCAGTAATGCGTATTTTTGTTGACTAAGAAAACGATTATATTAAATCAAGATGAAATTAAATTTAAGAATTAATATTTAATCTTTTTGGTCCAATAAGGATAGCCTCTTTAACTGGAAAGAAATATGGGTTAGTCATTGTTGATGATTTTAATAGGTGGACATGGGTTAGATTCCTTGCCCGCAAGGATGAGTCATTCAAAGTATTTACTGTTTTCCGCAAATCAATTCAAAATGAAAAAAGGAATTTGTATTTCTTCAATTAGAAGTGATCATGGAGGAGAATTTGAAAATGAAAGCCTTCAAAAATTTTGTGAAGAAAATGGCATCTCCCACAATTTCTCGTCTCCTAGAACACCACAACAAAATGGTGTTGTAGAAAGCAAAAATAGGTCCCTCCAAGAAATGGCCAGGATCATGATCAATGAAGCTGATATTACAAAACATTTTTGGGCAGAAGCAGTAAACACAGCTTGTTTTATTCAAAATAGAGTTCTTATTAGACCTATTTTGAAGAAGACTCCATATGAACTGTGAAAAGGTAGAAAACCAAACATATCTTATTTTCATCCCTTTGGTCGCATATGTTATATTCTGAATACTAAGGATCAACTTGGTAAGTTTGATTCCAAAGCTGACAAAGGTATCTTTTTGGGATAATCTGAAAGATCTAAAGCTTTTAGAATATACAATAAAGAAATTTTGATAGTGGAATAATCTATTCATGTCAAGTTTGATGGCAAGAAGCCTAACACTGCCATGTCAGAGCTAGATGAATTATTTTCAGATTTAAATATTGGTGATACAACAAACAGTGAACCAGCATCTTCAGCGTCCGGTGGTAACCAGACACTGGATTCTACTCTAGCAGAAGCTGAAGCCAGAAAATGTTGGAGATACAAAACCAATCATCCTAAGGATTAAATCATAGGAGAACCTGGAGATAGAGTTAGAACAAGATCCTCTTTCAAAGAGCATGTAGATATTGCACTTCTCTCTGAAATAGAACCTAAGACGATTGATCAAGCATTGGAAGATGAAGGTTGGATTCTGGCTATGCAAGAAGAGTTGAATCAATTTCAAAGAAATGATGTTTGGAAGTTAGTCACTCTACCAGAAGATAAGTAAGTTATTGGTACTAAATGGATATTTAGAAACAAGCTTGATGAAGATGGTAAGGTTGTGAGAAACAAAGCAAGATTAGCTGTTCAAGGTTACTCACAAGCAGAAGGTATAGATTTTACAGAAATTTTTGCACCTATTGCAAGGTTAGAAGCTATTCATATTTTACTTTCATTTGCTGCACACCATGAGATAATTCTTTATCAAATGGATGTAAAAAGTGCTTTCTTGAATGGTTTTATAACTGAGGAAGTCTATGTGAAACAACCTCCTGGTTTTAAAAATATTGAATTTCCAGAACATGTTTTTAAACTTAAAAAGGCTCTGTATGGTCTTAAGCAAGCTCCTAGAGCTTGGTATGATAGACTAAGTTCCTTTTTAATAGGAAATGGCTTTACCAGAGGTATAGTAGACACTGCTCTATTTAGAAAAACATAAAATATGCATTTTATACTTATTCAAATTTATGTTGATGATATTATATTTGGAGCTACTAATGAAAGTCTGTGCAAAGAATTTTCTAAGTTAATGCAGACTGAATTTGAGATAAGCATGATGGGAGAATTAAAGTTTTTCCTTGGAATTCAAATCAAGCAATGCAGTGATGGTATTTACATACATCAAAGCAAATACATCAAGGAATTGTTAAAGAAATTCAAGATGGTGGATTGCAAGCCAATGTGCACTCCTATGAATCCCACTTTTGATAAAGATGAAACTGATAAGAAGGTAGATCAGAAAATGTACAAAGGCCTGATCTTTGCTGACTTTGCTGGAGATCGAATTGAAAGAAAGAGCACAAGTGGAGGCTGCCAATTCCTTGGAGCAAATCTTGTGTCTTGGTCAAGCAAAAGAGAAAGCACTATTGCACTCTCAACAGTAGAAGCTGAATACATCTCAGCAGCAAGTTGCAGCTCTCAACTTCTGTGGATGAAATATCAACTTGAAGACTACTTGATAAAAGAGAGTAACATTCCTATCTTCTGTGATAATACATCTGCAATTTGTCTTACTAAGAATCCAATATTGCATTCTAGAGCAAAGCACATTGAGATTAAACATCACTTCATAAAAGACTATGTTCAGAAGGGTATTCTTGAAATTAAATTTGTAGACACTGATCATCAATGAGCTGATATTTTTACAAAACCCCTTGCTGAAGATAGATTCAATTTTATAAGAAGAAACTTAAATTTTCATCTCATAGAAGAATGATTAATCTCAGCATCTTATGATATGCATCATTCAGCATCTGGTATGACATAAGCATTCACATGTGTACACATATAATATGTCATTCACATCACATAACTCAGCGCCCGGTGAATTCGTTTGCATGCGTCCGAGCGCACACGTGTCATGCGCATGTGGGACTTAAGCGTCTCATCACACCTAATCTGATTCATGATTATTTAGGTTTTCAATAAAATATTTTTCTTGATTTTATCTTCATTTTGGCAACTGCATTTATTGAAAAAGGGGAATCTTTATTTTATTTTCTTTTTGAATTATTTTTATTCAGAGGAAATGTGAAGAGTTTTTCAAAAAGTAATTGTACCATTTATCAAAACTTTCCCAATACTCCTTCACTTTCGCTCCAAACTCAGTTTTTGTCTGCGAAAACTGTTTTCTCTCTCTCTCTCTCTCTCTGTGAATTTCTCTGAAACCCTAAACCTCCATCAAATCACTCTCCAACTGCAACCATGACTGAAGTTAAGGTCGGTGACTTCACTGCTATTTGCGATACCGAGAAAGAAGCAAATGTCCTGAATGAGAACAAGATTAATTTGGATGAGTTCAAACTGTATAGTTTTGATTTCTCTGAAGGTTTTGAAGCTATGGGTTGGTCATCATATTTCTTCTCAAGTTCTTCTGTGGAAGTTATGGTAAATGCAATCAAGGAACTTTAGGGAAATATTACTTTTCTGGATGGAAAAATCGGAGGCTATGTCAGAGGATTTAAGTTAGAGTTTACTCTCAAAGACATTGCTGATGTTACTGGTTGTTCATTAGAAGGAATTAGTTTTTACAATGGCTGGGAAAAAGCTTTCAATGGTATGGAGAAAATGAATGAAGCCTTGTTTAAGAACTATAAGTAGTTGAAGGAATATGGGGAAACTCCTACTGCCAAGCATCTGAAGAGTCACTTCAGAGTACTTTGCAAGATCATAGCCAAGAGTGTTCTTCTGAAGGCTGGGTCTAGTGACATAGTGAACTATGAGCAAAATTTCATTATGAGGACTTACTTGGTAAGACAGAAGCTGAACCTGCCTAGATTGGTCTACAAAAATCTGGTTCAAGCTATTATGAGTTCAAGGAAAGGCTCTGATGAGAAGAAAAACATCTACAAGAAGACACTTTATGGTGTTCATCTTACTGCCTTGTTGATTAAAGCTGGTATTTCCAAAAAGCTTGGAGCTTTGGCAGAAAAAAAAGGGAGCAAGCTCCTCCTCCTTCTCCTTCTATTGTTGCCACTCAAGGCAAAAGAAGAAGACTTGTTAAGCATTCTGAGTTTAACCCAAAGGTACTTTATTTTACAGTTGATGATTTTGTAACTACTTTTGAGTCTGATGATACTATTCCTGCACCACCATTGTCTGTTGTACAACCACAAACAAAACCACAACCACAAACACAACCTCTATCCACCGAACCACAAACCTCCCAATTAACCATTAAACCCAAAACACTTACATTTCCCTCACCATAAGCCTCTACCTCCTCATACACATCCTTCTTCACATACATTTCATTACTTCACTCTCACCTTTTCAACCACCTCTTCAAAATCCATCCAAACAAGCCCAAAAACTACACTGTCAAGAAGACTTCACCTCTCCCACTTACCCTCACTTACAAACCTACCTCCTTTTCTGGTGCAAAAAAGTTTGTATCTGCCATTAACAGACCAAGGTTTGTTAGAGAAGACGTGTATCATTCTATTTATGATCACCCTTCTCTATGACATTTGAAAACATTCACCTCTGGGGTTGCAAGACTGGAAGTTGCCTCTCCATTAAGAGTTGTATTCAAAGAAGGAGATGAGAAAGTTAATATGTCCTTCAAAGGAAGATTATGACCTCAATCAAACAGCAGAACAATTCATTTCTCTATTGATCTTCCCAGGTTCCTACCACAGAATGAACCTCTTACTCTTGAGGAATGCAAAAGGTGGATAACAGATGAAGAAGTGGCCCTTATGACTCATTGCCTAGAGATGAAAAGGCTTGAGCTTATTCATCAATATAGAAACCCTACTTCAGAATTTGTTAAGATTGTCCCTGATGGGCAAAGGTGGTTGCCTTGGTCTATTCCTGGAAAAAGGAAGGAACCAGCTCCTGGGAAAATTTCGTTCAGTAAAATTGGACTGAAGGAATATGAGAAGGCTCCTCGGAGATATGATCTCAAAGGATTCTCTGAGCTTAAGGAGCTGTGTGAAGACCATGCTAGGAGATTCTACCTGAATTCTGTAAAGATAGATGAATGGAGAACTGGCTCCACTGGCTGCTGTGATGCAGAAAAATCAAAGATTCGTATAGTCGGCTCTATCACCAGGGTACCTAACACTAATCTTGGAACACTGTATTTCGATGATATGTTTATGTGTTCTGTGATCAGGCCTCTGAATGCTATGAAGATTTATGACCAATGGGCTGCTGTTTACAAACATTTTGATATTGGTTTCACTTGGAGTCAAATGACTGCATCTTGGAAAGACAAAGCCATTTTGCCTCATTTTGTGCCTCTGGATATTGAAGATGATGATAGGGAGAATCTGCAAAGATTGTCTCTTGCTGAAAATGAAGGACTCAACTTCATTTTTGAAGCAATAGGAATCTTTGTTAAAAGAATTTTTGGAGAAGTTGCTGCTATAAAATTTGATGCTTTTGTTGAAGATCTGATCAAGCACAAGGAAATTATCTTCACGAGTCTGTTGTATCCTAGAGAGAATGTGCAGAAATTGGAAGTGGCTATGGAAGTTGAGAAACGGAAGCTGGGAAGTTTTATCAAACGGAAGCTGAATTTGAAGCTATCATGGCTACAAATCAAAAGGTGTACCAGTTGGAAAGCACTGTGAATCGTCTGTTGGAACGATTCAATCAACTACTTTCTCCTCCTCCTCCACTAAATCCTTAGACACTTTGTTTTTTTTTTTGGTACTGTGTGATAAAATCTTTTTTTTTTGGGTACAATTATATTTTACACTTAGTATCATTTTGGAACAATTATTCTGCTTACTTGGTACTATTATATTTCTATGGTCTGACCTTTTATCTTCAAATTTTTCAAGTATTATATCTTACTGTTTTGACTATGATATGATTTACACTCTTTTTGTCTTGGGGAGTAAAAGAAAGGTCTGATGAACACGTTGAAAGTCCGATGGACACGTTGAAGTATCATACATTTCATGCATAAATCATACATAACACATTTCTAAATTGCTTTGATACTTTATAAGATTTACTGCTCTGATAATCATTAATATCTATTGGTTTATTATATTGGTACAATGAATTTCAGCATCTGTTTGCTGAGTATACTCATCATTGGTACAATTATTTCAGCATCCGATCCCCACGTCTAATTGAATATATGCTCTGATGTTATTATGTATTTTTGCGATCACAATAAATGATATGATTATTAAAAATCGCTCTAATACCTGAATTATTTAATTTTATCTCAGTTGTTAAACTCGGGAGGAGACCCTTGAAATTATTTTTCGAAATTAAATTGTTTATCAACTTTGGAAATTTGTCATCATAAAAAACGGGGAGATTGTTGGAACCTAAACGATTGAGAAGTTTAGACCCTCATTAATTTTGATGATAACAAAGTATCTTTTGATAAGTCTTTGAGTGTGCAGGTATTAAAATCTCTTATGTTTTATCTCACTCAAGCAAGAAGAAGAAACTCACAAGTATTGAATACATTCCATTTGTGTCAGCATCCGATTCACTCCAGCATCTTGGGTATAGCGAGCGTCCAATAGTGTTATTCTTTGACACGTTGATTACTCAATTACTGCGAGCGTCCGTCTCCTGTTCTGAGTAAGCATCTGGTCTTTTAATGAATCACGTGATGGTCACGTTTGTGCTCTTCTACCTCAGCTATTTGCAACAGAATTCGAATTTGATTTTTTGTGCTCATTTTGATGTACGAGGTATAAGACAAAATTCGTACAAGGCAAATTGTGAAAAACAGATATTACAAAAACGGCAATATGTACTATTTTGATCTTCTCTGGAAAGGAAGAAAAGGACAGCTTTTCAAATTTCCTCACTCAATGATATGGAGCTAAAATTTACTGCAACGGTAATACCCCTCAGAGACTCCTATAAATACCCACAGTATTCATTGAAGGAGGTTGCCAAAAACTGCTAGAAACTACATTCTGAAAGAGCTATTACTCAAGTGAGCAATCGAGTTTCGTGCCAAGTTTCTGGATAATAAGAACTTAACTTTAGCATCTGATACTTTCGTTTTAGAAAGCTATTTGGTTTTTAGCTTAATCTTTTCACCCTCTCTATGAGAGTTATTTTGATTGTATTCAAAACTATCTTTGTGAAAGTTGTATTGCTTAATTAAGGCTTTGTTCCTCAAAGGCTCCAACGTACTGAGTCATTTTGAGAAGTTAAGAGTATTGTCAAGTTTGTGACAGCAGAATACTCTTAAGGAAATTTGTAATCAGTTGATTATAGTGGAAAATCTTTCAGGAACGAAGAGACTAGACGTAGCTACCAGGTTGGTGGTGAACTAGTAAAAATCTCTGTGTCTCTTGCTTTACTGCTTTATACTTTCGTTTATCTTGTGCATAAAAATAAGATTTCATAAACTTTATTTCCAGTGTTTGGTCTTACTCCAGCATCCGATTTCAAACAGATTCAAAATCCAGTATTCTAAAGTGTTTTTAACTTGAAGTTTGCGAGAAGTTTTCAACACAATTCAACCCCCTTCTTGTGTTCACGTTCACATCCTTCATTCTCTATATCCATATCCCTTCCATACACCATTTTTATGAGAAAAACAAGCTGAAAAACATGGATGCTGAACCAATCTCAGACGTAGTGTAACGACCCGTTTTCATACCGTTACTAAACTAGAAATAAACCTATATGCGAACCGTTTTTAAAACGGTACTCTTGTATCCTTTGGAAAATGCGGTCTATTTTTTTTAAACAATCATATCCGCATAGTACGCATAGTACACATAGAGTTGCCACAGCGTTTAGAAACATGGTGCAATCTAAGACACAAGATACATGCACTGGAAATACATACATATATATGTAAACACGTAAGCATAAACAGTACGTACAAAATGAAGACAGTGCATAAAGATGTTCGAAAGAATACACCTATGGTATGAAGACCCTCAAGAGAGCAATCATACCCCGGGGGCACTCCCGGCAGGCACCCATGCAGGGGGCTGCTCCAAAGGTATGCCACCAGTCTACCCTGTAGTACACAAAAGACATCCACCAAGCCCGACTGGTCACCAAAACAAACTGTACACCAAAAGCAAATACTACAGTCATCCAAAATAACATAAACAGACAGTCAGACAACACGACAACTACAGATAACTATCCGGATCCTCAGATGGATTCTCCTCCTCATCATCATTGTCCATCGGGTCTGCTGCAGTCAAATTGATGAAAGGTGTCGTTGCAGGCACACCCTCCGGCACGTCCTCTGCTACCACCGCCTCCTCCAAGAATCCCTCGCCACTACACCCAGCCTCACTACACTCTCTACAGACAGGTGAGAGGTGTCCCGGTAGGATAGGGGTCCTGAATAACATGGGAGAAACTGGCTCCGCCTCGGGCTCAGATCCTGCTGGAGAACCCTGAATAATAGCTACCCTGGAAGTAGATGCTCCTGCAGACCCGCATCTTATCACGCTCTTGCGAGCGGTCCATTGAACCCTCGGTCCTCGTCCTCATCCTCGTCCTTGGAAAGCAAGTCTGGAAGCAGTGCACCTCGGGATCTCAAGAGGTCCCTCTGGCGAGGAAGATGATGTTGGCATAGTCCTCTCTCCCTGAATAGCTCGCCAAGCATCCACCACCTACATCATCCGAATTGGGAAGCTCGCTGTGTGCCGCGAAGTCTCCTGTCTCACTACTATACCACCCTCTCGAAAGCTCTGTACAACATCCCCAGTATAAACAACGCGACGGGAGATGGGGTCGAACTCCATCGCCGCGGGCATCTCTAAGTCTAGGAAATCAAAGATGATCTCCGACGATGTCCTCATCGCCGGTATCAGCACGCTCTTCGTCATTACCTGGGTAACCATCAATGGTTGAAGGCACCACGAGAAAAGGGTCAATTTCTCAATAAACAGAGCAATAGTAAAGCATAAAGTAAGGAATAACAAAAGCACAGGTTTCAGAACGCGACTCAAACTCTCTCACTAGACACTTTCGACAATTTCGGAAAGTAATGCCGATTCATCCACTGAATACCAGCCGTAGCTTTGGGCTCCACGACCACCCTAGGACATTCAACTCCGGTTCCTTAATGCTACAACGTCTAGCTAGGCTGCCGAAAAACGAAGGGGTCCTAGCACCCTAAGTTATCCGGATCGAAGCTAAAAAACATTACAACATGACACTCTCACAACAATGAATAAATCGTCGCATACGATGATTCAAGAAGCAACTCGAATAATTATTCAATCGCGTATCAAATAATATTCATGCCAAGCTTAACACAATGCACTCAGATCAACAGTATCAGCAGTATAAGCATTCGCATCATATCAAGCATCGACACCAATAACTCAGTTCATCCCTCTACAACTTAGTGGAGTTGGCAGAGAGGCAATCATACAAGTGTTGGGGGTTGGGGACAGCTACCAACCACTTGAAGACAAGCCCACTAAATAATCATAAATAAAATTTTAAGAATTAAAAAGTCGAAGGGGTACGAGACCCTCACTTCGAACCCTGAGGTTCTCAGACTTCATCGCTTTAGGACTTGAATTTAAATAATAACAATTATCTATGTCTAAGAGTTGCCCTTACCACAGTTGGTTGCTAGCGTGGTACCGCAAGCCTCACGTCCACGTCATACGATCTCCGGATTCGCAACTCCTATCACCACGAGTAAACTTAGCACAATCCTATATGCTAAACTAGAAACTTAGGCTCTCAAAACCTAACTCTTTTCTAACCAAGTATTCGCTCAAGCATTTAATTACTAGCTACTTGAAAGAAATAGGATTTAAATTCAAAATCATTTCTTGAAAGGTTAACATAACACATATCCTTACTTTCTTGAAAACCTTAAAGTAAGCATACTTCAATTAAGCACTTTTTCATAAATTTCCAAAAGCCTAAAACATATTCATTCAAGCATTAGATCCCAGTTCACAAATAAAGTTTTCCTTCCATTCTCTCCTATGGCCTCTCGGCCACCACCCTTTTCTATAAAAAAAATTGTAAATCTTCCTTTAAATAGGTAAACCACTTCCATACATTATTCCCAAAACTTATTCAACATCATATAACACTAGCACACATAAGGAAACTTAAATCAAGCATCAAAACCATTTTCACAATGCCTCTCACCAAGAGTTTTCAAATAACTTCTTTTCTAACACTTGAATCCAAATCATTTCACCAAACCAAATTAATGCAAGACCAATATACTAACACCAACTAAAAGAAGTATGCAAAACAATTTTTCTTCTCCTTTTTTCACCCTAGGGCTCACGGCCCTAACTCCCTTTTTTTAAAAAAAAAAATTGTAAACCTTCACTCAAAATTAATAACACCATTTTGATCAATTCTTTTCCTTCATCAAATCACAATTAAACACCAAAAACCAATCATCAACAAGTCTAGGCATGCTATACAACATTTCAAGAGCCTCAAATTTCTAAATAAAATACCTAATCATGCTTCTAACACAAAACCATCAACTACAACAACAAGAATATCAACCAAAACATAATCTTCATCAATTAAATACATGCTTCCTTAATTAAATTCCACTAACTCCCTTCATCAAGAATAGGTTCAATCTACAACACAACTACCCAATAACTTCTAATTCCAAAACTATGAACAAATACAACATCAACAACATCATAAAGACTCAATTAACCAACCAATTACTTGATTCACTAGGATCACATTTTCTTCCCTCTTTTTCCCCTTAGGTCGCGCCTAGGGTTCCAAGAATTAGGGATATAATGTTCATATCCATCATTGATCACAACCAAACATAAATCATATACAAAACAAGCATGAAATCAAGAAAGGAAAGCAAGAAAACTACAAGTAGCAAAAGCGGGAGGGGGCGCAGTTTTGAGCAGAAAAATAGGGGAGAAAAATCAGTTTCTCTCCTTAATTGAATGGTTGAAAGGTGATGAATCAAGTGGAGGTTGAGCCTAGGTGCAAGAATGATGAAGGTTGGAGGTTGAAAATGCAAGAAAATGGTGGTTGAAGGCCATGGAGCTTCAAGCTCTTTCTCACACTAGGAAAGGAAGAAGTAGAAGATGAAATGGGGTAGAGAGAGGGAGGGGGGTCGGCCTTAGGCTGATTTAGGGGGTAGGGTATTTTATTTTTTTCAAATAAAAACAATGTTTGGTGAGTAATGGTTTAGGAAAAGTAAAAATGATAATCACACAAATAATGACACCTAGCACTTTATGAGATGCTAATCACATCATCTAATCCTACCCATCTAATCTCACATCTCTCATGATTACCCTCTAATTCTAGAGTCTAAGGGTTGTCAAAACACGGTGTCGAATAACCCCGTTACCGATTTTACCCGCCGATAAAATCGCGAAAATTAATTTGACGAGAAATTAATTCATCGCATAATAATATTATATTATAAATAATAATAATAAAAATCATATCAAACACTCAAAAATGATCACGACAAGTTACGATTCGATTTTCATCGAAATCAGGGTTTATTTAGGATTTTATCGGCGGCAAAACTGCCCGGCGATTCGAAACGCGACGAAACTTCGTTTGAATTTTTCGACGATATTCAAACCATGAATTAATATGAAATATTAACTCTCAAATTTAATTTGATCTTGATTTAATAAATTCACTTACTTAGCGAACAAGAAATTGCTTATTATAGCATAAATACGATAAATTATACAATAATAATGCTAAATAACGCATCGCGAAAATACGGATGTTACACGTAGCAAGAAAATACAGTAACAAGACATTGTTGCAGTGAAGTGCTTTCCCATCTTGACAGATTTGCAGGCCTTTCACGTGTTGTTTCTACTTCTGTTTGTAAACATTCTGCACTGCAGAGTTTAGGTGTCATGAATCTGTTTTACAGCACCTGTTTCTGCTATTTTATGTTTTTGCTCAGCATGGGCTAACTATTTTATGCTAGGATGATTTGAAGTTGTAATCAAACCTTGTTGGTGTAGTTATGTGATGTTGCTTAGCACTTTTAACTCATGCATACTTACTGTTATATGCTTAATTTGAGCCTGTACACCTTAGGTTAGGCACATGTATGTTAAATACTGAAAGGGTTTAATATGCAGAATTCATGAGTTGATATGGACAGCATTAGTGGAGGACACTTCATCTAATCTTGATTAAACTAGACATAGGCAATCAAATCCATAGAATGGTCTGAGTCATACTCAATAGTCAGGGGTGACTTAATGGGGGCTTAGACATAAGTTACCCTTTACTTAACCCCGTAGTAAGTGATTGAAAAGCACACACATCAGCACTCTGCGTTTAGGTGCCACACGGGACTCATCACAGCACCTAGCCAACTTGGTCAAGTTACAATGGATATGAAATCCTAGCTATTTTTCTCAGCTTTTTACCATTCAATTCGTTACTGTTTTACCTTTTAGTTACTTGTTAACTTTTAGTCTTGAAATTCACAGCATGAATCCAAAATTGTTGATAGTTCTTATTTGTTTCTTTTATTCTCTCACTAACTAGATTAACCAAATTGGGAATTTGTGGAATTAATCGTAATCATTCCCCGTGGGAATAATCTTTACTTACTCTTTATTACTTGTTACGATTGTGTATACTTGCACATCGCACTTTATCGCAAACACATACTGAATTATTATATGCTATCTGAAATGCAGTAGTATGTTCTTGGCCCTGCGTGGCATTAGTTATTTGTATTGTTTGCCTTAAATCATGTTTGATTGGTTTGACTGGACCTGAAATTGATGAAAGTATGATTGATAATGATAATGATAAGGATGATGAATTAATTAATCATGTGAGGATCGATTGTAAACTAGTTTGACGATTTACAACGGTAAATCTGATGCGATTTCACAAGTCGAGTTATGATTTCATAAGTTAAATGTTAAGGCATTTTGATTTAAAAGTAAGCGTTAGGGTTTTAGTATAACTAGCCAAAACTTAAAAAGAATTTTCAATGGAAACATAGTAGGAAAAGAACTTGAGTAAACTTTGTAAATTGCAAAAACGATTGAGTTGAATAATGTGTTTGGGAAAATTTTGGCTAGAAAGACTTAGTAATTAAGAGTGTTCGCACGCCTCTCTTTCTTGGGAATTTTCCTAGTGTATTATTTAGCACAACTAGGGTTCCAACGACCTAAAGCTAAAGTGTATTTTCAGATACAATAGTATAAAGGAATGACACGAGAATAAAGAAAGAGATTTCAAAGATTTCGAAGATCCAGATTTCTAAAGAATAAAATGTAGGGAACCTAGTGTTCCTATTGAGCATATGTGCCATGTGTCCTGTTCTAGGACTTGACGTCCTACTTGTGTGCGCATATGGCGTGCCTAGTATCTCAACCTAAAAAATTGAGCGTAGTGTTTCGCATTACTTGCCTAGAGTTCTGATCTAAGATTGAGACCAGCGTTCCGCAATTGAACACTCGAACCTTGTGTCCTGTGTTTGAACTCTAAGTAAATTGAGATTTGAAATTCACTAAATTGAGTGAGTTGAGGTTTCGTTGATCCGCATTGATTAATTAAAACATTACTCGGACGCTCCTTACAATAAGCGAGCCATATTAAAGAATTTGTTTGGATGCATATTGACTATTGAGCATTTCAACCTGGAGGATTTTTCTAATGTCCAATACCCTTACCAGGGCAATTTGATTTGAACCTAGAGGATTTTTCTAGTGTCCAATACCCTTGGTAAGGGAATTTTGTCTAGACATGGAGGATTTTTCCAGTGTCTAATTACTGTCCTTGTTTATGGCTGCAAGTGTATACACAAACTCGTTCATAATTCATTGGCATGCATAATTAACCACATTGTAATATGTGATGACTTGATCGTTGATCTATTGATAGAATTGTCTACTCACATGCAATTATTTGATATTGTGGTGACTTGATTGTTGATCTGTTGGTTGATTTGTCTGTTCACATGCAAATACTTGATATACCATGATAATGTGTGCGGTCTATTAAGTATGTATATGTATATAAAGGCATGTTGTTGTATTATATATATATATATATATTGTTTGCATGCGACATAGCCTATGATAAACTCGTGGACAAAGAATTTACCCTTGCACTATTTTTGGATTGGACATTCTTATGGATGTCACTTCCAGAGAGAGTTCCAAAGCTGTTGAAGTTTCGTCTTTCCTGGAGTAGTGAAGAATGAGCCGGTTGAGGAAGAATCCTCCTAGTGCTTTAGTTTTGATCTTGCTGAATGACTTTTCAGTAAGATTTATAGTTGTTGGTCAGCTTAGCATAGGAAATTGTTTTTGTTGTTTGTGTAATTACTTATTGTCTTGTAATTACTCTCTTCCGAAACTCGCCTCAATACGAAAGGATTATGTCATGTTTTATGTTATGTGAAGCATTTATTGTGAAGTAATATACTCTGATATTTGCAAAAAACTGATTTTGCATCATTTAGAAAATTATAGTACTTTTTATGTCTCATTTTTTTTGAAAAGGGTTTCAAAGGAAAGAAAAAGAAAAAAAATTCACTCCTATTTTCCATTACAAAATACGGAAGAGTACTTTTACTGAAAGCATATAAGCATCAAATGTTTTTAGCATTAGATTGGGTTGAACAGTAGCACTCTGAAAACGGGGTGTTACATTAATGTTGCTGGAGCAGAATCTTGATTTTCCACAGATTCAATAGGAATTTCGAAAACATCAAATTTGTCACTTGGTTTTTTTCCCAAATTTAGCCAAAATCTCCTTCATGGTTAGTTCTTCATTTAGCTCTTCATCACGCTCATGGATGATGACTTCGTTTTCCTCCATGGTTAATTCTCTTTGATTCTAACTTTCCAAAGATTCAGTAGGATTTTCGAAAAACATGAATTGGTCACAGTTTTTTTTCCAAAGATTGGCCAAGATCTCCTCCATGGTTAATCCTTCAATTGATTCTTCATCACTCTTATGGGCGATGACTTCGTATTCCTCCATGGTTAATTCTATTTGATTCTGTCTTCTATAAGAGTTATATGTTGAGCAGTCTTGCCATTCATGTCCTACATCTCCACAATACTTACTAACGAGGGAAAGAACCCAACAGTTGTCTGCATGTCCTACAGAATAACCACAATACTCACAAAAATTGAAAGGACTCATGAGAAAATATTTTTTAAAAAAATTAATAATAGTCAAAATAAAATTAAACAAAATCGATATCAAACAAAATAAGGAAAGTAGGAATAAAATAAAAGTAAAGTCAAATAAAATCAAAACAAAATAAAATAAGATAATATTATCCTAATTCAATCCTTATCAAATTAGACTTATCATATCATATCATTTCCGAAATTCAAATTCAAAATCTATCTATATCTAATCTCAAATTCAAAATAAGATAAGAAAAAGAAAGATCAGGATAAATATACAAAAAAGAAAAATCTTTTTGGATTTTTGATATCAAATTTAAATAAAACAAAATAGAATAAGATAAAACAAAATAAGATAAGATATAAACAAATGGATAAAAAGATAAAATAAAACAACCAAACAAAAATTTAAAATCTAGATAAAGAGATAAAATAAAAATCTTTTTTGAATTTTTAAATGTAAATCTAGATCTATCTACTATTTTTTTAATAAGATGATAATAACACTAATAATAACTAAAAACAATAATAAAAAATAATAATAACAATAGTAACGACTAGTTAACAATTTTTTTTATGATAATAAAATAATAATACTAACAAATAATAAAAAAATAATAACAATACTAATAATAATAACGATAATAATAATAATAAAGAGAAAGAAAAATGTCTAAATTAACAAGAATCTCGTTGGTTTAGTAGCGCTAAAACATTCCCTGGTAATGGCGTCAAAAACTTATTGCGCCTCAGACAAGCGCACCTGATCGTAACTCGTAATAAAGTGGAGTATTTCTAAGACTCCGAATGTCGAACCCATAGAGAATACGCGAATACTAAATTAATAGAGATCATTTATTATTTTAGACGAATGAAAGTGATGGATTTGAGAGTCAAACAACTAAATTGTAAATAACAAGGTTAAAGTAATAACGCGAGAACAAAAAAAAAGATCAATTAGGAAAAGCCTAAGGGACTCGGATTCACTAATACTAGATCCTAAATCTACTTCTTTGCTATTATGAATTGTATTACCTTATTGAATGCCAATCACTCGCTCTAAATTACTAAGGGCTACCTAGCTTATTATAGCATTCCTCCTAACTAATTACTCTGTTTGGTCCTAGAAGGTAATTAAATTAAAGGAAAGAGCATTAAGAATTGACATGTTTGTTAATCTAATAGCTGATTGGAAACAAGCAATAACCTATCCGGCGTATAAAGCGAGTTCTGTTGATCCTATAGTTCCACTAGTTAACTATGATCTTGTTACTACAATTAACTAATTTATTGAGGAGTGACCAGTTCCTATGGAATTAAGCATGCTAGAAAGAACACATTCATAAGGATAATAAGAAATTCAAAATAGCAATTAAATAAATATCAATAACATCATAAAAGATCCCCCATCACCCCCAGTGATGGAGATAACTACTCATGGTATTTCTCAATAACAAAGAATAACAATAATCCAAACATGCAACCCTAAGAGAAAAGAAAAGGAAAGAGGCAAGAGGCAAGAGCTAAAGTGATCAAAAGACCCCAGCCTCCAGCTCTCCGAAAGAGAGCTAAGATGGCCTATTTATAGGCTCTGGTGCGGATTAAGTCAATTGACTTCAAATCTGTGCATTTTGGGCTTGGGCACGGTCGTACTGTGTTTATACACAGCCGTACCGGGCTTGAGTTGCGACGCTGACCCGTACTTCTGCACTGGATGCTGCCTGACTGCAATTGTATACACCGTACTGACTTTGGTCTGGCTGTACTGAACTTTCTTATCGGCGCCAGGTTGTACTGACCAATGGAGTACGCCCCTACTGCTTCTCTTGAATAGGTATGGCCGTACTGAAGAGATGTCAGCCGTACCGCTTGTCTAGAAACACTAAAAATCTCCAAAACTCGCCAGAATCTTCTCAAAATTCATTATTTTGCTTTCCATGTTACAATAAGTATTTCTAGAAATTTTGTCTTAGGCTCCAAAATTGATCTACACGCCTTGATGGTTCACTATTTTATGGAAATAGCATATGCAGACGTTCTCCGGATTTTACGTTTGGAAACTCTGGTCGGTTGGGCTTGCTTTTTTTTGGTTAGTGGTGGCTGATTGTATATGGGATTTTTATATCACTTGCGTCCATTAATTCTTCTATCTACTCATACTAAATATTTCTTAACTTTGGCACCCTGCGCCACTTGTAAGGACTCGTTTTCTTCCAATAAATTATTTTGCTTATGAAGATAATATAAACCTCCGTATAATAATAAGCCTTTTCAAGCCTTATAAACAAGACTAATTTTTTTTTTTCTTCATCATAATAAATCTCTGGTTTCTTTTCATTTTTGTACAAAAAAAAAATTAAGAACAAGTGTCATTTTTTTCCTTTGTGTTATTTTCATCAGCCAAATAAAAATAAATAAATTTTCACCTCGTTTCTCCCTTTTTTGGGGAAACAAACGTAAGCTTACAAAATTGAATTTTAATGTGAATATTAGGAAAAGTCATTCAAAACTACTATTGTTTAAACTCTCAAAAACTTATATACTTCAAGTTTTGCTAATTTCAACATTGACTCATTATAACAACATAATGTAATACCCAAGAAACAGACTACATAGCATCTAATTGATCAGGCATGTATCAAATAATTTGATATGATGAGAATGATGTCAGCAACCTGTTCGATAATATGAGCATATTTTGGGAGCAGAGATGTATCAAGATAAATTGGTTCGCCTGGATACCGCCCTGAAATACAATCTTCAACATATCCCATGATACTTGACGCACACCGAATCAGAGCATCATAATCACCCTTTTTCAAGTATTGTTGAGCATCCACAACGCTACTAAGCGCATCTTTCCCAAAACTGATCAAACACATTTGGTAATGCTCTCTTGCCTTGGCATTACTACCACTTTGTGCAATTAGTGTCTTGATTAGCTTGATGGAGTTGGTCACGTTGGCACGAACAACGTCAATAGTGTAATGTGCAAGGCTTATGAGGTCTCCACCTCCAACATGCTTTGAGTTGAGAAGAGTTGAACAAAACGAACGGTGTGTAGCTTTCTTGCAAATGGTATCCACGTCCACAACTTTAGCTTTAGATGCATAGCAAGATGTAACACATAAAAGAAATATCACCACAAAGGAAGAGAAACGAGTCATTGTATTTTCTTTCTATCAATTGTCTTCTCCTATGCGTAATACGTAGTATTAACGTCTCCTTTGGTTTCACTCCTTAGTGGTTTAATTTATAGAGCTGTCATCATTGAAAACATGGCAGAATTGCAAATGCCATTAATGCCAATCAATGTGGGTCAATCGTTGAGGGAGGAAAAAATAAGGAAGGTTTCCGTTTTGCCGCGACGCGTGATCCACAACGGGGATTACGTAATATTAATGTTGGCCATAAATTAAAAAACGTAGCTAATTTGGTAACCGAGTTTGGCAATAAAACTTTGTTTAAATCTGAAATTAGTGGAGGTCCCATGCCAATTATGAATTCGGTGCAAGCAGTTATAAAAGGAAAGGAGTATATGATGTTATCGAAAAAAAAAAGAAAGGAGTATATGATGGGGCAGAAAAATTATGCGTAATGCTTAATCACGAGAAAATATCTCGTGAAATATCTCGAAGCTTGTATACTATTTCTCTATTTTTATTGTGATTTTGAGTAAATAGGTTCTGATAAAAATTATGGAGACTAATTTAATCTTAAAAAATAAAAAATACTAATTTAGTCATTAAAAATCTTAAATGTGGGTCAAATTAGTTTTTTTTAAGATAATTTTTAGGGATATTTTAGTCTCTATCAGGGATATTTTAGTCCTTATCAGGGATTAATTTGACCTATATTTAATATTCTGAAGGATTAAATTGGTATTTTCATTTTTCGAGGACTGAATTAGTCTCCGTAATTTTTGTGAGGGACCAATTTGACTTTTTACTTTGTACAAAACTGAAACCGCATATTTTTTATTTCTCTTAAAGTTACATTCGTGACCGTCGCGATTATTTTTCCTCGCGATGAATAGCATTGCTGAAAAACTATTTACTACCATTCAATGGAAATATTAACTAGTGTATTTACCCGTGCTCGCACATGTTATTTAAATTTTATGATGTGTAAAGTAAAAAAATTTATTTATTTATTTTTTGAAGAAAAAATAAATTATTTATGAAAAGCTATAAAATTAAATTAACTAAATTTGTATAGTAAAATAATGATGAATAATTATTGATAGTCGGTATAATTAATAAATAAAAAAATGTAAGTCATTTAAAGGTCTTACACTGTGAAATTATTGTTTGACATAAGGTAATAATGGTTGCTATAATTAAAACAATAACTTAAAAAAATTGATTTAAGTAAAAAATTTAATAGCTCTATTGTTATGATATGACTTAGATAATATTTTGATTTAATGGCAAATGTTCAGATATAAGAACTGATTGATTGATATGATTTAATTTACTTATATTTTGAATTTGAATATGATTTAATTCAAATTTAATTGAATGGTAAAAATCTAGATATAAACATTAATTGATTGATACGCTTAATGAAATATCATGGATTAAAAAATATTTTTTTCATTTTAGTGGGAAAAGAATGAATATAAAGCTGCCACGTAGTATGAGTATACGTGGAAAAACTCTTTTTTATATAATATAACAGATATTTTTATTATTTGTACGTATAATTATTTATATGACTTAATTTTAATAATATTTCATTAAACAGGAAACGTATCCGTGTCGTACCCGTATTGGATATTGATACTCTTCGGATACTTTCCGATACGTGTCCCAAAAGTATCTCTATTATCTTTTATTTTTTTTAAATATTTATTGAGGATACTTTTCGATACTCTTTGGATACTTCTCAAGTCCTGTATCCTGCGACAGTTCCTTTCTTTCAATCCTAACAGCGGTTCTGTTCTCTCCATTCTGTTGGCAGCTTTTGGTCTTTCCTTATCAGGTTTTCTTTTTCCAATAAAAGCAGTGTTTTAGGATTTTTCTTCACTCTTGTAAAAATATTATTTTGGTATTTAGACGCTGTATGTCTTGTTTTTTTGGTTATTTGTGATCCGTTGTTCGAGAGACGTTGTATGTCTTGTTTATTCACCTATTGTGTTGTACTGTTTATAAAAAAATTATAAAATAGCTGCGAAAAGAGTTCAAGTGTCGGGTCTAGTACTATTGATTCAATGTCTCTTTCCAAACAAGTATTATGCATGTATATAAGTTTTTATATAAAATTTTGTTGACATATCGTATCCCAAATTTCAAAAAATTATCGTACCCTTATATTTGTGTCGTATCGTACTTGTATCGCATTACGTATTCGGGCTTCATGCCAATTTATATGGGTCAACCGTTGAGGGAGGAAAAAATAAGGAAGGTTTCCCTTTGCCGCGACGCGTGATCTACAACAGGGGTTACGTAATTGGCCATAAATTCAAAAACGTGGCTAATTTGGTAACCGAGTTTGGCAATAAAACTTTGTTTAAATCTGAAATTAGTGGAGGGCCCATGCCAATTATGAATTCGGTGCAACCAGTTAATATAAAAGGAAAGGAGTAAATGATGGGGCAGAAAAAATATTTACTCACTACCATTCAATAGAAATATTAACTAGTGTATTTACCGTGTTTATATGGGTTATCTAAATTTTATGATGTGCAAAGTAAAATAAATCATTTATTTATTTTTTGATAGAAAAATAAATCATTTATGAAAAGCTATAAAATTAAAGTAACTAAATTTGTATAGTAAAATTGTTCCGGAATAAGATCCGGCCCAAATCCAACCTACCGGGCCATAATTAAAGTCAGACCCAAATTAACATAGCTTCCAGGACAAGCTTCATTCCAAGGTATATAAACCTATTTCCACTGCCATTTCAGGTAACTCTCATTATAACCTCTTCACCCACCTCATTTATACATTGAACGTCGGAGTGCTTGCAGGTGACCACCACCAAGGTCTTCCACCGGAGCTCGGAGCACCACCGTGAATACCACGTTCTTCCACCGTCCTCCACCGTGAGGTAATCCTTCTCAGGTAATCTCTTATGTTCGTCCAGAACATTGGCGTCGTCTGTGGGAACGAAAAATCAATCTTGTTCTGTTTCATGTCCACGGTGGCTAGAACATTCAGACTGAATCTTTCTCCTCTCTCATGCGTGTGCTTTCGTTTTCGCGAAATTGAAATTGTGTTTTCTGGAACGAAATTCTTTCCGAAGAGGTGAGAGAAAGAATCTCATCGAGAAAAAATCTCATCCAGTAATAAAATTCTTCTGGATCAAGAATTCAGAGCAACATCGGCATTGAAGTTTCAGATCAGGGATCTTGATCGGTGATCTAAATCTTGTTTGATCGGTGCAAATCTATAAGTTTCGTCAAACATCTTCGCGATTTAGAGTTTTCATCCAATTTTGGATGAAATCTTCCTCAAAAGCCATTTGCGGAGATCCGAATTTTTCTCACATCACATGTATGATTTCTTTCGCTTTGGATTTCTCAAGACATTGATCAAAGATTTCGTTCAAGAAGCAGAACAACGATCAAGATTTCGTTCAAGAAGCAGAAATGTGCCGAAGACTCCTTCTCCAGATCTAGTTCTATTCAGATCTAGATCCGAGTTCCAATAACCAGAGGAAACATATCCAGAAGATTGGTGTTCCCTGAGTTCATCCCGAGTTCTGGTTCAGCGATCTTGTTTCCGATCATTTTTCACATCGATGAGAACGTGATAAGTTGTAGCAGAGATCCGGCCGCAACCTCTTCCAAAATGTAGGCCTCGACGGTCCTGTTCATTTGACATCAGGCGTTGCTGAGATCGGCACGACGTCAATTCTAAATGCGGGTAGATCCAAGACACCGATCGTCACTCAAATCTCTCTTGATTTTGATGGCTCTAATCTGCCTTGGTGTGCAATCCTGTTTGCGATGACACACAATGTCGTTATATGCGATCCTGTGTGCGACACCGCCATCGGACCCACGGTAAGACTAAAACCTTTAATTTAATTCTAACTAATTGTTTGTTCATAATGAATTCGAGCTCCAACGTCAAAGGAGACGGAGGCAGCTGATGAAGCATTGAACAAATTTGAATATCGGCGTCGAGCTCATAGAAGACGAAGACGCACGCGAATAGAGCATCAATGGAGTTCATACTCGCCAGGTAGTCACAGAGGAAGAGCTCCTCACCGCAATTAGTGACATCAGTGATTGAAACCTGAATATTGCTCAAATCTATCGATTTCGATTGCTCTAAATGAGTTCGACTATGAGTTCGAAACACGATGTCGTCATGCTAGAAATCGATGTTGCTGTCGAATCCGAGTTTCAGGAAGTGATGAATCCTTCTAATCCATGTTTGTCCTCCTATAGCAACCTCGACAGGAATCATGCTAACTTGCAAACAGAGATTGTAAGTTTTAAAACAATTCAAGATTGAAATCTCTTAACTATAATTCAATCGAGGTGATTTCTGTCTCTTTAGAAAGCTAAAAATATTATCTATAGCTTCTATGTTTGCCTATGGGGTATGCACTAACCACCAACACAGCGTTCCGATATATATTCTTGCTTTTATACACAATTTGAATTTTTTTTTTGGTGAGTAAAAAAAAATATGAATCTAAAATATGAAACCATTTTTAGTTTCATATCTAATAATATGAAACCATTTTAGTAATAAGAAACCATTTTTAGTTTTTAATTGAATCTAATAAGTTTAAAACTTTATTTGAGTTCACAATCCAACATATGAATTAAACTAAATCAAAAGATTAGATTGTTATCCACTTATAACAGTTGCTATTGTCAAAAAAAGTTTTGTAAAAATTAAATATACTTAAATCTTAATTAAGATTAACAGTATTACAAGATAGATCGAATGAGTTGGTCATTTTATCTATTGAGATTAAAATATAGAATTATTGAATTATAAAACTTTGATAAATAACTTCACAACTCAAAAGTCTAAACAACTAATTTAATGATTGATCTCTATTATATACAAACATGAAGATATTAAAAAAGGAAAATTAACAAATTTTGCATTCTAATGGAAAGTCTAATGCTATGTAATCAACTAACATCCTATGTGGAAATAATTAGTAGGCATAAAACGTCTCAAAAAATTGAATGTTGCATTAGTCAACCGATTTTATAAATAATAAATACAATGAATTTGAATTTAAATTTGAAAAAACAATCAAACGCCATTAATGTAGCAGATTCAAAATCGTATAAATAAAACAACTTTTCGTGAAAATGGAATGCAAGTAATGCATGAAATAATTGCAATCGAATACACTAATTTCCAAGATCATGCTAAAGGGAACCGAATCAAACTATTTACGGTTAGATTAATATGACTTTAAATTCAAAAAAGAATTAAATGCGTTTATAAACAAAAAATGAAGCATATGAATCTTCACCATGATGAATATTATTTCATAGCAATTTAAGTCATACACAATATTTCGTTATTTGCCACAACCCTCTATTTTCTTTGCTTCATGCCACAGTCCAAGCATCCTGAGTCACCTGGCGATTTCACCTTGCTCAATCACATTAATTGGGTCCACTTTAGTTTCATTCTTTCTCTTTTCCAATTTTATTACTCAAAAAAGGTACCACAAGTGCAAACATCGAAGACCATGAATGGAAAAGACACTGGTTTCAAGCACGTGGGAATCTTTTTACCGGTTTAAAGTTTCAACCATTCACACAATTATCATTTGGGTAGAATTCTTTTTCATTTTTATTAATTAATTTATTGATTGTGCTCTGTGATTGGGTTTCTTATTTCTTATTCTACTCTATCCTTGTACAGCTTTAACCTATGCAATCTCTAGAGTGGCTCTGTTCTCAACTTCAGAACCTAGAACTACAAGGATAAGTACTATCATGTTATTGACAACTTAAGACTACCCCGGTTGTTTTGCCATATGCCCGGGCTTCACTCTATATAAGGATGTGTGAAGTAGGTTTGTAATGCTTTCAATTTTGTAGCCTTCATGCTTTAGCTGATTGATGAAGTTTTTTTATGAAGAATTGAGAGCCATCTTGCAAAGTAATAATGTAATCGAAGTTATTAATGATTTATTTGCATACTTATTACTAGAATTTATTATAAAGAGGTTTCAAGTAACATTATATTTTTCCATTTCAGATCTTTAGATTAGTGATGAAGATTTGAAAAATTTATGTCTTATTGAGATCGATGAGTTGCTTCGTTCAAATGGAAGATCTCTTCCAAATTTTCCTATGCCATTTCCAAATTTATGAGATGACTTCGACTTCCAAAATAAGTTGATTGTTGATGAATTGAGCTATGACAAAGAACAAATGTTGGCAACGCATCAATCACTAATGGAAAAACTGACAAGTGACACTACTAGGAAAAGTTGAATTAGCCATGGAAATGACTTTATCTGAAAAAATAGAAGTTATGTATAAAGAATTAAATAAAACACTTATAGAAATCAATAAAAATATAAACTTATTGATTGAAAACACTGATAGAATTGCAAATTATACATGTCATAAAATAAAAAAATGAACGAGACGAAATAAATAATATACGAAGTACATTAGATGGAATAAATAAAGGAAAAGAAGTTGATGAGAACCAAAATATTAATAAAATTAGAGAAATTCTCCAGCAATTAGAAGATCTCTTAGAATATGAAGAAAGTAATAGAAGTATAACAATAAAGGATTTAGAAGAACTGATAAATCACAAATCAGAAATTAAAGAAATAATAAGATATGATTCCTCAAGTTTATTAAGACAGTGTCATCATGGAGAGGATAAAAGAAGAATACATGGAGACCCTAAAAAGGTCAAATGATATTGAAGAAATTCAGCAATTACTAGAACAATTAACAATAATTGAGGAAGAAAATAAACAAATACAAAAAGTAGAGCAAATAGAGACTAAAAAGGAAACTGAGGAGGTAATATTAAATTACAGCTCTTCAGAATCAAAATCGGATAATGATGAAATATTTATGGAAAAAGGAGAAACAAGCAATACAAAAAGAAAATGGGGAGAACATTGGAATCCAGATAATACTTGGGAAAAAAATGAATTTGAAACAATGAATAGAAAATGATATTCAAGAAAGAGTGGTAAATGGACTAAAATTCAAGAAGAATATAAACCACATTATGAAAATATTAGACAAGGTAACATACTAAATATTGACTGTGCAAGAAATAAAGAGGAAGTGTTATTACAATGGACTAATGAAATAACGTTACTAATAGCAACTGATGAAAGATTTACTAGATTAGACTTACCAAGTGTTAGAAATTTAATAATTTATAAGACAACAAGAAATGTACAAAAGTATTTGACAAGTATAAGTGAGCAAGACTGGCAACATTATGCTAAATATGTAAGAGATAATCAAGAATTTGCTAGACTTATTATGAATTTGATTTACTTAGAGTTCATAGGGTATAATATCCTTGAACATAAAGAAAAAGTAAACAAGTTTTTACAAGAAAAAGCAAAAGCACATTTAAATGGAATACAAATTTGTAATATGTGTGAAGTAGAAAGTTTTATTTGCGAATATCAAAAATACTATTATGAATTAAGTGCTGAAGTAAAGGAAATATATAAAGATATATTCATAGATAAATTACCATACCCACTCAATGAAAAGATAATATCTATATGGCAAATACGACCAGCTGAAACTGGTGATACCTTAGGAGGAATTATACAAATCTTATATAATGAATTAAGGCAACAATGCTTAAATAGAGAAATAATTAGGCAATTAAACAAAGGAAAAAATGTAGTTTGTTGTGACATACCAGAAATAGAAAAACCAGGAAATTATGGGTGTAATCAGCAAAAGGGAAAACAAAGGTATTATAAAAGAAAGCCTAGACTAAGGAAAACCTATCCAAAGAAAAAAGCTTATAAAGATTCTAAGAAAAAGTATTTTAGAAGAAAAAGACAAACACCTAAAAAATATTGTCCAAAGGGAAAAAAGAAATGTGTGTGCTGGATATGTAATGTAGAAGGTCACTATGCAAATGAATGTCCACAAAGAAAGGAAAAAGATTCTAAAGAAAAATCAAAATTAATAAAAAGAATGTATAGAATATATGACTTAGAGCCATTAGAAGAAGAATTAAGTAGTACCAATGAAAGTGTATATGAATATTCAGAAGATGAATTATCTTCAGAAGAAACAGAATCCGAATAGTCCTTATATTAAAATAAGAATTGAAAAAGAGAATAAAGAAACAGAGGCATACATAGATACAGGGGCAAGCATTTGTTTAGCAACAAGAGCATTATTTAGTAAATGGGAAAGATTAGAAAAATCATTAAAGATTCAAATTGCAGATGGATCGATACATCCATTATTATGGGTAGCCAAAAGAATTATATTAAGTATAGTACCTACAGTTTACCAACAAGAAACTGGATTAGATATGATAATAGGAAATAATTTTTTGAGATTATATGCACCTTTTTGCCAAAATTTAGAATTTATATCACTAAAGACTCCATATATTAGAGGAAAACAATTAAGAGAAATAATAAATATTCCAATTGTTCATTATTCAGAAAGTACTTACTCTAAGAAACAATCAGAGTTTAGCAAGCTGAAACGTGGTGAGATAATAAAAATAACATGTAGAAAAATTCGTCATGTACTAACAAATTTAGAACCAGGAAGAGAAATTCCAGCCCATATTGAAGAACTATTAGAAAAAGTTTGTAGTGAAAATCCTCTAGATCCAAAAATTAATAATAAAGATATGGAATTAGTAGAATTAAAATTAAAAGATCCTACAAAAGAAGTAAAATATAAACCCATGATTTACACAAAACAAGATAGAGATGAATTTTCAGAAGATATTAAACAAATGTGTGATAAAGGATTAATAAGACCATCGAAAAGTAAGCATTCAGCTCCAGCCTTTTATGTTGAAAATCATAATGAAATAAAAAGAGGAAAAAGAAGGATGGTGATTAATTATAAACAAATGAATGACGCAATGGAGGGAGATGCATATTTTCTTCCTAAAAAAGACCTAATTATTGAAAGAGTAAGGAATGAATTGGTTTAGTACTTTTGATTGTAAGTCAGGATTTTACCAAATAAGGTTAACAGAAGAATCTAAACCATTAACAGCATTTAGTTGTCCTCAAGGACAATATGAATGGAATGTACTCCCAATGAGAATGAAGCAATCACCAGGAATTTTCCAACGTAGAATGGATTCAATACTCAAAGAATTTAAAGATTTTTGTCTTATTTATATCGATGATATATTAGTTTTTACCAATAAAGATTTAAATGACCATTTCAAGAAGGTAGAACTAGTACTTAATAAATGTCTTGATTATGGAGTGGTTTTAAGTAAGAAAAAAGCTGTTTTAGCTCAAAATAAAATTAATTATTTAGGATTAGAAATTGAAAAAGGAAAAATAGTAATGCAGAAACATGTACTAGAAAAGCTTCAAAACTTTCCCACTAAGCTAAAGGATAAAAAATATTTACAAAAATTTCTTGGATTATTAACTTATATTTCTAATGAGGGTTTTATAAAGAATCTGGCTACAGAAAGAAAGCAACTTCAACAAAAATTAAAGAAAGATGCTCTTTGGTCTTGGACCGAAGAAGATGAAGCAATTATTATTAAATTAAAGCATTTATGTCAAGATCTTCCTGAATTATATCATCCATCAGATGATGATTTAATTATTATTGAAACTGATGCGTCAAATGAATATTGGGGAGGAGTTATGAAGGCAAAACCCCCTGGACAAAAGAAAGAATTACTATGTAGATATATGTCTGGAACATTTTCCGACTGTGAAATCAATTATGCAACACATGAAAAAGAAACATTAGCACTAATTCGAATGTTAGAAAAACATCGAATATACGTGCTAGATAAAGAATTTATTGTTAGAACAGACTCTACTTATGTTGCAGGTTTTAAGAATATCAACCACAAAGGAACATACAAGCAAGGAAGGTTGATAAGATGGCAAATGAAATTAGCTGAATACAATTATTCAATTTCACATATCAAAGGAGAAAAGAACGTGCTGGCAGACATACTTTCAAGAGAATGGAACGAAGCAAAGCAGAAATGTTAGATAGACAAATAGCGATCAAGGAAGCACAAAAGGCCCAAAAGGAAACAGAACTTGAATTAATTGAAGCAGAATTAAAGCTCTTTAGGTTGCAACGAGAAGAAGAAAATTTTCCAAAAGAATCAGTTCCAGATGAAGAGGTGAAGCCTAAAAAGTGGTACCACGCTTTTAATGGACCATTTCAGGAATTTATGATGATTGGTACAAAGCGACACCACACTTTGTCAAAAGATTGTGAGTCTACCACCAAGGATTTGCAACAAAAGAAGAAGCGAGAAAAAGCACTAAAAAATCATCTTGAATTAGAAAAAGAAAAAGAAAAGAAAGGTAAAGAAATATATCTTGGCCCAAAACTTATTGAAACAACAAAGAATCCACCAAGTAAAATCATCTACATTTAAAACACTAGGAAAAATTCCTTTTTCTCTAGATGATTTTCAAATTACTTCAAGAAAGGATCATGAACTACAAGTACAATTTTCAGAAAAGAATTTTTGGGAAAATTTTGATAGATTAAGGAATTGGACTGAAAAAGAAAAAATCAATTGTTTTTACATGGTTGATAGAAAGATTTTTGGAATTAAGACAATTATTCTTCCTGGAGCACCTTCAAATTTAACATACAATATGTTCCAGTTTGGACTTATTGATTGTCTTTATTTAAGCTCAAATCATGAAGAAATTAGTTTGTTCCCCTATTATTTCAAAGAATCAGTTCAAGCTTTTAGAAGGAATATTGCAGGAGAGAAAAATATTTTTCTAAAATTTTACTCAGCTTATCCAGATTTCACTACTAAACAACCTGCTAAGCATTTTATTTTTATTGGAATAAGCAATAATAATTTTCCTCTGAAGGATGAACCCAATGACACGGTCTATGGGGAAGAATTAATGACTCAAGTAATAAGTAATCAGTTGGCAAGTATTTTCACTCAATGTTAAGCCATTGGAAAAGGCTCTTACATCAAAGTACTATATAAAGGACCCTACACTCTGCTTTTAAGCAAGACAAGCAATAAAGAAATAAAAGAAAAAGACATGAGTCTTCTGACAAATTTTGAGGCAGCTTTCTACTCACTATCGGGACCCCTAATGGAATATAGGCCATCTGTCCTCAATAATTTATGCTCTATGATCAAGGAAAGTAAGGACCATGCATGTGAAAGATGTGTCAAAGAAAAGAATATTACCGACAAAGCAATAGAGGAGAAAGAAGACTTTGAAGCAATAGTGGAGGAGTAAATTTTGAAGGCATTCTGAGTGTTCACGTGAAGACACTAGAAAATGTAGAATTATTGAAGTCACAATGTAAAGCACTAATGTAGTGCTATATTACTATTGTAAATAGTGGAAGGCCATTAGGCTATAAATAAGGCCATTTCTTCAGTTAGTAAGTAGAGAAAGTTGAAGAATGAAATTTCTCTCTGAGAAATGTTTTCCTTAGGAAAACTTGTGCTAGTTCTTTAGGAGCTAGTCGGATACTTGAGAGTGTGTCCATCTATCCTTGTAAAATTACCACTTATTATGAATAAAATCACTTATTTCACTCAATCTTCTTGACTTATTTTCTTTACTCAAAACTTTGTTAAATATTCAACAACTAATGGAGAAGCTGAGCAAAGAATGGGCTTACTTAATCAAAGATTCAGAAGCATAGTCAGGTATACTTACTTACTCTTCTTGAATAATTTAATTATTGTTGTTATTATTACTATTGTTATTTTATGCTTATATAAAAACTGAAATGGAAAGAGAAAAAATAGATAATAATGATATAGAGCACTTACATATTACTGAAGAAGATGGAAACTATGAAGGAAGTATTTTGATAGACCCAACTTTATTTCAAAGGATACAACAAGAGGACTTAGATTTGTCAAAAGATGCAAACATGAAAGGAGTTAAAGGAAAAGAAAGATTTAAGGGGTTGATGAAAAAATTTAACCAAAAGGAAAATATAATATACTATGGGAAAATAATTAATGAAGCACCAACAGACATAGCAGATGCTCAAGAAAATACTTGTATACAGTTATTAAATAAGAAAAAACTTATGGAATTAAAAAGAAATATAAAGAAAAAAGAACATAGTGATAAAATAGGATATATTCATATAGGAGCAATACAAGTTCTAATAAAAGCAACTTTTCAGGAAGGAATAAATTCACCAATAGAATTAGTATTAAAGGATGATAGAATCACTGATCCAAAGGACAAAATATTAGGAGTTATAGAAGGAAACTTAGCTTATGTTAAGTTAAAGTTTGAGATTCATCCAAATATTGGAATACCTTTAAGTACTCAAAGATTAGATCAATCACTAACTCTTGAACACAAATTCCTAAGAGGAAATTTAATGAAAACAGTGATAAAATTTTCTCGGTCACTTATTGTGTTAATTACGCACTAACAAATTCACATCATAGTATTACCTTTAGAAATAATGATAGAATAGATATCCCAAGCCTATTTGAAGATATAGGAAAGATTTATTATCCTAAGAAAAATGAAATTACAGATCTAGGAACTCTTATAAGAAAACCAAGAATATTAACACCAAAACCGATTGGATTTTGTGAACCAGAAGAAAATGAAGAAAATAAAATAAATAAATTAGCTAATCAGGTAAAAGAACTAGATTTGTATGTAAGAAATAGAATATGAATAGTTTAGAATTAAGAAAGGAAGAGGTTAAAAATGAAATTAAAAATTTTCATAGAATATTAAAGGATTATCTAAAAAGAAATTTAAATGACAGAAATAGGAGAGATATAGAAGGAATACTTATAGTAAGAGAAAATATACTGGTAAAAATAGAAAATCTTGAAAGATCTAAGACGAGAAAAAGATGAACACATAATTTTTTTATTAAGGACAAAGTAATAGAAATAGAAATAACAGTAAATGATAAACTTAGTATATTACATATAGACGCAATAGAAAATGAAGATAAGGATTTTTATGAGAAATTAAAATATATATGGTCATTAGAATTGCCAAAGGAAATAAAAACAAAAATATGTGAAGAATATGGAAGGCTTTGTACACAATCGATAGTATACAAAAATGAAATAAGTGAAGAACTGTGGTACCTAAACCTACCAAGAGAAGAAGAAATACAAGAAGAAAACTTAGAGAATAATATAGGAATTTATTTTGCAGAATTAGACATAGATGATGACTGGTTTCCACATGAAGATTAAAGAATTAAAATATATTTTAGGAAATTATTCAAAGAATTTATTAGAAAATAGAATAGATTTAGGTAAAATAATAGATTTATCTGAATTTATTGACTCAGTGGAAATCACGCACTCAACTGGTATCAGAGCACTAAGATTCTAGAATTATTTATAGAATTAGAAAGATTGTATAGATCTTTTGATTATTATATGCAATGGCCCGAAGGATTAACTACTGAGAATTGGCAAGAATTAAAAGATAGAATTTTAATAGTAGAACGAAGTATTAAAACATTAGAAGATGAATATAAACATTATTGAAAAGGAATTAAAATTATGTCCGTCACTAAGTTTTGCGACCACGAAATTAGAGACCAATTATTATTTTCCGTCACTAAAATTTGTCTCTAAATCACTTAATTCTAGTTGTGTGAGCAAAAGAAAGCATATGAAGAAATCATGTCTTCAGTAATGTCTGGATTAGGTGGTTTTTTTTTCCTTTATGGATATGGTTGTACTGGAAAAACCTATTTATGGAACAAATTATCAACAGGGTTGCGATCTCAAGGGTTCAATGTACAAAATGTTGCTTCGAGTCATCCCGTTCCTCCTCTTCGTTTTGAATGCGCTGTTTCGTGTTTTGATTTCCAAATTAGGGTTCATAGTGTACGCTCTTTCTAAATATGAGCTGTATTTATGTTTTAAATAATAAATAATAAATTAATCTTAACTAATATATAAAACATATCAATTTGATATAAATAACAAATTAATATATATACACTAAAATCGCACACAATATAAATCCAATCTGATTAAAAAAAATATCTATTTGATTATAGTCCAAATATCAACTTTCTAATTTTGAGTTTGTCTGTTTTTAAATTATATAAATTAAGATATGTTCCTTTCTTAAAAAAATATATATTAATTTTTTTTTGTTAATAAAATTTTTTCAACTTACTATAAACCTCCATCCATGAAGTTACAAAAGTTGATCTTATAACAAAAGAGTGGATTTTAGATGATTTTAGATTTTGATTCACAATATTTGTTTTAAAATAAATCAATTAATTTGCATATTTAACATTTTCTAAAATACATATGTTTTGATTTTATTTTTTTAGATCTATTATATGTTTCGTGATGTTATATAATAATCGCAATTATAGTTACTTTCCTACTTCATATACATTTGTTATTTATAACTAATATCTACATATACATAAAGATATTTAAATTATGAACCATTTCATTATATCAAATCTTTTTATTTTGTTTGAATATATAATGTAATATTAACTCATTAATTACATATTATTACTCTTATTTTAACCAATTAAATAAACTATTTTTATTTAATATGATTTGGTGGTATGCAACAACATATTTTGTTTGTGTCGTATACAACTTAATTAATATTAATTTCTTGACGTATCAAACGTTAGGGTCCTTATATTTATAAATAATAGTAAGGGTAGTATTATAATATCACTAAAAAAATTTATATATACTAAGGGTAGTATTATAATATCACTAAAAAAATTTATATATACAGGGCCGGTGATCCTCATGTGCAAGCTGTGCAGTTGCACAGGGCCCAATTTTAGGGGTCCAATTTAACGGCCCAATTTTATTATATATTTTAGGTTTAAATATGTTTTTAGTCCCTATAAAATCACCACTTTTCAAGTTTAGTCCTTATAAAATTTTTAGGGGCCCAATTTTATTATATATTTTAGGTTTAAATATGTTTTTAGTCCCTATAAAATCACAATTTTTCAATTTTAGTCCTTATAAAATTTTAATACCATTTTATTAGGGGCCTAATTTTTAATATTAGAACAGGGCCTCCAAAATGTTTAAGACGACCCTGATATATTATCATAATATTTGTTATATTTCGTTTTTGGTCAAAAAATTGTTTGAACAAAATATAAAAAAAATTTCCGTGCATGGCACGGGTTCTATACTAGTTCTTTATATTGCAATAAGTCTTTCTAGAAATCTTGTCTTAGGCTCCAAAATTGATCTACACGCCTTGATGGTTCACTATTTTTTTTTTTTGACATACACTAGTTTATGAAAATAGCATATGCAGACATTCTCTGGATTTTATGTTTGGGAACTCTGGTCGGTTGGGCTTGCTTGTTTTTGGTTAGAGGTGGCTGATTGTTTATGGGATTTTTATATCACTTGCGTCCATTAATTCTTCTACTCATACTAAATATTTCTTAACTTTGGCACCCTGCACCACTTGTAAGGACTCGTTTTCTTTCAATAAATTATTTTGCTTATAAAGATAAAATAAACCTCCGTATAATAATAACTCTTTTCAAGCCTTATAAACGAGACTAATTTTTTTTTCTTCATCATAATAAATCTCTGTTTTCTTCTCATTTTTGTACAAAAAAAATATTAAGAACAAGTGTCATTTTTTGCCTTTGTGTTATTTTCATCAACCAAATAAAAATATATAAATTTTCACCTCGTTTCTCCCTATTTTGGGGAAACAAACGTAAGCTTAAAAAATTGAATTTTATTGTGAATATTAGGAAAAGTCATTCAAAACTACTATTGTTTAGACTCTCAAAAACTTATATGCTTCAAGTTTTTGCTAATTTCAACATTGACTTATTATTCTGTTAAAAAAAAAACAATTACTCATTATAACAACATACTGTAATATCCAAGAAACAAACTACATAGCATCTAATTGATTAGGCATGTATCAAATAATTTGATATGATGAGAATAATGTCAGCAACCTGTTCGATAATATGAGCATATTTTGGGAGCAGAGATGTATCGGGATAAATAGGGTCGCCTGGATACTGTCCTGAAATACAATCTTCAACATATCCCATGATACTTGATGCACGCTGAATCAGAGCAATATAATCACCCTTTTTCAAGTATTGTTGAGCGTCCACAACGCTACCAAGGGCATCTTTCTCAAAACTGATCAAACACATTTGGTAATGTTCTCTTGCCTTTGCATTACTACCACTTTGTGCAATTAGTGTCTTGATTAGCTTGATGGAGTTGGTCACGTTGGCACGAACAACGTCAATAGTGTAATGTGCAAGGCTTATGAGGTCTCCACCTTCAACATGCTTTGAGTTGAGAAGAGTTGAACAAAATGAACGGTGTGTAGCTTTCTTGCAAATGGTATCCACGTCCACAACTTTAGCTTTAGTTGCATAGCAAGATGTAACACATAAAAGAAATATCACCCCAAAGAAAGAGAAACGAGCCATTGTATTTTCTTTCTTATTAAAGTTTCCTTTGGTTTCACTCCTTAGTGGTTTAATTTATAGAATTGTCATCTCTTGAAAACAAGGGTAAAAGGTATTAATTTCTGTAAATTTAAATTATTTATTTTGATAGAATTCTTTGAATCCAAAACGGCTTAATTAAGAATTTTAATAATGAGTTGAATTACTTACTACTATTGGAATACTTTGTATATATGAAGAAAAAGTTAACGTATGGTCAAAGGAGAATTTTAAGGGATCAATTTTAATTCATTTAGCGGCGAAATGGTGGAGAAAGATACTCATGTTATTATAATTAAAAAAAAAAAAGATACTCATGTTGACTGGCTTGTTCGTATAAGAAAGAGCGCACTAAAAGGTTTTAATTTCGGTAAATTGAAATTAGTTATTTTGATTGAATTCGTTGAATCCAAAAGGCTAATTAAAAATCTTCTTAATAATGAGTTGGGTTACCTATACCACTTGAATTTCAGCATGTTTGATATTATAGTGCATCATGAATCATTTGCGGGAAAAGAATTAGTAAGAAAAGCTTTTGCATGAAAAACTGCACAAATGCATTTCCACCGATAAGCTCTGCCACATGGGTTTCGTAGTTTTTTTGGTGCGGATGCTTTCGTACTATTTATCATTAGTGTTTTGCAAAATAAACAAGCAGCTATATATTGATTTATTTTATTTCTTTTTTTTGGTACATTATTTTATTTCTTTTTAAAAAATGGTGTTTGTTTATACAAAATATAAATGTAGTCAATAATTTTATTTAAAGTACATTATTATTGAATTTTTAGAATATATACTGTTTCATGTTATTTTTCTATTAATTTTTATTAATTAAATAAATCAAAGAATATAACTGATAAAATGATAATTGAACTTATAAAATCGTAAATAAATAAAAGTGTTTGTTTCTTCAAAATAGTACTTAATGGCTAATTAAGCACAAAATAGTACTTAATTATTTTGATTGATTTCAGTGGATTCAAAATGGCTAATTAAGCAATTAATTTCTGTCAATTTGAATTAACTATTTTGATTAATTTCGGTGGATCCAAAATGGCTAATTAAACATTTTAATAATGACTTGGATTATTTGAGTGCTATTTTGATTGATTGTCAAATGCCAAAATTCAAAATAATAAGAAATTCAAAACTCGAAACAAAGGTAAACCCCAAAATCCCGATTTCACGTGTCTCAAAGCTTTACCCTATGTCCATTACATCAAATAAAATATAACGATAACTACCCAACAATCATAAAATAAATGCCTAAGCTAAGCAGCAACATGTAGCCTATTCCTCAACATCCACATCACCATTGTCACCTGCAGACTCATCATCTATCCATACACCGTGATGCATAAATAGCCACGAAGGAAATAAGAGGTTAGAAATAACATTCATATAGGTCACACATGGCAGGGGAAATAAAAAAATGATGTGTACAACCATTCATACCGTGTCATCTATCCATATCACCTATTTGTACAACATAAGCGTAGCACAATATATTACTAACGTATCAGCATATAAATGCGCGCAAGACTGAAGCTACCATCTACAGGGGGATGCATGTGGATCCATCTTGTACATCGTCAAAAAATTTAGGAGCCGTCACATAAGTTTATTAATGAAAACTATAGAAAAACCCTTTTTTGGGAATAATTTAAAAAAAATTGTCTTTGAACCAAATTTGTGTTCAGGAGTTGATTACGCATAGAGAAGTTTTCGCACCTCTATACCGCCCGTTTATAAAAATGGTACCCTTTTAATTGTTTTAAGAAAATGTTTGACTTAAAAATTAATTCCGTTAAATCTTTATTTATTATATTTTTATAAGAAAAATAAAGAAGCCGCAAAATGACCGAATCGTACGAGTGGCATTTCGGGGCTTCTAACCACGACCTTATTAGAGGGTGAAATAAAAGGATGGATACAAAATGGTCATACTTGCATTAAAAAAAAAGCGATAACCTCTATTTCAAAAAGAAGAGTGTGACATCCCAATTTTTGAGAAAGATTGTTTTTGCAATAAAATCCTAAATACTTGAAGGTAAGTCGTGGAGACTGATCACCTCAATGACTTGCTGAGAGTACGAGAAATTGTGTTGATATATTTTCAATAATTATTATTTATGGTACTTTTAATGTGAACTCATCGACAGGGTTTTTCTGTGAATTTTCTGTTTGACACGGTGACGTGTATTTTTGCCTATTAATAAGTGATTGAATTAAATCAAGATAGAATTAAATTTGAGAATTAATATTTAATATTAATTCATGGTTCAAAATTCGTCAAAAAATTCTAAATGAAGTTCCACCGTATTTTGAACTGTCGGATAATTCTTATCCGCAATAAAATCTGTAATGAATTCTGATTTTGACAAAAATCGAATATTGAGTTATTATGATATTATATGATTGTTATAAAATATATTTATTATTTATTGGTGAAGAAATTATTTGCGAATAATTTCTTAGTCACGCGGTAAATTAATTTTTTGGTAAATTAATTTACGCGACGAAGTAAAATTGTAACATTTGAAATTTTCTTATTGGAACACCTAGTATGATGAGGTGTTAGACCTAACCAAATTGATTAGGATTATGTGACATGTTTTAGTTGGCTTAGATGTGTGGTGTTTTAATGTGATTGGTTATTAAGTGATTATATGATAAGTTATAAAAAATAGTGATTAAAAAATAAAAGCTAGAATGGTGAGTCATATAATTAGGGGTTGTGTGGTGTATTTTAATTGGATTAGATGTTGGTGGTTTAGGGTGACTTAATATGATTGGTTAACATTTTGACTTAGGCATAGTTATCTCCTTAGAATTAATGTGAGCCAAGTATAATTTTTTGATACATTCTTTTCCTTTCTCCTTAGTTTTGGCCGGCAGCACTTTAAAAAAAAGGGGGGGGGGTGGATAATATTTCATTTGTATCTTGCTAAGTGTGGTTAAGTTAGTAAGAGAAAAATCAAGGAAAATCAAGTTCATCTTCTTTCTTTTCTTTCTTTCTTAACCGTGAGTCCTTCCATAAAAATACCTCCATCTTTTGCTTCAATTCCTTCTCCTTATTAACACAAGAATATTGATCTTGTGAGTGAGGGATTGAATCAACAATTTCCCCTAATTTTGGAGCCCAAAACCGTGAGCCTAGGGATTATTTTTGGGTAAGATTTCTTTGATTTTGCTTCTAATTTCTTATGATGTTGTTAATGGAGATTTTGGGTAAGTAAACATGAAATTTTTCCTTCTCTTTGAGCCTTGTTAGGCCATGACATGAAGAGAGAAAAAGGGAAAGATTTCTTGTTTTGAAACCCCAATTTTTAGTGTTGTTTTGTTGTTGTTGTTTTAATCAATGAAAAATGGAAGATTTTCCTTTTCCTTGAGCCTTTGTTTGGCCATGACCTAGAGGAGAATTTTGGGAAAAATTTAGCTTGAATTACTTGGTTAGTTTGTTGTTTCTTTGTTGTTATTTTGTTATTATTGTTGTTGTTGTTTTGATTAAAAAGAAAATTTTGAATTTTCCCTCTTATTAGCCCCAGAGGCCGTGAGCTAGAGGAAGAAAAATGAAGAAGATTTTGAGTTTTAAAAGCTTGTTTCTTCCATGATTTAATTGTCGTTGTAGTTTAGAAATTTTCGGGAAAGTTTAATTTAATTTAAAAATTGATTTAAGTGTTGTTTTTGTATTTTGAGACTATGAACACCTAAGTTTAAAGGAATCTTTGTATTTTTTTAAAAAGGTGGGGTCTAAGAAAATTTATGGCAAAAACCTTTGGTTTTGATGTAAATTTTGTTATTGAAAAAGGTTTTGAAAGTAAGAAAAATTTTGGTGTTATTTTAGTTGAAGAAACCGTGTGGTTTCTTATGGTTTTGGAACTAATTTTCATACTTTTATTTGATTTAAATGTTAGTTGTTTGATATATAGGTATTTTGAAAGTTAAATCCTTGATTTGGTTGAAAAAGAATGAGTTTTGGTTAATTTAAAAAAAAATGAAAGTTTTGATAGGTTCAAATTGTGAAAAGTTTTGAGTAAATTGTTTAATTTTAAAATATTGTTTTTAATCTTATTTTAATGTTTTAAGTGTGAGTTTTAAATTAGACGAATCTTAGATTTTTTTAAATTAGACGAATCTTAGAATTTTGTATCCTAAGTTTTAATGTTAGTATTTGTAGCATCCCAATTTTTAGAAAAATTATTGAAAGGTTTACGAAAAATTTTGACGTAGTTTCGTCACAAATTTTACTACCGGGTGAGTTTTTACCCAAAATTACACCCTAATGTGACCCGATTTCGATGAAATTCGGGATATTAGTGTTAGATTAATTTTAGGTGTGAAAAACTTATCGTGCGACGTGATTGGTTGGTAAGAAAATATCGGAGATATTTATTTAAAGATAGGATCGATGACTAAGCGGTGACTAGGATTAGGATAAGAACAAATGAATTTATCTCCTTCGGACCAATAGGATTGTGACACGTGGATAATAGCCATCGGACCATTAGATTCATGACACGTGGCACCATAGGAAAGCGACACGTGTCATTGTATATGCCTATAAATACGAGCCTAAGCTGTGTTTTTCTTCATTCTGAAATTTGAGGGGAAGTTTTAGAGAGAGAAGCTCTAGAATTCTAGAGAGAGAAAGTGAGAGAAAATGTTGGAAATTCTACTCCTTCCTTCTTCTTTTAGTGCGCATCCTTGGTGAGGTTCTGGCGTCGACGGAATAGACTACTTAGCTGTTATCATGGATAGTTAAAGCGCCTAAGGTGAAGGCATCTTCCAATTTATTGCTTTATATGTGTCTATGTTTTGTGGGGATTGTAAGGAAAATTCTTACGTGATGAGTTTGGGCTTTTCGCCTTATTTGTTGTGTGATTGATTGAATTGATTGGTTGTAGTAATGCTTGTAGTGTTATTACTTGTGTGGATTGTATTGATTAGCCTTATATGGCATCCTGTTTGGATTATATTGATCTTACTGCTTGATTGATTTTGGATTTGGATTTTTGGGTTATTGATCTGGAGGATTTTTCCAGTGTCTTCTTTTATTATGGAAAAGGTTTAGAAAAGTTTTCGAAATTAAATCGAATAGTGCATGTCTAGAAAAATTCTAGCAAGGAAAGACTTAGTATTTAAGCGTGTTTATCACCACCTCTCTTTCCTGGGAATTTACCTGCTGTACTATTTAGCGTACCTATTGTCTTAATCAAAGGTTAGATTAGTGTTCAGCATTACGTTCCTAGTGTCTCGATCAAAGGTCCAGTCTAATGTTTCGCATTGAGTGCAAGGATTTTGGCCTGGATTCTGGATTTTGGAACCAGTGCCAGTGTGTGTTCCGCATTAGCGTGCATAGTCTCGAATCTGAGAAAGAGCCTAGTGTTCATAATGACGTGCCCTAAGTTCTAATCCAAGACTGAGCCTAGTACGTGAATTTACATTTGACCATATGAATGATTGTTTGATATACCATGATCTTATGTATGTTTAGATATAACTTGTTAGTATAATATGATTTGTGTCTATGTTGTTTCTATTATATGATTATTTTCAAAAGATGACCCTTGCCCATGGTTCTCCAATTTCAATGGATGCAACCCAGATGGTGAAGATTGCAGAGTGATCGGGACTATTGATGAGCATTGCTGAGGAGGACTCAAGCCGAGTATTTCACCGTGTGTTTCTTTGTGCGGTATTTGTTAAACTTACTAGATAGTTCAGTGAGTGTTGTAGTGTGCTGACCAGCTATAGGAGAGATTTTGTATTCACTGTATTTCATTGAGTTGTATTCGTATTTTTTTTAAAATACATTGATCGCCTCGAGCGACTGTTATAAATATTTCAGTTGCAGGGTTATTTATATTGTATTGTATTGTTACTTGAGTATCATGTTTTGAAAAAGTTGTCATACTTTGATTGTTGTTTTGAAAAGAGATTTCGAAAAGAGAGAAAAATTTATTTAGATCCATAATTTTGAAAACCATGCAAGCAGTCTTTAAAAAGAGTTATATTAGACACTGTAGCGCTCCGAAAATGGGGTGTTACAGTACTAATTGAAGGATAATGAGTTACTATGACGGCACTCAGTTTGGGGGATCGAATGGCTCATTAGAACGCCGTTGTAAATGAGTTACTATGTGGCACTCGTCGAAGTTAATCTGACCGAGGGGATCCCGTGGCTCAATGGCGTTGTACAAATGTTGAGGACGCTCATGTTCGCTCACCCAGAAGGAAATAAAGGATCCTGAAGTTGGGTTGAATAGTTGTAGGTTCGCGTTAGCTAGTTGCCGACGTAGGACTACCGACCAATTGATGACCACACGACGATTCATCGCCGAGACTTGTTTGACTGTGATTGAAACATTGTTTGGCTTTTGACAAAGCATATTATTTTACCTATGTCGTTGTATTTTCATTTGAGTATGATTTCTCACCCTTTTGTGTTTTGTGGCTACTTGTACACCCTGTGTGCGAGTACACGGTGAGATTACAGGTGATGATCCACGCTGAGGAGTAGACTATGTGCTGTTGCTTAGCTTAGAACTTATTTACATATTATGTTGTTATTTGTTACCGATGTAAAACTATGGGTCAAGGTCTGAGACATATGACATCAAGTTATTAGGTTTTATTTTCACAAATTGTTTTTATTCCGCAAATGAGTTACGTTGATGTGAAACTTCTATTCTGTTGAAGGATTTTTATAAACCGCATTTTTATCTTATTCGCATCCGTTTCTATGCATTTTTTTGTACAACGGGGTAGAGGGTGTCACACTAATAGCCTTGACAAACAATTTGAGATCAACTTCTTTGTCTTATCCTTCTCCACTCATGATTAAAGTTGCTGCAAGAATTGTGTTAGAAGTAGTTCAAATAGACAATGATATATCCTCACACAACCACTCTCTCACGTGTTTACACTCAATTAATTTTTTTTCCACTCGTGTTTCACTCCTTGTTAGCTTTTTCCCTTTGATAGTCTCACCACTCTTGCCTTTTACCATTCAACTTTACCTTATGAGCTCTTAAGTAAGAACCTTTGGGTCGATTCTACACAACAAGAAACAACAAGGGATTGATGAGAACTTTATTTAACTAGCATATTTAAAAGCAAAGTTGGTTAAGGGTATATACAATTTTATTTGACTTGATAAAATCATAGAGAGAAAGCTCACAATTGTAGTCATAGGTGGTTGATTTTCACTTGATTTGAAGTGGAGTTTTTCTCTAGCTCCTCCTTTGAAATAGATCTCTTGCTTTTCTTCCTTGTTTTGGCATTTCTACTTTCCAACTGGTCCATGGGGTCCAAGTTCAGTGGTAAGAGCTTGGCCTTATAACTCCAAGGGACATAGATCAAATCCCTCGGGAAAAGTTGTAATATGGTCATTAGTGTTACTGAAATAATAATATACTATTTGTTTGTTTCAAGTTAAAAAAATATTATTCCTGTGAATGTGGGGAAGGGAATGCTACATTCCCATGTTTGTTTCAAGTTTAACAAAATTATTCCTAGGTAACTTTTATTCCCAGGAATATTATTTATACATGGTTTCTTCACTTCTTATTCCCATGTAAAAAGGGTGGGAATCTAACAGTCCCATAGGAATAAAATTCAGTCACCCATAACTTCCCACTCCCACATCATATTACAATATTTATTTATTTTTTTAATTTTTTAATTAAATAAATTATAAAAACATTTTAAGGAATTCTAAATAGTTACCAAACACTTGGGTAGGAATAGCATTCCTATTAATAATATTCCCAGGAATAGCATTCTCGGGAAAGTGATTTCAATCCTTGAAACAAACACACCCATATACTTTCCAACTAGGTTTTATACTTTTGAAACAATTCAAGATTGAAATCACTTAACTATAACTCAATCGAGGTAATTTCCGTCTCTTTAGAAAGCTAAAAATATTATCTATAACTTCTATGTTTGCCTATCGGCATGCACTAAACACCAACACAGTGTTCCGATATATATTCTTGCTTTTATACACAATTTGTATTATTTTAATAATACGAAATCATTTTTAGTTTTTTATTTGAATCTAAAAGTTTAAAACTTTATTTGAATCAACAATCCAACATATGAATTAAACAATATCAAAAGATTAGATTGTTATCCACTTATAACAGTTGCTATTGTCCAAAAAAAATTTGTAAAAATTAAAACTACTTAAATCTTAATTAAGATTAACAATATTACAAGATAGATCGAATGAGTTGGTCATTTTATCTATTGAGATAAAAATATAGAATTATTGAATTATAAAACTTTGATAAATAACTTCACAACTCAAAAATTTAAACAACTAATTTAATGATTGATTCTTTATATTACAATAAGTCTTTCCAGAAATTTTTTCTTAGGCTCCAAAATTGATCTACACGCCTTTATGAAAATAGCATATGCAGACATTCTCTGGATTTTATGTTTGGGAACTCTGGTCGGTTGGGCTTGTATGTTTTTTGGTTAGTGGTGGCTGATTGTATATGGGATTTTTATATCACTAGCGTCCATTAATTCTTGTACTCATATTAAATATTTCATAACTTTGGCACCCTGCACCACTTGTAAGGATTCGTTTTCTTTCAATAAATTATTTTGCTTATAAAAATAAAATAAATTTCCGTATAATAATAAGCCTTTTCAAGCCTTACAAACGAGACTAATGTTTTTTTTTTTTCTTCATCATAATAAATCTCTGTTTTGAATTTTAATGTGAATATCAGAAAAAAGTCATTCAAAACTACTATTGTTTAAACTCTCAAAAACTTATATGCTTCAATTTTTGCTAATTTCAACGTTGACTTATTATAACAACATAATGCAATATCCAATAAACAAACTACATAGCATCTAATTGATTAGGCATGTAACAAATAATTTGATATGATGAGAATAATGTCAGCAACCTGTTCGACAATATGAGCATATTTTGGGAGCAGAGATGTATCGGGATAAATAGGGTCGCCTGGATACTGCCCTGTAATACAATCTTCAGCAAATCCAAAGATATCTGATGCACACAAAACCAGAGTATCATAATCACCCTTTTTTAAGTATTGTTGAGCGTCCACAACGCTACCAAGGACATCTTTCCCAAAACTGACCAAACACATTTGGTAATGCTCTCTTGCATTAGCATTACTACCACTTTGTGCAATTAGTGTCTTGATTAGATTGATGGTGTTGGTCACGTTGGCACGTACAACATCAATAGTGTAATGTGCAAGGCTAACGAGGTCTCCGCCTCCAACATGCTTTGAGTTGAGAAGAGTTGAACAAAATGAACGGTGTTTAACTTGCTTGCAAATGGTATCCACATCCACAACTTTAGCTTTAGTTGCATAGCAAGATGTGAAACATAAAAGAAATATCACCAAAAAGGAAGAGAAACGAACCATTGTATTTTCTTTCTATCAATTCTCTTCTCCTATACGTACTATTAACGTTTCCCTTGGTTACACTCCTTAGTGGTTTAATTTATAGAGTTGTCATCCCTTGATTGAATTCACTGAATCCAAAACGGCTTAATTAAGAATTTTAATAATGAGTTGGATTACTTAATACTATTTTTTTGACATATAATTACTTACTACTATTTGAATACTTCTGTATACGAAGAAAAAGTTAATATATGGTCAAAGAAGAATTTTGAGGGATCAATTTTAATTCATTTAGCAGCGAAATGGTGGAGAAAGATACTCATGTTATTATAATAAAAAAAAAAAAGAGACTCATGTTGATTGGCTTGTTCGTATAAGAAAGAGCGCAATAAAAGGTTTTAATTTCCGTAAATTGAAATTAGTTATTTGGATTGAATTCATTGAATCCAAAAGGCTAATTGCCGTCTAAAAAGGCTAATTAAAAACCTTCTTAATAACGAATTGGGTTACCTATACCACTTGAATTTCAACATGTTTGATAATAGAGTCTCGCTAACAAGTGACCATATGGCACTAGTTAAGAAATATAAAAATAGAAATTTTGTATTGAAAATAAAAACATTTAAATTTTTGAGTAATTGAATGCATAATTTCAATACAAAATTTCTATATTTAGTTCTTTAACTATAGTGTTTTTAAGGCACTCATTAGCATTTGCCTTGATATTATATATATATATATATATATATATATATATATATATATATATATATATATATATATATATATATCCATCATTTTTTTTTACGTGATGTATGTGTCCATCACGAATCATTTGCGGAAATCGAATTAGTAAGAAAAACTTTTGCATGAAAAACTGCACAAATACATTCCCACCGATAAGCTCTGCCACTTGGGTTTCGTAGTTTTCTAGGTGTGGATGCTTTCGTACTATTTATCGTTAGTGTTTTGCAAAATAAACAAGCAGTTATAAATTGATTTATTTTATTTCTTTTTAAAATAATGGTGTTTATACAAAATATAAATGTAATCAATAATTTTATTTAAAGTAACATTATTATTTAATTTTTAGAGTATATACATTTTTATGGTATTTTTTTATTAATTTTTGTTAATTAAATAAATAAAAGAATACAACTGAAAAAATGATTTTTTTTGGTTTAGGACTATTGCTGGCTACTCACGGAGTGTCCCAACGCTGACAATAAAAGACTAATCTCTACTCCCTCGGAGACCAAGTAAAGGCTGGTCAATCGCTGTTTTATACTTGTTATACCCCAATTTTGTCCGCTTATATTTTCTTTTTCTTTTTTTTTTGTTTTGTTTTGTCCGCGCGCCGAGCTGGGGGAGGTCGCGTACCGAGCTGAGGTGGTATGCCGAGCTGTGGAGAGGTCGTAGTCCGAGCTGTGGGGAGATCGCGTGCCGAGCTGTGGAGAGGTCGCGTCGAGCCGAGGCCCGTGCCGAGCCGTGGGGAGGTCGCTGTCGAGCCGTGGAGGAAGTCGCGTGCCTAGTCGTGGAGAGGTCGCACGCCGAGCCGTGGGGAGTTCGCCGCCTAGCCGTGGGGGAGATCGTGTGCCGAGCCGTGGAGAGGTCGCGTCATCGAGTTGGTCGGTGCACCGAGTTGAGGTCGGTGCCGAGCCGTGGGGAGGTCGCCACGAGTGTTGAGAGGTCGTGACGCCAAGCCGTGGGGAGTTCGCTTGCCGAGCCGTGGAGAAGTCGCGGCCGAGCCGTGGAGAGGTCGTGACGCCGAGCCGTGGGGAGGTCGCGTCCGGTGAGATCGCGTGCCGAGCTATGGAGAGGTCGCAGATCGAAATGAGGTCGCTGCCGAGTGTGGAGAGGTCGTATGACGATGGGGAGATCAGATGCCGAGCTGGGCCATTTTTAGCCCAATTGCAGTTCATTACAAGCGTTATTAACAAAAAAAACCTAAAATTCAAAACTAAAAATCAAAGTCAGATTTCCACACTTCACCCTTCACAAAGTCATCTGCATATCTTCACCAAAGTCCTCTGCATATCTCCTCACCACTCTACATACTATGTCTTACAAATTTATATGTCCCCCATATGCCTCTTGCTTTTTCTTCATCTGCCAACCAAGTTTGACAAACAATGCAATTTAATCAAAAAAAGGAGGAGCACCGTTGTTAAAGTCACGGCTGATTGCAATTTTTTTTCAAACCATTGATATCATCTCAGACTTTGCACATGTTACCATCTCCTCAGCATCATTTTAGCACACACTTAGCATACAAGTTGCAGTCTCAAGTTGACAAACTGAACCTTTTTTTTTTATAAATAGTAGAGCAAGAAGAGATAACAGGGGGGATTGAAAAAAGAAAAATTGCACTGAATTTCAGAATTGGTTATCTCATTTTTGGTACCAATTATACACAATAATTTGAGAGAAAATTGAAAGAAAAAAGAGAAGAACTAGAAAAAAAACGCAGAAGAAGCAAACAGAAGAAAGAAGAAGCAGAAAAAAAAAAAGGTTTCTTCTTCCTCACCATCTCACCATCTCTCTCCGTCTCTCCCTTTCTCCCCCTCACCTTCTGTTTTTCTCTGCGGCGCTTGCATCCGGTTCTTTCTTCATTTGATGTATTAATGTGTGTGTGTGTTTTACTTTTAGGTTAGCATCCCCCTTTTTCCCTCGTGGCCCCTGCTTCTTTTTTTTATTATTTTTATTCATTTTTTTTTATCTTTTGTTTTGTGTTTCAGTCCCACGCTTTCCCCTTTTTTTTGTGTGTTCTTTTTTTTATTTTTTTATTTTTGTTTTGTTTTAGCGTTCAGCTCACTTCCAATTTTTTTTTCTCTTTTTTCCTTTGTTTTTTTAGTGGGCTCAGCCCATTTCTTTTACTCTTTGGGCTTTAGCTCACTTAGTTCCTCTCCTTTTTTTTTATTTGCCAAACCCTTATTTTTTTTTTATTTTTATCATTTATTTATTAAATGTGAACATTTTTTTTTTACTAGTCAAACTAGTGCAATTTCATTCAACTAAATTTCACATACAAGTTCTGAAACCCTGTTTTTCTTGAAAATCACATAATAAAAATCATGAAAATTAATTTACTAATAATGATTACTCGATATTGTTTCCCGTTTAGTCATTACTAGCATCTTAATGTTCTAAATAAAAATGGGTTATTAGTGATGACCACTATTGATTGCTTCTTGTTTGGTCCCCATGAAAACCCATCATCTTTATAAAAATAAAATCAATCTTTTTTACTAGTAATGATCACTCGAGATTGCTTCCCGTTTGATCATTACGAACACCGTTAATTTTATAAACAAAATAGGTTGTTAGTGAGGACCACTCTTGATTGCTTCTTGTTTGGTCCCTACAAAACCTACCTTTTTTCCATCAAAAAATATACAATTAAAATCAACCAACACACAACCATTTTCTACCCAAGAACTACGTAGCCTTTGATTTCTCCACTGCACCCGGAGATACGTAGGAGCAGGAGCCCACTCCTGTCAAGCGCAAAAATAAACGACTTTTATTAAGTCCTCTTTTTTTTTTTTTATCTTGGTTAATTTTTTTTTAAAATAAAAGGGAAATAAATATTTTTTTTAGAAGTTAATAAAATTTGCACAATTAGTTAGAGGTAACCTTTTTCGAAAGGATGTCGTGGGGTGCTAATACCTTCCCTACGCATAATCGACTCCCGAACCCAAATCCGGTCTTAAGGACCACTTTTCTTCAAAAAAAGGTTTTTTCCAATATTTTCCCTATGAAATAAATTATTGGTGGCGGCTCCATTAAACTCGAATAAAATCCCTCCGGATTTTTCGGTCGCTACAGCTGGCGACTCCACTGGGGACTTTTAGAGAGTCAAGCCTAACATGATTAATTGTGCCAAATAATTAACTTCATTTTTTTTTGTTATTCTTTTTTTAATTCCCCTTCTTTTTATTTTTATCTTTATTTATTTATTTATTTATTTATTTTCTTTTGTAAATATTTATTTATTATTTATTTGTTTAATTTTAATTTGTTGTGAATATTGAACATTAGGATAGACGACTATATTTGTATGCTTTGTTTGTTTTGCAGCTTGGGTAGTGTTAGGGTGTTGCCCCTCTCACACACCGCACCTACACGTTCGCACACACATGTGAGTAAGGCCCTATACCCGGGTCAGAGCAAAGCTTAAGTTGAGTGGAGGTTCGGTGATGGTCAATTGGAATTTGCTTTCCTTCTGGCTATTGCGAGAACTTCATCTAGAGTGTGCTCCCTCTGAGTATTCCGCACCGGATAGTTATCTATCGTTGTGGTTAATATTCAGGAGGAGACTTTAGCTCTAGAGGCCTTTGGTGAGAATGTGAGTAGAGCCACCATGAGATCTATCACTCAATACAAGACTATAGACCCCTTAGGCTAGAAAATATCTAATTTTAGGTTTGACCCATTTAAGACACAAGGGGCATCATATCATTTTTGTTCTTCCACCAAAAATTTGTTATATCATGTCCATGCATAAAAAAGGGTCTACAAAAACACATATCTTCATGCATTCATACGCCAAAAACAAAAAAACAAAAAAACACATGTTGAAAATAAAGAAATAATATCATTCATTCTCATTTCATTTTAGGTCGCCAGAGAATCGTAGGAACTCAAGAGCTTGGCTGCAAGTATTTTGTGAAATAATATGAGATCAAATTGTGAAACAGTTTCAAAGAAGCTCATACATGTCAAAACAATGAGGCCTACGATTCCTTGGCACAAATAAATAGATTCATGCATCCACATTCATTCATTTTTCTTTTCTTACATACTCATATCATTTTTTTAAAAAATCATCATAAAATAATCAAACAAACTGGTTCCTCGACACCCTTATCGAAATCGCTCTCAATCAAGGATCATGGATGACCAAGAGATGAAAGAGGACGTCAACCAGCTGAAGGAACAGATGAGCAAAGTTTTGGAGTTTCTGCAATCCCTAAACAAAGACAAGGCTACAGATGGGGTATCTCCAGCAGTGAATGATGAAAGTCAAGCTACACCTTCCCACCCACCTGGCTTGGTCCTATGCAGTTGCAATATGGTCTCAATACTCAAGGGATGATGGTACCTTTTGCAATTTACCCGCAGGGTCCTACACACTCACCAGTTAGCAACCCTCAGAATCAAGTACCACAATTCCCACTTTACGGACTCCCGCCTGGTTACACGCCACCTATGGCCAATGATGATACTGCAAACCATAACCCTCAAGGCCCACAGGCACAACAGTTCCCACTATATGGTCTCCCGCCCGGTTACACACCGCCCGGTCCTAACAATAACTCTACAGAAACTGATTCCCAAGCACTTGTTGTGCAAGACGTAGTTCAAGGATCTGGCTCCGGTACTGAAACCATACCAGTTCAAAGCTCAACTCCTGGCTTCATGACATACACCTTTCCACCTGGTTATGCACCATCCCATCTCGGGAATACTCAAGGAGTCAGTATGCCCGTAGTGACCCCCGTGGTGAATCACCGATCATTTGGTTACCCCTATTATATTCAAGGAAATCCATTGAATCCCCAGACTAACCGCATTGCCTGGTCTCCAGCTATGGGAGGACCCAATCTAAGCATCCCAGTTGGGAATCGATTAAATACGATCTGAAGTTGCAAATCCTCGAAGATAGGCTAAGAGCTGTAGAAGGAGTAAGTTATCTCGGTTCAAGTATCGCTTCAGATCTTTGTCTCGTACCGGATGTGGTTGTACCGCCAAAGTTCAAGGTGCCAGACTTTGACAAGTATAAAGGGACAACTTGCCCAAAAAGCCACTTGACCATGTCTTTGTAGGAAGATGGCGTCCTATGCACATGATGATAAACTTCGATTCACTTTTTCCAAGATAGTTTAACGAGGCAGCGTCGAGTTGGTATACACACCTTGAGCGATTTCATATTATTCTTTGGAAAGATTTGGCGGATGCCTTTTTGAAGCGATATAAGTATAACATTGATATGGCTCTGATAGAATGCGATTACAAAACATGGCAAAAAGAGACAATGAGACCTTTAAGGAATATGCCCAACGATGGAGAGGGTGGCGACCCAAGTGGAACCACCTCTGATTGAAAAAGAAATGGTGGCCATGTTCATGGATACTCTTCAATCACCCTTCTATGACAAAATGATCGGAAGTGTATCATCAAACTTTTCAGATATGGTCATCGTAGGGGAAAGAGTTGAAGGAGGAATGAGGAATGGAAAAATTGCCCAAAGTTTTGTTGAAACCAGGAATATCAAGAGACCCCCAACAAACTTCCTAAAGAAGAAAGAAGGAAACCAATCTTTGTGATGACGAGCCCGGGAGGACACGCACAAGGAAACCCACCCACTTCTTTCCCAGTTTCCCCCATCCTTTTCCATCCCCCTACTACCCACCTCCATACATCGCCGCCGCCTCCCATAATCCTAGCCCCCGGCCAAACCAACCAATGATGCCCTTTCGACCACCTTCTCCCATTCAAACACAAGCACAACCAGTTGCTCCCACCCAACCGAACCAAAACCGTAAACAACCAAATGACCAAGAAAAGAAAGCGGTCAATTTGATCCTATTCCCATGACCTATACGGATTTGTTCCAAAGACCTAATCAAGAACTCCTTGATCTCTCCACGCTCAATGAAACCACTTCAACCTCCCTTCTCAAGAGGATATGACCCAAATGCCAAGTGTGAATTTCATGCGAGGCGATGGGTCACCTGGCGAAAATTGCCAGGCTTTGAAGTCGTGGTTCAAGATCCGATCAATGCCAAATGGTTGAGTTTCAAGGAGGATGGGCCTAATGTGGGTAATAATCCCTTCCAGGTCATGGAGGTCCAGTGATCAATGCCATTATCGAGGAGTTTGGGGACCAGCCCACGATAACTAGATTGGAAGGCGAGGAGCCAAAAGATGAGAATATCCCCATCTGTGACATCGAGGCAAAGCCTTTGGAGTGCAAGAATGTTGAACCCAAAGCGGATAGCAGCTGTCAAAGATGATCGCGATCTTGAAGACAACATCGCCAACCTTGTCCACCCTTGCCGTCGAGTGAAAAACTTGGAAATTTGGAAATTGTTGAGTTTCAGTGATGTTTGGTTCATAATAATTTTGAAATACAAATCCTATTGCTCTGCCTAAGGCTTTAGGATGATTTATTGTCAAAGAGCGCACATGTTTCATTTCAAGATCTTTATCAATAAAATGCTTTTGAATTTTCTAATCATTTCCCTTTTCTTTTTCATCTTTTCCATTCCCTTTCTTCTTTTTCATTTTTTCTTTTAAATCGATTTTAACTAATGCAGATTCAAAAATATTGTCTTTGAAAATGACGATATCGATGACTCATACTATAACTTTGACTACCCCATGAGGACAATTGAGAAACCCCTTACAAACCGATGAGATTGATGGAACAAGAGGTAAAAGTGATACAACCCACGAGGAAGAATCTGAAATAATCAAACCGACTCTTGAAAGTGACAAAAGTAGTTAATAAAAATAGAAAGAAAAAGGTAAAGCAAATTCGCAATTTGCCAAAAATTATTTTGTGAAAATTTGAGCAATAAGATGTTGAGATGAAGTTTGGCCATTTTCTCTATCCCAAAAAATAAAAATATATACATCCCTTGCTACCCCTTTTGAGCCTAAAAAACAAAAATTTTTCTTTTAAATACCCTGAACAAGGATCACTCATCCAATGGAGACTAGCACAATAATCTATTCAATTTAAATGCATTAAAAAAAAGGCAAAACAAAAGACGCTTGCAAGAATAAAAAAAATCAATAAAAATGCCAAAGCAAGAAAAGACAATTGTGCTAGCAACCATCAAAGTGCATCTTTGCACTAAAAATCCTTGTTGAAAAAAAAAATATACCTCAAACACTTTTTGAGCCTGAAATATCCTTTCTTTTATGACCCTTCAACCCCTGGCCACGTTACAACCCTAATAAAGTCCATTCCGATCAAAATCAAATTGCTCATATTTTCTCAAAACTTGATTTTTGGAAGAGAAAATCCAAATAAACTCCTTGTTGCAGTTGCTTTACCAAAAATGTGGAATTTGATCTGCCGCCCAAAGATGGATGGGGCAGTTGAGGCTGCAAACGAAAAAGATTGTCCAAAAGATGGTGGTAAAAATTAGAGATTGGCATGAAATGTTCCCTGTTACTTTGCACGGTTATCAAACTTCGATTCACACCTCAACAGGGGCAACCCCATTCTCACTGGTATATGGAATGGAAGCAGCACTTCCCATTGAAGTCAAAATCCCCTCGCTAAGGGTATTGATGGAAATGAAACTAAAAGAGGCAGAATGGGTCCAGGCTCGGCTGGATCAGCTAAACCTCATCGAAGAGAAAAGAGTGATGGCCTTATGTCATGGGCAACTATATCAGCACAGGATGAAGAGGGCTTACGAAAAGAAAGTTCGCCCTCGGGAATTCCAAGAAGGAGACCTTGTACTCAAGAAGATTTTGCTCATCCAAAAGGATTCTCGTGGAAAATGGACTCCAAATTATGAAGGTCCGTATGTTGTGAAAAAAGCTGTTTACGGAGGAGCCTTAATCCTCACAAGGATGGGCGGTGAAGATCTCCCGCTCGAAGAAACTCTGATGCGGTCAAAAAATATTATGCCTAAAAAAAAACATATAAAAACCAAGCAAAAGTGAGCTCGCTAGGTTGAAAACCTGAAAGGGCGACCTAGGCAAAAATTAGAGCGACCCGTTGGATTGAAAACTTGAAAGAGCAATCCAAGCAAAAGTTAGGGTCTGAAATCGGACATTGAAGAAGGCTGGCGCATCAAGGGGCTCTTATCCACTGGGGCAGTTCTATATATTTTCAGAAGTAGAGTAATGAGTAATCAAAGTTATGGATATGGGAAGCTGGCATTTGTTCCTACAAAGACACAAACTATAAAATATCTGTTTAGTTATTGTCTTTCTTTGTTTTTTCTTCTTCCTGCATTTTTCTTGATGTATCTTCAAGTCTGTGTAACTTCAGTCCTTGTACACATGACTCTTTTTTTTGAATACCAAACACCTCCGTTCTCGTATTTCAAAATGTTGTTTTATGATAATAGACACTGAATTGTGAAGCATGTGATGATATGAGAAAACATTACATTTATTATATACATCTTAAGAATCACGAGGACACGCCAAATCTCAACAAATAAGTTTCAAAAAGGGCAAAGGGATTACCTTTAAAAAAGTAACTAGCGCAGCATCGATAACTCGCGCTCCCTCCCAGTCGAAGGCATAGCATGACTAAATCCGATGAATCTCAGTCCGTCCCATATCTTTAAGCACTAGAGATCATACGGGACGAGGAATCAGTAAAAATAATAATCGCATTGCATACATGCATCACATACCATATATCCGTGCATCATCTTCATATCACCACCTTTTAACCGTTTTGTTACACCTGGTCCGTGCACCAAAATTTGATCCTTCATTCTCGTTTACAAACAATGCGCCTAGCATTGGTCCTTTATTTTGCTTTCTAAGCGACACGCCAAGTATCGCTCACTCTTTATTGCTTTTCGATCACCGCGTCAGTACCCGACCTGGCGGTGACCCTTCTTTATAGTTTTCTGATAAATGCGCCGAGCATCACCCCTTTTTATTGCTTTAAGATTACCGCGTCAGTACCCGACCTGGCGGTAGTCCCTCATTATTGCTTTTTGACCAACATATCAGTTCCGGACCTGATGTTGATCCTTCTTTATTGCTTTCCATCGACGCGTCAATACCCTACTTGGCGTCGAACCTTCCGATCACCGTGTCAGTACCCGACCTGGCGGAGATCCTTCTTTATAGTTTTTTTTTGATAAAACGCGCCAAGCGTTAATCCCTCATTATTGCTTTCCGACCACCGCGTCAATACCCGACCTGGCGGAGATCCTTCTTTATAGTTTTTTTTGATAAACGCGCCAAGCATTAATCCCTCATTATTGCTTTCCGATCACCGTCAAGATGCACTGGCGGAGATCCTTCTTTATAGTTTTTGATAAACGCGCGGCGTTAATCCCTCATTATTGCTTTCCGATCACCGCGTCAGTACCCGACCTGGCGGAGATCCTTCTTTATAGTTTTCTGATAAACGCGCCAAGCGTTAATCCCTCTTTATTGCTTTTAGATTACCTCGTCAGTACCCAACCTGGCCGTATTCCTTCCTTATCACTTTCCGATTAAACGCATCAAGCGTTGATCCCTCATTGTCATTCCTCACGTCAAGTTCAAGACAAAATTAGTGTATTTATCTTTAGCTCTATTTTATGACAAAAATATAACAACCATTGTTGTTTGCATTTTCTAATAAAATATAACTAAAGAGGGGCAGCTGTTATACCCCAATTTTGTCCGCTTATTTTTTTTTTTTTTGTTTTGTCCGCGCCGAGTGGGGAGGTCGCAGATCGAGCCGAGGTCGTATGCCGAAATGGAGAGGTCGAGTCCGAGCCGTGGGGAGATCGCGCGGCCGAGTGTGGAGAGGTCGCGTCTTGGCCGAGTTGGTCCGTGCCGAAATGGGGAGGTCGCTTGCCGAGCTGTGTAGAAGTCGCGTGCCTAGCTGTGGAGAGGTCGTACGCCGAGCTGTGGGGAGTTCGCTCGCCTAGCTGTGGGGAGATCGCGTGCCGAGCTGTGGAGAGGTCGCGTACCAAGTTGAGGTCGGGTGCCAAGCTGTGGGGAGGTCGCTTGCCGAGCTGTGGAGAGGTCGTACGCCGAGCTGTGGGGAGTTCGCTTGCCGAGCTGTGGAGAAGTCGCGTGCCGAGCTGTGGAGAGGTCGTACGCCGAGCTGTGGGGAGGTCGCGCATCGAAAGTGAGATCGCGCGGCCGAAGCTATGGAGAGGTCGCGATCCGAAAGGTCGCCCGCCGAGTGTGGAGAGGTCGTATGACGTTTGGGGAGATCGTATGCCGAGCTGGGCCATTTTTAGCCCAATTGCAGTTCATTACAAGCGTTATTAACAAAAAAAAACCTAAAATTCAAAACTAAAAATCAAAGTCAGATTTCCACACTTCACCCTTCACAAAGTCATCTGCATATCTTCACCAAAGTCCTCTGCATATCTCCTCAGCCACTCTACATACTATGTCTTACAGCTATATGTCCCCCATATGCCTCTTGCTTTTTCTTCATCTGCCAACCAAGTTTGACAAACAATGCAATTTAATCAAAAAAAGGAGGAGCACCGTTGTTAAAGTCACGGCTGATTGCAATTTTTTTTCAAACCATTGATATCATCTCACACTTTGCACATGTTACCATCTCCTCAGCATCATTTTAGCACACACTTAGCATACAAGTTGCAGTCTCAAGTTGACAAACTGAACTTTTTTTTTTATAAATAGTAGAGCAAGAAGAGATAACAGGGGGGATTGAAAAAAGAAAAATTGCACTGAATTTCAGAATTGGTTATCTCATTTTTGGTACCAATTATACACAACAATTTGAGAGAAAATTGAAAGAAAAAAAGAGAAGAACTAGAAAAAAAACGCAGAAGAAGCAAACAGAAGAAAGAAGAAGCAGAAAAAAAAAGGTTTCTTCTTCCTCACCATCTCACCATCTCTCTCCGTCTCTCCCTTTCTCCCCCTCACCTTCTGTTTTTCTCTGCGGCGCTTGCATCCGCTTCTTTCTTCATTTGATGTATTAATGTGTGTGTGTGTTTTACTTTTAGGTTAGCATCCCCCTTTTTCCCTCGTGGCCCCTGCTTCTTTTTTTTATTATTTTTATTCATTTTTTTTTATCTTTTGTTTTGTGTTTCAGTCCACGCTTTCCCCTTTTTTTGTGTGTTCTTTTTTTATTTTTATTTTTGTTTTGTTTTAGCGTTCAGCTCACTTCCAATTTTTTTTTTCTCTTTTTTCCTTTGTTTTTTTTAGTGGGCTCAGCCCATTTCTTTTACTCTTTGGGCTTTAGCTCACTTAGTTCCTCTCCTTTTTTTTTATTTTCCAAACCCTTATTTTTTTTATTTTTATCATTTATTTATTAAATGTGAATATTTTTTTTTACTAGTCAAACTAGTGCAATTTCATTCAACTAAATTTCACATACAAGTTCTGAAACCCTGTTTTTCTTGAAAATCACATAATAAAAATCATGAAAATTAATTTACTAATAATGATTACTCGATATTGTTTCCCGTTTAGTCATTACTAGCATCTTAATGTTCTAAATAAAAATGGGTTATTAGTGATGACCACTCTTGATTGCTTCTTGTTTGGTCCCCATGAAAACCCATCATCTTTATAAAAATAAAATCAATCTTTTTTACTAGTAATGATCACTCGAGATTGCTTCCCGTTTGATCATTACGAACACCGTTAATTTTATAAACAAAATAGGTTGTTAGTGAGGACCACTCTTGATTGCTTCTTGTTTGGTCCCTACAAAACCTACCTTTTTTTCCATCAAAAAATATACAATTAAAATCAACCAACACACAACCATTTTCTACCCAAGAACTACGTAGCCTTTGATTTCTCCACTGCACCCGGAGATACGTAGGAGCAGGAGCCCACTCCTGTCAAGCGCAAAAATAAACGACTTTTATTAAGTCCTCTTTTTTTTTATCTTGGTTAATTTTTTTTTAAATAAAAGGGAAATAAATATTTTTTTAGAAGTTAATAAAATTTGCACAATTAGTTAGAGGTAACCTTTTTCGAAAGGATGTCGTGGGGTGCTAATACCTTCCCTACGCATAATCGACTCCCGAACCCAAATCCGGTCTTAAGGACCACTTTTCTTCAAAAAAAGGTTTTTTCCAATATTTTCCCTATGAAATAAATTATTGGTGGCGGCTCCATTAAACTCGAATAAAATCCCTCCGGATTTTTCGGTCGCTACAATACTCAGCGAGAATCGAACTTGGGAGCTCCAAGTCCCCCCCTCCCCGAGTCCTACAACGGAAAAAATGATAATTGAACTTTTAAAATCGTAAATAATTAAAAGTATTTTTTTCTTCAAAATAGTTCTTTTTTTTTTGACAAATCTTCAAAATAGTACTTAAAAATAATAGAAGTAATATACTTTATTTTTCAATTTTTTAACGTAGAAGTAATATACTTTATTTTTCAATTTTTTAACGTTTGAAACATTTATTTTATTTTATTTCAGAATCGAATGATAGTATATATTGCCCCAATAGCTTAAAAAACCAGGGCCCGTCACCTATATACGTTAACCTTTCCCTCTTTTTTTTTTTTTTGACGCATTTTCTTCTATTTAAATAGTACTATGGTATAAGGGGAATTTCGAGATATCAATTTCAAATCATTTAGGGACGAAATGGGTGGAGAAAGATATTCATGGTGAATGACTTGTGATAGCTTAGAAATAGCGCGATTCATTAAAATCTGTTTTAAAAGGGAAATAGTCTCACTCACAAATCATATCAAAATGTGTTCTAAATTTGGAGAAAGATACTCATGGTGAATGACTTGTGACGAATAATTATATACCCTTTTTTTTTTACTCAAAAATAATTATATACTCAATCTGAACCAACTTATGACTCACAAACTAAAGGCATCAAATCTGGAGGTAAGCAAAATAGGAGGAATATATATTGAAGATCAGTGATTAACCTTCCTACAAATCTGGTTAAACATAATTTTAAACTTAAAAATTCTTGTTTAAAAAAATAAATTTTGTGATTAGTTTCCAAAAAAAAACTATTATCATCTGTCTTTACCATATATTGGTAAACAACAAATTTTGGGGAATGATAGCGAAAACTTTTTTTTTTTTTAAACGGGAAAGGAGCCTCGTTAAAACCTTCTGATGCAAAACCCTCTTCAGGGAAAAAACATCAGGAAGGAAAAAGAGTACCCCCCTCTAAATTTATTAACAAAATGAAAAAAGAAGAAACAAAGACACATGGAGGGACTAGGCCAAAACCCATGGAAGAAATTACAAGAAACACCAAAAAGAATGAAACTCCAGCCAAAAGTGGTGATTCTAAGGCTAGGAAAAATAGAAATGACATGCAAAAACATCACTATAATACATTTCATCCCAACTATGTTGGCACCAAAGGTATTAACCATCATTTGCAGCACACCAAAATTAAAAGCAAAGAAAAGGAAGGAGAAATCCAACATAAAATTATTATCACAAATCAATTTATCGAAAAAAATCATTATTGCAAATCATATCAAAATGTGTTCAAAATTTGTGGTACCCAAAACTTTTTTCGAAAAATCCTTCGTAATCATTTCAATCTCACAACATATTGGTACCCAACAGCAAATTGATTTTGTTTTTGACGGCAACAGCAATCTCTATAATATACAAATCTCTATCTCTATAATATACAAATAAGAATAATCTCGTTGATTATTCTCCAAGTGGCATCATCTCATGAAAAACATATTAATTACTTCTCCAGGTGACATCCTATAAGGCTAAAAATCATTGACATAGAAAAATTCAAATGAAGTGTCACACATTTTCAACATGTTGGGATGATGTGTCACACACAATTAAAAATAATTATGCAATAAAATTGATAATAAGAATTCTAAATCAGAAAATTTATTAACGTCAAAAACGCAAACACACATTTTAGGGAACTCAATTAAATTCAAATTGACGAGAAAGGCAACTGCATCAAAACAGTGATATGTGAATTGAAAAAAAAAATCAACTAATTATGATTTTTAAGCCAGCAAAAAAGGCAAATAAATCTTAACAATTACATGTGTCAACCTCTTTTTAAATACTATGATATGTGTCAACCATTGTCAAAAAAAATAAAAAAATATGACACCATCTTCTACAATTAAAGCATTTAATTTATTATTTTAATTCCTCCTTGAGATACTATTTCGATGTATAATGAATGCATTTGCAAAATTCATACAGTACACGATTTAGTCTCCATACATGGTAGTTTAATACACCATAATACACTTTTTCTAAATTCTTTTAATTTATATAGTGAATAAATTCATCTATATTACTACTTTTCAACCTCATTCATGACATATAATTTCTATATTTAAATCATTTTTTATATCATTTCCATATTTATGAAAAATGCATAAAGTACACAATTTATTCTGTATTCAAATGATTACTCAAATATCATCTAACATTTTAATATAAAATATGTGTTTTTCTCAAAGAAAAAATGTCAAATTAGTAATAGAAAATTGTATACCAATTGATGAAATTATATAAGACGCGATATTGGGGCAAATACCTTTTGTAGTACACCACTTCTATTAATTATTATCTAACATTTTAAAATGGAAAAAACATTTAAAAATAATAAACTTTTATAAATAGTAAAATGTTAAATTAGTAAATGTGTTGAAATAATAAAACTTTTAAAATTACATATAGAAAAATTAATAGAAAAAACGTGTAATCTAAAAAAGAGATTACAATGAATATTTATGTTATTCTCTAACATTTTAACAACAATATGTGAAATCACTAAGAGTGCATAGAGCAAGACGCTGGAGTGAACCGGATGCAGACACATAAGAATGTATTCATCTTCTTGTGAATTTCTTCTTCTTGCTTGAGTGAGTTATAAACATGAGTGATTTCAATACCTACACACTTCAAGATTTATTAGAAGTTAAATTATTCTCTTGTAAATACTTTGTTATCATCAAAATTAATGAGGGTCTAAACTTTTCAATCGTTTAGGTTCCAACAGATACACACAAGACGACTTTTCAGACGTTTGATGGGCACTACGATTTCCTAATCATGCCTTTTGGGCTCACCAATGCACCATCAACCTTCCAGTCAGCTATGAATGATCTACTTCGTCCTTATTTAAGGCGGTTTGTTTTAGTTTTCTTTGATGATATATTGATTTATAGTCAAAACTTTGAACGTGAACACAAGAAGGAGGGTTGAATTGTGTTAAAAACTTTTCGCAAACTCTACGTAAAAAACACTTCAACACAGATTTTCTAAAACTGTTTGTATATCGGATGCAGAGAAGCAAACCGGATGCAGAAAATAAACTGCTTATGAAAACTTATTTTACTGAGTAAGGTAAAGATAAAAGTAAAGCAGTAAAGGATGAGGCGCAGAGATTTATACTAGTTCACCACCAACTGGTAGCTACATCTAGTCCCTTCGTTCCTGAATGATTTTTCACTATAATCAACTGATTACAATTTTCCTCAAGAGTATTCTTCTATCACAAACTTGACAATACTTTCAACTTCTCAAAACGACTCAGTGCAGTCGAGCCTTTGAGGAACAAAACCTTCACAAGGCCAAAACCAGTTTACAAAAGAGATTATACTTTTGAATACAATCAAAATAACTCTCACAGAGAGGATGAAAAGATTAAGCTCAAAACAGAATAGCTTTCTCAAAGAGGGTATAAGACGCTGAGTTCAGTTCTGTGTAGACCAGAAACTTGGCACGAAACTTGATTGTTCACTTGAGTAAGTTTGTTTTCAGAATGAAGTTTCTTCACAGTTTTTTCCAACTTCTTCAATGAATACCTTGGGGTATTTATAGGAGTCTTCAAGGGTATTACCGTTGCAGTAAAAATATCTCATTTCCATTGAGTGAGGTAATTTGAAATGTAGTCCTTTTCTTCCTTTCCAGAGAATATCAGAATAGTACACATTACCGTTTTCGTACTATCAGTAATTTGCAATTGCCTTGTACGATTTTTGTCTTATGCTAAAGGTGTCACCTTTGCTTCCTCGTACATCAAAATGAGCGCATAAAATCAAATTTGAATTCCGTTCCAGAACAGTCTGAGGCTAAAAGCAAAAACGTGATCATCACGTGCTTCGTTAAAGTGATCAGACGCCGCCGTAACGTAGAACGGACGCCGCAAAGAATTGACTATTCCACGTGTCAAAGAGTAACACTCATTGGGCGCTTCTTTGTCGGCAAGGCATTTGGAGTGAGTTCGGATGCTGACACTAGTGGATTGTATTCAATTCTTTTGTAATTTTCTTCTTCTTCCTTGAGTGTTTCGTACATATATATGAAGTTTTGATACCTGTACACTCAAAGATATGTTAGAAGATAAATTGTTCTCTTGAGAATTACTTTGTTATCATCAAAATCAATGAGGGTCTAAACTTCTCAATCGTTTAGGTTCCAACAATCTCCCCCTTTTTGATGATGACAAATATCAAAGGTTGATGAACAATTTAATTTCAAAATAATATCAAGGGTCTCCCCCTGAATTTAACAATTTTGATATATAAGAACAATTAAGGTATTAAGGCGATTGTTGATAAACAAATTCATTTAAGTGATCGCAAAAATACGTAGATGTATCAGAGCATATTTTTAACAAGGATACTGATTTTCATTTTATCAAAAAGATTTTCATTGTTACCAAATTTAGTGATCATTATTAGAGTACTGGGTCAATGAATATCAACGCATTAATAGGTATTAGAGTAATGAATAACCGTACAAATGCTATGTATGAAATGATATGCATGATACTTCTGTTTTAGTGCATTTAAACATCGGACGGTGAATTAGTCAATCAGACTTTCATGTATTCATCAAACCTTTCTTTTACTCCCCCTTTTGTCATCAGACAAAAAGAGTGTAAAGCACATCATAGTCAAAATATGGCTTAGAAAAATTTGAATATATATAAACAGATAATCAGATATATATATATATATAAACAGATAAAAACAATGAATATATATATAAGAGTACCAAAAAAAAATTATATCACCCAGTTGGAAAGCTTCAGTCTCAGTTCCTTCTTTTGTTGAGCCTTTTGAAAGAACGCATCATTTGGTATAAACCATTTGATGAGATTTCCAAGTTTCCTCTGCTCAGATTCTGACTGAATTTTCCTTCTTTTCTCCACCTCTGCTGGATACAGCAAATCCATGAAGATAGTTTCCCTATGTAGAAGCACGTCAGCAGTGAAAGCATCAAATTGGTTTCCAGCATCTTCTCCCCATATTCTTCTGATGAAGACACTCAATGCTTCAGAAGCAAAAGAGAGTGCTTCATTTTCTGCCAAGTATACTCTTTTGCAGATTTTCCTTGTCAGTTTCTTCAAGCGCTAGGGGGAGAGGCATGGTAACAAGGCTTTGTCTTTCCAAGACTCAGACCATTGACTCCAAGAAAATCCAATGTCGAAGTGCTTGGTCACAGCAGCCCATTGGACATATATCTTCATGCAGTCAAGAGGCCTGATTACTGAGCACCTGAACGTATCATCAAAGTAGACTGTTCCCAGATTGGTGTCAGTAACTCTGCTGATAGTGCCAACTGTTGGAATTGTGGCTTTCTCGGCATTGCAGCAGTTTGAGGAGCCAGTTCTCCATTCATCTTCCTTCAAAGAACTAAGGTAGAACCTTCTGGCATGATCCTCAGTGATCTTGGCAACCGGAAGCTTAGAGAATTCTTTAAGGTTATACTTCTTGGGAGCCTTCTCATACTCTGTGAGCCCGATTTTGCTGAATGGCTGCTTGTCAGGAGCAGGTTCTTTCCTCTTTCCAGGAATAGACCAAGGTAGCCACCTTTGTCTATCTGGCATAATCTTTATGGATACAGAGGAAGGATCCCTGAACTGTCTGATAACTTCAATTTTCTTCATCTCAAGACAGTGTGCCATAAAGGCAGCTTCTTCATCTGTAATCCATCTTCCACACTCCTCCAGTGTGAGAGGTTCAGTTTGTGGTAGGGATTTAGGAAGATCAACAGAGAAAGGAATTGCTCTCCTACCAGATACTGGTCTTAGTCTTCCTTTGAATGACATCTGAAAACGGTCTTCTCCATCCTTGAAGGTAGCAGTCATTGGAGAGGCAATCTCCAGTCTGGCAACTCCAGAGGTGAAGGTTTTCAAATGCCATGTAGAGGGACGATTGTAGATGCTGTGATATGACTCATACTTAACAAACCGTGGTTTGTTAATACATGAGACATTCTTCCTTCCACCAAAGTCTATAGGTTTATGGGTAATGGTGAGTAAAGTGGGAGTGGTTTTGGTGATTGAATAGGTTTTAGGTATGTAGGGTTTGAAGGGATTAATGGGAGGTACTTTGAATAATAGGTTAAAGGGATGAGAGTGAAGTTTAGAAATGTATGTGGTAAGTGAGGTATTTGAGGAATTTTGTGGTAGGCCAAGGTTGAGTGTATTGGATGATGGTTGGGTAGGTTTTGAGAGGGTAGAGGTTTGTCGGAGGCTCATTCTGGTTTTCTTGGTTTGTGGTTGTGAAACAGACAATGAGGGTGCAGGAATAATATCATGAGCATCAAAGACAGATACTGACTCATCAGCAGTAAAGTCGAGTATCTTCGGGTTAAGCTCTGAAGACTTAACCAACCTTCTTTTTGTTCCTCTAGGGACAACAACGGCAGAAGGAGGAGGAGGGACTTGCTTCCGTTGACTGGACGCTGAAGCATCTTTTTCAGCTGCTGGCTTATTCTTTTTCTCTAAGACCTTTCTGATGGGAATTCTATCCTCATCTTCTGGTTCCTCAACAGTAGGTGCAGGAGCCACCTTCTGTTTCATTCTTCTTGTCTCCCGTATAGGGGATTCAGCAGATCTCTTCACACCAGTCATTGAGCTTCTGGTGGTTTTCTTTACAGCTTCTCCTTCCTATTGCTCTAATTTCACCTTCTTGATCATAGGGCCAGTTATCAGCTGCATTCTGACTAAACTGTTGACTCCAAAAACTTCTGGACGAACAACAGCGCCAACACCAAAGTATTTTTCTTTTTCTTCTGTGTTGGTAGAGTCAGTCAGCTTTCTCACAACACCGTCTTTAATCATCATTATGGAGAGAAGAACTCCATAAGGGATAACCTTGATGACATTCTTCTTATCGACACTCTTCCTTAAGAAGACAAGAGCATTTATCAGATTATTGATAATCAACCTTAGCAGATTGATTTTCTTCCCATCCATGTAGTTTCTCACAATGAACTTTTGCTCGTAGTTCACTATGTCGCTTGAGCCAGCCTTCAGAATCACGCTCTTAGCGATGATTTTATGCAGTACTCTGTAGTGGCTTTTCAAGTCTTTGCAGTGGGAGTTATGTTCTTCTTCTTCTTCAATTCACGGTAGTTTTCAAACAGGGCTTCGTTGACGTTTTCCAGTCCTTTGTAAGCGTCAACCCAGTTAGCATGGTAACTGATTCTTTCACAAGGGCACTTGATCGTCTGAGCAATAGAGTTGATGGTGAAGCGTAACTTGAAGCCTCTGCTGTGTCCTTCTATAATTTCTCCTGGAAGTAAGTAAGTGTTCCCCCAGAACTCCTTTATAGCATAGCTCAGTACGTCGACTGGTTCCCAGATTAAGTAATTTTTCCAGCCTAGTTTCTCCAGACCTTCTTCAAAATCAAAATCATATAGCTTGAAGTTTTCAAAATCAATCATGTTCTCATTCATGAGTTTTGCTTCTGAGAAGACATCGAAGGCAGCAGTGTATTGTCCAACCTTTCTATTGGCCATGGTAGCAGTTGCAGAGAGGGTAATGGAGGTTTTAGGGTTCGAAATCACACACACACAGAGAGATAGAGAGAGAAAGAACAGTTTTGCAAGAAAATACAGAGTGAAGTGATGGAGCAAAAAATGCGGAGTAGTGGGAAAGTTGATAGAAAATGGTACAGTCCTTTTTCAAAAAATCGCTTCGTATTTCCACACAAAAATTAAATCAAAAAGAAAAGAAAATGAAGATTCGCCTTTTCATTAAATGAAGACGCCAAAAGAAAAGTAAGATCAAGTAAAAAGATTTTATCGGAAGACATAATTAATTATGTCATACCAGATGCTGAGATTGTGCATATTATCTGACGCTGAGATTAATCATTCTTCTATAAGATGAACATTTAAATTTCTTCTTATAAAATTGAATCTATCTTCAGCAAGGGGTTTTGTAAAAATGTCATCCCACTGATGATTAGTTTCTACAAATTTTATTTCGAGAATACCCTTCTGAACATAGTCTCTTATAAAATGATGCTTAATCTTAATGTGCTTGGCTCGTGAATGCAATATGGGATTTTTAGTAAGACAGATTGCAGAAGTATTATCACAAAAGATAGGAATGTTACTCTCTTTTATCAGATAGTCTTCAAGTTGATATTTCATCCACAGAAGTTGAGAGCTGCAACTTGCTGCTGAAATATATTCAGCTTCTGCTGTTGAGAGTGCAATCGTGCTTTGCCTTTTGCTTGACCAAGATACAAGATTTGCTCCAAGGAATTGGCAGCCTCCACTTGTGCTTTTTCTTTCAATTTGATCTCCAGCAAAGTCAGCATCACAGAAACCTACTAACTTGTAATCTTTTGATTTCTTATAAAGCAAACCAAGATTAGTAGATCCTTGCAAATATCTAAAGATTCTTTTAACAGCACTCAAATGTGATTCTCTAGGATCTGATTGAAATCTAGCACACAGACAGACGCTGAACATAATATCAGGTCTTGAAGCTGTAAGATAAAGTAGAGATCCAATCATACCTCTGTACATCTTCTGATCTACCTTTTTACCAGTTTCGTCTTTACCAAGAATGCATGTGGGATGCATAGGAGTACACATAGGTTTGCAATCCACCATTTTGAATTTCTTTAGCAATTCCTTGATATATTTGCTTTGATGTATATAGATACCATCATTGCATTGTTTGATTTGAATTCCAAGGAAAAACTTCAGTTCACCCATCATGCTCATCTCGAATTCAGCCTGCATTAGCTTAGAAAATTCTTTGCAAAGGCTTTCATTAGTAGCTCCAAAAATAATGTCATCAACATATATTTGAACAATTATAAAGTGCTTGTTTGATGTTTTTCTAGAAAGAGTAGTGTCTACTAGACCTCTGGTAAAACCATTTTCATCAAAAATGTACTCAGTCTTTCATACTAAGCTCTGGGAGCTTACTTAAGACCATACAGGGCCTTTTTAAGCTTGAAGACATGTTCTGGAAATTCAATGTCTTCGAATCCAGGAGGTTATTTTACATAGACTTCCTCAGTTATAAAACCATTCAAGAAAGCACTTTCACATCCATTCGATAAAGAATTATATCATGATGTGCAGCAAATGAAAGTAAAATACGTATAGCTTCTAACCTTGCAACAGGTGCAAATGTTTTAGTAAAATCAATACATTCTTTCTGTGAGTAACCTTGAGCAACTAATCTTGCCTTGTTTCTCACAACCTTTCCATCTTCATCAAGCTTGTTTCTAAATACCCATTTAGTACCAATAGCTTGCTTATCTTCTGGTAAAGTAACCAGCTTCCATACATCGTTTCTTTGGAACTGATTCAACTCTTTTTGCATGGCCAGAATCCAACCTTCATCTTTCAATGCTTGATCAATCATTTTAGGTTCCATTTCTGAGAGTAGTGACATATCTGCATACTCTTTAAAAGAGGATCTGGTTCTTACTCTATCTCCAGGTTTTCCTATGATTTGATCTTTAGGATGATTGGCTTTGTACTTCCAAATTTTTCTCAATTCATCAAGATTCTTGTGTCTGGTCACCACCGGACGATGAAGATGTAGGTTCACTATTTGTAGTATTACCTATATTTAATTCTGAAAATAATTCATCTAACTCTGACATGGCTGTGTCAGGCTTCTTGTCATCAAATTTGACATGAATGGATTCTTCCACTGTCATAGTTTCTTTATTGTATATTCTTAAAGCTTTAGATCTTTCAGAATATCCAAAAAAGATTCTTTTGTCTGCTTTTGAATCAAACTTACCAAGCTGATCCTTAGTATTTAAAATGTAACACGTACAACCAAATGAATGAAAATATGATATGTTTGGTTTCCTTCCTTTCCACAGTTCATATGGAGTCTTCTTCAAAATAGGTCTAATAGAAATTCTATTTTGAATGTAACAAGCTATGTTTACTGCTTCTGCCAAAAAATGTTTTGCAATGTTAGCCTCTTTGATCATGGTCCTGGCCATTTCTTGGAGGGACCTATTCTTCCTTTCTACAACACCATTTTGTTGAGGTGTTCTAGGAGAGGAGAAATTGTGGGAGATGTCGTTATCATCACAAAATTTTTGAAAGTTTTCATTTTCAAATTCTCCCCCATGATCACTTCTAATAAAAGAAATACAAATTTCTTTTTCATTTTGAGTTGTTTTGCAGAATACAGTAAATACCTTGTATGACTCATCTTTGTGAGCAAGGAATCTAACCCATGTCCATCTAGTAAAATCATCAACAATGACTAACCCATATTTCTTTCCAGTTAAAGAGGCTGTCCTTGTTGGACCAAAAAGATCAAGATGCAAAAGCTCAAGTGGTCTAGAGGTTGAAACAACATTTTTTGAATGAAAAGAAGTTTTAACTTGTTTTCCTCTTTGACATGCCTCACAGAGAGCATCAGATTGATACTTAAGATTTGGTAAGCCTCTGACAAGACTGAGCTTGTTTAATTTTGAGATTAATCTCAAATTGGCATGACCCAATCTCTTGTGCCAAATCCATTGTTCTTCGTCAACAGACATGAGATACTTGACATCTTGTTTTGCAAGTTCAGAGAGATCAATTTTGTAAATATTTTGTTTCCTCTTAGCAGTAAAGAAAGTAGAGCCGTCTTTCTTGCTTTTTACTAGACATCCAGTTTCTGTAAAGATGACTTCATAACCATTGTCACATAATTGACTTATGCTCAATAAGTTATGTTTAAGTCCTTCAACATATAGTACATTATCAATAGAGGGAAGAGAGCCTTTACCAATGCGACCAATTCCAACTATTTTACCTTTCTGGTTTCCTCCGAAACCAACGAATCCAGCTTCTTTAGGCCTTAGTTCTTGGAACATATGCTTTTCTCCCGTCATGTGACGCGAGCATCCACTGTCTAAGTACCAAGATAGGTGTGTTGACTTTGTTGCTAAGCATGTCTGCAACATAGACTATTTTATCTTTAGGTACCCATATCTTTTTGGGTCCTTTCTTGTTAGTTCTTGAAGGAAGCTTATCCTTCACAGTTTTAAAAACAGTACATGCACTTTTCAAATGACCAGGTTTATTGCAGTAAGTACAATGCAAGCATTTACTATAATTATTGGATTTATCAGATGCTGAATCATTTTCTAAAATAGGTTCATCTGATATATAACCAAGACCATGAGTTGTCGTTTTACTGACCCCCCAAATCATTGAAGCTTGCTTGCTTCGAGTTACAATCTCTGCAAGAAACTTTTGAAAAGCATATTCATAATCATTTGATTTGCATTTAAGATTGCCTGTAACCTTAGAGCTTTCAGCTTGAGAGCTCTCAGCTTCTGGTTGCTTGTTAGAGGCCAGACGCTGGTTATCCATTAGTTGCTGATTTTCAGTTTTCAGCTTCTGGTTCTCTTTATTGAGTACAGATTTTTCTTTGTTTAAAGTTTGAAAGTCTTGTGATAATTTTGAAAATTTCTTTTTCAAATTCTTATACTCAACAGAGAGAGTGGCAGAGTCGTTTTGAAGATCATTGAATGCAAGTTGAAGTTCAGAGTAGGAATCATATACTATTATCTCTTCAACTTCTTCTTCTGAATCAAGGTCAGTGTCTGCCATGAGAGCAAGATTTGCTTCTACTTCATTATCTTCCTCAGATGAGGATAAGTCTAGATCTTCCCATGTAGCCAGGAGACTCTTCTTCTTTTTCTTGAAAGAACTTCTTGTGGGCTTCTCTTTAAGATTAGGACATTCGGACTTGAAATGTCCAGGCTTTTTACATTCATAGCAAATGACTTGAGTTTTGTCCTTGTCCTTGCTTTCCTTCTTGTCCTTAGTATCTTGCTTCTGAAACTTCCTCCTGGAGTTTCTCTTCTTCCACATTCTTTGTATCTTCCTGGATATAAACGCGAGCTCATCTTCTGATGTGTCAACATCTCCTTCTGAAGCTTCATCTTCTGATTCTTCTTCTTCAGCCTGAAGGGCTTTGGAAGAACTGGCTTTATGTTGAGCGACTTTCAAAGCAATAGACTTGCCCTTTTTGACAGGTTCTTCGTCATTTAGCTCAAGTTCATGAGCTTTCAACGAACTCATAAGATCTTCAAGTCGTAGGACATTTAGATCTTTTGCTTCCTGAATAGCAATGACCATGGGTCTCCACTGCTTAGTCAAGCTTCTTAAGATCTTTCTAACATGGTCAGGTGTAGTGTAACTTTTTCCAAGGGCCTGTAACCCATGAACAAGTGTTTGGAATCTTCCAAACATAGTTTTAATGCTTTCACCATCTTCCATTTTGAACAACTCGTATTGGCGGACCAACATGCTAGCTTTGGTTTCTCTTACTTGGGCAGAGCCTTCGTAAGATAAAACAAGTGAGTCCCAGATTTCTTTGGCAGTATCAAATTTGCCACATTTATCATATTCTTTTTCTGTCATAGCACAGATAAGAATGAATCTAGCTTTTTGATTGATTTGATATCTCTTTTTCTGCTCATCATTCCAATCTTCTCTGGCTATAGCAACACCACGAGGATTAGTGGGAGGAATGTAACCACTTTGAACTATATCCCACAACTCAAGTTGTTGTGTCTCAAAGAAAGCTTTTATCTTATCTTTCCAGTAATCAAAATTTTCTCCATCGAATAGAGGAGGAAGGTTCATATGACCACCTTCAGTAGACATGTTCACAGTATATGATCTTTTCTCTTAACACTGTTAAGTACTCAACCAAGAGGCTGAGCTCTGGTACCAACTGAACATGAACACAAGAAGAGGGGTTGAATTGTGTTAAAAACTTTTCGCAAACTTTTCGTAAAAAACACTTCAACACAGATTTTCTAAAACTGTTTGTATATCGGATGCAGAGAAGCAAACCGGATGCAGAAAATAAACTGCTTATGAAAACTTGTTTTACTGGGTAAGGTAAAGATAAAAGTAAAGCAGTAAAGGATGAGGCGCAGAGATTTATACTAGTTCACCACCAACTGGTAGCTACGTCTAGTCCCTTCGTTCCTGAAGGATTTTTCACTATAATCAACTGATTACAATTTTCCTCAAGAGTATTTTTCTGTCACAAACTTGACAATACTCTCAACTTCTCAAAACAACTCAGTGCAGTCGAGCCTTTGAGGAACAAAGTCTTCACAAGGCCAAAACCAGTTTACAAAAGAGATTATACATTTGAATACAATCAAAATAACTCTCACAGAGAGGATGAAAAGATTAAGCTCAAAACAGAATAGCTTTCTCAAAGAGGGTATAAGACGCTGAGTTCAGTTTTGTGTAGACCAGAAACTTGGCACGAAACTTGATTGTTCACTTGAGTAATTTTGCTTTCAGAATGAAGTTTCTTCACAGTTTTTTCCAACTTCTTCAATGAATACCTTGAGGTATTTATAGGAGTCTTCAAGGGTATTACCGTTGCAGTAAAAATATCTCATTTCCATTGAGTGAGGTAATTTGAAATGTAGTCATTTTCTTCCTTTCCAGAGAATATCAGAATAGTACATATTACCATTTTCGTACTATCTGTAATTTGCAATTGCCTTATACGATTTTTGTCTTATGCTAAAGGTGTCACCTTTGCTTCCTCGTACATCAAAATGAGCGCATAAAATCAAATTCGAATTCCGTTTCAGAACAGTCTGAGGCTAAGAGCAAAAACGTGATCATCACGTGCTTCGTTAAAGTGATCAGACGCTCGCTCAGAACAGAGGACGGACGCTCACAGCAATTGAGTATTCCACGTGTCAAAGAGTAACTGTCAGCAAGATGCTGGAGTGAGTTCGGATGCTGACACTAGTGGATTGTATTCAATTCTTTTGTAATTTTTTTCTTCTTCCTTGAGTGTTTCGTACATATATATGAATTTTTGATACCTGTACACTCATAGATATGTTAGAAGATAAATTGTTCTCTTGAGAATTACTTTGTTATCATCAAAATCAATGAGGGTCTAAACTTCTCAATCATTTAGGTTCTAACAAACTTACCTAACCATTTAGTTCATTTAAAGCTTATTTTAGAATTACTTGCTTCTAACCACTTTGTTGCGAAATTATCTAAGTGTGTTTTTGCGGTGGACACGGTTAACTATTTGGGCCATGTCATATCAGCCCAAGGTGTGGCGCCAAACCCAGAAAAAATACAAGCAATTTTGGATTGGCCGCAGCCGCGTTCACTCACGGCACTCCGGGGTTTTTTAGGCCTCACCTGCTTTTATAGACCGTTTGTCCACCACTATGCCTCACTCGCCGCTCCACTCACCAATTTGTTGCAATCCACTACTTGTACAGAGGTCCAACAGGCATTTACAAAATTGAAAAATAAAATGACAACTACGCCAGTGCTAGTGCTACCAGATTTCTCCAAGATTTTTGCTGTAGAAACTGATGCTTCCTCGGTTGTTATTGGGGCAGTCTTGTCTCAGGGTGGTCATCCCTTGGCTTTCTTCAGCAAGAAGATGTGTCCCCGAATGCAAGCCTCCTCCGTCTACATCCGTGAGTTGTCTGCAGTCACTGAAGTAGTAAAAAAATGGCGTCAGTACCTCATTGGTAGGCATTTTCACATATCAAAAAAGTATCAAAAGCTTTCTTTCCCAAACTATTCAAACACCAGAGCAACAAAAATGGACTACAAAATTGCAAGGATTTAGTTTTGAAATTTTCTACAAACCTGGAAAATCCAATGAATTGGCCGATGCGTTGTCCAGGAAATACACCGATGATGGGCTACTACTCTCAATGATTTCCTCTCCACTTCCATTCTTCATCCACAGGCTCCAAAAGTATTATACCACTGACCAATGTCAAACAGATAGTCAGAAGCAAGGGCTTTACAGATTCAATCAAGGGCTACTCTATTTCAAAGAAAGAATCTATGTACCTGACATTTCAGAGCTAAGACAAGCACTGCTGCGTGAGTACCATGCAACACCAATAGCTGGACACTCTGGTCTGAAACCCACTCTGGCCCGTCTTGTTGCTTCCTTCTACTGGGAAGGTCTTTACAAGGATGCTAAGACGGTTGTTCGTAACTGCTCCATCTGCCAACAAAACAAGTATACTTACCACAAAAAAACAAGGGTTACTTCAACCTTTACCCACCCCAAATAAAGTCTGGGAAGATCTCACAATGGATTTTATCACTCACCTTCCAAACTCGTTTGGTCACACAGTAATCTGGGTAATTTGTGATCGCCTTACCAAGTATGTTCATTTCTTGGCTCGCTTTCCAAGTTTACAGCTTCAAATCTTGCATCCCATTTCTCTGTTGAAGTTTGTCACCTTCATGGCATCCCAAAATCAATTGTTTTGGACAGAGATCCCATGTTTCTCAGTTCCTTCTGGAAAGAACTGTTCAGGTTACAAGGCACCACATTGAAGTATAGTACTGCGTACCACCCAGAAACAGACGGCCAAACTGAAGTGGTTAACTGCAGCTTGGAAGCGTATTTGCGCTGTTTCACCAGCGACCACCCTTATCTCTAGTACAAATTTCTCCACCTTGCAGAGCTCTGGTACAACACAGCTTTTCGCTCTGCCATCAAGATGTCCCCTTTCCAAGCCTTGTATGGCAGGGCCCTCTGGTGATTCCTGACTACATCCATGGCACCTCATTTATGGAGTCTTTGGATAAAACACTGCAGCAACAGACCGCGGTTTTGGAAACGTTGAAATCAAACTTGAACGGAGTAGACAATAGATGATAGATCAAGCAAATAAGAAATGCAAGGACTGTACCTTTAAACTAGGGGACTGTGTTTTGCTCTGTTTGTAGCCATACCGTCGTAAAACAATGGCTAGAAGGACCTCTCAGAAGTTAGCCAAGCGCTACTTTGACCCTTTCTTGGTGCGCCATCGTGTCGGAGCCTCGCGTACAACTGGATCTACGCCATCGTCGCATATTCACCTGGTGATACACGCCTCACTACTGCGACCTTTCTATGGAGACAACCCAGAAAGCCACTTTATTCCCATCCCAGAGGACCTTAGTGACTGTATTTTGGAGGAGAAAGCGACTACAGAATCTAATGTGGCAAACACAACTGAGTTAAGTTCGCAGTCAGAGAGTTTGATAGATCCTAATATCTCTCTCTCTCTCTCTCCTGAGCCCCATCTCCATTCTTCACTGTTGGATGCCCCAGATTTGAAAGAAAATCCTCCAAATTCATCCACACCGTCCAATTATGAACCGCTGAGCCCATTGGATCCCCTGTAAGCACAAGCTGCTGCAGTTAAAGCGGACCACGCGGTCTCTCCTGATTTCCGCAGCGCATCGCCCAAAACACCAACTCATTCAATTTCTCCTTTTTCTGCGTACCAGCTGGCTTCTAATGTGGGAAAGTCAAAAATTTCTTTCAATGAGCTAGCGCTTTCTCAGGAGCACTGTCCAACTATGCCCAAATCACAAGCCATACAAGCTGGAGACGACTGCAATGAATCTAGTCCATTACCAACTAGCACAATCCATGTGCTACCCCCCTTCAGCCAATGAGAAGCCTCCGTTGCTACATCAGAACCTTGAGGGCAAGGTTCAATGTCACCGGGCCGATATTGATAGTGGGCCAGAATCTTTGGGCCGAACTAGGGCAAGAAGAAGCCACCAAAAGCCTTATTGGTTAAAAGACTTTGTTTAATTGTGGGTTTGGGCTGAAACAATGAATGTTATATGTTTGGGTTTTTAATTCCTTTGCACTTTATGTTTTCCCTAAGTGTGTTATGGGCCTATGTTAGGTCATGACCCATTAGTATCAGCTTTATATTGTACGTTTTCTCTCGTGGATCAGTATGAAATGAATGAAGTTGTTTATTGTCTTTCTTCCTTTTCTTAGTAGCAAACCCTAGTTTTCTCTTAGCTCTCAAAGTAGTAATAGCAGCATATCACATTTGCTGTTAATCAGTATTTTCACGCATTTGAAAAGGTATGATGGCAAATTATGTACTTAACAATAGAATTGGTTCTTCAGATTTTTTTGGGATGCCTAGGGTGGATTTGTTTTAATTTCTCATTACACCTTGCTCATCTCTAATTTTATAGATATATTCCTCTATCATGATATCTGAAAAGGTCTTTTAATTTATTTTACCACACCTTTTTTTGTATTAATATATTTTCTAATGATCAAAGCCATGCACTTCCCTTTTGTTTTGAAGTGTCATTTTGCTTTGCTATATGTAAATGCATTTTTTGGTACCATTCCCATTTGTTATAATTATCTACTAAAATCATAAATGCATTCTTTTTTCAAGAATAAAGAAGGGGAATTCAGTACAAATGTAAGTTCACATTGGTGCAGCAATGTTGGACTCATCGTGGATGGTCTTCTAACAGTTTCAGACTTTGGGATTGGCACCCTCACCCTCGCGGGCAAAATACAGTGCAACACATTCACAGGCAACCACAACTACAATTAAAAAAGATAGATTGATCGTTTATTTATGAAGCTGTAATCAGGACGATGAGAATTTAACAATTTGGCTGCTTTAGTAAAAATTTGATTTTTGATTCATGATTTAGTATTTGTGTACCTGCTTATTGAGCATCTCAATCAAGTTATTGAATTAAACATACTCCTGAATCTTCCTCACATTGATATGGTATAATCCTCTAAGCAAAAGACCATTCCCAACTCCCAACTCCCATCCGCCCATTTACCCATTTCTTAGATCAAACAGTTTTTATTTTCAGAAATTAATTAAGTAAAGCGTAAGAAATAATTCTTTCAAAGAAGCTTAACGAAAGCAAACATCCTGCAAGTAGTAATTACATGTGTTCAATTGACTTTCTAGTAGTACTTAATTTAAAAGGAAAGACACATGCATGTGAATTATTAGTTTCATCCATCCGAAAGTGTGTGTGTAAAATAATGGTCCAGTGAAATCTAATTTACATGGATATAATCAGGTTCTAATTTCTCTCATAAAATGTATGAGTTCCTCCTATCGAAATTTAAACAGTACCGTATTCTAAACCACATAGTAAGAGAGATTTTGATATAAGTTTAGGTAAACTATTTAAGAAACATTTGTAAAAAAATAATAAAATCAAGGTCAATTTATCTATATCAAAACCTTTTCCATTCAAATTGAAGAAAACTATACTTATTATAATTTTAATGTATTTATTTAATTTATTTATATTTTTATTATTTACAATCTTCTCACCTAACTAATCTATCAAAGATTTTTTATTTGAGAAAGTGATTTTTTTACACATTACTATCTATATATATGAACATCTTATAGAATTATTAATGTAAAATTTATAGATAAATATAACACACATAAATGAATATTTTTAGTTATTAAAGGTTTGAGTGTATACATAATGTTATTTCTTCTAAACTCTGGTGTAATTATAATTTTTAAGTATATACCGTACGTAGCACGAGCATTGTAACGACCCGTTTCCGGACCGCTACTAAACTAGAACTAAACCTGTATGCGATGCATTTTTAAAATAGTGCTCTTATGTCCTTTGGAAAATATGGTCTATTTTTTTTTTTAAAACAGTCACATCCGCAAAGTACACATAGAGTTGCCACAGCGTTTTGAAACATGGTGCAAACTAAGACACAAGACTCAAGCACTGGAAATACATACATATATACATAACCAAGTCTGCATAAACAGTACGTACAAAATAAAGCAGTGCATGAAAATGTACGAGAGAATACACCTATGGTATGAAGACCCTCATAAGAGCAATCATTCCCCGGGGGTACTCCCGGCAAACACCCACGCAGGGGGATGCTCCAAAAGTATGTCACCAGTCTACCCTGCAATATACAAAAGACAATTCACCAAGCCCGACTGGTCACCAAAACAAACTGTACACTAAGAGCATATACTACAGTCATCCAAAATAATATAACAAACAGTCAGACAATAAAAGGTACAGCCGCTGATACGTCCTCCGGCACATCCTCTCCTACTAGCACATCCTCCGCAGCACCTGCACCGCTACAACCCACCTCTCCGCACACACTACACACATGAGGAGGGTCCACCGGCGGAGTAGGGGCCTATCAAGCATGGGGGAGGCCGGCTCTGCTACTGGCTTTGGCTCAGGCCCTGCCAAAGAACTCGGAGTAACAGCCGCCCTGGAAGTAGAAGCTCCTGCAGTCCCACGTCTGATCACGCTCTTACGAGCGGTCCATCGAACCCTCGGTCCTCAGCCCCGGGAAGCAAGTTGGGAAGCAGTACGCCTCGGGATCTCGAGGGGTCCCTCTGGTGAGGGAAGATGATGATGGCATAGTCCTCTCTCTCTGAATAGCACGCCAGGCGTCCATTACCTGCACCGTCCAAATTGGAAAGCTAACTGTGCGCCGCGAAGTCTCCTGTCTCACTACCATACGACCCTCTCGAAAGCTCTATACAACATCCCCTGTATAAACAACGCGACTAGAGATGGGGTCGAACTCCATCGCTGCGGGCATCTCAATGTCTGGAAAATCAAAGATGATCTCCGACGATGTCCTTATCGCCAGTATCAGCACGCTCTTCGTCATCGCCTGGGTCACCATCATTGGTTGAAGGCACCACGGGAAAGGGTCTACTTCTCAATAAATCAGGGAATAACAATCATACAATAGGCAAAAACAACTATATGCACAGTACTTAAGACGCAACTCAAGACTCTCACAAGACTCAACTCAAGACTCATATTCTCACGACACTTGACAATTTTCGGAAAGTAACGCAGATCCATCCACTGAATACCAGCTGTAGCCTTGGGCTCTCCGCTCACCCTAGGACATTCAGCTCAGGTTCCTTAACGCTACGATGTCTAGCTAAGCTACCGAAGAACCAACCGGAGCCGTTTAGGGGATCCTAGCACCCTAGGTTAATCGGATCGAAGCTCAAAAACGTCACGACAACTCAACGACTTGACTAAACTCTCACACTCCAATGAATAGGTCGCCGCATACGATAATTCACAAAGCAAATTGAATAATTATTTAACCGCATATCAAATAATATTCATGCCAAGCTCAATATAGTGTGAAACAGTTTAGCAGTATAAGCAATTCATTTCAACCAATCACAACTCAGCAAACAACGCAAATTAACAATTCAGTTCATCCCTCTACAACTCAATGGAGTTGACAGAGAGGAAATCAAATAAGCGTAGGGGGTTGGGGACAACTGCCAACCACTTGCAGACAAGCCCACTGAATAATCATAATTACAATTTTAAGAAATAAAAGTCGAAGGGGTACGAGACCCTCACTTCGAACCCTGAGGTTCTCAGACTTCTTCGCATAAGGCTGAAAATTAAATTTCTATCAATATCTAAAGTTGCCCTTACCACAGTTAGTTGCTAGCATGATACCGCACACCTCGAGTCCACGTCGCACGATTTCCGAATTCGTAACTCCTATCACCACAAGTAAACTTAGTATAATTCTAAGAACTAACTAGAAACTTAGGCTCTGAAAACCTAACCCTTTTCTAACCAAGTATTCACTCAATTATTTAATTACTAGCTACTTGAAAGAAATAGGTTTTAAAATCAAAATCATTTCTTGAAAGGTTAACATAACACATATATTTAATTCCTTGAAAACCTTAAAATAAGCATACTTCAATTAACCATTTTTTTCATACATTTCCAAAAGCCAAAAACACATTTCATGCAAGCATTATTTCCAAGTTACAAACAAAACTTTCCTTCCACATCCTTTAAGGGCCTTTCGGCCACACCCCTTTTTCTTATAAAAATTTGCAAAACTTCTTTTAAATAGGTAACCATTTCCATACATCATTTCCAAACTCAAATAACATCAAGTAGCATTTAGTACACATAAGAAAACTTATATCAAACAACAAACTATTTTCTCAATTCTCATAACTAAAAGATTTTCAAAAAACTACTAACTAACACTTGAGTCCTAATCCTTTTCACCAAATCAAATTCAATGAAAGACCAAATTTTTAATACCAATTAAAAGAAAGTTTCAAAATAATTTTTTCTCTCCTAAGGCTCACGGCCTCAACCCCCTTTTTAAAAAAAAATTTGCAAATCCTCACCCAACATCAACAACACCATTTTAATCAATTCTTTTCCTTCATCAAATCACAATCCAACATCAAAAACTAATCATCAACAAGCTTAGGCATGCTATACAACATTTCAAGAGCCTCAAATTTCTAAATAAAATACCTAATCATCTTCTAACACAAAACCATCAACTACAACGACAAGAACATCACCAATTAAGATAGAAACAACAATTAATTTCATGATTGTTCATCAAGATCACACTACCCTCCTTTTCCCCTTTTTGCTTGCTTCTAGGGTTTCAAGATTGGGGTTTATGTGTTCATCTCCATCATTTAATCATGATCAAACAATAAACAACACAAAAACAAGCTATAAGAACAAGGAAAAAATTGAAAGAAGCCACCACCTCTTCTTCCTCAAGCTCGCGGCCAAGGGCTGTTTTGGGAGGAGAAAATGTGATCTCAACCTTGCTTGAATGGAGGAGTAGAGGGTGATGGAGAGTAGAAGAAAAAGCTAGCAAGAATCATGGAAGAATAGAGGTGAAATGGAGCTTGAAAAAGCATGGAACCATGGAGGATTTTTGGAGCTTCTCTTTCTAAGTTGAAAAAAGATGAAGATGATGAGTGTAGAGAGAGAGGGAAGGGTCGGCCTTGGGGCTGAAATAAGGGGGTGGGATTTTTGTTTTATCACTTAAAATAAAACTAGGCTAAAAATGGTTTAATAAAAAAGTAATTTCAAATTAATCACACATAATATGACACTTAGCAATAAAGCAAATATGCTAATCATATCATCTAATCCTACTCATCTAATCTCACATCTCTCATGATTACCCTCTAATTCTAGAGTCTAAAGGTTGCTAAAACACGGCGTCGAATAATCGCGTTACCGATTAATTACCCTCCGATAAAATCGCGAAAATTAATTTAGCGAGAAATTAATTCACCGCGTGATATTATTTTATTATACATAATAAAAATCATATCAAACGTTCAAAAATAATCACGACAAGTTACGATTCAATTTTCATCGAAATCGGGGTTCATTTAAAATTTTATCTGCGATAAAACTGCCCAGCGATTCGAAACGCGACGAAACTTCGTTAGAATTTTTTTACGATATTCGAACCATGAATTAATATTAAATATTAACTCTTAAATTTAATTTGATCTTGATTTATTTAAATCACTTACTTAGAGCACAAGAAACTGCTTATTATAGCATAAATACGTCAAAACATACCATAATTACACTAAATAATGCATCGTGAAAATACAGGTGTTACAAGCATTAAAATATACTGTAAAAAAATTATGATTCTATGATCTAAATCTATTATCAAAGGGAGGCTTGGATATTGAATGTTTAAATATATACAAAATGTTGATTCTTCTAAATCATAGGTGAATGATTACAATTTTTAACTGTATATATATATATATATATACCGTGCGTAGCACGGGCTTACATATATATATATTGTAAAAAATTATTATTCTATTATCTAAATTTATTCTCAAAGAAAGCCTTAGATATTGAAAATCTGAATGCATACGCAATGTTGATTCTTCTAAACCCTAGCTGTATGATTATAATTTTTAAGTATATACCGTCCATAGCACGGGCCTACAGATACATTGTTAAAAAAGTTATCAAATATTTTTTATCTAATAAAATTACAATTTTCTTTTATTATATTATATAAAGCATAAGACACAGGGGATGAACATTTTACAAGAAAGCACAACATTTTACACGAAAAAATTTATTAATATCTATATGTAAATTGATCAATAAATAAATCATATATAAAACATTACATGTGGGAATAAAATTTTACATGAAGTCAACATGAGGATTTGCACTTAAAAGATAAACTTCAGTTAACTCATGAAGAAAAAATATTTTCCATACAAGTTTAAAAATCTAAAGTCTTAATAATTTTTATACAAATTATTGTCCATTTCTTTTATATTAATAACATCTCTTAAATGAAACAATTTATTTTTCACATTAAATATCTCTATTCTTCCAATGTCAATTACCTCGTGCATGACACGTATCAACAGAATCATAGACCATTTTACTGGATATATAATAGTAATTAGTAATTTTAAATATAATACACTTTGTGATCCATGATTGAAATAAATTAAATATTATATAATTTTTTTTACAAATGTTTAAAAAAACTTATTTATAATGTTTCAATTATTTTATAGAAATATTCATATAAGATTCACATACTCGTGTATGGCACGAGTTTCAATACTAGTTACTATATATACATACAGGGGAGGGCCTTATTTATGTGAGAATGAGAGGAGCAAATCATAGTCATTAGATCCAATTATGAATAGTCAATATTAAAACAAAAAAGTCATGTGACTTTTTTAAATTTTAAATAACTTTTAATCTTGGTCATCCATGTATGGTTTGTATGGCCTAAATTTGCTCTTCTCACTCTCAAATAGAAAAGACCCTCTCACTAGATATGGCCCCTATATATATATATATATATATATATATATATATATATATATATATATATATGAATATGTATAGTAATACTTGGTGGCTTGATTCTGGTGTAACTACTCATGTTTGACATATTATGCAGAGATTCCTTTCAATCCAAACCATAAAAGGAACTGAAAAGTTTCTTTATATGGGCAATAGGATGAAGGCACGAAAAGAGGAATTGAGATGTATAGATTGGTCTTGGACACTGGGTGTTATTTAGATCTGGAAGGTTGTCTCCATGTACCTGGATGTGCCAGGAATTTAGTTTCATTATAGAGTGTATTTCATTCGTACCCCGGTGTATAACATGTGCATCACATGGATCATGACATAATGTTATTTTATTTTTTCGTACTAGGAACTCTCACATTAGTTTAGTAAAAGTATAAGTTCATAACAATTTTTTATTCTTTTAAGTCAACAATAATATTTTTTCACTATATTGAATTTTAAATATGATAATTAGCCACATATTTAACCAACTCTTTATAGTAGTCAAAAGCAATTATTATGTTAAAAATTGCTATACTTTGTGATGCTTAATTGAAATTAAAATACTCCTATATATTTTTTCGTAGATATTGCCTCAAACTCATTTTAGCAAAAAAAAAATATATATAACAAAATTAAATAATTTTATACAAATCTTCAAAGGCTAATATATACACGTGTGCATGACACAGGTTACTATACTAGTATTGATACATAATAGATGAGACGCAAGCCATAAATACGTATTAAATAACAATTATATTAATTAATAATTCTAAATTTTAAGTGCAATATAATAATAATGAGTGAAAATTTTGAGCCCTAATTTCTCTATAATAAAAATGATTAACATATGTTGAGGTCTAAGGCAATTGCCTTAATTTTCTGAAGATAATACACGCGCGCCCTTTTTTAGTTAATGGCGGGCAGCGGCTGATTGTTTTCTTGATTTTACATCACCAGCAGCAATTAAATTTTGCACACCACTTATAGTAAACGTTAAGAACATATTTTCTTTCAATAAATTATTTTGCTTATAAAAAATTATTAAATCTCTATATGTTAATGGGACTTTTCAAGCCTAATCAGATTGCCAGGTTGGCATGATTCTAGACTTCATAAGATAAGTATATTATGTTATTTCAAGCAGTATGCAAAATGTGCTGAACTACACGAGTTACAAATTACACTTAATATTTTTTTCCTCTTCCTCTATTTTCTTCTAACATGTGTTAAAAACAATATTAAGAGTCATGTTTTTTTTCCTTTGTTATTTTCATCAACCAAATAAAAATAAATAAATTTTCACCCCTTTTCTGTTTTTTTTTTTTTTTGGTAACAAACATAAGCTTATAAAAGTATACATTACCGAAAGAAATAACAACAATGAGAAATTAGGAAAAATCATTCGAAAACAATCAAACAATCTAAAAATTTATTACTCTTCAAATTTTACTAATGTCAACATTGAACCATTTATTGCTGCATATTATCCAAAAAACACAGGCTGGAAAGCATCTAGTGTAACAAAAAATTTGATATAATAAGAATAATCTGGGCTACCTGCTCAACAACATTGGCATATTTTGGGAGTAAAGATGTATCATGGTAAGGAGGGTCACTTGGTGTCTCTCCTGAAATGCAATCATCAATATTTGTTATGATAGCACTCGCGCGCAAATTCACGCCTTGGTAATCTCCCGTCTTCAAGAGTTGTTGAGCGTCTGCAAGATCACTAAGTGCACCCTCATTATTCCCAAAATGTGACAAACATGTTTTGTAATGCTCTCTTGCCTTGACATTACTACCACTTTGTGCAATTAGTGTGTTGATTAGCTTAATAGTGTTAGTCAAGTTGGCGCGAACCACGTCAATGGTGTATTGTGCAAGGCTAACAAGGTCTCCACCTCTACCAGGTTTTGAGTTGAGAAGGGTTGAACAAAATGAAGGATTTGTGGCTTTTTTGCAAATGGTATCCACGTTCACAGTGGTTGCTAAGGAGGATGTAACACATAAAAGAAACACCACCACAAGGGAAGAGAAACGAGCCATTATATTTGCTTTTTGTCAATTCTCTTCTCCTACCGTAATATTAGAGATGTCCTTTGGTTTCAACCCTTAAGGGTTTTATAGAATTCTCATCAATGGAAAACAAGGGTATAAGGTATTAATTTCCGTAAATTTGAATTAATTATTTTGACTGATTTTAGTGGATCCAAAACGCCTAATTAAGCAATTATTTTCTGTAAATTTCAATTAATTATTTTGACTGATTTCAGTGGATCCAAAATGGCTAATTAAGCATCTTAATTATGACTTGGATAATTCAAGTGCTATTTGAATACTTTGTACATTGGCCGAATAGTTTACTTGAGGTCAATATGCATGTATATCAATTAAATAGTTATGATTTATTTATTATTTTCAGTTAAATAATTAATTACTTTATTCGTAGAAACAGAGCAAAAGTTGAAACTACATGGTAGTGATATGTAAATACCAATAAATTGAAATAGTTGTCATATTAAAATCTCTGAATGGATCTGGTCAAAAATAAAATTAAAATCTCTTTTTTTATAGTGAATAAGATAAAATAAAATCTCTGATTGGATTTACAATTACTAGTGATATTAATATATGACTGTATTTTACAATATTGTTGGTTATATCTGATTATATATATCTTTTTTTGACTGGATCTGATTGTATTTTTCTTATATTTCAATTTCGTTGTATGTAATACTTTTTTTTTATCACACACATTATATATGTGTTAAAGTTAATATATATATGTGTTGTATATCAATTAAATAGTTATGATTTATTTATTAATTTCAGTTAAATAATTAATTACTTTATTCGTAGAAACAGAGCAAAAGTTGAAACTACGTGGTAGTGATATGGAAATATTAATAAATGGAAATAGTTATCATATTAATAAATGGAAATAGTTATCGTATTAAAATCTCTGATTGGATCAGGTCAAAAATAAAATTAAATCTATTTTTTTATAATGAATAAAATAAAATAAAATCTCTGATTGGATTTCCAATTACTTGCGATATTAATATATGACTGTATTTTACAATATTGTTGGTTATATCGGATTTTTTTTTTTACCGGATCTGATTGTGTTTTTCTTATATTTCAATTTCGTTTTTGTAACACCCTGACTCTAATCAGAGTGTTACTTATTTAATTAAATAAGGATTACGGCTAAACGTGAAAAAAAATTTCTCACTTTACCTAATAAACGTTGTAAGGTAAATCCTATTGTAAAATAATAATAATCTGGCTAACTGAAATATTTAGGTAAACTACTACGTAAAGAACTTAAAATAAATTTCGCTAATAAAAGGGTTTTTTATAAAAGATTACAACCAAATTGAAGACTTTTCAAAGACTCAAAATAAAACGACTCGACTCGAAAAATAAGACTTAATACATTAAGGACGACTCGTGATCTGATATTTACTTGAGTGGTCTCACCGCAAAGGCAAGACCGAGCACTACCTCATGCTCTAACTCCCTTGATATGCTTGTACTTGAAAATAACGCCCCCAAATATGTGAGTTTATAAAACTCAGTAATATAGAATTGAAACTTAAAACATTACTATTGTTTTCAGCCATACGTGGTGTGCTACGTATGGAAAACTCCCCTCTTCAATTCTTACTATTATGATAAACATAATTGAGGCGTCTAAGCCAACACACTCTTTCTATACAAACATAAACATATTTGCAAGACCATTAAGCATATAAACACATAGATTATCTCTTAACTTGCTACATCCAAGAAAATGAATGAAACTTAAATGCAATGCAACTTAAACATCAGAACCTATTGCTCGTCTTTGGCCCGTGCTAATCGGTTGTGTCAATGCTTTAATCCATAGACCCCAATAGCATGCTTTCGATATGGTGGTTAGACGTCTTAACCCTCCAAGTGGCATCCCACGAGGCTAACCATACCGATCAATCCTTCTTTTGAGGAATCTTACTTATCTTTTAAGTGATTTTTATATATCACAATGCTTATACTTCTATGCATGTTTACAATCAAGTAAAATAGCAAATTAGGATTTTTACATCCTCATCGTCATTTAACTATTCCAAGAAGTTGACAATAAAATCAAGGAATTAATTTATCATGCATTTGAACATTGGCCTATGCATTATCAAATGCATTTACATATTGAAATAAACATAGAAGTATAAATCGATCAATCATGACTTTCAATAAAGTAAATCCATTAGGAATGAAATCCCCTAATCATACTTTCACATATCATATTAAATACATCATTACAATAGAGTAACGAGGCAAAATAAGGAGTCTTATACAACATATACTCATTCAAACTATCACCATGACCTGTAAGACAAATCAAGGAATCAAGCTTGACCATTAAATGGAAAACATATTTCTAAACATGCATCATTGTCAATTTCATAACCAAGGCAAACCAGGCTCATATACAAATCATCATCCAACATAACATCAAGTATAAAAACATGCTTTAGGTTTTTCAACAAATCACACATCAGCAATTGCATCAACTATGAGCGTATCAATCCTACCCGAACCCATTTCATGCATCTTATTAAATCCATTCTTAGAATTCCAGAAAATAGACAAAGGAAAGGAAAGGAAAACCCTAAATAGTGGGTCTTATGGTTTCCCAAACCTCTAGGTGAGAAGAATTCACTTAAGTGTAATTTGCTAGTTGAAACATACATTACTTTAAAATCCCCTCCGTGAAGAGAACAATGAAAGAAATCTAAAACATATATCGGTGTGGGGGTCAACAGCTAACCCTTCCACCCAAAAAGACCCGACATTTTCAATAATCACACATTATTAAAACTGTTTCTACTTATTAATTATTAAAATTCAGGAATGAACTCAATAATCCGAGCACACCCTACGAGAGATTTTAAATTAGGGGATTCTATGTTACCTCCCTTTGGGATGAAAACCCCCAAATTCTAGGGCTTGGATACCCAAAATCCACCATTGAAGCTCTTCTCCAACCTTTCCTTCCATCATCTTCTTCTTCTTCTTCCTCTTCCATTTTCCTTTTCTTCTTCCATTTTCGAGCTCCCTCTCTCTCACTCTCTCTCTCTCTAGTGCTTCTCTCTCTCATCTCACTGCTGTCTCTCTCTCGGTCACCCTCTCCTTCCTTTCCACCGTGAACCATCACAGCCGCCTCCAGCCATGGCAGCCCCTTCTTCTTCTTTCCCCCTTCACCGTTGCACCCTTCTTCCTCTCTTCTCTCTTCTTCTCTTTTCTTCTTTCTTTCCCTTTTCTTTTTCTTCCTTTTTTTCTTTTTCTCCTTCTGCTTCTTTTGTACGCTGGGAGGAAGAAAAGAGGGAAAGGGATGCTAAAATTAACACAAATTCTTCAACAAGTTGACGCGCGTGTTAATTTTAACACTTGCGTCAACTTGTTGACGAATTTGTGCGTCAACAAGTTGGCGTGCATTCAATTTTTTTTAATTTAGCACCGTATCAACGTGTTTGTGTTAGCAATTCATTCCAATTCCATGACGACGCCGTCTTCTTCCTCAGCAACCCAGATTCGTTCATCTAAAGAAAAGCAAAGCAAGAAAAAGAGGAAGAACGCAGTTTGCCTATTCCACCGCCCCCTACTTCCTCGTTCCCTTTCACCTTCAGCAACCCGCAACAACTCACTACGCTGCACCGTACGCTGCGTCTCCGGTGGTGCAAATTCCCGCACCTCTAGTCGTTGGTCACATTCCACCTCCGGTGGCGTACTCCGTGCCACAATATCAAGTAGTTTTTTTTTTTTTGCATTCGTGTTTGGAAATAAGAAAAAGAGAAGGTGGTGAAGATTGATCGATCGCGTTATGTGATTGAATAGGCATAGCAGTTATTCGAGAGGGATGCACAGATAATGGGGGAGGTGGGGATTGCGATTGCGAATGTGAAGGTAGCGATTGCGAGAATAAAGATGGGGATAAAATTGACTTTGCAAAGGGGAGGGGAGGGGAGGTGGGGAAATTAAATGGGGGAGGTGGGAATAACAAAGGCCAATAACTAAATAATAATACTAACTAAATCCTGTTAAATTGGGCCCAAAGGCCCAAAGGATAAAAGCCACACGCGGTCTCCCAGATAAAAGCCACACACGGGAATTGATTGCAATGTGACGTTACCATGCGTGATTCTCAGTTTTCGTGGGATATTCAGTTGCGTTTTTAATTCACACCGTCTTTGCAAAATTCTCGCGTAAATGAACACTGAGCCAGCCAGGGGCTCATCTCTACCTGATCAGGTTGGACATAAGATAAGTATACTTGTATCTAAAAATTTTTTGAAGGGAGGCTTCAGTCCACGGCTGCCCACCCCTGTCTCTGTCCCTGCTATGTGGTCACTTCATATTACTAGTGTATTAACCCGTGCAATGTACATGTGAGAATTGTGGCCTCGCGGTTAAAAAAATTGATGAAAAAAGGGATTATGGTTGATCCGATGTGTTCTTTTTGTGGTGATAAAGAGGGGGATTTGGATCATGTATTTAAAGAATGCCCTTTTGCACAATAGGTATGGTTCATTTCCCCCCTTGGAATTCGTATGGATGAGTTGCATCATGATTTTACACCTTGGTTGAAAGTTATAATTACTGGTGAACCTGTGGACGTTTCTGAGTTGGTTCTCTCAATGTGATATCATCTTTGGTTTGCAAGAAACAAACATACTTTTGAAAGGAAATCTTTTCACATCCATGATATAACCAACAGAGCACTAAACAATCTGAATAATTACAAGAATGTGTTGCGTTCTCTAGAGCATAACCATGAAGCTACGCCTCCCCAACATATCACGGTTTGGCATCCTCCTCCAATTTCTTGGTATAAAATAAATATAGATGCGGCTGGTCCTGTTAATAATGAGTGGGGTTGTGGGGTTGTTGTTAGAGACTCTGATGGTTTACTTATGGCTGCTGCAACTTGGACATTTATAGCTCTTCTGGATTCTGATATGGTGGAGGCAATGAGTTTGGGCTTAGGCCTTCGTTTTGCTTATGAAATGGGTTTCTTCCGGATTCATTACACGTGGTCCAAGCTTTTAGAAATAGTGCTATAGATAATTCTTATTTTGGGATTATTTTGCAGGAATGTAGATCTATTAGCACGAGTTTTGATCGTTTTCAAGTTAATCATGTAAAGAGATCTGCAAATATTGCAGCTCATACTCTAGCAAAGTTTGCTCTTTCCACGGTGATTTTGTCTGTATTGAGGAGTGCCCTCCTTGTATTTCCACTATTGTAGCTTCTGATTTTGCTACTATCTAATGAGAATGAGTTTCTTGTCAAAAAAAAAAAAAAGATTCGAATATTATCGAGTCACTTTAAAAATATAAATAGCCAAAAATATTTTGTAAAAATAGAAACAAAAATATATAGCAAAGATTTATTTCTTATATATAATAAGAAATAGTCTTGTAATTTTCCGTTTCTTATAAAAAAATCTTGAGTCTTGAGTAATACCTGCAATAAAAGTATTAGACCGAAAAAGAAAAGTTTATATGAGAAAAGAAAAAATAAAAAAGAACCAAAAAAGAGAGATAAGTAATATAGTTGATTTTGTAATTAACTTAAGGTATTTTTATGTAACAATTCATATTATGTCAATTCATATTATGTGTTCAATTCATTTTATTTTGTAATCAACTTAAGGTATTTTGTAATCATATTATTAGTAAATCAAGATATTTTTATGTAACAAATAAAAAAAAAATTCACGAAGGTGTTCAGCATATTAAGAGTCAGATGTATGTACATACATCACATGCTAATGAACATTTAAAGATAAATTATCTATATGATATATTTTCACATAAAGATGAATATTTTAAATAAAAAATACATTAATATCTATATAAAAACTACAAATATTTAGCATGAAAGAATAAATATTTTAATTAGAATATTTAGAATGAATATCTATTATACATGAATATTTTACCAATAAGGGTTGGTCTGAGTAGTAACTGGGCTCAGATCCCATCCCAAGGTCTCGAGTTCGAGTCTTGGGTGTGGAAAAAACTCTGTTGGGAGGGGAGAACCACACAGACCGGCAAAGCCGAGTAAAAAAATAAGAAAAACACGTAGCCAGCCAGGTTCTCCGGCGTAAATTAGTCACCGGCGAAGCCGGTGGATACTGCGCACCAATAACATGGTAACCAAAAAAAATAAAATTATACATGAATATTTTAATTATAAAGTGGAAAGTACAAATATTTAGCTTGAAAGAATATTCATATCTAAATTACTATTGGCGAACATTTTATTAAAAATTAAATATTAGGATGTGTTTGTCTGAAAAATTTAGTTATTTATTTTAATATGTACCGTGCAGGGCACTGATTATCGTATTATAGATAAGTTGTTTATAGAACTTTTAGAAGTTATTTTCAATTTTAGTTCTCTTTTTTTACCGATCCAATTTTAGTTCTTATTATTATTTTCTATTAGAGTTTTAATAGAGTAAATTTTAAAAACTCTCGTCAAGGAATGTAGACAGATGCTCTCAGATTCTTTTAAAAACTTTCGTGTAGAGTTCACTAGAAGGCATGCTAATATGGTTGCTCATTGCTTAGCAAAAGCAGTTGTTCATAGAGCTAATCCTCAATTATCGTTTGATATTCCTACGTGTATTGAAACGTTTATTATTAATGAAATGAATTAGACTTTTCCTGCCAAAAAAAATTAAGTTTCAAGTAATATTCATATTGGTTAAATTTATATCTCATCACACACACACACACACACACTCACACACACACACACACACACACACACATATATATATATATATATATATATATATATATATATATTACTTTTTTTAGAAATATTTTTGGCTATTTTGTGCACAAAACATGGATTATCAATCCCGAATCTCACTCGTGTATTGCACGGGTCAAAATATATATATATATATATATATATATTACTTTTTTTAGAAATATTTTTTGTTATTTTGTGTACAAAATGTGGATTATCAATCCCGAATCTCACTCGTGCATTGCACGGGTCAAATATGTAACATCCCCGCCTTAACCCTTAAGAATCTTTTGTCATATAAGAGTTGTTTGTAATTTTAGGTGCTTGAGTGATTAATTATATCTATGTTTTTAATCATGCGCATTTTATTTATTGAACCTTATACATATTTGTCATTCAAGGTTTGGAAGTTTTTTTTTCGCTCGAGTGCTCTCTGAGCATTTGACCTAGTTTTCTCCTGCGTAGCTAGGAGTCTATCTTCTTTCTTTTTGCAGTGCAACCCTACCAGAACGTTCCAAATCATGGATGCAGATATAGAAGGTTTGACATTGGATGATGAAGGTCTGACTTTTGACATGGGAAATCAACATGGAGGGCTAGAGAATCTAAACCTGTGTCTTGTTGGAAGGTTTTTGACTCAGAAAATGATGCGTGTACAAGTAATGAAAGATAGAATGTCTTCAATATGGCAACCTGGGCGGGGTGTTACAATCAAAGGGCTAGATCAAGGCCGTTTTGTTTTCCAGTTTTGTCATAGGCTACACATGGAACGGGTGCTCAAAGGAGGCCCATGGTCTTTTGATGGTTATATGCTGGTTCTCAACAAGATTATTCCGGGACAATCTCTTTACTCGACTCCCCTGGATCTGATCAAGTTATGCACTATTACAAAACTGCCTTTTGGAACAGGTATTTTAAATCGGTTGTGTTAAACAACCGATTTAAAAAGAAATATGGTGGCATTTTTGTAATTAAAATGAAGTTATAACACTGCGCTCGGGATTTCAAATCGGTCGTTTATCGCAACAGATGTGAAAATATTTCACCCAAGGGATTTAAAATCGGTCCTTTAATCTGACCGATTTAAAATCTCTTTTTTAAATCTGTCACATTTTCACCCGATTTAAAAGACAGGTTTAAACATTTCCTCCCTCTCATACGACAGTGAACTTCATTCGTTTTTTCTTTTCACTCTCACGCCTCCATCTTGGTGAGAATCCCTGCTTCCTCTCCGCTCGCCGCCGTGCCTCCACCATTGCCGCCGTCCCTCCATCTTCAAGCTCGCTTAGGCCTCTGCTCGCGTAGGCCTCCATCTTCAAGCTCGCGTCTCGTTCTGCTTCGTCTCTGCTCGAACGCTCGAACAAAAGGTGCCTCCGTCCTGCTCGCCGTTCTCCTTCAAGACCGACGCCGACGCCGTTCGCCGTTCGTTCTGCTTCAAGAAGCCGCCGCCGCGTTCGTCCTCCTTAGGTTTCTTCCTTTCGTCCTCCGTGTTGGAATCAAGAGGATTCAGAAACAATAACCCTTTAATTGTTTTGATGATAACAAAAGATTAAGAGAACAATTTATTCTCTAACATGGTTATAAGTGTGCAGAAAGTATTTATATTCGGAAAAATTCTGCTTCAGAAGACTTAGTGAAATCTTGAATTTCACTCTGGAAAGCCCGGCTCTGGCTCTGGTTCTTGGCACATAGAATCTGTTTGGTCAACGCTCTGGTGTAAGTCAACGACTACGGTAGATCGATCTAAGAGACTACACTCTGTTTAGTCAACGCCCGGTGTAAGTCAACGACTACGGTAGATCGATCTAAGAGACTACACTGCTTAGTCAACGCCTGGTCTTGATCAACACTCAGCAGTTGTGTTATATGTGCTCCATGATAGACTTAGTGCTTTCCTACACGATTACGTCATTTGATAGCCCATTAAATTCTACACACAAGAATCGGTGATCTGTGAAGCTCGATTCGATAGTAAAATTCAAGTACCTTGTTATACGAGGTATCTTTAGACAAGAAGAATGTCAAAGGATAATATCATCAAGGAAACTTGTGCTTGAAGTGTCTATATTTTTGAAAAGCTCACTAAGGACAAAGTTACTGACATTGTGTATAATACTCAGAATGCTTTTCGTCTTGAAAGCGACGTATCCTGCAAAAGCCGAAATTCAAGGATCTGAACTTTGACTTTGGACAAAATTTGGACAAAAAGAAACGTTGTGCGGACAAAGAGAGACGTTGTGTCACAACGGCACTTTTTCAACCCTAGCTATATATCCTACCTCATACACTGAAGTAAAATAGGAATTGAGATTTCAACAAACGATTTTCAACACAGTTGTACGTAATCTAGCAACTTGAATATTTTTTCTAAGTAGTGAGAGCATCAACATCTATCTTCTCAAACACTACCCAATCAAGAGACAGTGAGCAATCAAGAATTCATCCAAGTCTCTGAGATCGTTGAACAAGGCACTTACTGTTTTATTCTTTCTTTTAAGAAAGTTATTTTGTGCTAAAAGTAGTTTCATTGTAAATTCTCTCTGAAGAGAGTTATCTCTATATTGTTTCAAAAAACTCTTATTTGAATCTGTACTTAGCCCAAGAAGGGTGTATACCTTAGAGGCTCAACTGCATCGAGTCGTTCTAAGAAGTTGTGAGTATAGCCGGTTGGCGTAAATATACTCTCAAGTGTAATCGGTTGATTATAGTGGAGAAATCCTTCAAGTGAGTGAAAGGGACTAGACGTAGCTATCGGGTGATAGTGAACTAGTATAAATCAACGTGTCTCTTTCTTCTCTCTACTCTTTATTCCTTGCACAGTTTATTCAATAGTTATTTTTCATAAACATTTGTATTTGCGAAAAAGTTTTTAAAAACCCAATTCAAACCCCCCTTTCTTGTGTTTTGCCACGTTCAATTGGTACCAGAGCTCGGCCTCTTGGTTGAGCACTTAACAGTGTGAGAGGAAAAGATCCTATACTATCCTATGGCAAGCAACGAACCCGGTGGTCATGTTAACCGCCCCCTTTGTTCACTGGATCTAACTATGACTACTGGAAAGATAAAGTGAAAAACTTTTTCGAATCTCAACAGTTTGAACTTTGGGATATGGTTCGGAAACAGTACACTGAACCAGTTGACTCCAAAAGAAATCCTATTCCTAGGGAGTCTTGGACCGATGATCATAAAAAGGAATATACCTTGCACCAAAAAGCAAGATACTTTCTTGTATGTGCTATCTCTGAAAAAGAGTATGAGAAATGTGGCAATAACAGCACTGCCAAAGAAATTTGGGACTCACTGGCTTTAGCCTATGAGGGTACTTCCCAAGTACAAGAAACCAAGGCTAATATCTTGGTTAGACAATATGAACTCTTCAAGATGGAAGAGGATGAAAGCATCGAAACTATGTTTGGAAGATTTCAAACATTAGTTCATGGCTTGAAGGTTCTCAAGAAAAGCTATACCACTGCTGACCATGTTAAGAAAATCTTGAGAAGTCTGCCAAAGAGATGGAGACCCAAAGTCACGGCTATTCAAGAAGCCAAGGACTTGAATGAATTACGTCTTGAAGATCTCTTGAGTTCTCTAAGAGCTCACGAGCTTGAGCTTGATGAAGAAGAACCTCCCAAGAAAGCAAAGACCATTGCTCTGAAAACTTCAAACAAAGCATCTACTTCCAAAGCTCTCCAAGCTGAGCTTGAAACTGAAGAAGCTTCATCTGATGAGAGTGATGAAGATACTGATGATGAAATCTCCCTTATTTCAAGGAAGATTCAGCGCATGATGAAAAGCAAAGGAAGGTTCAGAAAGAAGTTCCACAAAAGGGACTCACGGGAAAGACAAGATTCAAAGGAAAAGAAGGACTTCAAGGACAAGAGCCAAGTGACTTGCTATGAGTGCAAGAAGCCTGGTCACTACAAGTCTGAGTGCCCACAACTTGAGAAATCAAGGAAAGGTGGCTTCAAAGGCAAGAAGAAGAAAGGTCTCATCGTTACGTGGGATGATCTAGATTCATAATCTTCTGATTATGTTGGGGAAGAAGCAAACATGGGTCTCATGGCTACCATAGGCTCAGACAGTGAAGAAGAAGATAAAGAGGTAGATTCTAACACATCTTCTAATATTCAAATAGCTTTTGATGAACTGTTAGATGAGTCCTCAAAGCTCAACAATGAGTACAAATCTTTGAAAAAGAAATTCTTAAAACTCTCTAAAGAATTTCAAATACTCAATGAGAGGAATGAGAAACTCAAACCGAAAACCACCATTTGGTGAGTAATAGCTTTTAACTTGAAGAATAAGGTTGAATGCAACTCTTCAAAATATGAAGAGGGATTTCAAAGATTTCTTGCTGAATGTGTCACACGAAGCAAACAAGCATCTATGATCTGGGGAGTAAGTCAAAATGGTAAAAAGGGTCTTGGTTATAACCCTGAAGAACCAACTTTTCAAAACACCAATTTGAAAACCAAAGACTCCAACAATCACAGTGACTGTTTACTTTGTACTTTCTGCAATAAGAAAGGGCACATTAGGAGTACTTGTTATGAACTAAAAAACAAGAAGGACACGTCTCCTTCTAGGACTAACAAAAGAGGACCCAAAAAGATTTGGGTACCTAAGGATAAAATTATATATGTTGCAGATTTGCTTAGCAACAGAGTTACTACACGATCCTGGTACTTGGGCGATGGTTGCTCACGTCACATGGCGGAGAAAGGCGTATGTTCCAAGAACTCCATCATGAAGAAGGTGGAAATGTTGGTTTCGGAGGAAATCAGAAAGGTAAAATCATTGGAAGTGGAAAAGTTGGTAAGAGCCTTCTTCCTTCCATTGATAATGTATTATTAGTGGATGGCTTGAAGCATAACCTACTAAGTATAAGTCAATTATGCGATAGTGGTTATGATGTTGCCTTTAATGACACATCATGTATAGTCAAAAGCAAGAAAGATGGATCTATTCTTTTCAAGGCAAAGAGAAAAAATAATATTTACAAAATTAAACTTTCTGAGTTGGCAAATCAAAATGTAAAATGTTTTTTGTCAATTGATGAAGAGCAATGGACTTGGCACAAAAGATTGGGTCATGCCAGCTTGAGGTTAATCTCAAAGCTTAACAAGAAAGGACTTGTTAGAGGCCTACCAAATCTTAAGTATCAATCTGATGCTCTTTGTGAAGCATGTCAAAAAGGGAAACAAACGAAATCTTCTTTTAATTCCATGTTATACCCCAATTTTGTCCGCTCATATTTTCATTTTTTTTTTGTTTTGTCCGCGCGCCGAGCTGGGGGAGGTCGCGTACCGAGCTGAGGTCGTATGCCGAGCTGTGGAGAGGTCGTACGAAGAGCTGTGGGGAAGTCGCGTACCGAGCTGAGGTCGGGTGACGAGCTGTGGAGAGGTCGTACGCCGAGCTGTGGGGAGATCGCGTGCCGAGCTGTGGAGAAGTCGCGTGCCGAGCTGTGATGAGGTCGGGTGCCGAGCTGTGGAGAGGTCGTACGCCGAGCTGTGGGGAGATCGCGTGCCGAGTTGTGGAGAGGTCGCGTACCGAATCGAGGTCGGGTGCCAAGCTGTGGGCAGTTAAACGCTAGGCGTGGAGAAATCGCGTCTTAGCGTGGAGAGGTCGTCGCCGAGCCGTGGGGAGGTCGCGTGCGAGCCGTGGAGAGGTCGCGTCCGAGCTGAGATCGCGTGCTGTGGAGAGGTCGCCATCGAAATGAGGTCGCCTGCCGAGCTGTGGAGAGGTTGTATGACGAGCTGGGGAGATCGTATGCCGAGCTGGGCCATTTTTAGCCCAATTGCAGTTCATTACAAGCGTTATTAACAAAAAAAAAACCTAAAATTCAAAACTAAAAATCAAAGTAAGATTTCCACACTTCACCCTTCACAAAGTAATCTGCATATCTTCACCAAAGTCCTCTGCATATCTCCTCAGCCACTCTACAAACTATGTCTTACAGCTATATGTCCCCCACATGCCTCTTGCTTTTTCTTCATCTGCCAACCAAGTTTGACAAACAATGCAATTTAATCAAAAAAAGGAGGAGCACCGTTGTTAAAGTTACGGCTGATTGCAATTTTTTTTTCAAACCATTGATATCATCTCAGACTTTGCACATGTTACCATCTCCTCAGCATCATTTTAGCACACACTTAGCATACAAGTTGCAGTCTCAAGTTGACAAACTGAACCTTTTTTTTTATAAATAGTAGAGCAAGAAGAGAGAACAGGGGGGACGGAAGAAAAATTGCACTTAATTTCAGAATTGGATATCTCATTCTTGGTACCAATTATACACAATAATTTGAGACAAAATTGAGAGAAAAAAGAGAAGAACTAAAAAAAAACGCAGAAGAAGCAAACAGAAGAAAGAAGAAGCAGAAGAAAAAAAGGTTTCTCTTCTTCCTCCTTCACCTTCCCCTTGTTCCTCCTTTCTCTCCCCACGATCTCCCCTCCCCCTTTGTTTTCTTCACATCTCAAGACGCCTCCCTCTCACATGGCCACAAAGACTCCACCTCCAAGGAGGACGATCCTCCCTCAGATCCCAACCTCGGGGTTCCTCCTCTTCTTCTCCTTCTCGACCACTCTCTCTCTCTCTCTCTTTCTCTCTTTCCCCTCCTTCACTCTCGCCTCTTCTTTTTCTTCTGTCAGCAGCGGCGCTGCATCTTTTCTTTCCTTTTGTGTTGTGTTGGTGTGTGTGTGTGTTTAGGTTTAATTCCCCCCCCCCTTATTTCATGTTCTGCTCCTTTTTATTTTTATTTTTATTTTTTCTTTTCACACCCCTGTTCCTTTTTATTTATGCCCCCTCTCTAAAAAAAAATAATTGGTACCAAGAATGAGGTATCCGTCGCACTCCCTTTTGCTTTTCTTTATTTTATTTTTGCATCCCTGTTAATTGTTATAAACTTCCAGATTTTTAGTTGTTATGTTTTTTTTAAACTATTGATGAAACGTTGGGCTTGGCCCACTTTTTTTTTCTTCCCCCATCTGTTTATCTTGTTTTTGATGTAGTTATTACTTGTTATTTTTGTTGTCTTGACTAATTTTAAATAATAAATATTAGTAGTGGTAACACTAAATCTACTTTTGGTTTAGCGACTACGCGATTTTTTTTAAAATCTCCAAAACTTAAAAATCGATGACTACTCCAAATCTTCTTTTGGTTTGGTCATCATCAAATCTTGATAAAAAAAAATCTAATAATAATTAGTAGTGACAACACTAAATCCACTTTCGGTTTAGTCACTACGCAAACTTTTTTCGATCTAGAAAACCCTAAAATCAATGACCACTCCAAATCCTCTTTTGGTTTGGTCATTACACAAATCTTAAATAAAAAAAATCTTAAAATAATAGTAGTGATTACGCCAAATCCACTTTTGGTTTGGTCATTACGCAAACCATAAAAATTAAAAAATTTATTAAAATCAATCAACACACAATCATTTTCTACCCAAGAACTACGTAGCCTTTGATTTCTCCACTGCACCCGGAGATACGTAGGAGCGAGGAGCCCACTCTGTCAAGCGCAAAAATACACGACTTTTATTAAGTCCTCTTTTTTTTACCTTGGTTAATTTTCATTTTTTTTATTATAAAAGGGAAATAAACATTTTTTTAGAAGTTAATAAATTTTGCACAATTAGTTAGAGGTAACCTTTTTCGAAAGGATGTCGTGGGTGCTAATACCTTCCCTACGCATAATCGACTCCCGAACCCAAATCCGGTCTTAAGGACCACTTTTCTTCAAAAAAGGTTTTTTCCAATATTTTTCCTTCGAAAATAAATTATTGGTGGCGGCTCCATTAAACTCGAATAAATCCCTCGGATTTTTCGTCGCTCTGTTGGCGACTCCTTCGGGACATTTTTTAGAGAGTCAAGCCTAAATAATTGATTGTGCTAAATAGTTAACTCCTATGTTTAGTTTCCCTTGTTTTTATTTATTTATTTATTTATTTATTTAGTTATTTATTTATTTATTTATTTTATTTATTGTTCTTTTGTGAATATTTGTTGTGAATATTATGCATATATTGAACCTTAGGTTAGAAGACCATATTTTATATATTTCATTTGTTTTGCAGCTTGGGTAACTTTAGGTTGCCTCCATCACACACCTCACTTACACACTTTTTACACACACTTATGAGTGGGACCCTATACCGGGCAGAGTGCGGCTTAGGGAGTGAGAGGTTGTTAGTGATAGTCACCGGATCTACTTTCGATTTGGGTATCACGAGACCCTCGTCTAGAGTGCGACCGCTTCGTGGATGCCCACACGTAGGATCCTCTTCCTATTGGTGGTCGCATCCCGAAATGGTACTTGGCTCTAGAGACCTTTGGTGAGGAAGTGTTAGTACCACCTATGAAAGTGTTCACAAGTCGAATGACCTATAGATCATCAGAAATAGAAATCCTCTAATTTAGAGTGACTTTGTTTAGGACACAAAGAGGCAATCTTACTTTTGGTTGACCTTTTTAAATGCTTCTTTTCAAAGTAGTATAGGCATCCCATCATTTACAAACATTTCAAAATATGTCCCTCTCACTAGTAGTTGCATCACTCGTCATGTTCATGCATTTTTTTCAATCAAACATGATAAAAGTTCGAACATATGGCATTCATCATCATTTCATTTTATTTTGAATAGGTTTACTAGGGAATCGTAAGGAAGAGCTAGCTTGTAAGTATCTACAACAAAATAATATGGGATCAAATTGTGAAACAGTTTCAAAGAAACTCATACATGTCAAAACAATGAGGCCTACGGTTCCCAGGCACAAATAAATAGATTCATACATCCACATTCATTCATTTTTCTTTTCTTACATACTCATATCATTTTTTTAAATCATCAGAAAATAATCAAACAAAGCTGATTCCTCGACACCCTTATCGAACTCGCTCTCAATCAAAGATCATGGATGACCAAGAGGTGAAAGAGGGCGCCAACCAGTGAAGGAGCAGGATGAGCAAAGTTTTGGAGCTTCGCAATCCCTAAACAAAGACAAGGCTGCAGATGGGGCTTCTCCAAGTTGAATGATGAAAGTCAAGCTACACCTTCCCACCCACTGGCTTTGGTCCTATGCGGTTGCAATATGGTCTCAATACTCGAGGATGATGGTACCTTTTGCAATTTACCCGCAGGTCCTACACCCTCACCGATTAGCAACCCTCAGAATCAAGTACCACAGTTCCCACTTTACGGACTCCCGCCTGGTTACACGCCACCTATGGCCAATGATGATACTGCAAACCATAACCCCCAAGGCCCACAGGCACAACAGTTCCCACTATTTGGTCTCCCGCCCGGTTACACACCGCCAGGTGCTAACAATAACTCTGCAGAAACTGATTCCCAAGCACTTGTTGTGCAAGATGTAGCTCAAGGATCTGGCTCCAGTACTGAAACCATACCAGTTCAAAGCTCAACTCCTGGCTTTATGACATACACCTTTCCACCTGGTTATGCACCATCCCATCTCGGGAATACTCAAGGAGTCAGTACGCCCGTAGTACCCCCCGTGGTAAATCCCCGACCATTTGGTTACCCCTATTATATTCAAGGAAATCCATTGAATCTCCAAACTAACCGCATTGCCTGGTCTCCAGCTATAGGGGGACCCAATCTGAGCGTCCCAGTTGGGAATCAGTGGCCTGATACGAAGTTGCAAATCCTCGAAGATAGGCTAAGAGCTGTAGAAGGAGTAAGTTATCTCGATTCAAGTATCGCTTCAGATCTTTGTCTCGTACCGGATGTGGTTGTACCGCCAAAGTTCAAGGTGCCAGACTTTGACAAGTATAAAGGGACAACTTGCCCGAAAAGTCACTTGACCATGTACTGTAGGAAGATGGCGTCCTATGCACATGATGACAAACTTCTGATTCATTTCTTCCAGGATAGTTTAACAGGGGCAGCGTCGAGTTGGTATACACACCGTGAGCGATCTCACATTCGCTGTTGGAAAGATTTGGCAGATGCCTTCTTGAAGCAAAGATAAGTATAACATTGATATGGCTCTGATAGAATGCGATTGCAAAACATGGCAAAAGAGACAATGAGACCTTCAAGGAATATGCCCAACGATGGAGAGGGTGGCACCCAAGTGGAACCGCCTCGATTGAAAAAGAAATGGTGGCCATGTTCATGGATACTCTTCAATCACCCTTCTACGACAAAATGATCTAAGTGTATCATCAAACTTTTCAGATATGGTCATCGTAGGGAAAGAGTTGAAGGAGGAATGAGGAATGGAAAGATTGACCAAAGTTTTCTTGAAACCGGTAATATTAAGAGACCCCTACAAACTTCTTGAAGAAGAAGGAAGGGAAACTAATCTTTGTGATGACGAGCCTGGGAGGACAAGCACAAGGAAAACCACCCGATTCTTTACCAATTTCTCACATCATTTTCCATACCCCTACTACCCACCTCCATACATCGCCGCCTCCCATAATCCTAGCCCCGGCCAAACCAACCAATGATGCCCTTTCGACCACCTTCTCCCATTCAAACACAAGCACAACCAGTTGCTCCCACCCAACCGAACCAAAACCGTAAACAACCAAATGACCAAGAAAAGAAAGCACCCAATTTGATCCTATTCCCATGACCTATACTGGTTGTTCCAAAGACCTAATCAGTAACTCCTTGATCTCTCCACGCTCAATGAAACCACTTCAACCTCCCTTCTCAAGAGGATATGACCCAAATGCCAAGTGTGAATTTCATGCAGGGGCAGTAGGTCACACAACTGAAAATTGCCAGGCTTTGAAGTACGTGGTTCAAGATCTGATCAATGCCAAATGGTTGAGTTTCAAGGAGGATGGGCCTAATGTGGGTAATAATCCCCTTCCAGGTCACGGAGGTCCAGCAGTCAATGCCATTACTGAGGAGTTTGGGGACCAGCCCCTGATAACTAGATTGGAAGGCAGGGAGCCAAAAGATGAGAGTATTCCCATCTGTGACATCAGGCAAAGCCTTTGGAGTGCAAGAATGTTGAACCCAAAGCAGATAGCAACTGTCAAAGATGATCGCAGTGCTGAAGACAACATCGTCAACCTTGTCCACCCTTGCCCGTCGAGTGAAAAACTTGGAAATTTGGAAATTGTTGAGTTTCCCGTGATGTTTGGTTCATAATAATTTTGAAATACAAATCCTATTGCTCTGCCTAAGGCTTTAGGATGATTTATTGTCAAAAGGGCGCACATGTTTCATTTCAGTATCTTTATCAATAAAATGCTTTTGAATTTTCTAATCATTTCCCTTTTCTTTTTTTTCATCTTTTCCATTCCCTTTCTTCTTTTTCATTTTTTCATTTAAATCGATTTTAACTAATGCAGATTCAAAAATATTGTCTTTGAAAATGACGATATCAGTGACTCATACTATAACTTTGACTACCCCATGAGGACAATTGAGAAACCCCTTCTGAACCGATGAGATTGATGGAACAAGAGGTAAAAGTGATACAACCCCACGAGGAAGAATCTGAAATAATCAAACTGACTACTGAAAGTGACAAAAGTAGTTAATAAAAATAGAAAGAAAAAGGTAAAGCAAATTCGCAATTTGCCAAAAATTATTTTTTGTGAAAATTTGAGCAATAAGATTTTGAGATGAAGTTTGGCCATTTTTCTCTATCCCAAAAAATAAAAATATATACATCCCTTGCTACCCCTTTTGAGCCTAAAAAAACAAAAAATTTTCTTTTAAATACCCTGAACAAGGATCACTCATCCAATGGAGACTAGCACAATAATCTATTCAATTTCGTGCATTAAAAAAAAAGGCAAAACAAAAGACGCTTGCAAGAATAAAAATCAATAAAAATGCCAAAGCAAGAAAAGACAATTGTGCTAGCAACCATCAAAATGCATCTTTGCACTAAAAATCCTTGTTGAAAAGAAAATACCTCAAACACTTTTGAGCCTGAAATATCCTTTCTTTTGTGACCCTTCAACCCCTGGCCACGTTACAACCCCAATAAAGTCCATTCCGATCAAAATCAAATTGCTCATATTTTCTTAAAACTTGATTTTTGGAAGAGGAAATCCAAATAAACTCCTTGTTGCGGTTGCTTTACCAAAAATGTGGAATCGATCCGCCCAAAGATGGATGGAGGAGTTGAGGTGCAAAGCGAAAAAGATTGTCCAAAAGATGGTGGTAAAAATTAGAGATTGGCATGAAATGTTCCTGTTACTTTGCACGGTTATCAAACTTGATTCGCACCTCAACAGGGCAACCCCATTCTCACTGGTATATGGAATGGAAGCAGCACTTCTCATTGAAGTCAAAATCCCCTCGCTAAGGGTATTGATGGAAATGAAACTAAAAGAGGCAGAATGGGTCCAGGCTCGGCTGGATCAGCTAAACCTCATCGAAGAGAAAAGAGTGATGGCCTTATGTCATGGATAGCTATATCAGCAAAAGATGAAAAGGGCCTTTGAAAAGAAAGTTCGCCCCCGGGAATTTCAAGAAGGAGATTTAGTACTAAAGAAGTTTTTGCCCATACAAAAGGATGCTCGTGGAAAATGGACCCCGAATTATGAAGGCCCATATACTGTAAAGAAAGTCTTTTCCGGAGGGGCCCTAATCCTCACAAGGATGGGCGGCGAAAATCCCCCACTTCCAGTAAACTCTGATGCAGTCAAAAAAATATAATGCCTAAAAAAAAACAACAAAAAAAAACAACAAAAAAGAGCCAAGCAAAAAAGAGCTCGCTAGGTTGAAAACCTGAAAGGGCGACCTAGGCAAAAATTAGAGTGACCCGTTGGATTGAAAACTCGAAAGAGCGATCCAAGCAAAAGTTAAGGTCTGGAAATTGGACAATAAAGTTGGCTGATGCATTAAGAGGTTCAAGTTACCCAACCGGGGCAATTTTATACATTTCCAGAGGTTGAGCAATGAGTAATCAAAGTTATGGATATGGGAAGCTGACATTTGTTCCTACAAAGACACAAGCTATAAAATATCTGCTTAGTTATTGTCTTTCTTTGTTTTTTCTTCTTCCTGCATTTTTCTTGATGTATTTTCAAGTCTGTGTAACTTCAGTCCTTGTACACATGACTCTTTTTTTTGAATACCAAACACCTCCGTTCTCGTATTTCAAAATGTTGTTTTATGATAATAGACACTGAATTGTGAAGCATGTGATGATATGGGAAAGCATTACAGTTATTATATACATCTTAAGAATCACGAGGAAACGCCAAATCTCAACAAATAAGTTTCAAAAAGGGAAAAAGGATTACCTTTAAAAAATAATTAGCGCTGCATCTGTAACTTTCACCCCCTCCCAGTGTCGAAAGCATAGTATGAATGAACCCGATGAACCTCGGTCTGTCCCATGTCTTTAAGCACTAGATATCATACGGGACGAGGAATCAGTAAAAATAATAATCGCATTGCATACATGCATCATATACCATATATCCGTGCATCATCTTCATATCACCACCTTTTAACCGTTTTGTTACACCTGGTCCGTGCACCAAAATTTGATCCTTCATTCTCGTTTACAAACAATGCGCCTAGCATTGGTCCTTTATTTTGCTTTCTAAGCGACACACCAAGTATCGCTCACTCTTTATTGCTTTTCGATCACCGCGTCAGTACCCGACCTGGCGGTGACCCTTCTTTATAGTTTTCTGATAAATGCGCCGAGCATCACCCCTTTTTATTGCTTTAAGATTACCGCGTCAGTACCCGACCTGGCGGTAGTCCTTCATTATTGCTTTTTGACCAACATATCAGTTCCGGACCTGATGTTGATCCACCTTTATTGCTTTCCATCGACGCGTCAATACCCTACTTGGCGTCAAACCTTCCGATCACCGTGTCAGTACCCGACCTGGCGGCGATCCTTCTTTATTGCTTTCCATCGACGCGTCAATACCCTACTTGGCGTCGAACCTTCCGATCACCGTGTCAGTACCCGACCTGGCGGCGATCCTTCTTTATTGCTTTCCATCGACGCGTCAATACCTTATTTGACGTCAAACCCTCTTATCGCTTGATCACCGGCGTCGATGCCGACCTGGCGGAGATCCTTCTTTATAGTTTTTGATAAACGGCGCGGCGTTAATCCTCATTATTGCTTTCCGATCACCGTCAACCGGACCTGGCGGAGATCCTTCTTTATAGTTTTTAATAAACGCGCAAGCGTTAATCCCTCATTATTGCTTTCCGATCACCGCACAAGACCGACCTGGCGGAGATCCTTCTTTATAGTTTTTTGATAGCGCATGGCGTTAATCCTCATTATTGCTTTCCGATCACCGCGTCGATGCGACCTGGCGGAGATCCTTCTTTATAGTTTTACGATAAACGCGCAAGCGTTAATCCTCTTTATTGCTTTTAGATTACCTCGTCGAGACCCGACCTGGCCGTATTCCTTCCTTATCACTTTCCGATTAAACGCATCAGCGTTGATCCTCATTGTCATTCCTCACGTCAAGTTCAAGACAAAATTAGTGTATTTATCTTTAGCTCTATTTTATGACAAAAATATAACAACCATTGTTGTTTGCATTTTCTAATAAAATATAACTAAAGAGGGGCATTGTTATACCCCAATTTTGTCCGCTCATATTTTCATTTTTTGTTTTGTCCGCGCCGAGTGGGGAGGTCGCGTCTGGTGAGGTCGTATCTTGAGTGTGGAGAGGTCGTCTGAAGAGGCGTGGGGAAGTCGCTGCAGTGAGGTCGGGTGTGGAAATGGAGAGAGGTCGACGCCGAGTGTGGGGAGATCGCGTCTTAAAGTGGAGAAGTCGCGCGGCGAGCTGTGATGGTCGGCCGAGCCGTGGAGAGGTCGACGCCGAGTGTGGGGAGATCGCGTCGAGTTGTGGAGAGGTCGCGATCGAATCGAGGTCGGGTGCCAGGCGTGGGCGGTTAAACGTGGAGAAGTCGCGCGTCGAGTGTGGAGAGGTCGACGCCGAGCCGTGGGGAGGTCGCGTCGAGGCGTGGAGAGGTCGCGTCTCGAAATGAGATCGCGTGCCAAGTGTGGAGAGGTCGCGTCACCGAAATGAGGTCGTCGCCGAGCTGTGGAGAGGTTGTATGACGAGCTGGGGAGATCGTATGCCGAGCTGGGCCATTTTTAGCCCAATTGCAGTTCATTACAAGCGTTATTAACAAAAAAAAAACCTAAAATTCAAAACTAAAAATCAAAGTAAGATTTCCACACTTCACCCTTCACAAAGTAATCTGCATATCTTCACCAAAGTCCTCTGCATATCTCCTCAGCCACTCTACAAACTATGTCTTACAGCTATATGTCCCCCACATGCCTCTTGCTTTTTCTTCATCTGCCAACCAAGTTTGACAAACAATGCAATTTAATCAAAAAAAGGAGGAGCACCGTTGTTAAAGTTACGGCTGATTGCAATTTTTTTTCAAACCATTGATATCATCTCAGACTTTGCACATGTTACCATCTCCTCAGCATCATTTTAGCACACACTTAGCATACAAGTTGCAGTCTCAAGTTGACAAACTGAACCTTTTTTTTTATAAATAGTAGAGCAAGAAGAGAGAACAGGGGGGACGGAAGAAAAATTGCACTTAATTTCAGAATTGGATATCTCATTCTTGGTACCAATTATACACAATAATTTGAGACAAAATTGAGAGAAAAAAGAGAAGAACTAAAAAAACGCAGAAGAAGCAAACAGAAGAAAGAAGAAGCAGAAGAAAAAAAGGTTTCTCTTCTTCCTCCTTCACCTTCCCCTTGTTCCTCCTTTCTCTCCCCACGATCTCCCCTCCCCCTTTGTTTTCTTCACATCTCGCACGCCCCCCCTCCAGCTCGCGGCCGCGCGCGCACCCACCTCCAAGGAGGACGATCCTCCCTCAGATCCCAACCTCAGGGTTCCCTCCTCTTCTTCTCCTTCTCGACCACTCTCTCTCTCTCTCTCTCTCTTTCCCCTCCTTCACTCTCGCCTCTTCTTTTTCTTCTTACAAAGAATGGCCAGATCTTTTCTTTCCTTTTGTGTTGTGTTGGTGTGTGTGTGTTTAGGTTTAATTTCCCCCCCCTTATTTCATGTTCTGCTCCTTTTTATTTTTATTTTTATTTTTTTCTTTTCACACCCCTGTTCCTTTTTATTTATGCCCCCTCTCTAAAAAAAAATAATTGGTACCAAGAATGAGGTATCCGTCGCACTCCCTTTTGCTTTTCTTTATTTTATTTTTGCATCCCTATTAATTGTTATAAACTTCCAGATTTTTAGTTGTTATGTTTTTTTTAAACTATTGATGAAACGTTGGGCTTGGCCCACTTTTTTTTTTCTTCCCCCATCTGTTTATCTTGTTTTTGATGTAGTTATTACTTGTTATTTTTGTTGTCTTGACTAATTTTAAATAATAAATATTAGTAGTGGTAACACTAAATCTACTTTTGGTTTAGCGACTACGCGATTTTTTTTTAAAATCTCCAAAACTTAAAAATCGATGACTACTCCAAATCTTCTTTTGGTTTGGTCATCATCAAATCTTGATAAAAAAAAATCTAATAATAATTAGTAGTGACAACACTAAATCCACTTTCGGTTTAGTCACTACGCAAACTTTTTTCGATCTAGAAAACCCTAAAATCAATGACCACTCCAAATCCTCTTTTGGTTTGGTCATTACACAAATCTTAAATAAAAAAAATCTTAAAATAATAGTAGTGATTACGCCAAATCCACTTTTGGTTTGGTCATTACATAAACCATAAAAATTAAAAATTTATTAAAATCAATCAACACACAATCATTTTCTACCCAAGAACTACGTAGCCTTTGATTTCTCCACTTTGCACTGGAGATACGTAGGAAGCGAGCCCACTCTGTCAAGCGCAAAAATAAACGACTTTTATTAAGTCCTCTTTTTACCTTGGTTAATTTTCATTTTTATTATAAAAGGAAATAAACATTTTTTTAGAAGTTAATAAATTTTGCACAATTAGTTAGAGGTAACCTTTTTCGAAAGGATGTCGTGGGGTGCTAATACCTTCCCTACGCATAATCGACTCCCGAACCCAAATCCGGTCTTAAGGACCACTTTTCTTCAAAAAAGGTTTTTTCCAATATTTTTCCTTCGAAAATAAATTATTGGTGGCGGCTCCATTAAACTCGAATAAATCCCTCCGGATTTTTCGGTCGCTACATTCCAAAAATATTGTTTCCACCTCAAGGCCACTTGAGCTTTTACATTTAGATTTATTTGGACCAACCAGAACTACCTCTCTGTCTGGAAAGAAATATGGTCTAGTCATTGTCGATGACTATACTAGATGGACATGGGTAAAATTCTTAACCCACAAGGATGAGTCTTTTACAGTGTTTTACGTGATTGCAAACAAGTGCAAAATGAAAAAGGCTTTTGTATTACTACTATTAGAAGTGATCATGGTGGTGAATTTGAAAATGAATTATTTCAAAAATTCTATGAAGAACATGGCATCTCTCACAATTTTTCATCCCCTAGAACACCACAACAAAATGGTGTTGTAGAAAGGAAAAATAGATCTTTGCAAGAAATGGCGAACCATGATTCACGAAACTAATGTTGCAAAGCACTTTTGGCGAAGCGATAAACACTTTGCTTGCTATATTCAAAATAGAATCTATATTAGACCTATTTTGAATAAGACTCCATATGAATTATGGAAAGGAAGAAAACCCAATATTTCATATTTTCATCAATTTAGGTGTGAATTCTTTGTTCTCAATACAAAGGACAGTCTTGGTAAATTTGATTCGAAAGCACAAAAATGTATCTTTTTGGGATACTCTGAACGCTCTAAAACCTACAGAGTATACAACAAAGAAACGCTAATTGTTGATGAATCAATGCATGTAAGTTTTGATGTTAAGAAGCACGATAATGACACGTCAGAGCTAAATGAAGCTTTTGCAGATTTACAAATTTGTAAGGAAACAAAAGCGAGATATCACAGTCTTGACTGATGATGTCTCTGGTCGACTCTGGTGAAAAAGGAATATCCATAATGCATCGAAGTTCAAACCTGATCACCCAAAGGACCAAATAATTGGTGAACCGAGTGATAGAGTTAGAACAAGATCTTCTCTTAGAGATCATGCTGATTTGGCACTTCTATCGAGAGATAGAGCCAAAATCTATTGATGAAGCTCTAGCGATGATGGATGGATTATTGCTATGCAAGAAGAGCTCAATCAATTTAAGAGGAATGATGTGTGGAAGCTTGTGCCTCCTCCAGGAGAATAAGCTAGCAATTGGAACCAAGTGGGTCTTGAAACAAACTTGATGAAGATGGTAAAGTGGTAAGAAACAAGGCTAGACTTGTTGCTCAAGGGTATTCACAAGAGGAAGGTATTGACTACTGCTGAAACTTTCGCTCACGTAGCTAGACTTGAAGCCATTAGAATTTTGTTGTCATTTCTTTGCACATCATGGCATTACTTTGTACCAAATGGATGTAAAAAGTGCATTTTTAAATGGTTTCATAAAAGAGGAAGTGTTTGGGAAACAACCACCTGGTTTTGAAGATACTAAGTTTCTGAACATGTCTTCAAACTTAAAAAGGCACTTTATGGTCTTAAACAAGCTCCTAGAGCACAGTATGACAGATTAAGTTCCTTTTTAATGTCAAATGATTTTGAAAGAGGACAGGTGGACACTACTCTATTTAGAAAATCATCTAAAAAGCATTTCATTATAGTTCAAATATATGTGGATGACATTATCTTTGGTGCTACTAATGAGTCTCTTTGTAAGGAGTTTTCTAAGCTTATGCAGAACGAATTTGAGATGAGTATGATGGGAGAATTAAAATTCTTCCTTGGTATTCAAATCAAGCAATGTCAAGATGGAACTTATATTCATCAGACTAAATATGTGAAAGAACTACTGAAGAAGTTCAAGCTAGAGGAAACCAAACCTATGAGCACACCAATGCATCCAACATGTGCTCTTGGCAAAGATGAATCAAGTAAAAAGGTAGACCAAAGGTATATAGAGGTATGATTGGTTCACTCCTTTATCTCATGACCTCAAGGCACGATATTGTGTTTAGTGTGTGCTTATGTGCAAGATTTCAATCGATCCTAGAGAATCTCACTTAGCTGCGGTTAAAAGGATATTTAGGTATCTTAAAGGAACTACTAATCTTGCTTTGCTTTATAAGAACTCAGATAATTACAAGTTAGTAGGTTTACGTGATCTCGACTTTCTTTGGAGGCAATTGAAAGGAAAAGCACAAGTGGTGGCTGCCAATTTCTTGGAGCAAATCTTGTCTCTTGGTCCAAAGAAAAGACAAAGCACAATTGCACTATCCACGCAGGTTTAGTACATATCTCGCCGCAGTCGTAGCTCACAACTACTTTGGATGAAGTATCAACTTGAGGACTATCAGTTAAAGAGAGTAAAATCCCTATATCTTTGTGATAATACTTACGCTATATGCTTGACTAAAAACCCTATTTTACATTCTCGAGCCAAACATATTGAAATTAAACATCATTTTATTAGAGACTATGTTCGAAAGGGATTCTTGAAATTAAATTTATTGATCACGACCATCAATGGGCAGACATCTTTACAAAACCCCTTGCTGAAGATAGATTCAACTTTATAAGAAAGAACTTGAATTTCCTTCTTATAAAGGAATAGGTGTTTGATCTGAATATAGTTGACTCTGTTTGACTAAGTTGACTCTGTTTGAATTTAGTTGACTCTGTTTGACTAAGTTGACTCTGTTTGAATTTAGTTGACTCTGTTTGACTAAGTTGACTCTGTTTGAATTTAGTTGACTCTGTTTGACTAAGTTGATTCTGTTTAAATATAGTTGACTCTGTTTGACTATGTTGACTCTGTTTGAATAAAGTTGACTCTGGTTGAATAAAGTCGACTACATTTGATGTGTTTGACTTGTTGACTCTGCGTGAGTGTGTTGGCTATGTCGTAGTTAAATCTGTTGATTACATTGATTATCTTATCTCGTTATATTCTTTTCATTAAGCATTCGTATGATCATTGCATAGCTGTCTCTGGGAATCTTAAGTACACGTGTCTCTCTGAGACTGGTTGATGCGTTAGTGAGTGACATTTGCTTTTACTGAGTCATAATTGATTTTACTGCGCAATGACAGTTTTACTGCGCCTTTTCAATTTTGACAGTTACTCTTTTGGAAAAGACAAATTTATTTTAATTCATTTCGAAAACTGGCGTATGGTGCTTAAACTTCTCGAACACGTTTATTACCCACTCACTCACATCACTCACTACCCACTCTATCTCTCAAAGAGAAGTCTACACATTTCAGAACCCTAAACCCCTTTCATCTTTGCACTCTGTGTTTCTCCGATTTCAACAATGGCTGCTCCACAAGTAACGCTGGAAAATCTTCAAACCTCAGACCTCAAAGTGTTGGTGGAACACGAAGTAAGGTTCGAGGATATGGCAAATGAAGGATACGACTTGAGCTGATTTCATCGACATGGGGATAATGGATTTCTTCTACATGACCAACTCAGTCTATGAGAATCTGGTGAAGGAGTTACGGACTTATGCTTGGAGTAAAGATAAGACCATTACGAGTCATGTTCAAGGCGGCGTATTGTGGTCACTCAGGACCTAATTCTGAAATCACCCATTGCCCTAATGATGGAGCGGTTGAAACATTTGGTTGGGAAAAAGGATCTTTGGTGGGTGGGATGTCGTGAATGAAACCATCTATGAGAAGCGGAGGGACCAAGGCGATGGACATGAAGAACGAGGTTTGAGCTTTGAGAATCATCATGAACCGCTTAGTGCCAAAATCGGCTCTGTGGATCTTGTCGGCGGTACCCACAAGTTCATAATGTGGAATTATGAACTCAAAGCAAAAATCAACCTTCCACAGATAATTTTTGAACATCTGCGAAGAGACTTAATGTACTCGAGAAAAGGGAAATATATGAATATCCCTTATGGAAAGTCATTGTCGACAATTATGGAGAACCAAGGTCTTATAAATCTTCTTCAAGGTCTCAACACCTTGGAGCGTGGCTTGCCACGAAAGCGATGGTGATTCCTATTCTCTCTTGAGACAATCTAAGGAGAATGGGACTCCTTTCCAAGAAGGTTATTCGCAATTCAATAAGGTGAAGAAGGAGCAAGGAAGAAAGTTGTGAAGAAGGGAAGAAGATTGTGGTGGACTCTGGTGTCTCTCTTTGGACCAACCGGAAGGGTCACTCGAAGCCGCAGGCATTCACATTGCCTCGAGAATCCCCTCAGCTCACTCTCCTGTGAGACCTACATGCATGCCCTCTATGCTTACAGGGAAGAAGAAGAAGAAAGCGGAGATTGATCAAATGATAAAGGAAAGGTTAGAGGAAACACGACTATATCATGAAGCAAGCTTGGCTGCAGGCCTTATGCAGTGAAACCTTTGCACCTCGATTCGTGCTCCTACCTCGACCCTAGAGTGGCTATCCTGCTGAGCCCGCCTCTGTTGATCCTGCTCGAAGCCACCTGAAAAGGATACACAAGGTTGGAGATGCCCTGCTGCAAAAGGAAGAAGGCACTTGATAAGGTAGTTGATTTATATGATACTACTTATCAACTGCAGTTCTGTTCTGTTGCTTCTACGATTGTTGAACCCCTCCATCACAATCCTTGCCCAAACCTAAACCCCAACTGTCATTGCACCCAAACCAACACCTACCAAAAAGCCTTTGCCGTCTTTACCCTCAGACTCATCTTCATCTGATGAAGATGATGTTGCTCCCTTGAGGACTAGACAAAGACCTCAACCACAGGTTCAAATTCCCTATATTGAACCTTTAGCCTCTTTAACCCCAGATTCCACTATACCTCAAACCCAAACACCTTCACCACCTAAATCACCATCCAAACCAGCTTCTCCACCTAGAACCGCTTCACCCTCACCAACAACCAGACCTCAACATACCATGTGAGGTGAGTCCATTTACGAGGAACCTGAATGCGAGTCAAGGGTTCAAGAGTCTTCATCTCTTGAATGCGGCAATATGGTTGTGTGTGAAACTCAACCTCTTCGCATGTTGCAACCTCTCACGACTCCTCTTTCAGACTTCCCATAATGGTACCCTTCATGTCTCAACTGTTCTCTCCTCCAAATTCTCCTCTCCAGGAAGAACCAGAATCTGTTGCAGAACTCCTGGGGGATGATGCTGATGATCTCTCTGCTGAGCCTCTGCCACTTCTTCTCACTGTACCCCCTGGACCCTCTGAGCCTGGTCTTCGGGAACCAAGAATTGTGCCCAACGTTCTTCCCAATTTAATTGGTAGCATTGAGTACTTCAAAGCTGAAAGATTCAGGGAATCTCGTTTAGGGTTTCCTTGGAAGCGATAGATTTGATGAAGTAATCAATGATCTTCTTTGAAGAAGATCGGTATGAGGCGGGTGTCTGTGAACACTTGGTTTGACAAGCACAGGCAAGAGCAAGAAGAAAGAAGCGAGGAGATGGCATCTTTGCCACGACATGGAGAGTTCCTCCAAGAGAAGAGGTCAGCATCGTTTGGGAACCAGAACTCGCACCTCCTCCTCGTCCTCCTACTCCTCCAAGAGAACACAGTAACTCCACCACACACACAATGCTATGGTTGCATCTATACGGATCGGCTTCACATGACAGTCAATCTGTAGTTGTGCCAAAAGAAGTTTTTGATAGGCTGGTTGAAGAAAACAGGCAGTTCAGAAGATTTATGGAATCTACTGATCAAAGGCTGGAAGCCTCAGAAAAGAAGCAAGATTTGATGACTACTCTGCTGCGGCAAATTTTGGAGAGGATGGAGCAACCCTAGAAAACCTTAGGATTTTTTTTCTCCCTTTTTGATAGATTTGCTTTGAGTTTGTTTTTGTTCACTCTGTTTTTATTTCTAATGAAATTTATGACACTCGAAGTTTTCTCTTTATCTTTCTTTATACTGTTTTGACTGTGATGTTCTTTATTTCTGTCTTGATCTTTTTGTCTGATGACAAAAGGGGGAGAAGAATATAGAGAGTATAAAGCAATTGATGAACCTAGTGTATCAACCAAGTGTCATCATGCATACATTATGTGTTGATTAATATATTCCTGTATGCTCTGAAACTTATATCTTTGTAATATCTCATGCTCTGTTACACTTAGAAATATTTATATATGCTTAATTCAGGAGCCTCTGAAATCATCTGAATAAATATTTTTATAAAGAAAAATTGTTCATCAATATATGTATTTGTCATCATCAAAAAGGGGGAGATTGTTGGAATCAAGAGGATTCAGAAACAATAACCCTTTAATTGTTTTGATGATAACAAAAGATTAAGAGAACAATTTATTCTCTAACATGGTTATAAGTGTGCAGAAAGTATTTATATTCGGAAAAATTCTGCTTCGGAAGACTTAGTGAAATCTTGAATTTCACTCTGGAAAGCCCGGCTCTGGCTCTGGTTCTTGGCACATAGAATCTGTTTGGTCAACGCTCTGGTGTAAGTCAACGACTACGGTAGATCGATCTAAGAGACTACACTCTGTTTAGTCAACGCCTGGTGTAAGTCAACGACTACGGTAGATCAGTCTAAGAGACTACACTCTGTTTAGTCAACGCCTGGTCTTGACCAACACTCAACAGATTGTGTTATATGTGCTCCATGATAGACTTAGTGCTTTCCTACACGATTCTGTCATTTGATAGCCCATTAAATTCTACACACAAGAATCTGGTGATCTGTGAAGCTCAGTTCTGATAGTAAAATTCAAGTACCTTGTTATACGAGGTATCTTTAGACAAGAAGAATGTCAAAGGATAATATCATCAAGGAAACTTGTGCCTGAAGTGTCTATATTTTTGAAAAGCTCACTAAGGACAAAGTTACTGACATTGTGTATAATACTCAGAATGCTTTTCGTCTTGAAAGCGACGTATCCTGCAAAAGCCGAAATTCAAGGATCTGAACTTTGACTTTGGACAAAATTTGGACAAAAAGAAACGTTGTGCGGACAAAGAGAGACGTTGTGTCACAACGGCACTTTTTCAACCCTAGCTATATATCCTACCTCATACACTGAAGTAAAATAGGAATTGAGATTTCAACAAACGATTTTCAACACAGTTGTACGCAATCTAGCAACTTGAATATTTTTTCTGAGTAGTGAGAGCATCAACATCTATCTTCTCAAACACTACCCAATCAAGAGACAGTGAGCAATCAAGAATTCATCCAAGTCTCTGAGATCGTTGAACAAGGCACTTACTGTTTTATTCTTTCTTTTAAGAAAGTTATTTTGTGCTAAAAGTAGTTTCATTGTAAATTCTCTCTGAAGAGAGTTATCTCTATATTGTTTCAAAAACTCTTATTTGAATCTGTACTTAGCCCAGTAGTGGCTGTATACCTTAGAGGCTCAACTGTACTGAGTCGTTCTAAGAAGTTGTGAGTATAGCCAGTTGGCAGAAATATACTCTCAAGTGTAATCGGTTGATTATAGTGGAGAAATCCTTCAAGTGAGTGAAGGGACTAGACGTAGCTATCAGGTGATAGTGAACTAGTATAAATCACTGTGTCTCTTTCTTCTCTCTACTCTTTATTCCTTGCACAGTTTATTCAATAGTTATTTTTCATAAACATTTGTATTTGCGAAAAAGTTTTTTAAAAACCCAATTCAAACCCCCCCTTTCTTGTGTTTTGCCACGTTCACTCCGTTCCAGGTTTCCTTTCTCTTTTTTTTTTCAAAAAATAAATAATATTGTTTCCATGTGAATGGTATCAGACACAAACTATCCACAAGTTAATGGCACAATTCATTTCTAGTCTAGATCTTTATACTAGTATCTGAAATAAACCAGTATGTCAGTCAGCAATATGATAAGCTGTGGTTTATTATATTTACGTTTGCAGCAAAAGTTTCCTACTTTTCGAATGCCTTGAAACAAAGACTACCATGAACATGTATGAGAACATGAAATTATTAACATAAAATCAGTCATCTATGATATTAAAGAGAGATTCTATTGAGGCATTTGACAGTTTTGGAAATTGTGAAAGTTTCAATACAAAAACTTGTCAGTGTTTGGGAGAAGCCACATATATGTAAGAAAATACTATTTACCTGTGTTGTAGTTCGAGCTATTCCATCCCACTTGTTATATGTACCCCTGCTATTCTCAGACCAATCACCATAGTCCATCCTGCAGTCAATGAATCGAGTTGTAAGTGTGTGTAACATATAATGTAAATATGGAATGACACTCAAAAAGAGAAGGAACTTGTCACTACCCCACTACAAAAAATGCATATCCACTCAAGTGATAGGTATGCATCTTGGTATCATTGTTCTGCAGTATAATTTCCATAAATCCTGTGATGTTGGAAACCTCATGCATTAGTCCATCCTTTTTGTTCAGCTTCTGGTTTCATTCTATAAATTATTACATATGATTAGAACTACTTTTGATTGCTTTTCTTGGGCAGTTCATGCGAATGAAAACTTCATTTTATTGATCAACTGATTACTACAAAGCTACTCACTGCTATATATACAGCTCACATACAAAGGGAAAATAAGACTTAATTGACTTAACTGAATGACTAATCTCTAACCGCCAACCAACAACTGAACGGAATTAGTTAAATAACTTTTTGAGTGACTCTAATGTAGTCTTCTGTTGTTTGGCTGATGGAGCAGTTTGGATAGTTAGTTTTTTGAATTTATATTGTTTTTAACTTGCAGTTTTGGCCTATTGTTGGTTGGGTGAATTACCAGTATATGCCTTTGCAGCTCCGTGTTATATTTCACAGCTTTGTTTTTCTTTGGTGAGTTCCCGCATCTTTGAATTTGTTACATATCACTGTTCAATGATTTCTTCATTTCATCTCGTATTTGTTCCAAAATTAATGAATAAGCATCATTGGTTGATAGTACTGAGAGATAGGCAAGGCATGCAGTATAAATTATGAAAGGTTCTTATTGGGTAATACTTGGTTCATATATCCGGAATCTAGATCTTTATATCTTCCGGAAAGTTATTTATTCCTATAACTTAGAAGTTTTTAGGGTTCATATTCTTCAAATGAAGTTTTTAGGAAGCATATTCTTCTGGAGTCTGATCAAATGATGTCAGTACATCACTAAGCCTCTAAAATTTTCATTTGAGCATGAAGCTTTTTTTTTTTGTTGCCTAAAATTTGAGCATGAAGTTAAAACGCCTAAATAGGTTTTTAATGAAGGCATTGTGCAATGCACACTGATTGCTTTGGTTTTCTACATATTCCTCACTTGAGTAAAAGTTGTCAATATACAATGTGGAAACATTTTGTCTTATTGAATTGCACTGTTAACTGGTGGTATATATTGATAACGCATTAGCAATACTGAATTGCACGATTCTAACTTTTTTTATCTTGTATTTGGTTAGATTATGCGTCCTTCAACTTACTCATTTGTATCTAATTAGTATTAGTATAAGATTTTACTACGGTCAAATGAAAGAGAAAAGATAGATGAAGAGACTCCATCTCAACCCAAGGATCTAAATATTTTAATAGAGTGGCTATGAATTTGATTGCATGTTTTCTTGCTCCTATGGGTGTATGGAGCAAGACTGTTTATTGTTGATTCTTGGCACCCATTGAAATTTTGTTAGAAATAGTTGTGAATTTCAACTAGGTAGACGATAACAAGTTATGGCTGACGTTCCCTGAAGTGTGTATTTTTTTTCAAAACGTAGTTATGGATCGTAGTTGGATGCAACAAAATCGATTGAGTGAAGAGTATGAGAAGGGAGTAGAAGAGTTTCTGAATTTTGCTCAAACGAAGCTTCCTAAAAGTGGCGGAACATTTTCTTGTCCGTGTGTTATTTGTGTGAACCAGACACCACAAATAGTCGACAAAATACGGGAACATCTAATTGTCTATGGGATTTGCAGCAGTTATACAACATGGACATGGCATGGTGAGAAGAAGGAAATGTCAAGTGTGTCTGAAGGAAAGAAAGCTGAAGTAGAAATAGATGATCAGTTAGAAGACATGATCCGTGATATTGGACATGAGTCTTTTAAACGAGCCCATGTTTATGAATCCTTGACAAAAGACAATGAAGAGGCTTTGTATAAGGGGTGCACAAAATTCACACGGTTGTCTGCCGTGTTGAGATTGTTTAATCTGAAGGCAATAAATGGGTGGACTGACAAGAGCTTCACCGACTTACTCGAGTTATTGAAAGATATGCTTCGAGAGGGTAACACATTGCCAAACCGTATGATGATGCGAAGAAGATTTTGTGTCCGATGGGTGTGGAGTATAGGAAAATACACGCATGCCCCAAAGGCGCATATTGTGCGAAAAGAGTTTGAAAATGTTCACAAGTGCCCCATTTGTGGGCTATCACGCTACAAGGTGAAGGACGACATTGACAGTTGCGATGATGAGAGCACAAAGGGTGCGCCTGCAAAAGTTTTATGGTATCTTCCAATAATTCCAAGATTGAAGCGACTGTTTGCCAATGAAAAAGACGCAAAGAGTATTAGATGGCATGTGGATGAGAGGAAGTGTGACGGACAACTTCGCCATCCTGCCGATTCTTTGCAATGGAAGAAAATTGATACTCTGTTTCCAGAATTCGGCAATGAGCCAAGAAACATTAGGCTTGGGCTTGCTTCTGATGGAATAAATCCGTATGGTAACTTAAGTAGCAACCACAGTTCATGGCCTGTTGTCTTGGTAGTTTACAACCTTTCTCCTTGGTTGTGCATGAAACGCAAATACATGATGTTATCCATGATGATTTCGGGCCCGAAACAACCTGGAAATGACATAGATGTTTTCCTAAGTCCCCTGATTGAAGACTTGAGGAAATTGTGGGATGAGGGCGTTGATGTGTTCGATGCATATTCCAATGAAAATTTCAAGTTGCGTGCCATGTTATTTTGCACGATCAATGACTTTCCAGCATATGGAAACTTGTCCGGATATAATGTTAAGGGGCATAGTGTGTGCCCTGTATGTGAAAAAGGCACCTGCTACAATCAACTGAAACATGGAAGAAAAACTGTGTACCTTGGGCATCGTAGATTTCTTCGACGTGATCACCCGTATCGTAGGTTGAAAAAAGCTTTCAACGGATGTCAGGAAAATGGTGTAGCTCATTTGACCGCTTTAACAGGGGGAAGAAGTGTATCAACGAGTGAAGGACATCAAAGTCATATTTGGCAAGAAAGCGAGAAACAAAAGCAGTCCTTTGTGAAAAATATATGGAAGAAGAGGTCTGTGTTCTTCGATCTTCCATACTGGTCCAGTCTTGATGTAAGACACTGTATTGATGTCATGCATGTGGAGAAAAATGTGTGTGATAGTGTAATTGGTACTCTTCTCAACATTCAGGGCAAGACAAAGGATAGTGTGAATGCTCGTCTAGATATGGTTGCAATGGGTATAAGACAGAAATTAGCTCCAGAGCCAAGAGGTAGTGCCACATATCTGCCCCCAGCATGCCATACTTTGTCAAAACAAGAGAAAAGAAGTTTTTGCGAGTGTCTTCGTGGAATTAAAGTGCCACAGGGTTACTCTTCGAATGTTAAAAACCTAATCTCACTGAAAGACCTCAACGTAGTTGGCTTAAAGTCTCATGACTGTCATGTATTGATGCAACAATTACTTGTAGTGGCTATCCGCAGCATCTTGCCAAAAGAAGTCCGACATGCCATAACTAGATTGTGTTTATTCTTCAATGCTATATGTGCCAAAGTCATTGACCCTACGAAGTTGGACGACTTGGAAAACGAGGCTGCTATTATATTGTGTCTATTGGAGATGTACTTTCCTCCATCATTCTTTGACATCATGGTCCATTTAATTGTTCATATAGTGCGGGAGATTAGATTGTGTGGCCCCGTTTATTTAAGGTGGATGTACCCAGTGGAGCGATATATGAAGATCTTGAAAGGGTATGTTAAGAATCAATACCGCCCAGAAGCATCCATTGTTGAAAGGTACATCACAGAAGAAGCCATTGAGTTTTGTACAGACTACTTGTCAGAAGTGGAACCTGTAGGGATTCCTAAGACTCGTCATGTTGAAAGATATGAAGGTAAGGGTACATGAGGGTTAACCGTTAAGAGCATGAGTCGTGTGGAGGTGATTCAAGCACATCTGTATATATTGAATAACAATGCTGAGGTTATACCTTACTTAGAAGCTCACAAAAGAATTGTCAAGGCGAATAACCCTCGAATGAACGAAAAAAGTGTGTTGAGAGAGCATAACAAGACATTCCTAACTTGGTTCAAAGCACAGGTTATGAAGGTGCCTGTTTTTAAATGTAAGTGGGTTAACAGTAACAGTGGAGTAACAACCGATGAAATGGGTTTTACATTAGTGGACTTTGACAAAGTAGGTTACAAGGACGAGCCTTTCATCATGGCTGAACAAGCAAAACAAGTTTTTTATGTCAATGATCCTTCTAGAAAAAATTGGTCAGTGGTCCTACAAGGAAAAAACATTCATGATAATAATGAAAATGAAAATTCAACCCTTAATATTTCTGAGACTCCTTCCTTCACAACACGAATTCCTACTTTCATTGACGAAGGGATGTGGACGATGTACGTGCCACTCGTGGTGATCATAATGAAGGAATATGGGAGAACATTTGTATTTCACCCATGGAATAAATTTAAAGGTTAATACCTGTTTGTTATTGACATTGATTGTGCTTATTTTGTTTTGTATTTAAATTTAAAGGTTATATTATGCTTTGTCCTATATTATTGTCTCTGACATTTATCTTCTGTCCTCTAAGCAGATATCATGGCTGATCCTGTAGATAGTACGACATCTACAAAAAAGAAGACTAGATCAGCCACTTCTTGTCAATAGTTGACTTCTAGACGTCCGACTGGATATAGGTATCCAATGGCGTTTGATGGGGAGACAGGCCAACCTACAGGGGACTATGCAACTAAGTTCAAGACATTTGTGGCTATGTTGGCTAGAACCAAGGTTAGCATATTGGTAAATGAATGGGAGAACGTGGATGGCGGCACAAAAGACTGCATTTGGCAGGATGTGATGGTAATACCTCTTTTTACAAATTCCTTTAATTTCTTATACCATTTAACTAAATCTGTTTATTACTAATACCATTTTATTGTCTATTTAAGGAAACATTTGATGTTGATCCTGGCGATAAAGGGCTTAGGAAGAGATGGCTATCTTATGCTGCTGATCGTTGGAAGACATGGGAGTTGTTTGTGAAGAGTCGACATGAGCCCGAGTTTTTGGTTAGTATTTTTTCTTAATTTCTCATGTTAATTGATTTTACGTTTAGCTAATTTATATGTACGTTATTTGTAACAGGAGAAAAAAGCAAAGGGAAAAAAAAACCAGGCCAAGAACAAGTACTACCACAGAACTTCTCGTGGTGGTTATGCATATTTGAAGGCCACCTGGAAGGAGAATAAGTTGAAGGAAATGCAGAAAGAGAGTGGCAATATGATGTTGACAGTGGATGATGTTGATTCTCCACCACGTCACGAGCAATGGAAGTTGGCCCGAAAAAAGCCAACCGGAGGGTATATAAATGAGGAGACAGCCACTGTTGCCTCAAAAATTGTAAGTAACACTTTCAATATATCATTTTTAGTGTAATGCCTTACATAACATTGACTTATACCATATATGTTGGCAGGATGACCTTGTGGATCAGGCCACTCAAGGAACTTTTGTTCCTGATACACGTATGGATATCCTGAGTACTGCCATTGGGACACCTGATCACGGTGGCCGTCCCCGTGTTGCCCCTTTTGGTGTTGGCCTGAAGACATATTATGGAAATGCTGCACCTCGTGGCAAAGCAAAAGCCTATGCGGAGATGGAGTCCTTCAAGGCAGTGATGATGCAGCAGTTTGAGGAGACCTTCAATGAGAGGGTAGATAAGGCGGTAGCTGAGGTATGTATAATATGTTACAATATAAAATAAGCAGTTAATTTAACCAGATTTAGAAATATATTAATTTATAAAATTTCATTTACAGAGACTTGCATCTCAGGGTTGCGTAAATCAACCCGCAACCATCAACATGCAAGAGTTACAAGAGACAATTAGTCAGAGGATAGAAAACGATGGGCGAGGTATGTATAAAATGCTACAATATAAATACAGTAGTTTAAGTAAATTTGCGAAGGCTATTCATTTATAAAATTTCATTTTACAGAGACTTGCAAATATGGCTTGTGCAAGTCAACCCTCATCTGACCAGCCCAATTCTATGAAGACTCCTATGCGTGAAAGCGCTAAGGACAGTTGCTCACCGTCCCAACCGAGGATGCCAATCCCCACTAATTGGTTGAGAGAGTTATCTGCCATGTTATATGACTTTAGCGGCAAGTCACAGGGGCTACTGATGGATTATGACCCCGAGTCCATCGAACATTACTGGATTGGTGAGAAGGAGATAACCGACATTACTGTGGGTGGACGTTGGCTTGAATTATGCCACTTGGCATTTTGGGGCTCGTAAGTATATGTCAATCTAAGTTTATATTATAAGCATGCTTAAATCATTTGTAATATTAATTAACGTGTTTTTCAATATATTAGGTACTGTTGGCGCCAATGTAAGGATAGGGGCTATGATGATAGGTACGGAATTTTTTCGCCTTACAAGATTGGTTCTTTATGTCCCAAGTCTGCTCCCAAAAAATTGGAGAAAATTCGAGCATACATCCAGAACAAGATGTGGGAAGAGAAGAGACAATGTTATTTAGCACCATACTGCTATAAGTAAGTTCATTTACGTGTGTTTATATAGTTTTCTTTTGTTTGTCTGTTTCTTCATACCATTATTGTTGTCCAATATTGCAGTGAACATTGGCAGTTGGCTGTCATTTGTTCTGAAGACCACGTTGTTGTCTGGTTGTGCTCCCTGGGTTATCGGCCTAATCAAACCTTTGTAGAAAGAATTAATAAGTAAGATTCAATTTAATTCTTAACATATACTTTATGATATAATTTTAAAACTTTGACTTATCATGGATATTCTTTTATCAGTGCAATTGATGGATATAACAGGCTTAAGGGAGTTAGGAGAAGTAATCCGCCTGAATGATTGTTGCCCAGAGTAAGTGGTTTAAATTAAAAATATTCTTTTATAAATATTAGGATATTTAATATTAACTGAGTGCGGAACTTCTATATTTATTTGTAGGTGGCTCGTCAAACCGACGGGTGGGCATGTGGGATATATGTCATGAGAAATATGATGACCATTATCTCGGCGGGGATAACCGAAAATTGGATGGAGGTAATATTTAAAAACTCAATAAGCTTAATTGATTTCGTACTTAATTAAGCATTATTTTGGTTATATTAACTAGTGTTTATATATATATATATATATATATATATATATATATATATATATATATATATATATTTCTTACAGGTATTCAATGACACAACACCAATGTCAAATGATGAGCTTTTGAGCATAAGACAACTTTGGGCAGAATTTTTTTGCAAATTCCATGCCGAGTTGAAATACGAGCAAAAGAGGAAAAAGAATAGAAAAAATGGTGGAAAAGACAAATAGTGAAGTTCAAGTTTAAGTTTGTGTTTTTGATTTAGTTATGTTTTGTATTTGAATATTGGTTACTGGAAAACTATTGTTGTGATTGTATTGGGTTGTTCTGGTGGTTGTTTTGGTTGTTTTTATAGGTATCTATGTTCTGGTTGCTGTAACAAATATAAAATTAAAAAAAAATCACTTTTTAAATCGGTCGTTTATAGTCAACCGATTTAAAATGACCTTTTAAATCGGTTGACTATAAACGACTGATTTAAAAGGTTTTTTATGACTTTTTAAACCGGTTGTTTATAAACAACCGATTTAAAAGGTGCTTCCTAAAAATGACCTTTTAAATCGGTTGAATATAAACGACCGATTTAAAAGGTGCTTTCATGAATGACTTTTTAAATCGGTCGTTTATAAACAACCGATTTAAAATTACATTTTAAATCGGTTGACTATAAACGACCGATTTAAAAGATGTTTTTTATGACTTTTTAAATCGGTTGTTTATAAACAACCGATTTAAAATCCCTAATAAAACCGGATTTTCACTCGAATCCAGACTTTTTAAATCGGTTGATATAAATAACCGATTTAAAAAGTAGAATTTAAATCGGTTAAATAACCGATTTTAAATCCCAGACATACTAAATCCAGAGAATCTAAATCGGTTGTCCAACCGATTTTAAAACCCAAAATAACCGATTTTAAATCCCGATTTTACACTAGTGATAGGTGCAAGTTTTTAATCTATCGGTAGGTTTCATGTCTGAGAAGATTGGTAAATTTCTCGGGGAATATGTTGAATATGATGAGAAAAATAATCTGGGCTCATGGCGATCCTTCATGCGGATTAGAGTCAAGATTGATGTAAACCATCCGTTGAAGAAGGAGTGGAAGGTTAGGCAAGCCGATGGATAATGGTGCACAATAACGTTCAAATATGAGAGGCTAGGCATTTTCTACTTCTTATGTGGATGCATGGGTCACACCGACCAATTCTGTGCTAAGCTTTTTGATGTGGACATGGATGATGGGGAAAGGAATTGGGGTGCAGAGCTGAAGGCGGATACCCGAAGGCCTGGTGCCGGAGCCGGCAACAGATGGCTGAAGGAAGGCGGTGTAGCAGAGGAATTCAAAGGAGTGAAAACTCAGGGTGGTGAGGACGTGATTGGCGGCTCGGGAGTTAATGCTAATAATGTCGTGAGAGGAAATAGGATTACAAACAAAAATGATATTCAAACACCACTTTTGTGGCCACCGTATGTGGCCACCGTATTGCAGATGCAGACGGACACAGACGGATCCGCATTTTAATCCGTGACGTTTTTTTTTTACGGAAACAAATTTTTTTAAGTGGTTAACGGTAGTTATGTAAGTGGTTAACACGAGTTGTGTAAGTGGTTAACGCAGTCCACTAATATTAATAGATCTGATTTTTAAGCGGTTAACTTGAAGTTATGCAAGTGGTTAATACGAGTTGTGTAAGTGGTTAACACGAGTTTGAAGTGAGATATGATATTTTGAAGTGGTTAGCGGCTTTACGTAAGTGGTTAACACAAGTTATGCAAGTGGTTAATACGAGTTGTGTAAGTGGTTAACATGAGTTTGAAGTGAGATACAATATATTTTGAAGTGGTTAACAGGCTTTTAGTAAGTGGTTAACACAAGTTATGTAAGTGGTTAACACGCGTTGTGTAAGTGGTTAACACTACTTTGAAGTGAGATGCAGTGTTAACCACTCCAAACTCGTGTTAACCACTTACACAACTCGTGTTAACCACTTACATAACTACTGTTAACCACTTAAAAAAATTTGTTTCTGTTTAAAAAAAAAAGCTGCAGGATTAAATGCGGATCCGTCATGCGCATCTGGACCGTGCGAAATACGATGGCCACATACGGTGGCCACAAATATGATGTTTGAATATCATTACTGTACATAAGAGGATAATGCAGTGCCTACATTTACTTTCATGAGTCAAAGGATCCCGCTGACTGTGGAGATACATAATCATGGTTGTTTGCCGCACGTGAATCAGAAGGGAATCGCACTAAATAACCCAATCAATGCCGTTCTGAATCATGGGGAGAATAGTGCCGCGAACAAAGGGAGCTGGGATTTGACTATTATGTGTGACGTGGAAGGAAAGAAGGACGGAGTCAATGCTGACTGCAAAAAGCGACGAAGAGAGACAGAAGATAATACCCATGAGGTATTTTCCAGTGAATCAAGAGAACTAGTGGTCCACGGTGGTCCAGCACATCTTCATGAGACTGCAAAAGTCTATGATAACCCGAGCTACAAAGAGCATTTTTTATTGGCAAGTCCTGGAAGCAAGGACTGTCAGGAGTAATGTCGATCCTAAGTTAGAACTGCCGAGGTTTGGGTCACCTGAGCGCAGTTCCTGAAATGAAGAACCTAATCCGATCGCATAGATTGGACATTATTTTTTTTTCAGAAACTCTTTGTCGTACAAATAAATTTGAGGATTTTAGAAGGAGAATTGGCTTTGATTGCTGTTTTGCATTTGATTGTGTGGGGAGAAGTGGAGGGCTTGCTCTTCTCTGGCAACGTTCGTTCAAGTGCTCTATTATGAACTATTCTATCAACCACATTAGTGTTGAGGTTGAAGATAAGACTACTGGCAATTGGCGATTAACTGGCTTCTATGGAATTCCTGCTAGGATTAGAAGAAGGGAATCTTGGGACCTCCTGAGAAGGCTTGCGTCCCTATCTCATCTTCCGTGGTGTATCATAGGGGATTTTAATGATCTCCTCTCTCAACAAGAAAAGAAAGGTGCCAACGATCATCCAGGTTGGCTTTTGCGTGGCTTTCGAGTTGCTGTGCAAGACGCCGGATTAGTTGATATTCACATGGAGGGTTACCCTTTCACTTGGACTTTTGCTAAAGGGACCAGCTATGCCATAGAACAACGCCTAGATAGGGCCATGGGTACCAATGAATGGCTGCAACGATTTCCAATGGCTCGCCTCTCAAATTTGCTAGCATCTTTCTCGGATCATTCTCCCATTCTTCTTCAACCGGATGGGCCATGTGAACGTGGCTTAGACTGGGCCTTTAAGTTTGAAAACTGGTGGTTACGAGAACCAAGTCTCAATGAGGTTGTCATGCACAGTTGGGCCCATGAGTCGTCGCTCTCAATCCAGTCAAAGTTGCGCACTTATGCTTCGAATTTGGGCCACTGGGGATAGTCCATCAAATTGAAGTTCCGTAAGGAGATCGAAAGATGTACTGGTCATCTATGGCTAAACCCCTTAAAGAAAACAATACAGCTGCAACTGCAGCAACTTACGCGAGAGATACGTGTAAAGAAAGATTTTATTTTCATACTATGGCCAATCCCCTTATAGGCAATATGACAAATTTTAAACCCACCAATCCACTTCCACAAGGCCTATACGGCCAGTATAGATTAGGAGAGAAGATTTCTTTTGGCAATTGCTAAATGCACCCAGCAAATTGCTGGGTACACCCAACATTTCCACAAGTTGACAAAAATGCCCCTGGTAAAATTAAAACATTTTTTTCCTTCATTCGTCTCACTCGCAAATAAGGTATTTGTGAGTTCCTATCGCAAATAGCATACTTGCCCGTGAAAGAATTCCAAAAATTTTAACACGCACAAATAGCATATTTGCGAGTAGCTAAAAAACACTCACAAATATGCTATTTGTGCGTGTTGGAATTTCTGGAATTCATTCACGCGCAAAAAAACATATATGCGCGTATGTTGCATTTTCAGAAATCACACGCAAATAAAAAATGTCCCATCGCAAATATCAACTTACTGTATCAAATGTTCCATCGCAGCTGCATATCCAGCTTAACCCACAAATAAAGTAAAGCAAGGAAAAACATCAAGGTAGAAACATAAAGGTAGAAAAGTACCAAGCGCAAATAACAAATGCCCCATCGCAAATACTATTCATTCGCGGACTGCGCAAATATCACGCGAATATCAACTCGCTGGACCGCTCGCAAATAAACAATTTGCGAGCGGTCCAGCGTCGCAAATATGCTATTTGTGAGTGTTGTTTATATACTCGCAAATATGCTATTTACGAGTTTACAAAATTTAAAAATTTGTACATGTGCAAATAGCATATTTGCGAGTGTTGTTTAGATACTCGCAAATATGCTATTTGCGAGTGAAACGAATGAAGGAAAAAATGTTTTAATTTTACCAGGGACATTTTAGTCAACACACATAGTTGTTGGGTGTACCCAGCAATTTGCTGGGTGCATTTAGCAATTGCCTTTCTTTTCTTTCATCACTCTTCCATTTCAAACAACTTGATCTTCTTCCTCTCAACTCCTCCCAAAAAAAAAATCGCCATATACACCCTCTATACACCACCATTCTCATCTTCAAAACACCACCAATCATCACTCTAACTCATCTTCACCTCTTCAACCCTCTTATACCATGAAGGGACAACTTTGACTTACTCAAAATCAGAACCAAATCCTCACTAAAAACTCTATAAAAATCGCTACATAGGAGATGGGAAGAAAGGCCAATAGCTAAAGATAAAAGAACAAGGTTTGGGGATAGCTTCAAGTAGGAGCTTACCATAGGAGAAAGGAGGAGATTTTGAAAGGGATTTGTAGAGGGAAAAGGGGCAAGAGTTTCGGCCAAGAGAGGGAAAGAAGGAGAGGCCAACTTCATCTTAATCATTTGGCTTCAAGCATGTGAGTTCCTCTTTATTTGTATTTTTGGGTGACCATAAATCCCAAATTAGTGATATTTTGATTGTGTGAATTCTATCCTCATGATGATTCAAGTATGAATGATGTGTTTTGAGTGTGGTATGATTATTTGGTTGAGTATGTGTGTGATTATAGTGTTAAAATTATGAATGGTGAGGTGTTGTCCCTCAAACCCGTATAGATACCCTATCGGTATTTTGCTCATAATTTTCTCCACAGAGATCACAGAATACACCTTTAATCGCGGTTAAAATCGACTTTTTACGTCGATTTTCAATCCGGCGTATATTCTTTCGGCGTTGTAAGTGTGAACATTTAACGCCGGTTAATAAACGGGCGTTAAAAGTCACTTTTAATCGCGGTTTTAATGAAAATCAACGTTATATCTTTGAATAAAAATCTTGGAAAAAAAAATTAACTTTTAATCGCGGTTTTTATAAAAACCGACGTTAAAAGTCACTTTTAATCGCTGTTTTCATAAAAACTGCGATTAAAAGTCAAGTTAATTATATAAAAAAAAAAGGGTTTTAGCCACAGTTAAACTGTGGCTAACTGGAATACATTTAAACATATCTACTGGCATAAAATATATGATGTTATACGTACATATAAAGTAAGAATCTGTAGCAGGGATCTAACGTATCTTGGACAAAAAATATGAAAACTAGACCAAATTTACAAATTCTCAGAGAACAATATTAATCATATCGAGAGACATACTAGAATTAAATCTTGGCTGCTGAAGACTGAATGAGTTTTTATGCTTTTGTTGGATATATAAGACAAGCATTGCAAAAGCAGATAAACATGCCAACACAAATATAAAAAGCTTATCACCTATAAAAGTATAATAACAAATAAAAATCAACACATTATTTCATTCAGAGATCAAATAACAAATAATGCATCCCATTTTAAGGGTCAAGATTAAAGAAAACAATACAGCTGCAGCGACTTAGGCGAGAGATACGTGTAAAGAAAGATTTTATTTTCATACTAACATTAAGACTTTTTCTAAAAGATCATTTGATTAGGAAAATTATGAAATTTATGAAATCGTTTCTGCAGCATTGTAGTCATCCATCTCACCATGGTTGACAGAAGCTGCAAGTGCATACATCAACAATTGAAAAACACTTCTGAGGGGAATTCCCACACATTTTAGTCAGTGGAAAAATTAGAGTCATATCCAAATAAAAGCAGATTATCATTAAATAAGACCAAAGGAAGTATTAATAACTAGAAGTCTAGAAGTATGTACGGAAACTACCTCTGAGTGTAGTACGCTTATTGGAGTAGACATGATCTACATCTTCCAAATTACTCCTAAGTACATCCATGAAGAATTCATTTGGCACTCCTCCATGGCTTAGAAGAGCTATCAAATATTTAGATAAATATGCTCGATTTGGTTTGTTGCTGAAACATGGAGGCTTCAGATTAGTTTGCTTTTCTTACAATACAAGAAAAAGTATTTCGCGAGTCATGAATACAAAAGGTTATCCTAGCTTAGGAACAGCTTCAAGCATGAGGCAAGTTGGTTAGGAAACTTAGAATCAGCATATCATTATCAATAATAATGTGTATTAATAGAAGGGATAAATGCACTAATAGAATATATGATTTACTAGTTGGTTAGGAGTTAGTTACAGATGGCTAGCCTAATCAAGTTCTATAAATAGAACCACAATGTACAAACTCAATCATCTTTTATCAATATGATTCCATTTGAGAAATCTCTCTCAAGCTATGATGCTTATTTCTCCTACGAGGAAAAGCTCAATCTCTATGATCCTATTCTTCATAATATGGTATCAGAGCGATACCGCTGCGCTGATTATGAAGAAGAAGATCTTGACTCTGATTCAAACCTTGATGAAGATGAAGAAACAGAGGAGGTGATTTCAGATTCTCTGCCACGACAAGAATTCAGTCTCTCCGATGTCATTGAATATGCAACAAAGGAGAAGAACAATCAATATGAATTCATGTTCGCCAGTTTCAATTCTGATTTCGTTCCGATCAAGCCGATCAAGACAATCCAACCAAAGATCGAAGGTTCTGCGATCAAGATTGGTGAGATCAGGTGCTTCTTCAACAACGAGAAACAGATCTGCGTTGGCAAGAAGCTCTTTGATCTGGCGGATTCAGAATTGATACCGGATCTGAAATGTTGTGCATTTTCTGAGAGCGTTCCTTCCGTCTTCGATCATCATCGCGCTGACATCGACATTTCCTTCGCCAAGATTCGTGCTCCTTTAGAAATCAAGAAAAGTGACAGATCCACGGGTTCGAAGTTCTGCAACGATTTCGTTTTCTTCGCACCACCAGATCTGTCTCCGTCATTCTTCGATTCAAAGAATCGCGTCACAGTTGAAAGCAATTTTGCCTTCTCCGATCTCCACGGCATAGGCGTCGCCGTCTTCGATCCCGGAGGAAACTTCACCGTCACTGTCATTCTTCCGCCTTTATCAATCGCAACACCTCATCCTTCATCAACCATTTCTCCAACTCTAGATCTGATCTCCACAAAGCATTCGCAAGACTCATCTCTCGTCTTCGATCCAGGAGGATTTCCGACGCACATTGCGTTCGCCGCCGTCTCCACCGTCTATGCAAAGCACCAATCTGACTTTCTTTTTTATCCTGGTGGTATTCTGACAAACACCGTCGTCGCCGTCGCAAGCCACAACTGGTTCGTCTATCATCACGGCGTGCGGATCGTTATCTTCGATCCGGAGGGACTCATGATTCGCCGTCGTCGTTCTCGCTTCGCTTTGTGCTCGTTCACAGTGTCGATTGTTCCAGAAGCTTCCTTCACATGCTCTGCTTTTCTCTCAAATGCGATTCAGTATTAGGGTTTCACAATGGCATCATGCGCTATTGGGCTTGGGCTACCACATCCCTGGATTATTGGGCTGCATTGCTTCTGTTCGTTGGTTACACTTTCGGCCCGATAACTCACACAATTTTTTTTTTGTTCAAAATAATACTTGTATTTCAAGCTGCTTGTGGTGATCCCACTATCAGCTTGCGGGAGGGTAATAGAATATATGATTTACTAGTTGGTTAGGAGTTAGTTACAGATGGCTAGCCTAATCAAGTTCTATAAATAGAACCACAATGTACAAACTCAATCATCTTTTATCAATATGATTCCATTTGAGAAATCTCTCTCAAGCTATGATGCTTATTTCTCCTACGAGGAAAAGCTCAATCTCTATGATCCTATTCTTCATAATATGCACTACAACAACCATAAATTTTCGTCTAGATAATAAAAACAAATCAATGTAGCCGACCCCACCTAAAACGAAAAGGCTTTGGTTGATGTTGATAAGAACAAATCAATGTAAGTGCCTTCTGTGCCATTTTATTCTTAAGAGATTCTTGCTTTTACTGGGTACACCATGTCATTTGTACCCCAGACCAAGGGGCACATGCAAATTGCAATTGGCCACTGCATGGTGAAACCTGAAAATTAATATGCAGGTATGCACCTGTTGGCCTAGTGCAAAGCTAATGCAATCCATCCTGATAAAGCATATCATTCTTGGAAGGCAGATTTGTTCTAATGTCCGCTATATGATTGGACAGATATCCTATCAGCCTAAGCAATTAAAATCAAATCATTTAAAACATAAGGCTCGAATACAGATATTGTGAAGTGTTACGTAAAGATAAACAAACAAGTTCCATTTCCTATGCACACTACGGTTACAACTGAACTGCTCTGATACCACTATTGTAACGACCCGTTTCCGGACCGCTACTAAAACTAAAACCAACCCTATATGCGACTCACTTTTTAAAATAGTACTCTTGTGTCCTTTAGAACATGCGGTCTATTTTTTTTTTTTTTTTTAAAACAATTACATCCGCAAGCAGACACAGAGTTGTCACAGCTTTTAGAAACATGGTGCAATCTAAGACACAAGACGCATGTTCTGGAAATACATACATATATATAAGCAAGTAGCTATAGGCAGTGCGTACCAAATAAAAAGTGCATAAACATGTACAAGAGAATACACCTATGGTATGAAGACTCTCGTGAGAGCAATCATACCCTGGGGATACTCCCGGCAGACACCCACGCAGGGGGCTGCTTCAAAAGTATGCCACCAGTCTACCCTGCATTACACAAAAGACATCCACCAAGCCCGACTGGTCACCAAAACAAACTGTACACTATAAACGAAATACTACAGTCATCCAAAATACAAAACAAGCAGTCAGACAATCATAACAACTACAGATAGCTATCTGAATCCTCAGACAGATCCTCCTCGTCATCATCCTCCATCGGGTCCGTCGCATCCTCTCCAGTCAAGTCTATGAAAGGAACCGTAGTAGGTATACCCTCTGACACATCCTCCTCTACCAGCACCTCCTCAATGAATCCTGTGTCGCTACATCCTGCCTCACCACATTCTCGACATACCGGTGAAAGATGTCTCGGTGGAGTAGGTGTCCTGACAATCACGGGGGAAGCCGGCTCTGTCTCAGGCTCAGGCTCTGCCAAAGAACTCGGGGTAGCTGCCGCTTGAGATGTAGAAGCTCCAGCAGTCCCACGCTTAATCACGCTCTTTCGAGCGGTCATCCGAAATCTCGCTCCCCTAGGCAGAGGTGCATAACGAGTAGTAATACGCCTCGGAATCTCCAAAGATCCCTCCGGCGAAGAAGATGATACTGGCATCGCCTGCTCTCTCTGAATGCTGTGCTAAGCATCCACCACTTGCATGGTCCTGATCGGAAAACTAACTGTACGCCTAGATGTCTCCTGTCTCAGTACTAGTCCATCAACTCGGAAAGTCTGTACAATGTCCCCTGTATATACAACACGGTGGGAGATGGGGTCGAACTCCATCGCCGGTATCACCAGGGTCTTCGTCATCGCCTAGGTTACCATCATGGGTTGAAGGAACCACGAGAAAGGGTCAACTTCTCGAATAAACATAGAAATAATAAACATAAAGCAAGAGACAATAAGATGCACAAATGCCCATAATGCAACTCTCGACACACTCTCTTAAGACACTTTCGAAAAATTTCCAGAAGTAACGCCGAACAAGCTGCTGAAATCCAGCCATAGGCTTTGGGCTCCACGACCACCCTAGGATATTCAGGACGAGTTCCTTGACGTTAAGACGTCTAACTAAGCTGCCGAAAAACAAGGGGGTCCTAGCACCCTAAGTTTATTCGGGATATAGTTCAAAAACGCCACGACGACACTTTCTCCACCCCAATGAATAAATCGACGCATACGATGATTCAAGGAAGCATGATGAATAAATCAACTCATATGATAATTCAAGAAAGCAACTCGAATAATTATTCAATCGCATATTAAATAAATATTCACACAAAGCTCAATACAAGACAACCCAATTCAATAGTATCAAGCAATCAAGTCATATCACAACAGTCGGAATACAATTCATCCCTCTGCAGCTCAATGGAGTTGACAGAGAGGAAATCAAACAAGTGTGGGGGGTTGGGGACAGATGCCAACCACTTGCAGACAAGCCCACTAAATAATCATAATGAAAGTTTTAAGAACTAAAAATCGAAGGGGTACAAGACCCTCACTTCGAACCCTGAGGTTCTCAGACTTCTTCGCTTTATAACAGAAATTTAAAATCTATCCATATTGTCTACTAGCGTGGTACCGCTTGCCTCGATCCCGCGTCGCACGAATTCAGAATCTACAAGTCCTATCATCACAAGGTAAGCTTAGCACAATTCTCAGACTCAACTTAAAAACCTTAGGCTCTCAACACCTAAACCTTTTCCTAGCCAAACATCATCACATAAAACTTAATTTAAAATGCTAGTTTTTGAAGAATCATTTTTCTATATTTCTAAAGCCTCGATACATATACAACCAATGATTCTAATCAAGTTCACAAAAATAATTTTCCTTCCAAAACCTCCCTTGAGCTCTCGGCCACCACCCCTTTTCTTAAAAAAAATTGCAAGTCTTCCTTTTAAAAATTAGCAAGCCATTCCTAATCATCTAATTATTCACCAAGACATCAAGCAACTTCAAAACATAACCAAGACTCATGCCAAATTCCAAATTCAAGCTTTCAAGAATAAGTTTTCACAAGGATCTAATAACTCAAAGTTCCAAAATAATTATCAATGCCATCTAGCACACAACCATGTTCATGAAACCACAAACTATATCACAAGACTAAGCCTAATCAAGTTCCAAAAATTATTTTCAAAATATTTCAAGAGTAAGGTTTTCAAGGAAATCTTTCCAATTCCTTTGATTCAAATCATTTTCAACCATCACAATACCCAAAGTACTAAACAAGATCAAGAACCAACAAGTAATACATGATTCACAACTAAATACCACTAATCCCTCTTTTTCAAGAATAGTTTGCCATTAAAACAATGTCCAAGAATGCCTTAGTTGCAAACTATTACCCAATACAACAACACCAACATTAAATAGGCTAAGAACAACAATTCATTACATGCTTCATCAATTAATCTCACTACTCCCCTTTTTCAAGAATAGGTTTCCATCACAATGGTTCCTAAACAACATCTAATTCCAAAACTATAAGCACATACAACAACAACAACATCAATTAGACTCAATTAACCATCTAATTGCTTGATTCACTAAGGATCACATATTTGACCTCTTTTTCTCCCTTAGGTCACTCCTAGGGTTCCAAGAAATGGGATTGAAGTGCTCATCTCCTCTTGATCACAATCAAGCACAAAACCAACACCAAAACAAGCATGAAAATGAAGAAGAAAAAGAAAAGAATCACCACCTCTCCTCCCCTAGTTGCTCGCGGCCAAGGGGCTGTTTATGGGGGGAGAAAATGCTTCTCTTAACCTTGCTTGGTGATGAAATAGATGAGGGTGAGGAGAAGAAGAAATAGGTAACAAAAGGTGTGAAGAACTAGAGATAAAATAGTTCAAAGATGGTGAAGGAAATGGCTTCCATGGAGTTTCCCTAGAGCTTCTCTCTCAAGGTTGAAGAAGATGAACATATGAGGGTAGAGAGAGGGTGGGGGCGCGGTTTGGGCTGATTAGAGGGAGGGGAAATTAATTTTTCACTTAAAAAAAATAATACTAGGATAAAAATGTTTTAAAGAAAAGGTAAATAAAACTAATCACACATTAAGTGACACCTCTCAAAAGGTAAAGATGCTAATCACATCACTTAATCCTACCCATCTAATCTCACATCTCTCATGATTACCCTCTAATTCTAGAGTCTAAGGGTTGCTAAAACACGGCGTAGAGTAATCGCGTTACCGGTAAATCTCCCGCCGATAAATTCGCAAAAATTAATTTGACGAGAAATTAATTCACCGCGTGAAAATAAATTATCATAAATAATAAAAACAATCTAAAACACTCACAAATAATCACAACAAGTCACGATTCGATTTTTATCGAAATCGAGATTCATTTAAAATTTCATCTGCGGCAAAACTGCCCGGCGATTCGAAACGCGACAAACCTTGGTTAGAATTTTTCGACGATATTCGAACCATGAATTAATATGAAATATTAATTCTCAAATTCAATTTGATCTTGATTTATTTAAATCACTTATTTAGAGAACAAGGAATTGCTTATTATAGCATAATTATGACAAAAATTACACTACAATAATGCTAAATAACGTATCGTAAAAGTACGAGTGTTACAATACTCCCCCTCTAAAATAGTTTCATCCTCAAAACTATGGGTAAAATACGTACCGAGGAAAAGCTCTGGATACTGATCCTTCATCTTCTCTTCCAGCTCCCACGTTGCATCACCGGTCTTCTGATTCCACACAACCTTGACAAGTTGAATCTCTTTATTCCTTAATTGCTTAGTCTTCCGATCGACAATCTTTGCAGGTGATACTTCAAATGATAAGTCGTCCTTCAGTTGAATCGCATCAGGCTCGATAATGTGAGAAGGGTCGGAAACATACTTCCGCAACTGAGAGACGTGAAAGACGTCGTGGATATTTAACAGAAAGGGTCACAAGGCAATCTGATATGCCACTGGACCAATACAACGAAGAATCTGGTAGGGTCCAATGAACTTGGGAGTAAGCTTTTTGGATTTGACCGCTCGACCAATTCCAGTAGTAGGTGTAACTCGGAGGAATACATGCTCTCCCTCTTCAAACTCTAATGGTCGGCGACCCTGGTCCGCATAACTCTTCTGTCGACTCTGAGACGTCCGCATCCTATCTCTGATCAATCGGATCTTCTCGGTAGTCTGCTGAATCATGTCTAGTCCCACAAAAGAGCTATCACCATCCTGATACCAACAAAGAGGCGTCTGACACTTACGTCCATATAGTGCTTCGTACACTACAAGAAAAAGTGCGAGTACCGACGGCCAATTATCGACGGCCGTGATCCGTCGCAAAAAATGCGGTATTACCGACGGTAAAAGCCGTCGGTAACATGCAACAACGGGTCAGATTCCCGCTTGTTTTCGAATACCGACAGCCTTACCTGTCGATATTCAAAAAGTACCCGTCGGTAATGCCACGTTATGTAACGACGGTATTGAGCCGTCGGTAAGTAAATATGGCCGTCGGTATGCTTCGTAATGAAGTAGAAGACAACCTTCCCCCTTCACTGTTCAGAACCCTCAGTACTATCTCATCTCTTTCTCCCTCTCTGTGAAACCCTACTGCGAGCACTCTCTCCTCCGCCGGCCACCGCTACGAGTACTCTGACAATCGTCTTCCATCCTCGTCATCACTCACTTCCCTTCTCGTCTCTCCACCCACCAAACCCGCATCGACCCCATTTTCCATCAATTCTTTGAACTTTCCTCCGATCACTCCTCCCCCGTCTCCGTCGTCTCCTGGTCCCCCCAAACCCCCTCCTCCGGTGACCTTGCTGCCGCTGCTGAAAATTGCATCTACGAGTTCCACCACGATTCTGCTACGTCTAAAGGTAACTCAAGTTTCAATCTTTTCCTAACTTAATTAATTTAAAATGTAGAACAGTGAGATGCTCTGCATCAGGTCAACTGGCAAATCTAAACGAAATTATCAAATCTTTGGGTTTTTTTTCTAGTGAAAAATATTTGCATATTTGAGCTCATGTCTTGGGGGTTTTGCTGCCTACATCGTGTGGGTCATGGGTGAAATTGACCAGTGATTTTTTTTTTTGGGGGGGGAGTGGTGGGTGGGTTTTTTTTTTGGGGGGGTAGTTTCTCCCCCCCAACGGCAGAGATGATTGAGAGCTGATGTGGAGAGATAAGTTTCATTGTTTTTGGCTCAAAACCAGTGGCAAATTCTTGAAATTTGAAGATTGGTTGTACCATTTGTTCTGGTCAATCATGCCTGTCTGTGGCAATACCAAATGGTGAAAACTGATCTTTTTTCCCCTTCTAAAATGGAAATAAATGAGCCAGTTGCTTCTCGATGGCATGTTTTTGAGATGTCTTAGCATGGATGATCAGGTGGCTAATTTGACGAATAATCTACCTTTTGCTTACACTTCTAGTTCTTTGCTGAGTTTGCTCAGTTTATGTAGATTATTACAAGGAGCGAACCGTAATTTAAAATGACCTTATTTTTCCTTGTTTAATAATTTGCTTCAGATATCAAACACTAAATCGTATCTCTCTCTCTCTCTGTAATTTGACAGGCTACAAAAAGAGGAGGCATTAAAAGTTCGTGTGACTAAAAGTGGTGAAACCAGTGAAAAGGAGAAGGTAATGTGTTCAGCAGATCAACATTATATTTATTGTTTCAATTATCACTGGTCTGTCGTAGATGATTTCAAATGGGATTTTATGGTTGTACATGAATATTGCTATGCATGTCTAAAATGCCATTGTAATAAATACTGTATGGGACAATATGATGGTTTAATGGAGGGTATCCTTACAGGAGCATGTTTGACTTTGTTTATTGCCATAAGTTGTTGTAAACTTGTAATATGTAACTTATCCTTTATTATTTGTATATGTTTCTGTTTTGTCTTTAATTTATAGTTTAGGCAAGATGGGTTTTTCCATGATGTGTTAATCCTTCGGGTTCTTCTTCTGTTCTTTATTGGTACCATATTTTTTGATTCATTGAATTCGTCATAATAAAAGAGAAAATGAGCCATAAATGGGTGTTTTCCTGTTATATTTTCCAATTTTTGTTTTATATTTTTTTTGGTGGTGGCGGTGACTGGTGGGTACTAATATATGTCATCTTATAACTACTAGAATGTCAATTAAGTTACTTTATCAGTGATCTTTGTTTCTGATAGCTTGAATGCATGCATATTATGTCATCAGAAAGAATTGAATGTTTTACTTTCAAAGCTTATCCAATTGGATGGTTATATATGATGAACTAATTTTAAAATTTTCTATGTTTTTAGTATTTTTTGTCCAAGGCTGTCACATTGCTCCGAGACCGCCACTAACATCGAAGGACGTGGACATTCTCTTGTTCTTCTAATTAGGTATGCACTCTAACGAAATGTCGGTTGACTCATTGGGTGGAAAAGGGTTGGCTGTTGACCCCCACACCGACATATTTATTTGATTTCCTTCATAGTTCTCTCCACAGAGGGAATTTTGAAGTGATGTATATTTTGGCTAAGAAATGATGTTTTATGTTGAAGTGATGTATAGTTCTCTCCACAGAGGGAATTTTATTTGATGTATGTTTTATATTAGGGTGAAGGTATCATGTAGAGAGGATTGATCTCATGAATGTAAAATAAACCAATTGTTTATCTTGAGCACGAAGCGTTTATCCATCTTATTTGGGTTCCTAACTTGTATATATTATAAATAAGTTGTTGTAAAGCCTTATTCACTCTAAAAAATTCTCTCTACACTCAATTAGACTCAAATTATGCAGCTGCAAAAGTGCACAAACATAACCCTTGTACGCATAATCACATATACACTCAACTATCACTAGTTTGATTCCCTCTAATCTTTAACTTGTGTCTATTACCCCTAAGACTTGATGTGGCTGCTAAAATTGCCATTTCCTTCCTCTAAATCATTTATCTTCGAGTACTAATCAAGCTTTACTGGTATCAGTAGTTATCAATACAGAATTTAAGATAGGAATTCATGAAACTAGCAAGAACCGATAACTAACTTCAAATTCGAGTGTGGCAGCTTTGGTCTATCGGATCATCGGATATTTTCACCAAACTTGTAAACTATGTGTGGCAGCTTTGCTACAACAAATGTTTGTTAATTACATTAACTCCCCACTAATAAAATTTCCGTCCTTAAAAATTCCTCAATTGTTTGGTTAACCTATGCAAAATCTTGAAGAGTTTCTTAACACACTAGTTCTCTAGCATTGCTCCTCATTATTTCTTACTTCTTAAGGTCATTCCATCTTAATAAAACCTAGCCACATACACAAAACTGTCCAAAGTAGTTCCCGACCAATCTCGTTTTCGTGTGAATTTGTAAATCATAGTCATATTTATTCACGTCCTACAGAGTAGTCACTTGATATATAAGCTTTTCCCAGTGATATACAACTGTGGAAGAGGTTTACCGCACACTTTCTTCTCAGGTTTTTAGGAGTTGTACTTATAGGTTACCTCTAAAGCCTTATTAGTCCTTCACTTAGTTCTATGAGTCCAAAAGTGTGTGTGTGTGTGTGTATAAAAAATACAATATTTATTATAAAAAATTTTGCCCCCCGTTTAATTAATTTCTGGATCCGTCCCTGAGTAGTAGACTCCGTTTTTTATATAACGGGTCCCCCGTTTCGGCCCGTTTCGCTTCTAATCATGATGTAACCCGATAACCACGACCTAAACCTACTTGGGTCTCATTAGGACTCTGAAAATCAATTCTTAATCACTCTCTAAGAGCTCTCATAACCTAGAGCCATTTTTTACCGTTTTCCACCGTTCTCTCTCGTTTCTCCAGCGAATCTCATTTCCTCTTCAAGGTTGTGATCAGAAGACAATCCTCTTTCTTCTTCTGTATTCTTTTTCTTTTTCTAAATAGGCAATTCTTTAGGTAAGTCAAATCTCAAAATTGTCTTCTTTTTTTTTTTATAAATTTCTTGCGTGTTGTTTATAGTTTTCAGAAGCTTACAATTTCACCCAAAAAAAATATATATACTATCATATACTCCCTCGATCTGAAATATAAGCAAAAAATCTATCTATGTATTTAGTCTAAAATTTGAACCAAATACATAGTTTTTTTTTCTCTCATATTTAAAAGACTTTTTTGGTTATATTTCAAGACCAGAAAGAGTATTGATAGTGGGGTGGGGCGGCACCACGGTCTGTTGTTTACATGCTTAGTTAAATGTATTCAATTTCGTATTGAGATTTTCCATCTACACTTGACTTCATTCATCCACATAATTGAATGGAATGCTGATGACAAATTAAGATAGGCAGATTCCCTTATTATCACAATCACTGTCATAGTCAACACAAGAAGAATTTAAGTCTTTTCCTACTAACATGGTTCAAGCTTTATAATGTTCTCATCATATATATCAATCTTTTACCAAGCACACCCCTTATTATCCTATATACTCATAAATTAACATTCCCAAGCACCTATATAATCCACTTCCCAGAACACATGTCCTACTATCATGAACATTGCTAGAATTATTCCAAAGTTTAGAAACTAGACAATTCAAGAATTCAATGAAATTTAAAGGACCATTTAAGATCAATTCAACCAAAAAAGCAATTCTATATAGTTTTTGTATTCAAGTAATTGAAATCTAAATATAAATCATTTCCGTTCAAACCAACTTTTAATCTGAAATTGTCAATTTTTTTTGACATGCAGAAGATGGAATTTTTTCCTTCGAATCGTAGTTGGATGTACGATAGGTTGTATCCGGGAAGAGGGGGTTTGAAACAATCTTTTTGCGATGGGATTGATCACTTCGTTCAAGTCGCAATGGCACACGAAGATTTCGAAATTAATGGATGGATTAGATGTCCGTGCCTTAAATGCGATTGCAGAAAGATCAAGAGCCCAGGTGAGGTCATGCTGCACCTGCAGAGAGTTGGATTTATGCCTAATTACTGGATTTGGACTAGACATGGTGAAGAGTTACCTCGGGTTGGATTAGGGGTTGGCGATAATTGCACAGGTGCTTCAAGCAATTGCGTAGATACGGGATATGGTGAGTAGATTGAATTGATGCCTGATATGGTTTGTGATGCCTTGGGGGTCAACATATCATTCGAGGAGCCACAGTATGATGACACAGATGAACTTCCAAATGAGACTGCACAAAGATTTTATAATCTCTTGTTAGAAACAAATAAGCCGTTGTTTGAAGGGTCTGCCGACTCTAAGTTATCAATGTGTGTGAGACTTTTAGCTCTCAAGTCCAACTGTGGTGCTACGGATGTGTGCTTGGATCTCGTAACGAAGATGATGTTGGACTCGTCACCTATCAGAGATGGTTTGCCAAAAAGTTATTACGAGGCTAAAAGCTTAGTGTCCAAATTGGGGTTGGAATATAAAAGGATTGATTGTTGTGTGAGACGGTGTATGTTATATAACGACAATGAATTTGGTAAAAACGATAAGCCTTATTTGGTTGAATGCAAATTTTGTGGTGAGCCAAGGTATATGTCACATCACGATAATGGGAAGGGTAGACAAAAACCGGTTCCACGGAAGGCAATGTTTTATTTGCCAATTATTCCAAGGCTGCGAGAGAATGTTTGCGTCCAACACGCATCGCAGACAAAATGACTTGGCACTATGAGAATAAAAGCACTTGGTATGTTGCAACATCCATGTGATGGTGAAGCTTGGAAGCACTTTGATCGTGTGAATCCTGAATTTGCAGCAGATCCACGTAATGTACGACTTGGCTTATGCTCTGATGGTTTTACCCCATATGTTCAATCAACGGCGAAACCTTATTCTTGCTTGCCATTTATTGTTACCCCATACAATCTTCCTCCCGATATGTGCATGTCTAAGCTCTATATGTTCTTGACTTGTATTATCTGGGTCAGATAATCCAACAGATGGTATTGACATCTACTTCTGACCTCTCATTGACGATCTCAAAAGGTTGTGGAATGGCGTTGTGACTTATGATATTGCACGAAAGAAGAACTTTACAATGAGGGCAGCTCTTATGTGGACCATTAATGACTTCCCTGCATATGGCATGTTATCTGGTTGGGGTACTCATGGTAAAATGGCATGTCCCCATTGCATGGAGCATACAAAGGCCTTTACCTTGAAATTTGGGGGGAAGAGTTCTTGGTTTGACTCACATCGCAGGTTTTTACCAGCAGATCATCCATTTAGATGGAATAAGAACGCCTTCAAGAAGGGGGAAGTTGAATTAGATGGCCCGCCCCCGAGGTTGACATCCGAACAGATTTTTACCAGAGTTATGGATCTTCCAAAAATCACAGATTTTGGGGAATTGGATCGATTTGAAGGATATGGACAATGGCACAATTGGACTAAAAGAAGTATTTTTTGGGATTTTCCGTATTGGAAAGATAATTTATTGAGACACAACCTTGATGTTATGCACATTGAGAAGAACTTTTTTGACAATGTTTTTCTCACAGTGATGAACGTTAGAGGAAGAACGAAAGACAATGATAAGGCCAGACTGGACTTACCACTTTACTATAAGCGAAAGGACTTGCATTTGACGACTCAGTCGAATGGGAAAACCTTGAAACCCAAAGCCTGTTACTCTTTAACTGTTGAGGAAGCTACGTCAGTCTGTCGGTGGATAAAAGAACTTCGAATGCCAGACGGTTATTCTTCTAATTTGGCAAGATGTGCTGATGTGAACAAAGGAACAATGATTGGGATGAAAAGCCATGATTGTCATGTATTCATGGAGTGTTTACTTCCTATTGCATTTAGTTCCCTGCCGTCAAATATTTTAAATCTACTTACAGAACTTAGCCAATTTTTTAAAGATTTGTGTTCTGCAACATTGAGAGATGATAATCTTATCAAGATGGAGCAGAACATACCAGTCATTCTTTGTAAGTTGGAGAGAATATTTCCCCCTGGTTTCTTTGACTCTATGGAACATCTCCCAGTGCATCTTGCACATGAAGCTAGACTTGGTGGACCGGTTCAATACAGATGGATGTATCCATTCGAAAGGTAATATAATCAAATATTCTTTAACATAATTATTCACTGCCCCGGGTTAAATGTTGAAATGTTGATCACCAACCTTGTTATTCTGTAGATTTATGGGTGACTCAAAACGGTCGGTGAAAAATAAGGCCAGGGTTGAAGGATCTATTTGTGCAACTTACTTACACCGTGAGACAATTCATTTCTGTTCCTATTATTTTATGAACTTCATGCTGACACCAACAAATAATAGGAATGAAATAGAAATTGAAAGTGAAAGACACCCGCTGGCCTTATCAGTGTTTTGCCTTCGTCGTCATCTTTGGAAAGGAGCTGAAGTCCTGGTTAACGGGAGAAGATTGGAAGTCAGCACACGTTCACGTGTTGATCAAGTGTGCCGAAGTATCACCATATCTTACGTATGTATACTTTTGACCACTTTCATTTTCTTTAGTCCACAACTATTCATGATCATTTGTTTGATAATGACTTGTTCAGGGCATTCTTGTTAACTAAGCCTGGCGAACAAGACTCTTCGCTCTATATTCATGAATATTTCCCAGCGTGGTTTATGAGCCAGGTATGTATTTTTAGTCCTATTTCAACTATTTGTTGTTTGAAAATACAAAAGATTGTTTGCAAAATGAACCCTAAATCACTTGTGCATGTGTATACAGCAGTGTATAGCGAGTCGAATCGCCCATAATCGAACACTTGAGAAATTTATCTCATGGTCCTAAATCACTTGTAAAAGAATGGCACACGTATTTAAACGGTTTACAAATTTCAAATTCAGTCAAAAGCAGAGGAAAAAAGCGATTAACAGCGGAGTTTATGTAAAAGGTGCCACAGAGGGAGGTGAAGACGACTTCTACGGTGTGATTCAACATATATATGAGCTGGCGTACAATACTTTAGACTATACTAAAAGAATAGTGCTATTTTATTGTAATTGGTTTGATCCGTCAAGTAGAGGCACAAGAATGGATCGCAAATATAATACTGTTGACATATTCATGAGCAGAAGATACCAAAGGTTTGATCCGTTTATCATGGCACAACATATAAGACAGGTGTATTATGTCCCTTATCCGTCAACTCGAAGGGACAAACAAGGTTGGTGTGTTGCAATAAAGACAAAACCAAGGGGTCGCATTGAAGCAGATGATCCACAGGAAGAAGTGGCTTATCAGGTGGATGAGATGTCTCATGTCAACGTAGTAAACGAAGTTGAACCCATTTCTCGACTACGTGACGATCCAAACACATATGAAGATGTAAATGGAGATGAGGAATTAAATGAAGAAGTGGCAGAACCATCAAGATCTGAAGGCGATCTTAAAGCGAGTGGGCGAGAATAAATGAGAATAAATTTGTTTAACTTTTTACAATTAGAGAATTTAATGTCTAACAACATATTTTATTTTGTCAGTTATTTTCATATAACTTGTTTATTTTTTGGAATTCATTTTTAATATTGTTATGTTTAAATATAATATTTCATGACTGTTATTATTAAATTGCTCTATAGACATATATGGCATCAGGAGGTTCAGGCTCCGACCCCCCCGACCACCCAGTAGTGGTCAACGGAAGGGGAAGGGCATCGCTGTCGACCCCCCTCGTCGTCGGAGGCCGAACATTATTAGGATTGATGATGCTGGCTATGCGATGTTGTCATCCACACAGCGTCCGTATACATCTACGCCTACGCAGCCTACGTCACATTCGTCACATTCGGCACCTACACAGCATACAGGACCTTCTGCATCGACACCCATTTACATGATGCCCTCCCCAGGGTTCCAGTAGACACTTGCCGCTTCTTCCTCTCATTTTGTGTCTGAGACGGTGCCCGACACTCATGTGTCTGATCAGGAGTATAGTGCGGGCCAGACACCTGATCAGACCGGGGTTCAGCAGGACGAGGAGGCTGAGCAGCAGCGGGATGAGCAGGAGGTCGTTGATGATATTCAGATGCTGCATGATGGCCGAGTTGCTATCAGGTCAGTTGGTAGAGGGTGAGTATGTAGGTTGAATACACATTTTTGCCCCTTATCTTTTTTTAGTTTTCAATTTCGTCCCTTATCTTTTTTTAGTTTTCATTTAAGTCCCTTAAACTTCAAAAATCACATCAATTTCATCTTCTGTTTATTTCTTCATATTTTCTTAGGCGAATCACCATCGACACGTGGCGTAAAAATAAAAAAAATAAAATAAAACAAGCGCCACATGTAAGATGGTATTTCTTCTAAGACAAAAAAAGAATAATTAAAAAGAAAGGGCGAAATTGAAGTAATTTTTGTAACTTAATGGACTTAAATGAAAACTAAAAAGGATAAGGGACAAAAATTACAGCTTTAACCTATATTTTTAACTTGTTTGGTATGTTGTTATTGTTTAGGTTCCTTCCACAAAGCCACCGCGAAGGCTATCACTAAGTAATTAAGCAAAATTACCACACCTATTGGTCCACCTGGGACGCTGACGGTGGCTGAGCGGAGGGACATGTTCAATTCTTTGAGAGTAAGTTGTTTTTTTTTTGTTGCGTATTTTTTTTATTTCATGAATCTCAATTATTTTTAATAACGTATTATATTCATACAGGAGAGGGTTTCTTGGAAGGAAGAGCAGGAGGAGCAGATCAAGAAGAACTTCCATATGAAGGCTTCCCACCGCCTATCTGATATGCTTAGAGATGCCCGCCTCAATGGGCAGCCCACTTGGATAGGAGATGAGATCTGGCAGCAGCTACAAGCGCACTGGAACTCCCCTGAGTTCAAGGCGGTAAGCGAGAAGGCGAAGAAGAATAGAGCCTCTGAAAAGGGTGGGAGCTTGCATACTGGAGGTTCGGTCAGTCAGGCGCAGCACGCAGCTCGACTTGTATGTTTTATATTATTATTATTATTATTATTATTATTATTTAGTTAAGCTTTTTTTATTAAATAATTACAGTCTCAGCGATTGAAAAGGGAGGTTTAGTTGCACGAGCTCCATCGTGCAACTCATATTAGGAAAGGTACTGGTGATTTTGTCGATGAGCGGTCGAGGCAGACCCAGGTAATTATAAAACATAATGAATAGTTTTTTAACAATGTTTATATTGTTTTATTACAATAAAAATTGACTAATTTGTTTATGTTTGACAGGAGGAGTTTGAGGCGAGGATGTCTCAGGTTAGATCTCAGACATCCTCATGTTCCCCGTCTCAGAGCCCAGAGGATCCAGCTGCATCGCTGATGGTTTGGGCAGATGTTGTTGGCGACAAGAAGAAGGGTCGCCTATACGGTGCTGGCGACCTTGCCAAAGAACTACAGAAAGGGGCCCGCGCTTTTCTCGCTGGATAGTCGCCCAGGCCGATCGTCTTTGCCGCGGATGAGCGGGAGATAGCGAGTTGAAGCGAGCCATGGCCGAGCGGCGGCGATTAGCACGGCGGCGGCGGATCGCGGCCCGATAGCGAGGAGGAGGCGCCGGGCGGCTGCCATGTTGGCTCAGTCTTTGCGGCGGCAGGAGGATCTGTACCATTTGCTAGCTCGCCCGGCCGCCTCCTCCACCGCCTCCGCCTCGCCTCCGCCTCATAATCCGGTGATCATGTCGATGATGCAGATGGTGATCATGATCATGATTATCGGGACTATTAGTTATGTTTGTATCGATATTTTTATATTTTCGGATCTTTTTTATTCTTGTTTTGTTCGTCGAATTTTTATTTATTTATTACGTTTCTTTTTAATTTGTTTTATGGTTATGTTAAAGCATTGCTTTTTTAAATACAGGAATAAATTAATAATTAAGTTTGTTTGTATCGATATTTTTTTATATTTTCGGATATTTTTTATTACTGTTTTGTTCGTCAAATTTTTTTATTTATTTGTTATGTTTCTTTTTTTTAATTTGTTTTATAGTTATGTTATCGCATTGCATTTTTAAATACAGGAATAAATTAATAATTAAATGTGATAACTAGTAATCGTTAATTAAATGGATAAATAAATTAAATTGATTACAGAAATTAAAATTAAATAATTTAAAAAATTAAATAATTTTTTAATAAAAACTTAAACAATTTTCAATTTAAAAAAAAAAATTTAAAGTTCGGCTTTATCGACGGTCATGGCCGTCGGAAATGTCATCGGAATTATCGACGGGTTAAAACCGTCGGAGAAAGCCGTCGAAAATTTACCGACGGGTTAAAGCCGTCGGAAGTGACCTAACGATTATACCGACGGGCCAAAGCCGTCGGTACGTATTTACGACGCGCATTTTACCGACGGATATTAGCCCGTCGGTAATCCGTCGGAATTTTTTTATTACCGACGGCATTTGTGGATTACCGACGGGCCGTCGGTAATCCCGCGATTTCTTGTAGTGGTAAGGTGCCATACCAATGCTCGCATGGTAACTGTTATTGTAGGTGAACTCCACTAGCGGTAACACGTCGTCCCAATTCCCTCTGTGATCCAATGTGCACGCTCTCAGCAAATATTCGAGTGATTGGATCGTTCTCTCGGTCTGACCATTGGTCTGACGATGATATGCCGAGCTAAGCTTGAGCTTGGTTCCCATCGCTTCTTGCAATGCCCTCCAGAAGTGAGATGTGAACTTCGGATCTCGATCAGAAATGATGAAAGAAGGTACACCATGCAGTCGTACAATCTCTGCGATGTAGATTTCTGTCAGCTTCTCCACATTATAAGTCGATCTCACCGGCAATAAATGGGCAGATTTGGTCAATCGGTTGACGATTACCCAAATCGAATCATGCTTCTTCGGCGTTTTCGGCAAACCCACAACGAAATCCATAGAAATGCTATCCCACTTCCACACAGGTATGTCAAGTGATTGTAACATCCCTGCTAGTCACTGATGTTCTACCTTCGCTTTCTAGCAAGTCAGACAGGAAGTTACATAATCTGCCACTTGTTTCTTCATTCCGGGCCGCCAAAAGTGCTTCTTCAGGTCCTGGTACATCTTCGTAACTCCCGGATGAATACTCAGTCCACTCTTGTGCGCCTCATCGAGAATCAACTTCTTTAGCTCAGCCACGTTGGGTACACAAACATGTCCATTGCATCTCAAAATGTTGTCTGTTCTAACCTTGAATTCCGTCGCTTTTCCTCGTGCTACCAGCTCAATCTTCTCTCGTAGTAGCTCGTCATGAGCCTGCTGTTCCCTAATCTCATCCAACAGTCCGATAGAAATGGTGAGCATGCCAAACTTCAGCTTTCCTGGTGACACTTCCACATTCAGCTTCAAGTCTCGAAACTTCTCTAGCATCTCCAACTCCTTGATCATCATTGTTGAAGCTAAAACACTCTTCCTGCTCAGTGCATCAGCTGCCACATTCGCTGTTGTACAAAATCGCAAGTGTACGATTTCGTCGTTAAGTAATAAAAGATCGAATCCATAGGGATTGTGACCAATTATTAACTAAACAAAAGTTGTAACTAATTGAACTATTAACGAATACGAATGTGTTTGAAAAGTTTGTTTAGCAACAAAAACAGTACTAACGAGACAATGTATTTGGATATTAAGGAGAATAAAATGACTAGAGCTCGAATCCCTTTGTTTCAACTTTTACGCTCTTGAATTCTTTTGCAATGCAAGCAATGATAACGTATTTGAAGTTCAAATCCACAAGTTTAGATTAAAGAAAATCCCTTCTCTAATAACCCCTTTGATTAGATAAACGAATCATAATTCCTTAGGTCCAAATTAACTTAATCAAGCATAACGAATAAGGATTCATGCAAACTCATACCACAAGAGTTATATTCCTATAAATTTATTAAGCATGTCAAATTATCCCAAAGCAAGTTTAAAACCTCAATTTTCCAATTGATGCTAAAACCCTAGTTCAACTCAATGGTGATCAAGCATCGAATCGCATTAAGAAAAGAGATAAATGATCAAATAACAATAATCATACTTGCATTGAAATTCTGAATTCAATTACATAAAAGTATCCACAAAGTTCATCTTACCCTAGTACAAGAGGTTTAGTTCCTCATAGAAGAGAAGAAACCAATCAATTGAGATGAAGAAATAGCCAAAGACTCCATTGATTCCTCAAATTTGCCTTTGATCCTTGTTCTTGATTCAATCTCTAGCCAACAAAAACTCACCCTAGGTCAATGTTTTATCCCTCTATTTATAGTTCTCGCACCAAAGGGTTGAAAAACATCTCCAAAATAAGTCAAAACGCGCAAAATACAGGTCTGGACCGAGTCGCAGCACGGCCGTGGAGCCTGGCACGGCCTGGCCGTGCTGCTCTTAAAATACAAAATAGCAGAAGCGCAGCCCGACACGGGCGTGGTGGAGTACACGGCTAAGCCGTGTTGTTTTCTGACCCTACAGGCACGGCCGTGGTGGAAAACACGGCCTGGCCGTGTTATTCACTGTTTGCTCCATCTTGAATTTCTTCATGTCCCCCAAGGCACGGCCGTGGGCAGAAACACGGGTAGGCCGTGTCTTCTTAAATCTTGCCATATTTTGTTATTTTGGCCTCCGAGTTGGTTGCAACATCCGTCTAAGTGATCTAGCTCCGCTTTCCTAGGCCAATAACCTTATTTTCTGCACAATTGAACTCAAACCAAGTGCATTATCTAAATCAAGCAAAAATGCATGAGAACTATGGGTAAAAACCACTAAAATGACTACTATGCAATGCAAAACTAACAACAAACCATATGCTATAATGAACGCATCAAATTACCCCAAGCTTAGAATCTTGCTTGTCCTCAAGCAATTGCAGTGGCCAAAGATCAAGCAGAGAAACAAGAGATGCAACAAATAAGGAACCCGAGATAAAAGCCAATTCAAGCAATAGGCTAAAGGCTACAAAAGACAATAGGGATTACCAACATCAAGTCCAATTAGAGACTCAGGCTCTCTGAAATCATGTCTCTCACTGATAGGGGCACTCTCCTTACCACTCTCAGAGTGTTTAAAGGTTATGACAAATCGCTCAAATCCATCCATGAAAATGCTCTACCATAAGCTTGACTATTAACCAAATCTCAACATATAATTTATGAAAACACACAAGAATCAAAAGGTCTTTCAAAAGGTTGTAACGTGGCCATGGGATTTAACTTTTAAGGTCGGATAAAAACAAGAAAGGGGAAATTCAAGGGCTAACAACATGAACAATTAAAGCAACCCTTTTAAGCAGAATAAGTGGAGCAATACATTTTCTCTTTTTGCTTTCAAAACCTTTTTATTTTGCTCCTCTTCTGTAATTTTTTTTTCTTTTCTATTTTTCTATTTTTTATTATTATTTATTCTCCCTTCTTTTGAGATTTTGCAATAATTATTGGGGAGGAATTAAACAACAGAAGAGATCCTAAGTTCAAGCATCAAAATAATTCACAGATTAAGCATCCAATTGCTCCCTTAAACATGCTCTAAAAGGTACCATAAACATTTAACAATAGCATGGGTACCAAGAAAATTTATTTCTGTTAAGGGTCAAAAGGGGCAACTAGAGGAAGCTTTCATTCAAAAGTCAGAGGCTTGAAAACATGCCTAAAATGCCTTAATCATATTCAAGTGTATAATCAAAAATTTTCAAGTTTTGAAACGGTTTCAAGTCAAGTTCTAGAGAGCACAATCAAGAGGAACACACTCATACAAGGAGAAGGGGCATAAGAACATGATGAAGTACAAGCCCCAAATGAAGCTCAAGTCTCACATTTAGAAGTTCAAATCAGTGAAAGACATCAAATCAGAGTGCCACATGCTAATCATCAACTTATCAAAAGATTATCCCTATGTACATTAAGAACACTACCTTTAAGCCCATCACAAGAGAAAATAATTGGGTTCCAAATCATTGCAATCTCAAATTTCAACAAAAATGTGGCACACATAGAAAAATTAGGAGGGCAACAAAGCAATTGGGGATAAAATGATGCAAACAAAAACAAAAATTAACACAAAAAGCAAAAACTAAAATGAGATGCAAATCTAAATGCAAAAATGCAAACCCCTTACCCCAAGCTTAAAAACTTACATTGTCCCCAATGTAAAAATTTAAGTTGAAGTAGGGATGAGGAGGAAAGAACTCACCGAAAAACTTGGGTTGCCTCCCAAGAAGCGCTTCTTTAACGTCACTAGCTTGACGCTTGAAGGAGTCGATCAAGGCTTCTTAAAGGAGGAAAAGAAGATTGAAGCACCACCTTCCTTGGGAAGATGCACACCCATAGCCCTGAGTGCTTGCATAGAAATCATTTCCCTTTTTGGCATTGGTCTCCTTTTTCTCTTCTTGAATTTATGTGGGTGGACATTGTCATCCCTCGCTTGTTTGGTGCGCTTTTCATAAGAATGAGTAGGTTCTACATGTGCCTTCTTTGTAATTTTGCAATTTGGGAATTGTTTCCCATGGCCCATATGCAGACTACTCTTTCCTTTTCTTCCTTTTTCCTGCACTAAAAATTTTTCCATCCCATCATCCAGCTCTTCAGACATCTCCTCAATAGAATTCATTATCACATTCTCTAAGGGTTTGGAAGGTCGGTCTTGATCAAGATTCTCTCCAACCGGCTGCCCAACCACATCAATTCTAGAGCACTTTTTGGTGTCATCGGGATGCCTCATAGCCTCAAACACATTGAAAGTCTCTTTCTCATCTTGGAACCTCAAAATTAATTTACCTTGTTGGACATCAATCAAGGCTCTTCCTGTAGCTAGGAAAGGTCTTCCAAGAAGAAGAGGGACCTCCTTGTCTTCCTCCATGTCAAGGATCACAAAGTCTGTCGGAAAAAGGAATTTGCCAACCCTTACCAATACATCTTCCATAACTCCATAAGGGTATTTGATTGACCTATCTGCCAGTTGCAGTGTCATTTTTGTAGGCTTGACTTCATCTCCTCCCAGCCTCTTCAACATAGATAACGGCATCAAATTGATGCTAGCTCCCAAATCACAAAGGGCTTTGTCAATATTTAAATTCCCATTAGTGCAAGGAATTGTGAAGCTTCCAGGATCTTTCAGCTTTGGAGGGAGTTTTCTTTGAATGATGGCACTACACTCTTCTGTCAAAGCTACCGTCTCATCTTCTTTATATTTCTTCTTTTTAGTTAACAATTCCTTCATGAATTTGGCATATAAAGGCATTTGCTCAAAAGCTTCTGCGAAAGGAATGTTGATCTGGAGGCGCTTGAAGACATCCATGAACTTAGAGAATTGTTCATCCTTCTCCTTTTCCTTGCTCACAAGAGGATATGGCAACTTCTTATATGGAGGAACAACTCTGGGCTTCTCTTGTACTTGCAGTTGGTCAGTAACAACTCTGTCTTCCTCACCTTCTCTTTTTTTTTTCTTTTTCAATATTTTATCTACTCTCATTTTCAACTCCACCTTTTTCTTTTTCAACTTCTTTTACCTCGCTTTTTTCGTTCTTTTTCTTTCTCTCTACTTCAGACAACAACTTTCCACTTCTCAAAAAAACAGCATTACAATTTTCATTCTTAGGGTTGTCAACTGTGCTAGCAGAAAACTTACCTTTAGATTGCTCAGCTAGTTGCTTTGAAAGCTGCCCAATTTGGTTCTCCAGATTTTTGATAGAAGCCTCCTGATTTTTGAAATGAGACTCATGATTCTGGAAGTTGGATTGTGTCATCTTCATAAACTGAGTCAGAGCTTCTTCTAATTGATTTGGCTTCTCTGGTTTTTGAGGTTGTGGAGGGTTGCTGGATGATGAGTTATCTTGTTGCTTCCAAGAGAAGTTGGGATGATTCATCCACCCTGGATTATAGGTGTTAGAATATGGATTCCCTCCTTGCCTTTGAAAGTTACCCATGTAATTAGCTTGCTCCTTGGAGTCTCCTAATGTATCACACCCTCCATTCTCAAGAGGCCCTTGACAAAAGTCACATCTCAAGTTTTGATTTACCTGGTTCACTTGAGCAAAGGAAGAGGTTCCCACTTTCAGTGCCTTCAACTCCTTTGTGATAGCCTCCAATTGTTGAGAGACTAACTTATTTTGAGCCAAGAGTGCATCTTGCGTTTCTAGCTCAAGGACTCCTCTTTTTGCCAGTGTATCTCTATCATTCTGACATAACTGCTCATTGGAAGCCATTTGCTCCACTAAGGTTCTTGCTTTTGCAGCGGTCTTGTTGTTGATTGTACCTCCAGCTGAGGCATCCAACATCATTCTGGTGTTCGGCCTCAAACCATTACAAAACATTTGCATTTGGTTGAAATCATCATATCCATGGCCTGGACACCTCTTCAGAAGGAGCTTGAATCTCTCCCATGCCTCATACAAATTCTCATTTTGATTCTGTTGGAAGCCATGAATCTCACCTCTTCTTTTGATGAATTTGGAGGGTGGAAAAAATTTGGTCATGAATTTTTCCTCCAAATCATCCCAAGTTGCAATGCTTCCTGTAGGCAAGGTGTCAAGCCAATCTCTTGCTCGCTCCCGCAGGGTCCAAGGGAAAAGCCTCAGTTTCTTGCTTCCCTCTTTCACTCCAGCCAGCCCAAAGGTGTCACAGATTTCATAAAAACTCACCAGGTGCTGATTGGGGTCATCAATCTCATTCCCCGCGAATTGGCTTTGCTTGAGAGTGTTCAACAATGCCGGCTTGATCTCAAAATTAGCATTTGCCTCAACCTGTTGGTAGGCATTGACAGCCCTTGCATGGTTGTTCCGTCTCCCAAAATCACCCAAAGTGCGTGGTTGGTCCCCCATCACTTCTTGAGTTGGGACTTGAGAAGTAGATGCAGAGGATTGTTTTTGTCGTTGCTTTGCTTCCTTAGCCTTCTTCCTTAATGCCTTCGCTGTTTTTTCGATCTCCGAGTCAAACAACAGTTCACCTGTTTGTTTACCTCGCATGCACAAAACTAAAGGGAAAGATCAGTTGCAAAGCAACAGTTAATGTAATAATTTTTTTTTATCAGAAAATAAATAAAAGGAATAGTTCAAAAAGGTACTCGTTTGCCTTGTTAAAAATTAATTCAACAATCCCCGGCAACGGCGCCAAAAACTTGTTGTACAAAATCGTAAGTGTACGATTTCGTCGTTAAGTAATAAAAGATCGAATCCACAGGGATTGTGACCAATTATTAACTAAACAAAAGTTGTAACTAATTGAACTATTGACCTATACGAATGTGTTTGAAAAGTTTGTTTAGCAACAAAAACAGTACTAACGAGACAATGTATTTGGATATTAAGGAGAATAAAATGACTAGAGCTCGAATCCCTTTGTTTCAACTTTTACGCTCTTGAATTCTTTTGCAATGCAAGCAATGATAACGTATTTGAAGTTCAAATCCACAAGTTTAGATTAAAGAAAATCCCTTCTCTAATAACCCCTTTGATTAGATAAACGAGTCATAATTCCTTAGGTCCAAATTAACTTAATCAAGCATAACGAATAAGGATTCATGCAAACTCATACCACAAGAGTTATATTCCTATAAATTTATTAAGCATGTCAAATTATCCCAAAGCAAGTTTAAAACCTCAATTTTCCAATTGATGCTAAAACCCTAGTTCAACTCAATGGTGATCAAGCATCGAATCGCATTAAGAAAAGAGATAAATGATCAAATAACAATAATCATACTTGCATTGAAATTCTGAATTCAATTACATAAAAGTATCCACAAAGTTCATCTTACCCTAGTACAAGAGGTTTAGTTCCTCATAGAAGAGAAGAAACCAATCAATTGAGATGAAGAAATAGCCAAAGACTCCATTGATTCCTCAAATTTGCCTTTGATCCTTGTTCTTGATTCAATCTCTAGCCAACAAGAAACTCACCCTAGGTCAATGTTTTATCCCTCTATTTATAGTTCTCGCACCAAAGGGTTGAAAAACATCTCCAAAATAAGTCAAAACGCGCAAAATACAGGTCTGGACCGAGTCGCAAAGACGGCCGGAGTGGCACGGCACTGGCCGTGTACGCTCTTAAAATACAAAATAGCAAGCGCACCGACACGGGCGTGGTGGAGTACACGCTAAGCCGTGTTGTTTCGACCCTACAGCACGATCAGTGGTGGAAAACACGGCCTGGCCGTGTTATTCCTTGCTTGCTCCATCTTGAATTTCTTCATGTCCCCAAGGCACGTAGTGGCGTAAACTGGGTAGGCCGTGTCTTCTTAAATCTTGCCATATTTTGTTATTTTGGCCTCCGAGTTGGTTGCAACATCCGTCTAAGTGATCTAGCTTCGCTTTCCTAGGCCAATAACCTTCATTTTCTGCACAATTGAACTCAAACCAAGTGCATTATCTAAATCAAGCAAAAATGCATGAGAACTATGGGTAAAACCACTAAAATGACTACTATGCAATGCAAAACTAACAACAAACCATATGCTATAATGAACGCATCATTCGCCTTCCCTGGATGATATTCCAAAGTGAAGTCGTAGTCTTTCAGAAATTCCGTCCATCTTCGCTGTCGCATGTTGAGCTCCTTCTGATCAAACAAGTACTTCAGGCTCTTGTGGTCACTGTAAACAGTGAATGTGCTCCCATACAGGTAGTGCCTCCAAATCTTCAATGCAAAGACCACCGCAGCAAGCTCCAAATCATGTGTAGGATAATTCCTTTTGTGAATCTTAAGCTGTCTCGAAGCATAAGCCATAACTTTCCTATGTTTCATCAGCACGCATCCCAAACCCTGGTGTGAAGCATCACAGTAAACCTCGTAAGGTTCTTCCGGTTGAGGCAAAATCAACACAGGCACTGTCGTCAAAAGTTCTTTCAACCTCGAAAAACTGGATTCGCACTCTTCGGTCCAAGCAAAAGGTTGATCCTTCCTCGTGAGTTGTGTAAGCGGTGCTACAATCTTTGAGAAACCTTTAATAAATCTCCGGTAGTAGCCTGCTAAACCGATAAAGCGTCTGATATCTGTCATAGTCTTCGGTTGCTCCCATGACAACACAGCTTCAATCTTGGCTGGATCCACAACTATCCCGTCCTTGGTTATCACATGTCCGAGAAAATTCACCTCTTCAAGCCAAAACTCACACTTGGAAAGGTTAGCATAGAGTTGCTTTTCCCTCAGAATCTGCAATACTTGGCGTAAGTGCTCTTCGTGGTCTTCTTTGCTCCTCGAATAAATCAGGATGTCGTCTATAAACACCACCACAAACTGGTCCAAGAATGGGTGAAAGATCTTGTTCATGTAGTCCATTAATACTGCCTGTGCATTCGTCACTCCGAACGGCATCACTAAGTACTCGTAGTGACCATATCTTGTCCTGAAGGCTGTCTTGGGAATATCCTCTTCCTTCACTTGAATCTGATGGTAGCCTGACTTCAAGTCAATCTTAGAAAATATCGCGGCTCCTCGTAGTTGATCCATCAAATCATCGATATTCGGTAACGGATACCAATTCTTGACAGTAACCTTGTTGAGCTGACGATAATCGACACACAATCTTGATCGTCCATCCTTCTTCTTCACCAGTAACACTGGAGCTCCCCAAGGTGACACACTCGGTTGTATGAACTGCTTCGACTCCAAGTACTTAATCTGAGACTTCAACTCTTTCATCTCGGCTGGTGACATCCGATAGGGCGCTATCGAAATCGGTCCTGTTCCCGGAAGCAAGTCGATGGAGAACTCGATTTCTCTTACTAGGGGTAGACCTGGCACGTCTTCTGGAAAAACATCTGAGAAGTCACACACCATTGGAACGTTCTTCAACTCAATCTCCTGAGAAACTCCTGAACTAGCCAGATACATGTATTCCCTAGTTCCCTCTTTCAAGGAAACTCCGATATGTTCGCAGAAAGATAATTGGAAACTCCAGGTTCGGGAAAAATTACTGCTTTTCGGGCACAGTCCAAAAGGACATGGTGGTTGGACAACCAATCCATCCCGAGAATAATGTAACACCTGAGGACGAGATCGACATCGTATTAGGACGACGTATCGAGACCTCGACCAAGACCTTGTGTCGAGATCCCGTGCCAAGATCGTTTGCCGAGGTCAGTTGCCGAGATGAGGAGACCGCGTGCACTAGCTGCTGAGCTGAGGAGGTCGCGTGTCGAGTTGATGAAGTCGCGTACCGAGCTGAGGAGGTCGCATGTCGAGCTGAGGAGGCCGCGTGCACGAACTCGTGTTAGAACCTTGTGCGCTTGCACGAGCACCCTTGTCGACATCGTGTCGAGATGATAACTCGTATTCTTTCGAACATTATTCAGCGCTATTATTATATTGTTTATAATAATTATCTTGTCGGCTTGCCGTTCTCGTCGCGTGTCTAGACCGTTGGCCGACAGAGTAGAGGGTAATTATGAGGGGAACGATTAGACGGGTAGAATGATTGATGGGATTGGCATCTTATAGCTGGAGTTACGATTATACCCCTTTTCTCACCAGCTGTATACCACGACCGATTCCCTCAGATACTCATTTCTCTTTTCTTCTTTCTTCTTCCTTCCTTCTCGCCTGAAGTTTCGTTGTTTTTCTCCAAAAACTTCCATCGAAGAAACCTTGAGTTCCATCGAGATTCTGCACAAATTTTCTTCATCAACCTTGTTCCTCATCATCTTCTCGACATATCTCGCCTGCTCGACCACCATTGAGGTATGAAGAACAGATCTTTCTTTTTCTTCGTGTTACTGTTTAGCGCTACTTTTTCCTTCCATTTTTAGCTAGTTTTTATGCTTCCAAATCATGACAAATTGATGGGTTTTCTTCTTCACGATATTACCTATCTTTCTAACCGATTAATTGGGCTTGTAAAACAAATTTTCTTCCTCTGTTTTTCTGCAATCGGCAGTGCCCAGAAACCCTTCATTTTTGGTTTGTTTCGATTTCTTGTTTTCGTTTGTTGCTTCTGGTTGTTGTTGTTGTCGATCTATCTGTTGAAGCATCAGATAACCTTTTTCATGAACTTTTGATCGAAAACCCTAACTTTGTGTTAGAGGAAAAATATATTCAAGTTCTTGAGTTTTATATTTTCTGGGTTGTGGTTAAGTTTGGGATGAGAGCTAAGTGTATTAGAACCCATAGATCGAACTGAGTTGTGCTTGTTTTAGGAAGTCTGATTCCCGAGATCGTGTGATTTCCGATTCGAGGTGTACGGGAAAGCGAACCCGAGGACGTGGAAGCAGCGAAATCCAGATCGAGAACTGTACGTGTCGAGGTCGACTGAGAAGTGTACGTGTCGAGGTCGATTGAGGACGGTACGTGTCGAAGTCGTTGTCGAGCTCATTTGAAGACAGCTGTGTCGAGGTCGTTGTCGAGCAGCATTTACTTGGAGTGCGGTAAGGGCAACTCCTAGATATCCCTAAGGCTTTATTTTATAAGTCCTTATGTAAGGGCGCTTCACATTAATACTTTCATAGTATGCTAGCGTAAGGGCACTTCATATTCCACGTGTTTATCTTATTGTGTATGTGTCGAGCTTGAAATGTTGTGATATGATTGAGTTTTTGCATGTATTTAATATGTGATTGAATATATGTCGTGAATTGTGTATTGCATGTTGAATTGCGTTTCTTCATGTCGAGCTTGCTCTTTTTATTTGACATGCGGTTGAATATCTTGTGTTTAACTCTTTGAATATCGTATGCGGCGAATTGTTCATCGAGTGAGCGAGCTAGGTGAGTCGTATGACGTTTTTGAGCCGTGACCCGGATAACTAAGGGTGCTAGGTCCCCTTTTGTTTACGGGAGATTGACTAGACGTCGCCACGCTATGGGACTGAGTTATTGTCCTAGGGAGAGCGAGGATCCCAAGGCTTGGCTGGACTTTCCGACATACTGATGCAGCGTGTGCATTCCGGAAAAATTGTCGAGTCGAGAGAAAATGGATTTGCGAGTTGTGTCGAGTCTAGAGTGAGATGGTCGAGTCACGTCGGTGAATGTTATACTTTGCTGTTTGCTTATATCCTTTATGTCGAGCTTATCTTGAATTGTTGAGAAGTTGACCCTTTCCCGTGGTGCCTTCAATCCATGACGGTTACCCAGGCGAGGTCGAGGGCGCAGGGAACTCGACAGTAGATGATGCCGAGGAGGAGCTCGACGAGGACCCGAGTGACGACCTCTACTTGTCGTGATTGATTATGTTTGTTCGACGTATTTCTTTTGATGACTGTACTTGTTTTTCTTTTGTGTTCGGAGGTCGTGACCAGTTTGGGCAGTGTTGTTTTGTTGCTCTGAGGGTATTGGTGGTCTTACTTTTGGAGCGACCCTGCGTGGGAGTCTGCCGGAAGTACCCCCAGGGTATGATTGCTCTTTTGAAGTCGTCATACCTTAGGTGTATTTTCTTTATACATTTGCTACTCTGTATTTTGTATACATTATTATTTCGAGTGATATATATATATATGTATGTTATGCATGTATGTTTTATTAGAATTTAAGTCTTGTGTCTTAGTTGCACCATGTTTCGAAAAGCTGTAATTACTCTGATGTGCACGAGTTGGTTTTATAAAAAAAAAATATATATCGTATTTTTAAAAGGCACAAGAGTTTCGTTTTTAAAACACATCTCATACAGGTTTAGTTGAGCTCGGTGTGTTGAGCTCGGTAACTCGAGCTCGGTATATTGAGCTCGGTAGCGGTCCGGAAACGGGTCGTTACAAATAACATCTAAACCCTTTAATGGTAAATAGACCAAATTAGCAACAAATTTTCTACCCTGGATGACCACTACACAATTAAGACATGCAGTGTTGGCAACCAAAGTTTTAACAGCTGAGGTAGTAACTACTAGTTTGAAAGGTAAGGTAGTCACAGACAATTTCAAATGGTCTACACAATCCAAAGAAATAAAAGAATGGGTTGCACCAGAATCAAAAAGAACAGTTAGGGATTTACCCTCAATCTCACAGTCTCCCTGAATCAAATCATCAGCCTGCTCCGCCTCTTCACCACTCATGCAGAAGACTCTGCCTTTGGCCATCTGACGCTTCCCTTTAGCTTTTGCTGCATTCATCACTGGTTCAACCTATACGTTCTGGGCAGTCCCTAGCAATGCTCCCCGATTTCTTGCAGTTGAAGTACACATTAATCCTTCTCAGTGCAGTTGCTCGCATAGTGCCCTGGCTTACCACAATGGTAACAAATGACTCCGTCGCTGGTCTGACTCCCGCCTCTCACGTTCTGAGCCATCGGATGGTACTGTCCCTTACTGTTGTTCCCTTGAGGTCGATCAGACGGCTTCTTCATTGCTTTCCTTACCGAGCAACCCTGCATTACGCACTCTGGGGTCTCACTGGTCCCCCTGTACCACTCCTCTTCTTGGCGTTTCTCATAACTTCCACCTCAACACACCTGTCAATCAGTTCTTGAAGATTCCTGATCCTTAGAGACGTCACCGATTTCTGTATGTCGAACCTCAATCCTCGCTGAAATCTCTCTCTCAACCATCCCTGGTTAGCTCGGTCACGAAACGGACTAAAGTACCTTGCAAGTGATTCGAAATTAGCGGCATATTTCGACACCGTCATGCTACCTTGCTGTAGTCGGAGGAACTCTTGCTCTTTCTCAGCTTGTGCAGTATCAGGAAAATACTTGTCCATGAATCTCCTGTGGAAAACTTCCCAAGTGATTTCACGACGCTCTGTCGTCAAAGTCTGCTTCAATCCTTTCCACTAGTACTCGGCATCTCCTAGCAGTAAGTAGGTTGCGTAGTCCACCTTAACATTATTTGGGCAGTGAAGTGCCTCGAAGATCTTTTCTATCTCCTGCATCCAAAGGTCTGCCTTATCCGGATTTGGCTCGCCGTAGAACTTCGGTGGGTCGTGCTTACAGAAATCAGCTAATCCTCTCGCCTCTGCATTCCGTTCCGCTCTCTGCTGTTGTTGCAGATTTTGCTGGGCCAAAGCCGTAGTCTGCTGAGCCATAGCATTAGACTGTTGAGTCGCAGCAGCCGATTATTGAGCCATAGCCGCCGCCATCTCCGTCATTGCTTGATCGCCCATTCCATATTAGGACTATCAGATCCGGTCGAAGGGTCTTTGCGAGGTGGCATGAGATTCCTCCAAGGTCCAAAAACCTGTTAGAACCTCAAAATTAAAGAATGTGTTAACACACACTGCTTCAGTCAAGAAACAATTCAAACAATTGGCAAGCAAAACTGCTTCACTCAGCAAACAATTACAATACAACACAACTAGGTACCCGATAAACATAACCCGACACGGTGACCAGCTCCAAATTTCCAATGCACAGTCCGGTTAGAACCGAACTACTCTGATACCACTATTGTAACGACCCGTTTCTGGACCGCTACTAAAACTAAAACCAAAACTACATGCGATGCAATTTTTAAAATAGTACTCTTGTGTCCTTTGGAAAATGCGGTCTATTTTTTTTTAAAACAATTACATCCGCAAGCATACACAGAGTTGTCATAGCTTTTAGAAATATGGTGCAATCTAAGACACAAGACGCATACTCTGGAAATACATACATATATATAAGCAAGTAGCCATAGGCAGTGCGTACCAAATAGAAAGTGCATAAACATGTACAAGAGAATACACCTATGGTATAAAGACCCTCGTGAGAGCAATCATACCCTGGGGGTACTCCCGGCAGACACCCACGCATGGGGATGCTCCAAAAGTATGCCACCAGTCTACCCTGCAGTACACAAAAGACATCCAACAAGCCCGACTGGTCACCAAAACAAACTGTACACTATAAACGAAATACTACAGTCATCCAAAATACAAAACAAGCAGTCAGACAATCACAGCAACTACAGATAGCTATCTGAATCCTCAGACGAATCCTCCTCATCATCATCCTCCATCGGGTCCGCCGCATCCTCTTCAGTCAAGTCTATGAAAGGAACCGTAGCAGGTATACCCTCTGACACGTCCTCCTCTACCAGCACCTCCTCAATGAATCCTGTGCCGCTACATCCTGCCTCACCGCACTCTCGACATACCGGTGAAAGATGTCCCGGTGGAGTAGGTGTCCTGACAATCATGGGGGAAGCCGATTCTGTCTCAGGCTCAGGCTCTGCCAAAGAACTTGGGGTAGCTGTCGCTCGAGATGTAGAAGCTCCAGCAGTCCCACGCCTGATCACGCTCTTTCGAGCGGTCATCTAAAATCTCGTTCCCCTAGGCAGAGGTGCATAACGAGTAGTAATATGCCTCGAAATCTCCAAAGCTCCCTCCGGTGAAGAAGATGATACTTGCATTGCCTACTCTCTCTGAATGTTGCGCCAAGCATCCACCACCTGCATGGTCCTGATCGAAAAACTAATTGTACGCCTAGATGTCTCCTGTCTCAGCACTAGTCCATCAACTCGGAAAGTCTGTACAACGTCCCCTGTATATATACAACACGGCGGGAGATGGGGTCGAACTCCATTGCCGCGGGCATCTCGATATCTGGAAAATCAAACACGATCTCTGGCGATATCGTCATCCACGGGAAAGGGTCAACTTCTCGAATAAACATAGAAACAACAAACATAAAGCAAGAGATAATAAGATGCACAAATGCTCATAATGCAACTCTCGACACGCTCTCTCAAGACACTTTCGACAAATTTTCGGATGTAACACCGAACAAGTTGCTGAAATCCAGCCATAGGCTTTGGGCTCCACGATCACCCTAGGATATTCAGGACGAGTTCCTTGATGTTAAGACGTCTAACTAAGCTGCCGAAAAATAAGGGGGTCCTAGCACCCTAAGTTTATTCGAGATATAGTTCAAAAACGCCACAACGACACTTTCTCCACCCCAATGAATAAATCGACGCATACGATGATTCAAGGAAGCATGATGAATAAATCAACTCATATGATAATTCAAGAATGCAACTCGAATAATTATTCAATCACATATTAAATAAATATTCACACAAAGCTCAAGACAAGACAACCCAATTCAACAGTATCAAGCAATCAAGTCATATCACAACAGTCGGAATATAATTCATCCCTCTGCAGCTCAATGGAGTTGACAGAGAGGAAATCAAACAAGTGTGGGGGTTTGGGGACAGCTGCCAACCACTTGCAGACAAGCCCACTAAATAATCATAATGAAAGTTTTAAGAACTAAAAATCGAAGGGGTACAAACCCTCACTTCGAACCCTGAGGTTGTCAGACTTCTTCGCTTTATAACAGAAATTTAAAATCTATCCACATCGTCCGCTAGCGTGGTACCGCTCGCCTCGATCCCGCGTCGCACGAATTCGGAATCTACAAGTCCTATCATCACAAGGTAAGCTTAAAACAATTCTAAGACTCAACTTAAAAACCTTAGGCTCTCAACACCTAAACCATTTCCTAGCCAAACACCATCACATAAAACTCAATTTAAAATGCTAGTTTTTGAAGAATCATTTTTCTATATTTCTAAAGCCTCGAAACTTATACAACCAATCATTCTAATCAAGTTCACAAAAATAATTTTCCTTCCAAAACCTCCCTTGAGCTCTCGGCCACCACCCCTGTTCTTAAAAAAAATTGCAAGTCTTCCTTTTAAAAATTAGCAAGCCATTCCTAATCATCTAATTATTCACCAAGACATCAAGCAACTTCAAAACATAACCAAGACTCATGCCAAATTCCAAATTCAAGCTTTCAAGAATAAGTTTTCCCAAAGATCTAATAACTCAAAGTTACAAAATAATTATCAATGCCATCTAGCACACAACCATGTTCATGAAACCACAAACTATTGCACAAGACTAAGCCTAATCAAGTTCCAAAAATTATTTCCAAAATATTTCAAGAGTAAGGTTTTCAAGGGAATCTTTCCAAATCCTGTGATTCAAATCATTTTCAACCATCACAATACCCAAAGCACTAAACAAGATCAAGAACCAACAACTAATACATGATTCACAACTAAATACCACTAATCCCTCTTTTTCAAGTATAGTTTTCCATTAAAACAATGTCCAAGAATGCCTTAGTTGCAAACTATTACCCAATACAACAACACCAACATTAAATAGGCTAAGAACAACAATTCATTACATGCTTCATCAATTAATCCCACTACTCCCCTTTTTCAAGAATAGGTTTCCATCACAATGGTACCCAAACAATATCTAATTCCAAAACTATAAGCACCTACAACAACAACAACATCAATTAGACTCAATTAACCATCTAATTGGTTGATTCACCAAGGATCACATATTTGACCTCTTTTTCTCCCTTAGGTCACGCCTAGGGTTCCAAGAAATGGGATTGAAGTGCTCATCTCCTCTTGATCACAATTAAGCACAAAACCAACACCAAAACAAGCATGAAAATGAAGAAGAAAAAGAAAAGAATCACCACCTCTCCTCCCCTAGTTGCTCGCGGCCAAGGGGCTGTTTATCGGGGGAGAAAATGCTTCTCTTAACCTGCTTGGTGATGAAATAGATGAGGGTGAGGAGAAGAAGAAATAGGTAACAAAAGGTGTGAAGAACTAGAGATGAAATAGTTTAAAGATGGTGAAAGAAATGGCTTCCATGGAGTATCCCTAGAGCTTCTCTCTCAAGGTTGAAGAAGATGAACATATGAGGGTAGAGAGAGGGTGGGGGCACGGTTTGGGCTGATTAGAGGGAGGGGAAATTAATTTTTCACTTAAAAAATTAATACTAGGATAAAAATGTTTTAAAGAAAAGGTAAATAAAACTAATCGCACATTAAGTGACACCTCTCAAAAGGTAAAGATGCTAATCACATCACTTAATCCTACCCATCTAATCTCACATCTCTCATGATTACCCTCTAATTCTAGAGTCTAAGGGTTGCTAAAACACGACGTAGAGTAATTGCGTTACCAGTAAATCTCCCGCCGATAAATTCGCGAAAATTAATTTGACGAGAAATTAATTCACTGCGTGAAAATAAATTATCATAAATAATAAAAACAATATAAAACACTCACAAATAATCACAACAAGTCACAATTCGATTTTCATCGAAATCGGGATTCATTTAAAATTTCAACTGCGGCAAATTGATCTTTATTTATTTAAATCACTTATTTAGAGAACAAGGAATTGCTTATTATAGTATAATTACGACAAAAATTACACTACAATAACGCTAAATAACGTATCATAAAAGTACGGGTGTTACACCAATTAACTTAGTAAGCAAACACATTTTAAAAAACTACTACAAGAGCCATTGGCTAATCTCTAAACCATTAAAAAAAGACTAGAAGGATGAGGTTTTTCTCTTAATTTTTTGTTTATAAAAGCATATGTTTGGTTTCATATAATACCCAAGCACTTTAGATGTTCTTAAAGAAAGAAAACAGTACCTGGGTGGCTTCAAATGTTGTCTAGAAAGAACCCATTGGATTATCTAGGGCATGAACAATTGCCCTTAACAGAGAATGGAGTTGAGTAACAAGAAATGATGTACCTAGCTGTTGAACAGATAAGCACCATACCCCTAAATTACAAGTAGGCTGCAGCAATAGTAGAGAAAGTTAATGTAAATACAACACAAGCGACTTTGAAAAAGAAAAGCTCTCCAGAACAAGCAAAAAGCACCAATAAAAGTTAAAAAAATCTAATCAACCTTCAATTTTATGGTTGTAATTAGTTTGGCCAATGAGTCTAAGACCAAATTGACATCATCCACTGCAAAACCAGAGAAGAAATTAGCAATCACGAGGCATAGAAGAGAACGAAACCTCATACCTTGAAGCATGGAAACAATGGAGGGATGGTAAATCATGAACGAGAATAAATCAGGAACGAGAACAAACCAGGAATGAGAACAAAAGGATAACCTCTTCGATTCCTTCTCTTCCTCGACGCCCGTCACCTGCTTGAAGGCATTCTTCGCCTCCTCGGCTTTTTTGAGGATCGTGCCATGAGGGAGATGCGGGCGCCCTCGACAGCGGCGCGGTGGGCTAGGGCAAGACCGATGCCGCTGGATCCGCCGGTGATGAAGAACGAGGGGAAGAAGAACGAAGAAGGAGAAGAACGAAAAAGAAGAAAAAGAAGCGGAAGGAGAACGAAGAATGTGAACAAAGTGAGGGTACAGAGAGTGAGAGAGGGAGTGGGAGTGAGGGTTCGTTCGAGTGGAAAATAAAATGTAGAAAGGTTTTCACGCCAGTTATTTTAAAAACCGGCGTTAAAAGTCTTTTTTTCTATTTCCTACACTAATGTCACACTTATAACGCCGGTTTTAAATAAAATCGGCGTGAAAACCTGAGACCTTTAACCGCAGTTTTATATTTAACCGGCATAAAAAGTGATGCATTAATTTCAAAAATGCCACCACGTCATTTTTTATGCCGGTTATTGCCAAAACCAGTGTTATAAGTCTATGTTTTAGGTGTATTTCACACTAGTGTTTGTCCCGTTGGAAACTAGACAAGATTTCGTCCAAAATAGGCACTGGTTTCACCAAAATAATTGATTGAGATAATCGGGTTGCAAGTTATAGGTTTATAGCCCTCAACCCGTACTGACCTTGTCGTGATGTTTTGCTTATAATTTCTTGTACAAGGCTTGTTTCGAAATAATTCTTATGCCATTTGCAACTAGACACATTTCCCTTCAATTTAGACATATGGTTCTCAGTTTTTCAATCCACTTGTTTTCAAGACACATTTGAAACTGTACAGAGAACCATATTTATAAATTGAAGGGAAATGTGTCTAGTTGCAAATGGCACAAGAAGTATTTGGTGTGAATGTTTTGTTAAAAAAATTATATTTAAACACATTGATTTTTATGTTTCTTATATCTTCACATTTCTGAACGTTGGTTTGTCGTTTTTGAAATCAATTAATTTGGTTTAATTTGATGTAATTGTTTTAATGTCATTTAAGTATCGGTTTTGTCTTTCAAGCTTTATAACCATACGGAAAAATCTGAATTGACTGTAGAGAAAAAAACAAAGTTGCTCAAAGGTTTTTCTTTTTTGTTTTGTTCCCTAGCAGTTAATAAAAGTGGGTATAAGTTTGGTGGTTCTTCTTAGTGCAGGGAGGACCATATCTATAGAGAGACTATTTTATCCTGGGGACGACGAGGCTACACACTGCTGAACACTTCAGGCAGAGCCGTAAAACGTCTTAAAAAGAGCGACCTAGTCCGCGACTCAGTCTAATTTTATTTTTTTGTTCGACATTTGCAGCAACAATTTTAAGACGTTCAACTTTCACGCCACAAATAAAGGGGGAATACCCCCGGTTTTTCTGTTGAAATTGAAAAATAGTGGGGGCTCTACTTCTAATAATGTACCAATTAGAATAAGCACTGATGTGTTATTGAGAGGGTCATCAGGTACCTTAAAAGGACCATGAACCTAGGATTACATTATCAAAAGTTTCCCGCTGTACTAGAAGGTTACATCGATGCTGATTGGAATACCTTTTCAGATGAATCTAAGACCAGTGGCTAATTTTTAGCTTAGCTAGGGGGTTATTTCTTGGAAATCTAAGAAACAGACTATATTAGCACAATCTACTATGGAGTCAGAAATGATTGCCCTCGCAACTGCTTGTGAGTTGTGAGGAAGTGGCTTGGTTGAGAAACATGTTATCTAATATTCTTATGTGTGAAAAACCAATTCCAGCAATATTGATCTGTTGCGATAGCACCGCGACTATTGCAAAAATTTAGAACTGTTATTAAGCATAGCACAGTAAGAGAGTCTCTCACTACTGGGGGTGTAAGGATGGATCATGTGAGGTCTGAAGAAAATTTGGCTAATCCTTTGAGAAAGCATTAGCAAGAGAGAAAATTTTTCAAAACACACAAAGGAATAAGACTGATGCCCATAAATTAAATTGTCTCTTATAAAGATAACCCAACCTATGGACTGGAGATCCCAATTAATAGGTTCAAAGGGTAATAACAATTTATAAGGAGATGTGAGAATAATACAACAATAATTTTTTTAAGTCTCATTCATATATTTAGAGCACGATATCCTGTAGTGTTGAAAGGTTGGATTAGTTTCTCAATGAGTTCTACACTCTATATGGAGTGGGGTACCTAGTCATAGGAGTACTCTTGATAGACTCACATATGTGAATGTGGAAGTGAGGCCGCTTCCTATGGAATTTTGGGCAAAATTTTCTAGAGCATTCACTATACTGGGATATACATGTATGGCTGTAAAACACGGGCTTTTAGACTACACTCTGAAAGGTTGAGTGTGCAATATTGTTAGAGATGGAGTTCAAGACTACGAGTCACTCTAGTAAAATCTAAAACATAATCACTATGTAATGGTTCAAGTCTACGGACATCATTGCCTATGCTCAATCTTATGTTGTATTACATTACTGCTCGATGAAATATTTTTAAAAAAATCAAGTAGGGGGGATTGTAAATGATTTGTTAAAAAAATTATATTTAAGCACATTGATTTTTACTTTGCTTATATCTTCACATTTTCGAACGTTGGTTTATCGTTTTTGAAATCAATTAATTTGGTTTAATTTGATTTAATTGTTTTAATGTCATTTAAATATCAGTTTTGTCTTTCAAGCTTTATAACCATACGAAAAAATCTGAATTGACTGTAGAGAAAAACAAAGTTGCTCAAAGGTGTTTCTTTTTTGTTTTGTTCCCAAGCAGTTAACAAAAGTGGGTGTGAGTCTGGTATTTCTTCTTAGTGCAAGGTGAGACACCCCTCGTCCCTTCATAGTAACCTTTAACTAATTAGCCTTAATCATTTATCTTATCGTTAATAAATATAGAGGAAAACACGTAGAAATTTAAACTTAAATACACAGCGGAATAAAACACACATAATATACACTATATGCATCAATATAAGGTCTGTGGCCCCTCAAAGGGCTTACGTAAATCAGAGTAGCAGTCACATCATAGGAAGCGTAGTCAACAGATACAGTCATCCAAAATACAAACTAGAGGCTAACACGTGCCTCATCAAAAAGAAACCACCATCAAACGGAAGCAAAACAAGACTCCTGTCCATAGGTACATAACTGGGTATCTATAGCTCTCTCTCTACAATCCCTAACTAATGAGAAAGGCAAAAGGTAGTGCCCAACTCAAAATTCCCCCAAACGGGGATCCTCAGACTCGTCCATATCAACCGATGCATGAACTGCGCCATCCTCAGCAACAACTGCCTCCTCGGTACCTGTACCTAACATACACATAGCATATACACACAAACACATGTACAGGGAGATAAGAATAACATGATCACCATAAAATGGGAAAGTAGCAGTAGAAGGCAATACAAAGTATACAACATAAAAGTAATCTGATATACCATGTTTCACATTCCTAACTTAGATACTAATTATTTATCACACTGTGGTTACCTAATTTTAGACTCGTGGCCACTAACTACACCGGCTTGCTATTCTCCTCACCACTCAGAGTACAACCCTATGTCACAATGTACTCGTCAACACTCAGAGTATCAGTTAGTTTCCCAAGCAACATACCCCGCTGATCGTGGCCTATAAGAGCACCTCCTCGTAGCCCTGATCAATTAGGGTCGGGTATCTAGGCCTGCACTCGGGATCGTTCACCAAGGACTTGAAGTTCACAGCACTCGTCGGGGTAAACAGGCACAATATCGGCACCACGACACAATAGCGGCCAAACTATCGGCGCCCTGTGGATTATTCTGGCCCACATGGTAAACACCCCCAAGGTCTATGTGACCTGCACTGTTACTTCGTACTCGTGCTCGAGTATCTTCTGACCTCGTGCACCATACACAGTTGTGACATAGCACCAACACGTTCACCTTAAAACCTCACACCACTCACATATCACTTTACACTTAGGTTTACTTTTATTCACTTTATTCACTATTCACATTATGCATATTACATCTCACATTAGTTACATTCTTAATTACTTAGTCATTTAGCAGCTAGACAACACTTAATATCACATACTATACACATAGTGCATCACACTTGGCATTTCATCACATAAGCACATATCACATATTCCTACACATGTTTCTAGTATCATACATAGCACCTAAATTCACTATTACACACTAAGTAGGTCAAACACTGGACCCGGAACACAATATTGCTCCTATGTTGGTTGATAGGTTCACACACTTGTCCTCAGATACCGTAAACCGTAACCCCTATCCTTAGGTATTACTGGCATCAACCTTTAGTAGGGCTTAGGTACCCTACGCATACAATGTATATTATTCTACACTAGCAATACCGGTAAAAATGTATTCTTACTCCCACCTTGATTCCAAAATGTTAACTCGGCGTTCCACCAACTCCTAAGGCCTCAACCACGGAAACACAAGCACAAACTCCTCTTTCCCTAACACGTCCTGGTTCTGTCCCTCACAATTAAATTACCATGAGTTGTCCAAAAATTCCGCCGAGCACTCCCACATGGTCCATAATTCACCGGAAACACAGAAATGCACTCAGATTAGAATCAGGGCAAACTATGGAATTACAAAAATACCTTAAAGGATTTGGCCAGCCCCTATTCTAAGGGTTCTAAGAATCCAACTTACACAATTCCAACTTTTGACAAGGTTTCTCGGACGTTCCGTACCCGCACTTGCACCAAAGCCCTAAAATACGAAGAACGATTAATTAGGGACTATAAGCACTAATAAGGAACCACAAATTCTCCACCATACATACTGAAAACAGGGGTCCCTCCCTCTGTTTCGTGATGTATGGAAACTGGGAGTTTCGGCAAAACCCTAGCTTGTTTGGTACCCGTATGGCTCAACTGGGCCCCAAAACACAGTCTAATTAGGGTTAAGCTGGAGAACCTTAAATCCTCACACCAAAATCAAAATGAAACAGAGGAGAATAACATTGAGGTGCTTAGGTTTACCTTGGCAAAACCTCGATCAGAGATAAGCCCTAAAAAGCATGAATGACAACGAACGAATCAGCAGGATCGAACGATTGAACCAGCACTTGAGATGGCTTGGGTTTGAACCACCAAACCTTGGAATGAGTAAAAATAGTGTTCTCTGGTCTTAGGATGTTGTTTAGGTCGTGGAATAAAAAAGAAATGGTAAAACTGAAAAATTTTGGGTTAAATGCCCTTAAATAGGAAAAAGGCACCCGCTGGACGCGCCTAAGCGCGCTCCGCACTCGCCAGTTGCAGCCCACGAGCGTCGCACGAGCCTACTCGCGTCGCGACAGGTCTCTTCACACTAAAGCTTTCCCACGCATGCCTGCCACGTGGCTCTAAGCATGAATGCCACGTGTCAGCTCCAGATTGGACTGCGTGCCACGTGTCACAGACGACAGAAGTTGCTGGTGTACCATAGACTAGCGCGCCTTAAGCACGTCCGACGTGCTTTTGCACAGTTTTGTCCGTTTTCGCGTGATTTCTTCGATTCCGACGCTCGTACGACCCAGAACTTGATACCCTAACACTTAAACATCATTCTAAACACATAGAACATATGATTGACCTCAGAATTAAGGATTTACAATCCCAATTACTCGCTCAAAAACTCGCATTTACTCTAGGTCACGAAAACACAAAACCCTAATTCTAGCTCCGATTGTTCTCAAATTTTACGAGGCTTCTAAGGCTAATACTAAAACACTATCAGACACTTCTCTTCCTCTTTATAACCCCCAAAACCTCACAAGTCTCATACTTGCCCTTACACAAAGGCACAAAAAGCGAACACACATTCAAACACTCTAATACACTGTCAAACTCCACAATATACACCTAGGTTCACACAAATACACTTATACACACACAATCTCACATTAAGCAAGATTAGAAAATTGAGGATGCTATATTACCACCCCCTTAAAAAGAGATTTCGTCCCCAAAATCACGTACTTGTAAACAGATGTGGAAATTGTTGTCGCATCTCTTCCTCACGCTTCCATGTCATATCACCTATAGACTCATCCCACACAACCTTAACCAAAGGAATGTGTTTACCACGAAGTTCCTTGATCCTTCGATCCATGATCCTTACAGGTAATGCCTCATATTCTAAGTTATCTCTTAATTGTATTGAATTAGGTTCAATGATATGAGAAGGATTGGGGTAATACTTACGCAACTGAGACACGTGGAAGACATCATGAAGATTGGAAAGATATGGCGGTAAAGAAATATGATAGGCTACTGGGCCAATCCGACGAAGAATTTGGAATGGACCAATAAACCTAGGAGTTAATTTTCTAGACTTGATAGCTCTGCTAATTCCAGTCCTAAGAGTTACTCTCAGAAAAAACGTGATCTCCCTCTTGGAATTCTAAAGGTCTCATTCTCTTATCACTATAACTCTTCTGCCTATCCTGAGCTTCCTTCATCTTCTCTAATTTTCTTGACTTGCTCTGTTGTCTGTAGAATCATCTCTGGACCTAATACATGTTTGTCTCCGGTCTCAAACCAACACAACGGAGTTCTACACTTCCGACCATACAAAGCCTCAAAAGGTGCCATGCCTATACTTGAGTGAAAACTATTATTATAGGTGAATTCCACCAAAGGCAAAAACTCATCCCAACTTCCTATCGCGCTCCAACACACATGCCCTCAATAAGTCTTCTAGGGAATGGATTGTTCGTTCTGACTGACCATCCATTTGAGGATGACACGCTGAACTCAATCTTAATCTAGTCCCTAAAGCTCGTTGCAATTCGTTCCAAAATTTAGAGGTAAATCTAGGGTCTCTGTCACTAATGATGCTCGAAGGAACACCATGTAGTCTTACTACCTTCTTAATGTAAATCTGAGCTAACCTTTCCAATGGATATTTCTCTCTGATTGGAATGAAATGAGCACTCTTCGTCAGCCGGTCAATAACTACCCAAATAGCATCAATCTTCTTAGGAGTCCTAGGTAGTCCAACAACAAAGTCCATTGCTATTCCATCTTACTTCCATTCAGGAATATCCAAGGATTGCAATAATCCTGCTAGTTTCTGATGTTCTATCTTTGCCTTCTGACATACTAAGCAAGACAAAACTTAATTAGCTATGTTCTTATTCATACCAGGCCACCAAAACATCTTCTTCAAATCTTGATACATCTTAGTAGCGCCTGGGCGAAAACTAAGCTTACTCTTATGGGCTTCTTCTAGAATCATCTTTATAATCTCGGTATCACTAGGAATAAAAATCCTGTCTCCAAACCTAAAAGTATCATTATTACCCACAATAAATTTTGACACCTTTCCTTTATTCATCAACTCCTTCATCTTCTATAGATGTTCATATGTCTTTTGCTTCTCTTTCACTAGCTTTAAGAATTCACTAGTTACTACCATCTTCCCCAAACACATTCTGTCTTTAAACAACTGTACTCCAAGACCAAAGTCTCTAAACTGCTCTACTAGCTCCAACTCCTTAACCATCACAGCCGACACATGTAGGGATTTCCTATTCAACGCATCAACCACCATGTTAGCTTTCCCTGGATGGTATTGCAGCTTATAATCATAGTCCTTAAGGAATTCTAGCCATCTCCTCTACCTCATGTTCAATTCCTTCTGGTCGAATAAATACCTGAAGCTCTTGTGATCACTGAACACATTGAATTTAGCACCATAAAGATAGTGCCGCCAAATCTTCAGAGCAAAAACTATAGCAGCTAGCTCTAGATCATGAGTGGGATAATTTCTTTCATGAATTCTCAATTGTTTAGAAGCATAAGCCACTACTCTACCTTCTTGCATCAACACACAACCTAACCCTTGATATGAAGCATCACAGCATACCACAAACTCTTCTAAAGGATCAGGTAAAATTAAAATAGGTGAAATGGTCAGTCTTTCCTTCAACTCTTGGAAACTCTTCTCACACTTCTCTGACCACACACAAAAGGTGTACCCTTCCTAGTTAACTGGGTCATAATAAGGCTATCTTGGAAAATCTCTCGATGAACCTTCTATAATACCCTGCTAACCCAAGGAAACTTCTAATTTCACTAACAGTCTTTAGGCTCTCCCACCGAATCACCGCTTCGACCTTGGATGGGACAACAGCTACCCCTTCCTTATTGATCACATGCCCCAAGAATTGAACTTCTTCCAACCAGAATTTGCATTTAGAAAACTTGGCATACAACTGACGATCTTTCAAAATCTGAAGCACAACCCTAAGGTGTCCTTCATGTTTTTCTCTACTCGAAGAGTAGATTAGAATATTGTCAATAAACATGATAACACCAATATTGCATCATTTTTATAAGGATATTAGAGAGTGATTTGAATAAATATTGAATATTATCAGATGAAATTCATTCTCTTTTATTCTAAAATTGTGCAGAAATAGAAAATTAGGCAATATGGTGGTCGAATGCAAGTTTGGGCTTAAAATAGGCCCAAAATGCTGAGCACAGCCTTCAAACACGGCCTCTCCATCTTCAAGACACTGCCTTTCTGAGTTAGTGATGAAGCACGGCCTCTTCATCATTCAACACGGCCTCTTCATCATTCAACACGGCTGTGCTTAAGGTGGAAAGTCACCAATATAATAAATGCACACCGGTGGGGCTGTTGGAAAGTCAAAAATAATAAATAAGCACGACCTCTTCATAGACAAGGTCGTGCTTAACCTAGAACTCATCCTATAAAAGGAGCGCTCAGTAGAACGTTTCAAAGCTCCATGGGATTTATTCTCTCCCAATTCTCTTCTTCTCTTGTAATCTTCTAGTTTTACTTTATGGTTGTTCTGCTAGTTTTAGTTTTGAATATGTCTTTTGTAAACACGTTGTTGCTATCTTCAAATATGTTTAGTTACTAATCCCGTCATTGAGGTGACGGGGGGTCTTTTACTTTATCTGCGGTATCTTTATGATTTATAATATGAGTGTTTAAATCCTTTTGATTAAATTATTCCTGGTGATATTTCTTTAATAAAAGAATTAGCTACTCTTTACACAGTTAATTAAGTGTGTGGCGATCATACATTTAATTAGTTAACGGAACTCTAGGGATAATTGAATCTGCATGCTCTGCCAGATCAAGGATTGCGTGTTCATTTTCAGTCAGTCATTGAATTGGTGAATCTATTAATGCTTTATGTTCTTTCTATTTCTTGCTTTGAATGATCAAACAAAGTAATAAATTAGGAGGAAGACTGTTAACATTGCATGATCATTGGGTGTTAATAGTTTTTGAATAGATGATTGGTAATCAGTAAGAATTGTTACTCATGTTATAAATTAATCAAATACACAGATATAAGTATTAGTGAACCCATTACCTTTAGTGCTTTTATTACTTTAGTCCTTTCTTAAATATTTTATAATTTCTTTTCTACTTATTTTTATGCACTCTTTGTTTAAGTTCACCTCGAACCATTTGTCTAAATAACAAATTGATCTAAGTAAAGCAGTAATCATTTCAATTCCCTGTGGAGACGATAATCTTTTATACTATAACTTGACAAGATCGTATACTTGCGATTTTGACAGAACAAGTTTTTGGCGTCGTTGCCGAGGAATTGTTAAATGATATTGATCGAAATGATTTATTATTAATTTAGACGCTTTTTGTAATTATTTTACTTTCTCTTATTTTATTTTTATCATTTATTTTTCTTTCTTGTCATTTTTAATTCTAGTATCACCTCCTACATGGATGGTTTATTTTTATCTTTTATTTTTAGTTTCTTTTTGTTTTAATAGTGCCTCCTAGTTGGAAGGCTAGATTTTTATATATTATGCAAAATTCATTTTGCTTATTATAGTGTCTCCTGATTGGAAGGCTAGATTATTTCTCTTTCCTTTCAATTTTTCTTTTCCGTAGACTAACTTAAATAGTAATTAAATTTTAGTTTTTGTTCACTTGATCCAGATTTGTTGCAGTGTATGCTAACACGCTCTCAAGTACCTATCCTTCAGTTTGATCCTGAAATAGAAAGAAATGCAAAAGCTACCAGAAGACAAAGAAGAGCTGTTAGAAGACAAAGAAGAACAATGGCAGACCAGGAATTGACCATGAATGAGTACTTCACACCGATGTGTGGGGAAAATGATAGTATCCAATACCCAACGGTGGAAGCCAACACTTTTGAGCTTAAACCAGGTCTAATTTCTATGGTCAAAGATGTGCAATTCTCGGGTTTACCACATGAAGACCCAAATGCCCATCTAAAAAGATTCCAACAGATTACAAAAACTGTAAAATATAATGGAGTTACGCCTGAAGCCATTAGATTCTGCTTGTTTACTTTCTCTTTGCAGGGAAAAGCTCAACTCTGGTTGGACTCATTAGAATCTAATTCCATCACAACTTGGGCAGATCTGAAAAGTAAATTTTTGAACAAATACTTTCCACCCAGGAAGTCTGCTAAACTAAGAGTAGAAATTTCTGGATTTGCCCAGAAAGATGGTGAAACTATGCATGAAACACGGGAACGATTCCAAGATCTGCTCTTAAGTTGTCCCAATCATGGTTTCAATAAATCCCTGTTAGTTCAAATTTTCTATAATGGACTTTCTTTTCAGGATAAGGCAGCTGTAGATGCAGCATGTGGAGGATCCTTAGGCTACAAAATGCCTTTTGAATGCTATGAGATCATGGGTAGGATTGCCCAGAACAGTGCTCAATGGGTACAAGGAGAGAGACATATCCCGAAAAAATCTCAGCAGCTAGGTATGTTTAAAATAGATTCCACAACTGCTCTAGAAGCCAAGATTGAGGCAATGAGCAAGAAGTTAGAGACTCTCTTAATCTCAAAGTCCAAAATAGTTGCCCCAGTTTCTCATGACATTGATGAATGGCCTGTTGAGTTCAGTGCCATGACTGAAGAAGTCAATGCCATCAAAGATTCTGAACTAAAACTTGAAATGCAGGATGCAATGCTCAAATAGATGCAAAGACATGGACATTCGTGTATGGTTGTCTTGACTAGTTATGTGGAGAAAACCAATGAAAGGCTAAAAAGCATTGAGAATAAGGGTCCTATGGCCTCTTGTAATTCTTGTGGAACAAGGGGTCATGAGACCCAAAATTGTTTAGAAGAAATTAATTATGTAGGTGCAAGCTCTAGGCCTAGAAATGATCCATTTTCTAGTACCTACAATCCGGGTTGGAAAGACCATCCCAACTTCTTATGGGGAGGGCAACAAAACCAGAATCAGAATCAGAATAAAAATCAAACTCAAGCCCCCTACAAACCCCCTAACATGCAAACCCAACCTCAACCACAAAGAAGGCCATACCTTCAAGATCAAATTGACAGTCTTGTGGGAACTGTTAAATCATTGGAAAATACTGTCAACACCTTTGTTTCCAACCACAAGAATTTAGAAAGCCAAGTTGCCACTTTGGTGCAACTAATGACCAAAAGGGAGTAAGGGTCGCTCCCCAGCCAGCCTGAACAAAATCCCAGGGGGCAAATGAAGGCCATGAGTACTAGAAGTGGTAAAACTCTCAATTCACCAATAAATGAGAGTAGTGGAGTCCCTAGTGAAAACGACTCAAGTGAAACCAATAAGGAAAATGAAAGTGAGCAGACTCCACAAAATCCACCAATTTCATCAATTCTATCTTTTCCACCACAAAACCCTAAGTCAAATATCCCATTTCCACAAAGGTTTAAGGGTAGCACAATTGATCCACAATTTTCCAAATTTTTGGATATGTTAAAACAACTAACAATCAATATACCTTTTGTGGAGGCAATTTCTCAGATGCCTAAATATGCAAAATTTCTCAAGGACATTGTGTCCAATAAAAAGAGGCTAGAAGAATTTGCTACAATCAAACTTAATGAGGAGTGCTCTGCCATATTGCTAAATAAATTACCTCATAAACTGAGAGACCCAGGGAGTTTTACTATTCCTTGTTCAATAGGTAATTTGCATTTTAAAAAGCGTCTGTGTGACTTAGGCTCTAGTATCAACTTGATGCCTTTGTCCATTCTGAGGAAATTAGGTATTCAGGAACCAAAACCCACAACTATCCAAATCCAGCTGGCAGACCGATTTGTGGTTTATCCACGAGTTATAGAGGAAGATATCCTCATAAAGGTAGACAAGTTTATTGTTTCAGTGGATTTTGTAATTTTTGACATAGAAATTGACAAAGAACCAATTCTTCTGGGACGGCCGTTCTTGGCTACAGGTTGGACTCTGATTGATGTTCATCAAGGTAAACTTACTTTAGGGTTGAATTATGAGGAGGTTGCGTTTAAAGTTTTTAATTCTATGAAAACACCTTGACAATGAGTGAGTTTGACTTCTTGGATAACATGGAAGTATTCGATGAAGTCAAAGCCTTGGAAGCTGGAATGAATCAGGGAGGTTTCAAATGGAAAGGGCAGTTTGAAACCTTAGAAAGAAATAACTCAAAGAAGCCCATGTCTTCAATTAAAGAGCCACCTCAGCTCGAATTGAAACCTTTACCAGCCAATCTTAAATATGCATTCTTACATCTCCCTTCCTCTTTGCCTGTTGTTATTTCATTATCTTTAACAGGTTTAATGGAAAAAAGACTCTTGAGAGTTCTTAGGGAACACAAAGAAGCATTTGGATGGACTATTCATGATATAAAAGGAATAAGTCCATCAGTTTGCACACACAGGATTCACATGGAAGATGAGCATAAACCAAGGGTGCAACCCCAAAGAAGACTCAACCCTAACTTGAAAGAAGAGGTAAGAAAAGAAATTATCAAACTTCTTGATTCAGGTATTATCTACCCTATCTCTGATAGTCTATGGGTGAGCCCAGTGCAGGTGGTCCCAAAAAAGGTGGGACCACAATAATTGAGAATGAAAAAGGAGGAATTAATGCTGTAAGGAAAGTTACTGGGTGACGTGTTTGTATTGATTATAGAAAATTGAATGAGGCCACTAGAAAAGATCACTTTCCACTTCCCTTTATAGAAGAATTCCATTTGGCCTATGCAATGCACCTGCCACTTTTCAGAGATGCATGATGGCTATTTTCTCTGACATCTTAAAAGATTGCATAGAAATATTCATGGACGATTTCTCTGTTTGGTTCATCATTTGATTCTTGTCTATGTAATTTGGGACTTGTTCTAAAGAGATGTAAAGAAACAAACCTGGTCCTAAATTGGGAAAAATGTCAGTTTATGATCAATGAATGTATTGTTTTGGGACATAAGATTTCTTCAAGAGGAATTGAGGTAGATCCTACCAAGATAGAGGTTATTTCAAAGCTACCACCTCCTAATTCTGTAAAAGCTATCAGAAGCTTTTTAGGTCATGCAGGTTTTTATAGCAGGTTCATAAAAGATTTTTCAAAAATAGCCAAACCTCTGTCTAACCTTTTGATGAAAGATGTACCATTTCAATTCTCTGAAGCTTGCTTAGAAGCTTTTCAAACCCTGAAAGAGAAACTGACTGTAGCAACTATTGTAATTGCACCTGATTGGTCACTGCCTTTTGAACTTATGTGTGATGCTAGTGATATGGCAGTAGGGGCTATTTTGGGCCAGAAAAAGGACAAATTGTTTCATGGCATTTATTATGCCAGTAGAACTCTTGACGATGCTCAAAAGAACTACACCACAACTGAAAAGGAGTTATTGGTAGTGATATTTGCATTCGACAAATTTCATTCTTATTTGGTTTTATCCAGAGTAATTGTGTACACTGACCATGCTGCCATTAGACACTTACTTGCCAAATAGGATGCAAAACCAAGACTGATAAGATGGGTGCTGTTGCTGCAAGAATTTGATGTGGAGATCAGAGATAAGAAAGGAGCTGAAAATATCATTGCCGATCATCTATCCAGACTTGACACTGAGGTAAGACATCCTATTGTTGAAAAAATCAAGGAGACCTTCCCTGATGAACAATTGCTGGCAATTTCTGAATTACCATGGTATGCAGACATTGTAAACTACTTGGCCAGTAATGTTCTTCCTCCTAATTTATCTTATGCTCAACGAAAGAAATTATTTTCTAATGTTAAGCATTATTTTTGGGATGAACCATACTTATTCAATATCTGTGCTGACAATATCATTAGAAGATGCATTCCAGAAGTGGAATTTAATTCCATTTTGGAGCATTGCCACTCTAAAGAAGTGGGAGGTCATTTTGGTCCTACAAAGACTGCGCACAAAGTTTTTCAATGTGGTTTTTACTGGCCTAACCTTTTCAGGGATGCATACAATTTTGTCAAATCTTGTGATAGATGTCAAAAGAGTGGAAATATTTCCCGGAGACAGGAAATGCCCCTAAACAGTGTTTTAGTCTGTGAATTGTTTGATGTTTGGGGCATAGATTTCATGGTACCTTTTCCGTCTTCCTATAATAATGTTTATATCCTGGTTGCAGTTGACTATGTGTCCAAATGGGTAGAAGCGGTGGCTCTAACTAATAATAATGCTAGCGGAGTGATTAAATTTTTAAAGAAAAACATTTTCACTCGTTTCGGTACTCCCTGGGCAATCATAAGTGATGGAAGCTCCCATTTTTGTAATAAACAATTTGAAAATCTGTTAGAAAAATATGGAGTAACTCACAAAGTAACCACTCCTTACCATCCACAAACAAGCGGTCAAGTTGAAATTTCCAATCGAGAAATAAATAAAATTTTGGAAAGAACTGTTAACAATTCTCGGAAAGATTGGTCATTAAAACTTGATGACGCTTTGTGGGCATATAGGACGGCATTTAAAACTCCTATTGGCATGTCTCCTTATAAATTGGTTTTGGAAAAGCTTGTCACTTACCTGTAGAATTAGAACATAGGGCCTACTGGGCCATCAAATATTTGAATTTTCAAATAAAAGATGCAGGTGAAAAGCGGTTGTTACAACTAGATAAGATGGATGAATTCCGTCTAGAAGCATATGAAAATGCTAAGCTATACAAGGAACGCATAAAGAAATGGCATGGCAAGCATATTCAGAGACGAAAGTTTCAAGCAGGTGATAAGGTTTTAATTTATAACTCTCGTCTACGTCTCTTCCCAGGTAAGCTTAAATCAAGATGGACTAGACCATACAACATCATCAAAGTTTTCCCCTATGGAGTACTTGAGGTACAAAAAGGTGATGGGGAAACTTTCAAGATAAATGGCCAAAGGGCTAAGATTTATAAAGAGGGTTTCCAACAAGAGACCCTCAATATCAAATTAAACTAAGTTTTTTTGGAGAAAAACATCTGTCAAGCTCAGGACGTTAAACACGCGCTTTGCGGGAGGCAATCCGTATTTATGAAAATTCTTGTTTTTATTTATGAAAAAAAAATTGCAGCAAGGTCGTGCTTCCTTATGAAAAGGCCATGCTTCGTGCAAACTGGTTTAAATCCAGGATGAAGCGGCCGTGGTTCATCTTACCAAGAACTTCCAAACCTTCATCCAGAGAGAACAGCAAGCACACACGATTTTCCTTCAATTCTTGTGCAATCTTTGTGTTTCTCTTCCTTAATCGAACCAGGTAACATCTATATCTCACTTTTGTTTGAAGATTTATGTTAGTTTTTAGGTTGTTTGAGAAACTCATGAACATATGCCATAGATCTGAAATCCATGTTGTTTTGATGCGTTTTAGGCTTAGAAATCTAAGTATAATTCATATTGCATGCTAGATTACGCTTGTTTTGAGAGATTGGACTTGAAAAATAACGTTTTGGTTGAATCTGTGATCTGGAAATTGGCTCTGCAACTTCAGCACGACCGTGCTTGTCAAGAACAGGCCATGCTTCAAGGCCGTGCTGGCGGCGTAAATTAGGTTTTATGAACCTAAGTGATGAAAAGGTCGTGCTAAGTGTCAGAAGGCCACTTTTTCACTGATTTGCCTTGCTTAGGGCCCTAAACTGTCATTTCTAACAAATTTCTATGTTTTTCCTTGCATATTGTTCAAACTATTTTGCAGAAAAAATGCCTAAAAGGGCCAGGTATGACCACACTTCCGGATCTAGGGTACTAGCCGTCGTCCTAGGTCATATCCCTCTGGACATGAGGGAGAGATACAAACAGGTCCGGGGGTTCGAGTTCCATCCTACCAGGTACATGGACGAGCCCACTCTAGAAGAATTTCATATGCAGGACACAGTCACTACCTGGATGCAGAGGATTGGATGGACGAGGGTTGCTGCCATACGACATCCCACTTACATCGAGCCAGTGATCAAGATATTGGGTACACTGATGTACTATGATGCACCAGACCCGAAGGAGGAGTATCGAGTCAAATTCATGTTGGATAAGGTGGAGCATAATTATTCCTTAGCAGAATTCAGCATCCATCTGGGGTTCCACACACTAGAAGAGGTCCAGACAACAGCATATCAGGGGGCCCACCTTGATATTCCTATTTTTGACTGGTTTGACGGAGTTACCTGGGCAGAGATGACAGATGAGCCAACAGATGCTTACAGTCCCAGAAAATCCAAATTAAGAAAGCTTCGTAACCCTATTTTGAGAGCCGTGCACCATTGGATCTCTGGATCAGTGCAAGGTAGATTCTCAAGTGAGAGGGGGTTTTCATCAAAGGCGACCTTTTCCTCCTATGTGCATGGTGAGGGGGGAAGGACAGCCATGTAACCCTGGTATATGGTTCCTACGCACATGCACTAACTTAGGTAAAAAGTTAGCTGCCACAAACACTGGAAATGTGGTGTTTGGGTCATTTTTATCTCAGTTGGCTGTTAACCTCAGTTATCAGCCTACTGATGAGACCACCACTATCTCGATGGAGGGGATTGATGGATCTACTTTATTCTCCATCGGTGTTCTCAGAAGGAATTCCCAAGGTGCCTTTGTCCTAAATTTTCCTGATGATGAGCCCCAGCCTCTAGCCGAGATGATGGATCAATATGAGGACCAGGATGAGGGTCAGGCAGAGGAGCACGTCCAGGATGACCAGGGTCAGGATGAGTAGGAGGCAGAGCAGAAGTTTGACCAGCCTCCTCCACCAGTCTATGACAGCCACCTCCACCACACTATCAGCATCCTCCACCACCACATGATGCTAATTTCCAGGGGATAGATGAGCGCGTCCAGAACATGAGGCTGCATTATGATGCGCGATTATACCAGATGGCAGCTCGATTCGATCATGTAGATCATAGCCTACAGGGACCGCATCAGTCTCAGGATGCCATTATGCAGCTTCTCACACAGATGCAGCTGCACTATCCACCTCCACCCCCGCAGTGATGCCAGACATTTTCGATATTTTATACAGAAAGCATTTTGGCTTTTGTATGATGTATTTTAGGACATATCAGGGGAGTGTTTATTGCTTATTGTATTTTGATATTTTATTTTGCATATTTACATGTGTTATATCATTTATATATATCGTATGCTGTGTTATTTTATCTTATTTTCTTTTCCTAGCTTTTTGGTATTTAGCTAGCAATAAGTGTGGGGGGGGGAGAACAACATGATTCTTGATTTCTCAAAGAGATTGGAAAATTGAATTTAATTAATTTTTGGGAAATTCAAAAAAAATTTAGACAGCTTTAAATCTCTTAAAAGAAAATATTTTCTGAAAAGCTGAAAAATTAGAGTAAGCCCTTCATTGACAATCTTTCCAAGAAAAAACTTCTATATGTAAGAATTCGAATCTAATCTAGGGGTTACCGTTAATTGATTGATTTTAAAACCCCTATTTTTCATTTGAGTCTTTTTCAGTAATAATTGTATTCTAGAACTTGACATGTGACCATTCAAGGCGAAACTAATTCCCAAAATTTTTGAAAAATGATTGGGGCACTTACGATTATTTCAAGCCTCCAACACTTTGAATTGAAAGTTTTACCAACTAGTTGCCCACTTTGAGCCTTAAAAATAAAATTCATTTGATACCTCTGATTTCTTTGAAAGAACTTCAAAATTGGTTATCATTGAGTTATAAAGAGCAATTTGGCATTGGTGAAAATAATTTGAAGGAAAAATAATGAAAAAGAAAAAGGAAAATTCTCGTGATGAGGAAATTCAAATAAAAAGAAGAAAAGAAATCAAGCTTATAAAAAAAATGGTTCTCTTTACCTAAAATGCTAAAGTTGTGAAACAAGGACATATGCTCAAAAATAATTACTGATTTTAGCCCTTGTGAAATCCTTTTCTTGAACCTTCATACCTTGAATTTCTACCTTAGCCTCATTACAACCTTATAAAGACTCCTTGATTTCAAATTTTTCTATGAATTGTTAGTCGAGCTTTGGTCTATTGTCAAGCTTATGGTGATACATTGTCTCAAAGAAAATTGTGTGAATTCCCCTTACACATTGATACACTTGAGAGATTGAAAGGGAGTGACACATTCTTGGTTAGTTTGATTACACGGTGCTTATTTCTCTAAATTATCCAAATCAAATCAAGTGAAAAATATTTTTCAACGAGATAAAAAGTTGTCTTTCAAAAACATCTGCTCTGCCCCATTAATTGGTTAAGCTTTTATTTTGAGAATTTATGAACCAAATACATTTTCGCTTGAGGGCAAGCAAAACTCAAGTGTGGGAGAATTGATAACACCAATATTGCATTATTTTTATAAGGATATTAGAGAGTGATTTGAATAAATATTAAATATTATCAGATGAAATTCATTCTCTTTTATTCTAAAATTGTGCAGAAATAGAAAATTAGGCAATATGATGGTCGAATGCAAGTTTGGGCTTAAAATAGGCCCAAAATACTGAGCACAACCTTCAAACACGACCTCTCCATCTTTAAAACACCGCCTTTCTGAGTTGGTGATGAAGCACGACCTCTTCATCATTTAGCACGGTCGTGCTTAAGGTGAAAATTAAGCAATTTAATAAATGCACACTGGTGGGGCGATTGGAAAGTCAAAAATAATAAATAAGCGCGGCCTCTTCATAGAACAGCAAGGCCGTGCTTAACCCAGAACTCAGCCTATAAAAGAAGCGTTCAGCAGAACGTTTCAAAGCTCCCCGGGATTGATTCTCTCCCAATTCTCTTCTTCTCTTGTAATCTTCTAGTCTTACTTTATAGTTATTCTGCTAGTTTTAGTTTTGAATATGTCTTTTGTAAACACGTTGTTACTATCTTCAAATATGTTTAGTAGCTAATCCCGTCATTAAGGTGACGGGGGATCTTTTACTTTATCTGTGGTATCTTTATGATTTATAATATGAGTGTTTAAATCCTTTTGATTAAATTATTCCTGGTGATATTTCTTTAATAAAAGAATTAGTTACTCTTTACACAGTTAATTAAGTGTGTGGTGATCGTACCTTCAATTAGTTAACGAAACTCTAGGGATAATTGAATCTGCATGCTCTGCCGGATCAAGGGTTGCTTGTTTATTTCTAGTCAGTCATTGAATTTGTGAATCTATTGATGCTTTATGCTCTTTCTATTTACTTGCTTTGAATGATCAAACAAATTAATAAATTAGGAGGAAGACTGTTAACATTGCATGATCATTGGGTGTTAATAGCTTTTGAATAGATGATTGGTAATCAGTAAGAATTATTACTCATGTTATAAATTAATCAAATACACAGATATAAGTATTAGTGAACCCATTACCTTAGTGTTTTTATTATTTTAGTCCTTTCTTAAATATTTTATAATTTCTTTTCTACTTATTTTTATGCACTCTTTGTTTAAGTTCACCTCGAACCATTTGTCTAAATAACAAATTGATCTAAGTAGAGCAGTAATCATTTCAATTCCCTATGGAGACGATAATCTTTTATATTATAACTTGACAAGATCGTATACTTGCGATTTTAACCGAACAAAACACCACTACGAATTTATCCAACAACAGTCTAAAGATCCGGTTCATATAATCTATGAACACTGCAGAAGCATTAGTTAAACCGAAAGGCATAACACTAGTGCAAAAAGAGGATTTTACACCAGTTAAAATTGACATTTTACACCGGTTTTGGTGCCGATGTAGATGCTGTCAGTGTTGTATGTTGGGGTTTTTACACCGATTATTTAACCGGCGTAAAATGTCAATGTTTTTTATACCGTTTATTTGTTATTTTTTTGAAGGACCTTTTACACTAATTATTTAGATAATCGGTGTAAAATATCACCTTTTACACCGGTTATTTAGATAACCGGTGTAAAAGGTTAATTTTTTTCCCCTTATTATTTTTATCCATTCCTGCCCAGAGGCTTTCTAAAATGACAATAGTGCAGGAAATTTGATAAGAATTGGCAGCAGAATATATTGGCACCAAATTTACCCAAAATTCAAACAATAATCTAATTTAACAGTCAATTTTATATATAAATAAAAAAGCAATGATATATCTACATTATTACTAAACTTTTCAAAACAAGGAAATATCTACATTACTACATTATTTACACATAAATAAAAAAGCAATGTCATTTGGAATTTGAGGAATCTACTGCCCAATTTTGCCTTAATTGCTTCTCTAGGACTGGCTAAAACTAGACTCAAGATGGACAATCGTCATCATTGTTGTCGTTTGCGTCAGTTCCCTCTACTGATTCTTCAAATTCAACATGTTGCCGTTTAGGAGACAGAACCTTTCGAAGGCTTCATGATTCTTCTCCACATAATGCAAGAATTCTAGGGTTGATGCATTAGTTGAAAAGATACAATGAAGAGCATCCTGATGCATTTTGTCCACCAGATGATGGTGGAAACAATGAGTTCTTCTCTGGATTCTATAATGGTGTCAATAAAATAACTCCTTGGTTTTCCCATCATCTTGGGACAAATTTCTTCAACGAGGAGGAAAACCAGAGAGTTATTTTCATGACACTATTATAGAATCCAGAGAAGAACTCATTATTTTCGCCACATCTAGTGGACAACATGCATCAGCATGATCTTCATTGTATCTTTTCAACTAATGCATCAACCCTAGAAAATATTTATTATGTGGAGAAGAATCATGAAGCCTTTGGAAGGTTCCGTCTCCTAATCGGTAACATGTTGAAGTTGAAGAATCAATAGGGGGAACTGATGCAAATGACAACATCAATGATGAGTGTCTATCTTGAGGCTAGTTTTGACCAGTACTAGAGGAGTAACTAGGACAAAATCGGGTAGTAAATTCCTCCGAAGGAGTCGATAGAGTGTACTCAGGTGCGATGGGAGAATACTCTGGTGTGGATGGACTATATTCTTCGATCTCATCCTCATCGCTAGGGATCTGAACAACGTCCGGCCCTTGATGAACCTCCCTGGCAGCTACGGGCCTCCTGGTAGAGGGTGGTCTCCTATGAAGCATGTGTATGCGAAGGCCTGGGCCCCAACGGCCAGCGTCGGCATGGGGATCAACATACTGGTTCATCAAATCGTGATCCTCATTGCGATAAGGATCGGAAAGAAGAGCATCACGTTCCTCATTCCTCACAAAGATAGCTCGATACTCCCTTGTAGTCATCATCGGCATGCTAAAAGAGGACGTGACCTCCTGGAAGCCATGTGAGTACGACGCCCCCCATGACCACGGTTTTCATCTAAAGACAACATCTGTTGTCAACAGTAGTCAATCATGAGCAACCAAACTGAAGTTTAATAGAATGACAACAAAAAGCATAATAGGGAAGCAACAGTTTAATTACTATTCGTGGAATACAGGACCTTATCCACAGCCACACCACTCTGAACGAATAATAGAGAAATTAAAAATGAAAGATAAAAAAGACAAAAACAAAAAAGCACAATACATTTCTATCTGAAAAACATAAACACATTCGGAACCCAGCGAAAGCAAAATAGCTAAACAAAAAAAAATGAAAAAAAAATGAAGCAGTGACGCACCTATGAAAATGGAAGGTTGGTTGAGCAGAAGAGAGAGTGAAGACGAGAGATTCTTCTTCTTCTTCTTCTTCTTCTTCTTCTTCTTCTTCTTCTTCTTCTATTTTTCAAGCTTTGGTCGGAGGGAATAGAAGCGCATGAGTGAAACCTAAAGAGATTATCAAACAAATTAAAACCAAAAAGGGCTAAACCTATAAGGTAAAGAAACAAACCTATAAGCAAGGAGAAGAAAACTCAACCAAATCTGCGACAGGGCTTCAAAGGAGAACGGCGGTGAGAACCACGAGAAGGAGAATGGCGATAAGAACCACGTGAAGTAGAGGTATTCAAATGGCTACGAGAGAGGATGAGAACAATGACAATGCAGTGGCGAGAGAGAGGGCTCGAACGGCGGAGATAACAAGGAGAGTGCAGCGGTGAGAGAGAAAGAGAGAACAAGGAGAGTAAAGTAGGGTTATCTCAGAGAAATGTTTCGTGCGTATCTGAGAATGAGAGGGAGAAAGTTATTTTAATAAAAAAAAAGACTTTTAACACCGGTTCTTGAAATAAGCTGTGTAATATGTTTTGTTTTTAACACCGGTTATATACAAACCCGGTGTAAAATGTCTTCAGTTTTTAAATCGCAATCATTTTACATCTGTTGGTTATATAACCGGTGTAAAAAGTGATTCGATAATTTCAAAATTACCACCGCGTCACTTTTTACACCGATTAAACCTAAAACTGGTGTAAAAGACCTAATTCTTTTCTGTTTCGCGCACTAGTGTAACCAAATATTCACAATGCCCATACCTGGATCTAAAGGCTGTCTTTGGCACATCTTCCTTCTTCACTCGAATCTGGTGATAACCAGACTTCAAATCAATCTTAGAGAACACAGTTGCTCCCTTTAATTGATCCATCAGGTCATCTATCCTAGGCAAAGGATATTTGTTCTTAATAGTTACCTTGTTCAACTGCCTATAATCCACACACAACCTCGACGAACCATCTTTCTTCCTAACAAAAAACACTGGAGCTCTCCAAGGTGACATACTAGGCCTAATAAACTCCATCTTTAGCATGTCATCCAGTTGGTCCTTCAGTTCTAATAACTCCACAGGTGATGTAACATCCCCAATTTTCTAATCTTGCTTAACATGTGCTTATGGGTGATTAAGTGTACTTGTGTAGCCTAGGTGGATTTTTTGTGTATTTGACTATACGTTGACTTTTTGGTTGCACGTTCGTTTTCTGCATGATCATGTGTTTGCAAGAGAGTATGTTGTGAGGTTTGGGGAGTTGTACGAGGTTGGAATAGTGTCTGATAGAGCTTTTGTATGAGTCTTAGAAGCCTCATAAAGTTTGAGAACGACCGGAGTCGGGATTAGGGTTTTGTGTGTTTGCATTCTTAAGCGAGTACGAGTTTTCGGACGAATATATGAGACTTTGAATCTTTGTTTTTGAGTCCATTTGATGTCCTTTTATGTTAGGAATTATGTTTAAGTGTTAGGATATCGAGTTCTGGATCGCACGGACGTCGGAATCAAAGAAAACGCGCGAAAACGGACAAAACAGCGCAAAAGCACGAGAAGCACGCTTGGGCGCGCGTGGCGCGTGCTGGTGTATGGTGCACCAGCGTCTCCTGTCGTCTGCGCCACATAGCGCATTGTGAGTGGACTATTTGCTGACCAAGACACGTGACGCGCATGCATGAGACTCCTTCAGTGTGAACCAAGCCATGTAGACGCACGTGAGACGCGCACAAGAGCACCCGGAGGGCACAGGCTTCTGTCAAGCGCATGCTAAGCACGAGTTGCGCGCTAAGCGAATCCAGTTTTACCCTTATTTCCTATTTAAGCCAATTTATCACCTTAAATCAGTTTCTTTCCATTCTTTCTCCTACTCCATGACTTGATTTGAGTTTAAGACCAGGAATCCTCCATTTTTTGTCACTCCAAGCTTTGCTGATCCAATCTTAGCAATCTCTTATACCGGTTCATCAATTCGACGGTGCAAACTCGTCTGTTTCCGTTCGGGCTTTCTAGGGCTTATCTCTAATCATCGTTTCATCGAGGTAAAGCTTATACCCTCTACTGTTCATCTCTAATTTCATCTTATGGTTTCAGTTTCTCAAATTAGTTTTAGTTCCTAGCCTTAATCAGACTGTGTTTTAGACCCCGGTTTGACCGAATGGGTACCGAATGAGCTAGGGTTTTGCCGAAACTCCCAGAGGAGATTCTTTGGGCCACGAGACAGAGACTTAGGCCTCTGTTCGCCATGGATATAGCTTATGATTTCGTGATTCCTTATGGTTTGGATTGTCCCTAATTAACTGTTCTTCATATTTTAGGGTTTTGGTGCTAGAACGGGTACCAGTTGTCGTGAAACTCTGTCCGGAATTACTTTTGGGTAAGTTTAAGTCCCTAGACCCTTTTGCCAGCCGTGACTCTCTTTGATTTTTAGTAATTCCATAGTTTGCTTTAATTCTAATCCGAGTGCGTTTTTTGTGTTTCAGGTAAATTATGGGTCGTTCTGGCTTGCTCGGTGGAATTTTTGGGTGATCCTTGGCTTGCTATTTGGTGTTGGCCGAATCTGAACTTAGTGTGGGAAGTGTTTGATTATTTGTTCATGAGTCCGTGGTTGTGGTTTAGTGTCCGCTAGTGGTTTCGAGTACTCCGAATTCCAGGTGGGAAAAAGAATATACTTCCATTGGGTTATGTGTAGTAGATATGATTGTTTGGCTTGTGTAAGGTGACTGAAGCCCTACTAGGGGTTGACGTCAGTAACACCTAGGGATAGGGGTTATGGTATGCCACATCTAAGGATAGGCGTGGTAGACCCATCAACCAACTTAGGTTTATTTTATTATAAATATGACTGCCTGATAAATATGCTTATTTGTAAATTGTGTTGTACATGTCATATGAGAGTAGAAACATGTTTAGGATCATTCCCTGACATGCCTATGAATTATGTGATGTGTGCTAATTGTGATAACATGTGAAATTGAATGACTATAAATGCTGTGCAAAATGTTGTAACATTTAAGTATGGTATGATGCATAACATGATATGGGTTTGGGTATGTGAGCATAACATGATGTGAGGCATATGATTTTGAGGTGTTGTAACACCCCAAATTTCCTCAAGCTTGGTTGATATGCATGCATAAGCTTAGTATGACTTAAGGATGAATTTTAAGTGATTTTCTCATTGATTGTCAAAAATTGAATGTGGGAATATTGTGTTTAGTGATTTTTGCCCAGTGTGAATCGATTCACAGTCGATTCCCAGGCCCTGTGAATCGATTCAGGGCTGTGAGTTTGCTGGGACTCGGTCAGACTTTCAGTGAATTGGAGAGTGAATCGATTCACAAAGGCTGATTCTATGTGAATCGAAGCTTGAATCAATTCACGAAAATCAGTTCTCTGTGAATCGAATCTGGGAGCTGCAGGAATCGATTCCTCCACTTAAACTGCGATTCCTGTCATTTTTGCACTGAGTGAATCGATTCACCTGTGCTGTGAACCGATTCACAGCTGCAGTATATCAGAAAAACTCAGTAGAAAAAGAACAGAACACGATTTTGAGAGAGGGTTAGAGAGAGGATGCGATAGAGAGAAGGAGGAGAGGGGATTATACACTAGGGCTCATATTTTTTAAGGGGAAAACATGGATTCATGCTAGATTCATCCTCAATCTTAGCTTGAATCCAAGTTGGGGAGTATTTATTCTTGGTTTGGAAAGTTGGAAGAAATCCCTAGAAGGCAAGCTTGAAGGAGAAGAAGCAGAACGTGAAGGAGGAAGAAGAAGGGGCTGAACATCAACCTTTGAGCTTGAATCTTGGTTTAGTTGGTGAGTTCTTCCTTCTCTTAGGTGATGGGCACCCATAAGTCCCACATTAGGATTCCCTTAAAAAAAAAAAATCCTTGAACCCTATGTTAAGAATTTCCCCAGATCCCTCTTTTATGTATAGTTTTAGTGTTAATAGCTATGCATGTGTTATTGGGACTGATTGAGGGGGGGTTAATGTTGTACCTAAAACCCCTTATAGACTGAGAAATTGATGTTTTGACCATTGGGAGCTCCATGGAGCTCTAATGGAAAAGAGTATTGTCTTGATGTGTTTTCCTTGATTAAGCATGATATATGTTTCCATTTAAATATGAAATGTATCTTTGATATGGATATGTTTAGTTGCATGTGAAGATAGAGTAGCACCTAATTGTATTCTTACTTTTGAATAAGGCATGCATTTAAGGATATAGTGGTGAATTAAATTCCCTAAAAGACACTAAGATGCCTCATAAAAAGGGGTGATCGATATGGTTAGCCGTGTGGGACGCCATCGGACGGTTAAGACGTCTAACCACCATATCGAAAGCGTATTTATGGGGTTGTATGGACATAAGCATACAACGCTACCTATGAATACGAGCCAAAGATGAATTAGAAATTCATAGTAAGAATATGCATTGCATAAATGTCTGATATTAAACCTTGACTGATAGTAAATTGTATGAGTTGATGGTGAGGAGTCGGAGGGAGGATTCACTGAGATTTTTATCTCACCCCACTCCTTTATTTAATTATTTTACAGATGCACAGGTACCCAAGGAAGGCTGATAGTTGCTTGCTCTCGGAACCCCGTTTATTGTAGTAGTTTTAAGTAACACCTTGAAGATGGAAAATTCTAGAATTTTGTATTGGTATTGTACCATCATGAACCTATGTACTCAAATTTTAGTTGTATGATATTTGGACTTAATGTTGGACTTTAAGTTTAAATTTTATATTGGGAATACTGTACCTAATGATAATTATCCTATTTTCAAGTTAATGAAAGTAAGGTGTTACATTATGGTATCAGAGCAGTTCGATTCTAGTCGGACTGTAGGGGCTACTAGGGATAGTTTCGTGAATTTCTTGAGTCTGCTGCTGTTTTCTACTTATTATGCTAAGAGATATTGAGCTTGATCAACTCAATGTTTGGTGCATTCTATGCAGATTTATGGCTTCAGGTTCTGGAAGGCACGGGAGACCCAGAAGGAATGCTGCGGTACCACCGAATCCGCCGGGACAAGAGAATGCTTGGCTACAAGGGATATTGCAGGCTATTCAGAATCAAAGTATCGCAACCAATAATCTTGCGGCTTAGTTAGCCCAACAACAGCAGTACCAAGCCCAACCTCCCCCGCAAGAGGAGGAATTAGACCGGAAATTCCTTAAGTTCCTCAAGATGAAGCCACCAACCTTCAATGGAAAAACAGAAGCCATGGCATCCCAACACTGGCTGGAAGCCGTGGAGAAGAGTTTCAAGGTTGTTCATTGTACCGAGGAGCAAAAGGTCGAGCTAGCTACTCATGTGCTCATAGAGGATGCTGAAAACTAGTGGAAAGGGGCCCGAGCTTATATGGTGGCTCAAGGGACACCGTTAACTTGGGTGAACTTTCAGAGGGTCTTCTTGGAGAAGTACTTTCCACAGACTGTGAAAGATATGATGGATAGAGAGTTAGTCCAACTTCAGCAAGGAAAATCTACGGTTTCAGAGTATGTGAACAAGTTTGAGGAGTTGGTAAGGTACTCATCTGTTGCTCAATTTGCTCCGAATGATAATTGGAAAATTAAGCAGTTCAAGTGGGGACTGAGGCCAGACATCCAGAACAGCATTTCACAGACTGAATTCACTGAGTTCGCCAAGGTAGTCCATCAGAGCTACGTGGCTGAAGCAAGCTTGAAGAGGATGTATGAGGATAGGCAAACTAGGTGGCAAGATAAGAACAAAAAGAAGGATGCGGATAAGAGCGCTCAACACATGAAACCGAAGGGAAATCTTTTCAAAGGAAAGCAGGTTCAAACCTCCGAGTCTGATTATCATGCATGCTCGAACTGTGGAAAAGTGCATCAGGGAGAGTGTATGAAGGGCAAGAATGTTTGCTTTGTTTGTCACCAACCAGGGCACATGGCTAAGGAGTGCCCCCAATACACTAAGGGAAAAGGAGCCAAGTCTGGTGATCCTAACCAAGGGAGAGTCTTTACTCTTGACGCCAAGAAAGCAAAGGGAGCGGAAAATCTGATGAAAGGTACTTGTTTCTTTCAGGATGAACCTCTAGCTGTTTTATTTGATTCGGGAGCAACACATTCCTTTATCTCCTGTACATGTGTTCAAAGGCTAGGATTGTGTCTTACCTCTTTACAATCCCCGTTACATGTGTATACACCCACCGAAGATAGCATTTCTACTTCCTTGATATGTGAGAATTGCCCTCTCCTAATTCAAGGGAGAATGTTTTTAGTAAGCCTTGTGTGTCTACCTCTCAAGGGAATGGACATTATCCTGGGAATGGATTGGCTTTCCGCCAATCAAGTTGTTTTGAACTGTTTCTGTAAAACGATTGAGTTTCCAAATGTGCATTCTATTATTGAAGAGTCAAGTTATGTTACCCAGAGTAATGATCTTTTATTGAGTCGCTGTCTAGTGGAAGGTCTTGCAGGATATATGATCTTACTTTCTTCAACTGCAGAGGTTAGCCTAGATCTGGCCACTATCCCTATAGTGAACGAATTCTTAGATGTGTTTCCTAACGAGGTAGCGACCTTACCCCCTGAGAGAGAAGTGGAGTTCTCAATAGAACTGGTTCCCGGAACGGGACCAATCTCCATAGCACCTTATAGGATGTCACCCTTGGAGTTGAGGGAACTAAAAGCACAGTTGGAAGATTTGATTGCTAAGCAGTTTATTAGACCTAGTGTGTCACCTTGGGGCGCACCTGTCCTTTTGGTAAAGAAGAAAGATGGGAGTATGAGGTTATGTATTGATTATCGAAAAATCAATAAGATCACAGTGAAGAATAGATACCCCTTGCCCAGAATAGATGACTTGTTAGATCAACTTAGCGGAGCTTCGGTTTTCTCTAAGATTGATCTAAGATCTGGTTATCACCAGATTAGAGTTAAGGTGGAGGATGTCCCAAAGACGGCCTTTAGGACTAGATACGGGCACTATGAGTATTTGGTTATGCCTTTTGGTCTGACCAATGCTCCAGCCGTATTTATGGACTATATGAATCGAATTTTTAGGCCCTTCCTTGACAAGTTTGTAGTGGTCTTTATAGACGATATCCTAGTCTATTCTAAGGATCCTCGAGAGCATGAGGAACACCTTAGGATTGTTCTAAGTACCCTTAGGGAAAAGAGCCTCTTCGCAAAACCTGAGAAATGTGAGTTCTGGCTCAGTGAAGTTAAGTTTCTTGGTCATGTGATTTCTAAAGCGGGAGTGTCGGTTGATCCTAGTAAAGTGGAAGCAGTCCTTAGTTGGGAACGACCAACCACAGTCACAGAAGTTAGGAGCTTTCTAGGATTAGCCGGGTACTACCGAAGGTTCATTAAGGGATTTTCACAGATGGTACTTCCCCTGACAAGGTTAACCCGAAAGGGGGAGCCGTTTATGTGGACTAAGAGCTGTGAAAGTAGTTTCCTAGAGCTTAAGATCAGGTTAACTTCCACCCCGGTCTTGATTATCCCTGACCCAGCATTGGGATTTGAAGTTTATAGTGATGCCTCTAAGAAAGGGTTAGGATGTGTTCTCATGCAGAATCGACAAGTTGTAGCCTACGCATCTAGGCAGTTAAGGCCTCATGAGGAGAACTACCCTACTCATGACTTAGAGCTCGCAGCCATTGTCTTTGCTCTAAAGATTTGGCGACACTATCTGTATGGTGCTCAGTTTGAAGTGTTTAGTGATCATAAGAGCTTGAAATACCTTTTTGATCAGAAGGAACTTAATATGAGGCAAAGAAGATGGGTTGAGTTCCTAAAAGATTATAACTTTGAGTTGAAGTACCATCCGGGCAAAGCGAATGTGGTCGCTGATGCCTTGAGTAGGAAATCCTTGCATGTGTCTTCACTGATGATAAAAGAAATGGAGTTGTTGGAGTCCTTTAGGGACCTTAACCTTGGAATTTTCCCATCAGTGAACAGTCTCATGCTTTACCATCTAGAAATTTCCTGTAATTTTAGGGAACAGATTAGACTTGCCTGCAGTTTAGATGTAGAGTCATAGCCTAGCAAACACCGCCTGCTTTTTCTAAGTCGAGGATGGCACTTTATTGTTCCATCAGAGAATCTGCATACCAAGGGATAATTCCATTAAGCAGCAGGTTCTAGGAGAAGCCCACAAGAGTGGATTCTCGGTACACCCTGGCTCCACCAAGATGTACCAGGACCTTAGACAGAGGTATTGGTGGCCAGGCATGAGGAATGATGTGGCAGAATTTGTAGCTCAGTGCTTGGTTTGTCAGAAAACCAAGATAGAACACCAAAAGCCTTCAGGTTTTCTCCAACCCTTAGAAATTCCCGAGTGGAAGTGGGATAGTATAGCAATGGACTTCGTGGGAGGATTACCCTACACTCAGTTAGGGTATGACTCCATATGGGTCATAGTGGATAGATTAACCAAATCTGCTCATTTTCTTCCCATAAAGTCCACTTACAAAACCGCCCGATTAGCTGAGATCTACATCTGAGAGATTGTTAGACTCCACGGAGTTCCAACTAACATTGTCTCTGACAAGGATCCAAAGTTTTCCTCTCGGTTTTGGAAGGCACTGCACCAAGCCTTAGGGACGAGGTTGAGTCTTAGCACAGCCTACCATCCCCAGACAGACGGCCAGTCGGAGAGAACCATTCAAACTTTAGAGGATATGCTTAGAGCCTGTGTTTTAGAGGATGGCGGTAGTTGGAGCAAGTACTTGTCATTAATTGAATTTTCATAAAACAACAACTATCACTCTAGCATTGGAATGGCACCGTACGAGGCTCTCTACGGTTGCAAGTGTAGGACTCCTCTATGTTGGTATGAAGTGGGGGAGAAACAATTGTTAGGCCCCGACCTTGTTCAGGAAACTACTGATAAGATTCGTATGATTAGGGAGAGGATAAGGACTGCTCAGAGTAGGCAGAAAAGTTATGCAGATCGTAGGCTCAAACCCCTTGAATTTGATGAAGGGGAACATGTATTCCTGAAAGTCACTCCCACTGTAGGCATTGGTAGAGCCCTTAGGGCCAAAAATTTGACCCCTCGGTATGTGGGTCCTTTCCAAATCCTCAGTCGAGTTGGTCCGGTCGCATACCAAATTGCCTTACCTCCTTCTTTGTCAAATCTCCACAATGTTTTTCATGTGTCTCAGCTTAAGAAATACATTCCAGATCCATTCCACTCTATAGACCACGAGTCTATACAACTGAGATCAGATTGCACGTACCAGCCCGAACCGGCCCAAATAGTGGACCGAGCTTCCAAGGTACTCAGGAATAAGACTATCCCTTTGGTCAAGGTGATCTGGGAAGGATACACTCCCGAAGAAGCTACTTGGGCACTTGAAGATGAGATGCGAAGCCAATATCCGCAACTTTTTCAATAGGTATGTAAGTTTATCCAATTTTGAGGACAAAATTTTTTAAAGGAGGGTAGTAGTGTAACACCCCAAATTTCCTCAAGCTTGGTTGATATGCATGCATAAGCTTAGTATGACTTAAGGATGAATTTTAAGTGATTTTCTCATTGATTGTCAAAAATTGAATGTGGGAATATTGTGTTTAGTGATTTCTGCCCAGTGTGAATCGATTCCCAGGCCCTGTGAATCGATTCAGGGCTGTGAGTTTGCTGGGACTCGGTCAGACTTTCAGTGAATCGGAGAGTGAATCGATTCACAAAGGTTAATTCTCTGTGAATCGAAGCTTGAATCGGTTCACGAAAATCAGTTCTCTGTGAATCGAATCTGGGAGCTGCAGGAATCGATTCCTCCACTTAAACTGCGATTCCTGTCATTTTTGCACTGAGTGAATCGATTCACCTGTGCTGTGAATCGATTCACAGCTGCAGTATATCAGAAAAACTCAGCAGAAAAAGAACAGAACACTATTTTGAGAGAGGGTTAGAGAGAGGATGCGATAGAGAGAAGGAGGAGAGGGGATTATACACTAGGGTTCATATTTTTTAAGGGGAAAACATGGATTCATGCTAGATTCATCCTCAATCTTAGCTTGAATCCAATTCTTGGTTTGGAAAGTTGGAAGAAATCCCTAGAAGGCAAGCTTGAAGGAGAAGAAGCAGAACGTGAAGGAGGAAGAAGAAGGGGCTGAACATCAACCTTTGAGCTTGAATCTTGGTTTAGTTGGTGAGTTCTTCCTTCTCTTAGGTGATGGGCACCCATAAGTCCCACATTAGGATTCCCTTGAAAAAAAAATCCTTGAACCCTATGTTAAGAATTTCCCCAGATCCCTCTTTTATGTATAGTTTTAGTGTTAATAGCTATGCATGTGTTATTGAGACTGATTGAGGGGGGGTTAATGTTGTACCTAAAACCCCTTATAGACTGAGAAATTGATGTTTTGACCATTGGGAGCTCCATGGAGCTCTAATGGAAAAGAGTATTGTCTTGATGTGTTTTCCTTGATTAAGCATGATATATGTTTCCATTTAAATATGAAATGTATCTTTGATATGGATATGTTTAGTTGCATGTGAAGATAGAGTAGCACCTAATTGTATTCTTACTTTTGAATAAGGCATGCATTTAAGGATATAGTGGTGAATTAAATTCCCTAAAAGACACTAAGATGCCTCATAAAAAGGGGTGATCGATATGGTTAGCCGTGTGGGACGCCCTCGGACGGTTAAGACGTCTAACCACCATATCGAAAGCGTATTTATGGGGTTGTATGGACGTAAGCATACAACGCTACCTATGAATACGAGCCAAAGATGAATTAGAAATTCATAGTAAGAATATGCATTGCATAAATGTCTGATATTAAATCTTGACTGATAGTAAATTGTATGAGTTGATGGTGAGGAGTTGGAGGGAGGATTCACTGAGATTTTTATCTCACCCCACTCCTTTATTTAATTATTTTACAGATGCACAGGTACCCAAGGAAGGCTGATAGTTGCTTGCTCTCGGAACCCCGTTTATTGTAGTAGTTTTAAGTAACACCTTGAAGATGGAAAATTCTAGAATTTTGTATTGGTATTGTACCATCATGAACCTATGTACTCAAATTTTAGTTGTATGATATTTGGACTTAATGTTGGACTTTAAGTTTAAATTTTATATTGGGAATACTGTACCTAATGATAATTATCCTATTTTCAAGTTAATGAAAGTAAGGTGTTACAGGTGTTGGAAGCATGAACATGTTATTGCATTAGTAACCTCTCCATTCTTAATGGGAATGCGATGTGGAGAGGATCCTTAATGGGAAAGGGGGATACCTCGCCCAACAGGTTAGATCCACTCTGTTCCCTATCGAAAAAAGGGGAAATGGACGTCCCTATCGGGAAAGGGGGAGGAGGATTCCTATCGGGAAAGAGAAATACCTCGTGGACTAGGCTAGTGTCGCCCTGTCTCTATCGGAAAAGGGAGGAAGGAGTCCCTATCGAGAAAGGGGGACGACAACCCTAACGGAATGGGGGGTTTGCCAATAAGTATTCTGATAACACCAATATTGCATCATTTTTATAAGGATATTAGAAAGTGATTTGAATAAATATTGAATATAATCGAATGAAATTCATTCTCTTTTATTCTAAAATTATGCAGAAATGGAAAATTAGGCAATATGGTGGTCGAATACAAGTTTGGGCTTTAAATAGGCCCAAAATGCTGAGCACAACCTTCAAACACGACCTTTCCATCTTCAAAACACCGCCTTTCTAAGTTGGTGATGAAGCACGGTCTCTTCATCATTTAGCACGGCCGTGCTTGAGGTGGAAAGTCAACAATTTAATAAATGCACACTGGTGGGAAGGTTGGAAAGTCAAAAATAATAAATGAGCACGTCCTCTTCATAGATCAGCAAGGCCGTGCTTAACCCAGAACTCAGCCTATAAAAGGAGCGCTCAGCAGAACGTTTCAAGTTCCCCGGGATTGATTCTCTCCCAATTCTCTTCTTCTCTTGTAATTTTCTAGTCTTATTTTGTTGTTATTCTGCTAGTTTTAATTTTAATTATGTCTTTTACAATTAGTAAGTTGTTGTTTTCTTTAAATATGTTTTGTAACTAATCCCGTCACTAAAGTGATGGGGGATCTTTTACTATATCAGTGGTTATTAAGTTATAATATGAAGTATTTCAGTTCCAAGATTAAATTATTCCTGGTAATATTTCTTCAATAAAAGAATTAGCTACTCTTTATACAGTTAATTAATTGTTCGGCAATCGTACCTTGAATTAATTAACGGAACTCTGGGAATAATTGAATCTGCATGCTCTGTCGGATCAAGGATTGCGTGTTCATTTTCAGTCAGTCATTGAATTGATAAATCTATTGACACTTTATGCTCTTTCTGTTTAATTACTTTGCATGATCAAACAGAGTAATAAATTAGAAAGAAGACTGTTAATATTGCATGATCATTGGGTATTAATAGCTTTTAAATAGATGATTGGTAATCAGTAAGAATTGTTAGTCATTTTATAAATTAATCAAATACACAGATATAAGTATTAGTGCACCCATTACCTTAGTGTTTTTATTATTTAATTCCTTTAGAAAATATTTTATAGTTTCTTCTCTACTTATTTTTATGCACTCTTTGTTTATGTTCATCTCGAACTATTTGTCTAAATAACATATTAATCTAAGTAGAGCAGTAATCATTTCGATTCCCTGTGGAGACGATAATCTTTTATACTATAACTTGACGAGATCGTGCACTTGCGATTTACGCGCAACAAGTTTTTGGCGCCGTTGTCGAGGAATTGTTAATGGTATTGGTAGAAATGATTAATTATTAATTTAGACATTTTTTGTAATTATTTTACTTTCTTTTATTTTATTTTTGTAAATTTTTTTTCTTTCTTGTCATTTTTAATTCTAGTATTACCTCCTACATGGATGGTTTAATCTCTATCTTATATTATTAATTTATTTTACTTATTATAGAGTCTCCTGGTTGGAAGACTAGATTATTTATATATTATTACTTAGTGCCTCCTGGTTGGAAGGCTAGATTATTTCTTCTTTCCTTTAATTTTAATTTTTTACTTTTTAAATTTAGTTTTGTTTTATTTTATTTTAATCTACCTAAAAAAAATCAAATCATGGATTATCTTTTCCTTTGTAAGTGTTGTGGTTTTGCAGGACATGAAAGCTATGACTGTCTATCTCTGGAAAACAGCATTAGCCAATTAGAAAACACTATGGAAGCAAACTACAAATTCTTAGTAAATCAACACAAATCCTTAAAGAATCAAATATCAATTTTGATTCAATTGATATTTCAAAGGGAAATAGTGGCTTTGCTTAGTCAACCAGAGACCAAAGATGAAATCATCATTTCTAAGGATGATGAGAAGTTAATTGAAGGTGCTGAATCTAACGCTTGGCTTGATACTGAGTCTGACACTTGGCCTAAGACTGAATTTGACACTTGGTCTCAGACTGAGTTTGACATTTGGCCTAACACTGAGTCTGATACTTGGCCTGCGACTCACTCTGAAATTTGGTCTAAGCCAGAGATTGAACCTAAGCATGACTCACAACCATCCCTGGAAAAGATCGAATTTCTCGCAGAAGAGAATGATTCTAAGAAAAGCGAGAGAAACCTCCCAGTTCTTAATGAAGAGCAAGAGATGGAAGCCCTAATTACTTTGGGACAGACTCTCTCTGTCAATATTGGTGAGGTAGCCATTGAAGTTCACAAAGGAAAGGTAACTATTAAATCTGGTAAGGAAGAGGATATTTCACAATTTTTGAATTTTAAACCCTCTCCTTCAATTTCTAGTTACTATATTGATGATGTGGTTGCTGTTAACAATTCTCCTTTAATTTCTTGTGATTTTATTAATAAGGTGGTGGTTGTTAACAAGTTTGTTGACTTAAGAATGCAGGATCCTTTAAAAAACATTACTAACCTGCAGGATCCTACCATATTGGTGGAGGATAGCAAAATAAAGATTACTTCCTTCCATGAGCTTCATCCACCACAAAAAAGAAAGAGGTCAAGCAACTTGAACCACATGGTCAAGAAATGGCGAAGAGGGAATGCGCTAAATGAAAAATTCACTCTTGGAGAACCCGCTGGTTGACCATTTCTAAGCAATCCGTCAAGCTCACGGCGTTAAATAAAGCGCTTCGCAGGAGGCAACATGTGTTTATATTATTTCAGTTTATTTTATTTTGTTTTATGTTCACCCTTTTATTTTGTCGACAGTTCTTTGTTCACTTACTTCATTTTGACAAACTGTCATTTTGGGAAGAAATTTGCCTACTGCACTCCCTCAAAAATATGCTCGTAAAATTTTCTGCAGGGGAGTCCTTTACCACTCTTTACTTTTAGCACTTAATTTTGTTGTTATTTCTTTATGTGCTTATGTTGTGATTACTAGCATTGAGGACAATGTTAGAAATAAGTGTGGGGGGAGTTAACCACTTTTGTTATCACTATTTTGAACAACTTGGTGCTACTAATTTTGGGGCGAAAAACTTGAACTTTTTCGAACAACTTTTGATGCTTATTGAGATGATATAAATTTATGAAAAGCTGAAAAATTAGAATAAGCCCTTCATTGACAATCTTCCAAAGAAAAAGCTTCTATATGTGAGAATTCAAACCTAATGTTGGGGTTACCTTTAATAGATTGATTTAAAAACCCCTATTTTTCATTTGAGTGTTTTTCAGTAATAATTGTATTCTAGAACTTGACATGTGACCATTCAAAGCGAAACTAATTCACAAAATTTTTGAAAAATGATTGGGGCACTTAGGATTATTTCTAGCCTCCAACACTTTGAATTGAAAGTTTTTACCAACTAGTTGCCCACTTTGAGCCTTAGAAATGAAATTCATTTAATACCTCAGATTCCTTTGAAAGAACTTCAAAACTAGTTATCATTGAGTTATAAAGAGCAACTTAGCATTGGTGAAAATAAATTGAAGGAAAAATAAAGAAAAAGAAAAAGGAAAATTCTCGTGATGTGGAAGTTCAAATAAAAAGAAGAAAAGAAATCAAGCTTATAAAGAAAAAAACATGGTTCTCTTTACCTAAAATGCTAAGTTATGAAGCAAAGACATATGCTCAAAAACAATTACTGATTTTTAGCCCTTGTAAAAATTCTTTTCTGGAATCTTCATACCTTGAATTTCTACCCTTATCCTCATTACAACCTTATAAAGACCCCTTGATTTCAAATTTTTCTGTGAATTGTTAGTCGAGTTTTGGTCTATTGTCAAGCTTATGGTGATACATTGTCGCTAAGAAAATTGTGTGCATTCTCCTTACCCATTGATTTGATTTGGTGACACATTCTTGAGTGGTTTGATTTCACGGTGCTTATCTTTCTAATTATCCTATCAAATGAAAAATATTTTTCTCAAAGAGATAAAAGCTGTCTTTTCAAAAAACATTTGCTCTGCCCCATTAATTGGTCAGCTATCATTGATAAAAATTTTCGAGAATTCATAAACCAATTACTTTTGCTTGAGGACAAGCAAAACTCATGTGTAGGGGAATTGATAATACCAATATTGTATCATTTTTATAAGGATATTAGAAAGTAATTTGAATAAATATTGAATATTATCAAATGAAATCCATTCTCTTTATTCTAAAATTGTGCAGAAATGGAAAATTAGGCGATATGGTGGTCGAATACAAGTTTGGTCTTTAAATAGGCCCAAAATGCTGAGCACAACCTTCAAACACGGCCTCTCCATCTTCAAAACACCGCCTTTCTGAGTTGGTGATGAAGCACGGCCTCTTCATCATTTAGCACGGCCGTGCTTAAGGTGGAAAGTCAACAATTTAATAAATGCACACCGGTGGGAAGGTTGGAAAGTCAAAAATAATAAATGAGCACGGCCTCTTCATAGATCAGCAAGGTAGTGCTTAACCCAGAACTCAGCCTATAAATGGAGCGCTCAGCAGAACGTTTCAAGTTCCCCGGGATTGATTCTCTCCCAATTCTCTTCTTCTCTTGTAATTTTCTAGTCTTACTTTGTTGTTATTATGCTAGTTTTAATTTTAATTTTGTCTTTTAGTAAGTTGTTGTTTTCTTTAAATATGTTTTGTAACTAATCTCGTCACTAAGGTGATGGGGGGATCTTTTACCATATATGTGGTTATTAAGTTATAATATGAAGTATTTCAGTTCCAAGATTAAATTATTCCTGGTAATATTTCTTCAATAAAAGAATTAGCTACTCTTTATACAATTAATTAATTGTTCGGCGATTGTACCTTGAATTAATTAACGAAACTCTGGGAATAATTGAATCTGCATGCTCTACCGGATCAAGGATTGCATGTTCATTTTCAGTCAATCATTGAATTGATAACACATTATGCATCACATTATGCATATTACATCTCACATTATGCATATTACATCTCACATTAGTCATATTCTCAATTACTTAGTCATTTAGCAGCTAGACAACACTTAATATCACATACTATACACTTAGAGCATCACACTTGACATTTCATCACATAAGCACATATCACATATTCCTACACATGTTTCTAGTATCATACATAGCACCTAAATTCACTATTACACACTAAGTAGGTTAAACACTGGACCCGGAACACAATATTGCTCCTATATATGTTGGTTGATAGGTTCACGACACCTGTCCTCAGATACCGTAAACCGTAACCCCTATCCTTAGGTGTTACTGGCCTCAACCTCTAGTAGGGCTTAGGTACCCTAGGCATACAATGTATATTATTCTACACTAGCCGCGATAAAATTGTATTCTTCCTCCCACCTGGATTCCAAAGTGCTAACTCGGCGTTCCACTAACTCCTAAGGCCTCAACCACAGAAAACAAGCACAAACTCCTATCTCCCTAACACGTCTAGGTTCTGTCCCTCACAATTAAATTACCATGAGTTGTCCAAAAATTCCACCGAGCACACCCACACGGCCCATAATTCACCGGAAACACAGAAATGCACTCAGATTAGAATTAGGGCAAACTATGGAATTACAAAAATACCATAAAATGAACATGGCAAAAACACAAGAAAGGGGGGCTTGAGTTGGATTTTAGAAATCTTTTCGCAAAGCTTGTGTATTTTTTAAAGCCTTTTCAAAACAACTCTTTAACAAAATGGCAATGAAAAAAAAGTAAAGAGAAGAGAAGAGAATAAAAGTAAAGAGAAGAGAAGAGAATAACACAGTGATTTTTACTAGTTCACTATCACCTGATAGCTATGTCTAGTCCCTTCACACACTTGAAGGATTTCTCCACTTTAATCAACTGATTACACTTGAGAGTATACTACTGCCAAACTGGCTATACTCACAACTTCTTAAAACGACTTAGTGCAGTCAAGCCTCTAAGGAATACAGCCACTATTGGGCTGAATACAAGTTTCAAAAATAGTTTAAAACAATAATAATAACTCTCAGCAGAGAGGATTTACAATGAAAAACTTAAGCACAAAGAATAATTTTCTAACAAAAAGGATAAAATGTTTAAGTACTTGTTCAATGTGATCTCATGGACTTGGAATGATTTCTTGGTTGCTCACTGTCTCGGATATTGGAATAGTTTTGTTTGTGAGCGTTAACCTACTTCAGTGAATGAAGTAAGGTATATTGATAGTGTATTTCAATACACTACTTTTTACGCCAAGTGCACCGATCGTATCAAGTAATATAACAGTGAGTAGAGTATCGTCTCCACGAGGATTGTGACGTTTATCAACTAAAACAAGTATGTAATTACTTTGAACGAGAATGATATGGGTATTTTGAAATCAACTGTAACTTGAAACATGTGAATAAAATGTTTTTGGAGTTTTGAAGTAAAATATTAATGGGTAAAAAAATGACTAGGGGTTGATTCCTCTTGTTTCCACTCTCATGTAATTAGTTCAGCATCAATTTAAGCAATCTCATACAAATTGAAGTTCGAATCAACTAAATTAGTTTAAGGACAATCCCTTGCCTCAAAAACCCTTTACTCTAACTAAAACCCCTAATCCCTTAGGTGATTTATGGTTAGGTTAAGCAATAAGAGTAGTGATTCATAAGAACATATAATCACAAAGTTATATTCCTATACTCATCATGATTATGGCCACCAATCTCAGTTCAAGTTCATTCACCCAATTTTTCAATCAAGATGAAAAACCTTAAATCAATGCAATAGTGATCAAGTATTGAAAAGCATGAAGCATAGAGATTGGAAACTCAAATTACATGAAATAAACTTGCATTAATATAAGAGAATTAACTACATAAGAGTTTCAACAAGATTCATCAAACCCTAATCTAAAAAGATTTAGCTACTCATAGTGGTAGAAGAGAAAAACAAACATAAGGAAGAAGAAAACTCCATTGATGATCCAAAACCTTGTTCCCAAGATTGAATCCTCTTTGAAAATGAAGAAAAATGGAACCCTAGCACTCCTTGTCATAGCCCACGGTGTTTTAGGTTTCAAAAAATGTCCAAGATGCTTTGAAAAGTGAAAAACATGCTATTTAAATGAATTCTGCAGAACAGGGGCGCTCCAACGCCTCTCAGGTACGCCCCATGAGCACAGAGTCAGTGGTAGAAAAGTGACGATGCGCGTCACGCGCGTTTTACTTGGTCACAAGCGCGTGCCACATGCGAAGAGACAGAGAGCAAAATCTGAAATGTGCGTGATGCGTGTTCCAATGCCTTTAGTAGAGCGCCATGCGCCTCTAGCTCAAATACTTGGCGAATTTCGTGTATTCGAATGCGTTCGGATCATAAGCACTCTAGAATTCACTTCTTTGCCTTCCATTGAGTTCTTGAGAGTCATTTCTTTTGATCTTGCTTTCATTTCTGACAAACTAAGTGTGACAACACATGAGAATAATATAAAAGTTAAATTTGCAATCAACAAAATGAGTGCAAAGAATTTCACACTTTAAGCTCATTATTTATTCAACTCTCTCAATTCATCATGCATTTAATTCAATTAAGCACTCTAAATCAACATGTGATGAAGGTTTATCATATACATAGCTAGGGTTGTGAAAAGCGCCATTGTGACCTAACAATTCTTTCACCAAAGGACAAAACTTCAGATCCACTATTTGTGGCTTTTAGCAAGTCACGTCGCTTTCAACTCTGCTCTTGCATACTGACACAATAGACAATAGCAGGATCTTGTCCCTTGTGATATTTTTGAATATGAGACACTTCTAGAACAAGTTTTCTGATGATTGTATCCGTTGACATTCCTTTTGGCCTTTGATTTCTCGTACATTAAAATACTCATCAATGAGGTCTCTTTAATACGTGAAGTAGCTTTTAATGAATACTCAGTCTGATTTCCAATCAGAGCATCTGTCAAACCGATAATGCTAGTTACTGAGATACTCTGTTCACCAGAGTGAGCTTGAAACGAAGGCAAGTTCTTCAGTGCATAATTTGTTGGCCTTTCATATATTGGAGTCATGTAGGAACGGATGAAGGATTCCACTGTGTAATCTATTCATGGTCTGTTAGAACGTTGACTATTATCAGAGTGTTGACCTTTTCAGAGCATGATAACAGAGTGAGGCTATTAGATGATGATGTCATCAGCACTTTCCGGATGATTACTGCCAGACTCAGACGAATGAAATGGAGGGTGAAATGCACACTTAGGCATAGTCTACTGAGACATTTCCTTCTGATGAACAGTGACTTCTGCACACTAACAAACACATCAGAGGATAAATTATTCTATTAATTATTTGTTATCATCAAAATAATTAAGGGTCATTGTTTCTGAAACCACTTGATTCCAACAATCTCCTCCTTTTTGATGATGACAAATATATACATTGATGAACAATTTTCCATTTGAAAAAATATTTACTTAAAAGAATTTCAGAGGCTCCCCCTGAATTAAGCACATATAAATATTTTCTAAGTGTAATGTTACATCAGATGAATGTATCACATCAGAGCATTTAAAGTAAAGTATTAGAGCATTCACTTTCAGAGTGATGTATCAGAGCATATATTTATTAATACAACATCAGAGCACACATTCTAAGATTATGTATCAGAGTAAATTATGCAAAATACAATGCATGATGACACTTGGTTGATACATTAGGTTCATCAAATTACTTTATACTTCTCTATTTTCTTCTCCCCTTTTTGTCATCAGATAAAAATGTTAAGAATATATAAAGAATATCATAGTCAAAACAGAGTATTGAAAGATAAAGTTAAAACAGATTGAGTACTAAAATTGATTTCATTAATCAAGTAAGGGTACCATATTACAAAAATTTTAACTTAAATAAAAACAAGTACAGGGCTAAAAGCAAAATGGTGAAAAACCTAAGAGCTATCTAAGGTTTCTTCAATTGCTCCATGATTGACTTTAGCATTTCTATAACAAGATCATGCTTCCTATCTGTAGAGGCCATGTGTTGTTGAGTAGTTTCCATAAACTGCTTGAAGTTCCTATTATCTTCAACTAGTTGGTCCAAGACTTCCTTTGGAACTACAACGCTTTCAGAGTGGCTAGTTAATGCAGAAGCAGAAGGCTGAGACACCATTGCAGTTGAAGCAGGAGAAGGAGTTACGGGTTCTGGTGCAGGTGGGGGCACAGGAGCAGGTTCAGGTTCCCAAACAAAAGGGGTTTCTTCCCTTTGAGGTACTCTCCAAGCAGGAGTAGTTAGAATTCTCTCGTTTCTCTCAAGTTGTTCCTTCTTGTGATTCTTAATCCAGTAATTCACAAAGTACCAGTTTGTAACGAAATCCTCTTGAGCCAGTGCAGAACCAACAGCATCCATTCTATCTTTTTCAATATATTTCTCTATATCCAGCTCAGACTATCTCTTAGCCTTAAACATCTCAAATCCAGCAAAAACGCGAGGGTTTGGCTGAGGCACCATAGTTGCTTCACGAAGGTTGGATGGAGGTTCAGTTCCAACCAAAGGAACCAGGGTTGCTGTTGCAGGAGGTGGTTGGATTGGTGGTTCAACGATGGTTAGATCATCATCTTGCTCAAGGTTTTTAACTACCTCAGAGGCAATTGTAGCAGTAATGACAATGTCATCATCTATAATTGGTTCTGTTATGAGTTCAGGTTTAGTGTGGATTGGTGATGGTGAAGGAGAAATAGGTTGAGTGAAGGGAGGTGTAGTTAGTTGGATGGTAGAAATGGGTTGAATCTCAAGGATCATATTAGAGCGAGGTATAGAAGTTTGGGCTTCCTGGATTATAGGTTCAGTTTCTGTTTCGGGTTGTGAAGGGAAGTTTAGGTCAGGTTGAACTAATGGTTGTGGTGATTTAGGTTTAGGTGAAGTTGAAGGTTAAGGTTGTGGTGGAGGTGGTGGTGTGGTAAAGGAATAGCTTCAGAAGAATTTGGGGGAACAACAGCAAGAGGCTCAATGTAGGGTATTGAGACACTTGGTCTAGATCTCTGTCTCTGTCTCAGAGGAACATGATATTCTTCATCATCATCAGATAAAGAATCAGAAGGTAAAGGATGTAAAGGCTTTTTAAAGGGTGCAGATTGAGAAGGGTGAGGGGGTTGTGATTCCCTAGAGGGTTTAGCAGAGCTACCAGTACCATAAACAGAATCGTATAGATTAAAAAATTCATCACGTACCTTTGGTTTCTTTGCAGGGAGATCACTAAGCCTTGTGATACTTTTCCTCTTAGTAGTAGTTGCAGTAGTAGTGCCAGAGGCAACAGTAGAAGGAGCAGTGGAGGATGCAGCAATAGATGGAGTCTGTTGAGGTGGAGCAAAGGTCTCTCGTTGTTGAAGTCCTTATGCTCTGCGATCCTCATAGAATTTGAGGCACTCCTCCTGAGATTATGCAATCATCTCAGCAATTTCCATTTTCTTCTCTTCATGTTCCTCTGTCAGCAAAGAGGGCAACCATGTTGGTGTTACTGGATGGACAAGGTGAGTAGGCTCAGAGGCAATGTGAATTCCAGTACTCCTTGTAATCCTTCTAGTAGGCTCAGCAGGGGCAACATTAGTAAGTTTCCTTTTACCCTTCCTGATAGGTTTGTTCTAAGTTTCTTCTTCCTTCTGAATGTCAGCAATTACCTCAGCAGACAGAACCTTCATCTTCTTCAAATTTTCATTATTGAAGATTGGGGCACTACAGGTTTGGAGTGCAACACCTGCTTCTTCAGTGTTCAAGGATTGAAGATTCCTAATCAAACCTTGTTGGGCCAGAATCGTAAAGATAACCCTTCCATAGGGTATGTTGAGATTTTTCCCTTTTCTAGAGAATGCGATATTTCGCCGCAAGTGGTTGAAGATGATGATTGGCAGATTGATCTTTGAAATGAGTTCGTAATGCCACATTACAAACTTGTGGTCAGTGCTAACAGAATCCACTGAGTCAGGCTTGGGCATGATACAATTATTGATGATCTTGAAGAGCACCCAAAACTTGTTCTTCATGTCCACAGCTTTTGCAGATTCAGGGTTCTCATAGATGGTAGAGTTGATGGTGTCCATTCCACCATACTCGTTTTCCCAGAAGTTTGTGATCTCTTTTCCAGAATTAGGGCACTTAATGACATCAACAATCAAGTCCTTTGTAATCACTATGTGTTTTCCTTGCACAAAGCTGTAGAGAGTGTTGTTTCGACGCTTAGCAAACCTCCAGAATTCCTTGACCAGCTCTGGATAAATAGGGTGGTTTTCCATGTAGAAGAAATCTATGATGCCCATATCAGCGAAGGAAATTCTGAAATCATACTCATTGTCAGCCAAATCTTTGAAGTCCACTTGTGATTCACACATCACCTTTAGTTGATGTTGCTCAATGATCAGAGTGGATTGAGGAGCTTCCTCAGGACCAAAAACTTGTTGTGGAGCAGCCATTTCAGAGAGAAGGCAACAGTAGAGAGCAGGTAGCGAAATGGGGTTTAGGGTTTCAAGAGTGAGATTTCTCAAAGAGAGATAGAGTGGTAGTGGGTGACTGAATGGAGTGAGTGAAGTATAAAACGTGTTTGAGAAGGCAAACCGCCTTGTTCAGTTTTCAAAAATAAACAAAATAAAAACCTGTCGTTTCATAAATGAAACGTGTCACACTTAGTCTTAAAGAGGCACTGTAAAACTGTCTTCGGGCAGTAAAAATCATTATGACTCAGTGAAAGCAATTCTCATCCACTAACGCATCAACCAGTCTTAGAGAGACACGTGTAATCAAAGATTCCCAGAGGGAACTTGTAATGAATGCAACAGACTCACATGAATATGAACAGCTAACATATATATGCAAAAACAGATGATATAAATAATTAATACAATATAAATAGAGGCAACCTAAAAATAGAGGCATAAATGTATAACAGACGAACACATAAAAAAACAGAGGCACTTGCGAAAAATAGACGCAATACCAAAAACAGAGGCATACATGCAATCAGACGCAGGCATTTCAGAGACACATAAATCAGAGGCAAATATATTCAAATTAAATACTCATTCCTTTATAAGATGAAAATTCAAGTTCTTTCTTATAAAGTTGAATCTATCTTCAGCAAGGGGTTTTGTAAAGATATCTTCCCATTAATGGTCAGTATCAATAAATTTAATTTCAAGTATCCCTTTTTCAACATAGTCTCTAATGAAGTGATGTTTAATTTCAATATGTTTAATTTCAAACATATTGCAGAGGTATTATCACAGTATATAGGAATATTACTCTCTTTAATCTCATAGTCCTCAAGCTGATACTTCATTCATAGAAGTTGTGAGCTACAGCTTGCTGCAGATATGTACTTAACTTCTGCTATTGATAGTGCAATTGTGCTTTGCCTTTTGCTGGACCACGAGATAAGGTTTGCTCCAAGAAATCGGCAGTCACCACTTGTGCTCTTTCTATCAATTCTATCTCCAGCAAAGTCAGCATCACAAAAACCTACTAACTCATATTGGTTGTAACTTGGCTTTATCTGATGAATGATAAATCAGAAGTACCTCAACTCTTCATTTAGTTTTATCATATGATACAAACCTAATTTGGGAAAGACATTAAAAGATTACGTTCTGATAATGGGAAGGAATATGGCAATCATAGTCTGTCAAGCTTTAACAGTAAACAGGGGATCATCCATGAATTTACATGTGTTGACACCCCACAACAAAATGGGGTTGCAGAAAAGAAAAATCGTCACTTACTTGAAGTTGCTCAAGCCTTTCTCTTCCAAATGTCTGTCACAAACTCATACTGGGGAAAACAAGGGTCCCATCTCAAAAGATCCTAATTTGGGTTATACAGTGTATTTGAAACACATTTTACTTGGAGACTTGAACCTTAGGTCACATGCATTTCAGTTACCTAATTAAAACCACATTATTACTAGTACCTACTAACTTAAATTTATAGGTTACTAACTTTAATTGATATTTGATATAGTTTCCCAAAGAGAGCACAATTAATGTGACTTATTTACCTCATAAATCACTTTTAGCCCTATTATCAACCCTAATTTAGTTGTGTCAAAGCTCCTAATACTTTGAATGCCGTTTGGTTTCATTCAGTACCGATTTATTTAGTTCTGTATGCCCATTAGATGTTTGAATGATGTCATAGGAGAAAGGGGTCTCCTTAAAGATCACAAAGATATCAAGAATATAGGTGTAAATTGGAATCTTGTGTCATGATTCATGTTTTGATTTTTTTTTTTTAATGTTTAATGTGTGTGTATGTGCTTTAGATAGGTTTAGTCCCATCCCTAGTGATGGATGGTGGTTAATCACCCTTAAGTATTGAGTGATATATATATATATATGTGTGTGTGTGTGTGTGTGTGTGTGTGTGTGTGTGTTGCTTCTTAACACTAGTGCAGAAAAGATATTTTAAATCGGTTAAAATGACCTTTTTAAATCGGTTATGAAACCGATTTCTATACTGTCGTGATAGTATGTGAACATTTTTTAAATCGGATTTTGAACCAATGTAAAAAGTTTTTTAAATCGGTTAGAAAACCGATTTAAAATGTCATTTCTGAACGTTTTTCCTTTTGTAAAAAATTGACTTTTTAAATCGGTTATACGAAAAACCGATTTAAAATGCTGTCTTTTAAATCGATTATTTGAATAACTGATTGAAAAAGTCATCTTTTAAATCGGTTTTTCGTATAACTGATTTAAAAGATGATTTTTTAAATCAGTTATTCAAATAACCAATTTAAAAGGTCCCTTTTTTTTAAAAAAAAAATTTGTTTTTTCATTTTTTCCTTCTTACAAAGTCGTATTAGCACCAAAATCACAAAACAAATATCAAATACCAAAATAGAATTCAACAGAACCATTCAACAGAGTCATAAACTCACGAAACAAACATCAAATACCCAAAAGTTGAGCTATTTCATAAACTAGTGTTTCATATATAGGGAAACTCAATTAAAACAACTCCATGCATTCTTCAATCCATTCCAATGCCAAAGCAGCCCCTAAAGTTCTTCTGAAAATTCTATATTGTTCCTTCATGCTGCCCAATTCCCTTATGACTGGCATGGTAAAAGTGTTGCTGAGAACCAATTTTGTGTAAAAAAAAACAAAAGCATATTTCAAACAAGGCATATAATATAATGCTCAGAGTACCTGTTTGTGGAATGATTAAACGAGTCCTGAATTCCCTTGTTTCAGAAGTTGCTCAATCAATCGGGCCAGTGTCATCACTAAAATTCACCCAAGAAATAATTTTAAAAAAAAGGTTTGCCAAAAAATGAGAAAAGTGAGAGAAGAAAAAGCACTACAAGCATAATAAACTATATAATCAACAATAATCACTTTCTTCACTTCATCCATTTTTTTTTGCTTTTGTTAATTATTTCTTCCTAAGTGTATTTTCCACACTATTGATTTTTCTTTATTTTACAGTTTTACAAAAACAGAGATAGATAACAATTGGATCATAATAAATAGCATATCTTGACGTGGTTCCCTTTCTTGTGAAGATGATTTCGCCACCAAGTAGTAATATAAAGTGTAAGGTGATTAAATAAAGCTCCTGCAAACTATTGACATTAAATTAACAAATTAACCAACCTACAGAACCATTTGAGACAGCTTAAATACCATTCAATAGACAACCATTCAACAAAAAACCATTCAACTAGCTCACAAAACTAACGTCAAATACCATCACTTCATATAGTTAAACAAATCATCAAGTTAACATACATTAATTTAAACAAATGCCTGTGACTCTCTTATGCACATTGTCGTACCCTAATTTTGTCCGGCCTCTTTCTTTTAATTTATTTTTGCTTATTAAAATCAGTAGTAGTAATATTAAATAAATAAATAAAAATAATATTTTTGGTCTCATAGAATGAATAAAGAAAATAAAAAATAAGGCAAAAGAAAGAAATAGAAAAAATAAGGCAAAAGATCTTCTTCCATCCCTTTCCTTTTCAGAAAGCATATTTTGGAAAATCAATCAAATCTCCCTTTCTTAATCTAAAACCAAATCACACCAAAATCCCCCTTTTTTCGATAATATGTCTCAGATTTATGGAGATTCGGTTGAGAGGAAAACATAGACATCCAGAACCAAATCAGAGAGTATTTCTATTCTCTTTTTCTTCATGTATTTCCTTTTATTCCCAGTTTATTTTGATCATGATCTTTCTTTGTTTCTGTAACAGATTCGAAGAATGCTATAAAAGCCTCTCAAAGAGGAGAAAAAGGGGAGCGAACCAAGGAGAGTTTTCGGGATCTGAAAAGAGTCACCAAGAGAGCGTTCTGGATCTCAAAAAAAAAGGGAAGTTGATTTTTGAATCTGAGGAGAGACAGAAGCGAGAGCAAGGTCATTTCTTGAGATCTTTGTGAGGCCACAAAAAGAAAACAAACACTCTTAGTTTTAGGTGGATTTAATTTTTGCTACCTCAGTAAATTTACGGGTCCCGAGTTGTTCGCCCAGTGTTTCATCTCCTTCTCTTATTTCTTTTTCTTTTTTGATCTGTAATAGCAATTCAGATTGTTAGCCTTAATCTATTCTATTATATTTCTTCAGCTTGCTTTATTTTTTATTAACTTTTTTATTTATCTTTCTATTTGGATCGTGTTTATTTGTTGTTGCTGAGTTTTTTTATTTTATTTATCTTCTCATTTTACATCATGTGAGACTCGAAGCTAGTGTTAGGGTTTGGCCTCCCAATGGGGCCAAACCTTGTAAGGACCGAATTGCAAATTTTCCATTAAGAGGGACATCAAAGCGAAAAAGGAAAGTTTCTACTTTTTTCATTTATATGTTTTTTTTCTTTAATAAGTTAACATAATCGAAATCATGTTTATTTTCTTTTCCAAAGTGTCCTTTTTTTCATTTCTGTGTTATTTTTAAAAAACAGATGAAGTAATAATGTTAAAAAAGGAATTTTTCTGGATTCTAACAAAAATAATAATAAAGCTTTCTTTTTTAAACGAAGTACTTTCCTTTTTAAATAAATTAGTTTTTAGGCACTATTGCTAATAAAACCAAAAAGGGAATCAATTTTAGGCAAACATTTTTTTCGAATAATTAAAGGTACCATTTTTATGGGCGCTTTAGGGGTGCTAGTACCTTCCCTATGCGTAACCAACTCCCGATCTTAAAATCTGGTTCAAAGACCTTTTTCCTCATTAAATTCAAAAAAATTCAAAAAATAGGTTTTCCAATGTTTCCTAAAATAAATATTGGTGGCGGCTCCATTTAATTTTTAAGATGGTTATCACAGCTGGCGACTCCACTGGGGACTATAGAGAGTTAGGCCTTAGAATTGTTTGAATTAATTTGTTTGCCTATCATATGATTTATTTCCCTTTTCTTTCTTTTGTTCTTATTTTTTTAATCTATTTGTTTTAATTTTGCTTTATTCTATTTTTTTTACATGTATATATGAACTTTAGGATAGTCACCATGTATATATTGTTTTATTTATTTTGCAGCGGGTAGTTTTAAGTTTGCTCCTTCACACACTTCACTTTATACACTTTATTTTCACACACTATGAGTGGGTGCCCTATACCCGGGCCCGAGTGAACCTTAAGTTAGGAGAGGCTGTGTAATGGGTGCTCTGCTGGACGTACGGTCAGTGGGTTCCTATGAAGGCCTCACCTAGAGTTTGGCTCTATTTGAGAAAAAAATCATCCTTTAATAGTATACCTATTATTGGTGGTGACATTCTCAAGTGGGACCCTTGGCTCTAGGGACCTTTTAGATTAGTAACTTAAATCCACCCAATGGAAAGACACTTATGTGAACCATAGACCCCTTTTTAAGGAGCTACCGACCCATATCACAAAAGAAGCATACATTATCCCATTTTCCACGTGACAAAAGTCGTATGACCTAAGATCTTAGGAAATACCAGCCTACATCACAAGGGGCACACTCTGCCCGTTTTTCCTTCATCCATTTATTTTCTATTCACATTTCAAAAATTGTGAAAGATAATAAATGATATTTTTCTCTAAAAAATATTATTTGTTATTCTTCTTTGAAAAAAAAAAGCACAGTTTCAAAAAAATATTTTCCCTTCTCATTCTTTTTCCCTCTAAAAAATAAATTTTCGAAAAAAAAAACATTTTCTCTTTTTTTTAGCGACATTTCTCATTATCATTGCATTCATTTTATTTTTATAGAAAAAAATAAATAAATAAAAAATGTTTCTCCTTTCTCCATCATATTCTTTTGCATGAAATGTACATGAAAAAAAACATTCATGACATGCATAATCATGGCATCTTCATAACATAACTCATTTTTTCCCCTCCACAGAAAATAGATACGCATAAGCTTTCCCTGCATTCCTACCGGGCCCGAGCCAAATCTAGACTCATGGACTTGTTGGAACAGAATCAGCAAGCGATGAGAGAAGAACTCGACCAAATCAAGGGTAAGATGGACAAGATATTGGACCTCTTGCAGAACTTGGGTGCAAAATTGACCATTGATGAGAACCATTCCACCAGTACTAATGAGTATCGAGAGGCTCCCAATGGCCCATCAGGAGACCCCCTAGATCAGGAGAGACTCCAAATTGTGGAAGATAGGCTGAAAGCAATTGAAGGGGCAAATCATATTGGGTTTAAAGCTTCAGAAGCATGTTTGGTCCTGGACGTGGTAATTCCTCCAAAATTCAAAGTTCCTGAGTTCGTCAAGTATGAAGGTTTAACTTGTCCAAAAAGCCACCTCATCATGTATTGCCGGAAGATGGCCTTCTGCTCCAGTAATGATAAGCTCCTAATCCATTTCTTCCAAGAGAGTCTTACCGGGGCATCCTTACGCTGGTATATGCAGTTAGAGCGGAGCAAAATCAACTCATGGAACGATTTGGCTAAAGCTTTCATCAAATAGTATAAATACAATATGGACATGGCTCCTGGCCGCTCCCAGTTGCAAACCATGGTAAAAGGGGGCAACGAAAGCTTCAAAGAGTATGCCCAAAGATGGAGAGGGATTATAGCCCAAGTGGAACCTCCGCTATCTAAGAAAGAGATGGTTACCACGTTCATTGACACACTTCAACAACCCTTCTATGATCTGATGATGGGAAATGTCTCTTCAAGCTTCTCAGACCTAGTTGTTGTCGGAGAAAGAGTGGAAGCGGGGATAATAAGCAGAAGGATTGCCAACCTCGATATTCAAAAACCATCGCGCAGTATGAGCCAAGAGATGGGAGAAGATACAAACGCTGCTCACCACAACATGTCAAGTTGGGGCAGTGGGTCATTCAATTGAGAATTGTTGAGGCTTTGAAATACAAAGTGTAAGATCTGATCAACGCCAAGTGGTTGGACTTCAAGAAAGATAACTCTGTTTACTTTTTATGCTTTGCTCCAAGCCTGAGGGCGTATCTTGTAAAGGGCTCATTATGTTCTCATCTTTTCAGTTCATCAATAAAACTGCAATTTGAATTTTTTTCAATTTTAGCTCATAGAATAATGGTAAAGCAAATGCACAAATTATCAAAAGTTAAGTTTTGTGAAGATGTGAGCAATGAGATTTTGAGATGAAGTTTGGCCATTTTTCTTTATCCAAATACTTATCCCTTGCTACCCCTTTTGAGCCTAAAACGAAATTTTCTTTCAAATACCCTGAATAAGGATCGTCCATACAATGAAGAAAAGCACAAGTCTCCAATCAACTTTGTCTTTTCAGAAAAAAAAGAAGAGCAAAGTAAGCAATAAGGTATCAAAGACAATTCAAAGAAATGTCAAAAACGTGTCAAAGACACCTGCGAAGATCAAAAAGGAAATCACAAAGGCGAAACAAATGTGCTAGCAACTAATGAAGTGCATCTTTAGACTAAAGATCCTTATTTCCATAAACCCTTAAACACTTTTTGAGCCTGAAATATCCTTTCTTTCATAGCCCTTAAACCTTGGCCACGTTACAACCCTAATAAAGTCCATTCTGATCAAAGTCCAATTGCTCATATTTTCTCAAAACTTGACTTTTGAAAGAGGAAATCCATATAAGCTCCTTGGTGTAGTTGCTTTACCAAAAAAAAAAAAAAAAAAAAAAGAGTATAAATAAAATGCTCGCTAGGCTGAAAACCCGAAAGGGCGGTCTAGGCAAAAGTTAGAGCGACCCGCTAGGTTGAAAACTCGCAAAGAGCGGCTTAGGCAAAAGTTAGGGTCAAATTCACAAACATGTCATCCCAGATTGTACCTCACAGATCTAAACATAAACTAAGAAGCTAGAGGGCAAAAGCTGTGCCCATCATTTACAAGATTTCGTTCCAGTTTCAGAACTACACAAGATGATCTGTCTCTCAACATAGATCTTTCCTGTCATGGCTGGACGAAGGCCAAAGGGACACTGAAAAGTCTCTATGGATCAAAGTTGTCAATCTAATCCTTCCAAAGGCATCCAAAGCATGAAGGTGAAAATTTGAAGATCCACAAAATGATTTGTCAAGGGGCAAATACGCAAACCTGGTGCATTGCAAAGTCAACCATTTGGGCAAGCAAGCCAACACCCACGAGTCTAGGGGCAGATTCCACAAAGGAATCAAAAAAATATATAAAAAAATTCGAAACAATAATAATACTCATGCATAGCATACAATTCATTGCATCCTGCATGATCATCAATACTTTTGGGTCTACGGCCCACCTTCAAAATCATTTCTCTAAAAAAAACAACATTCATGCATAGCATGTCATTTATTGTATCTTGCATAATCATCAATACTTTGGGTCCACGACCCACTTTAAAAAAAAACATTCCTCTAAAAATAAAAATAAAAATTCATGCATGGCATACCATTCATCGCATCATGCATGACTATCAAAGTTTTTGGGTCCATTGACCCACCCTCTCAAAAATTACATACAGTTGATCTGTTGTTACTCAGTAAGAACTAGTACTCAACCTACCCAATCCACTTATTAGCAAGAGTTAGGAACCCATCCTACACCTTGCTGGGAATCTGACCCACCGCCTTGGGAATCTGACCCAAGCCTTTAGTCGGGAACCTGACCCGCGTCTCGAATCTTCCTCAATTATGGAAATCGACCCACACCTTTTAACAAGAGTTAAGAGTCTGACTTACCCTTGTTGGGAATCTGACCCGAACTGTGTCGAGTGATGGAGAAGCTCGTACACCGGACGTTCACCTGCAGTAGGAAAACCAGTCCATATTTTAGCAAGAGTTAGGAATCTGACCTATACCTTGCCGGGAATCTGACCCAAACCTATATTGAGTGACAGAGAAACTCATATCACGGACATTCCTTAAAGTAAGGTAGTCAATCCGTACCTTTTAGCAAGAGTTAAGAACCTGACTTACCCTTATTGGGAATCTGACCCAAACCTGTGTCGAGTGACGAAGAAGCTCGCACCCTAAACTTTCCCTAAGTAGGGAAGTAATCAATACCAAAGATGTGAGGGTTAGGAATCAGACCTATGCCTTACCGAGAATTCACTAGGAATCAAACCTAGAATCTCTCATCAATTTTGTAAGAGTTAGGAACCAAACCTATGCCTTACCGGGAATTCACTAGGAATCGAACCTAGAATCTCTCACCAATTTTGTAAGCGTTAGGAACCAAACCTATGCCTTGCCGGGAATTCACTAGGAATCGAACCTAGAATCAGACCTAGAATCCCAAAGCAAAGTCGGGAGCCAATCTCGCATCCTCAAACAATTTCGTTCTGGACAAAATTAGAGTCTTTTATCCTTAATTACCTTTTACAACGAATGCACGAAGACCTTCGAGTAAAATGTAATTAAGGAGGGGCAGTTGTCGTACCCTAATTTTGCCCGGCCTCTTTCTTTTAATTTATTTTTGCTTATTAAAATTAGTAGTAGTAATATTAAATAAATAAATAAATAAAAATAATATTTTTGGTCTCATAGAATGAATAAAGAAAATAAAAAATAAGGCAAAAGAAAGAAATAGAAAAAATAAGGCAAAAGATCCTCTTCCATCCCTTTCCTTTTCAGAAAGCATATTTTGGAGAATCAATCAAATCTCCCTTTCGTAATCTCAAACCAAATCACACCAAAATCCCCCTTTTTTCGATAATATGTCTCAGATTTATGGAGATTCGGTTGAGAGGAAAACATGGACATCCAGAACCAAATCAGGGAGTGATTCTATTCTCTTTTTCTTCATGTATTTCCTTTTATTCCCAGTTTATTTTGATCATGATCTTTCTTTGTTTCTGTAACAGATTCGAAGAATGCTATAAAAGCCTTTCAAAGAGGAGAAAAAGGGGAGCGAACCAAGGAGAGTTTTCGGGATCTGAAAAGAGTCACCAAGAGAGCGTTCTGGATCTCAAAAAAAAAGGGAAGTTGATTTTTGAATCTGAGGAGAGACAGAAGCAAGAGCAAGGCCGCTGCTGAGATCTTTGTGAGGCCACAAAAGAAAAACAAACACTCTTAGTTTTAGGTGAATTTAATTTTTTGCTACCCTGTAAATTTTTGGGTCCCGAGTTGTTCGCCCAGGTTTCATCTCCTTCTCTTATTTCTTTTTCTTTTTTGATCTGTAATAGTAATTCAGATTGTTAGCCTTAATCTATTCTATTATATTTCTTCAGCTTGTTTTATTTTTTATTAACTTTTTTATTTATCTTTCTATTTGGATCGTGTTTATTTGTTGCTGCTGAGTTTTTTTTATTTATCTTCTCATTTTACATCATGTGAGACTCGAAGCTAGTGTTAGGGTTTGGCCTCCCAATGGGGCCAAACCTTGTAGGGACCGAATTGCAAATTTCCCATTAAGAGGGGCATCAAAGCGAAAAAGGAAAGTTTCTACCTTTTTTCATTTATATGTTTTTTTCTTTAATAAGTTAACATAATCGAAATCATGTTTATTTTCTTTTCCAAAGTTTCCTTTTTTTCATTTCTGTGTTATTTTTAAAAAACGGATGAAGTAATAATGTTAAAAAATGAATTTTTCTGGATTCTAACAAAAATAATAATAAAGCTTTCTATTTTAAACGAAGTACTTTCCTTTTTAAATAAATTAGTTTTTAGGCACTATTGCTAATAAAACCAAAAAGGGAATCAATTTTAGGCAAACATTTTTTTCGAATAATTAAAGGTACCGTTTTTATGGGCGCTTTAGGGGTGCTAGTACCTTCCCTATGCGTAACCAACTCCCGAGCTTAAAATATGGTTCAAAGACCTTTTTCCTCATTAAATTCAAAAAAATTCAAAAAATAGGTTTTCCAATGTTTCTTAAAATAAATATTGGTGACGGCTCCATTTAATTTTTAGGGTGGTTATCACACACATAAAAGATTATATTTGTGCATAGTGTTTAATGACGAAATCATTAATGCAGAATTGTACCCATATACAAACATAGTTGTGAAATCCAACAACATGTTAGAACCTGCGGATTAGAAGCTTGGGTAGCTTTTTCTTATTCATCAAGTGCCTCCCCAATTCTCAGCACCACTGCCCTAGCACTCTCGATTTCAGCACAAGCAAAAGACTTCTCTTGATTAACCAACTTTTTAGCATCTTCAGAAGCCTATAGAACAAAGGTAGATTCAGATTTCTTTTCCAGAATAGAAATTTCAAACTAATTCAGAAAGCCCAGGAGAAAGGAAAATAATTCTGGTGGTTAGCAGTGTCAAACAAAATAGGAGTACATTAGTACTATTAGTGAATAATTATCACCATTATTGTAATACATTTATAGAGAATACAAAGCAGAGAAAATAATTTACAGATTGACCAACATCATTCCATTAGGTAAAATGTGAAGGGACCAAAACCTGTGCTAAAAGGAACCAATTATGATTTTATGGAAGGTGACAGAGAAAGGGAAGAACCAAAGGTACCTTCTAGAGATTTTGATGCATCAACCAAGTTATGCAATACATTTTGTAATAGTATATTTGCAAATAATTAACCGCTAAAGCTTCCACCTGTGATGAATATACTGTTACATATGAAATGAATTGAAGAAGAGGAAATAAAGAATTTTCTCATGCCCTCTGAAATAGCCTCCTCAAAGTATATGAAAAAAGAAAGAAAAAAATGGAGATATGCTCTAAAAATGTGAGCCCAAAAACTCAAAAATATGGAAGACTCATTTTTTCCAGGCCATCACAGAGAATGAAATGCCATTTCAAACTTTGAACAAAGTAATGTATTTAACCATCGAATAGTATGCAATAACAAACCATAGAGATAACTTTCTCCTCATCCTCTTTATTTCTTCCCGTAAAACGGCCTCTTAAAGATTCTAATGCATCTCTTAGCTTTTTCAAAAGATCATGTCCCTCCAAAGATGCCACTTCTCTTAGCTTTGCCTGAATTCCATGAAAAAAAGAAACATTACCAGAAGTCGAGGGAAAAAATAATAGTAAAGGCTATACTTTATTTAAACTGAAATGAAAAGGCACAAGATAACCTTTGAGGAGAAAAAAAAAAGAGTAAAGTTTACAATTATTTATTTAGAAACCAGATATTTTTATATGCAGAACCAATTATTGTGGTTTATAAGTCACAGGTGTTAACATCCCATGTGCAGGTACATATCTAAAATCAGCAAATGAAACAGAAGATCATATGCAAAAACAAAAACCCAAAATCTGTAAAACAAAATAGAACTATCGACTATCCAAATCTTATACACTTGAGACTTTATCAATAAAATTCCAGTTTCCATTAAAATTGCGTCCATTCTCAGATTCATTTCCTAGGTGCTGTTGAAGATGATGATTGGCAGATTGATCTTTGAAATGAGTTCGTAATGCCACATTACAAACTTGTGCTCTATGCTCACAGAATCCACTGAGTCAGGCTTGGGCATGATACAATTCTTGATGATCTTGAAGAGCACCCGAAACTTGTTCTTCATGTCCACAGCTTTTGCAGATTCAGGGTTCTCATAGATGGTAGAGTTGATGGTGTCCATTCCACCATACTCGTTTTCCTAGAAGTTTGTGATCTCTTTTCCAGAATTAGGGCACTTAATGACATCAACAATCAAGTCCTTTGTAATCACTATGTGTTTTCCTTGCACAAAGCTGTAGAGAGTGTTGTTTCGACGCTTAGCAAACCTCCAGAATTCCTTGACCAGCTCTGGATAGATAGGGTGGTTTTCCATGTAGAAGAAATCTATGATGCCCATATCAGTGAAGGAAATTCTGAAATCATACTCATTGTCAGCCAAATCTTTGAAGTCCACTTGTGATTCACACATCACCTTTAGTTGATGTTGCTCAATGATCAGAGTGGATTGAGGAACTTCCTCAGGACCAAAAACTTGTTGTGGAGCAGCCATTTCAGAGAGAAGGCAACAGCAGAGAGCAGGTAGCGAAATGGGGTTTAGGGTTTCAAGAGTGAGATTTCTCAAAGAGAGATAAAGTGGTAGTGGGTGACTGAATGGAGTGAGTGAAGTATAAAACGTGTTTGAGATGGCAAACCGCCTTGTTCAGTTTTCAAAAATAAACAAAATAAAAACCTGTCGTTTCATAAATGAAACGTGTCACACTTAGTCTTAAAGAGGCACAGTAAAACTGTCCTCGGGCAGTAAAAATCATTATGACTCAGTGAAAGCAATTCTCATCCACTAACGCATCAACCAGTCTCAGAGAGACACGTGTAAACAAAGATTCCCAGAGGGAACTCGTAATGAATGCAACAGACTCACATGAATATGAACAGTTAACATATATATGCAAAAACATATGATATAAATAATTAATACAATATAAATAAAGGCAACCTAAAAATAGAGGCATAAATGTATAACAGACGAACACATAAAAAAAACAGAGGCACTTGCGAAAAATAGACGCAATACCAAAAACAGAGGCATAAATGCAATCAGACGCAGGCATTTCAGAGACACATAAATCAGAGGCAAATATATTCAAATTAAACACCCATTCCTTTATAAGATGAAAATTCAAGTTCTTTCTTATAAAGTTGAATCTATCTTCAGCAAGGGGTTTTGTAAAGATATCTTCCCATTAATGGTCAGTATCAATAAATTTAATTTCAAGTATCCCTTTTTCAACATAGTCTCTAATGAAGTGATGTTTAATTTCAATATATTTAGCATGTGAATGCAAAATAGGATTCTTAGTCAAACATATTGCAGAGGTATTATCACAGTATATAGGAATATTACTCTCTTTAATCTCATAGTCCTCAAGCTGATACTTCATTCATAGAAGTTATGAGCTACAGCTTGCTGCAGATATGTACTCAGCTTCTGCTATTGATAGTGCAATTGTGCTTTGCCTTTTGCTGGACCACGAGATAAGGTTTGCTCCAAGAAATCGGCAGTCACCACTTGTGCTCTTTCTTTCAATTCTATCTCCAGTAAAGTCAGCATCACAAAAACCTAATAACTTGTAATGATCTGAATTCTTATAAAGCAAACCAAGGTTAGTAGTTCCTTTGAGATACCTAAAGATTCTCTTAACAGCAGTTAAGTGAGAATCTCTAGGATCAGATTGGAATCTTGCATAAGCACACACTAAACATAATATATGGCCTTGAGGCAGTAAAATAAAGGAGTGAACCAATCATACCTCTATATACCTTTTGATCTACCTTTTTACTAGATTCATCTTTGCTTAGAGCACATGTTGGATGCATTGGTGTGCTCATTGGTTTGGTCTCCTCAAGCTTGAACTTTTTCAAAAGCTCTTTCACATATTTAGTCTGATGGATATAGGTTCCATCTTGACATTGCTTGATTTGAATACCGAGGAAAAATTTCAATTCTCCCATCATACTCATTTCAAACTCATTATGCACAAGCTTAGAGAATTCCACACAAAGAGATTCATTAGTAGCACTAAAGATAATATCATCAACATATATTTCAACTACAATAAAATGCTTTTTAGATGATTTTCTAAAGAGTGTAGTGTCCACCTGTCCTTTTTCAAAACTATTTGACATTAAAAAGGAACTCAGTCTATCATACCAAGCTCTTGGGGCTTGTTTAAGACCATAGAGAGCCTTTTTAAGTTTGAAGACATGCTCTAGATAAGCAATATCTTCAAATCCAGGTGGTTGTTTTACAAACACTTCCTCACTTATAAAACCATTTAAAAATGCACTCTTTACATCCATCTAATATAAAGTAATGCCATGATGTGCAGCAAATGATAATAAAATTCTAATTGCTTCAAGTCTAGCTACAGGGGCAAAGATTTCAGTATAATCTATACTTTCCTCTTGCGAATACCCTTGAGCAACTAGTCTTGCTTTATTTCTTACTACTTTGCCATCTTCATCAAGTTTGTTTTTGAAAACCCACTTGGTTCCAATGGCTTGCTTATCCTCTGGTTAAGGCACAAGATTCCAAACATCGTTCCTCTGGAATTGATTGAGCATTTCTTGCATTGCAAGTATCCATCCATCGTCTGTTAGTGCTTCATCAATCGTCTTTGGTTCTATTTCTGATAACAATGCAAAGTCAGAGTGTTCCCTAAGAGACGACCTTGTCCTAACTCTATCACTTGGTTCACCAATGATCTGGTCCTTTGGGTGATGAGTTTTGAACTTCCAGTCTATTATGGTATCTTCTTGAGTCTTGTCACTGGACGCAGAATCAGAGTCAGCACCTATGACACCATCATCTATTCCTTTGCTTATCTGCATATCTGCAAAGATCTCATTTAGCTCTGACGTTTCATTGTCAGGCTTCTTATCTTCAAATTTCACATGCATTGATTCATCAACAATTAATGTTTCTTTATCCATTGTATTGAGAACAAAGCAGTCACATCCAAATTGGTGAAAATAAGAAATGTTGGGTTTTCTTCCTTTCCACAATTCATATGGAGTCTTATTCAAAATAGGTCTTATATAGATTCTATTTTGAATATAACAAGCAGTGTTTACTGCTTCTGCCCAAAAGTGCTTTGCAACATTAGTTTCATGAATCATGGTTCTGGCCATCTCTTGAAGAGATCTATATTTCCTTTCTATAACACCATTTTGTTGTGGTGTTCTAGGAGATGAAAAATTGTGAGAGATGCCATGCTCTTCACAAAAGTTTTGAAATAATTCATTTTCAAATTCTCCACTATGACCACTTCTAATTATTGTAATACAAAAACCTTTTTCATTTTGCACTTGTTTGCAGAAAATAGAAAACATTGTGAATGACTCATCCTTGTGAGCAAGGAATTTTACCCATGTCCATCTAGTATAGTCATCAACAATTACAAGACCATATTTCTTTCCAAACAAAAATACAGTTCTGGTTGGACCAAATAAATCTAAATGTAAAAGCTCAAGTGGCCTTGAGGTGGAAACAATGTTTTTAGATTCAAACGAATATTTTGTTTGTTTCCCTTCTTGGCATGCTGCACAAAGAGCATCAGATTAATACCTAAGATTTGGCAAGCCTCTAACAAGTTCCTTTTTGTTAAGCTTTGATATTAACCTCAAGCTGGCATGACCCAATCTTTTGTGCCAAGTCCATTGTTCTTCATCAAGTGACAAAAAGCACTTGACATTTTGATTTGCCAACTCAGAAAGTTTTATTTTATAAATATTAGTCTTTCTCTTTACTTTAAAGAAAATAGAGCCATCTTTCTTGAACTTGACAATACAGGCATTATCACTGGAGCCAACATCATAACCACTATCGCATAATTAAGTTACGCTTAGTAGATTATGCTTAAGGCCATTAACTAGTAAAACATTATCAATAGAAGGTAGGAATTTCTCACCAACTCTTCCACTACCAATGATTTTACATTTTTTGGTTTCCTCCAAAACCCATTGTTCCACTCTCTTTAAGTTGAAGCTCTTGGAACATACGCCTTTCTCCTGTCATGTGACGTGAGCACCCACTGTCCAAGTACCAGGACTAGTGTTTCAACTCTGTTGCTAAGCAAATCTGCAACATATACAATTTTATCCTTAGGTACCCAAATCTTTTTGGGTCCCCTTTTGTTAGTTCTTGAAGGAAACTTGTCCTTCTTATTTTTCAATTCATAACAAGTACTTCTTATGTGTCCTTTCTTATTGCAGAAAGCAGAAAGCAGACAATCACTATGATTATTGGTATCTTTGGATTTCAAATTTGTGTTTTGAAATGTGGGTTCCTCTAGTTTGTAACCAATAGCCTTTCTACCATTTTGGCGTACTCCCCAAATCATAGATGCTTGTTTGCTTCGTGTCACACACTCAGCAAGAAATCTTTGAAATCCATCTTCATATTTTGAAGAGTTACATTCAATCTTTTTTTCAGTCTTAGAGCTGTCATTCACCAGACTGTGATTTTCAGCTTTGAGCTTCTCATTCTCTTCATTGAGTATTAGAAATTCTTTTGAAAGTTTTGAGAACTTCTTTTTCAAAGCTTTATACTCAATGTTGAGCTTAGAAGACTCATCTAAGAGTTCATCAAATGCTTTTTGAATATTAGAAGATGAGTTAGAATCTACCTCTTCATTTTCTTCTTCACTGTCTAATCCTATGGTAGCCATCAGAGCCATGTTAGCTTGTTCCTCATTATCATCAGACGACGATGAATCAGAATCATCCCATGTTGCCATGAGACCCTTCTTCTTCTTGCCTTTAAAACCACTTTTCCTTGGTTTCTCTTTCTTGAGTTATGGACATTTAGACTTGAAATGTCCTGGCTTTTTGCACTCGTAGCAAAATACTTGGCTTTTGTCCTTGTAGTCCTTCTTATCCCTTGAGTCTTTCCTTTCCCTTGAGTCCTTTTTGTGGAATTGCTTCCTGAACCTTCCTTTGTTTTTCCACATACGTTGAATTTTCCTTGAAATTAAGGAAATTTCTTCGTCTGTGTCTTCACCACTCTCATCAGACGATCATTTGTCTGCTTCTAGTTTAGCTTGAAGAGCTTTGGAGGAGGAAGCTTTGCTTGTGGATTTCAAAGCTATAGACTTTGATTTCTTACGAGGTTCTTCTTCATCTAGCTCAAGCTCATGAGCTCTTAAGGAATTGAGAAGATCTTCAAGTCACAAGACATTCAGGTCCTTGGTTTCTTGAATAGTTATGACTTTAGCTCTCCATTTCCTTGGCAGACTTCTTAAGATTTTCTTCACGTGATCAGCAGTAGTGTAGCTTTTCTTAAGAACCTTTAGACCATGATCTAATGTTTGAAATCTTCCAAACATAGTTTCAATATCTTCTCCCTCTTCCTTCTTGATGAGTTTATACTGTCTAATAAGAATGTTAGCCTTAGTTTCTTGCACCTGGGAAGTACCCTCATAGGCTAGGGCCAATGAGTCCCAAATTTCTTTGGCAGTTTCATTCTTCCCACATTTCTCATACTCTTTCTCAGAAATAGCACAGATAAGAAAATATCTTGCTTTCTGATTCAGTTGATAAGCTTTCTTATGCTTATTTTCCCACTTTTCCCTAGGAATGGGTTTATTCTTGGAATCAACTGGTTCAGTATATTGTTTTTATACCATATCCCAGAGTTTGAGTTATTGAGACTCAAAGAAGGTTTTCACTTTATCTTTCTAGTAGTCATAGTTTGTTCTAGTGAACAAAGGTGGAAGGTTAACATGACCACCAGCTTCGTTGCTTGCCACAGATAAAGAATAAGATCTTTTCCTCTTATACTGTTAAGTGCTCAACCAAGAGGCCGAGCTCTGGTACCGATTGAACGTGGTAAAAACACAAGAAATGGGAGGTTTGAATTGGGTTTTAGAAATATTTTCGCAAAGCTTGTGTATTTTTGAAAACCTTTTCAAAACAACTCTTTAATAAAATAGCAACATAAACAAGTAAAGAGAAGATAAGAGAATGACACAGTGATTTATACTAGTTCATTATCACCTGATAGCTACGTCTAGTCCCTTCACACACTTGAAGGATTTCTCCACTATAATCAACTGATTACACTTGAGAGTATACTACTGCCAAACTGGCTATACTCACAACTTCTTACAAAGACTTAGTGCAGTCAACCCTCTAAGGAATACAGTCACTACTGGGCTAAATACAAGGTTCAAAAGTAATTTGAAACAATAACAATAACTCTCAGCAGAGAGGATTTACAATGAAAAACTTAAGCACAAAGAATAGCTTTCTAACAGAATGGATAAAACGTTTAAGTGCTTGTTCAATGTGATCTCAGAGACATCGAATGATTTCTTGGTTGCTCACTGTCTCAAATATTGGAATAGTTTCGTTTGTGAGCGTTAACCTACTTCAGTGAATGAAGTAAGGTATATATAGCTAGGGTTGTGAAAAGTGCCATTGTGACCTAACAGCTCTTTCACCAAAGGACAAAATTTCAGATCCACTATTTGTGGCTTTTAGCAAGACACGTCGCTTTCAACTCTGCTCTTGCATACTGACACAGCAGACAATAGCATGATCTTGTCCCTTGTGATCTTTTTAAATATGAGAAGCTTCTAGAGCAAGTTTTCTGATGATTATATCCATTTACATTACCTTTGGTCTTTGATTCCTCGTACATTAAAATATTCATCAATGAGGTCTCTTTAATACGTGAAGTAGGCTTTAATGAATACTCAGTCTGATTTCCAATCAGAGCATCTATCAAACTGATAATGCTAGTTACTGAGATACTTTGTTCACCAAAGTGAGCTTGAAATGAAGGCAAGTTCTTCAGTACAGAATTTGTTGGCCTTTCAGATATTGGAGTCATGGAGGAACGGACGAAGGATTCCACTGTGTAGTCTATTCATGGTCTGTTAGAGCGTTGACTATCATCAGAGCGTTGACCTTTTCAGAGCATGATAACGGAGTGAGGCTATTAGACGATGATGTCATCAGCACTTTCCGGATGATCACTGCCAGACTCAGACGAATGAAACGGAGGGTGAAATGCACACTCAGGCATAGTCTACTGAGACATTTTCTTCTAATGAACAGTGACTTCTGCACACTAACAAACACATCAGAGGATAAATTATTCTATTAATTATTTGTTATCATCAAAATAATTAAGGGTCATTGTTTCTGAATCCACTTTATTCCAACATAAAGGATTCAGCCAGCCCCTATTCTAAGCGTTCTAAGAATCTAACTTACCCAATTCCAATTTCTGACAAGGTTTCTCGGACGTTCAGTACCCGCACTTGCACCAAAACCCTAAAATACGAAGAATAGTTAATTAGGGACTATAAGCACTAATAAGGAACTACGAATTCCCCAACATACATACTGAAAACAGGGGTCCTTCCTTTTGTTTCGTGATGTATGGAAACCCCTCCGAGAGTTTCGGCAAAACCCTAGCTCGTTTGGTACCCGTATGGCTCAACCGGGGTCCAAAACACTGTTTGATTAGGGTTAAGCTGGAGAACCTTGAATCCTTACACCAAAATCAGAATGAAACAGAGGAGAACACATTGAGGTACTTAGGTTTACCTTGGCAAAACCTCGCTCGGAGATATGCCCTAAAAAGCACGAACGAGAATGAACAAATCAATAGGATCGATCGATTAAACCGACACTTGAGATGGCTTGGGTTTGAACCACCAAACCTTGGAATGAGTTAAAATGGTGTTCTCTGGTCTTAGGATGTTGTTCAGGTCGTGGAATGAAAAAGAAATGGTAAAAGTGAAAAATTTTGGGTAAAATTCCCTTAAATAGGAAAAAGCCACCTGCTGGACGCCCCTCACTCGGGCATAAGCGCGCTCCGTGCTCGCCAGTTGCAGCCCGTGCGCATCGCGTGTGCCTGCTCGCGTCGCGACAGGTCTCTTCACGCTGAAGCATTCCCATGCAAGCCTACCACGTGGCTCCATGCATGAACGCCACATGTCATCTCCTGATTGGACCACGTACCTCGTGTCATAGATGACAGAAGCTGCTGGTGTACCATAGACCAGCGTGCTCAAGCTCGTCCCATGCGCTTTTGTACAGTTTTGTCCGTTTTCGCTCGATTTATTCGATTCCGACTCTCATACGACCCAGAACTTGATACCCTAAAACTTAAACATCATTCTAAAAACATAGAACACATGATTGACCTCAGAATTAAGGATTTACAACCCCAATTACTCGCTCGAAAACTCACACATACTCTAGGTCACGAAAACACAAAACCCTAATTCTAGCTCCGATTGTTCTCAAATTTTATGAGGCTTCTAAGGCTAATACTAATACACTATCAAGCACTTCTCTACCTCTTTATAACCCCCAAAACCTCACAAGTCTCATACTTGCCCTTACACAAAGGTACATAAAGCGAACACACAGCCAAACACTCTAATACATTGTCAAACTCCACAATACACACCTAGGTACACACAAATACACTTATACATACACAATCTCACATTAAGCAAGATTAGAAAATTAAGGATGTTACACAGGGAGGATCATATCTATAGAGAGACTGTTTTATCTTGGGAACGACGAGACTATACACTGCTGCACACTTCAGGCAGAGCCGCGAAATGTCTTCAAGAGAGCGACACGACTCAGCCTAATTTTATTTTTGTGTTCGACATTTGCAGCAAGGTCAACAAGGTGGTACAGGTTGAGGGCTATAAACTTGTAACTTACGACCCGATTATCTCAATCAATTACTAATGAAATTTGGCGAAACCAGTGCCCATTTTGGAGGAAATCTTGTCTAGTTTCCAATGGGTCAAAACCAAGCTCGAAATGATCTCTGTGGAGAAAATTACGAGAAAAATACCGACAGGGTATCCATACGGGTTTGAGGGACAACACCTCACCCTTCACAATTTTAACATTATAATCACACACATACTCAACCAAATAATCATACCACACTCAAAACACATCATTCATACTTGAATCATCATGAGGACAGAATTCACACAATTAAAATATCACTAATTTGGGATTTATGGTCACCTAAAAATACAAATAAACAGGAATTCGCATGCTTGAAGCCAAATGATGATGATGTAGTTGGTTTATCTTTCTTTCCCTCTCTTGGCCGAAAATCTTGTCCCTTTTCCCTCTACAAATCCCCTTCAAAATCTCATCCTTTCTCCTATGGTAAGCTCCTACTTGAAGCTATCCCCAAACCTTGTTCTTTTATCTTTAGGTATTGGCCTCCTATGTAGCAATTTTTATAGAGTTTTTAGTGAGGATTTGATTCTGTTTTTGAGTAACTCAAGGCTGTCCATTCATGGTATAAGAGGTTGAAGAGGTGAAGATGAGTTAGAGTGATGATTGGTGGTGTTTTGAAGATGAGAATGGTGGTGTACAAGGAGGTATATATGGCCATTTTTTTTTGGGAGGAGTTGAGAGCAAGAAGATGAAGTTGTTTGAAATGGAAGAGTGATGGAAGAAAAGAAATCTTCTATCCTAATCTATGCTGGCCGTACAGGCCAATAGAAGTGGATTGGTGGGTTTAAAAGTTGTCATATTACATGGAAAGGGATTGGCCATAGATGAGGTGTTATTGTAGGGTGTGGTTCATGGTTACTATGATGGGGAATACATAGTGATTTGTCCATCTAATTGTAGAATAAATCTAAATTAATGGTGGTCATCCAATTGAATTCTAACTCTTTCTTATTAATCTAAGACAATACTACTAATATTCTTTTCCTAAATACTACCCATGCATGAAAATGACAAATATGTATAAGGTCCAATAAATAAAATGCGCATGATTAAAAATATAGATATAATTAGGCACTGTTTGTTTAAGATTTTGGCAGCCAAAATCCCGGTAGAAAGTACCGGTGGAAAAATTAACCAAAGAGGAGCTTCCATTTTTTGTGATTTTGGTGCATGGGAAAGCGTGTTTTTAGATTTCGTGGTTAAAATAATCGTATCCAAGCACACTCCTAATCACTCATGCACCTAAAATTACAAACAACACATATATGACAAAAGGCCTTTAAGGGTAAAATGATCAAAATGCCTTTAAGGTGGTAATGTTACAAAATATGCTAGTGTGTGTGTGTGTATATATATAGAGTGAGAGGGCCTTATTTATGTGAGAGTGAGAGGAGAAAATCATAGCCATTAGATCCAATCATAAATGGTCAATATTAAAACAAAAAAGTCATGTGCCTTTTTTAAGGTGGCATGTGACTTTTTTAAATTCTAACTTTTAATCTTGGCCATCCATGTATGGTTTGTATGGCCTAGATTTGCTCCTCTCACTCTCACATAAAAAAGACTAGATATGACCCCTATATATATATATATATATATATATATATATATATATACACACACACACACACACACATACATACATACTAGCATAAAAGGTTTCTTTTCCCCCCTAAACCATTCATAATTTTAAATTTTAAAATCTCAAATATTATTTATTTTATCTATTAAATTTAAACCATTCATCAACTTTTTAAAAGACTGACAAAATTATTAAGGCATGCTGCTCAAAACCTACTAAGCTAGAGTGGCTTTATTTCTTTGCTTTCAGATGCTTCAAATGCAGATTTTCTTTTTGTGGTCATAAGTACTGCTCAGTATACATCCTTAATTTGTAGCAATTGTATTACTGATATAGTCTTAGAGCTTTTATACACTTGTTTCTTTTTGCTTTACTTGCTTTCATCTTATTTCTGCAACTCACTTGAAATGAACTTGTTAGAAACACAATTTTTCGGATATCTTAAGCATATTTCCTTGAGTTTGTTTTCATCAAAACTTCTAGGAGAGGATTTGTTCTCAACAAACAGTGCTAAGGCTCAATCTAGTGCCTAACGCTTTGTAAAGTGCATTCGAAAACCTAGAGGTGACCTTAGGATCTCTATCGAATACAATACTAGTAGGTACCCCATGTGGCCTAATGATCTCTATGATGTAAATCTTGGCTAACCTAGCTGTGTTGTAAGAAGTCTTTACTGCATGAAAGTTGGCTGATTTGATCAACCTATCAACAATGACACAAATTGAATCATATCCGGACTGAGTTCGGGGTAAATATTGCGTCTCAGGCAAGTGCACCTGATCGTAACTGGTAATAAAAGTGGAGTATATTTAAGACTCCGAATGTCGAACCCACAGGGAATGCGCGAGTACCAACATAGTAAAGATCTTATATTATTTAAGCTATCGAAATTAATGGGTTGAGATTAAAATAATTGGATTGAGAACACGAGAACAAAACTAAATCGCAAGTACTAACGTGAGATCAAATAGGAAAACCCTAGGGGAACCGGGTTCACTAATACTAGTTCCTGAATTTATCAACCTGTTATTATGAACTATATCTCCTTATAGAAAGCCAATCACTTACTCTAAAATTATTAACATCATTTGATCATGCAATGCTAACAGTCTTCTTCCTAAGAACTACCCCGTTTGATCATGTAAGGCAAAAGAGCATTAAGAACTAGTAAGTTTATCAATTCAATGACTGATTGAAAATAAGCAACTACCCTTTGACCCGATGTAACTAGTAAATTCAATTAATCCTAGAGTTTCATTAACTAATTGTGGTACGATCGCCTCCAATTAACTAATTTATTAAGGACTGACCAGATCCTATGGGATTAAGCATGCTAGGAAAAACACATTCATAAGGATAATAAGAAGTTCATAAAAGCAATTAAATAAATATCAAGAACACCGTAAAAGATCTTCCATCACCCCTAGTGATGGAGTTAGCTACTCATACTGCTTCTCAACATAATAGAATAACATAAATCCAGACAAGAAATCCTAAAATACATGGTTAAATAGAACCGGGACAACTTTTCGGTATGGCGGTGGTCCTCCCACTTGTTCTTCACGTCCTCACGAGCTCCGACAGAAAAACGGGATTGACAAGAAGCTCCAAGGAATCAGGGGTCAATGGAAAAGCAAAGGAATTGTGAGAAACTCTAAAAAAGGGGCTGAAAAATCAGAAATTCGTCAAAAGGTCCTAAGTCTAGGCTAAGATTGCCTATTTATATGTTGGGATGCAAATTAAGTCATCTGGCTTCAAATCTGCACATTCTGGGATGTGGTACGGCCGTACCGAAAATATACACGGCCGTACCAGACTTTAATTGCGGCGATGGCCTATACTTGTGCACTCTGCACTCCCTGACATCAACTGTGTACGGCCGTACTTCCTTTGGTACGGTCGTGCTGAACTTTCTCATCGGTGCCAGGCTGTACTGACCAAGGGGGCATGCCCCTACTGCTTTTTTTGAATAGGTACGACCATGCTGACTGACTGTCAGGCCATACCGCTCGTCCAGAAGTGCTAAAAATCTCCAAAACTTTCCCGTTTTCAGTCCATTCTCGCATCATTTGCTCTGAGTGGTGTCTTTATGATATTTCCGCAAAATAGGACATAAGTGAGTACTTTTATACTTTAAACAGTGCAAAATGATATAATTAAGTATTAAAGATGCCCTATAAAAGTAGACAATTTGGTGTGTTAACATGTCCTCACACTTGAGCTTTGCTTGTCCTCAAGCAAATCACTTGGGTAATTATTATAGAAACCACTTTCACTGAATAGGGGCAAAAACACAAGTATGACAACAAAGTGATATCATAAGACAAGCCAATAAATAGAATGCCCAATTAGAGTTGTAGGTTCACATAAGTCAATAGTCTGTGATTTACAAGTCACACTCTCACTAATCTCAAAGTGTTTACAGGCATAGTCATTAATTCTCAAATTTTTCAAATGAAGTAGCATTGCCATAGGCTTGTACATCGACCAAAACTCTACTATTAAAGTCTATTTATCAAGTAAACGAGGAATGAGGTCTTTCAATGGTTGTAATGGGGCCAAGGTAATAATGTTAGGTAGGATAAGAGAAAGAAAATGTCATGCAAAGGGGTAAGAAACAAATCAACCAAAACAAGCAACCTTTTTCTTTTTCACTTTAAAGAGTAGGCAAGAATCCCCATTTTTTTTATCAATAACATTTTTTTTTGTTTTTCCTGAAGGCACTATCATAGCAAACATTTCTTTTTCAATATTTTTTCTTTTTCTTGTTCTTTCCTTTCCTCCTTTCATTCATTCATGCAATAAATAATTTTTTTTTATTTTTTTATAACTAGGAGGGGAAATAAATACTAAGCCTTTTTTTATAAGCAAAAGTAAGGGATTCTAAACATTATTTTTTTGATCTTTGCCACTAATTGCTCTTAAAGAGTACTTTTTAAGGTCACATTCACAGAGTATAATCAACAATAACAAGAAAGGGTACCAAAGAAATATAGTAATATACTTTTAGGCACAAAAGTAGACAACTAGTGTTAAGATGAATTCAAAATAAAAGTGGCTTGAAAATCCCTAAAAATTGCCCTTTCCAAATTCACATGAAAATAAACTTATATTCGCTTTGTAACGGTCTTAGCACAAGTTGTAGAATGTACATTTATAGAAAAATATTACTCAAACAAAGAAAAGAGGCAAAAAGTATGATGTGGCTTCTTGTTTCAAGCTCAAATCTCATATTTAATAGCTTACATAGAAAATTGAAACTTACAGAACTTCAATGCTAATTTTCAGCAAATTCTATACTAACAACAGACTTATTTCAATCACAAGTTATCGGGAAAAAAAAATTAATAGCCCATAAATCAACAAAAATTTAAAGTTCTCTAAAATTACAAGCAATTGTAAGCATAGCCAAGTAATAAGCAAAATATAATATAAGCAAAATATAGAATCTCTCCCCACACTTATTTCTAGCAGTGTCCTCACTGCGACTAAGATAGATCAAGCACAAAAAGGATAAAAGAAAATAAGGTAATTGTGCTAAAATAAAAGAAGGTGGACAGAGACTCCCTTCTGAAAAATATCACGAGCAAATTGCAGAGAGATTGATGCTTTGTTGCCATTATCCATGATGTCATCGAGTAATTTGAAGAACTGGGAATCAAAATAGATTAATTAAAATTACTTCCAATTAAACAATAAATACTAAATAAAAGTCTACAGGTTGTCTCCTGTAAAGATCTTGTTTAACAACACGAGTCTAACGCTTTGCTCCTTGTTAAGTGGGTGGAGGTTACAGGGGCATGACAGATGTTACCCTAGGTGTTCCTGCAATATAGGTTTTAGCTCTTTGCCCGTTCACCTTAAATGTTTCACCATTTTTCTTATAGACTTCTAGTGTTCCATGGGGAAAGACTTGTATCACTTCATAGGGGCCTGACCAACGGGATTTTAATTTTCCTGGAAACAAGCAAAGACGAGAATTGTAAATTAGTACTTTGTCTCCAATTTGAAAACTTCTCTTTTGAATGCATTGATCATGTCACTTTTTAGTGCGCTCTTTGTACAGTCTTGCATTCTCATAGGCTTCTAGTCGGATATAATCCATTTCATTGAGTTGTAATAACCGCTGTTCACCTGCAAGCTGCATCTCAAAATTAAAAAATTTAATAGCCCAATAAGCTTTGGGCTCTAATTCGATAAGCAGGTGACAAGCTTTTCCGAACACTAGCCTATACGGTGACATTCCTATTGGGGTTTTGAAAGCAGTTCTGTATGCCCATAGTGCATCATCTAGTTTTAGGGACCAATCGTTCCTCGAAGCATTAACAGTTTTTTCAAGTATTTTCTTAATTTCTCTGTTTGAGATTTCAATTTGGCCACTGGTTTGTGGGTGGTAAGTGAACGTGAACACAAGAAGGGGGGTTGAATTGTGTTGAAAACTTTTCGCAAACTTTAAGTTTAAAACACTTAGAACACAGGTTTTTTCAAAACAGTTTGTTAAACGGATACTGAAAATAAACTGGACGCTGAAAAGCAGTTTGTGAAAACTTGTTTTTATCAGAGCAAGATAAAGATAAATAGAAAGCAGTAATGCAAGAGACACAAAGATTTATACTAGTTCACTACCAAACTGGTAGCTACGTCTAGTCCCTTCGTTCTTGAAGGATTTTCCACTATAATCAATCTGATTACAATTTCCTCAAGAGTATTCTACTGTCAGAACCTTGACAATACTCTCAACTTCTCAAAACGACTCAGTACAGTCGAGCCTTTGAGGATACAGCCTTAACTAGGCCAAAACAACTTTTACAAGGAAGTTGAAATATAATCAAAAATAACTCTCACAGAGAGGATAAACGATTAGGCTCAAATATAGAAATGCTTTCTAAAAGAAAGGGTCGGACGCTGAGTTCAGTTCTTGTAGTCCAGAGACTTAGCACGAAACTTGATTGCTCACAGAAGCAGTGCTTTCAGAGTATTGACTCTTTGTAGTGTTTATCAACAGTGCTTGATCTCAGTAAATGAGGCAATATTCTCTTGTAGAGTTTGGACAGTTTTTCGACAGTTTTCCAGCAGTATTTCGGCCAGCTCTTCAATGGATACCATGAGGTATATATAGGAGTTCCAAAGGATATTACCGTTACAGTAAAAATGGCTCATTTCCATTGAGTGAGGTAAATTCAAAAAGCTGTCTCTTTCTTCCTTTCCAGAGAATATCCCAGAAGTACATATTACCGTTTTCGTACTACCTTGCTTTTCACAATTGCTTGTATGATTATTGTCTTTTAGCTAAAGGTGTCACCTTTGATACCTCGTACAACAATTTTAGCGCTCAAGATCAATTTTGAAATCCGTTCCAGAAACTTCTGAGAGGAAGAGCATCTACGTGACCAACACGTGATTTGAAATGAAGTTCAGACGCTCACTCAGAATCGGAAGATCGGACGCTCGAAGCAAATGGATAAGCCTAGTGTCATAAAGAGATAATTCCAGATGCTCACTAGGATGATCCGGATGCTGACATATGGAGTGTATCCTTCTCTTGAGAATTTCTTCCTTCATGCTTGAGTGGCTTTATATTTGATATTAGTATCTGCACACTTCAAGAATTGTTAGAACATAAATTGTTCTCTTGTGAATACTTTGTTATCATCAAAATTAATGAGGGTCTAAACTTCTCAATCGTTTAGGTTCCAACAATCTCCCCCTTTTTGATGATGACAAATATCTAAGGTTGATGAACAATTTAGTTTCAAAATGACATCAAGGGTCTCCCCCTGAATTTAACAATTTTGATATATAAGATAATTCTAGTATTAAGGCGATAGTTGATAAACAAATTCAATTAAGTGATCGCAAAACAAAATACGTAGATGTATCAGAGTAAGACCGGATGCTGATCAAAAATATTGATTTAATCAATTTGTACCAAATTTATTTATCATTAAAGAGCATTAGTACCAAATTAATTTGACAATGAATATTAGCGCATTAATAAATAACCACACAAATGCTATGTGTGAAATGCTATGCATGATACTTCAGTTCCGGCGTATTCATCGGAATGTGAACATCAGACGGTGAGTTAGTCAGATTTTCACGTGTTCATCATACCTTTCTTTTACTCCCCCTTTAGTCATCAGACAAAAAGAGTGTAAAAACACATCATAGTCAAAATAAGACTTAGAAAAATTTGAATATAAGTCAGATAATTAGAGCAAAAATAGTGTATATATATAAGTGTATCAACAAAAATAAGAAATATCACTTAGTACTAAAAAAAATGTAAGACAAAACAAAGTTTAAGGGTTTGGAAGAGGTGGTGGAGGGATGTTGAATCGTTCATATAATAATTTCAGAGCAATCTCCAGCTGAGTGACTTTCAAGTTGGTGGCCTTCATCTCTTCAAATTCTGCTTTGGGAATGGTGACCATCTCAACTGTAGAGGTAGAAGATCCAACTTCGGGTACAGGTGCAGGTTTCATCTTCTGATGCTCTGCTAGCACCCAGTTAGATAGCTGAAGTCTCAATTCCTTTTTCCTTTGAGCTCCTAGAAAGAATGCGTCATTTGGTATAGACCATTTGAAGAAATTTCCAAGTCTTCTGAGCTCAGATGCTGTTTGAATTTCCCATTGATACTTAACATCATCTGGGTACAGCATATTCATGAAGATGATTTCTCTGTTAAGAACAACATCAGCAGTGAAAGAGTCAAACCTATTTCCAGCTTCTTCTCCCCATAAACTTCTGATAAAGACACTCAAGGCTTCACAAGTGAAGGAGAGTGCTTCATTTTCTGCCAGGTAAATTCTTCGCAGATTTTCCCTGTCATCTTCTTCTAGCACTAGGGGACGAAGTATGGTAACATAGCTTTGGCTTTCCAAGACTCAGACCATTGACTCCAAGTAAATCCAATGTCGAAGTGCTTGGTCACAGCAGCCCATTGGTCATAAATCTTCATGCGATACAAGGTCGACATCGAGCATCCGAACATATCATCAAGTAAATCTGTTCTAAGATTGATGTCGATGGTCTGGCGATTGTGCCAGCTGTTGGAATAGTGGCCTTCTCAAAGATTGCGGCGGTTGAGGAGCCGATTCTCCATTCATCTTCCTTGAGAGAAGTCGGTAAAACCTTACGGCATGATCCTCGAGATCTTGGCAATCGGAAGTCGGGAGAATTCCTTAAGATTGTACTTTTTAGGTGCCTTCTCATACTCCTTTAGCCCGATCTTCTTGAATGGTACGCTTGCCACTGGCGAGGTTCTTTCCTTTTCCCAGGGATAGACCAAGGTAGCCACCTTTGTCTATCTGGTACTATCTTTACTGAAACAGAAGAAGGATCCCTGTACTGTCTGATTACTTCCATCCTTTTCATCTCAAGACAGTGTGCCATGAAGGCAGCTTCTTCATCTGTGATCCATCTTCCGTATTCTTCCAACGTGAGTGGTTCAGATTGTGGTAGGGATCTAGGAAGATCAACAGAGAAGGGAATTGCTCTGCTTCCAAAAGCTGGTCTCAATCTTCCTTTAAATGACATTTAGAAGAGGTCTTCTCCATCCTTGAAGGTAGCACTTATTGGAGAGGCAATCTCCAGTCTGGCAGCTCCAGAGGTGAAGGTTTTCAAATGCCATGTGGAGGGACGATTGTAGATGCTATTATATATCTCATACTTAACAAACTGTGGTTTATGTGAGACATTTTCCCTTCCACCAGCGTCTGTAGGTTTAAGGGTAATGGAAAGTAAGTTGGGAGTGGTTTTGGTGATTTTGTAGGTTTTAGGTGTATAGGGTTTGAAGGGATTAATGGGAGGTATTTTGAATAACAGATTGAAGGGATGAGAGTGAAGTTTGGAAATAAATGAAGTGAGTGAGGTATTTGAAGAATTTTGTGGAATGTCAAGGTTGAGTGTATTGGTCTGTGTTTGGGTAAGTTGTTTAGGAGCTATGGAGGTGGTAGTGTTTCTGGCTTTCTGTGCACGGGTTTGAATGTTTGGTGGTTGTGCAACAGATATTGAAGAAGCGGGAATGGTATCATCAGATTCAAAAATAGATATAGAATCATCAGAAGAATTCAGTACCTTTGGTTCAAGCTCAGACTGCCTGACCAATCTCTTCAGCTTCTGTCTGGGGGCAGTAGCTGGAGGCGGACGTTGAATTTCCTTCTTACATTGGCCGGACTGAAACTTGTTTCCCGACACGCTTGCTCCTTTTTCTCAGAACCTGACTGATGGGAACTCGGTCCTCATCTTCTGGTTCTTCAACAGTAGGTACAGGAGCCAACTTCTGTCTTGTTCTTCTGGTCTCCTTTGAAGGAGACTCAGCAGGTCTTTTCAAACTAGGCATTGAGCTTCTGGTGGTTTTCTTTTCAGCTTCCCCTTCCTGTTGCTCTACTTTCACCTTCTTGATCATGGACCCAGTGATCAATTTCATTCTAACCAGGCTGTTGACTCCAAAGGTGTCAGGAATCACAATACTCTCAGTACCAAAATACTTCACCTTTTCTTGATCCGTAAAGCGGTCGACTTGTTTATAACGGACTCTTGGCCATCATTTTAGTGAGCGTAACACCATAAGGAATGCACTTGTAGGTGTTTTTCTTGTCGCCAACACCTTTCCTCGAATTTACGGTGCATTAATCAGTTGTTGTAGATCAATCTTAGCGAGTTTACCTTGTTACCAGCCATGTAGTGTCTCATGATGAACTTCTGTTCATAGTTGACTATGTCACTAGAGCCAGCCTTCAACAAGACGCTCTTGGTGATTATCTTGTGAAGAACTCTGTAATGACTCTTCAGATTCTTTGCAGTAGGAGTTTCACCAGATTCTTTCAACTGCTTATAGTTCTCAAACATATCATCATTGACCTTCTCAATGCCATGAAATGCATCACCTAACTGTAGAAGACGAGACCTTCACAGGGACAACCAGTGACTTCAGAAATGTTGTTGATGGTAAAAACAAACTTGTAGCCTCTCACGGTTCCTTCAAAAATACCACCTTTGTGTAAACGAGCATTACCCCAAAATTCTTTGATAGCAATCACTAGAACCTCAACCTGGTTCCAGAAGAAATAGTGTTCCCAACCCATTGCCTTGAAACCACAGTAGAAGTCGAAGCCATAGAGTTTGAAGTTCTCTAAATCAACACGATTTTCCAACAAAACTTTTCCTTCAGCCATGGTGTCGTAGATAGCTGTATACTCAGAGGTTGTTAAACCAGACATGATTGCAGTTGAGATGAAGGTGATGGAGGTTTTAGGGTTCAAACACACACACACAGAGATAGAGAGAAAGAGAGAACGAGTACGGTTTTGTAGAAAATGCAGAGTGGAACGAAAAATGTGGAGTAGTGGGAAAGTTAATAGAGAATGGTACAGTTCTTTTTCAAAATATCGCTTCGTATTTCCACATAAAAATTAAATCAAAAAGAAAAGAAAATAAAGATTCGCCTTTTCATTAAATGCAGACGCTAAAATAAAAGCAAAAGTTTTTATTGAAAACGTAAATAATCATGACTCAGTAGATATGATGAGACGCTTGAGTCCTTAACACGTGTGACACGTGTGGATGTGCTCGGACGCACGCAACCAATTCACCGGATGATGAGTTATGATGCATATGACAAATAAGATGCTAATGCACATACATGCTTATGTCATATCAGATGCTGAGATTTTGTTTATTTTCAGACGCTGAGATTAATCATTTTTCTATAAGATGAAAGTTTAAATTTCTTTTAATAAAATTGAATCTATCTTCAGCAAGGGGTTTTGTAAATATGTCAGCCCACTGATGATCAGTGTCTACAAATTTTATTTCTAGAATACCCTTCTGAACATAGTCTCTTATAAAATGATGCTTAATCTCAATGTGCTTTGCTCTAGAATGCAATATAGGATTTTTAGTAAGACATATGGCAGATGTATTATCACAGAAGATAGGAATGTTACTCTCTTTTATCAAGTAGTCTTCAAGTTGATACTTCATCCACAGAAGTTGAGAACTGCAACTTGCTGCTGAGATGTATTCAGCTTCTGCTGTTGAGAGTGCAATTGTGCTTTGTCTTTTTCTTGACCAAGACACAAGATTAACTCCAAGGAACTGGCAGCCTCCACTTGTACTTTTTCTTTCAATTCGATCTCCAGCAAAGTTAGCATCACAGAAACCTACTAATTTGTAATCTTTTGATTTCTTATAAAGCAAACCAAGATTAGTAGTTCCTTGCAAATATCTGAATATTCTTTTAACAGCACTTAGGTGTGATTCTCTAGGATCTGATTGAAATCTAGCACACAGGCAGACGCTGAACATAATATCAAGTCTTGAAGCTGTAAGATAAAGTAGAGATCCAATCATACCTCTGTACATTTTTTTATCTACCTTCTTACCAATTTCATCTTTACTAAGAGCGCAAGTAGGATGCATAGGTGTACACATAGGCTTGTAATCCAGCATCTTGAATATCTTTAATAATTCTTTGATATATTTGCTTTGATGTATATAAATACCATCACTGCATTGCTTGATTTGTATACCAAGGAAAAACTTTAATTCTCCCATCATGCTCATCTCAAATTCAGCCTGCATAAGCTTAGAAAATTCTTTGCAAAGGCTTTCATTGGTGGCTCCAAAAATGATATCATCAACATAGATTTGAACAAGTATGAAATGCTTGTTTAAGGATTTTCTGAAAAGAGTAGTGTCAACTAAACCTCTTGTAAATCCACTTTTCATTAAAAAGGAACTTAGTCTGTCATACCATGCTCTGGGAGCTTGCTTAAGACCATATAGAGCCTTTTTAAGTTTAAAAACATGTTCTGGAAATTCAATATCTTCAAAACTAGGAGGTTGTTTAACATAAACTTCCTCATTTATAAAACCATTTAGAAAAGCACTTTTCACATCCATTTGATATAAAGTTATCCCATGATGTGCTGCAAATGAAAGTAAAATGCGAATAGCTTCAAGTCTTGCAACAGGTGCAAAAGTTTCAGTGAAATCAATACCTTCTTCTTGTGAGTAACCTTGAGCAACTAACCTTGCTTTATTTCTCACAACTTTACCATCTTCATCAATCTTATTTCTAAATACCCATTTAGTGCCAATAGCTTGCTTATCTTCTGGTAGAGTGACTAGCTTCCATACATCATTTCTTTGGAACTGATTTAGCTCATCTTGCATTGCTAGAATCCACCCTTCATCTTCCAAAGCTTGATCAATCGTCTTAGGTTCCATTTCAGAAAGAAGTGCAAAATCAGCATGCTCCTTGAAAGAGGATCTGGTTCGTACTTTATCACCAGGTTCTCCTATGATTTGATCTTTTGGATGATTGGTTTTGTACTTCTAGCTTTTTCTTGCTTCAGCTTCCGCTTGAGTAGAATTATTCGTCTTGTCACCACCGGATGATGAAGATGCATGTTCACCGTCTGACTTGTCACCGAGGTTTAATTCTGAAAATAACTCATCTAGCTCTGACATAGCAGTGTCAGGCTTCTTATCATCAAACTTGACATGAATGGACTCTTCAACTGTCAAAGTTTCTTTGTTGTATATTCTAAAAGCTTTAAATCTTTCAGAATATCCCAAAAAGATTCCTTTGTCAGCCTTGGAATCAAACTTACCAAGCTGATCTTTAGTATTCAAGATATAACAAATACAACCAAAAGGATGAAAGTAAGAAATGTTTGGTTTTCTACCTTTCCACAATTCATAGGGAGTCTTATTCAAAATAGGTCTTATAAAAATTCTATTTTGAATATAACAAGCTGTGTTTATCATACCTTCAAAAATGTTTATAATATCAGCTTCATTGATCATGGTCCTGGCCATTTCCTAGAGGGACCTATTTTTCCTTTCTACAACACCATTTTGTTGAGGTGTTCTAAGAGAGGAGAAATTGTGAGAGATGCCATTTTCTTCACAAAATTTTTGAAAGTTTTCATTTTCAAATTCTCCCCCATGATCACTTCTAATAGAAGAAATACAGATGCCTTTTTCATTTTGAACTGATTTGCAGAATACAGTAAATACCTTAAAAGACTCATCCTTGTGGGCAAGGAATTTAACCCATGTCCATCTAGTAAAATCATCAACAATGACTAATCCATATTTCTTTCCAGTTAAAGAGGATGTCCTTGTGGGACCAAAAAGATCAAAATGTAAAAGTTCAAGTGGTCTAGAAGTTGAAACAACATTTTTTAAATGAAAGGAAGTTTTAACTTGCTTTCCTCTTTGACAAGCCTCACACAGGGCATCAGATTGGAACTTAAGATTTGGTAAGCCTTTAACAAGATTGTGCTTGTTTAATTTTGAGATTAACCTCAAATTGGCATGACCCAATCTTTTGTGCCAAATCCATTGCTCATCTTCAACAGACATAAGACACTTGACATCTTGTTTTGCAAGTTCAGAAAGATCAACTTTATAAATGTTTTGTTTCCTCTTTCTTTGTAAAGAATATAGATCCATCATTTTTGCTTTTCTTGAACATCCATTTTCTCAGAAGACAACATTATAACCACTGTCACATAATTGACTTATGCTCAGTAGATTATGTTTAAGTCCTTCAACATATAAAACATTATCAATAGAAGGAAGAGAGCCTTTACCTATGCGACCAATTCCAACTATTTTACCTTTCTGGTTTCCTCCGAAACCAACGAATCCAGCTTCTCTAGGTCTTAGTTCTTGGAACATATGCTTTTCTCCCGTCATGTGACGTGAGTATCCACTGTCTAAGAACCAAGATTGGTGTGTTGACTTTGTTGCTAAGCAAGTCTGCAACATAGACTATTTTATCTTTAGGTACCCATATCTTTTTGTGTCCTTTCTTGCTAGTTCTTGAAGGATACTTGTCCTTCTTAGTTGTAAACACAGTACATGCACTTTTCAAATGACCAGATTTATTGCAGTAAGTACAATGCAAGCATTTACTATGATTATTGGATTTATCAAATGCAGAATCATTTTCCAAAAGAGGTTCATCTGATATATAACCAAGACCATGAGTTGTCGTTTTACTAACACCCCAAATCATAGAAGCTTGCTTGCTTCGAGTTACACTCTCTGCAAGAAACTTTTGAAATGCATGTTCATAGTCATTTGATTTGCAGTTAGGATTGCCTGTAACTACAAAGCTTTTAACTTGAGAGTTCTCAGCTTCTGGTTGCTTGTTGGCTTCCAGACGCTGGTTATCCACCAGACGCTGATTTTCAGTTTTCAGCTTCTGGTTCTCTTCATTGAGTACGGAGTTTTCATTGTGTAAAGAATGAAAATCTTGTGATAGTTTTGAAAATTTCTTTTTCAAATTCTTATACTCAATAGAGAGAGTGGCAGAATCCTTTAACAGATCATTAAATGCAAGTTGAAGTTCAGAATAAGAGTCATATATTATTACCTCTTCAACTTCTTCTTCTGAATCAAGATCAGTGTCTGTCATAAGAGCAATGTGAGCTTCTTCTTCTTTATCTTCCTCAGAGGAGGATAAGTCAAGATCTTCTCATGTTGCCATGAGACCTTTCTTCTTTTTCTTGAAGGAGCTTCTTGTGGGCTTTTCCTTAAGATTAGGACACTCGGACTTGAAATGTCCAGGCTTCTTACATTCATAGCAAATGACTTGGGCTTTGTCCTTGTCTTTGCTTTCCTTCTTGTCCTTTGTATCTTTCTTCTGAAACCTCTTTCTGAAGTTTCTCTTCTTCCACATTCTCTGGATCTTCTTAGATATGAATGCTAGCTCATCATCTGATCTATCATAATCTCCTTCTGAAGCTTCATCATCTGATTCTTCTTCTTCATCCTGAAAAGCTTTATAAGTACTAGGTTTATGTTGATTAACTCTTAAAGCAATAGACTTACTCTTCTTGGTAGGTTCTTCTTCATTTAGCTCAAGTTCATGAGCTTTCAAAGAACTCATAAGATCTTCAAGCCGAAGAACATTTAGATCTTTTGCTTCTTGAATAGCAGTGACTTTGGGTCTCCACTGCTTAGTCAAACTTCTCAAGATCTTTCTCACATGATCAGGTGTGGTATAACTTTTTCCAAGGGCCTGCAACCCATGAACAAGTTTTTGGAACCTTCCAAACATAGTTTCAATGTTTTCTCCATCTTCCATTTTGAATAGCTCATATTGGCGTACCATCATGCTAGCCTTTGTTTCTCTTACTTGGGCAGAACCCTCATAAGACAAAACAAGAGAATCCCAGATTTCTTTGGCAGTATCAAACTTACCACATTTATCATATTCTCTTTCTGTCATAGCACAGATGAGAATAAATCTAGCCTTTTGATTGGTTTGATATCTCTTTTTCTGATCATCAGTCCAGTTTTCCCTAGGTATTGCAACACCAAGGGCATTAGCGGGAGAAATGTATCCACTTTCAACTATATCCCATAAATCAAGATTTTGTGCCTCAAGGAATGCTTTCGTCTTATCTTTCCAGTAATCAAATTTTTCTCCATTGAATAGAGGAGGATGGTTCATATGACCACCTTCAGAAGACATGTTCACAGTAGGATCTTTACTCTTAACACTGTTAAGTGCTCAACCAAGAGGCCAAGCTCTGGTACCAACTGAACATGAACACAAGAAGGGGGGGTTGAATTGTGTTGAAAACTTTTCGCAAACTTTAAGTTTAAAACACTTAGAACACAGGTTTTTCAAAACAGTTTGTTAAACGGATGCTGAAAATAAACCGGATCTTTGAAAAGCGCAGGAAAACTTGTTTTTATCAGAGCAAGATAAAGATAAATAGAAAGCAGTAATGCAAGAGACACAAAGATTTATACTAGTTCACTACCAAACTGGTAGCTACGTCTAGTCCCTTCGTTCCTGAAGGATTTTCCACTATAATCAATCTGATTACAATTTCCTCAAGAGTATTCTATTGTCACAACCTTGACAATACTCTCAACTTCTCAAAATGACTCAGTACAGTCGAGCCTTTGAGGATACAACCTTAACTAGGCCAAAACAACTTTTATAAGGAAGTTGAAATATAATCAAAATTAACTCTCACAGAGAGGATAAACGATTAGGCTCAAATATAGAAATGCTTTCTAAAAGAAAGGGTCGGACGCTGAGTTCAGTTCTTGTAGTCCAGAGACTTAGCACGAAACTTGATTGCTCACAGAAGCAGTGCTTTCAGAGTATTGACTCTTTGTAGTGTTTATCAACAGTGCTTGATCTCAGTAAATGAGGCAATATTCTCTTGTAGAGTTTGGACAGTTTTCCAGCAGTATTTCGGCCAGCTCTTCAATGGATACCATGAGGTATATATAGGAGTTCCAAAGGATATTACCATTACAGTAAAAATGGCTCCTTTCCATTGAGTGAGGTAAATTCAAAAAGCTGTCTCTTTCTTCCTTTCCAGAGAATATCCCAGTAGTACATATTACCGTTTTCGTACTACCTTGCTTTTCACAATTGCTTGTACGATTATTGTCTTTTAGCTAAAGGTGTCACCTTTGATACCTCGTACAACAATTTTAGCGCTCAAGATCAATTTTGAAATCCGTTCCAGAAACTTCTGAGAGGAAGAGCAACTACGTGACCAACATGTGATTTGAAATGAAGTTCAGACGCTCACTCAGAATCGGAAGATCGGACGCTCGAAGCAAATGGATAAGCCTAGTGTCATAAAGAGATAATTCCAGATGCTCACTAGGATGATCCGGATGCTGACATATGGAGTGTATCCTTCTCTTGAGAATTTCTTCCTTCTTGCTTGAGTGGCTTTATATGTAATATTAGTATCTGCACACTTCAAGAATTGTTAGAACATAAATTGTTCTCTTGTGAATACTTTGTTATCATCAAAATTAATGAGGGTCTAAACTTCTCAATCGTTTAGGTTCCAACAGTAAGGTGTGGCTACTATACGGGTGACTATTTTCAAATTGCTTATTACAAAAATGACTGCCACCGTCACTAATTATTGCTCTAGGAGTTCCAAATTTGGTAAAAATATTTCTTTTCAAAAATATAATAACCCTTCTTGCGTAATTAGTGGGTAGCGCTACCGCTTCCACCCATTTAGAGATATAATCCACCACCACTAAAATATACATGTTATAAGATTTAGGGAAGGGTTCCTTGAAGTCTATGCCCCATACGTCAAAAAGTTTGCAGAATAACATATTATTTAGAGGCATTTCTTGTTTCCTAGAGATATTTTCGCTCCTTTGGCACGAATCACATGCCTTAACAAAACTATAAGCATCTTTAAAATGGGTAGGCCAAAAAAAATTGCATTGTAAGACTTTTTGAGCTATTCGCGTGGGGCCATAATAACATCCTACATCTCTAGAGTGGCAATGTTGTAATATAGACTGGTATTCTATTTCTGGAATACATTTCCCGATTATTTTATCAGCACAGATTTTAAATAAATAAGGTTCATCACAGAAATAATTTTTAACATCAGAGAAAAATTTCTTACGCTAAGCATATTTTAAGTCCGGTGGAAGCACCTTACCGGCCAAGTAGTTAACATAATCTGTATACCATGGTGCCGTAGAGATAAAAAACAGATGCTCCTCTGGGAAGGTCTCTCGAATTCGCTCTTCCTCTAGTGGTCTGACTGCTGGGTCTATCCTTGAGAGGTGATCTGCGATGACATTCTCTACGCCCCGCTTATCTCTAATTTAGATGTCAAATTCTTGAAGCAGTAGAATCCATCTGATTAATCTTGGTTTTGCATCCTGCTTGGCAAGTAAATGTCTAATTGTAGAGTGGTCAGTATAAACTATAATCTTAGACATAACCGAATAGGAACGAAATTTATCAAATGCAAATATAATAGCTAGTAATTCCTTTTCGGTAGTGGTGTAGTTTCGCTGCGCTTCATCCAAGGTCCTACTAGCATAATAAATAGTATGAAAGGCTTTACCCTTTCTTTGTCCCAAAACAGCACCAACTGCGACATCACTTACATCACACATTAGCTCAAATGGGATAGACCAATCAGGCGCTATAACAACAGGTGCATTAATTAATTGAGATTTTAAGGCTTTGAAAGCTTTTAGGCATGCTTCAGAGAATTCAAAAGGTACATTTTTCACTAACAAATTGGAAAGTGGTTTTGCAATTTGTGAATTTTTTTTAATAAATCTTTGATCCGCTGTCGCGCACGGGTCAAATAATTAAAAATAGTAAATGTAGTAACAAGGTAATTCAACCTTGGTCGTCTCACAAGGATCTCTAATCTAACAATAGCTAAAAACAATAACTTACGAAGAAATAAAAAAGGGGGGGTTTCGATTATGAGAAACAGAATTTAAAAGATGAAACTATCAATATATAAAAATGACTAATCCACTGGTTCAGGATAATTAATACTTGGATCTATCATGGGTTTCAAAGGATTATTCTATTTCGTGATTCTATTCCTGTTTGACCATAAAATTAACCAATCAAGCGACAATTAACTTTATAAGAATTCCTACTATAATACAGAATTAATTAAGTATCAACTAAGCATCACAAAATCGATTAATCATGATTAAGGAACAAGCGTCACAAAAACATAATTAATTTAACTACCGAATTCAATCAAACCTATGTCAAGCGCCGTAGATCCTATTGATCTCTATTCGAAATAGATTAAAACAAGCGTTCAAAATATTTCAAATAATCTCAAAGAGCAAAAACGAAATTGATATGATTAAGCATCAACATCTAAAACGAATCTGCAAACAAAGATCAAAGAGATGAAAGATCAACAAGAAAAGAGATAGAATCTGAAAATCGAAATTAACAATAATAATCAAACCTCAAGATCCTTATAAAAACTCCCTAACCAGTGAATTATTCTAAGGTCTTAGCCTTCCATGGAAGGATTTGACAAAAACGAGATTAAGAAGGAGAGAAGGAGAAAAGATTGCTAAAACGGCAAAAGATTCAAAAGTAATCAAAAGGTAGTTCCTAAGACTCTAAAAATCTCATTTATAATGTCCCCATAGGTTAACCTAGGTGTTCTGAACAGAACTTCAGAGGATGACCGGAGGGAAGCAATGCGGTTGTGCTCGCGACGGATGACGACGGCGTGTTGGGTGGTACCTGCAAACACTCCGACGCTCAAGTCAGTGTGTGTCGAGGTGAGTAAAGAGGTGGTAGAAAAATCATTACCTCGACCGTTCGACGCGGTCTTCTTTTAATATGAGTTGAGGACGGTTACTGTCGATGTGTAACCGTCCCGTGAAACCTGGAAGTCGGCATTAAATTCCTTTAATGCACAAAGCCGTTGGGTCGGCCACGTTGAGGGAAGGCGGAGAGGCATGCAGACGACGTGGCATCGAGGGAAGGTGGGTCGACGGATTGGGCCTTGGCCCAGTCCGGAACACTAGGTAAACTTCAGTTTATGACCAAAGAGACGGGCCCATAAAAGGTTACTTAGCCCAATAACAACTAATCACATGAGTAAGTGATCCAGAATTCGCAGTCAGTCTCGCCAGCTGCAGTAATTGGCATTTTCGACCATCAAAACATCCGAACTAGGCTTTGGTGTCAACATAAGAGTTATAGCTCGCTTCTTAGCTTTCCAACGTCACAAAAATCACTACAATCGGATAAGTATAGCCCAAGTTATGGCCTGTAGAAGGAACATCGGTCAGGATGTAATAAAATCCGAAAATTAACAAAGAATTTCACGAAAGCCCAAATTAAGACCCAAAGATATAAAACATGTTAAAAAGTAATTATTTGGCATGGCACACATTTAAAAATACAAAGTTCAAAGCTATAAAAGGTCCATTAAAATGCATTGATCAAATTCTCCTATACTTAAGCTTTTGCACTCCGAGCAAAACTCATGGTCAAACAAAAAGAAAGTTTCAAAAGGAAATAAACAAAGCAAAGATGCATTTTCAATGAGCCCCAAGGATGCAAAGTGGCAAGTGAAATGCTCATTCAAGGTTTCAAGGAACCATGTCAATCATGAATAACATCTTATTACCTTCAAAGCAAACAAGAGGATAGAATAACCAAAGAATGAATCACAAGTGATAGAATCCTCACAAGAAATAAAGTTCTCTCAAACTCTCAAGTGTCTAGGCTAGTGTTTACACTCAAAGCACATCATAAAAGCTAGCACTACCATAGGCTTGACAAGCCTCTAACATCCACATTTGAAACACATGCACACAAAGATCAAAAGGTCTTTATTAAGGTTATAATGGGGCCAAGGTCAAGGTGGGATAATTGAAAGGGGTCAATAGGCTATAAAATCACAGAGGATAGAGGAGCAATGGAAAACAATTGCTAAATAATCATGGGGGGGCAATTCAACTAAATTTCAATTCATTTTTCCACTTCCACACTTTCCTTCTTTATTATCACTTTCTTCCTTTTTTTTTTTTTTGCACTTGCCAAATTTCCAATGAAGCACAACATTTAGATATTCTAAGACAACCACATCTTCGAGCACCCCCACACTTATGCAATATTTATTATCAAATTTTTTTTTTCAAAGCAAAGCTCCTTTATCCCCTAAGATTGGGTCATATCATTGTTTTTCACTTTTAGGCTTGTAATGAGCTATATAACAAAGAATGGGATAAATAGGCTCAAAGGTGCTAGCAATGGGATAATTGCAAGGTAGGCTTATTTGGCTAGTGGTTTAATAAGAACAAAAATTACCTAGATCATTTCAATGCATGCATGTGAACAGGAGTTTCAATAAGAGACAAGCCAAGTTCTAGAGTAACCAACAATCATGAGTGAAATCACACAAAAAAGAAAGAGAATGGCAAAGTGTATTCCATCCATTATAAGGCCCAAATCCCACCAAGCACAATGATCTATCACAAATGATGCACAATTTAGTATTCAAATCCAACTTATCATACTAAGAATGCAAGGAAGTCATCCATATCATGCCACAAAACCTATAGTCCTAGAATAGTGAAATCACTCCCAACTATACAAACCAAGAAATCCAACGAAAATGCATGCAAAAATAACAATTTTTTTAAGCAAAAATGCAAAACAAAAACAAAATAAAACTACTATGCTAAAAGATCTCCCCCCACACTTAAATCACACATTGTCTTCAATGTAAGCAACATGTATAAAATAAGAGTAAGGAGTAAGGAAAGAAAACTCCCTCTTCAAGGTGGCTTTTTCAAGGAGAGCTCTTCTACAGTCTCCTTTTCAAGTGCGGGGCTCTTATGGCAAAGCTTGAGGCAGTGTCCATTGACTTTGAAGATTTTATTGGTGGCTTCACTTTTTATTCCCATTGCACCATAAGGAACAATGTTAGTAGCAACAAAAGGGCAAATCCACTTGGATCGAAGTTTACCCACCATGATTTTAAGGCGAGAGTTGAACACATGGAAGTGTTTGGTTTTCTTCTTCTTCACAGCGTCCAAAATCAAGGGATTAAGTCTTCTTTGTGGCTGCTCAATGGAGGGAAGTATTCTGGTGGACGGAGTTACATCAGCAGCTTGCAGTGCAGCAACATCATTTGTAATATTAACAGGTACAACATTGCAATCTGTAACATCAAAACAAGTATCTTCAACTAAGTCAGCAAGTAATTCTATTTGGAAAAGAGAATGTTCTTCCATGGGATGCTTAGCATCAAAGATGTTAAATCTAACTATGTTATCCCCAAATTCCATGGACAGTGTTCCAGCATGGACATTAATCTTGGTTCTTGTTGTTCTTAGGAATGGTCAGCCTAGGATGATAGGTGCCCTATTGGATTTTTTCTCTCCCTCCATGTCCAGAATGTAAAAATCTGCAGGAAAAATCAAGTCATTAAGTTTAACAAGCACATCCTCTACAAGTCCAGCAGGGTGAGCACTGCTCCTGTTTGCCAACTGAATAACAACACATGTATGCTGTAAAGGTCCAAGAGCCAGAGAGTTAAAAATAGATGTAGGCATAACATTAATGGAAGCACCTAAATCCAGCATGGCATTTTCAAATTTACTATCGCCTATGGTACATGGAATTGTAAAAATTCCTGGATCCTTGCACTTTTAGGGCATCATGGGTTGTATGAGTGCAGAAACATTGCGACTCATGTTGACCTTTTCATTTCCCTTTAGCCTACGCCTTCTTTTGTGTGTGCACAGCTCTTTTAGGAACTTAGTATATCTTGGAATCTGCTTAATCGCTTCAAGGAGTGGTATATTAACTTCAACCTTCCTAAATGTGTCCAAGATTTCCTTGTCTTTATCTGCCTCATCCATCTTCTTAGTTATCACAGCCCTTTGAGGGAAGGGAAGTGGTATTGGTTGTGCATCATCATCATCAGTAGTGGTAGGTACAGAAGGTGGCTTATCATTTTTCCTGCCACTTGTGTTTTCTGCTGGAGGAGGTTCTGGAGTGTCAACAGCTTTTCCAGATCTGAGAGTGATTGCACTGACATTTGGATTCACTACTGGTCAAGGTGCGGTTTATCCGACCCACGAGAATGTATCGATTAATGGAGGTTGCTATTGTCCAATTTTGCCTCCAAATTCGAATGGTTGAATTTGTTTCTTCTTTGGAATTGAGATACGGATCGCCATCTGTTTAACAAGGTCTTCCAATGAAGGTTCAGATTTTGCAACTGGGGGAGGTTGTGGCCTGGGCTGCTGTGTAGAGGCATCTCCCCATCTCAGGTTTGGATGGTTTCTCCAACTGGGGTTGTACCTATTGGAAAACAGATCATAATTAGGTTGAGGTCTGTCATTGAATATGTTAGCTACATAGGCTTGAGGAGTATTAGCATTGTCACTCTTCTGTAATGTAGGACATGCATCTGTAGGGTGCTCTGCAGAAGTGCAAATACCACAAACTCTCGCTGCCTGAGTTTTAGTAACTGCTAACTTTTTGACCAATGAAACAAGTTCATCGAGCTTGCTCTCTAAGTTCTTATGGTCAGTAGCTTGTATCTCGTTGACTCCCCTTGTTAGCACCACTGAATTGCTTCTGGTAGTAAACTGCTAAGAATTAATGGACATGTTCTCAGTCAGGCTTCTTGCATCTGTTGGGGTCTTATCCACACCTGCTCATCCACTAGCAGCATCCATGATATTTCGATCCAAAGGCAGCAAGCCATCATAAAAATATTGGATGAACAACTGTTCAGAAATTTGATGGTGAGGGCAGCTTGCACATAACTTCTTAAATCTCTCCCAGTATTCATGCAAAGATTCTCTGTCAATCTGCTTGATAGCACATATTACTTTTCTGATTGAAGCAGCTCTAGAGGCAGGGAAGAACTTTTCCAGAAATAACTTCTTCAATTCATTCCAGCTTGTCATAGAACTTGGTTGAAGGTAGTATAACCAGTCCTTGGCAGTGTCTTGTAATGAGAATGGAAAGGCTCTTAGCTTGATGTGATCCTCCGGGACTCCTTGAGCTTTCATGGTAGAGCACACAATATGGAACTCCTTAAGATGTTTGTGAGGATCTTCACCTGCAAGACCATGAAACATAGGAAGCAAATGTATCAAACCAGATTTAAGTACAAAAGGTACTTCAACATCAAGGTATTCAATGCAAAAAGCATTATAAGTAACATCAGCTGCAGCAAGTTCCCTTAATGTTCTAGCAGCCATGGTATCAACAATAAATTCAAAATCAAAATCAGTGTCAAAGAGAGTATGACTAAATATGTTAATGCTATCAGTATCACTATCACCTATATGATCACTACCTATATTATTAATAGTACTAGACTTATTAAGTCTATAGAGTGAATGAAAAGTCCTATCTATTTTTGGATCAAAAGAATGCAGAATTTCAAAATTGGACCTAGTCATGCATCATGAGCACATATGAAGACAGCACAACAAATCAGAAAATACCAACAATATCCTAATCGCTAAAACAAAAAATAAATTGACAAAACGTATCAAATAAAATCTAAAAAAATCTAAAAACAGCACCAAAAATCTCTAAAAATCAAATAAAGATAACGCAAATTTTTTTTAATTTTTTTAAAGATACGAAAAATTCAAAAAAATAAAAAAGTGGTCAAAGCGATGGAATTTTGGAATTTGAGCCTGTAGTCCTAATATCAGTTCTTGATAAGGGAGTATTGATCCTTGATTTTTTTCGGATATTCTGGCCAAATTTCGGAGCAATCTGAGCAAGTTGACAAGAAACCGATTTTCTTTCACTAGCTCAATGCAAAATCCAATATCAGAACCTAAAACACAACTAAAATGCAAAATCAAAGGTTAGAAACGTTAGTAGGGTTCTTGAATTAGCTATTCTTGATCAGAGATCCCCGGCAACGGCGCCAATTTGATCCGCTGTCGCGCACGGGTCAAATAATTAAAAATAGTAAATGTAGTAACAAGGTAATTCAACCTTAGTCGTCTCACAAGGATCTCTAATCTAACAATAACTAAAAACAAGAACGTACGAAGAAATAAAAAAGGGGGGTTTCGATTATGAGAAACAGAATTTAAAAGTTGAAACTATCAATATATAAAACGACTAATCCACTGGTTCAGGATAATTAATACTTGGATCTATCATGGGTTTCAAAGGATTATTCTATTTCGTGATTCTATTCTTGTTTGACCATAAAATTAACTAATCAAGTATCAATTAACTTTATAAGAATTCTTACTGTAATACAGAATTAATTAAGCATCAACTAAGCATCACAGAATCGATTAATCATGAATAAGGAACAAGCATCACAAAAACATAATTAATTTAGGCTAAATTACAAAATTGGTCCTCTAAGTTTATTTTAGGTTTTAATTTGGTCCTCTACGTTTTATTTGTTTCGTTTTGGTCCTCTACGTTTTATCTTAGTTTTCAATTTGGTCCTTTTCATCACTAAAAGTCAATTGTCCGTAGCTAGAATTTGGCTTTTAGCTACAGACAATTGGCTTTTAGTGACGGAAAGGACCAACCTGTTGTAACTTTTAAAACGTAAGGGACCAAAACGAAACAAATAAAACATAGAGGACCAAATTGAAACCTAAAATAAACATAGAGGACCAATTTTGTAATTTAGCCATTAATTTAACTACCGAATTCAGTCAAACCTACGTCAAGTGTCGTAGATCCTATTGATCTCTATTCGAAACAGATTAAAACAAGCGTTCAAAATATTTCAAATAATCTCAAAGAGCAAAAACGAAATTGATATGATTAAGCATCAACATCTAAAACGAATCTGCAAACAAAGATCAAAGAGATGAAAGATCAACAAGAAAAGAGATAGAATCCGAAAATTGAAATTAACAATAATAATCAAACCTCAAGATCATTATAAAAACTCTCTAACCAGTAAATTAATCTAAGGTCTTAGCCTTCCATGGAAGGATTTGACAAAAACGAGACTAAGAATGAGAGAAGGAGAAAAGATTGCTAAAACGGCAAAAGATTCAAAAGTAATCAAAAGGTAGTTCCTAAGACTCTAAAAATCTCATTTATAATGTTCCCTTAGGTTAACCTAGGTAAACTTTAGTTTATGACTAAAGAGACGGGCCCATAAGAGGTTAATTAGCCCAATAACAACTAATCACATGAGTAAGTGATCCAGAATTCGCAGTCAGTCTCGCCAGCTGCAGTAATTGGCATTTTCGACCATCAGAAGATCCGAACTGGGCTTTGGTGTCAACATAATAGTTATAGCTTTGCTTCTTAGCTTTCCAACGCCATAAAGATCACTACAATCGGATAAGTATAACCTAAGTTATGGCCTGCAGAAGGAACATGGGTCAGGATGTAATAAAATCCGAAAATTAACAAAGAATTTCACTAAAGCCCAAATTAAGACCCAAAGATATAAAACATATTAAAAAGTAATTATTTGGCATGACACACATTTAAAAATACAAAGTGCAAAGCTATAAAAGGCGCATTAAAATGCATTGATCAATCTACTATAAAAGCCAGCATGTCCTAGGAAACTTCTAATAGCTCTAACTAAGTTTGGGGGAGGTAGTTTTGAAATAACTTCAATTTTAGCCAGATCAACTTCAATACCCTTTTTTGATATCTTGTGTCCTAAGACTATGCATTCCGAAATCATAAACTGGCATTTTTCCTGATTTAAAACTAAATTTTGTTTCTATGCATCATTTTAGCACAAGATTCAAATTATGCAGGCAGACGTCAAATGTGGATCCATACACAGAGAAATCATCCATAAATATTTTGATGCAGTTTTCTAAGATATAAGAAAAAATAGTCATCATGCATCTTTGAAACGTGGCAAGGGTGTTACATAGACCAAATGGCATTCTCCTATATGCAAATGTCCCATAGGGGCATGTAAAAGTAGTCTTTTCTTGATCTTCTATACCTACAGGAATTTGCATATAACCTGAATAGCAATCTAAACAACAGTAAAATTCATGTCTAGATAATTTTTGAAGCATTTGATCAATAAAAAGGAGAGAGAAGTGATCTTTCCTGGTTACCTCATTTAACTTTCTGTAGTCGATGTACATACGACAACCTGTCAGTTTCCTTACTGTAATTAGTTCTTTTTACTCATTTTTCATCACTGTGGTTCCTCCCTTTTTAGATACTACCTTCAAATTTGGGTTGAGTCTTCGTTGAGGCTGCACTTTTGGTTTATGATCTGTCTCCATATAGATTCTATGAGAAAAAATTGTTGGACTTATTCCTTTTATGTCATGGATGCTCCACCCAAATGCCTCCTTGTTCTCCCGTAGGACTCTTAAAAGTTTCTTCTCCATGGCACCTGTTAAAGAAGATGAAATTATAACTCGTAAGGACGATGGGGGATGTAAAAATACGTATTTAAGGTTAGCGGGTAATGGTTTTAATTCAAGCACTGATGGTTCTTCTAGGGATGACTTTATTGCAGGAATTTCAGGTCTTTCCAATTTTTCAAATCGTTGCACCTCGTTCCATCCCCTAGGTACCATGCCTGCATCCAGCACCAAAACTTCGTTTTTCACATCTTCTAAATTGGTGATATTTTCTTCGTTGCATGTTAGAACTCTTTCTAAAGGGTCCTTGAGCAAGTGTCCCTGCAAATCAGAAGGTGTTAGTGCAGGCTCTTCTAAAGCATTGCATCAATAAAATTGCAAGATTGAGAGCTAGAGGGAGCTTTTAAGGAATCAAACACTCTGAAGACAACTTCTTCGTCGTTTAGCCTTAATGTGAGCTTTCCTTGGTGGACGTCAATAATTGTTCTCCCAGTTGCTAAGAATGGTCTTCCCAATAGAAATGGCACTTCCTTATCTTCTTCCATAACCAGGACTACGAAGTCAGCCGGGAAAATAAATTTTTCTACTTTCACCAATACGTCATTGATTATTCCCTTTGGGTGCACTACGGACCTATCTACTAGTTGCAATTAAAGTCTTGTGGGTCTAGCCTCCTTCAAACCAAGTCGCAGAAAGATGGATAAAGGCATCAAATTTATGCTAGAGCCAAGATCGCAGAGAGCCTTTTCGAAGTAAGAATTTTCGATGGTGCATGGAATTGTCAAACTCCCTGGATCCTTCATTTTAGGAGGTAACTTCTTCAAGATTATGGCTGAGCACTCCTCGCTTAGTTTAATTATGGATAATTCTTCTAGCTTTTTCTTGTTGGCAAGGATATCCTTCAAAAATTTGGCATATTTGGGCATTTGAGAAATAGCTTCCACGAAGGGTATATTTATGGTTAGCTGCTTCAGGACTTCTAAAAATTTTGCAAATTGGGGATCCTGTAAGTCGCTCTTTAACCTTTATGGGAATGGTACCTTGGGAGTTGTGTCAGGTAAATCAACGGGTATTGTCATTTGCTCCTTCTCGAGTTCCTTGCTTCCTGTGTCTTGTTCCTTGGTTTGAACAAGTGGCTCCATATGGGTATGTGTTGGTGTTGTACTTCCTTTATTCTTCACAAATGGCCATGCGAGTACTTTTTCTCCCCTTGTAGTGATCAAGTTAAGATTGTACTTCTAGGGTGGCTATTTTCTCTTCATTAATATTGGTCATATAGCTCACCAGGGTGGCTACTTGCTCCTTTAACTATCTCTGATTTTCTGCAGTGGCCATTACCATATTTTATGGACACTTAAATCTCCCATCAAGTATAATCATGTAAACTTGCATCGTTTTCGGATAAGCTAGGACTTCTCTTTCTTTGAGCTTGACTCTGCAAATATGAATATCCCTGATTTCTCCACACCGGATTATTGTTGTTTGAGTAGGAACTACTTCTGGTCTCGGTGCCTATAAAATGAACCTTTGCAATTAGGTCCTTAGCTGTCGTAAGCTTCTGGTTGAGACCATTCCTTGTAGCATTAGTTTGGATGCGCGATGCTAATAAAGCTTCAAATTTTTCAGTCAGTGCATCCAATTTGGCTTCTAAAGACGTGCTAGTCTGCATACCATAAGCTTCGGATCTCGAGTTGAGTTGTGGTTTTTCTGATGACCACTGAGCATTATTTTAAGCCATCTCTTTAATTATTTCAAGAGTCTCAAGTGGTGTTCTTGTTCCCAAAGATCCTCTACACGCGGCATCTATGGTGGCCCTGCTTTGCACATTGAACCCATTATAGGCTATGTGAACCAGCTGCCATGTAGCAAACTCAAGGTGTGGAAAGTTTCTGAGTAGTTCTTCAAAGCGCTCCCAAGCTTCATGCATTAGCTCTAATTCAGTTGCTTGAAGTTCACTATTTTAGCCCTTGGCTCTGCAAATTTGGCAGGAGAGAGATATTTATGAAGGAACTTGCTCTTCAAATCTTCCCAAGTGGTGATTAAATTTGAAGCTAAAGAGTCCAGCCAAGCTTGAGCCTTCCCCTACAATGAGAATGAGAACAACATTAGTTTAATTGTTTCAGCTAGGACTGCATTATACTTGACAGTACTAAGTATCCTGTGAAAGTTCTTGAGATGTGTGTGCGGGTCTTCCGAGGGTAGTCCCGAAAATTGTACTGCAGACACCATAGAGATTAAGGCTGGTTTGAACTCGAAGTTACGCCGTCTAATAACTGGGTAGTTTATGCTATCATGTATGTTGACCGTAGAAGAAAAGTATTCTTCTAGTGTGAGTTCTTCTGTCATTGCTCTTGGTTTCTGTGGTGCCTGAATACAGGAAAATTAATTAATTAAAATAGTGAAAATAAAACGAATATAAAAATAAGACAAAATAAAATAAAGAAAAATGCTTAAAGTAACTAAGATCTCGTTAAGTCAATATCGCTAGAACATTCCTCGGCAACAGCGCCAAAAACTTCTTGCGGCTCAAGCAAGTGCACCTTATCGTAACTCGTAATAAAAGTGGAGTATATTTAAGACTCCGAATGTCGAACACACAGAGAATGCGCGAGTATCAATGTAGTAAAGATCTTATATTATTTAAGCTATCGAAATTAATGGGTGGAGATTAAAATAATTGAATTGAGAACACGAGAACAAAACTAAATCGCAAGTACTAAAGTGAGATCAAATAAGAAAACCCTAGGGGAACCGGGTTTACTAATACTAGTTCCTGAATTTATTAACCTGCTATTATGAACTATATCTCCTTATAGAAAGCCAATCACATACTCTAAAATTATTAACATCGTTTGATCATGCAATGCTAACAGTCTTTTTCCTAAGAACTACCCCGTTTGATCATGCAAGGCAATTAAGAGGAAAGAGCATTAAGAACTAGTAAGTTTATCAATTCAATGACTGATTGAGAATAAGCAACTATCCTTTGACCCGGTGTAATTAGCGAATTCAGTTAATCCTAGAGTTCCATTAACTAATTATGGTACGATCGCCTCCAATTAACTAATTTATTAAGGAATAGCCAGATCCTATGGGATTAAGCATGCTAGGAAAAACACATTCATAAGGATAATAAGAAGTTCATAAAAGCAATTAAATAATTATCAAGAACATTGTAAAAGATCCCCATCACCCCTAGGGATGGAGCTAGCTATTCATACTATTTCTCACCATAATAGAATAACATAAATCCAAACATGAAATCCTAAAAGACATGGTTAAATAGAACCGGGACACCCTTTCGGTATGGCGGTGGTCCTCCCATTGTTCTTCATGTCCTCACGAGCTCTGGCAGCAAAATGGGATTGACAAGAAGCTCCAAGGAATCAGGGGTCAATGGAAAAGCAAAGGAATTGTGAGAAACTCTCAAAAAGGGGCTCAGAAATCAGAAATTCGTCAAAAGGTCCTACGTCTAAGCTAAGATTGTCTATTTATAGGTTGGGATGCAAATTAGGTCATCTGGCTTCAAATCTGCACATTCTAGGACGGGGTACGGCCGTACCGAATATATACACGGTTGTACCGGACTTTAATTGGGACGTTGGCCCGTACTTGTGCACTCTGCACTCCCTGACATCAACTGTGTACTGTCGTACTTTCTTTGGTACGGCCGTACTAAACTTTCCCACCGACGCCAGACTGTATTGACCAAGGGGGCACGCCCATACTGCTTCTCTTGAATAGGTACGGCCGTACTGACTGGCTGTCAGGCCCTTGTCCAGAAGTGCTAAAAATCTCCAAAACTTGCCAGTTTTCAACCCATTCTAGCATCGTTTGCTCTGAGTGGTGTCTTTATGATATTTCTACAAAATAGGATATAAGTGAGTACTGTTATACTTTAAATAGCGCAAAATGATATAATTAAGTACTAAAATACCCTATAAAAATAGACAATTTGGTGTGTTAGCAGTAAACCCACCATAAAGTCCATAGATGTACTTTCTGTAACACCCGCTACCCCATGTAGTTAAAGTAACGAATATACGTGCGGAAAAATTGTGAAAATTAAAAACCAAAGACAGTTAGCGAATACCACTTAACGAGTTCAAATAACTTACTGTGGAAAATAGTTCGAAAACAAAATCTTAGTTGGAATAAAACCCATAATCCCGATGTCACATATAATCAGAGCTTTACCCAACTAAATACATAGTTTTTAATCCAAATAACGTGAAATATAATAGAACTATAGCTAAGTTGCGGCATGCGGACTACTCCTCGCGTCCACATCCACACGATCATTGTCACCTGCAAGCTCACAATCTACTCGCACACAAGGGTGTACGAATATCCAGAAGGGAGAAGAGGTGAGGAATCACATTCATATAGAAATCACATGGCAGGGAAAATAACAAACATGATATGCATACAACCAACACGCGATCCTATCAATCGTCTAGCATCGAAATCACATTCACGTAACAACATCCAACTACGCCTACAATAACTTAAATGCAAGACTCGAGCTATCATCTACTCCATCAATGCATGTGGATCCATCTAACTCTGGATGAGCAGATGAGAGTGCCCTCAACATCCTGAGACACAAGCAGAGTCTAGTCAAGGTGATCCAGTATATACGTAAGACTCCCTACTGGTAATTACCCGCAATGCATGTTTCTGATGTCTTTTTTATCATCAAAACTATAAGAGTGTTAGACATAATTTCACATTTTGCTCTAACAGTAGTCTCAATACCATTCTAATAATACTCATAATATTTTTCCACATGGTATCACGAGCTCCCGGTCTTGGGGGTCTTGCTTTCGCATAAAGCACTAGCCTTCTTCATTGCGGCTCATTTTTGTTGCTTTTCTTGTAGCACTTGGCACCTATTTTGTGCCTCTTGTGTTTGTTTGCCATAAAACACTGCAAAACTATTTTGTATGTCATCGTCCACCACTAACAATGGAAAAGAAAATGTCAATCATAGCCATTCAAGCTTCAATAGTAAACAGGGTATCATCCATGAATTTACATATGTTAACACCCCACAAAAATATGGGGTTGTCGAAAGGAAAAATCATCACTTACTTGAATTTACTCGAGTCTTGCTCTTCCAGATGTCTGTTTGAAACTGATACTGAGGAGAAGTAGTATTAACTGCTGCTACCTAATTAATTGAATACCATTGGGTGTTGTTGTAGGTAGTGTTAGTCTTTTTCTGTTTATGATCTCACATTTTCCTTCAGTTCCGATCATGCAGAGTCTTGAGTCTCGGGTATTTGGATACGTGGCTTTTATTCATGTTCAACACCAAACTAAGTTGGATTCCCATGCAGTCGGGTGTGTATTTATGGGTAATGCCCCTGTAACACCCCGATATCCGGAGCGCTACTGTGCAACCCAATCTAATGCTGAAAACATTTAATGCTTGTATGCTTTCAGTTAAAGAGTACTCTTACGTATTTCGCAATGGAAAAATAGGAGTAAATTTTTCTTTTTCATTTTCTTTCCTTTGAAACCCTTTTCAAAATGAGACATAGAGTACTACAGTTTTCTAAATGATGCCAATTCAGACTTTTACAATTATCAGAGTATAATGCATCACAAAATAATACTTCACATAACATAATCATTTCGCACTAAGGTGAGGCTTTCTGAAAAGAGTGATTACAAAACAACAAATACAAAACCCTAAGCTAAGCTGGCCAACAACTATAACTCTTACTGAGAAATAGCTCAGCAAGACCAAACACGAAGTACTCAGAGGAATCTTCCTCCACTGGCTCGATCTTCACTGCTCCTGAAAGACGAACTGCAACAGCTACCAAACTCCATCTGGAAGTGACATCCATAAGGACATCCAATCCAACAACAGTGCAAGGGTAAATCCTTTGTCCACGAGTTTATCATAGGCTATGTCGCATGCAACCAATATATACATATATAATACAACAACATGCTTTTATATACATATACGTACTTAATAGACCGCACACAATCAGCATGGTATATCAAGTATTGCATGTGAGCAAACAAAACAACCAACAGATCAACAATCAAGTCACTACAATATCAAACTATTGCATGTGAGCAACCAAAACAACCAACAGATCAACAATCAAGTCACTACAATATCAATTATTGCATGTGAGCAGGCAAATCTATCAACAGATAAGTGATCAAGTCATCACAATATCCAATTCATCAACCAATTCATCACATATCATAAATGCGGTTAGCTATGCATGTCAATGCAGTATGGCAAGTTGTGTATACACCTGCAGCCTTAATAGGTCAGTAGTATGACGGGGACTACTTTCCCAACGTCCGAACAAAATAGCCTCTACTTAGGCTTGCCACTACTTTGGCTGGCCACTACTTTGGTGTGCCTCTACTTAGGCAATGCAGTGTCAACTCGCCTTTTGAAGTCTGTACGACCAATCAAACGCTACGAGTGACATGACAACTCGTCTTTTAAAGTCTTTAAGACCAATCAAACGCTCCGAGTGTCGATGTTCAATGGTTAGTACGCATCCAAACAAATTCAACAATATGGCATGCTCACCGTAGTGAACACCCGAATGATATCCAACAAATTCAACAATATGGCATGTTCACCGTAGTGAACGCCCGAATGATATCCAACAAATTCAACAATATGGCATGTTCACCGTAGTGAACGCCCAAGTGATATCCAAACAAATTCAACAATATGGCATGTTCACCGTAGTGAACGCCCAAGTAATGCTTTAATTAATCAATGCGGATCGACGAACCCTCACTCACTCAACTTAGTGGGTGTCCAAGTCTCAATTAACAAAGAGTTCAACACAGGACACAAGGTCCGGGTGTTCAATTGCGGAACGCTAGTCCCAATCCTAAATGAGAACTCTAGGCACGTAATGCGGAACGCTAGGCTCAACTTTTAGGTTAAGATACTAGGTGTAACGACCCGTTACCGGACCGCTACCGAGCTCAATATACCGAGCTCGAGTTACCGAGCTCAACACACCGAGCTCAAGTTACCCTGTATGCGATGTGTTTTAAAACGGTACTCTTGTGCCTTTTAAAAAGTACGGTCTATATTTTTTTTTTATAAAACCAACTCGTGCACATCAGAGTAATTACAGCTTTTCGAAACATGATGCAACTAAGACACAAGGATTAAATTCTAATAGAACATACATGCATAACATACATATATACCACTCGAAATAATAATGTATGCAAAATACAGAGTAGTAAATGTACAAGAAATACACCTAAGGTATGACGACTTCAAGAGAGCAATCATACCCTGGGGGTACTTCCGGCAGACACCCACACAGGGGGCTGCTCCAAAAGTGAAACCACCAGTCTACCCTGTGCTCAAAATGACAAAACATCACCCGTCCCAAACTGGTCATAGCCACTGTACACAAAAGTCATATTACAGCTACCCCAACAAACATAACATAAACAAAGCCAATCACGACAGATAGAGGTCGTCGTCCTGATCCTCGTCGAGCTCCTCCTCGCCATCATCTGCTGTCGAGTTCCCTGCACCCTCGACATCGCCTGGGTAACCGTCATGGATTGAAGGCACCACGGGAAAGGGTCAACTTCTCAACAATCAAGATAAACAAGGCACAAAGAAATAAGCAGACATCACAGTATATCATTCACCAAACGTGACTCGACCATCTCACTCTAGACTTGACTTTTATTCCGGAATATCGCCAGCTGGTCCATCCCCAAACTGACGCAATAGGTAAGCGGCAGGTCCAACCCCAAACCGATACCATGCATTAATCAGCAGGTCCAACCCCAAACTGATAATGCGACGTCTAGTCAATCTCCCGTAAACAAAAAGGGGACCTAGCACCCTTAGTTATCCGGGTCACGGCTCAAAAACGTCATACGACTCGCCTAGCTCTCTCACTCGATGATTAGCTCGCCACAGTCAAGGAGTGGCACATAAAAGTACTTGATCACATATCAAATAAAGAGGGCATGCTTAACATGAAGAAAACGCAATTCGACATTTAAGCAATAAAAACATTCTGCATGAAGAAACGCAAATTCAACAAAGAATTCACAATTCACAACATATATTCAATCACATATTAAATACATGCAAAAACCCAATCATATCACAACATTTCAAGCTCGACACAAATCAAGGAGTCCATACATAGGAATATAACAATCAAAATCCTAGAATGTCTAGAAGTGTCCTTACGCACAAAACATAAACACGTAGAATATGAAGTGCCCTTACCGAACTCCAAGCTAACGCTGCTCGATAATGACCTCAACACGGCTGTCTTCAAACGAGCTCGACAACGACTTCTCTCACTCGATCTCGACACGTACAGCTCTTAGTCGACCTCGGTTTCGTGTTCTCGTACACCCTGATCTCCTTGCAGCACGATCTCGGAAATCACACTGCCTAATACGAGTACAACTTAGTTCGATCTATGGGTTCTAATAACACTTAGCCCTCATTATCCCAATCTTAACCACAACCCAAGTAAACATTAAAACTTAAGAACTCAACAAATACAATGTAACGACCCTCATTTTTTTTTAGTAGCAGTTATTTTAATTAATTGCATTATATGTTTGTGCACAAATAGAGACTTTTAATTTAATTGAATGGTTCTTGAGAGTGGTTAAAAAAAAAAAAAAAAAGGATGAGGATGCCTTGGGCTAGCACCTTATATGCATAGTTATATTCCGTTCCACCTACCTAATGGGCCAACACTCATGGGCTCTCTCCAACCCAACCCAAATAAAAGAAAAATTGACATATGAAGGGTGTAAACCCTTGTCTCCCTTTGCGCCTCCAGCCCTCTCTCTCTCAATTTGATTCACTTGTTTCTTCTCCTTCCTATCTCTAAACCCTAGCGCCACACAAGGTTGAAGGAAACACTCCACATTTTTCCTCTCTTGCATAATTCGGCCACCAAGGTTAGAAGCAACCCCATCTTTGTTCTTCATCAGAAATTGGCAAACTCACCGTAGGTTTGGTTCGGAGTCATCATCATCCCTCTTCAACAAGGGAATTTCGCAAGACACAAAGGTAAGGGGGGAGATTATTGTGGTTGGGGATATTTGGGGGAATAGGTGAAGGGGTGTCCTTAAACCCCATTGTTTGATAAATGGTTGAAATGTATGCAAAACTAATGATTTATAAATAATTACGCTTGCTGTTTTTAATTAAGTAAAGATGGTAAAGGACTATATGATTATTAAGAAAAATGGAATAGATTGTTTTATCTCATATATTTTTGAAATGAAGTTTTTTTTGTGAAAATAATAAAGTTAATTGCTGCTGGATTTTTCTGCTGTTATGCAGAATTTTATTGTGCAGAATTTTGCTGTTTAAATTGCTGCGAAAATTCTGTTGCTGTTGCTGTTTAATTGTTTGCAGTTTTCTGTTTGCTGTGCTGTTTCTGTTTCTGCTGCTTTGCTGTTTCTATTTCTTTTATGCAAAATTTCTGTTGTGCAGAATTTAGGCTGTGCGATTTCTGTTGCTGTTGCTGTGTGAATTCTGTTATTATTTTTGCGTCGTTCTTGTTTCTGTTCTACTTTCTGCATTTTTTGATTACACTATTAATAATATGTTGTTGCTATTTTTATGCTGTTAGTGCTTTCTGCATAATCTAATTACATGATTAATTACATGCAGCTGTAGTCTTTATGAGGTTGCTGTTTTCTGCATATTTTAATTACATGACTAATTACATGTTGCTGTTTTGTCTCTGTTTTCTGCAGATTTGAATTATATGGTTTAAAGATAATTATTTTTATGACAATTCATTGATTCCCTGTAATTATATTTGTTATTATGTGACAATAATTGTGAAAAGCTCACATTTGTGACAACTATCTTGAAAAGATAAATGACTTTGTGTGCAAGTCACCTAGCTATTAGTAGCCATAATGGGACTTGAGTCATTCCTTGTGAGATGATCCTAGCCATATGGGCCATGATGGATTATCGATGAAAACTTGAACTATGATGTTCTGAGGAAACCCGACCTTGTGTGTTTGTTTGTCATACAACCCTTGTAATAGGATGGGGGGAAGCATTATTGAAATGAAAGGTGGAGGCCAATATGAGTGAGCCCGCGCGGCAATACCTCGGCCTAGAGGGTGAGAAGCCAGAGTTTGTGTTCCCTAATAGTTTGAGTGTCGCGCCTTGGATTGGGGACCACTTATCAGACTTAGCTACCCCGACCGGCCACCTGACATTATCATCCCTAGTTGAGAGTATGCGGTAATAGAGTAAAACACCCGCGAGGTGATCTCTAATAAACCAAATATGTACTCCTAGGAGACTTCCCAGAGTAGTAGATGGTACCACATGCATAAGAAGTAGTGATGTTAGCATCTGCATTATTTTCTTTTGATAATTATGTGGCTATGAGAAATGATGAAATTTGTCTGCGTGCATTTGTAGATGATATGAGATGTTGTTACTACTTTATGTGAATAATGTTGTTATAGTGTGGTGTGTGTATATATATATATATATATATATTATTTATTTATTCACCTTTTTCTCTCCAAATATCACTTTAACTCGATTTCAACGTACTCACCCCTCTATGGTTGTTTGTCTCTTTTCCTCCTATTTTCAATTGCAGACACTACTAATACCAGGACACGTAGCTAGTGGTGAAGGCCTCTTCTGAGTAATTATTTTATAGTTTTAATTGAACATTTTCTCGATTGAGACGTTGAGTCATTTATGTATTTTGTTACTGTAGTGTAAGTTGGGCTAAGTCAAGCTCTGAGGCTATGTGACACAGGTTTTTCTTTTATTTGGGGGTTCGTATATCGCTTGGTTTTATTTTTATTTCACAAGTTCAAATAAGATTTCTTAGAGAAGTACTTACTATGCTTGTTGTTACTAAATATTTGCAAACTGAATGATGTCTGAAATTGAATTACTCATCGAGTTATCCGTTGATCCTTTTTATATTTTATTTTCTTATTTATTTTTATTTAACGATTTTCGAAACGGGGATTAGAGTGTCACATACAACCTGAACTCCAACATTACAAAATAACTCCTTTTCTCTAAAATTTTATTAAAAATTTCTTTCATACATCATCAGACAAAGCCATTTTTCCTAAGTACTAATTCAAGCTTAAAATCAAGTAATACCTTAAGCATAACTTAATCAAAATCTAAGTTTATATTTCTTAAAAATATTTTCGTCATGGTCCAGCAACTAAAATAAGACCATAACCAATTTTGTTAAAATTTTAAAACTCATAAAGAAATCGATTTCATAATCCCTCAAAAATCCATTTTTGCACAAAACTATTCTAACACCAAACTGAAACAAGAAGTCAGACAAACCAAATAGGGAGGGTTTTGGGCGCTACCTACTTGCAGAAAACAGAGGAAACAACTTGTTTTTTTCAAGCTCAAATAAATGGTTAGAAAGGTAGGTAATGTCATGAAGAAGAAACCTATCAATATGACATGAGTTGAGAGCATAAAAACTAGCTAAATTGAAGAGAATAAGTGGCGCTAACAGTAACATGAAAGGAAATAAAATCATGTTTTTCATACCTCCACAGATGGTCGAGATGGTGATATAGGTCGAGAAGATGATAAGAAACAAGGTTGATGATGAAAGTTTATGCAGAAGCTCAACGAACTCAAGGTTCTTCAATGGAGGTTTGGAGAAGAGGAGGAAACTTGGAGAAGAAGAAAGAAGGAAATAGAAAGTGAGGATTTGAGGCGGCTGATCGTGATATTTAAGGCGGTGGAGAAAACTAATCATGACACTTATCTACAGCTGGTGGAAAAAGAAAAGTGTGGTCTTATCTCCCTTAAACAAAAGTTAATTACAAGAAAACCATTTTTATTGAATTTATCTTTTATAAAACCACAATTTAAGCGACACCTGGATTGTAAAGTAAGATATTAATCCAAACAACCAGTCTAACCCATCTAATCTGTTCTCTCTCATAATCACAACAAGATATACTACTTAACGCTACATAATATACGTAAAAATTCGAGTGTTATCATCTCGACACGATGTCGACCAGGATGCTCGTGCAAGCGCACAAGGCTCTAACACGAGTTCGTGTACGCGGCCTCCTCAGTTCGACATGCGACTTCATCAGCTCGACATATGACCTCGGCACGCGATCTTGGCACGGGATCTCGTCACGAGGTCTTGGTACAAGGTCTCGATACGATGTCCTAATACAATGTCCTAATACGAGGTCGATCTCGTCCTCAGGTGTTACACTAGGCACGCCATACGGAACACTAGGTCCAATCCTTAATCAAGAAAATGCGCATGCAAACAGGACATTAAGTCCCAGCACAGGACACATGGCCCATATGCCCAATAGGAATGCTAGGTTCCCTATGTTTTATTCTGTCAAAACTCGATCTTTGAAATCTATTTCTCAGTTCTTATATCACTCCTATGTATCTGAAAATACTTTTTAGTTCTAGGTCGTTGAAATCTTAGTTGTGCTAAATAACACACTGGAAGAATTCCCAGGAAAGAGATGTGGTGCGAACACTCTTAATTACCAAGTCTTTCCTAGCCAGAATTTTCCCAGGCGCATCATTTAACTCAACCGTTTTCGCAAATTGTACTATTTATTTCAAGTTCTTTTCTCTACTATTATTCCATTGAGATTTCCTTGCAAGCTTTGGCTAGTTGCACTAAAACCCTCACGCTTACTTTTAAATCAAAATGCCTTTAACAATTTGTTTATGAAATCAGAATTCGGCTTGTGGAATCGCATCAGATTTACCGATGTAAATCGTCAACCAATAGCAGTCGATCAACGCATTATTAATTAATCCATTATCAACAACAATATTTTTCATATTCCAATTCAATGCCTAGTTCCAATGAAATCCAAGGTGATTCAAGGAACACAATACAAATCATAATGCAACGCAGGGCCAAGAACATGCTACATACTTTCATCAATTTCAAGTCCAATAGATCAATCAAACATGATTTAAGTCACACAATACAATTCAGTCTTGCCACACAGGGCCAAATCAATACACAGCAGTTCATGCTACAAAATCTCAATAGCACATAGTAATACTACACGTACTACCACACAATCAATCAAACAACACACAAGGCGAAAAGCCCAAACTCATTATGTAAGAATTTCCCTTATCTTGAGCGCTTTAACAATCCAAACAAGGTAAATTCAAAACCATCGTCAAGTCGCAACTCGCGTGTATCCTAAGCACGAACTTTAACAACACAAACTTAACAAAATTAGAAACAAAAACCCAAGTCCTATGACTCTAGGGCAGCCACGGTTTTAAGTCCTAAAAGGCCAAAAAATTACTCACTTAATCCCATTTAGTTCACACCTAGTCATATGTCATAAAACAAATTCAAACCATGCAAGTTTTCAAGCTTTTACAAAAGCTACACACTTAGAAAAATGGCTAAACCAAAATTTACCAATTGGAATAGTGTTTTACCAAATGAATAGTGTTTTGCCAACTTTGAACCATTTTTCAAAGCACTAAAACATGTCACAAAATTTTAGAAACAATTCTATTACAAGCTCAAAACAATTCTTGAAACATAAACTCAAACTTTTCCCAAAATCATACTTCTTTGAATTGTTTTGCTAAATCAAATCATCAACCACTTTTACAACTATTTTCAAGCATAAATACAAGTCAAGAACAAGTTACAAAACACCCTTGAAGCCACGATTTCCAAAGCTCCAAAACAACTCCAAATTTTCAAACCTTTTAACATCAAAATCTTACAAACTTCATTCAATCAAAACTTCTTATCAAAACCAAACTTATTCACCACTTTAATACACTTAAAAACAAGTTAGAACTCACCCAAAATTTAATGATAAGCCACTGTTTTGGAAGCCCCAAAACAGCCCCAAATTCATTTTGTTTCAAACAATTTTTCAAAGCTTTAAACTTACAAATCTTTATAGATTTAAAGTCCTAATCAAAAACCAACTTCCAAATCACTTTGATACACTTAGGAACAAATAAAAACATCATCAAAACTATCTCAATGGGCCACAGTTCCAGCCCCTCAACAATCCAAATTTATTTTTTTCAAAAACTTTGTAAACATACATATATGACTAGTTTCCAAACTTAGCAAGTATAACCCATCAAGAATCAACTCTAAAACACTAAAAACCAAACAAAACCAAAGCTTAAAACAGCCCCTAGGTTCGGCCATGTCTCAAGGTTAGGGTTCCCAAATTTTCAAATACTCTAATCATGCTTAATCATGGAGGAAAACAAAGGGCTTTAAGACTAATCATGCATATCTAGCAAAATCTAACACTTTTGCCCAAAAATAATTCCTAAAACCAACCAAACCCATATCATGAAACTCAAGAGAGAAAAGAATGGGTATGAAGCTTACCAAGAAGTTTGGAGGTGATGGATCAAGGATTAAGAAGAAAGGATGGAAGATTGAAGCTTAAACATCACTTTCCTTCAAGAATCAAAACTAGAATCATGAGAAACAACACAAATACCATGAAAACTCATCCATGGCAGCCATGGAGAAAGGAAAAGGGATTAGGATCCTTACCAAGAATATTAGAGTTGATAGAACAAGGATTGAGAAGGAAGGAAGCAAAGGTGAAAGCTTTAACTCCAAAATCCTTCAAAACCAACACTTTCTCTTTCAAGAATTTTTTTCTCTCCAAGTCATGAATGGAAGAGCTGAAATGGGGCAGCCAAGGGAAGGAGAAGCCACGAAATTTTTGAGGACATGGAAGGAAAAAATTCTTCATTTAGTTGGGAACTAACCAAACTAGTTACAAACTAACTAAACTAACTTAACAAACTAACTACCCATTACCTCCTAAGCCAATCAAAAGCCTCCATTCAAAATTGTAGGCTACAAGCACATGGCTGGCCTCCCATTGGTCCATGTGTGGCAGCCATTTGCTCAAAATATCTCAGGGTTTCGCTACGACGCGTTTTCGCTCAACCGGGTGCACGACGTTACGCGTATATTAGGTTTTAATACTAAAATCTCCCAAAAATAATTCTAATTATAACCCCACACCCAAAAATCACAAATGTTTCTCGCGGCATAAGAAAAGTACCCATGTATCTCGTTTTCTCGAAATGCGAACCGAAACGTCGCAATTAGGCAGTCTCTGGCCATAGAAAATACACTAAATATTTTATGATGCCCAAAAATTCTAGAAATATTACAATAAATCCTAAATATTGGAAAATGCTAAGATCTAAAATTTTATAAAATTTGGATCACGTTTGAGCATGTTTCAGTTAGAAACACACACAATAGCCTAGCTACAGCAGAATTCGATAGAATTCTCGCAGCGTAATAAAAACTGTAAATTAGTGAGGATCACTAATTTCAATTTCTCTTATCATATAGATATTATTCAAACAATAAAATCATAAAGACAACATCTTTAAAATAATAGTCATATTAAATATGACGTAAAACAGACAATTAATACAATAAATAAACCATGAAAAATCAAACTATGACTTGAAAATATTTATTAAATCCTGAAGATTATTTCTCTTTCAATAAAATAATTTTCTTTAATCAAATAACAATCTTTCACATTTTCCGGGATTAATTCATATTAAAAACAGCTACACTATCTGTTAATCTGAATTAATTACTAGAATAGTAAATTGTTTACGATAAATCTTTGTTGTTCTTCGTATTTTTAACAAATCATTGAGGTGATCAATCTCCATGATTTATTTTCAAGTAGTCGGAAACTATAAAATAATTTTCATAAAAATTAGGATGTTACAGCCCCTAACAAAAGGGGGTACAAATGTTATCATCAGTCCAGTCGTAAGTTCTTTGTCTCTGTAGATGCCACCTTCCATGAACATGTGCCCTTTTTCACACGTACCCAGCTTCAGGGGAGAGCAGTAAGTTGGAATCTGAGTCTAAGTTTCTCTTCCTTGTTCCTTTGCTTCCTGAGTCACCTGTTGCTGATCCCGAGTCACCTGTTTTTCGTCCTAAGTGTTGGTGTAAGCCCTAGTAACCAATCTATTTTGTATAGATTATTATTTGTATCATGACTTTAATCATATATTAAATATATATAAAGGCATCATTTATTATATTATTAGTGTATAACATAATAAAATCCTTAAAATAGATAGTTCGATCATTGGAATATCAAATATGATTTGATCATGAGACCCCATTGAACTATAGAACACTATTTTTAAAGTATTCATAGTCGAAGTATTATTGTTAACTAGGTTGGTGTTTTGAAAAGTGGGTTCCTCTAGTTTATAACTAAGACCTTTTTGCCATTTTGGCTGACACCCCAAATCATAGATGCTTGTTTCGTGTCACACACTCAACAAGAAATATTTGAAATCCTTCTTCATATTTTGAAGAGTTGCATTCAATCTTTTCTTCAGTCTTAGAGCTGTCACTCACCAGACGGTGATTTTCAGCTTTGAGTTTCTCATTCTTTTCATTGAGTGTTAGAAATTCTTTTGAAAGTTTTGAGAATTTCTTTTTCAAAGCTTTATACTCAATGGAGAGCTTAGAAGACTCGTCTAAGAGTTCATCAAAAGCTTTTTGAATATCAGAGGATGAGTTAGATTTTACCTCTTCTTCCTCATCTTCACTGTCTGATCCTATGGTAGCCATCAGAGCCATGTTCACTTGTTCCTCATCATTATCAGACGATGATTAATCAGAGTCATCCCATGTTGCCATGAGACCCTTATTCTTCTTTCCTTTGAAGCCACTTCTTTTTGGTTTCCCCTTCTCAAGTTGTGGACATTCAGACTTGAAATGTCTTGGCTTCTTGCATTCGTAGCAAACCACTTGGCTCTTGTCTTTGTAGTCCTTCTTTTCCCTTCAGTCGTTCTTGTGGAATTGCTTCCTGAACCTTCCTTTCTTCTTCCACATACATTGAATCTTCCTTGAAATAAAGGAAAGTTCATCGTCTATTCCATCGCTACTCTCACCAGACAATCATTCGTCTGTTTCTTGTTCAGCTTGCAGAGCCTTGGAAGTGGAAGCCTTGCTAGTAGACTTCAAAGCAATAGACTTTGACTTCTTTGGAAGTTCTTCTTCATTCAACTCAAGCTCATGAGCTCTCAAGGAACTTAGAAGATCTTCAAGACACAGTCTGTTTAGGTCCTTGGCTTCTTGAATAGCCGTGACCTTAGGTCTCCATTGCCTGGGCAGGCTTCTTAATATCTTCTTCACGTTATCAGCAGTGGTATAGCTCTTGTCAAGAACTTTTAAACCATGAACCAATGTTTGAAATCTTCCAAACATGGTTTCAATATCTTCTCCCTCTTCCATCTTGAACAGTTCATATTGTCTAACAAGAATGTTTAGTTTCTCTCACTTGGGCAATACCCTCATAGGCCAAAGCCAATGAGTCCCAAATTTCCTTTGCAGTACCATTTTTCCCACATTTCTCGTACTCTTTCTCAGAAATAGCACAGATAAGAAAGTATCTTGCTTTCGATTTAGTTGATAAGCTTTCTTTTGCTCAACTTCCCACTTATCCCTAGCAATAGGTTTTCCCTTGGAATCAACTGGATCTGTGTATTGTTTTTCAACCATATCCACTACAAGAATACTTGGCATTTCCTAGGGCCAAAAACCCTAGGAAATGGCCAAAAGCATTGGGAAAGTGCAAAATTTCCGAGGGCCACGAGGCTATAGGATATTCTCTCCTCGGAAACGGTCTCCGAGGGTTAAGCCCTAGGAAACCTGCTGCAATTTTCGAGGGCTCAGAGCCCTAGGAAATTTCCTAGGGCCTGGCCCTAGGAAATTTCCTAGGGCCTGGCCCTAGGAAATGTCAATATTTTATTAAAAAAAAATTAATCGCACGATCCACTGTCCCCTTCCTCTCTAATGCTAAAAAATAGTAGAAACTTCAAATTTTAGATGAGAAGAAGATCCGGAAAACTATTCGATCCCAAAGGTAGAAAGCATCAATCTTTAACACAAATCATAGAAAATGCCTATCTAAACAAATACATACTCAAATCTTAAAACAAAGATCCCAAAAAATCCACAACTTACAACAAATACAAATACACATACACAAATCGTAGATCTGAAAACAAGCAAGCAAGACGCTCAACAACTCACAAAAAATCCCAAAAAAATCAAACCTTTAATTAAACTAAACAAAGATAGATCCTGAGATTGTTTCAAAAAAAAAAAAAAAATAGATCCTGAGACAACCCGATTCATAGATCCTGATCTTCCTCAATGCGGCTGATCTTCCTCCGTGGTTGATATCCTTAACTGTGTTAACGTCGTTCTTCCTCCGCTCGCGATGGGGGGCTGTGTGATGAGGGAACAAGAGATTGAAAGGCAGAAGGACTGAGGCAAAGAGATTGGGAGAGGTAGGGTGGAAGGAGGAATGTTTCTTTCTGAGCCAGAGAGCAAGAGAGAACGACACCAGAACACAAAAGCATCTTTGCCTCAACCAAATCGCCATCCCTCGCCGCCGACACCAACCTCTCTCTGAGATTGAAAAACTTGCGCTTCAGATCTGCAACCATACGCCACCACCTTTTTTTTCCCCTTCAGATATGCTTTTAAGAAGATCTTGACCGAAACAAAGGAGGAAGAGAAAGGTGGAACCATGAGACTGGGAGATGGCCACCACCCTTTCTTTCCCAAATCGCGATGGCCACCGCCCTTTCTTTCCCTTTCTTGCTTCTGACCGAAAATGGATAAGGTGGATTTGTGAGATTGGGAGGAGATTTCTGTGATGGATGGCGCCATTTTCTGTGAGCCATCACTGCTTGCTTCACAGAGCTGCGCAAGGGGGAGGGGGGAAATAAGGAGCGGCGCAAAAGGGAGAAAGAAGACACAGCTGGAGTGGCTCAAGAGGGAGAAAGAAGACACAGTTGGGAGCGGCTGAGTGAGGGTGGGATCGATCGCCGAGTGAGAAAATATTAGGTTTACTCATTTGGGTCTTTAAAATTAAAAAAAAGACAAAACCGAGGGGAAGCCCCTCTTAAATGGCAACGTTCAACAAAAAAAAGGTTGGGTCAATCCTGAGGGTTGTTCCCCTTGGTTTGGACCATTAAAAAAAAAAGTCTGACCAAAACCTACGGCTTTTTCCCTAGGAAATTTCCTAGGGCCATTGACCCTAGAAAATATTTGTAGGTAATATACATAATTCTTGTAGTGATCCCACAACTCAAGTTGTTGTGACTCAAAAAAGGTTTTGACTTTATCTTTCCAGTAGTCAAAGTTTATTCCAGTGAACAAAGGAAGACGGTTAACACGACCACTAGCTTCGTTGCTTGCCATAGATAAAGTATAAGATCTTTTCCTCTCACACGGTTAAGTGTTCAACTAAGAGGCCGAGCTTTGGTACCAATTGAACGTGACAAAAACACAAGAAGGGGGTTTAAATTGGGTTTTATAAATCTTTTCGAAATACTTGTGTGTGTTTTAAAAACATTTTCAAAACAACTATTTAACACAAATAATATTGAATAAGTAAAGAGAAGAGAAAGAGTATGACACAGTGATTTATACTAGTTCACTATTACCTGATAGCTACGTCTAGTCCTTTCACCACACTGAAGGATTTCTCCACTATAATCAAATGATTACACTTGAGAGTATACTACTGCCAGATTGGCTATACTCACAACTTCTTAGAATGACTTAATGCAGTCAAGCCTCTAAGGAATACAGCCACTACTGGGCTAAATACAAAGTTCAAAAATACTTTGAAAAAATAACAATAACTCTCAGCAGAGAGGATTTACAATGAAAAACTTAAGTACAAAGAATAACTTTCTAACAGGAAGAATGAAAACAATTAAGTGTTTGTTCACTTGGTCTCAGAGACTTGGAATAATTGCTTGATTGCTCACTTCTCATATATTTCATAATAGTTTTGTTTGTAAATGTTAACCTACTTTAGTGAATGAAGTAAGGTATATATAGCTAGGGTTCCAAATAGTGCCATTGTGACCTAACAGCACTTTCACCAATAGACAAAACTTCAGATCCGCTTTTGGTGGCTTTTAGCAAGTCCTGTCACTTTCAACTCTGCTCCTGTACACTGACACAGCAAACAGTTATAGAATCATGTCCCTTGTGATCTTTTTGAATATGAGACACTTCCAGAGCAAGTTATTTCTGATGATTATATCCGTTGATATTCTCTTTGGCATTTGATTTCTCGTACATTAAAATACTCATCAATGAGGTTCCTTTAATACTTGAAGTAGCCTTTAATGTTTCACTCAATCTGATTTCCTATCAGAGGCATCTTCCTGTCAGACAATGCTTGTTACTGAAATACTCTGCTTACCAGAGTAAGCATGGACCTGAGGCAAGTTCTTCATACAGAATTTCTTGGCCTTTCATATAACAGAGTCTTTGTAGTACCAGACGAAGGGTTCCAACAGTGTAGTCTTATCAGAGCATGGTCTTACCAGAGCATGGTCTACCAGAACGTTGACTACCACCAAAGTGTGATCATCAGAGTGAGGCTATAAGACGATGACGTCATCAGCACTTATCAGACGATCAATGCCAGACTCAGAGGAATGAACCGGAGAGTGAAAAGCACACATAAGCACAGCTTACTGAGATTGTTCCATCTGATGAATAGTGACTTACTCACTAAGTTCTGCACACTAACAAACACATCAGAGGATAAATTGTTCTATTCATTATTTGTTATCATCAAAACAATTAAGGGTCATTGTTTCTGAATTCACTTGATTCCAACAAACAGTAATAGCAACCTTCTGGAATCTTTTGAGATGAGCATTTGGGTCTTCAGCAGGTAAGCCAGAAAATTGCACTGTGGATACCATTGAAATCAATGTTGGCTTTAGTTCGAAATTAATGTCCTCAATTACCGGATAGTTGACGCTGCCTGCTACATCCGTAGTTGTAGTGAAGTACTCGTTCAACGTAAGTTCGTTCTCCATTACTAGCTACTGTATTCTCAACAAACGAAGTGTTCTTTCGGTTTCTGGATCAAATATCAATTCAGGACGTTAAGACCTTGTCTGCATATACCAAAGAAACCAAATTAGAGTGTCCTTACAAGAATAAAATAAACAGAAAAATAAATAAACAAAATAAAATGCCTAAAGTAACTAGAATCTCATTCAATTAATATCGCTAAAACACTCCCCGACAACGGCGCCAAAAACTTGTTGCGGCTCAGGCAAGTGCACCTGATTGTAACTCGTAATAAAAGTGGAGTATATTTAAGACTCTGAATATCGAACTCACAGGGAATACGCAAGTACCAATGTAGTAAAGAATCTATATTATTTAGGCTAACGAATGTTGTAAATAGACAATTGCAAGAATTGTCACTTAAATAACATAGTAATTTAAACGATGCACAAGAAAGAGTTAAGATTATTATGGGAGGCCTAGGAGAACCGGGTTCACCAATAATTAGCTCCTAAATTTACTAATTAATTATTATGAGATCTATTTCCCGAATGAAAGCTAATCACTCACTCTAAAATTACTAACATCGTTTGATCAAGCAATATTAATAGCCTTCTTCCTAAATAACTACCCAGTTTGATCATGCAAGGCAATTAAAGGATAGAGCATTAAGCAAAGGTGGGTTTGTTAATCTAATAACTGATTAGAAACAAGTAATTATCCTTGATCTGGCATAAAACACGAGTTCTTTTATTCCTAGAGATCTGTTAACTAACTGTGGTATGATCGCCGCCAATTAAATCAACTAATTAAAGGTTGATCAGGCCTTATAGGATTAAGCATCCTAGGGATAAAACAATCAATCAAAATAATAGAAACTCATAAAACTAATTAGATAAATGTCAAAAGCATAGTAAAGGATCCCCTATCACCCCTAGTGATGGATTTAGCTACTCATGTTAAATGATAATAACATAAATTCATACATAAAGCCATAGAAATCCATAATAAAGAGTATAAGTCTAAACCGGGACACCCTTTTGATATGACGACAGTACTTAAGCATGTTCTTCACGTCCTCACAAGCTCCAGTAGCAACACGGAATTGGCAAGAAGCTCCAAGGAATCAAAGATCAATGGAAAAGCAAGGGAATTGTGAGAAACTTCTCAAAAAGGGTCTGAGAAATCAGAAATTCGTCAAAAGATCCTAAGTCTAGGCTAAGATTGCCTATTAGGTTGGGATGCGAATTAGGTCATCTGGCTTCAAATCTGTACTTTTTGGGACGGGGTAGGTCGTACCGTATATACACGGCCGTACCGGACTTTAATTGCGACGATGACCCGTACTTGTGCACTCTGCACTCCCTGACATCAACTGTGTACGACCGTACTTCCTTTGGTACGGCCGTACTGAACTTTCTCATCGGCGCCAGGCTGTACTGACCAAGGGGGTACGCCCCTACTGCTTCTCTTGGATAGGTACGGCCGTACTGACTGACTGTCAGGCCGTACCGCTCGTCCAGAAGTGCTAAAAATCTCCAAAACTTGCCAGTTTTCAGTCCATTCTCGCATCTTTTGCTCTGAGTGGTATCTTTATGATATTTCTACAAAATAGGACATAAGTGAGTACTTTTATACTTTAAATAGTGCAAAATGATATAATTAAGTACTAAAAATGCCCTATAAAAGTAAACAATTTGATGTGTTAACAGTTGTTCCTACTCTGTCTTCTGTTTTGCAAGAAACAACACCTTTAAGAATCAACACTACTGAAGAACAAGGCTAGTGAGCCTACATTAACTTATTAGAGGAAAGGAAAACTCGACTTGGTCCATGAACAACCCCATTTGTCTGAACCAGAGGTAAGTATTGAAGAGAATCCCTCCATTTCGGATTCTTAGAGTTCAGATACTCTTGATCTGGTCCACATGACTTTACCAATTTCTTTGAAAAAAGGGAAAAGGTCTTTTGCCATGTACACTATTTCTCAATTTGTTTCCTCTAAACATCTTTTCCTACAACATTAGAATTTTATTACAGTAATTGACTCTGTGAGAATCCCAACGCCTGTCCAAGAAGCACTAAAGAATGAAATTTGGTCAGAGCAACGAATTAGGAGATGAAAGCACTTGGAAGGAATGGAACTTGGGAGACTGTTGAGAGGCTAGGGGGCAATAAAACAGTTGGTTATAGGTGGATTTATACAGTCAAACACAAATCAAATGATACTATTTATCAATATAAGGCAAGACGGGTGGCAAAGGGATATATCCAGACTTATGGCATCGATTATGAGGAGGCATTTGCTCTTGTGGCAAAGACAAACATTGTTCGTATTTTACTCTCTCTTGTCGCCCACTCTGGGTGGGAACTACACTAGTTTGATGTCAAAAATGCATTCTTGCATAGAGACTTAGAGGAGGAGGAGTATATGGAGATTCCCCCAGGATTTGGACCCACCAATGGATCAAACAAGGTGTGCAAACTGAGAAAGGCTTTATATGGGCTAAAATAAAACCTTGAGCATGATTTGGAAGATTCACAAATGCGATGGTGTCCTGGGCTACAAGCAAAGCCAAGGAGATCATACACTTTTCTTCAAACAATCACAGGAAGGAAAACTGACCATACTTCTTGTTTATATCGATGATATTATTGTTACACGAGATGATCCAATTAAGAGACAATTGCTCCAAAAGAAACTATCTGCTGAGTTTAAGTTGACGAACCTTGGGAAACTCAAGTACTTCTTGGGAATTAAAGTGACCTACTCTAAATAAGATATTTTCATTTCTCAAAAGAAGTATATGTGTGATGTTTTATAGAAAACATGCAAACTTGGATGTAAACCAGCAAGTGTTCCCATCGAACAAAATCATAAAACGAGTATTGAAGAGGACAGTGCCAAAGTTGACCAGGTCCAATATTAGATACTAATGGGGAAGTTAATTTGCTTGACACACACTAGACCAGATTTAGCATATGTAGCCAGTGTTGTGTGTCAGTTCATGCATGATCCGAGGGTGAGACACTTACAACTTGTAGAGCATGTTACGCAATAACTCAAAGCCACTCTAGGGAGAGGCCTCTTGTTCAAAAGAGGTGGAAGATTAACTATGGAGGCTTATGCTGATGAAGATTATGCAGGTTTAATGAGTGATAGAAGTACTTCTTGGGAATTAAAGTGACCTACTCTAAATAAGATATTTTCATTTCTCAAAGGAAGTATATGTGTGATGTTTTACAGAAAACATGCAAACTTGGATGTAAACCAGCAAGTGTTCCCATCGAGCAAAATCATAAAACGAGTATTGAAGAGGAGAGTGCCAAAGTTGACCAGGTCCAATATTAGATACTAATATGGAAGTTAATTTGCTTGACACACACTAGACCAGATTTAGCATACGTAGCCAGTGTTGTGTGTCAGTTCATGCATGATCCGAGGGTGAGACACTTACAACTTGTAGAGCATGTTACGCAATAACTCAAAGCCACTCTAGGGAGAGGCCTCTTGTTCAAAAGAGGTGGAAGATTAACTATGGAGGCTTATACTGATGAAGATTATGCAGGTTTAATGAGTGATAGAAGGTCCACTTCGGGTTATTGCACATTCTTATGTGGGAACTTTGTTGCTTGGAGAAGTAAGAAGCAAAGTGTAGTGGCTCGATCTAGTGCTGAGGTAGAGTTTAAGGCTATGGCACAAGGAATTTGTGGGCTATTATGAATAAAGAGTGTACTTGATGACTTGAAGATAAAGTATGAGAGTTCTATGAAGTTGCTTTGTGGAAATAAATTAGTTATTAGCTTTGCTCATAATCCTGTTCAACATAACAAGACAAAATATATATATTGAGATACACCGACACTTTCTTAAGGAGAATTTGGATCGTTGTTTGATAAGAACATACTACATTCCCTCTAAGCACCAGCTAGCAGATGTGTTAACAAAGAGCTTGCCTACAAAGCCAACTTACTTGCAAGTTGAGAATGATAAATATTCATTTACCTGCTTGAGGGGGAGTGTTGTAAATATGTAATGTTGTCATTAGGCATATATAATGCAATTAAAAGTGATCTTTGTTTCAGGCCTATTAGACAGACCCATTAGGTTTAGTTTAGCCTATGTAATCTCATTAGTGCTTATAGTTTGAATACAATTCTAATAATACTCAGAATATTTTTCCGCAAGAAGAAATTTTGGCAGCTCAAAGATATCTCCATTAGACTACTTTTCAAAAAATTAGGCTTGTTTATCTATAAGGCTAGAAAGCAGAGTTAAATACGCAAAAGGCAAACACTCACAAAACATCAGATGCTAAATCAGAACGACAACATTCAACATTATGCAAACAAAGCCCAATTAAGCTATAAATACTTGAACATCAGCAAAAATGAAACAGTAGAACTACAACACACAAATACATGAACAATCTATCTTTTGTGAATATTGTGTTTTTTGAAAAAAGATTTTAAACAGATATTTGTTATCATTTTCTATAGAGTTTATTCTTAAAAACCTTTTGAGCTCTAATCTTCATATTCTCACTAGTGTCGGTTAATAAGCTCTAAAACTTTCCCTCTTGCTGATTGAGAGTGGTTGATTGTCGATATATTCTCTTCTTACAAAATTGAGTAAAGCCAGAAGTGGCTTGATTGATAATACCTGTATAATTTTGTTGTTAGTGAAAATCCTCTGTGCCAAAAGAACTGGACGTAACGCTTCGTTAAGTGTGAACAAGTATAAAATCCTTGGCTTATTTCTCTTCTTTTCTCTCTTTATTTCCGAATATTGTTTGTTAAATTGTTGAACAAGAAGTTTAAAATCATTAATCCCAGATGTTTCGTGTTAAGATGAAACAATCCCATTTTCGTAACGCTCTCAATACTAGGTCCGAGACAACATTGGTGTTATTCAATACAACGACGACTTCGATGACAATGAGAAAATCGGAAACATAGTTGTCAGAGAGAAGGTTAAGAGGGGAAAGAGACGGGACTGGATCTTCTCCAGTGACTGGAGGGTCCATTGAAATCCTGGCCATACAAGAATAAAAAGGTGAGAGGGGGTTTATATGTTGAATTTCACCGGAAAGGGGGTTTAATGGTGGAGATGGAGCAACTGGAGAAAACGGGAAAGAATTTCACGGGAGGAAATCCATTCCCGAAAGAGACCAAGGGGAAAGGGTAGTATTGCAAAAAAAAATAAAAAAATTTGAAGTGCACCGTTGCACTACTTTGTAACAAAATTACATAACACAATTCTCATTTATCGTGTATTTACATCACAAATGAAGGAGGTGACCATGGTGATACAACACAACAAATGATTTACGGTGGACCAATGCTTGAAAATCGCTCAAAACTCCAACGGCAACCGACACCGCCACCGTAAGTAGAAGTTCACGGTCCTCAATAGTGACCTAATCGGTGTCAGATTGGCAAAACACAAGGACTAACCGATTAGGTCACCATTGAGGTACTCATTTATTTTTTCTTGTTTTTTGTCGAACCGAACTGACATCGATCAGGTCAACATTGATAACTGTGAGGATATAGAGCATAGGCGGACCTATGTGTATTTCAGGGTGTGCACTTGCACCCCCTGAAAAATTAAAAATACTACTTACTCACTATAAAATTTATATTTTGACCCCTCTCAGTATAATAATTTGCACCCAATATCCCCATCCAGTCACATCTTTCATCTCATTCAGTCAGACCAGTCATCTATATCTCAAAACTCAAAACACAACTCCTCTCACTATCTCACATCTCGACCCACTCTCCCTCTCATTGGCGAGTGCCATTTTCAGTATTTGTCTCCCTCTTTTACTAGGTTCAGTTTTCCCTCAGTTTAGACTAAAACTCTAACGTGATCCCTCTATTCATTTTTCTTGTAATTTTTTATGTTGTAATTAGGTCTCTGTTAATTCAGTCTAGTTGTTTTGTTATTTACTCTTGCAATTTTTTTAATTCCGAAACTTTTCTATTTTTTTAAGTCCGAAAACCTGTTTTGTGTTATTAGAAATCATGTTTTTGTTATTTTACAAGAAGAATAAATATTTGCTCTTGTTATTTTCGTAAAAAAACATGTACAAGTGCTCTTATTATAATTTCGGTGATTTAAAAATTTTATGCACCCGTTGGCCTAAGATCCTAGGTCTACCACTGATATAGAAGACCGTGAGGACATGGAGGACCAGCATCCATCATTGGAGTTTCTAACGATTTTCAATTAAACCATTTATTGCGTTTAACCACCGTCTTCATCGCCCACAAATGAATGTACATAGAAGAGTTAATTATAATATGTACCAAAAAAAAATAGAGCTAATTATAAAAATGTTGACAGGCGACGACAATGTGCTCATAACGCACTGCTTCCCTTCCACTCACTATCCTTCCTCTTCAATTGCTCCTTTTCGCCACCGAAATTTCTCGCTCCAAAAATGCCAGGACTCACAGCACCCTCCGATTATTCCCAAGAACCTCCACGCCACCCTTGTCTTCAAATTAACGCCAAGGCAAACACACTTCAACCTTCTCTTTCTTCTTTCATATTCCCTCTCTTCCCCCAAAACGCTAATTCTCATCTGCGTTTTGTTTCCTCAGGAACCTTTCAACGCGGAGCCACCTCGTTCGGCGCTGATTGCCTCTTACGTGACGCCTTCGGATTTCTTCTACAAGAGGAATCACGGCCCAATACCTATCGTTGAAGACATTAACAGGTTCCCTCTCTAAATTATCCAAATAAATAAATAACTAAATATTTTTTATTTTATTTTTTATTTGTGATGTGTTTGGTATTGAGGAGCAGATACTGCGTGGTCATATCTGGTCTCGTGGAACATCCCAAACAGCTCTTCATGAAAGATATCAGGTTTGTTAGTGGTTAGTTTTGGAATTTGGAAACCATAACAGAATTCGGTTACGATTTTCTGAGATTCAAATTCAAAGGTGTTACTGTTATGTATGTAATTCTTCACCATTCAAGTTATGACACTTGCATGTAAACTTTGTTTTTTTCTTGTTTTAAATTTTTTTTGAGAGAAAAAAATGTCAAATTGAAAACAGTTATTTGTGGGAGAGTTAAGGGGGTGTTTGGGCAAATAGTTTAATTAAGTACTTGTTGAATAAGAGCATATCATATAGGAATTTATAAGCTATTGAAAATGAGGGTAAAGTCTAAGTAAGCTTGTGTGTAAGTTGTTTCTATATGCTATCCCATAGAGCTTATAAAAATAAGTTAAAAACAGCTAATGAGCATATCATAAGTCATTTTTATAAGCTCTTTTAAACACTTATACAGTTACTTATGCCGTAAACAAGTCCAAATAAGCTATTTGAAATGCCTCCAAATGCCCCCAAAATACTTCTTTGGCGGTGTAGTTTATTTTTCTTGTGGTGCAAGGAAGTGACCTTGTTATTTTGATGACAGGAAGCTTCCGAAGTATAATGTAACTGCCACACTGCAGGTATGTGTTCTTTTGCTGAACTTGGATTGAAGTGGAGCAGTTGTTGTTTTGGTGTCTTTATGTTAATGGTGGAATGAATGCATCATCCTGCAAATGAATTGTCTTAGTGCGCAGGGAATCGAAGGACTGCTATGAGCAAGACCAGAACGGTGAAAGGGGTTGGATGGGATGTTTCTGCTATTGGAAATGGTTAGTGTTTTCATTTTTGTTGGAACAGAGAGATCGAAATTGAAAGTGCTGTGATTGAAGGAGCTTCACGTTATGTTTGGATATCTACAGTGAATGGACTTGAATGAAATAAAAATTATCATCATTTTATCATTTGAATATTTTTATGATGGAAACAAAAAAGGACCTATTTATCCTTTATCCTCGAAATAGAGAAGTAAAGGAAGGGAATTACACAATGGTACATAGTATTGTTCTACTATGTTCCGCTCCATTCCTTCAATCTAGACTTAGCCTCAGTTATTTGTGCTTCTTTCACCTCAAGTTTGTTTCGTTTTTGGAGGGAAGGGGGGTTTGCAAAGGAAATCTAAGACCTGATATGAGAAGGGGGTGGGTAGACCAATACGTGAATAAAGCGACCTGGCTAGGATTTGATCTCATGATGGGGTAGTCATCAATGAAACTTGGGTTCCCCTTGTGTGCTTAGCTAGAGACTAACATGTTTAATGTAGTAAGTCTATCTATTCTAATTACTGTTTCATTATTTTTTTTCTGTCAGCTGTTTGGGGTGGTGCCAAATTGGCTGATGTTCTTGAACTTATTGGAATTCCAAAGTTGACAAGTGTAACTCAATTTGGTGGAAAACATGTTGAGTTTGTAAGCATTGATAAGTGTAAGGTAATGAATATGGCTTGTGTGTTTACTATAGAGATCTTGAATTCCTTCCGACTATTCTTTTGATTCCTTTCAATATTTAAAAATTATAGGAGGAAAATGGAGGCCCATATAAGGCTTCAATACCACTCAGTCAGGCTGCAAATCCTGAAGCAGATGTTCTACTTGCTTATGAAATGAATGGAGAAGTAAGTGCATTTGATTTCTTGTTTGCTATCTTCTGGCAGCAGTAAAACTGTTAGGAAACTCGTTTGATTGAAAGTAGATTCTCGCAAATTCAGTAATAGATAATAGAGATGTTAGAATATCAGAAAAATATCTGATAATATCTTTAGATTATTTTAGAGTATCCTAAATGATACGTTAAGATTTTATATTATATAAGTTGTTTCCTTATTTAATTAGGATCTTTATAATTATTAGGCATATCCTGTCATGTAAATAGGAATAGAATCTCATATATTTAATTGTATTTATTGCTTTAAGCCTATATAAAACGGACTCCGTTGTGTAGTCAAAACACACGGTATTCAGCATAGTCTCTCTCTTTTCTCTCTATTTCACATGGTATCAGAGCCATCTCTGATTTTGTGGCCGCTGGCAGTCGCCACCGGAAAACGTTTTCCAGCAAGCATTCATATTTTTCCAGCATGCTTTTGCATTCAGTTTTCTTCTTCTTGCCTCTATTTTGGAGCAACCTTCCAGTTTTCCGGTCAGCCACCATTAGAACCGCCACTGCCGCCGTCCACCGCCGCTGTCTCCGGCGGCCTTTCCAACAGATGACCCTACCATCAGAACCATAGCACCGAGACCGGCCTACCCCCAAAACTGGACCTCCGGCGGCCTTGTCATGCGCCCCCACGCGCCGTCGTTCTCCGGCGCATCTTCTCACTTTTCCGACCGTCGCCGCCGCACGTGACGGCGCATCCGGCCACTGTTCCGGCTGGGCCTTCCATCGTCCGATTCGGTTTTCCATGCTGGTTCCAGATCCGGTCTCTGTTTTCTGTTTCGGACCACAGATACTTCTGTTCCAGTGCAAACAGCCCCATTTCACTCTCCAGGACGCGTTTCTCTCTCTCTCTCTCTCTCCTGTGACTGAAACATGGGATCCTCTACTGCCGATGCTTCGAAGTCTATCTTCACCTTTGTTGTCGTGTCTTCACCTTTCGTGCAGATCTTCTCACCTTTCTCTCTCCTGTTTGGCGCATTTTCTCTCTTGACAACTGATCTGGTCAAATCTTTCAGAGGTTTCTTGCTGGTTCTATTTTTGTTTGTCATGCCTTCTTTTCTCACTGATGGATCATAGCAGTGGCTTTTCTTCCCACCGACGATCATTCCGGTGGTGTCTCTTTTCCCATATATGAACCATATTAGTGGTGACTTCTTTTCCCATCGATGACTATTCCGGTGGTGTCTTCTCTTTCCACTGACGATCATCTCGATGGTGACTTATTATGACTATGACTCACACTAGTCCAGCTCGTCTTCATCCCAGATGCCCTGACCTCGTCTTTATCCCAGAAATAGTTGTCAGACTTGGTTTCAAGTTGAAAGTCCCCAATATTATTGGTTTGAAGCTTCCAAATGTTGTTTTGAGAAAGGTCGGACCTTGCTTTACTTCACTGCTTGCCAAGAAATTTGTTTCAGGCTAACCATTGTTCTAGCTATCTTTGTAGCAATTCTCTCCGGCTTCTCCAGCATCCCTGAGTTGCCTTCCCAATCACGGTGGAGCTCAATTTTCATGTTTTGTTTATTTTTATTTCATGGGAAATGCGTTATTTTCTTGTAACAAGCTAAAAGCTAAGTAAACTTTAGCTTGAGGGGGAGTGTTAGAATATCAGAAAAATATCTGATAATATCTTTAGATTATTTTAGAGTATCCTAAATGATACGTTAAGATTTTATATTATATAAGTTGTTTCCTTATTTAATTAGGATCTTTATAATTATTAGGCATATCCTGTCATGTAAATAGGAATAGAATCTCATATATTTAATTGTATTTATTGCTTTAAGCCTATATAAAACAGACTCCGTTGTGTAGTCAAAACACACAGTATTCAGCATAGTCTCTCTCTTTTCTCTCTATTTCACAAGAGATACTGAATATTATCTATTGAATATTTGAATATGAATGGAAGAAACACAAAGGAGCCCTCTTCTTTCTCCACTGGCTTAACCCAGTACAAATTTAGTTCTTCTCTGCCTCTCTTCGCAACTCAACTTCCCTATTTATACTAATCTATCTTCCCTAAATAAATCCCTAACAAATCAGAAATAAATCTTCAACAAATCAGAAATAAATCCCTATCCCTAATAGATAAGATAATCTTAATAACAAATCAGAAATAAATCCTTATCCTATCCTAATAACAAATCTTTGAATTCAAATTGAAATCCTAACAGAAAAAAAATTAAACTCCTAATAGAAAATCTTAACAGATAAACTTCATCCCCTCCTATTCCTTCTGGTGTAAACTTGTTGAATCCTTGGTTTGGTTGGATTGGTTGCTTGCGTAACAATACCTCCCTCCTCCCAAACAACCTTGTCCTCAAGGTTGAAGTCCGGGAATTGGTCTCTAATTGTTTAGGCTTCTTCCCAAGTAGCTTCCTTGGGATGATTGTCTTGTCACTGCACTAAGACCTGTTGTATCAGCGTTCCATACTTAGTAATTGCACGAGTTCCCAATATTTGCTTTGGTTGATAACTGGCCGTTTCACCCTGAATGTCCGTGGGCAACTCTGTTTCCACCTGATGATCTCCAGTCGCCTTCTTCAATTGAGATGCATGAAAAACAGGGTGAATGCGAGCGTTTTCGGGTAGTTGCAGTTGAAAGGCCACTTCTCCTATCTGTTTTACCACCAAGTAAGGACCATAATATATGGCTGAGAGCTTTGGATGGAGTTTGGTGGGCATTGAAGCCTGTCTATGAGGTCTGATTTTCAAGTAGACCCAATTGCCAGGTTGAATCTTTACTGGTTTCCTTTTAACATTTGCATAGTTAGCCATTTGGGCTTAAGCCCTCCCCAAGTGATACTTCAGCTGTCTCAGTGCCTCATCCCTGTCCTTCAAGTCTTGAGCCACTGCCTCTACTAATGTTTCTCCTGGAACGTACCTTGCCAAAGAGGGCGAAGGCCGCCCGTACACAACCTCAAATGGGGTGCAGTGGGCTGTACTTTGGTAACTGGTATTGTACCAGTATTCAGCCCAAGGAATAAACTCGGCCCAAGTTTTTGGTTGCTGAGAACTAAAACATCTGAGATACGTCTCCAAAGTCCTATTGAGTACCTCTGTTTGCCCGTCCAATTCCGGGTGATAGGCCGTACTCATCCTCAGCTTAGTACCCTGCAACTTGAACAACTCTTGCCAAAAGTGGCTGAGGAAAGTAGGATCTCTATCACTAACAATTGATACCGGCACCCCATGGAGTCTAACAACTTCTCGAACAAATACCTCAGCAATGGACCTAGCTAACAAAAACATGGTTTTTGCATTTTTTTTTTATCTTGCTTTTCATTCTCTCTCTTTTTTTTTTTCCCCCCAAAAAGAAATCACTATAAAAGTTTGTACTCTATGATTCATGCCACACTGCTGGCCACTCAAATTTTTACTAGAGGAGCTGCAGATATGATTATTTAATATGGCAAAATGATGTAGAACAAACTAGTAAATAGCCTGTGCAATGCACCTTTTCTTAATTAAAAAATAATTTTATTCTATTATTTGTTTTTTAGTAATAAATAATAGAGGTAATAAGAAGTCAGGGTCTTAATTTGAGTTTGATATGTAGATATTAAGGAATGATTATTGTATATCTGAATTCAATGTATTATATTAGGGGATAATTAATTTAATTTTGCATTCGATATGCTGATATTAGGAAATAATTGGTAAAAGTAAACTAGGATAGATGCTTATTTGAATTTGAATTCAAAAAATGAGAACAATAAAAAATAAGAGATGTTATGTGGAGGTTTTTTAAGAGGTCTTGTGGCTGCTTGTAGGAGTTTAGTAAATGAGTGTTTTATTATCAAGAGTGGGGACTCTCATTTAATATATAGGGATGAACATAGTCTACGTTTATTTCGTGAGAGTTCCCTTCTTTTTTGGGTTTTTGATCATATTAAACACATTTTCTCCCTTTGTTGAGATCTAGTTATTCATAATGTGCTCTCAATCCACATACATCATTTACCTATAAAATTATCTATCAGAAAATTTACTCCCAAAGTTTTATGACTGAATCATGACATAAACATACCAGATAATATGATACATACCTTTTTTCTTTTTCTCTAGAAGCAAGCAGCTACAGTTTCCAAACTAGCATCCTTAGAACTGTTTTTAGAATTCCGTAATATATTTGAAATGTTTGAAAGCATTTTCTGTTGGATCAACTAATTAAAAAATCTAGACATGGTTTGGAAAAATTCGTGAAGAGAAAGGAGAGCGGTACAATAATGGATGAAAAAAATTCTCAGAAAGAGAAAGCAACACAAAGGTGAATAAAGCTTTTTTTTTTTTGAATGGCAAATGTTAGTTGGTAAATTGTTATGTTAGGGGGGTTGGCAGGGACCGAATCCTGATTTCCTTACTCCTTTCAACTTCTTATGTCCCAAGCTCTTATTCAACTGGGATGGTGAATAAAGTACATAAGCTCAAAACCCTTAATATAAACTATGTATGACAAAAAGATAATTTTTACGTAAAAGATCAAAGGAAGAAATCCATAAGAGAAAAACTCTTGAGATAAACTACGTCCAGATGTCCACGTGTATGTATGCCAAGAATATCACTCTTTCCTGGTGAAAGATGGGAGGAAGAAACTTGTTATTAATAATTTTGGATTTCTTGTTTTGTTGAGGTCCCTAATATGAGTGGACAGAAGTTTATCCAAGGACTCCAGAAAAAAAAAATGGCTAGTTCTATTTAAACTCCGAAACCCTTCAACATGAGGTGTTCTACCTTGCATTTTAATATATCTCATTGTAATATCATGTTGGTGCTTTGGATTATAATAAATCTGATGTTAATCAAATATCTTTTCATTCAGAATAATACCTGAGAGCCTCCTATTTCTCTTTTTCTCTTTTATCACTTATACTCTTATGATTTCAAAAGTTAGATAAATAGGATGACCTACCCCCAATAAAATATTACCTGAAGGGCCTCCTTTTTCTCTTTTCCTATTTTTATTTAGAATATTACCTGAGAGCCTCCTTTTTCTCTCGTCCTACTTATACCCGATCTTATTTAGACCCTATATCATTTGGGGGTTTTCGGGTTTAGGGTCGGGTTCATGTCTAAGAATTTGACATGGTCGAAATTTAGATGCGGGTAAAGGACAAGTATAACCCGTCTTAACCTATCCCATACTCACCCCAAAACATAAGAGATGAACTTATGTGGACATGCATGAATAGTGGTTATTGAAACTTCATCCAACCATTTACACTTTTAACCTTTGTCTCTCCTTTGCAAAAAGGTTAACCATTATACTTTCAGTGTGAAATTACAATTGGAAGGAGTTTTTTTGGGCTTCATTTGGTGATCTATATTATGTCGATATATTAGTCTAGTGTTCTCAGCTCAGTTTATTATCTCTGTCTTTCTTTAGCCTCTTAACAGGGATCATGGGTACCCGTTACGCGTGGTTGTTCCTGGTGTCATTGGAGCCCGGTCTGTTAAATGGCTGGAAGCTATCAATATTATTGCAGAGGAATGCCAGGTCTGATATATGATGCAGAATACTTTTGAAAATACCACAAATTCGGAATGCCCTAGAGCTTCACATTATTATGTATCAGGGTTTCTTCATGCAAAAGGACTACAAAATGTTTCCACCATCAGTGAATTGGGATAATATTGATTGGTCAAGCAGGAGACCCCAAATGGATTTCCCTGTTCAGGTATCCTGATTGTTGTGCTTTTTCTGCCTTACCTAAGTTTGAGTTAGGAGAAATAAACCAGTTTGTAATTTTAAAGCAAGTTATGTGCTAATTTAATTTGTTACAAGCTGAATAATCAGGCCATGGTGAACCAAGCAGAATAATTTATTTTTTTTTCTATCAGGCAAACCTTTTGTGACTAATGCTTATTGTTACCTTGTGGCAGTGTGTTATATGTTCTTTGGAAGACGTGAGCACAATAAAGCCTGGGAAGGTTCGTTTATGTGATCACGTTTATATGATGGGCTATTCATGCATCAATGTGTGCGTGTGTGGGTGCCCTTTTTTTTTTTTTCTTCGTTCTTTCTTTTCGTTCTTTCTTCTTTTTTTTCCCTTTTGGTGAATTACATGAATGTGTTTTTGTTATTCACAATGAAATGCACAAACATGTTGAATTAGCTTTTTTTTCCTCCTTATTTCTATCTCAATACACAGCTTGCATAAATCAATTTGCATTACAAGCCTATCCATCCCCACTCAAACTTTGGCATATGTGCATATCGTTTGATGGATCTCACTTCTTTCTTTATCTCCCCTTCCCCCACTTTATTCAAGTAAAACCATATATTTGATTTCCAAATTCCCATCAGGACAACTTTCAGTAAACATAATGCCTTTGTCTGCCAATATGACGGAAGCAAGACTACCATGCTTGTTCTGTCCATTTGGTAATTAACTGAAATCCTAATTCTTGCATATTCTGTGCAGGTAAAAATTAGCGGGTATGCAGCATCAGGTGGTGGTAGAGGCATTGAGAGAGTAGATATGTCTGTTGATGGAGGCAAAACTTGGATGGAAGCCTCAAGATTTCAAAAAAAGGGCATTCCCTATATAGCAGATGGTGCCAACAGTGACAAATGGGCGTGGGTGCTATTTGAGGTCACAGCTGATATTCTTCACAGCACAGAGATTATTGCAAAAGCGGTATGTAAAATATCTTCTAATTGTCATGATTGTAATTTCTTGTCGTATGAAACTCATGAGATATCTGGACAGAGCAAAACTGTTCTGATGACTAGCATGTATTGATGTATCATGTAAGATCATGACGATAGAGAGAAATTTTTAGTCCTGTGTAGTAGGTACTTTCCACCATAAAAACTGTCACATGTTATATTTTCAGTAGAGGGAGTACATACTACAAGAGGACTCAATTTTTCTGGAGATAGGATACTGGTCATTCATTCAATTATAAAGTGGTTAAAAGTGTTATCTATCCCGAATTCGCCGCATTACGAATAGAAAATGGTTCTGTCTGTTTCTTAGTGGACACGTAGCATCTAATAACATTCATTGGCCCCTTGACTGCATAAAAGTAATAAAATCAATTTGCTGCCTGACCCGTGAGTGCCTTTTAAATTATACAGCTTTGTCAAATGAATCGAGCTTCCTTATAGATCACATAATACATGAAAGCACAAAACACTTTTAGGAGAAGAAAATTTGACATGGTATGGTAATGGAACTCTATTATGATCTGTTGAGATTCCTATTATTTAACCCACGTTAGTCTACGCTTCAAATGTCCAGTCCTGAACGTGAGGGAGTGTGTTGATAGTCCCACATCGACTAGAGATATGGCCTGAGTGGTGTAAGACTTAGACAATTATCACTTTACAAGCCGGTTTTGTGGGGATGAGTTAAGCCTAAAGCCCAAATTCAAGATGATCCATGAGATCTGAGAGCCAAATGCATTATCTGAATCCATGTGAACTTTGGAACTTACAGAAACAGTATATGAAGTGTTGGTGAAACCAAGGTGCAGGTGAGAAGAATAGTTGAGAAAGTAAAGAGGGTTCTATTTTCAATCATTTCTTGGTAGGCAGAAACATGGTAAAATGAAATTATGAAAATAAGAATCCCTCTTTTTGGCCATGATTGAAGAATTAGAAGAAACGATACAATTTGTTTCATGATCAACATGTATATTTTGGGCTTAATCTCATTTCATATGAATGTTAATTGGATAAATGAACATAGCTTTTAAGGTTGATCCTACAAGGCATAAATTTGTTATTGATGGATGGAATATAGACATTCTTACTTTCTTCACTTTCACCACCATGGAGAGTATAAAGCAATTGTCATCTTTTCTCTAGTATATTACCTTTTACACCTCAAGTTTCATTTCACATCACATCTAACAAGCAATTTATCATCAAGTGAGTTCACTTGCATTATGGTTCAGAGAAATCACCGCCCTCATTGAATTGGGCATCTTGTAACATCTCTTTAATAATTAATACATTTTGTATAATTTGCAGGTAGATTCAGCTGCAAATGTCCAGCCTGAAAAGGTTGAAGACATTTGGAACCTCAGAGGGATATTGAACACTTCATGGCATCGAGTACAAGTTCAAGCGAGTCGCTCAAACTTGTAAAAGTTGTACTAACAGTGATTTTTGAAGCATCTTACTGAGCAGTGAGCTATGAAGGAGCGTTGTCGTCAACTACAAATGAGCTATATGGAAGGGGTTATGAATAATCACATACTCCATTTTCACATGGATTGTCTATATGACTATAATAACTATGTTTTTTTTCAAGGAAAAACTTTGAGATCATAAACATGATGCGTTTGGCACTTCGAATTTCATCTATGTTATCATTTTCCTCTTGCCTTCAGTTTAGCATTTGATTTACTATTAGAGTAAAATATCATTTCAATATCCGAAAAGTAGGATTTAGTCAATAAAATTAAATAGACACTATTAGTTCCTCACGTAGACATTATAGTAGTAATATGCAATGTGTGTGTGGACACACACACACATTGCACAGAGTAATTCTTGTATAGTCACATACGTGTTGTGTCCGTGACATGCAAGAATTACTACATTGCACATTATAATCACAAATTGGCAGCTGGTACATTGGTTTTCAGCGCTTTATGTACCTAATGGGATGGCATATTGGTAGTTAACAAAAGCCTTAACGAAAAGAGTAGTACCTAATATGAGATAATAGTATTTTGCTAAAATACAAAACTTCACAGTTCTATTTTTGTTTGGGGCAATTATGCCTGCCAATTTAATGAAGTAAAATAGGGGGTTGCTTCCAGCACCTCCTTTTTCTCCAATAAAAATCCCATACGCTCCCTTTCCAAAAATGTCCGACTCCTTTCTCTCTCTCCCCATCCCCACCCCTTAAAACCCTCACCCACCACCCGCAACGCCTTCCTTTGAAACCCCCACCCCTTGCAACCCCTCCCATATGCAACCCACCACCCACGCACCGCGGTCCCCACAAAGCCTCCCTCACTGTTTTTTTTTTTTTGCCTTTTCTTGCACATCAGAAACTCATTTCCGAGAGCAAATTTCACAAAATTTTGCTTCTGGAACACAAAAAATTATGTTCTGTAAACATATCTCCAAAAGCAATTTTTTACTTTCTGCATACTTGTTTTTGGAGCACAAGGGAGAGGGTCACAAGGGGCAGGGTGGGGGTTGCTTCCAGCACCCCACCTGTTTGCGGCCAGCACCCCCCAGTCCTAAAAAAATTAGAAATTCCCAAAATACCCTCACTTACTTTTTTTTCTTCCTTTTTTCTGCTATTTTTTTCGAAACATATTTATGTTCCGGTAATTGAATTACCGGAAGCTGTTGAAAATGTATTCCGGTAATTGAGCTGTTGGAATACATTTTCGAACAAGTAATGAAAATGTATTCCAGTAATTCAATTACCGGAAGCATATTTTTTCAAAATTATGATATGTACCGGTAATTCAATTGCCGGAATACATTTTCAACAGCGTCTGATAATTCAATTGTCGGAACATATCATAATTTTGAAAAAATATGCTTCCGATAATTCAATTACCGGAACATGTACAGTCTGCGAAAAAAATAACATAAAAAGGGGGAAAAAAAGTGAGTGGAGGTATTTTGGGAATTTCAAATTTTTTTGAGGACTAGGGGGTGCTGGCAACAAACAGGTGGGGTGCTGGAAGCAAAAGCCGATAGGGTGGGGTGTTGCAGGCACTGGCAGATCCATGTGCATGGAGTTGGGGCTATTGTCCCCATAAGGAATTTTTTTCACTTGAAGATACCTAATAATTTTATTTTTTTGCCCCCATAAAAAAATAGAAGTTGCCCCCATAAGACAAATTTTTGTAGAGTAAAGGCCTAAAATGATGCTTAACAAAAAAAACACAGAAAACTATTTGGTCCCTCAAAAATGAAAATTATCAATTTTGTCCTCAAAAATATCAAATGTCAGTTAAATTAGTCCTTGATAGAAACTAAAATGTCCCTAAATTTTTTCTTAAAATAACTAATTTGTTTGATATTTGAGGACTAAATTGGTACTTTTAATATCTCAGAGAGCAAATAGATTTCGTGTTTTTTGTACTAATTTGGGTCTTTACTCTTTTTAAAAAAAAACGAGCATAAAAAATTATAAGTCACAAAATATTGCCCCCAACGTAGAAATTTTCTGGATCCGCCACTGGTTGCTAGTGAGAAGCAATTTTTGGGGGGGGGTTGTAGGAAGTGAGGAAAGGTGGGATAAGGGGTTTTGCTGGTTGGGGTGGGGGTTGCAGGAGGTGGGGGATGGAGAATGGTAAGGAGTAGGGATACGGGTATTATGGGAAAGGGTGACTGAGAGGTGTTTTTGGAGAAAAGTGGGGTACTGGAAGTAACCCCAGTAAAATATGACGGTCTTTGATTTTACCACCTTCCCCTATTAATTTTGACACCTCCCATATTTTTAAAATACAAATTTGCCCTTGCTGCAATTACAATTTTATCCATCCATTTTATTTTTCTCTCTTTCCTTTCTCCCCTCCCTCACATCTCATGATCTCTCCCTCTCAAACCTCAACTCCTCCATCTCTCACTCCCTCTCTCAATATCTCTCACCTTCTCTTAATCTCTCTCACTTTTGAAGGTGTTTTTCTTTCATATATCTGCCCCTATCTCTCTAGTGTCATTTTGTGCTATATCTCTTCCACCATTGTCACTGATCTGAGGTGCGTACGCGCCTTTTTTTCTTGAGATCTTTGGTTTTCTGGATTTACATTACCGGACACATCCGGCTATAAGAATCCGGACGTTCATATTTCCATTTTAACTGTTTGATGATTCCGGATTCTACAACCCAGATACATCCGTAATTTAAAAGCCCGTAGTTAAACAATATCCGGTAAGAAGAATCCGGAAGTATCTGTATTTAAGAATCCGAAATTTATGTCTGTTAGAAGTTTTACGTGTTCTTTCTAGTGCATTTTCAATGGAAGACAACTTTCCCGACACCCTAATGACCAGTGTTCCTGATGTTACAGAGGTCGTTCCCGTGTATTGTACTAGTGCATTCACTACTACGAGGGTACTTATTTTGTTAATTAGTTTTGTTAAGATTTGTTGGATGAGTTGGTGAATGATACATGTTGTCGTTTTCAGGTATTTTATACCCGAGATGACCTATTGGCGTGGGCAAGAGATGTTGGTAAATCTATTGGATGTGTGGTTGTTATTTCAAGATCTGACTATGGGCGATCAAGCAAAAAGATATTTGTGATGTTGGGTTGTGAGAAAAGTGGCAAGTATAAACCTTACAAGACTACGGGTTTAGAGGCTACTGGCACTAGAAAATGTCAGTGCCTATTCAGATTGAAAGGAAAGCTGGTGAAATGTGTCGGAGGGTGGGTTTTGAAGGTAATGTGTGGTATTCACAATCGCAAGTTAGTCAAAAACTTTGAAGGTCATCCATATGTTGGTCGTCTAACTTATAAAGAGATGTCTAACCTGAGTGACATTACATTGAATATGATCAAGCCGAAAAATGTCTTACTATCATTGCAACGTAATAACCCAAACAGTCACATTACAATTAGGTAGATTTACAATGCACATCAAAAGATCCGGTCCAGTCTAAGACAAGATAGAACTAAGTTACAACATTTGATGAACTTGATGCATCGTGATCATTATGTTCACTGGCACAGAAAGGCCGATAATTCTGATGTTGTCAGAGATATAGCTTGGACACATCCTAAAGCCATCATGCTTGTAAATTTGTTCAATATTGTTTTGTTTATTGATTCTGCATACAAGATTAACAAGTATAGGATGCCATTAATTGAGATTGTTGGTGTGACCTCAACTGAGATGACATTTGCCATTGCATTTGCTTTTGTGGAGTGGGAGAAAGCTGATAACTACACATGGGTGCTAGAGAAGTTGAAGGGTATGTTTATGAGACAGGATTCGTTACCACAAGTGATAGTGACCGATCGGGAACTTTCTTTGATGAATGCAGTGGCTAACGTTTTTCCCATGTCGCCTAACCTGTTGTGCCAATTCCATATCCGTAAGAATATGAGGGCCAAGTGCAAGACTTATGTGTATCCACAAGAGAAAATTGAGTTGGTGATGACTGTGTTTGATTCTGTTATCAATTCACCTGTATGGATGACTACCAGCAGCGAGTGCAACATTTCGAGGATGTGTCAACACTGTTCAGTAACTTCATTGACTATGTCAAGAAAACTTGGCTGAATCCTCACAAGAAAAAATTTGTTTCTGCATGAATAAACCGGGTTATGCACCTTGGAAACACAACAACTGACAGGTATGCATCTGAATTGTGTAACATTTCTCATATTTGTTGTTGTTTGTGTCAAGTTCTGAATTGTCATGTTTTGATGAACATAGATAAGTCTATACACTAGAGGTTGAAGAGGTTGTTAGCTGATAACAGAGGAGATTTGTGTAATTGTTGGGATGCAATGAATAACATGATCAGGTTACAGCACACTAAGTTGAAGGCTTCATTCAAGCATAACATTAGTAGACAACAACATTGTTATAATACTACAGTCTAAAAGCACTTAAATGGACTTGTGTCTAAGGGTGCGTTAGACCACATTATCGAGGAGCTTCTTCGAGTTAACACCGTTGGCATGGATAGTTCTGCGTTTGGTTGTGTGCTAAGATACACGCATGGACTATCTTGTGCATGTGAGTTTGCCAGATATACGATGCACTACATCACAATCCCGTTGGAGGCAGCTCATATTCACTGGAGGAGATTGAGCTTCAACAACCACTGTGACACCGACAGTAGCCATGGTTCATAACTAAGTATACAAGTTGAGGTAGAAGCATTGACACATAGGTTTTAGGAGCTTGATGTTGCAGGCAAGGTAGCACTAAAGGCAAAATTACGTGAGTTAGCATTTCCTGACACCTTCCATGTGTCCACCCCCTTGTAAGGTGAACACAAAGGGTGCACCAAAGAAAGGAAAGACGTTCACAGTAGATACTTCAACAAAACATGATGCATTATATTGGGAACATGTTGATGAGTTCTATGCATCCCAAAACGACAGCACGTCAACTCCAACCTCGTCTAGACATTCAGTTCCTCCTCTGCCCAACAAGTCAGCTCCCACTTCGTCTAGACATTTAGTTCCTCCTCCGCCTAACAAGTCAACTCCAACCTCGTCTAGACATTCAGTTCCTCCTCTGCCCAATAAGTCAGCTCTCACTTCATCTAGATAGTCAGGTCCTCCTCCACAGGACAAGTCAAAACCACTTACACATCTACCTCCGCTGAAGAAGTCAGCTCCGGCCTTACCATACCTCTGGTGGTGGTGGTGGTGGTGGTGGTGATCCTGGAACCGGAACTGATACATGATCATGATAAATGTACGAATGTGAGATACGTCGGAACCAGTCCATGTATTCAGGCTCCACCTGAGTACTAATAGTAATGACGTGCTGATAAAACTGAAGCCACCTCTCGTCCATCTCCTCTGGACTGACCAACTGCTGTCTAATGTCCTGGAGATTGTCGGGTATGTGCTGCACAAGTCCAAACTGGCGCAATACCCTGTCTGGCAGGTATGGATACATCAGAGTCCCAAATCGAATGAAGCCTCTGAATAATGATATAGGGTAGAACTCTCAATGCTACTTGTGATCTACATATGAGTCCCAAGTAACATCGCCTGTAGTCAGCCTATCTAGGGCCCGCCGGTATGGTCTCACCAGTCCTACGCCCCTTACCAGTTCCCAACGAGAGGCACGGGGTAGTGTCTCCTGGTACTCAGAATCGAGCTATCTGGATCCGAAATCCTCTGTCTGGAAGTGCTCATAAATCCAGGCCTACATGAAAATTAACAAGTCAGATACTTTAAAATGTACATCATAAGTATAAAAAAATATTTAAAACAACAACATTCGTACCTATGATAGGGTCGCAAAACCTGCCACCTACTTCGTCCTAAACCTGCTGGCATCCTTGAGATGGTCGTACAAATGTGTAAGTGCCATGGCACCCCATGCATAGGTATGGACACGGACCAGGTCCCTAAACATGTGTAGATATCCTATACATGTCAACGACTAGCGCTTGTCGGCGAATAGAGTGGTGCCGATAAGGTGCAATAGGTAAGCCCTAGTTGCCATGTCCCATTCTCCATCTCTGCAGCACCTCGGGTATACAACGTTGTGCAGCCACTCGAGTCAAACATAAATACCCCTGTTCTTCTCAATCTCAGCACCTGTCACGGCTCTATGGGCGCCTAACAGCTCAGTCACCAAAGCAGCAGCTGTCTGCCTATCCATCTGTGCCATGTTATAGAACGTCCCCATCACTGGAATATAGAGAAGCTGTGAGATGTCATCCAGAGTGACTGTCATCTCCCCGACTGGTATGTGGAAGCTGGAAGTGTTTGGCTGCCATCGGTCCACAGAAGCACTGATTAGCCCCTTGTCGATGACCTAGTAGCAAAGCCGCCTGAGTGGATCAAGCTTCAACTCCGTCAAAAGAGCAATAATCTCTGCACAAGGGCCAAAAGCATGCACACTAGTGTCGTGGCTCATGACCCTCACCTCTCCCCGCAGCTGCCATCAAAACAATATAAGTCAATTACATTTATAAATAAATGAAAATAATGTATTAAAAAAATATAGAATGTTACTTACCTCGGGCTCATCCCACAACCGTGTGGCCACATCGTCTCGTCGTCCATAACTGATGAGAACTGATCTGTCGTATGGGCCACCAGGGAATGACTCTGGGTCCTGATCCGCGGCCCCCTGATATGCGTGATCCTGATGGACAGCCTCATGATGCGCGACATCCTGATGTACCGACTCCTGATGAACAACCTCTTGATCTAGCGGCTCCTGATGAGCTGCCTCCTGATCTATCGGCTCTTGATGTGCCGGCTCCTGATGAGCGGCCTCAACGTCACCAATAGCCTCAGGCACACCCTGCAGAAGTCGATGTTGCTCATCTTACTGCTTGCATGCCTACACAATTTGCCTCCTCTGAGGTTCAACACTAGTTGATGCTCGACCACCCTTAGCGGGTGCACCACCCCTCGTACGTGTCATACCTGTAAAAAATAAATTCATAAAATTAAGTTTATATAAATTTTTTAACAAATAAAATATATATCTAAACTACGTTAAACTATGATTATTATATTATTTATAAATAAAATATAAATAAAATACTATTTATAAAAAATTATTTAGAAATGTACTATTTAGAAACTCATTCGTATTCTTGATACCGAACTCGTCTGTAAACAAGAATACGGACGTTCAATATTAAAATTTCCATTCTATAAGGTCTGTATTCTTGAATACGGAATGATCCGTAAACAAGAATATGGTAGTACAATACTAAAGATTCAAATTTATGCGTGTCCGTAATCTTGTTTACGAAACTATTCGTAATAAAAAATACGGAATTTAACTTTTGAATCTTTAAATTTTGTACTACCATGTTCTTGTTTACGGATCTTTCCGTAATCAAGAATACGGAAAACCAGAGCAATTAGGGGGGGAAGCAGAAAGGGAAGAAGATCGACCACCTTGAAGACGAATAAGATGGATGCCAAAATGCGAGATGAACACCAAGAATGCAAAAGTAGAGAGACTGGGAATGTGGAAGAGGGAGAGAGATGGACGTTAGAGTGAGAGACGGGCGTGAGAGAGAGCTTCGTTTTTCAGATTTGAGGGAGATGAGTGAGAGAGAAGAATGAGAAAGGAGGAAGGGGGAGGGGATAGGGAAAAGAAAATGATATTTAGGGTTATTTTGGTCTTTTTAGGGGTTAGGGGAGGGGGTAAAATTAAAAGGGGGGTGCTAAAATCATGGGCCAAATATGACGTGCCAACGAGCAGCTAATTATTGTTAGGGCTTTGTTATTGGCACCTCCCACATTTAATTTCCCCACCTCCCCTCCCCATGAAAAGACAAAAATACCCCTCACTTATCTTTAATCTTCCTCACCTCCCCCACCTCCCTCTTCTTCTTCCCTCGTCCCTTACCTTCCGCGCGACCCCTCCCCTCCCCCATTTTCCCAATTCGATTCCCCTCCCCTCCCATACATCACGTCCTCCCCTCTTCCACTAGCCCTCACGTCCTCCCCTCCCCTCTTTCACGAACCGTGATCGGCGATATGAGAAGCACTGCCTCCCCTCCCTTGAGACACCGAGCAACCCATCGGAGAAGGTAACCTCGTCGCCCCTATTTTTTTTCTGTAAAATTAAACTGCGCGTCAACTAGTTGACGCATATGATAAATTGAAATCAGGAATTTTTATTTCAGGCGTCAACAAGTTGATGCATGAAGCAAAAATTTCAGATTTCAACTTTGCACATGCGTCAACTTGTTGACGCGCTTGTGCGTCAACTTGTTGCCGTTTTGACGCGTCAACTTGTTGACGCCAATGTTCAAAACCTGAAATTTTTGCTGCTGCATCTTTTGTCCTTGAGACTGACTTATTGCTTGTGTCTGACGACTTTTATACAGATAGGGATGCTGGAAAGGTGAAGCCATGCCTCATGCATTGGACAAGCTCACAGATGCCGACGTTACATGAGAGCCTTACGCGGAGCACAGAGTTGCGAGAGGCTAGGAGCCGATTACATTGTATCGGGGATTCATTCGGTTTGGCCCTACAATGCTCCCATACCTACCAGAGCGGGTCTTGCGGCAGTTTGGACACGTACAACGCATCCCGGGGGATCCGCGTGATATCCGACGGCAGCCTGTCAGCCCAGAGGCATTGGACCGTATGTGGTTTGCATTTGATCAGCACCTGGTCCATCTTGGTCATCGGGTGGTGCCTCATTTGTCGGCAATGGAGGCTGGGTATATGGCGTGGTTCCGCAGGATCTCCCACGCTTACATCTACCCAGCAAATGTACCAGCTGGTCCAGCACGAGATCCAGCACCAGATGCTATTGATGTAAGTTTGTATGAAGTGTCTATTCGTTTCCTTTGCTAGAATTATAATTTTATTCAGTAAATATATTTGTTTTTATTGTATGCAGGATGCGAGATGGGAGAGGGTCCGTTGGATCACAGACGCGATGATGCAGGAGCGTTTGGTGGTGCAGCCCGATACACCCGGTTGGTACCTGATGCAGGAGCTGGCTAGATTATCCCTTCCTCGTCCCCCCACTATGCGCACATATCAGCGGAAGAGAAGCAGGGGGTCATCCTCTACATCGACGCAGACGTAGTAGTTTATTTTTAGGCTTTTCCTAGTTTTGTATTTAAGACAACTTATTTATTTATGTCGTTTTGTACTTAAGACAACTTATGTCGTTTTGACAGTTTGGCGTATATTACTTATGTTGTTTTTTATATCTCGCTTTTAATGATGTCTGTTTGTGACTGAAATATGGAGTCCATAGTAATCACACACACGCGTCATATTACCTATGTATGTGTTTGTGATTGAAATAGGCTTTTTCATATTTCACATACACGCGTCAACTAAGTGACGCAAACGGACGTCAACTTGTTGTCGCGCCACGGCGTCAATATGTTGACGCATGTAGTGGTGCTTGCTGTTGGAAAATACACTGGCGTCACTTTGTTGACGTTCAAAGTCGTCAACAAAGTGACGTGTCGTACCAAATTCACTAGGGGTAATATCGTCAGTTAATTGGGGAGGGGAGATGGGAAAATTAACGGGGGAGGCGCCAATAACAAAGGCCTTATTGTTAATAGGGCATTTGGGCCCCCAAAACCCACAGCCCACTAAACACCACTTGTTTGGTGCCCTACGCTTCTTCTCACTGCACTCTCCAGTGGCTCCGGCGAACGTAGCTGAAAAGAACCGAACAGGTACCTTTGCAAAAATCTCCTTTTTTTTTTTATTTCTTTTCCCATTTTTCATTACCTGCAAAGCGCATTTCTACATACAAAATCTCTATATCAATGTTGTTGTTTTTTGTTGTGTGATTTTTGGAAATAACAGGTGAATTGTGGAAGATGGGTAGTGTTGTTAGAGCCACACTGAAGAAAACAAACTCTAGTGTTTGTGCACTTCAGAGAAATCATGGCTTTTTGCCCAGATTCTTCTCCACTGAAGCAGAACAGCCACCACAGGATTCAACTCCTCCTTCTCGTCCTTTCCTTCACACTGACAATTCAAGTATACCCATTTTATGCATTCGTTTCTTCCCTTTCTGTTTTGCATAATTGGGTTTTCAAGTTGGTTACTTGGCTTAGTTTTTGTGAAATATCAGTTGTTTCAGGATTATTATTATTGTTATTGTTGTTGTTGTTGTTGGGGGAGAGATCAAGTTAGTGTTGTTTATATTGTTAGGAGATTCCTTGTTTTTATGAAGGTATCACTTTATCAGTATCAGTGTTATCAATGGTGGATGGCAGATTATGGCAGCAAGCCAAATTTCTGCCATATAAATATGGCGTTGCGGCCTATGGTAGAAACAAGACAGATATAATAGGTGTTGCTTGCAGCCTATGGCGGCAAGCACAGAATCCGCCATGGCGACAATTTGACAACACTGATTAGTATCTTTACTCATTTATGGCATGTTTGGATGGAATAACTTGAAGGGAAAGGATAGGTTGGGCAAATTTTTAATTTTAAGTAAACATTAGAATTTTTTTATACAATGTGAAATTATCATGTAACCTTCAAACCATTGTGTTTGTACCCTTTTTTAAAATTAAATTTTGTTTACGACACACTCAATTTGTAGCACATCCAAACTGACCTTTAGCAATTAGTTACCACTTACCAATTTGTAGCACATGCTCCATTTAACATGATTGAAATATAAGTTTTTAAATAACTTTCTGTAGCTTATATTTCAAGTAAGCAAGACACTTGAATAAATATTGGTCACGAATTGCTGAGGGATGCTAGAGAAACCTCATCATCATTGGTGTTGTAAGTTTTTCCTCATATGTTTATTCATGTATATTGCTAAAAATTAAAACCTAAAACTGGTTACTGGTTTGAGAATGATAAATGCATAAAATTTTACAGCATTTGTCATTGATGCAACTGACAGAACATATGTGATTTGGCCAACTAAAATAATTGGATTTTAAAGACAAGGTGTTAATTGACATGTTTAACTCATTCAATGCGATTCATTCACTTTTATTACCTGTTAACACTTTTCAGTTTTCACTTCTTCAGTTTTAAGTAATTTTCATGCAAGGTGATGACTGTTCTCCTTTCTTGTTATCTTATTAGGTTTGACATATGGTAGGCTGCTCGGCATTAATAGACATGTACTGAAAACAGATATCATCCACTTCCTTGAAGGTTGTAATTTGACTCTGGAGGATGTTAAAGTCGAATACAACCGCAGTTATTTCCCACTTGCAGCGTAATGTATTTCGTCTTTTTTCTTGCTTAGAGGAAATTTTGAAGGTTTTAGCATATTGGCATAGAAAAATAACCAGTTACATTTCATGCCTATTGAAGTGAATACTGAATGGCATCTTTTTTCATTTTTTCTTTCAAAAGATGTTTTGGAGAACAGAAGGGAGAGGTCTATTCAATGTTTACTTTTTCATTACATGTCATGAAATGTATTTGATAGGAACCCAGCTACCTCATTGATGAAAAGTGGAAATGGTCCCTTTCCATATCTGACCCAATTCTTGTCTACCTCTTTCCTTCCCTTTTTCCCTTTTTATTCTAACTGATCTCTCTCTCTTTTTCTTTCTCAACTGCCACATCAGCATTCTGTTATGCCCCCTATTCATCAGCATGACTCTTCCTCCTCATCATCTAGCACAGGGGGTTATCTAACATCCAGCAAGGGGATCATTGTATTAACTAAATGTTTCACATCTTAGACTGTATACTTGAACATCATTTAAATTGAAGTTTTGGTTATCATCAGGATGTTGCAATTCCCTAATTACAGTGCATATGACAATGCTATACGCGTGCTCCTAAGGAAGGGTCGCTTGTACAAATTGGAAAGGGTATGCTGCTTTACATATATCTCTTGCAACAAGAAAAAGCTTTTCTCATTTGTTTACACTTGGAAAATGTTTGACTTTTTGTTTCTTTTCACTGGCATCAGGTTGATCGTGGCCAATGGGACATTGTAACTCCATATGATGGAAGAACTGTAAGTATAAATTTTTACCTATCTTTGCTAGTATTTTTTTATACGAGAAAATACTTATTCTTTGTTGAGCTCTCATGTTTGAAATGACCAATTGATGAAATCGTAAGAGACTTATTCATCAATTCCTAGGTATCAAATGAATGTTTATCAAATTTATGAGAGCTATACTTATAAATTTATATTGACAATGAACTAATTGTTGTCCTTACTCTTTACAGAATGTTTGTAAAAAATATAAGTATTTATTTAGAAAATTTTGAACACGTAAAATAGATAGTAAGATGTGATAGAGAGTACAATGAACTATAAGATGCATTGTATAGCTTGATTTACAAATAAGGGTTAGTACCCCTTTTTGTCCCTGTAATTTGAGCGAAATTCGGTTTTAGTCCCTGTAAAATTTTTGTTTCGATTTAATCCGTGTAATTTAAAATTCTTCCACTTTTAGTCCCTACCATCAAATCCCTATTAAATTATTGAGACTAAAAGTGGAAGAATCTTAAAATAACAGGGACTGAAAGTGAAAGAATCTTAAAATTACAAGGACAAAAAGTGGAAGAAAAACTCAACGTTTTTAATAGGGATTTGACGGCAAGGACTAAAAGTGAAAGAATCTTAAATTACAGGGACTAAATCGGAAAAAGAAAATTACAGGGACTAAAATCGAATTTCGCTCAAATTACAGGGACCAAAAGGGGTATTAACCCTACAAATAATTATTGGTCATACTAATTTGGAGGTGAAAATCTTATAAACTTTTTAATCTTTTTAATCTTTTTTTTTTTTTGATAACAAACTTTTTAATCTTTTATGTAAGGTCTTCTTGTATTACTTCATTAGAGCATGCACAAAGATACAAGTGGTAAGAATATTCAGGAAAATCATGATCAGACTCGGCATACACAAGTCCCAAATATATATATATATATATATATAATCACAACAATATTGTTTATGATACCACACACATGGTTCTAATTTGGGATGGATCCACATTATTGGAGGGAAAGTTAAATAACAAATGGTATTTTTTTTAATTATTAAACAATATAGTATTCAACTCTCTCTTCCACATATGAAGCTACTGAAAATCTGAAATTACCTTGTCAAAAAAAATTCAGAAATTACAAATGGATTTCAGATTTTCAGTAGCTTCATGTGTGGAAGAGAGAGTTGAATACTATATTGTTTAATAATTACAAAAAATACCATTTGTTATTTAACTTTCATTCCAATAATGTGGATCCATCCCAAATTAAAACCATGTGTGTGGTATCATAAACAATATTGTTGTGATTATATATATATATATATATATATATATATATATATATATATATATATATATATTTGGGACTTGTGTATGCTGAGTCTGATCATGATTTTCCTGAATATTCTTACCAATTGTATCTCTTTGCATGCTCTAATAAATCTCGACCATTGATTTTTAAATCAATGGCTATAATTCCCTACTTTTCCCTCTAAAGTGAATTCCTCCCTCTAGAGGAGTTGAACCATGCTATTGCTAATAAAGGAAAGATGTGGATCTGATAATAGCTATCGTATCCATTTATGATATCCTGCAAGGCCTGGGCTGGGCTGAAAGCCTATATATCAAGAGCTATTAGGTTCTAAGGTTACATTCATAACCCTCAGAGTCTCTCAGTACATTTCTGCATGTCAGAACAACATAGCTGTATGAGGTTTTTGGATTAGGTTGATTCAGTTTGAGTGTGACTTAAACAATATGTACATAATCAGCTGATTACTTGGATATTTGGGCTGCGTTTGGATTGGCTTATAAACAACTTATTTGGTCTTATCTACTAGAATAAGCACTTGTTGGTATTTGAGAGAGTTTATGAAAACAACTTATGTCATGTCCATAAGCTGTTTTCAGCTTATATCAATAAACTCTTCGGGATAGCTTATTAAAATAGCTTATAGCTTATATGAAAATAGTTTAGCCATGTTTTCTTTTTTATTATAGAAATTGCCTATGCATAAGCACTTATATAATAAACTTATTCAATAAGCGTTTAATTAAGATATTTACCCTAATGCACCATTGGTATAAGATGGACTAAGATTGTGGTGTGGATATTTGGAAATTAGCTTTATGCATTTCTTTACCACTGATGCAATCACAAGTAAATCTTTTTGCTATGATGGTTAAAATTATATTTGGAATTACTTCTTTTAAACCGAAGATTGCTAGTTGAAAATTGAAATGCTATGATTTTTGTTTTTGTTTTTTCTTTCAAACATTGCTGTCAAAACACCACGCTTATCTAACAGTGTCTGATTTTGCTAGATTTTAATTCAAGGACTGCCGCGGAACGTACATTTTGACGACATAGAACGCTTCCTATCTGGTTGTGAATCTGATCCATCTTCCATCAATATGTTTCTAAGGTTAACATCAAGTATATTTTATATTTTGTTTTATGTTTAGTTTTATAATCCTCTCAAGATGATGATGACACTTGCTTGTTTCAGAGCTGGAGATGGTACAGAACCCTCTAGAATGGCAACAGTACGTTTCAATTCAAGGACTCAAGCAATGAATGCATTCATGACAAAGAATGGGACGTATTGCATGAACAATCGCATTTTGATACAAGTTCTCCAGTGAAACTATTACTAATACACCCCCTTCATGGTACTGGTGTTGTAGGAGCACTGCTTTAATAGCTCTTAGTAGTATGATGCATGAAAATGTTAAATTTGTGGCAAACTGGAAACCATTTCGTGAAAAACACTTGACCAAGAAGCAATAATGTGGTAATTGATGAAGGGTTTAGTTGTTTTTTCACATTATATTTCAATGTGTTGCTGTGTTATTCAATTAAGGTTCTTGAATGAGTTTGACTAAACACAATTTTACAAACTTTTGTTTGGTTAAAAATGAGTTTGCTGCAATATGATTTATGTTTGGGTACTTTTTGGAACGTATGATACACAAAATGAAATTTGTTTCATTGATACTAATTAAAAGTATTTTTAAATATGTAATTACTAAAAATGTTATGGGTTTTATAATGTATTTTAGCAAATAAATCTTCCCAATCACAAATTGGCAAAGCCTAAGCAACTTTTGTGTCAACCAACGTTTGAAACCAAGCTTAGTTTGTCTAATGGGCATAAGCAATAATATAAAGTCAAATTTTGTTTAGCATGAAAAATGTAAGTGAATAAAAAATGCAGTAGGATTTTCAAATTGAGTTTAACAATGTTCCTTGTTACTTGCCCATAGGGGTGAAAATAGGTCAGGTTACCCGACAGGGGCTTATGATCTAGCCTACATCAGGCTTGTTAGACTTTTTTAGGATGCACTTGTTAGATTGTTCGAGAACAAATCACTTTATAATAGAATTTTCATAAAAAGGAGACTATATACTCTTCGAATGAGTGAAGTGACATCGGTGGCAAATCACATCAATAATATAAATACGCTTTTCGCTCAACTTACAACATCAGATTTTACAATAGCAGAAAATGAACGAGCGGAGTTTCTACTTTTTTTTTTTTGGGTACATGCGGAGCTTCTACCTCAAAGTCTACCAATTCATATGACCAACTCATCATTAATATTACAAATAATAATATTGTTGAAACTTTATCTTTTGATGATGTTGCTGGAGCCATTCTTGAAGAAGAATCCTTGCATAAGAATAAGTGCAGCAGTACCACATGCATATTGTCTGCATGACTGGAGGTTGCAAAAGGCCTCCAAGTACAAGATGTCCCCTTATGTGGAGCTCTAATCCGTGAATAAGGTGTATCCCACAAGATGCAATAAATAGGCCCTCATCGCCTGTGTTCGATAGATATGCACCTAAGGCACCACCCCCATGGTGAAGAACCTCGACCTCCTTTGCGCGCCTCATCTCGGAGTTGTCTAACAACCAGCTGATGTGCACGTGTGTGCCTCTCGTGTGCTCGTACTCACCTTTGGTTGCCTCGTACGTGTTGCCAAGTAGCTCCTGTAGCAGGGTGCATGCATGGTCTCTACCGATGGAAGTGAGAGGTAATAGTCTCCCACTATCAACATATGGAGAAGGGTCGAGACGTCGTTTAGCGTGATAGTCGTCTCATTGCACGGGAGGTGGAAGTTGTAGGTCTCCTTCTGCCACCTCTCAGCAAAGGCAGATAGGAGACCTTTTTCCACCATGGTGTAACTATAGTGTGTAAAGGGCGCCAGCCTTGAATCCCATAAGATATCGACCAACCATCCATCGTCAGGGTCGATAGTCACCTCATGTATCTTCCAGGCATGGTTGACCACCTTCAGCGGTTTCTTGAGCATTAATGAAAAAATAACAACAATTAATTAGTAGTGAAATACGAATTCTAAAAAAATGAGATTTAGAAATAAAACAATTAGCTCTCCCACCCATATGCGAGTGGCCACATGGTCCGAAAACGAGCAAAGGAGAGACATATCCCCCAAGGCCTCAGGAAATGGTTCCAGTAACTCCCCAGCCTGTGCGGGTGGTGGTGGAGTTGCCTATGCTGAGAGTGGTGGAGCTTCATGTGTCGGTAACCCCTTGGCCTGTGCTGATACCACCTAATCTGCTGGGACAAGTTGAACTTGCTTCATTCTCTGTCTACAGGTGGAAGGCATAAGCACTCCCTCAGCTCTTCGCTGACCTCCCTCACCTAGGTTTTCCATACTTGCACATGGTACAACAAAGTAAGTGTTATTTTTCAAAGTCCATACAATTTCCGAAAAATATAATACCATATGTTGTTTTTTGTTCAACTCCATAAATATATCTCCAGATATAGATTTTTCATAAACTCCGAAAATACATTTCTGAAAGGTAACAGTATATTTGAGTATGTATATACATTTCCGGACGTGAGGTTTTGCAAGCCTAAAAATACATTTCTGAATCCTTCCGTAACTGGTTCGAAAATGTAATTCCAAACACAACCAGAATAGAGAAAAAAAATAAAAAAGAGGGAAGAAACCTATACCTTTATGCAGATTAAAGAGAGAGTTTGATGTAATAGGATTTGGGGGTTTGGGATTTGAAGAGAGTTTAGAGACAAAGTGGGAAAAAAAAAAAGAGAAATGAAAGAGAAGGAAGAGGGGAAATGGGGCGGGGGATTTAAAAACTAGATTTTAGGTTTCTCAGAATGTTTGTTTTCTGAATAAGTTCTATTTTTTTGGTAGACAAAGGGGAAAAAATGTTCGGAATAAGTTCTGTTCGGAAATAAACAACCTGAAGATAGTAAAAATGAGGGGAAAAATGAAACAAAATGGGGGTGCAGGCTATCAACGATGAGGTGTCAATATTATTGGCCTGCCGCCATCCTCAATTCCCTCGGGTCCATTTTCCAATCTCACAGGCATTTTCTCTCCTGGGGTCCAATGAAAAGTTTATCCCTAAAATATGGGCTTTTATTTTGGGGCCTCCTAAACTTAATTTTACCACCTCCCCCTCCACCTAAAAAGTCTAAAATAGCCTTTCACTTTCCCCCGTACGCGATGCTTCGTTTCCCTTTTTATTTGAATTTCTTGGCAATAAGAATCTGGAATGTCCTGACAATAAGAATCCAGAAGTGTTTTGAACAACTTAACGTGTTTCACCTCCCTTTTTGCTAGATTTAAACTTCCAGACAATAAGAATCTGAAAAGTCCCGGCAACAAGAATCCGGAATGTCCCGACAATAAGAATCCGGAAGTGTTTTGAACAACTTAACGTTGTTTCACCTCCCTTTTTTGCTAGATTTGAACTTCCAGACAATTAAGAATCCGGAAAGTCTCGTCAATAAGAATCCGAAATGTCCCGGCAATAAGAATCCGGTAGTACTTTTTGTCAAACTTTCAAACTAGTACTACCGGAATCAAGATTTCGGATACTCCCAGATTCTAGTTTCCGGAATGGTGGGAAATGCAGGAAAAAAAATATCTTTCGCGGAGGCAAGACGCTGGTTCTGAGAGAGAATGAGGTGAGAGAGTGAGAGTGTGTGTGTGTGAGAGAGACTCACAGAGAGAGGTGAGAGAGAGTGAGGTGTGAGAGAGAGAGAGAGAGAGTGTTTAGGAGGAATAAGAAATAGATAGGGGTAGTTTTGATATTTTTGAGTGTTGGGATGTGAAAAAATTAAATGGGAGGCCTCAAAATCATGGGCCCTAAAATATTTATTTTAAGTCCAAATTTGGCGTCAAATAAAACAATAAGATAATTTAATATGTATGTCCATTCTATTTCTACCAATGAGAGGATTATCAAGTTTCTCCACATAAATTTTATATGGGAGGAAATATTGTACATTGTATAATCATTCGAACAAATACTCCACGGCTACTACATGTGTTCTTTTTTTTATTTTTATTTTTCAAAAAGTTTAGATTGGGGGAGGCTCACCCTCGTGTAGGGTCGGGAGAACCACCAACCTAAGCCAGGATTTACGGTGAAATTTACATATCACCCACCAACACAATCACCTGGAATCGAACCCAAGTCGCAGCTTATGCGAGCAAAAGACCCAACCAGTTGAGTCAAGCTACGTTGGCACTACATTTGTTCTTTTCTATAACTATCTCCAACATAAATTAAATAAAAAAATTAGATAATCTATAAATTTCATACACAATTTCATCTCATGCTAATATAATAAAGGGTTAAATATGTTTTTAGTCCTTATAAAATTCGCGATTTTTGCTTTTAGTCCCTATAAAAAATTCGTTCGAACTTTAGTCCCCTTAAAATTTTTCGTTTCCAAAATTGGTCCCTGCCGTTAAATTTTTGCGTAGGTGGCAAACAGAGGTATATGTGGCACTTGCCACATGGACGCCACATCAATTAAAGGTCACGTGGCAAATGAGTCGACTCATTTAATAATTAAAAAATATTTTAATTCTTTTTATTTATTTATCCTTCATTAGAATTTTTTTTATATTATTTTCTTCTTTTCTCTCTCTCTGCAGCTCCTCTTCTTCTTCATCGCCAGAACCCCCAACCCCCAGAAAATTGTTTCATCGCCATCTCTTCCATTCTCCCTCAAATTTCTGGCTTTCAATCTCAAATCCCCATTATTATACCCCAAATTTTGTCTACTCACCTATTTTAATTTATTTTTTGCTTTTGGGGATAATGATTGAACTCATTTTTTGTGTTATTTCTTTTGGGCCAATTTTAGCGCATCTGCGATAAAAAAAAAAAAAAAGGTACAAATAGATGGCCTTTCTTGTTACAAATTACTATCACTAAGCACGTGCCCAGAATACAAGCCAAAGTCCATTACAAGTCCAATTTATAAAATCAGAATGAATAAAAGAAAACAAAATACAAAAAGAATAGAGCAGGGTTCGCATCCTGCCAAACAGCAGCAACAGCAACAAAGGCATTTTGAAGGTGAAGTCAGGGTGCCTTTCTCCGTGTTCCTAGCCTGTTTTCTATTTTTGCCAAGACCAAGCAGCTTTGCAGGCACTATCCTGCATCCTTCAGACCCATCCCACAACCCTGCAACAAGCATGCCAACATTGTCTCATTAGAGCTCCTAACTCTATAAAATACAGTTTCAATTCAAAAAAAAAAAAAGAACACAGAATTTCTGAGGAATTTCTGAAGAGTTTTCACCTCCAAAACAAAAAATTAGAGACTCCACATTGGGGTCCTAATTCACTTAATTCAAACACAGAAAAGAAGGAGTGCACGGTTAAGAAAACAGAAGCAAGGCAATGGCAAAAGAACTGAGAGGGGGTGATTCATACTGTCACAAAAGATCAATCAAAAGTCTTCCTCAGAGTCCTGTTCCCTTCATAGCTTAGAATCCAGGTTGGTTTTTGTTTCTTTTAAAACAAATGATACATAAGCTTTCAGAATTAGATTTTTAGCATAAGAATAGTAGCAACAATTTTCTTACAAATCCAGTAAAATAAGATACTGACTAGTATAAAATTAGAGAGATGGTAAGAATTTGGAGAGAAAAACAGAGAAAAGAGAAGAGATTGATTGAATACAAAGAATAAAACTAACAGGGAACAAAATGGAGAGAAACAGATTTTTAGAACCTGTGCATGTGTCTTATTTGAGAAGACGCCGCCACGGGCACCGCCGTGTGCTTCAGCTTCTCCCACCACGCCGTCACGAGCACCATCGCGTGCCTTCTTCCTTCTCACCGTGCAGTGAGCACACCACCGTAAGCCATTCACCACCGCGAACCGCCAACACTTTCTTCCTTTCTCTCTCGGCCTCTCCCTTTCGCACCCTTCCCCATTTCTCCTCCCTGCGTCAACTCTCTCTATCGCCCCGGACCTCTAGCTCGCGGCCGCGCGCGACCAGGGATGGCGCGTGACGGCCGCGTTTCCCTCTCTCTCGGCACCGATTGCCATCCCATTTCCTCCCACTGCGCACTTTCCCTTTTTTTCCCTTCTGTCTCATGCGGTTGCTCACTTTGCAGCATTCTAAATTAGGGTTTCTGAATGAAACCCATGTTTTTAACCCCCTCCCTTTTTTTCATTTAGCTTTTTTATTTTTATCCTTTTGTCTTATAATAATTAGTGATTATTATTATTATTATTATTATTATTAGTCAAATTACGAAAATAAATCTGACCTCATTTCATTCAATGAGGACAATTTCTACTCAACTAAATTTCAATTTATCACACAAATTTTGAGACCTTGTTTCTTGAAAAATGCATAATAAAATTATGGAGATTAATTACTAGTAATGATCACTCGAGATTGTTTCCCGTTTAATCATTATGAACACCTTAATTTTCTAAACAAAAATGGGTTGTTAGTGAGTACCACTTTTGATTGCTTCTTATTTGGTCCCCATGAAAACCTATCCTCTTTATAAAAATAAAATCAAGTTATTTTTCCTAGTAATGATCACTCGAGATTACTTCCCGTTTGATCATTACGAACACCTTAATTTTTCTAAACAAAAATAGGTTGTTAGTGAGGACCACTCTCAATTGCTTCTTGTTTGGTCTCCACGAAAACCTACCTTTGTATATAAAAAATATACAATTAAAATCAACCAACACACAACTATTTTCTACCCATGAACTACGTAGCCTATGATTTCTCCACTGCACCCGGAGATACGTAGGAGCAGAAGCTCATTCCTGTCAAGTGCAAAAATAAACAACTTTTATTAAGTCCTCTTTTTATCTTCGTTAATTCTTGTCTTTTTTTTAATAAAAGGGAAATAGATATTTTTAATAGTTAATATAATTTTGGACAATTAGTTAGAGGTAATCTTTTTCGAAAGCATGTCGTAAGGTGCTAATACCTTCCCTATGCATAATTCGACTCCCGAACCCAAATCTGGTCTCAAGGACCATTTTCTTCAAAAAAGGGTTCTTCCAATATTTCCCCTACAAAATAAATTATTGGTGGCGGCTTCATTAAACTCGAATAAAATCTCTTTTGGATTTTTCAGTCGCTACACCCATCTATTCTCATTTCCATTCCCCCTCTATTTCCTCAAATCCCCCTTTACTTCCAACCCCAACCACCAAAACAGATTTTTGTATCTTCTCTGTCAAGTGAAATGCCATGCACCCAAATCCAATTTCGAGCAACATTGTTGGCCATTATTTTAGATCCCACACTTGCACTTGCATAAGAGTAACCATTACAGCTATCATCATCAACAACAGCAGCAGCAAAGCCTGGGTTTGAAGCCATGTTTAGTGCAGCACAGAGCAAAAAATAGAACAGAAAATATAACAGAGAAGAAAGCGTGAGAGAGAACTCAGAGATGCTCACAGCAGAAGCAGTGAGAACCAGTAGGAACAACAGAAGAATCCAATAAACAGAATCGAAACAAACTCACGAGAGAACCCAGAACAGTCGCACGAGAGAGAGAGAGAAAGGGGGGAGAGAGAGAGAGAGACTCAATCGAATGAAGCTAAACCTAACGATTAGGTTTAGGGTTTCAATTTTAACCCAAAAAAATTGGTTTTTTTTCGTCACACTGGGTCAAGAACCATTGAATTTAAATCTAGGGTTTTTGAGATTTGGGCGTTGTTTACAGATACGTTAGAGAGCTCTTCTAGGCCTGATATCTTAAAGACATGCTGAAGGGAAGAAGGTTGATGATGGATGAAGGATGATGGTGGTACGCGCACGAGCCATCCCCCAGAAACATGAGGATGGGCTGGATGATGGTGTTAGTGAAGAAGATGAAGGGTGGTGAAGAAGATGAAGGCATGGATCAATTGAATTTTTGTTGTAATTAATTATTGTTTTTGACCGTATAAAATAATATAATTTGGGATTAATGGTTATTAATTCAGATTACGAAAAAAATATTATTATTTTTGGTGAGTCATGCTTGCCACGTCATTAAAAAATCCATGTGGCAAATGCCACATGTACCTCTGTTTGCCACCTAAGCAAAAATTTAACGGTAGGGACAAATTTTGGAAATGGAAAATTTTAGGGAGACTAAAGTTTGAACGAATTTTTTATAGAGACTAAAAGCAAAAATCGCGAATTTTATAGGGATTAAAAACATATTTAACCCTATATTAAATTCTCTCGCACAATATCTAGCATTTTTGTTATCCTCATGATTCATTGTCTATATCTTTTACAATTATACTACATGACAAGGTTGTTAGAAGCGGAAAAGGAACCGGTTCAAGGTTTGAAGGTTCGACTAGGCCAGACCGGACATGATAAACAAAAAATAACATAATATTTATAATTTCACTGTATCAAAAGTTAAACTCCACTTAAACAAATGCAAATATGTAATAATAGCATTATAATATTAAATAATCGCAAATACTACAATATAAGTACTCTGATAATATTAATGTACAAATTTATTTTAAATTTGTTTATAGTATTTGATTTAATTCATCAATGTACAAAAAAATTGATAAAAAACATCTCATGTGCCAAAAACAATGTCATTTACCATTTTTAAAAAAAAAAAATTAGATTTTGGTCAAACCCCGAGTTCCTTTGTTTTTTTTGACGTGGCCAGTTCCTGGTTTATACCCAATTTTCCAGTTTGGTTCCTGGATTTTGCCCTTTTTTCGGTTCGATCCCTGATTTTCATGCAAAGCAGTTCACAGGTTTATTTAGACCGGACAGGGGACTGGTTCTCGGTTCAACCGGTTGAACCGCCTGGTCCGGTTCGATCTAATTTTGATAACACTGCTACATGATAAACCAATTTTCAAGAAAAGATAATTGATGTAGTCTTTCCCTATATATATATATATACACTTTGCTATTCCAAAAAAATTTCAAGAAAAGATATGAATTAACAAATAACATTTTTCTTTTCTAATAAGATACAAAGGAAAAATATTTGCCCGTAATTCTTTTTTTTTTTTTTTGAATGGCAATAGCAAATGTTAGTATTTGTTAAAAATATTAGTGGATGGGAGTTGAACTCTCATTCCTTATCACTCCACTCCTTAACTCTCCCGCCTCAACCACCAAACCAACTTCATATACCCGCCCGTAATTCATTGTAATAATTGGAATCAAGTTTCATAAGTGCATAAACTTTCTTGTAAAGTCAACCTAGTTGTTTTTATAAAAAACATTGTCATTATTATCATAAACTAATGATAATATCGACACACCATGAGATGAAAGAAGAAAAACTAAAAAGGTAATGAATGAGAAACTAAACATGCTTAAACTTTGCTGATATATATTAAAATTAGAGAAGAAAGATGAAGAGAAACCAACATAACAGCTCCATTCAACTTATGGGATACAGTAGGATCCATTTGAATTTCAACAAAGGCAATAGTAATGTGCTGAGAAGAGTGTTAAAAAGTATGTTGTCAGCACTCATCTGTATATAATAGATGATATAATCTAACAGTCAGCAAATGATATTGATTTTTCTTCTTGATTAGTTCTGTGATGCATAGAATAATTGGGTAATTTGTTTCTGACTGCTTATGCTGTTCAGGTATTAAGGTAAATCTCAATTTGGTTGATATTACTATTGCTACCATATAGGTGACTAGTTGTTGATATGATGCTTTGTCTCCGAACAATGAGAACACAATCCTCTAAAGTGCTAGGCTTCCAAATTGCTTGTTCCATTGATCATAAATGCCAAGTTCATTAGGTGAAACAGAAGGCCTCACCTCTTGCAGGGCATTCTTGAAGTCCTACACAAAGTGTAAAAACCATTTTAAAATAAATCAAGCTGAGAAATATTTTTCAAATTCCTAGGTTTTGCATGCAGATTTTTGCATACCTGAAGAGTTACTGGCCGCATATCCTCCTTTTTCAACTTCGTAATTTCTATGCCTTGTCTCAAAGCCTCTCTCAGGGGACCCATAGAAGCATCCTTCACTAAGTTTTTCATGTCTGATCCTGAATAACCTAAAAAGAGAATTACCAAGTAAATCACCAGAAACCAAGAAAAAGTTAGAAAATAAAACTGCTATGCACAAGATACTGTAGTTAACTTAAAAATGTTCATACCTTCTGTTATGTTGCATATAACATCGATTTCCTCATTTGATAGCTTGAACAATCCATCCTTCTCTAAAAGGTTACGTATAATCCAAGCTCTTGCCTCTTTGTGTCCAAACAAATTAGTTAGTCACACGACAAAAAGGGTTAGAAGAAAGATAGAGAATCATGATTAGCACCTGAGGATGGTAGGGGAATGTAAAGTCTTTTAGTAAGTCTCCTTCGTGCTGCTTCATCAAGCTCTTGGGGACGATTTGTTGCTCCTGTATAACAAGTAGTATGACAGCACTGGTTTCTGTGAGAAAGGCTTACTACCATCAAATTGAAAACCTAGGAAAGAAACCCTTCTTGGGCTTAAACTCTTACTCAGATCACAATTACCAAAATATATCTATTAAAACTTGAAATGTAGAACAGATTTATAACACCAAACTTGATTCCAGTTCATAAAATGAAGTTTCCATTCCATTGTACAGCAGAGTAGACCAAAAGGACAACACCTACAATAATTAATATGCACTTCCACAAGCATGCAAAATTGCAAATATCATGAAATATGCGTAGGGATCATAATGTGTGTAGAGGTGGTCCTTAATAAATCACCTTGCATAATATGAAAACAAAGATAGGCTAGCTAAGTTTTCCTTGTTTTGAATGCATAGAAACAAAAAGAACTCAAGGAAAAATATTAGAATGATGATGATCACATTTATAGCCTTATGCTTTGTGGCTCTGTGTTCTTTGATTTTGCGGATATAAAAACTGTTGTCACGCTCAACTCAAATGCCTTAGGTATGGAAACACATTTTCCAAAGATAAAATTATAAATATTGTTGAACTAAGGCCATGCATTATCTACCTATTAAAATATCACAGTAGTTAGTTAGCTAAAATTAGAGTATATGACAAAGAAAAGAAGAATTTGAGCCTAGTGGCTCAACATTACCTATAAGCAGAATTTGCTCGTTACCACTGTCAAAGCCTTCCATTTCAATAAGAAATTGCGTTTTGAGCCGTCTACTTGATTCATGCTCACCATCGGACTTACGCTGCAACAGTTATATGCATGTCATATTAAATTTTTCAGAGATTGCATGTCATTAACTTCCTTATATATGATAATGCCATTAATGAATTTAAAAATTTCCATAAATAGTTGAGCAACGTCAACCTATTACAGCAATAAATAGTTATGTTGCCCTTATTGGCCATGAGATTAGCATACCTGAGACAGGAGTGAATCTATTTCATCAACAAAAATCACTGCTGGCTGACGACAACTGGCGACTCCAAAAAGGGCTCTTACTAGCTTTTCACCTTCACCGATCTATAATTATCAGCAGATATATTAGGTGTTGAACAAGTGGTCCCAAGTTTGACAACCACAGTTCATGAGTTGACTTAGGTGCCCATAGGGGAGAGGGGAACCGTTCTAGAGCAGTAAGAAGAAACAATGTAATAACTTTTGGGATTATAGTTAGGTGATCTAAAAAAGACTGCAGAAAATCATCTCAGATAAGGTTTTAGAAAATTGCAGAAGATATGTAAGAGAAATATGTGAGAAATCCTTCAGAATAAACAGCTAAAAGCTTAAGCATATCCAACATACCCACTTGCTAGTCAACGAGCTTGCTGATATGTAAAAGAAGGTTGCATTTGCCTCCCCGGCTATGGCTTTTCCTATCATTGTTTTACCAGTTCCCTAGCATTCAAAGTATGAGACAGATTAAAGACCAGAGTCTTTGCAATTTACATCATCAGTAAGAGAAATTTGCACTTACTGGTGGACCAAACAGAAGCAGACCTCTCCCAGGAGAACGGCAGCCCTTAAATATGTCAGGACGTTGCAGAGGATATATGACCATCTCAGTGACACATTTCTTGGCATGATCCAATCCAGCTACAATGTCATCAAATATTGAGCAAGTGTAATTAGTTTCACAAGTAATAACTGCCAATTTGGTGAACAAAGCAGATGAACAGCTATTTATATTACCAATATCATCCCAGCGGACATTGGGATCTTTATCCATAATCTCATTACTAACATGTTCAATGAGGCGAGGTTCCAAATTCCTCAATTTCTCAGGAAGTTCACCATCAGGACCACACAGGATTTCCAAACTGCAACCATGTGAATTATACAAGGAAGTGAGTGCATATATTGTCCAACTAATCACCAATCATGAGATCACCAACTTACGGAGAAGAAAAGGATTTAAAGTGGGGATAGTAAAACACTAGCCCTTTAATACCTCAATTAAAAATAATGAATGAAAGATGGATTCACTCTTGTTAATCACATAAGGAATCAAGAAAACCATTACAACTTTAATTTGTAAACAAGAAGGCATACTGACTAGTGTAGCAATTTAAGGTAAGGGTTGATCCCCAGTAGTTTGTAAGATCAAAACGCTTTTGCATTCTACAATAAAATTTGAAAGAATATTGTCATTTCAACATTTGTACTCTTGGAATGTACAAAGAGAATGGCTTTGAGAGATAGTGAGGATGAGGAGCAAGAAGTAAGAACTTAAAGACTAATATGATGGTCAAGTACTGACCATCTCTTTGTAGACTCATCTAAAGAATCATCACACTTTCCAGCAATTCGTGAACTCGTATTTCCAGTATTGCTCCCATTGGATTTAATAGGGGGGACAAAATTACCACGGATGCCTCGTCGTGAAACACCATATGATCTCCCACCATATAACCTGTTGGCAGGATTGTTGTCGCATTGTGGTGAGACAGATGCACTGGGTGAACCAATTACTCCTCGTTTTTGCTTCGCTTCCATTTCCTGCCCATATAAGATGATGCCATCAAAATTTTTATATAAGAAGAAATTACTTAAGAAAGAAATAGGAAAGATCTAAGTCATATTAACTCAAAAGTTTGCTGACAAAGAGTGTTTCCTTTCTCTTGTTAGAATGTTTGTTTGATTACCATTCAATAATAAGAGTTTGCTCTTCACTTTTTAAGGGTGTTTACTTATAAACAATGAATATTTAAGTTTCATCTAAAAGCATATCATTCTTCTTGAGAGACTGGTGTGCATAGAAAGGGAAATCAGTGCATTTGAAGAACACATTACAACAGTGGAAAGGAACGCAATATATCACTAAATTTGACAGGATAAAATGGAGATGCTTATTATTACCAAAAGATATGGAGATGCTTATAATTGTAAAACAGGAAACAACCCCATCCTAATTTGCCATAATCATTGACATAAAAATAAGGAGAAGAGAAATTAGACAAGTAAGTTAAAATAACTATACCAACTTTGCTCTGGCAGTAACAAACCCGTTGCCACAAACATCGGGATTAACTTCCTCCTTGCTTGAAGGTGACTTCACATAACCAACTCTGGGGCTCGTGTTTTCAATGTGTGCACGTTTTGTGGAAAAAGTGTTTCCAGAAGCCCGTTCTTCTCCTTCAACATCAAAAACAGAAGAGATACCGGGACCCTTTGTATGGCTAGCATGTGATTGAGGCCTTTCCATAATAATACAGTCCTCCGAGCTGTTATTTTTCAAGTTGTAAAAACTTTTGGAAGCATTACTAGTCCTCAGGTTGCTTTTCCCATATATGGATGTTAACTTCGCTTGCACCATTTCCTTCGATGCTTCTCTATCTGCTTTGTCTTGCTTCCCCAGTTGATCAACCTGAATTAAAACCAAAAGAGAAAACTTGTTTTATATTCCAAAATCATTATCTCCACAATCTGGAGGAACCAAAAACAATATAGTTCAATCAATTGCAGTATGGTTGTCAGCAAGTCTTACCATCGGATTGATATCTTTCTCTTTAGATTGCTTGAGAAGAGCTCGAAAGTACTTCGAATTCCTAATCTTCTCAATGTCAATATCTCCTGTTGTGCCAAAAACGCGTCCTGGAGATCTCTTTGCTTGCTCAAAAGCTTGGCTAAAGAAATAGAGAGGAACCAAAATATTAAGCAACATAGTAACAGCAAGAGAAAAGTTGATTCAGCATAAACATGGGAAAATTGATATCGATCAAATGAGTAAACTTTGAGTTTACACGTTGCATCCCAGATTCTCAAAGTAACTAAGAGTGGTTACCACTTACCACCACTTAGACTATTGAGGTAGAAGATAGAAAAATCAGAGAAAAACAAAAGGCACAAAGAGAAAACGCAACATCAAGACACCAGAAATTTTACGTGGCTCACCAATGTGGACGAAGTAACGACAGAATCTCCACTACTATGAATGAGAAGTTACAAAGATTACAATCGAACAACAAAAACTCTCGACTCTGAAATTACAGCAAACACAACCCTCTTTTCTTTAAGAGAACCTCATAAATCACTTCTCATCACTTCTTCATGTAAAAAACCCACTCAATTTTTGCACTCTCTTATCTCCCTTTTTTGTTGTAATATATCGGTCCAAGATACAATGAATAGGCCCAAAAGAAGAGAGAAACAGAGATTTTGCAAATATTTCCAGTCTTGGCTGAAGAACTTTTCTGACAAGACATGCCAATGCCTTAAAGTGAGAGTGCTGACAGAAGATCTTTATTGATACGGCATGCCCACACAATATAGTGAGAATGCACCATTCTATTTTATGTAGTTTCTTTTAAGAGAAACTTTAGATTTCGGTAGATTCCAAGAGGATTTAGGCAACATCCTCACAAATCTCCACCTTGGACTAATCCTCTTCACACAAACATTTGGAGAATCACCTTCAACTTCTGCCATTGCCTAGCTCCTTAGAGCTATTTCCATTTGTCAACATTAAGCAAGCCTAAAAAATTGATGAACTTGCTCTTTGGGACGACTGGTTTAGTGAACATATCTGCTGAGTTGTCTTCCATGTCAATCTTCTATACTTTGATTCTAGTCTCAATCATCAAGAAGTGGTACCTCACATTAATATGCTTGGTCCTCTAATGATGAACTTGGTCTTTTTCCAAATAAATGGCACTCAAACTACCATGGAAAATTATCGCATGCTCCTGTGGAAAACCCAGATCTCCAATTACCCTCTTTTGCAGCTTTTCTCAAGGCCACGTACTAAGCAACCAATGTTACCATTAGAGATCAATCCAACATCACTTGTACCATTCAAGTACGCTTGTACCATTCAAGTACCTAAGTATCCTTTTCATTGCCTGCTAGTATCTCTTCCTCAGTTTACTCATAAATCTTCTTATCACCGCCAACTACATGTGCGATATTTGGCCAAGTGCATACCATAGCATACATCAAGCTTCTAACTGCACTTGTATATGGCACCTAGTAGCCTAGACATGTACTCCAACTCCTCTTAACTTTATGGTGCAGGATTTACATGAAAATTTGCCATAGCAGCTGAGGAGGTGCTAAGGGTTCAGCAATAAACCATTACAAACTGTCGTAACACTTTCTAAATGTATAATAAAAAAAAATTCTTACTATGATCCCCATAGATTTCCGTATCGAATATCTTTCTAGCTTCTCCTAAATCCTTAAAGTCAACTTTGCACCAAGCATAGACTTCAATCTTTCAACCCCTCTCTAGCTGGTTCATAAAGATATCTTTCTTAAGATCCCCATGTAGAAATGTTCTTTTCAAGTCCAATTGCTCAAGCTCCATATTTTAATGTGTTCCCAAGTCTAGTAATACTCAAATTGAAGTGTGTCTCACTACTCATTATAATACACTCCTTCCCTCTGACTGTAGCCCTTAGCAAAATAGAGTGCTTTATATCTTACACTTTTTGAACCAGGGTCACCTATCTTCTTGAAAATGAACTTCACCCTACTACAGTCTTCCCCTTTACTAGGTTGACTAACTCCCAAGTGTGGTTTTTTTAAAGAGACTCCATCTCTTCACCCATGGAAACAATCCACTAAGCACACTTAGATTCCCAAAATAGCCTCATTGTAGGTAGAAGGTTCAACAAACTCTACCTGCTTAGCTAACTGTAAGAAATAAGCTACCATTTCCTCAACATATCTTTAAAGAGGCTAATATTGATTGTGAGGACTCTTAGCAACCATGCTCTGCGACCGAGTCTCCTCCATTTTTGGCTCTCTATGAGGCTCTTCACCAATGGCAACAACCTCAAGCACCTCAACACTAGAATCTTTGAGGTTACATTTATATCCACTTGTTTATCAGCACTTTCCTCCTGATTACCTAAAGCTCCAATACTAGGTGAAGCATAGAATTTCCATCAAATGTAACATCCCTCCTAATCAGAATTTTCTTCTCAGTTGGGGACCAAATTCTATATCCTTTCACCCATAACCATAGCTCATTCTCTTTTTGGCCCTAGGTTTTAGCTTACCCTCCCTCTGTACCATTCTATTTTATGCAGTTCCTCTTGAGAGAAACTTATTTTCTGATGGATTCCACGGCCCTACTCTCATAAAACTATCCAACAACTGCTATTCAGAACAATTCCTACAAAGTGCTCAGCATCTATAATTACATCCAATAAAAAACTCAAAATAACACTAAAATAACTTCAAGAAGGTTTATGTTGTCATTTTTAATAATACCTTACTGTATCTGAAGCTTTTGATTGGTAGTGTCTATAGGCTAAAAATGCACAATGTGCTCACAATTGAATCTAGTCAAATTTTGACTGAATTGTTTCAAATTAAAGCAAAACACATTATATCACTCTCAAAGTAACTAAGACTCTAACATTAGTTCGCTTTGAGTTATCCAACAACTACCATCAAACCCTAGCAACCAACGAATGAATTCTTTTAATTTTTTTTTTCCAACTAAATATCATTATTTTACAAAAAAAGCATCAAATTCAAAACACGTTGCATCATGACATGACTCTCAAACCCAGCATTTGACATGCAGATAGAATGAAATGGAGCTCACCTCCCTTATAGAACCAGAACACATCACTTCTTAATTTCTGACAATATGTCATGTTCTATTTCATTTTAAAATTATATCAAACACATAACAGAATACATATATCATGTTCCGTTGTTTCAACATTCTTGACCTATCCAACAACTACTCTCAAATTCGGCAAAATCTGATCGAATTCTTCAACAACAACAACAACAAATCTAACCACATGCCATCACTCTATTATATATAGCATCAAATTCAAAACAATTGATTCCAAACTTCGATTCTCACAACAATCAAGGCATCACCGAAATGGAAGAGAGAGAGAGAGAGAGAGGGAAAAAGTAATAACGAACCGATCAGTGAGAGGAGTGAGGGATCGACGAGCGGAGTGAAGGTGAGAGAGGGCTTCACGGCGAATAGGTTGAAGGAAGGCTTCATCGACATCGGAGTGGGAACGCGAATCGAGAAATCCGAGGAGGCGAAGGGAGAGGACGTAAGCGGAAGAGAAATCCTGGTTTTGGAGGGCACGTTCAGCGCCGAACAATAGAGAGTGTAGTCTCTTCAGGTTCTCATCCACTTCCGTTCTCCAACACTTGTTCTTCTTCTCCTCCTTCGCTTCCTCCATTTTTTCTCGCTCCTTTCACACAAACAAGAACGAAATGAAACTGATTTACTAACTGAGATGCCTTTTGATTTGATTTGATTTCGAACCCTCTTCCTCTCCCGCCATTTCTCCTCTTTCTCGCGCGTCTGTATATTATTTCCGAACCCTACTTTTTTTTTTATAGACCCCACCATAATTAGCCCAAGTGGGTCTCCCAAAGTATCTCCACGGTTCGATCCTTTGGATTGTCAATGAGACTAATCTCTGGTCGAGGTATTATCGGGTAATTAAGGAGACCTCTTTCAAACACGTTTTTTTCCATCCACAAGGCTCGAACCCGAGACCTTGCTTAAAGGAATCTGAGCCCTTTCGCTCGGACCAACGTGTGTTGGTCAAACCCTACTTTTTATTTCAGCTACAATTCTTTTCTTTTCTTTTTTTTTAACTATTTGAGCTATTTTCTTTTTTGAGTAAAGAGTGATTACCTCAATGTGTGAGGCGCTGTCAATATAGTATCTAAATGTATCAAAATTATAAAAACATTCATGAACGCGTTTTTTGTTAGTCATTTTATGTGTCTTTTATTAGTCAGTTTGGTCCACAAATGTGTCATCTATTATTCAATTTTGTCCCTAAAATTACTAACAGAAGGCACACTCACGGATATTTTTGACATTTTGATACATTTAGGGACTATAGTAACAACACCTCACACATTTAAGAACTAAAATAACTATTTACTCATTCTTTTATTTTTTTGGTAGATAGTATTTCAGCTCTTTATTTTAGAGGTTTTATTTTGATTCATTTTTTATTTTTTGTTCTGAAACTGTTTCTTATTTTACAAAAATTATAACATAATGGGCTATTTTCGTCAATTCCATTACTAACGTTGTTAGCTGTTTATTTTGTCATAGTATGTGTTGGACCGAATTGGGAAAAAAAATATTAATGGACCATTTCATAACAAAAATAAAAGTTATGGACCTTTTTTAAACAAAAATAAAGACAATGAACTAAAAATAAGTCGCATTTAACTGTGTTAGTAATAAAACCGATGGAAGGGACTAAAATAAAGACAATGAACTAAAAATAAGTCGCATTTAACTGTGTTAGTAATGAAACCGATGGAAGGGACTATTTTGGTATTACCATAAGATAAGGAGTCATTTCATAACAAAAATAAAAGAGAATTTAATTAAAACATAAAATAAAGATAAGAGACTAAAAGCATAGTTTAATGGTGAGATTTATATAGAAATTATTTTAAAATACTTCCCTACTTACATTTAACTTATCTTGTGATTTAACTAAAAAAAATGAGTCTACTCTTTATTTATTTTGGGGTTTAATTAAATATTTCTCATGTTAGAACTTATGACTATGCCATAAAATAAGTTATTTAGATTTTAATTAAACATTTATTATAAAAAAAATTATGTCATAAAGTTTGAATAAATTTTAAAAAAAAAAATCCAAAGATAGAAAAATAATCTATTTTTATAAGTATTCATAAATTCTATGTAACTCTATTTATTGGATGTTTATTAAAAGAGTCAGACACAATTTTGATATTATATAAAATTAATATTAAAATAAAACTAGAGGATCATTCATTTATTTATACAATAATAACAATAAGAATAATTCGATATAATCATGGTGCATCAAAAAGTGTCAAACGCGTTATTTATAATTCATCCTGATTTAAGTCATTATGAAAATTGTCTGAGAAAACATGGCAATACTTCTCAAGCCATGCCACCATTTTTTTTGACTGGAGCCATGCCACCTGTTAGGTTGATTAAATTATCAAATTTAAATAGACTAACTAAAATAAATGGTAACTTTAAAAAAAAAAAATTAAAGACTAAAGAACACTCTGAGTCAAAAAAAAAAAAATACACTCTTAAAGAACTACTTGAGGAAACAAAAATAAAACGTGTATTCAATGAAAAAAGATTTTATTAAAAACACATAATTAATTTATTAAATAATTTAAAACATTTAATAAACATATTAATTAAATGTCTTAGTCTAATACCTTAAACGCTCTTAAACCAAGTTTCATTGGTGCATAGTTGGTGAGGGTCCTTCATTTTTCTACTAGATTTGCGTTGTCTGAAGTTGAGTTGTAAGTGCATGAAGAAAGAAGCTGAAATTTACTACTACTTTTCATATTGACTTAAAAATTTCTTCACTTTGAGAAAAACAATAAATAACTTCATAAAGGAAACAATTTTATTAAATTATCCTTATTAACTCGTATTAAAATATTAACAATTGTTATAAATTCATAATAAAACATGATATCTTAAGAGTGATATACATAATATTTATTTGGAGTTAAAATTTAGAAAAAAATTAATGTTATATTAACAATAAAACGACAGTTAATATAAAATATTTTTATTTCTCTAAAACGAGAGTCAATTAAAAATGAAGGGAGTATATTCATAATCGAACAAGTAATGCAATCCAAAAATCAATGTCAACAGATCCCAGGTGGATTGAATAAGATAGTCATTGCACCCAAAAAATAATAAGACAGTCAAGGTGAGCAACATTTGATTTCTCTTCACGTGTTGTCACAAAAAGACAACTGAAGATACTGTACACCAATTCATCATTCCTAATACAATTTTTCATAATGTCAAGCATCTTACGTGGACAGATAAACTACATAGTAACCAAAGAATCCACCACTGTGGACTACAACTAGAGAAACATGAAACTATGGTACCCTTTTTTGCCTAACTAACAATTATCAGCACTGCAACTCAAATACTATGGAGCAGTATTCTTTCCGGCCACTAATACACATGGAAGATGGAAAACTAGCTACTTCAGAATTCCCATAATATATATTCAAACGCATAGCCTAAAAGGATGAATGATCTAAATAAGGAGCCTTAGGACTCTGAAGTGTCATGTGCTTCCCGGAGCATCACTTGCTGCAGCTGGTTTGCGATTCAAATATCGAATAATAGCATCTTCAACCCTGTTCAAGTTGCCAAACAAGATATAAAATTTAATAGTGAATGGTAATTGATATAGTTAAATGAAGTTGTCAAACAAGATAAAATTTCATAGTGAATGGTAATTGATATAGTTAGATGGATTCATGTAATAATAATACTGAAAAAACTAACACAAGAACTCTGTTCAAGTCTAATTTTCCTTGGCACATGAACAAAAGGAAAAGTGCATCATGCATTTTATAACATTTGAAATGAAATAAAATGAAATCCTATCCCATCATGGTCATATGAGAAGAAGCTAAGTGTATAAATCCAAACCCTCAACTAGGACAATACATGGAAAGGAACTATGAATCAATAAAGTATAAAGCCAAATCTCAATTTATATTAGATGTCAGGTTAATCATAACCAAGTCCAGCAGATGATAATGCATTAACTTGCAACTAAAGAAGGTAGTATACTAGCATGCATAGGAGACTAGCAAAAAAATAAAACAAATAAAACATAACAGCAGATGATAATGCATTAACTTGCAACTAAAGAAGGTAGCATACTAGCATGCATAGGAGACAAGCAAAAAATAAAATAAATAAAACATAACAATGGAGGATGAAAACTGAGCAAGAGATAGATCTCAGAGCTTACCATGGTTGGTTGAAAAAATCTGATCGACGCTCTTTTTCAGCACTGCGACTAGGTTCTCCAGCTGCAACTTTCAGATCCCTGCTTTGAGATTCAATCAAGGCATTAATAAATTCTACTGGAGATTGACTGAAACCAAGAAAGAATGCCCGTCTCCTACGGTGCTCATGGATTTTTCTAATGATTCCACATATCGCTTCATCGCATGTTTCAATCTCTTTGTTCTTCTCCACATTAGCCAACAATGCAGACAACTCCCTCTGAATAGGAAAAGGAACATCAACTGTCACATCATAACAAGCAGATCCAGCTGGACTATTTCCAGAGAGTTTAATCTGATGCTCCAAAAGTATAGGCTGTGGAGGGAACAAATGATGTGATATTTTTTGCGAAACCGTTGTAAACTTCACCTTTTCTTCCCCAAATACTTTCTGAAGAGGCGGATCACAGTGGAAAAAGGAAGGATCATTTGGGTTTTGCAATTTCCTAGCCTTCACATAGTGCCAGATTGCAGCAATAATTCTTGGGCGAGTATCAACCTCGATACCAAGAACTTCTGTCAATGCCGGTGAAAGCTTAAACTTCTCGGGTGCATAATTCATTTCCAGCCGTATATTTACAGTGAATTCTTTATCCCCTTTCCTCTTCACTTCAAAACCTTCATGAGGAGCAGGCGATCGAGAATTCTCCCACATAATGATGTGGTTATCGGGATATAGTCTCTGATCCAAAGAAATGGTTACTCTTTTGAAGAAAGCTGAGAACTTTGGATACAACGGAGACGACTTTTGAACTATTCCTGGCTGATCAGGGTCTACACCATCTTCCAATATTCTCCCAACAATCTTCAGTGTCCAGGTTGGAGGCTCAGCATTTGGCTTCTTAGGTATCGTGCGAATTTGATTAGCAAAAGTGTTAAATACATAGATGCGAAGTGTTTTCTGAATACAAGGAGGATTTTTAAGTGCTTCCTGGATGTCAACCTTCTTTCTAGCAAGTGAAGCGTCCACACGAGACTCAAACTCGAGAAGCTGGGTATACAAAGCAGATTCAGGCAGGATAGCAGCCACCCTATCCTGCAGCTGTTTCTCTGGGAGCTTCTGCTTCTTCCTCCGCGCAGCAGGCATAAGTTCCATCGGTCTCAAAGGCGAGAAGCTGTTCGGAGGCGAAAATCCAACGGGACGAATTGGGGGTTTCTGAGGGAGCCTCTTCCCACTGGCATTCCCAGGCGTTGACATCGACGTCGAAGACACCCCTAAATTTCCCAAACCACCAGCCTGGTTCTGGTTAAGAGTCAACCCTTGAGCTTGAAAATGAGCCTGGAGTTGAGCATGAGCTGCTGCTGCAGCTTGGGCATGAGCCTGAGCCTGGGCATGAGCCTTAGACTGTGCTTGGACAATAGCATGGGCTTGGGACAATGGAAATTGCCCTTGAAAACCAGCAGCAAGCTGGGCTTGAGCTTGGGACTGTGAAAACCCAGGGTTTGCAGACATAGAAGAGGAGGGTATTCCAACATTACCAAAAGATGAGGAAGAGGCCCCAATGCCCTTAGATGGGTTGTTATTGTTGTTCACAGACATCACTATCCAAATCTAATGAACTAGTCAACCAAAAGGTGCAAATTCAAAATAAAAACACAAAAAAATACAAAAAATCTTCACGACCCAAGTGAAAAGATCTTAACTTAAGTATTAATTTAAATCATGAACCAATTGGGGGCATACCCAACAAACTTAAGTGTACAAATTCATGCCTTGTACAAATCACCACCAACCTTTGATTTGCATTCCCAAAATGGAAAGAACCAAAATCACTGACTCTAATTCCGAATCGAGTAGGGTTTACCTCGATCTGGACTTAGGAAGATCCACTGAGGGTGAAACTATGGTTGATGCAGAGTGCAGGTAGAAGAAAACGCCATGATCTTCGTGTGCATGGAGTTGTCGTTTCGGGTTCGGTGATGGGCAGCGAGAGAGAAAGGTCCAACTCTGTTCCAAGGAGTGAAATTTGAGAAGAGAGAGATGTGAATTGAAGAAAGGGAAGAGAGAGAGAGAGGTTGGTGATTCTCCGGAAGGTGGAGGATGATGGCGGTGAAGCGTGTCTAGGGTTTGGGAAATGGCCCAATTTGGGAGGGTCAATGTTTAGTTATGCGTTCACTAAACAGTAGTAAATGCTTTGCTTGAAAACGGTGTCGTTTGTCTTCAGCATCTACTGAATGATTTAACAAAATGTGTTAACTCGTCGTCGTTTTTTGATCCTTCTAACTACTTGTTTTCCGTATAACCGAGATCTATTCTATTTATTTTAAAGAAAAAAGAACCAACCGAAAAAAAATAAAACAGGAGGTAAAATTTTTTAGGTGTGGTTAATGATGTTCCTCTCACAAAATAGCTAAATTTTTCTCTCTCTATCCACTCCTAATATTTCTGACCTCTCATAACTACCACTATCAAAACAGATTTTATCTTTTTTTGTGAGAGAAACAGCACCAACCACACTTAAGGAACTTTACCAAAGTTTTATCCATAAAAATAACTTATAAACTCTAGTTCACTTATGGTGTGTTTGGTATGGGTGAAGTTGGGAAGAGAGAAGTTGTGGAGAAATAGCCAACTTCTTTTGTTTGGTTACTAGAGAAATGGAAAAGAAAGCAAAAAAATATATGGGCCCATTACTTTTTCAAATCTTCGCTGAAGTGCGAAGAAAAGGGGTGGAGGTCGCTGAAATTTTTACGGTTCTATTTATGCCCTTCCCTTCTCACGTTTCACAAGCTGCTCAATCTCTCCATCACCCAAAATTACTGTCCCGATCAACTTCCATCTTCATCCGGTGTTTAGAAACAGGTTCGTGGCATTTACAATCAATTTACCTAAAGATGGCTGTGGGTTTGGCTCATAGAGGAGATGTGGGTGGTTGCCTGGTTGATGCATCAAGAAGATTTTTTTGTATGCCAGTGAAGATTTTTTTGATACATTATAAATGAAGATCTGGAAAGATGAAGGGTGTTTTTTTTGGGTGAAATCAAAAAGTGGTTTTTTTTCTTGTGGATGCAACGAGACGGTGGCTTTCTGTGGATGCAACGAGACGTTTTTTTTTAATTAATTACTTTAAAATAAAAAATTAAATGAAATACGTTGAATTAAATTAAACAATTATTATTTAAATTAAATTAATAATTCAATTCAATTATAATTATTAAATAATTATTAATTAAATTAATTAAAACATGTTTTGAAATAATTAAATTTAATTACAAGGGCACTCTCGTCTTTTCAAAAATAATAAAATTTCTCTATTTTCAAAAACACACTTCTTTCTCTTTTATTTCTCTTCTTTTTCTCTTATACCAAACAATACATTAAATCTACTCTATTTTTCATCTTTTTCTCTCTTCCCACACTCTCTCTCATATATTTCTCTCTTCTCTATTTCTTCTCACAATCAAACATAGGCTTATTGTCTAGTTCACTTAACTATCTGAGAATTTGTAAATAGATTATTGAATTAAAAAAGATTGTAGCGCATCTTTAAACTCTAACGGATACATGTGTATTCGTACGGGTCATACTCGTGCCTACACATGCTTTAAAAGGACAATAGAGTTCTACTATGATCCAGGAAAATTGTTTTCAACTCAATGTCTAAGTTAACTATAATGTGATTAATTTGGAAAGAGTAATAAGTTATTTTAAATGTTAGTTGTTATACAGAGTTGTATTTGATGAAGTGTTATAAGAATATGTTTTTACAAATAAGAGTGTGTTTGATATGCATTGAGGTACTGGACAAGCAGAACAATACATGACAAAATCTTGAGTCATAGGACAACTTTTTGTCCAGTATATTGTTCGGTGGACCACGGACAACACAAGCAAAATAACATGAAATTTACTACAATACCCTTTATGATATATTATTATATTATCAAAGTATCAATGCTATTATATATAACTATTATATAATATATAATACATTTTAAAATATATAATATTTTGTGTTATGTAATATTATATAATATTTTAATTAATTACACAATATAATGTCATATATAACATATATTTATATATTATAAAAGATTCTATATACAATGTATATTATAAAACATAAGTATTATATATACAATAATATAAAATATCATACTATATAATTAATAATATAACAAATACTTTATAATAAAATAAATAATAGATGTATTATAATATTAGTATAATTTACATATGTTTTCCACTATATATAATAAAGTGTACGTGGGTGGGAGGGAGGGAGTATTTATTTAGTTAGAAATAAAACTAAAAAGTGGGTATTTTTGTCTTTTGAGTAGTTTGTCATTGGGACAATTTTTTGTCCCATGGTTTAATTGGGGACAAAAAATTAGGTTTTTGTGCTCTCTCATGTCCCTTATTTTGTCCTATCCATTAACTCTTTTTTGAATCAAACATAGAACAATAACTATTGTGATGTTCAGTCCTTTAGTTTTTTTTTAAATCAAATGCACTCATAATACAACAAATGATGCCCATATAGCAAAAAGAAGTCCAACATAATATATCATTAGCACTGAAATATTTCACAGTTCCACCAAAAAAATAACAAATAAGTCTAGTAAAGGTTAAGTCTAATGGACCTTAAGTCCATAATTAAATACATTTTAAAGAAAAAATAGTACCACAAAATGAAAAGAAACATTTGTTAATTTTTCCTGTCCACCTTAACCACAACAGACTTTTTTAATTAACCTTTTCCACCTTAACCACATTACTGACATCAACATTGAGAAATTCAAGGTTCAACTCATTTCCAGCCTGAAATTTGTTTTCTTTACAAAATTTCTTCCATCCCATCGCAATTTTTGTGAACTTCTTAGGTTCATCTTGGATTAATAATGTGCAATTTATTTGTTTGCTGTTTGGTTCACACAGTATGAGGGAGTAATTAGCATGTGCTAATTACCTGCAGTTTGACGGTTATAACCTGCTAGTGCAGGTAACCGGTTGTAACAAACTATAGTCATGAAGCTAGTATAAAATCTCTCTCTTGTAATAACTATATTAGGGCATGTTTACTTTGTTTTCAAATTTTTATTTTCTGTTTTCAATAAGATACTCATACTATGTCATGAAGATGACATACAAAGTGGGATAATATACATAGGCAATGAGTAGCATATTTGGAAATAGTGAAAATGCTACAAAGTTGTTTTCACCTTTCCAAAAATGCTATTGCTTCTTAGACCACAAATCCCCATTTTGTATATCATCTCTTTGGCAATGTGTGTTATAGTATGTGTATTTTATTGAAAACAGAAAATAAAATTTTGAAAACAAAGTAAACAGGCTCTTAGATTCTAACACAATGAAATGAAAGCAATTTCAATCAAACCCACCAATAGCAATTTCTTGCTATGGATTCAACAAATCGAAGGAGTTATTACAGTGCACAAATTGCACAGAGTCATTGTTAACCCTACGATTCCATTGCAGTTTGCATCGGAATCAGATCGCATTTTAGGTGTGGAATTTGAGGCGTATCAATCGTGGCTGGTTCAGGACCAATTCGTTTTCACCTGGTTCCTCTCAACACTATCTGAATCTATTCTTCCTCATGTTATTGGATGTAAACACGCGTATCAGGTTTGGGACAAGCTTCACAAACATTCTATTCGCTCATGAAGGCCAAAATGCGTCAACTGCGTTCAGAGTTAAAGAACACGAAGAAAGGAAATCGATCAATGTCTGAGTATTTACTCAAGGTTAAGACGATTTCAGATTCTCTTGTTGCAATTGGAGATACAATTACAGAGCAAGATCAGATCGATGTCATCCTTGATGGTCTTCCTGAGGAGTATAACTCCTTTGTGATGATGATTTTTGGCCGCACTGATTCACCTTCTCTCACAGACATTGAATCGCTTCTTCTAGTTCAAGAGGCACAACTTGATAAATTCAGACAAGAACTCAATACTACTGCTGTTAGTGCTAATGTTGCTAATGTTGCAAATTCTATGAAATCGCAAGTGTCTCAGTCCAGCAATGCTTCTTATGCATCACACTCCGGAGGTCACAGCCGTGGTAGATTTGGCAGAGGCCGTAGCCGTGGATGCTCCAATTCTGGTAATCGTCCTGTGTGTCAACTGTGTCATAAAATTGGACACGAAGCCTCCAAATGTTGGCATAGGTTTGATGAAAATTTTACTCCTCCTTGTAATAACTGTATTAGATTCTTACACAATGAAATGAAAGCAATATTGATTCTCTGTTCTCTCTGTTGAAATGAATTGCTATTGAATTCTATCACACAGCAATAGGGTCATATGTCTAGCATTCCTGACAGTTGAAGCAAATTGTGGGGGTAGATCCTGACAAACAAATTGTAAACTAAATAAGTAATTGTATGTTAATAACTAAATGAATATTTAGGAGATAAGAATTTGAGGTGATGCCAATTGACTTCCAATTGCCTTATATTTTGAGAGAGTCAGTGTAAAGGAGGCTAAACGACGTCGGCGTGTACTGCAGTTAAGATAAATGGGGAATGAAGCTGGACTTGCTGGTTCCTTAAATACTATAATCTAAAATGGATTATCTCCTAAATATCTTAGATAAATAGGATGATCCCCAACCATTTTATAAAACTGCCTTAGATGGTTCCATCCATCAGTAAGAGGAGTTTGCATAGATTTGTTAAAAGTCACTTTGTGACAATTGCCATCATCATCAATCAATTTCCAGACAGAACCGAGTTCTTGAAAGAATGGCTGCTTAAAGCATGGTTCAACTTCTCCATATGACTTTCAAAGAAACAAAAAATGTGTTATGAAGATAAGATGAGAAAGGCCATAAAAATTGGATCTTTAGTAAATTGTTTCAAAAAAATCAGAAGTTTAAAGAACTCTTTCGAACACATGAAACTGTTGTGAATACTGTAACCGTAAACGTTACAAATAAAGACAATAACAAAGCAACAAAATGTGCCAAATATGTAAATTATTGCTATTTGTATTCATAAAATAGTCTTAGCAAACAGATTGAAAAAAATTGCAACTTTAGCAAAAACATTGAAAGACAGTATGATTGTTTTGGTAATATGAGAGTAAGCTGCCAAAACAAAAGTCTCAAAAACGGAGAAAATTTGGGAAAGAGTTAAAGTAGTACTAGTTGTTCTAAGAAAACCCAAACAAAATTGAAAGTTAGAAAGATATCTGGTTTTTAACATGCACGGTGAGAAAACAACCCTTATCATGCCTTTAGTGATATTGAATTATTAAACTAAAATTTTAAGTAAAATATAACAGTTGAAGTTGTATAAAAATCAATTTAAATATTTATTAAAATAATAGTTGGTCAATTATTAACAATGTGGAAGTTAGATTGAAAACGATTGGAATTGCACATTTTGGATTATCCACTTGCATTCGTAATTAAAATGTTGACTATTTAGTTGTGCCTGGGCCAAAGCAGTGCCGACACAACACCCATTGAGGCCTAAAACGAACTCTCTAAGTGAGACATTTTCAATACCCACAAAGGGCTTGAACCCACAACTCACAAGTGAAGTAAATTGTGTTTTACCATCTGAGCTAAATGGATTTGTAATACTCAATAGTTATTCGGTCAATTATATTAATAAACATAAAATTTTTGAAACCTTTTTTGGTAAAATTTTTTTGAGGCCCAAAGCCCTAGCTTTGGTAGCTTTAGGCTTGAGCCGGCCCTCAGCCAAAGTGTATTTCATTTTTTTACTGCCATTTGCACCGTTTTATTCCTGATTAAAATGTTGACTATTTAGTTAGACCTGGCCCAAAGTGTATTTCATTTTTTTACTGTCATATGCGCCCTTTTTTTTTTGTTACTATGTTATTGGTGCGCAGTATTCACCGGCTTTGCCGGTGTCATATGCACCGTTTAATATAAACACGTAAGTACATATATATTTATGTAATAATAGAAGTTATATTAATATTATTAAGATTGAAATGTGAAAATTCCTTTGTAATTTGGCAGTATATAGATTAATAGTTATCATATGGATTCGGCAGTATATAGGTAGTATATAGTTTATTTAGAAATAATAATTGAAATGCAGTTGGCAGTCAACAAATGATTGACTTGGAACTGATATAACAAATGATGATTGTATAACTAACTTTGATATTTAAGTCAGATGTGATCAACTAATATCTTTTATAGAATAAAGACAAATTGTATAGGCTAGAGTATACAAAATTATTGCATAAAGTATGCAATTTGTGATGGTAGCCACATATATGATAGCTGCTCCAAAACAGAGAGTATTAGCATTTGAACAGTAGAGTGCTTTGTGCCTATATAGTTGACTCTCTTCACATTGTCTGTCATTTTGGTAGAAGACTATTGAAATAGTTGTATGGTCAACAACAAAAGCAATACGTTAGAAGATTTGCAAAAGAAGATTAAGAATTGTTGATGCTGGGAATGGTAGGGCTCTCCTCCTCCTTGGGATTGAGTGCTCCTTCTTCCAGAGTCCGATGAAAGGGGGTGGTACCTGCAAAGACACTCCGATGCCTAAGTTAGATAGGGCTTTGGGGGAGAAGCGGCGCAGAATGTATTAGGGTTTAGAGTAAGTAGAGAGTATATCCAAACCTGGGGGGTCCAGCCCCCTTTATATAGTGGAGTTGCGTGGAAGGAAGGTCGACCACCGATCCGATTTCTGCGCGCGGCAATCCCTCCCTGATAATTCGGGGATTAGCTGATCTCTTCTTGATATTTCGCGTCTGCCAAGCCCGTTATGCGCCGGCTACGTGATCTTCAATCTTTAGGGTGACAACGGCTCCAAGTGTTGTCTCAGGCACATCCCCTTCTAGAAGGTTCGTAAGTCCTGAGTTAGCTCGCCCCTCCCTTGCTCGGTGTTATCCTCGGGATAGCCGTACCGGAAGTCGGGTCTGGCGCATCTCAGGTCGGTGGCAGCTCGTCAAGCTCGGATAAGCAGGAACCGAGCTGATCTCCCCCGGTCGGCGGGCGCACTAGAACTCGGCTCGGAACCGGTCCGTAACAAGAATAAAATACATTTTTTTCCCCAATATATTATTCTTGATGCTGAAACCCGAATCACATTTGTTTTTTATCATATATTCGTAACACACGTCTACATGGAAGATAAAACATTGGTAAGTTGATAGCAGTTTGGTATACTTGAGGGTCAAGGGATAGTTGCTATGACAAAGATGAAATTGCAGATGGGTATGAAACCTCTAAGGTTTTGAGGATCTTATCCAGGGTTTTAGGGAAGTACTTCAATGACTATCATTAGTTAGGGAAGTAATTGAATGACTATCATTAGGGAGGATTAGAGTGAGTGTTGACATAGATAAATGACAACTATTTTTCCTAATTTTATGAAAATAAATGGTTAAAATTTAACCTAAAATTTGGTAAGAATACCTTGTCAGTATATGGCCGACACATTCTCTATGTTCCAAACATGTTGTAATTATTTTTGTATAGTATATTATAAAAGAAAGTGAATTAGAAGTCAGCAAATATTGTGATAGCTTAGAAAGCTAAATGTATTATATACTCTCAATTATTTCAAACACACAAAGATGTAAATTTACCTGTCAAATATTTTGAAAGACTTCCTTGAATACAACATTTATAGTGGTCTTCAATGGTTGATTGTCTTTGTCATGTATTAATATCTTCAAGGCTAAGGCAAATGTAAGCTAACATTTGCGAGAGGTTTACCATGAGATTATTGATGGTCATTGCAAATGAAACAATTAAAGGAAATTTCCTTCTGATAAGTTTGAAAGTCCAAGGTGATTGAGATAGAGGCATAGACATACGGGGAATCACTATTAGATTACCAATATTTTTCCCACATACAATTTTTGCCTCGATAACATGATTTGCTAACCTTGTAACAACTCATCTAGCACCATTACAAATACCTTTAAATTGATCTAAATTTCTTAACAATATTACTGGAGTTCCCACCTTTAATTTGATTTTATGATCGGGAAGACCTGAAATTCTGAGTGTGTTTAGAAATTCGGGAGCAAGTCTATCAAGAGTTTGATTTTCGAGCGCTCCACATTTGTCAACTGAATCTAAACTTAGATACTTTTTTCATCCCCTGGTATGAGTGAAAGTACATAATCATTAATTTGATCAAAATCTCAATAGTAGATGCTAGAATAGCTCTTAGCTGCAAGTAATCATCTTTATTGTACTGGTTTACCAAACCAGGATATGTAATTTGCACTACTGCTGCTATTAGATCATCAAAATCTGTGATTAAGAGTGAATCAGGGATATAATCTCAGCATATCCATCATTTGGCTCACCTACTTTCTCATCGCCCCATCCAATAGCCACTTGGAAAAATTGTTTCAGTTATTATGTACTTGAATTGAAATCTCTATTTTGCAGATGCATGTTTTTGGTGAGTCTTAGAACATGACAATTATCCCAAAGATATGAAGCATTTATAGTAGCATTGATTATATCATAACGACTTCCTCTTGGGGTAACATAAAGAATTTGTCTAAAGTCTCCTCATAAAAGAACCACCTTTCCTCCAAAAGAAGCATTTACCTGATCTGAATGACTGACAATGTCTTGTAGGCTTTTGTCCAATGCTTCAAAACAATATTTGTGTGCCATTGGAGCTTCATCACATATAATTAGTTTTGTTATTGTCAATAGTTCAACAAGTTCACCTCCTCAATGGATGTTGCATGTTGAATTTTCAAATGTAGGAACATGAATAGCAAACTTTGAATGTGTTGTCCTCCCCCACGCAATAATAGTGATGTTATGCCTGCCGATGCTACAATCAAAACAATATCACAACGTGAACGTAGAGCAGAAGATAATGTCCTCCATATAAAGGTTTTACCAGTACCTCCATAGTCATATAGAAAAAAATCCCACCACATTCATCATTAACAGCATTCATAATTGTTTCAAAGATCTTGCTTTGTTCATCTATTACATAAGGAAGCAAGTTAATAATGTGTATTTAGCAAGAGATGAAAACAAATTTAAAAGTAACAAGTATAGAAAAATAAATACATCATTAATCGCTAATAGAAGATGATCTCACTCGTAAGAGAACTGAATAGTTGTTGAAATTCGTTATGCAAAGCAACTTTATCATAGTTATGCTATGCATAAATAAGTCTATTTCCCATTTGACTTATGATAATGCCTTGTGGAAATGGCATTGAAGGAAAATCTCTAAGACTTTTTCGATTTGATTGCAGCAACTCTTCAATTCGCAAAAGATTTAAATTTTGTAACTCATAATCACTAAGCTGCAAGTCTAAAAAATGTTGAAATAAGAAAGAAAAAATTATATAATTTATGATTTTTCTCAGACATGAAAGGAAAAAAAATGAGTTATTAAGATAAAACTAAGAATAAGAATTATACCTTGGATGTTGGACAATCTTCTATGTTCATAAAGGATACCGTCATCTAACCATTGCCATGTTTTTTCCCAAATTTATTTAGGTCCGTTGACACTATTTGATAGAAGAATTGTAACAAAAAAGTTTTCTCAAATACCTACACAAGCCCCAGTCTTTAGCTTCTCTAATAGCCTCTACGTATTCTCTGTCATCATCAAGAAAACCCATTGCAAAACATGCCTCTCTAAAATTTGGATATTGAGTTTTCCCAAGAGTCCTAATATCTTCATAACTGCATGGTCCTTTAATAACTGAAATCATCATTCTTAAATAAAACAATTCACTTGTGCTTGGAGGGACCCAGTTAAGTCTTCCAATAGTATATCTTTTTTTCTCGGTTTCCAACATCTTTGTCGAGGTATATACACAAATTTAGAGACAAACTGAGAATAGGTAATACTTTTACCTTCATCATATATTTTGTTTGCCTCCATCCAATATGTGAACAATGATTGTTTAACACTTTCTTTAGACAACAGAGTCAATATCCCCGTCATCTCAAAATAAACAGGATGTTCATTAGGAAGATGGAAGTATAACATCCCAACTGCTGGTGATCTACTATGGATTAGAAATTAAAAAAAATCCTCTAACCTGCCTCAGATGTTAAGATATATCTGCAATCTAAGTAATGGTTGATCTCATCAACTACTTCGACCTAAGATCCATCCTCTGTTTGTGTTGGGACAATGGTCGCAATAATTTTGTCATATCCTTTGTGGATGTATTTGGATAAGTACTTGATAGAAGTACATTGATTACACCGCTCAATATTAAGATGTGCCTATGGAACACTGATTTATTTTATGTTTATTGAGATATGTTTTCCTTATTTTCTCTTGTAAATATCCCTATTTCCTTGCTCCTTTTAATCCTCCCTTAATTAAAATAGGAAAAACATATTCGCACTGATTTCATTCTTCATTTTCTTCTTTTATCTTATGAGTCCCACTTAGGAGAGAACCCACCCAACAAGTAGGTTCCCTACTTGAAGCACGTTGCAGTGGCCTCTTAATGCCAGCAAGATTGTCTAATTTTGTTTTTTTTTCATGTTAAAAAAGAATCCCTTGTAATGGAATTGTTGGTACCTTAATCATTGGGAAAGAAATGAAAAAGAAGTGTATCTCTAAATCAGAAACCTTAGATCATCAAATTGGGGAAGATGACACATTGATCAATTCGGCCCTTTATCTTATTTTTTTTATTTCGATTTGCTACCCTGCGTGTCAACTCAGCTGTCATATCATCAATTAACTGCCACATATACTAACTTTCACGACGTTAGTAACGGAAGGATTATGTTGGTATAAGATTTGTAACGTAAGGGACTAATTCAGAACAAATAATACGTAAGAGACTAAACTTAAACCTAAAATAAACATATGAGACTAAAAGTATAATTTAGCCTTAAACCTAAATTATAGAGCTGGGCATGTAAGCCAAGGCCCACAAGCCACCCGTTTAACCCACAGCCCGTGCAGGGCTGCATGTCCTAAAATATATGACCCATTTAGATGCAGGCCTTTTCAACCTGTTCCATTTAGACTGCGATTTAAACGGATTTTACATGTGGGTTTCACTACAAGAAAATGCGTCATTACCGACGGCCATTTTCCGTCGGTAATACAATAAAGCCGTCGGTAAATAATGATTACCGACGGATTACCGACGGCCTCGGGGCCCTTGGACAATGTCTCGTTGGAAATGTATTATCAACGGCCAATTGAATCCGTCGATATTACCGAAGGCTAAGCCGTCGGTAATATAAAAAAAGCCGTCGCAATTTCGGTGGGATTTTTAAATAATCAGTGAGATTTACCGACGGAAAAGCCGTTGGTAATACGCCGCCGTGCACGGTGGCGTATTACCGACGGCTTTTCCGTCGGTAAATCTCACTGAATTATACTGATAAATTCATGGATTTACCGACGGCTAAACCGTCGGTAAAATACAGACGGCTAATCCGTCTGTAACTTACCGACGACTTAGCCGTCGGGAAATATAGAATTTCCGTCAGTAAAAATTAAGGATCAAATTAAAAGTTTCATTGATTTTGCGACGGCTTAGCCGTTGGTAATTCACGCTGTATATTACAGACGGCCAAGCCGTCGGTAATGTCCAATTTTTTTTAAATGAAATTTTTTTAAAACGCTGTATATTACAAACGGTCAAGCCGTCGGTAATGTCAATTTTTTTTTAATGAATTTTTTGAAAAGCCGTCTGTATATTATATTACAGACGGCTTAGCCGTCGGTAATGTCAAAAAAAATTTTTATGAAAATTTTGTTTTTAAACAGCCCCAAAATTGTACAGTACCTACAATGCAGCAAGGGCTTCAATGACCATCAACATACATTAACAAAAAAAACCATCAACATACATTTTTAATAATTACAACAACAAATCCATAATGAACAAACCAAGTTACAACAAGTCCTAAGCAAATCAATAACAATACATAATGTAAAAGACCACAAATTCATAATGTCAAAACCCAGAAATCCATGTCAAAACAAGTCAATAAAAAAAAGTCAAATCCCTAGCCTAACGACAAGACTAATCATCCTCCTCTGACTCCTCATAGTGGGATGGCGGCAGCGGGATTTACGGGCCTGAATAAGCGAACAACGGCGACAACTCCCTCAGCTTCTTCTGAAAGCTGCGATCCGCTCCGATGCTATTCTCCTTGCCTCCCGTGCCTCCTGAGCCTCCTCCTCTGCCTTTCTCCTTGCCTCCCGTGCTTCCTCTCGTGCCTCCCGAGCCTCTTCCTCTGCCTTTCTTGTGCGCTCCTCAAAAGCCGCACCTGTGCGACCACCTCAGAGCACCGAAGCCTGGGACTGGTATGCGGTGCCGGATGCATGAGACTCCTGGGTCAAAGAGGAGACACCATGCCTAAAACGTCCAGACAAGCCTCCGACACCGTACAGCCGTCCCCGAGTCCTACCCCCAGCAGATTGGGCCCATAACTGCAACTGAGTCGAGGGGTCAACACTGCCAGTTGCCTCCCCTCCATCAGAAGGCTGAGAGGAGGCGGCTTGCTGCACCTTCTCTTGATAGGCTTCCTGCTCAAAACAAAACAGAGTAAAGAGTGGTTTCTGATTGTTTATGAAACAAAATAAAATTAGTTAAATAAAAAATACAATGATCTGACTTACATATGTCTCTCTGGATCTGTTGTCCACCCAAGACTTGTCCTTCTTTTTTGTGTGAGTCTTCAAGAAGATCTCATCCACCATGGGCTCTCTACCCAACTTATCAGACTGAAACATAATTAAAAACGTTAAGAACATATATATAACCCTTTTATTACATGTGATCACGTGCTTGTATTTTGATTTAAATAAGTAAAATATACACAAGCACACAAGTAAAATATTACCAAGCAGACTACATCAGAGGAAACATATTTTGGCTGAAATAATTAATTATTGGAATTAAATAAATAGAAATGGTTGAAAGCAACCCCTGATTCCTCGCAAAAAAATGTGAATAAAACAAACAAAACTTAAGGTAAGAACATTAAAGCCTCAAAAGACCATAGCAGCAGTATTTAATGTGACATGAAGCAATTAAGAAAAAATAAATAAATAAAACACAAAAGATGACAAAAAAAAGTGTCTTGTGCTTGTGGTTTGTGAAAAGAGCAATGGAAATCATTACCAGGATGGGCAAACAACAGTTGCCCCACCTCACTGCTATGTAGGTGAAAATTAATGATGGGCGGAAAGCCTCACTGCTTATACATAAAAAGAAAACATGCCACCATTTGATCGAATGCAAAACAGAATCAGATTGAGGGATGGACAAAACATATAAGCTTTCAAGAAGATCACCCATTCCAATCTCCTTGAAGTGTGGCAAAACTTGAATAAGAAAAAAGATCACGAAGAAAAGTGATAGAAACAGATTTATCAATGAGTAAGGCACTTACTGATAGTAAACTGAATGAAAAATTGGAAATGAAGAGGACCTTTTTCAGAACAGAATCATTTAAGAATTTAATTATACCAATTGCAGATACATGGATAATGGTCTTGTTAGGAAGATTAACAAACCCATGACACACACGCTGATAGGAATAAAATGATTTTAAAGAAAAGGCTAAACTTCAAATTGTTCAGAAACCTTGTAGTACATACAGTAAATTAATACATGACATCATAGAAGAAGTAATCACTATTTGTGGCTCTTTCCAACACAAGTCTCATATCTTCCCTCATCATAGTAAAGACCTTCATAGAAAGCATAATGTGAGGACTCAGTAAAGCATTGTATGTATAAGCATCTGGTTTTTGGTCCAATGATTTCATTGTATTGTAGACCTGAAATGCTAGTTTGAGTTCCCCTGCTCTTCCAAGTGAGTTAATTAATACATTGCATGCAACCAAGTTTGGTTTAAGTTCACCTGTCATCATTTTTTGAAAGACACTTAATGCAGCATCCCATTTTCCCTCCTTAGCACATACACAAATGATGGCATTTAATATATTGCTGTTCGGTTCAAATCCATTTTGAACCATCTCATGGTAAGCATAGAGAGCAAGCTCGCTTTGGTTACAATGTACAAAACTGCTAATTAATAGGCGATATGTAAACAATTGCATCAAAATCCTTCTCCACATCACATTCCCTTTCTAGTTTTCTGAATAATTTAAGGGCTGAATCACAACCTTGAGCTTTTGCACATGCCATAAGAATCAAGCTGTAAGTATGCCCTGTAGTTATCCTTTTTGCTTTTGTAAAATTGAACACTTTAAAGCAATCATCAAACCAACCATTTATAAGAAGGCTAGACAAAAGAGAATTACATGCATGGACATTTGGACAAAGACCCAACAATTCCATAGACCTAAAATATTCCATTGCACTCCTAATCTTGTTAGTTCTGCTAAGCTCCAAAATCCTATTAGATAGCACATTCTCATCCATTTCCTCCAAAAAAAGAGCCCCATGCTCATTTACAAGCCCGACCTCTTTAGAACCCCGGTGTCCGTCACCTTCCACTCCTCCCAAAAGAGGAAACTCCTTCTCAGCCACAAAAGATGCATCAACATCTTTTCTTCTTTGAATATTATCTTCCTCCACTTCTCCCCACAGAGATAACATCTTTTTCAACATAAAAGATGTATCAAATTCCTCTCTTCCTTCATCGTCGTCGTCGTCATCATCATCTTCTACATCTCCCCAAGAAGACACAAAAGATGTATCAACTGTTTCTCTTCCTTCAATCAAACCATCCTCATATTTTTCTTGTTCAGAAAGACTAAAGTCAACACCAGGAACCATGCCCTTAGACAGTGGTGTGGACTCATGAAACCTCGTTGACCCAATAGAGGGCACAAAATGCTTTGGTTGTGACAAGAAAACAATGCTATTGCTAAGGCAGTTACTATTATGTGTGCTTATACAGGCATTTGTAAGATAAAGAAAGGAGTAGTAACCAAGTTTGTGAAGACAAGTAACGGGCTTGTGAAATTGAAATGGGAAACTCAACATAGTGGGCATATCGATATGTTACTACTACTATTATTATTATGAACCAGAACCACCAAGAGATGAAGTTAAAACAGCTTCAGGAAGGAAAGGAAACAGAGCATGACCCAATATGTAATAATAAAACAATTAAACAGTAAAAGTAAAAACTTGAGGGATGGAGAAAGCAGAAACCAGAAGCAACTATATCTGAGTTGCAGGGAAGAAGAAGAAGTGTTGGAGGCGAAGGGTTAGGGTTGAGGACCTATTCGTAGCCAACCATTTGCGGCGTTGGAAAGCACGTATGAAACTTGGATCTTAACCGCGAGGAAGGATCATCAACAAAAGGTGGTATGTTTTCTTTTTATGTCATAAAAGTATATAAGAGCTTAAGGGGGAAACACGTTGACATTCTAATATTGTTTTCTTCAGTGAAAGATTGAATATCTTTTTTACTCATAGGGTAAGAAAATCCCTATCACTAATATTGCTATGTTTTTCTATCTCAGTGAAACTAGGGTTATTTAACTCATAGTTGACCAAATTATGATCGTTTTCGTGCTGAGATGGTTCTGGGCTAGCTATATGGATAGGGCTAGCTTGAACTACTGGGCTTCTAAAGTTATTATCTACCTTAGATTCTATGACATTGACTCTAAGTTCTAGAACTCCAAGTCTTTCCTTGAGAATTCTTATGTCATCTAAGCTCCCTGGAATTTCTTCACACACTACATTTAGCACACAATTTAACATCAGTCATGAAATCATAATAACCACTTCTATACATTTGTTATATATTAATAGCTTTGTATAAAGTGTTTAAAAAACATACCAGGCGCAAGGCATGCTCAATGATGGATATAGATCCACCAGTATGCATAGAGCCACCCTTAGAAGAAGCGCGATTCTGCTTGGCCTTGGTGCATTTCTCCTTATAGTCTGGAGCCTTCCACTTGGCATTAAGTTCTGCATAAGCTCCCTCGCCTATCCAGGTTGGGCATTTACCATTCTTCCTCACCTCCATAAGCATCTCAGAAAGACGCTTTGAGCCTTTGCTTTTGAAGAGCTTCTCAACCAAATAATGGTCTTTAGGATCCCACGAAACATGCTCCTACAATATTATGTTACAAATAAGATCAATATCCATTATTAATATCAACACACAATAACGAAAACCCTTAAATAAGAAAAGTAACATAATCTAACTTGAAATTTCTTAAGCCATTTCTCCACCGTCTTTCCTGGAATCTCTCCCCAAGTATGATATGGTTCCCGGAATTGTGATTGAATGACCGCGGTGATGGCCTTAGAGGCTACTTTACCCGGGATGAACCTATAAATAAGTTATAAACACAATATCAAACCAGATTGCATATTTTTAAGTATACACAAGTTTCAAATCCAAAAATGAGACTATAAAGTGACGTACGAATTGCCAAGAACCCTAATGATGGGTTTCCCATCAGGTGTCACCTCAGTCCCGACCACATGGGAGTGTCGTGACCCCTGCACTGTTGGACCACTACGTGTAGTTTGTGAAGGTCCTGCACCTGCATCATCTTGCCTCAGAGGAGTGTCCTGCTCAGAAATGGATGTCGCCTGTGGTAAAGGGGAAACATGCTCCTACAATACAAATCAATTTGTTACAACAAAGGGAAAGCAATAAAAAAAAATCCAACAACTAGTTAAATACATACCTGTATAGGAGGAGATATAAATCCCAGATTAGGGATCATCACTATAGAAGCGGGGAGGTGGTATCACTCCGGTCTGAGCATTGAGCACGAGGTTCTTTGACTAGCCTCACGGAGTGGTGTGCTAGCGTCGTCCTCTAGTGGTGATTGTGCAATCATTGTGGCAAACTCGTTTTCGCCTTCTTCGTCGCCGGCTTAGCCCTACGATGCTCTTTCTCTTTAGGAGGCATTTGTCAAAAAAAAAAGGATTCACATATATGTTCACATATATGTTACCATAATAATTTCTATACTGGAACATTTGAAGGAATAAAAAACCATAAAATTCTGATATTCAAAAACAAGCAGAAATTTAGGAGGCCAGCTGCACTATACAACGTGACTGTGAGTTGTGCAGTAACAATAAACAAGGAGAAATTTGAGAAAACCCTTCTTATCCTTATTTCCCTTTCTTTGTAGCTAAATCGCCCAATGGGTGTATGAATTACATTTATTATTAGCGAAGTAGAGCTTCAACTACAAAATGGACACAGTATAAAACAAAGAATAGCTGAAACCGGTAACCTTGACCAAAATATAAAGTCATAGTCATCAAATGGCGCACAATAATGAGCTGAAATTGATAGCCTGCAATGTCAATTACAGAAAACGAGGCACAATATAATTGTCTCTGAAATTTTTCCTCCAACCTAACAATCTTATAAGTAGTGCCATTTACATAGCAAATGCACTAGACCAGTGTGAAATAGATACAATAGATATAGTAAACTAGTGGCTACAAATAAGTACCACCGAAAACTGAAACACAATGACTTCACTAACTTTTAAAATAAACAAGTACACTAACTTTAGTCAATGTCATCATCTTGATCATCCACATCCATATCAGCATCTCCCTCATTAGAGTCAAGCTCAGACTCACAATTATCATCATCGTCGACATCCATGTCAACTTCATTATCAATATCAATGTTTGGAATTGACGTAACATCAACCTCTTCATCACTATGTGTTTGATCACGCAAGCAATCCATTTCTTCAATTTCAGTTATCTGCTCTATGTGTGTCATCTCTTCATCTTGATAAGGAATGTCATTGTCAATTTCATTCACCTCTACACGGCCTCTGGGCTTTGTTTTTATCACTGCACACGAACCGCCTTTGTCTCTCCTCATATCTGGGTAAGGTACATAATACACTTGTCTAGCCTTTTGTGCAATTATGAATGGATCGTAACGATCATAATGCCTGTTCATCTTGATATCTACAATGCCATATTGCGGATGAACTTTGGTTCCTCTATTCCGTTTTGGATCAAACCATTGACAATAAAACAAGGTAACCCTGTGAGGCAACATGTGATACGTTAACTCGTAGATATGTTGTATGATACCATAGAAATCATCTTCTCCTCCTTCTGTAACCCCTTTGACATAAACCCCACTGTTTATGGTCTTTTTACCCTGAGCCCATGCTTGTGTGTGGTATTTGTACCCATTAATGAAGTATTTGTGCCAGCTTATGGCCTTTGACTCTGGACCCCAAGCTAATGATATTAAGTTTGTGTCAGTCACACCATTTGCTTCATTAGTAACCTATACAAACAAGACATCCACAATGAGGATAGGAAGACAATTTATTTGCAATAGGCTTTTGGTCAAATGCTTACATATGACCGAAACCATTCTGGGAATTCAGCAAAAATACGAGTTTGAGCCGAAGGATCAGCTTCATTGATGGAGTTATATTGCAAAAAGTAACTGCCAAGAAAGACAGAGTTGTTGTAAGTATATACTAGTAAATACATTGAGTGTGGGTTTAATGGTGTATTACTTCCTCAATATATGGCTTAACCTCGATGTAATTGATGAGGATGTGTACATGTGCAGACCTCCATTCAAGATCACCAACTTGATGAGCTTTGGATTGCCCCCTAGGTCGTCCTAGTCCATTGCTAATTGACAGTGTTGATGTGACATCGTCATTCAATCTTGCTGCTTCATTACGTTGACTTTTAGCATACAAGTCAATCGTTTTGAAATAATGTAAACAAAAATATGTTGTCTCAGTTGTAAGTAAGACATACATATTGAGCCTTCTACTCTAGCCTTGTTTTTCACTGACCGCTTAAAATCACCCATCATTCTACAAAGAAATGAGAATAAAATGGCTTATAATAAAGATATGACAATATAGACGGAGATAATTGCAGATATCAACGAATACCTTTCAAATGGATACATCCATCGGTATTGAACTGGACCACCAAGCATTGCCTCGTGTGGGAGGTGAATTGGAAGATGCTCCATTGAATCAAAGAATCCTGGTGGGAAGATTCTTTCAAGTTTGCATAAGATTAATGGAATGTTTTCATTCAATTTGATCAAATCATTTTGGCTCAAATTATTACTGCACAATTCCTTAAAGAATTGACTTAACTCTGTAAGTGGTCTCCACACAAGGTCAGGCAATGAACTAAATGCAAATGGGAGCAAACACTCCATAAATACGTGACAGTCATGACTCTTCATCCCGTACATTTGCCCTCTATTAACATCTGCACATCTTGCCAAATTTGAAGCATACCCATCTGGCATCTTAACCTCCTTCACCCACTTCATCACATTCTTTGCCTCATTTGAAGAAAGACAATAATTTGCCTTTGGTTTTGTCATTTTTCCATTGGCTTTTGGAATCAACTCCAAGTCACTACGTTGGCATATGAGGGCCAAGTCCATTCTTGCTTTTTCATTGTCCTTTGTTCTGCCCTTAACATTCATGACTGTAATAAACACATTATCAAATACATTTTTCTCTATGTGCATGACATCTAGATTGTGCCTTAATAAATTGTCTTTCCAGTATGGAAGATCCCAGAATATGCTTCGCTTTATCCAATTGTGACTACGTCCATACTCAGGTAACTTATCAACTTTTCCATCTTCTACCACACTTGGAACCCCACTGACCCAATTCCATATGATATCACCTGTCAGTATTACAGGAGGCCCATGTTTCTCAACCCTGTTTTTTGTAAACCTCTTTTTACTTCTTCTGAATTTGTGTTCACGTGGTAAAAATCGACGGTGGCAATCGAACCAAGAGTTTTCCCCCCCATATTTTAGTCTAAACGACTTTGTATCATCCATACATACGGGACATGCCAATTTACCTTGTGTACCCCACCCAGACAACATACCATATGCGGGAAAATCATTAATTGGCCACATCAAGGATGCTCTCATTTGAAAGTTTTGCTTTTTAGAGATATCATAAGTCAAAACACCCTCACTCCACAACTGTTGCAACTCGTCTATTAAAGGTTGTAAGAACACATCTATTTTTTCTTTCGGATTTGATGGTCCGGGTACGAGGCAAGTCAAAAACATAAATGGTTTAGTCATACACATTTCAGGGGGGAGATTATATGGGGTCACAACAACCGGCCAACATGAATATGGGGTTGTAGATGCCTGAATATAAGGTGTGAACCCATCGAAACATAAACCGAGCCTTACATTTCTTGGTTCATTTCCGAAGTCTGGATACACCACATCAAAATGCTTCCAAGCTTCACCATCAGATGGATGACGTAAAATGTCTTACCCAGATCTATTGTGAGAATGCCATCTCATTTCAGCTGCAGTCTCCGTTGATGCATACAGTCTTTTCAACCTAGGAGTGATTGGCAAATAGAACATCCTCTTTGCTGGAACATCGTTGTACTTACCCATCCCAGTCTTACGGGGAACATACCGTGGTTCTTGACAAAACTTACATTGTCGTTCTGCACTATTATCCTTGTAGTACAACATACACCCATTAACACAACAATCAATTTTTTGAGATTCCAAACCTAGCATCGACACCAATCTTTTTGCTTGGTAAATTTTTTTTGGCAATTTCTCCTTTGAAGGACACACGTCTCCCAACATACTTGCAATGAAATCAAGACACTTTTGAGGAATGTTCCAATTTGTCTTGCATGCCAACAATTTCAAACATATTGAAAGCTTTGACTCAGAAGCACCCTCATATATGGGCTCGTTTGCAGCAGTTAGCAAATCATAAAAGTCTTGAGCGTCAGCATTTGGGGGCTCTTCATGAATATCTTCCTCGTCTTCATGAATATCTTCCCCGTCTTCCTCATTACCCACATTACCCATACTTTGGAAGTCATACCTAGGCCTAAACGCATCGTCGACCATATGTTGCATTAGCGTGAACGGATCATCATTATCCATTTGTCCACTACTACTAGGCACATTTACTGGGTGAACATGTGGCGCTTCTTCACCGTGCTCAGTCCAATACCAATAATTTGGTTTGAACCCAACACGATACAGATGGACCTTGACTTCTCTTTCAGACAATATGCTCCTAAACTTGCAAATGTCACAAGGACATCTGATTCCACCATTACTTGCAACTTCAGGTTGTACTCTAGCTTTCAGTATAAACTCTTCAACACCTTTTGCAAAGCCTGGTTTCACCCCTCCTCTACCAGGATAAAGTCTATCATATACCCAACTCCGATCTGGAGGGTAACCATCCATTTCTGAAATGTGTCACTTTTAGTAAGGCGACCAAAAAATTCTGCTTATAATGTTACAAACAATATACTACATCAATTCAAATTAAATAAATAAACAGCAGACCTCTCCTTGTATTCATCTTCCAAGAAAGGTAATTCAACACTATACTACATCTACTATTGCTGTTAAGGCATACAAACACAGATTGAAATAAAATATCTGATAATTGATCAAACTGTCATGTTATTGGTATGGCTAACAAGACAAAGTGAGTAGAATGCAGCCCTTCAAATTAGTTAGTGTGAATGGTAGTTACATCTTATTAGCTACAATATGTTAATTTATTAAAGGAATCCTTATGTCTATAAAACAGTTGAAGAAAGAAAAGAAAAAGAAAGGCAACCAAAAAATTATGCTTGTACTATTCCAAGAGAGGTAATTCAACGTTATACTACATCAATTCAAATTAAAGCATGTGATTTATAATCAAATAACATAAATTTTTTTTTTCCAATAAACCAATCATGCATCTAAGCTACTGAAAACATTCAATAACATCCAATCATGTTCATAACTAGAAGAATAATAAAATCTAATTAAAAAAAATGAAATTGATGATAATAATCTCTATGATCATGATCATGTTATTGAGATCATGATGTTCAGTCATCATGGCCATCATCAGCCAGCACCATTTGGGTAGGACCATTAATTAAGTCATCAAGGGAATTAAATGCCACTATAAAATTGTTCCTGGAAATGGGCTAGAAATGGCTCATTATTGAATCAGAAAATGGAATATCTCCTAAACATCATTTTGCTTCGAAATTGCTTCAAAACGTGCACAACATACTGAAAGTGCTAATTATGCAGATAGAAAGAGAGAGCAGGAAATACCAGCAAAATGTGGGTGCAAATTCAAATTTGTCACTATAGCAAAGCCTATGACACAAAGTTTGTAAAATAGTGAATTCGGCAGATGGCGTCTGTCTAAATTCCACTGAAGAGCACTAATCTGTTCTTATAAAATATAAATCATAGATGAGGCGTCTGTCACACCATAATAACCTGTACAGAAAGTTCCAATGTCAGTTTGTTCTCTCCAAAAATAAACATTTAATAAACAAAGTATCCACACAAAAGTACAAGGTCTTTTGAAAGCAACAGAGATCATATAACGATTGTTTGTGTTTATATAAGTCTTTGACTTACGTTGTAGACTACGGCATTTATTGGATCCGTTACACGACAACATACGTTACAGATGCTTTCAAATCCTAAACAAAAATCCAAGGGACCAGAAAATCATGGGGGGATTAAATTTTTATTGACTTAGAGCACTGCACAAACCATTTGGACTTCTAAGTTTGCCATCCATTAATTTTTATTGACTTCGAAATTTAATCACAGACATTTAATACCAAAATGTACCTTAAAAGCATAGAAATCGTGGCTCGAACTTGTCCCGTGAAGACACTCACTCATATTATATTCAATACATCAAAAGAGTAAACCACTAGCAAAGAAGTGATGAAGATAATTAAGGAACTTGTTTTTTCTTTAAAATATATGATTAGGCAAAGTCCACTTATGCATGATTAGCATTCCAACACAACACAAAAAAACCCCTAAAGTTGGATAATTCACAGATATAAGGCATTTGGAATATTTAATATTTTACCCACAAAGATTGTGTTTTTACGCCAATGTGATCGAAGCGTGACAATCAAAATGTAATATACATTTGCCAAAATCCTTCCTGCCTCTTAATTAATGTACTTAAAATACAAAATCTACAAAACTATAACTAATGAATACTGAATAATCATCTGTGTGTGTGTGTTATCTTAGTTCTTTCTTCCATTTTCTCTCTTTAAGTTTTGATTTGAGCCAGATAGTATAATCTAGCTCTGAATTTGGACAAATGGCAGACAACATCACATAAGAACAAAAAATCAGCAGCTGAAGCAAAGAGAACCAAAGGCAAAGGCGTTCAACTCAGATCTACTTGTTTAGCCAACACTATGAAACTAAAACGATAACATAAGCGACAAGATTTATCAATAAATCGACTCAAAATCACAAACTCCAGCAAAGACTATATTTGAACAAACTAGAAGGTATGTAATAAATGGAATGTGGTCAAGGAGACACAAGTCACAGAGAATGTTTCGGGTCCCAGAGACTAGAATGTATGACTACACAAGGAGTGTGATGTGTAGGCTTCCAACATTCTTCATCAATATGTTTTACTGCCCCTCAAGTCATGGCCCACTTTTTATTTTTATTTTTTATTCTTTCCCTTAAGTATATGATCAGCAACACCACTACACTAGGTAAATGATTTTCTTATCTTAATTCATAAAAAAGACAAACTCATCATCGTTTATCATCATGAGTTGAAGGAGAATAATCAGTGTATAATGTACCCAAAAAAAAAAAGAATAATCAGTTTATAGCTCTTTAGCCAAAATTTGAAACTGTCAACTCCAATACCAGAACAAGCAAATCAACACGATCACGCAATGAAAAATATACTCTACGGACTTTCTTTAGCGAGACAAGCGAAATTAAATCAAACCCACACGCATGACCAGCTACGAATTTAAGAGATGAGATCTTCAACCACAAACAAGGCATACAATGAAAAGCAACTCCAATACCAGAACAAGCAAATCCTACCATTCTAAAGCAACATAGTCACACAATGAAAAGCTATATAGTCTATGGACTTTCTTTAGCGACAAACGAAATAAATCAAACCTACATTGCATACAATGAAAAGCAATACTCTATGGCCTTTCATCTCCTATTTAAGTAGAATAGACTAACAACGCTTCAATACACCCAATCAAAATTTAAAACTGTGAACTCAAATACAAGAACAAGCAAATCCTTCCATTTTAAATCAACACAATCAGACAATCAAAAGGTACACTCTATGGGCTTTCTTTCAGCAGATAAAAAGAAATAAATTAAACCTACATTGCCTGAGCTACAACCAAAACTTGAGAGATGAGATCTTCAACAAGAAACAAGACAAAGGCAAACAAGACAAAGGCCAAGAAACAGACAATCAAAAGGTACACTCTATGGGCTTTTAATGTGTCTCTACATGTCTCTTATACCAGGTTAAAGGCCAACATCCTACAGCAGATGGATTCAGCTATCTTGAAGCTAAAAATTTGCTGCTTTTGAATTATTGCCAATCCCTTGTTTATTACTTGTTGCAAAAGGTCTGTTTTATTCTTTTGTGTTAATCCTCAGGGTTACATAAGATGTGTATTTGACATCCCACTTTCTGCTGCAGATTCGTCCAATTGACAAAAAACAACAATACCAAATCCAGAAACTAATTAAAGTTAGTGAAAATGCAACAAGTGATATCCCAATTGAGAAGGAGCCAGTTGCATCTAATCCTGACATGCTTGTTAGCAAATCCTGACAGCCCTACCCAAAGCAAAACAGCACAGCTGTGCAAGAGACAAAACACTACCTAAAACTCTAAATGTTGCTTTCCGACAGTGATGTTCAACAGTGATGAAAGAATCCCAAATCCAAGGTTTCACAAAACCCTAACAGTGATGTTCTTAACCAAAGAATAAGAAAGATGAAAGATACCTGGAATACAGGAGGGGTTGGCAGTGGACTGGTCGCGTGGTAGATGTGTGGTGGTTGGCGGCGGCGCGGTGAGCTCTACGGGCTGCTGGTCGCGAGCGACTCGCTAGCTTGGTGGAGGCGTAGATGGCTGGCGGTGGCGCGATCTGGTCGGAGGCGTCGAGATAGATACGACGCGGTGGTGGACTGGGTCTGCGGCGGCGAGGCTGGGCGCCTGGGAGGCTGTCGGCCGAATTTCGAATGAGGGAAAATTGAGGGAAATGGGAAAGAAGTAAGGGAATGCAGAGACAATGTGTGGGTCTGAGAGTTGTAACAAAAATCACAGTTTACCGATGGCTAAGCCGTCGGTAAATTTTATTTCTAAATTAAAATAATAAAATAAGTATTTACCGACGGCTAGTAAATATTTATATTTATCGACGGCCTAGTAATTACCGACGGATAAGCCGTCGGTATTTACTGAAAAAATTAAATTCCTGCATAGCCTTTTTCCGGGGGATTACCGATGGTCTGGCCGTCGGTATTTAAAATATTACCAACGGCCACGAGGCCGTCGGTAATTTTCCGTCGGTATTCAACAGATTTCTTGTAGTGTTTGCGGGATGGACTGCAGACTTCTACTATTTTTTTTTAAAAAAAATGCTAAAGTGAGGTTGAATTCCGCCATGGTTTTTGGCTCAGATTTGGCCATGGAGCATGTAAATAGGGTTCCTTTTCTAATTGCTTCCACAATTAGATGCAACATGACATTTGATTAAAGGTTTGGTACTAGAGTGACTTCTTTGTAGAAGCGTGTTATGAATGTCCTCAAAGACTCTTTTTCCTCTGCCTGGTTTTAGTGAGTGTGTGGGAGGATTTATGGAGTTCTTTGCTGGGGACAAAGTGGTGCCCAAATTGCGTGGCTAAGTCATACCAATTGGTGATGGATTTAGGTGGAAGAGTTTAAACCATTTTAGGACCGTTTTCCTCGATGTTAAGGGGAAGGTCCGAACATGATGGCATCAGATGCTCCCAAAAATTGCATCTTATTGCTTAAGACATTAAGGTGGTCTTGAGGATCAGACTCTCTGTCGTATGGCTCGATTAAGAGCGGCTTTCTAAAGTTTTTGGGAATGGGATAACACATCAGCTCATTAGAGAAAGGATTTCAGAAATGCATGGTACTTGACTTGATGATTTTGTGATTTCCTGGCTGATAGCGCATGTAGCTTTGTTTGCCAACGGACTCGTCCTCGTAACTCGCGGGATGTAGTCTATTTCCGGTCTGGCGTAATTGGTGTAGGACTCCGATTTCTTGAGATCTTTTATCCTTCACTTTAACTTGGTCAACTATGGATTTATAGGCGGTTTTACTGGTTTTTTTCGCTTTGTCTCCTCCTACAGTAAAGGATCCTTCCAAGTTACGAATCCACTGCTCCAACTTTTCTACATCCATGACTCATTCCCAGCGACTTTTGATTCGACGGCTCGATCGCTCTCATCAACCGGTGAGCACCCAGATTCAATTTCTGCGGAGGTGGTTTTAGCTTTAATATAAGCATCTTCAACGTGGCCTTCCGGTGTAGGTCTCTAGTGGCCTTGTAGGTTATGTGTCAAGATCGCTTGCCATGTTTTAAGGTAGGAATCGCGTCACCAATTCCAACAGAAAGTGTCAAAATGTTCATGCTAGGAGGAAGCTCCTATCTGGCACGGCGGTGATACCTGCAATGACACTAAGATGCTCATGTAGCAGAGGTGGCACAAAGATTTTAGTATATTATGGAGCCAGAGCGTACCATTGCCTTCAAGGGCATGTAGTATATATAGTTGTATTAATGCTCGTGTCACAGTTTGGTCAGATGGGGATATTCCTTAATAGTTGTTAGATTTTTGAGATGAAATCATAATAGGGGATGATTCTCGAATTAATCCTTGGTGTGGGAGGCGTGACCTCTTATCTTGGTTATTTCCGTTTTTCTCCTGCGCTAAGTGGTCAGTGGGCTTGGCCTGTTTTGGTCTTCTCATGGAGGCGCTTTGGGCCTTGGGATTTATCCCGGAACAACAACTCACAAGGCTGATTATCACATAATGCTCTAATCATACACACACATCACTGTTAACTGACCAACAAACTTATTTAACTAACAATCTACATACACTTTACTACCTAATCATAATTCCTGTCATTGTAAGCAAACTGTTGGCAAACATGGTTGATAGTTGGTTAGGAAAGTGATGTGAACTTGAGTACAAATAATTCTCTATGTTCTCATAATTTAGATAGACAAATCGATGCCTTGGTAAGTTTTGGTTCTTTCGTTAACATATATTAATGAATAAAAGACCTCCTTACTGTACAGCTAATTGATGAATGATCAAATTGATATGTAAACTTGATATAAATCTCTAAATCAGGAAATTGGAATAGTGGAAATAAATAAGAACACTCCAGCATTTGAACATTGAAGCTTATTATTTAGTTTTCTTCAGCATCATTAGATTGTACATGCCATTTTCACTCCACATGCAGAGTAAGGATAAAAGAACAAGACACATGAAAAAGCTTCCTAACTAACCCTATGATGTTCAAGTTGTTTCATGAAGTAACACCATGTGGTTTACTAGAAACAAAACTCAAATAACAGAAGCTTGAAGTAAAAAAGAGAACTCCACAATCCACAATCCGCATTAACCTGCAAGTTTTTATTCTTCTTTTTCTTCTTTTCTCTTTTTTTTTTTTTGGAGATTCATTTCATGCTACTCTGCTTATTTGATGACTTCAAATTCATACTTCAAGGTTCAAGCTAACATCACAGCACAATTGTGAATAAAGGGATTAAGGTTACTGCTGCTACACACAATTTGCCTCCACTGCAATTTCTCAACACTAGGATGAGGACAACAAGTCATCAAAGCTCTTTGTGAATAAGATGCAGAAGTAGCACCAATAACAAGTAATTCATTTCCCAAGGATTTGAATGCCACACCCCAACCACCTCGAGCATCAGCTCTTACAGGAACTGTTCCTAACTTCTTCCACAAGTTACTTCTCTTCATATACACCTTCAGCTCATTTGAACAAGCATCAAGTGTGTACAACTCATTGTTGCAAACAGCAATAAGAGGTGGTGATCTAGGACTTGAAAGAGGAAGAATATCCTTCAAAATGTTAGGAATCAAGTTCCAACTATTTGTCACTTCATCAAAATATTCCCCACAAGTTAGGTCATTTTTTTGCTCATCTTGTCCTCCAAGTACATAGAATTTCTTGTCCATGTAACAACCTGAGCAAAATTTCCTCTTTTGTATCATCCTTGGAAGATGTTCCCAAGTTTGGTTTTCAGAATTGTATTTCTCAGCAGAACTCAAAACTTCCCTACAAGTTGTTGTTTCAAGTCCACCAGCAACAAAAGCAAAAGTGCCACAAGAGGCTGAAGCAAAAAGGCACCTAGGCGTGATCATGTTAGGACCTTTGAACCATTCATTTGTTGATAACTCATACCTCCAAATAACAGCTCCATCCATCTCCATACCTGAAACAAACAAATGTGTGCCTGCAGAAAAGGATTCCTTATCACCACACTCAAATTTGTAATCTGATGGTATAATAGGGAGCTTCCTGAAGGACTTGAATTGGCCATCAAACACACACCAATTTCTTTCTCCACTTGCTAACATAAACACAGATGGTTCTTTTAACCCTATCACTCTCCTGATTTTATAGATTTCACCACTCTTCATTAGGGTTAGATACCTCTTGTTTAGACAACACATTTTCCAGTGTTTTGAAATTGGAAATCTTGCTAATATCATTGTCTCTAGCTCTTCACTGAGACATGGTACAACATAATCTGCATCCTGAGGTTCTTGACCTGAGGAGGAATCGTTACCATTGCCATTGCCACCAGAGGGTGACAATTCTAGAATTCTCATATTATTTTCAGTTGAGGAATTATGAGAACACCTGCAAATGCCACCACCAAAACTCCACATAGGCAATAATCTTTTACTAGACACACTATAACTCATTTTTCTAGGCAAATGTTATTTTTTTTTTGTTTCCTTCCTTTTGTTTCTTTTCCTCTGAATGTTGATCAGCCAAGCCTTCACACCTTATTGCTAACTATCTGTTAACTGTAGACAGAAAAAAATCATGGTGAAGTATGAACAACAACAGTTACTACTAGCACAGCTCATAACATAGCATAGTGGTACCCACAATCAATGAAGTAACAGAAATGACAGTTAGAAATCTCACAAACTAAAATGGAAAGAAATGTCATTTTCATGGATTTAATAGTGTTGTTGTCTCACCCAATTAGATGTAAATGACTATTTATTGGCTTGACCAATGATTGAAATAAAAGACTAAAGCTATGTAAAGACACTAATTAAGCAACCATTTCCATTTCTATGGTCAATGAAAATTAATTAAAAACAATAATCAAGCCATGAAAACTAATAAGTAGTAACCATAGAAGATTTTAGAGTCAAATATCTATTTCTCAATTGAAATTAAAGATATAATATATCCTCCAAAGAAGATGCTTACCTAGAAGACAAATTAACAAGCCTTCACATCATGGGGTTGATCAGTGTTCAGAGGTTAACACATAAACTTGGCAAGAAACAGAATAAGTCCACATATTGATTTATTCAGGGTCCATAAGTCCACTCATGTTTATTCAGATGAGCAGAACCTGAAAGAAAGGGTGCAAAGGGAGAAGAGATAAAGCACATAAAGAAGAGAGAGAGAGAGAGAGAAGTATACTTTACAAAAAGAAGCCAAGTCAAAGGAAGCTGTGAATGAATGGAATAAAAGGCAAGCGTTACAGAATGAACAGTTAAAAACAAAGAAAAGAAAAAAGAAACCTGGAGTTAGTATTGACTATTCCTCTATGCAGTTAATGCATGAGAGACATGTGAAGTTGAAAGATAGTGAAGATGGGGGGTGATAGAAGTAATTTGGGGTGGTGAGGAAAGGAAGCCATTAAGGTGGAGAAGAAAGGAGAGAGGGATCCACCATGGAGACACAGTCCATTAATTTGTTGGAAAATATATATGCTTCAAGTTCAGTATATGATGAGAGATTAAAATATATACCCTCAGAGAATCAATATTTTAATTTGATATGTCATCATCATTATGATCTACTTTTTTTTTCCAATCAATATTTTTTAAATTGATGTCTCATCTACACTCACCACTATCAATGTCTTTGTTTGTTTGTTTGTTTGTTTTTTTTTTTTCAATTCAGAAAAAGGCAGAAAGAATGAACCTTGAAGTTAAGAGAGGGGGGGATACAGAGAGAGAGAGAGAGAGAGATTGTGTGCTCACTTAACAGTTCACACTGTAGCTGAACTTCCAATGGTTCTTGAGCACTCCAAATGTGACAGAAAATAAAAAATAGAAGAATGAATAAAAATTAATAATATTAAACAGAAAAGGAGAATGGTCAGGCAGGGTCAGTTTCTTTATTTTATTATTATTTTTTTTAATGAAATGGTACCACACTCCACCTTCAAAACGTGTTCTTTCCACGCTTTCACAAAATAACATTGCAGAAGGAAAGAAAAAGAAGAAAGCATCAATTTCATGTATATGTGTAAGCGAGGTTGTAGCTATGTATAATATTAATTTACCCTGCATTTAGTAAAAACATTAATAATAAATAGTGTAGGTTAGAATTTGGGTTTAAGTTTAATTCAACCTCACACACTGAACATATTTAGGATGCAAACTAAAATCTGCGGATGACCCAAACATATTTAGGATTACACTATGATACTATCTTAAAATTTGAGTTTGGGACTTACTCAACCTCAAAAGCTAACTCATCGAATGAGAGTTGATGTAACGATGCCAAAAGGGAATGTACCGAATGGAAATAATGAGTCAATATAATCACATGGAAAGGGCCGGCTTACACAAGAGTTAGTTGTAAAGCCTGGAATTGGGGTAAAATAGGAAGAGCAATCGAATTACAATAACTAACTTTAGGTGGATAGATTATGTGAGAGGGTGAGGTGTATAAGAGAGAGATTGGAAAGAAGAGTGAAGTGTGAAATGTGTAAATTGTAATTCTCCCTCTTTGCTCTCTCTCTCTCTCTCTCACCCTCTTAGATTCCTATTCGTCCTTTTCTGCTATTGCTTATATTTCTCCATTCCAGTTCATTGTTGAAATCATCATGTACTTGGTTACTATTCCTCCTTAAACTTACACTCTGGGAATTGATTTAGTTGTTTGGAAATCAATAAAACAGTAACCAATTTACATTTCTACTAGATATTCCAATTGTTTGAGTAAGTTGCCTTACAATTTGGTGTTTTCATTGTCACTGTGGACGATGGAACAAGGATGAAGGCGATGGAATCTCAACTTTCTAAGCTCACTGAGACGGTGGCGACCCACAATGCCAGTATTGCCGACGTAGGTGCGCGTTTTACAGATACAACTGTGTGTATGGAACGAATCGAGGCTCTCTTGGAAACCATGGCCCTGAATCAACACAACTCCTATTTATCCTCTTCTTCCAACCTTGGTCCTTCAAACTCACACACCCCTTTTTTTGTGAGCAACGTGAAACTCGAGTTTCCTCAGTTTGATGACACCCATGCCTTAGAATGGATCTTTAATGCGGACCAAATCTGTCACTGCTGCCCTTACTGCTCTTCTTTAACTCTTACCCATTCCATCTCAAGTTTGGGAAGACACAACCATGGATTTTATTACGAGCTTGCAAATATCTTTTGGTTTCGCTGTTATTATGGTTGTTATTAATCATTTATCCAAGTATGTTCATTTCTTAGCCTTTAAGTTTGATTATTTTAGCAAGAGTGTGACTTAAATCTTTATGAATCATATTGTCAAACTCATGGAATGCCAAAATCTATAGTTTCTGATAGAGGCAAGGTCTTCACCAATAAATTTTGGCAACACCTATTTCATTTACAAGGGACTATTTTGGCCATGAGTTCGACTTACCACCCTCAATCAGATGGACAATCTGAAGCACTCAATAAGTTCCTTGAAATGTACTTGTGACGATTCACATTTCACAATCCAAAGACTTGGTTTATGGCACTTCCATGGGCAGAATATTGTTACAACACCCACATGAGTGTAGGTATGACTCCGTTTAAGGCATTATATGGAAGAGAGACCCCTACGCTAACTATGTATACTACTACTAATGAGGAGCCTCCTGATTTGCAAGCACAATTACTCAATGGAGGTGGTTTGTTGACCTAGCTGAAATAGAATTTGATGCCGGCACAACAACTTATGAAGGTACAGGCTGACAAAAGAAGACAACATGTGGAATTCAAAGTAGAGGATCATGTTTTGGTCAAGCTACAACCTTGTAGACAAACTTCAGCAGCTCTAAGGAAACATCAAAAGTTGGGCATGAGATATTTTGGACCATTTCCTATCATGGCTGCAGTTGGTCCGGTGGCTTACAAGCTACTCTTTCCTCTTGAGACTAAAATCCATCATGTTTTTCATGTTTCTCAGTTGACGCTATTCAAAGGTTCTATCACTATTCCCTATGTCCTTATGCCTTTGATTACTTATGAAATTGGCCCTGTATTGCAGCCTGAAAGGGTGTTAATCAATAGGACTATTCTTAGAGGAAATACTCAGGTTTTAATTAAGTGGTCTAATTTGCTTGAATCTGATGCCACTTGGGAAGATACAACAAATATAAAGAGCAGTTATCCCAATTTAAACCTTGAGGACAATATTGCTTTTAAAAGGGAGGGAATTGCAAGGATGCCAAGAGGGAGTGTACTGAATGGAAGTAATGAATTGACAGAATCACATGGAAATGGCCAGCTTGGGCAAGAGTTAGTTGCAAAGCCTGAAATTGAGTAAGCAAGGAGGCAGTGGTAGATCTTCAATGGTTTTTTTTAGGGAGCCAATATATATATATATATATATATATATCACTAATATTATGTGACTTGTTCCGCAGCGAAGCGGTTGGTACAACATTTTTTTTTTGCATATGTTATGGGGTTCGAATTCGAATCTTGGCATGGTAACTTTTTTTGTGTTATTTTTGTGCAAACAGATAGAATTGAAATGCAAAAAAATCTCAAAAAGGAGTCTTTTTTTTCTCTTCATTTTAAATGAGGATCAATAGCGTTCCCACTTCTCCCCTTTGTATGACTCGAAACTAGGTGTCAGTGGTTAAAAAAGCTTACATGTCTTTCCATTGTGCCATGTTAAATAATGGGACATAAGTACCACACATAATATATATATATATATATATATATATATATATATATATATATATATATATATATATATATATATATATATATATATATATATCTCACACACACACTGATGCTAAAATCTGCATATATATATATATATATATCTAGCAAATTTTAAAGTCTTGGAGGAGCCTTGGCTCTCCCTGTCCTCAAGAAGATCCGCCCCTACAAGGAGGAGCAACCAAATTAGAATAACTAACTCTAGGCGGAGAGATTATATGAAAGGGTGAGATGTATATGAGAGAGAATGGAAAGGAGAGTGAGGTGTAAAACGTATGAATTGTAATTCTCCCTCTTGGCTCTCTCTCTCCCCTTCTTGAATTCACATTTTTCCTTCTCTGCTACTGCTTCTATTTCTCCATTCAAGTTCATTGTTGAATTCATATGTACTTGGTTACTATTCCTCCTTAGACTATACTATGGGAGTTGATTTAGTTGTTGTAAATCAATAAAACAGTAACCAATTTCTAATTTTCTACTAGATATTCCATTTGTTTGAGTGAGTTGCCTTACAATTACCTCTCACTTATAACCATTATTTAGACCATATCACTATGTGAGACTATCAATCATGTGATTATACCAACACCTATTGGTATAAGTTGAGAGGACTTCTGTTTTAGATCTCGGATTTGAGTCATGACAATAGAAAAATAGGTGTTAGGAAAGTTTAATCTAATACATAATAATGCGCTTGACTCGACTCAGATTAATCAAAGTTCATGTGACTTACAGATAGCTTTACTTCTTAAAATCATGGGCCTAAAAAATATATGGTAAACAACTTTAATCCTGAAAATGTGAAGCATTGTCACTTTAGTCCTTGAGAGTATTGAAATTACAACTAAAATCCTCAAATGTGTCTTCTATTAGTCATTTTGGTCCTTGGCGTAAACCAAGTTAATTAACTTTGTCAAAGGTGTTGACATGTCACATTATTTTCAATTTAGGATGTTGATTTGTCACGTTTGTGTGCCATTAAGTACTCCACATGTTAGTCCACGTCATATGGAAGAAAAAAACTCTATCTCCCTTCTTCACTCTCTCCCCCTCACCCCTTCCCTCCCCATTCACTCTCTCTCTCTCTATCACTACAATGATTGTTTACTCTTGAGATTTAAAGGATATTGGATCATGATGTGCTCGAGATGGCTTTTACATTTTGCGGCGGTAGACTTGTTTGGGAAACGAGAATACGTTGTTGGCTACCCTCTTAGGTGGAGCACAAGCAGCTAGAGCAGCACACAACAATAATTGAAGAAAGAAAATAAAAATAATCAAAACAACTCCTTCGTTCTTGGCACTGCCTAAAAAATGTGAAGTTAGAGACTAAAAATGAAATCTCCCTTCTTCAAACTCATAAGCGACCCAAATTGGATTCTCCCTTAAGGTGTCATTTTATGCTAAAAATTGAATCATTCTGTAAAACCCATAATCAATTTCTATCTTTTTATTTTTTTGGAACTTTGTTGTGTTTCCTCAATCACCCATTTTATATGCTTTTGTTTTTTTGTATTGAAACCTGATTCTAAAAAGAAAGATCACAAGGGTTCATACTACCATTTTGATAATTGGGACTTGGGAGGTAAGCTCATGATTTTGGCAAAATGTTACTTTGCAAAATACACGATCGTGTGTGAATAAGATTGAAATCCCATGGTCTAATATTAGGGTCTCAAGGCACGAGAGACACTTGTCAATCGAGGTCTCTCTTTCCCTTTATTTCTCTCTCTTGCGCTTTGGCCACTGTGCGGCATCCAAGGTTCAACTCATTTTCTTATAGTGGGTTAGATAATGTTTTTTAAGAAAGCGCTATCTTAGTTGTGGTATAGATAGTGTGTATCTAGTAATGTGCTATTTAAAGGCATGAATAGTAAGTGTGACATTCCCAATTTTGGTACTTTAGGTTTTTCCTTGTTTGTCTATGTGTACTTGTGTGTTCTTAAGTTAATTTAGGTGTTTAGGAACCCAAATTAGGACTTTAGGGATGTTTAAGCCAACTGGGAAACCAAAAATTAAGTTTTTGATTTTGACCAGCTCGCGATGCGAGTGATCAAGGTCGCAACGCGACAGCAGTCAGTGTGCGACGTAAGCAAACCATGTCGCAACACAACAGAATCAAGGTGCGTGGCAAGATCTTGCATGTCCACGGTGACACGTGTCTTACACGTGTCATGATTGGACCTCTTCGCGTTGCGACAAAGGCAATCTCGCGTTGCGACGAAAGTAATCTCGCGACGCGACGGTAGCAAAACCTCAATTATAAATACCACCTCTCCCATTCCATTTCCACTCATCCCAACTTCAAAATCCACTCACTCTCTAGAATTCTCTCTCTAAAGCCTATTTTAGCCTATCTGAGTAATCATATGATACCTAGAAGCCCTAGCTAGGTTATGACACAATTAGAAGCCCATAAAGAGATCGAGAAGGAGGAAGTAAGGTGCTAACAGAGTCAAGAGTCTAGGAAAGAAGGATAGTAAGGGTCGAGGGTCAAGGCTGTTTGAGAATTCGTAGTAGGAGTAGGAATACGCGAGGAATCCAGGTGATGGGGAAGAACCTTTCAATTAGGGAATATATTCGTAGATTATAGCAGTTAGTAGGCATAGGGCTCCTCAAACTCTACTATGGGTTCACATCAGCAACACCTTAGGAGAGGGGTTGCGGGATGCGGTGACTAAGGATAGTCGCCGTAGGCCTATCAACTAGTTAGGTTTTATCTGTCTTCTACTTACTTATGTGTTTGTTTAATAACATGATATATATGTGATATACATTCTTGTCTATATGACTTTTTGATTGGTTGATCATGAGATAACATGATAGAAGTAGGTCACCTTAAGCGACACTGGGCATTAATCCTTATGGTAGATTATGGATGGCTATGTATATACGTGTACATACAGAATGTCAGATGAAAACCCTAGGTAGATCTAGAGCCGTAAGATTAGGGCCTCCTTATAGTTATTAGTTTTTACATAAGGAAGGCAGTCTGTACAACGGATTTTCCATACAGATGTGTGAAACAGCGATGACGCACGATGCAATCTGCAGTAAGCACGTGGTTACCGTTCGAATAGCTACTGCGTACGAGTTAACCACGGTGATCAAACACTGCACCAACGGTATGGGTAATAGCTGGATGCGGGTTAGCCGTATGAACGACAATTGAATATGAGCTAACAGGGGGTGCCCCAACGTATTAGCAGTTACATACGGGTTTTGAAGACAACCTGTTAGATGATTCTCAATGGTTGGATAGTAAATCTAGACTATAATCACTAGACTTAGACAGGATAATATGAAATGAATATGTGGTGTGTGTTTATATGAGTACATGCTAACTAACTATGGTTTGTGAAGTTTTCCCTTGTTTTATTAATTGAATTGTACTCTTACCCCTTGTTTTTGCTATCTTTATATATATTGTGGTGAGTTAATAGAAGAAGACCAGTCGGTTCCACGAATCTACTCTGGGAGAACGAGATATTGTGGCAGCAGATGTCGTGGGTGATATGTGTAGCAAATGCCTTGGCCAAGAGACCAAGTAGTCTAACCCAATCCAGCCAGTGTCGGTACCACGACTAGTGGGTTGGGTCATTGTGAACAATGTTGTTTTTGTGAACCTGCTATATGTCTCCGATGTACGATACTGTTTTTAAAATAAATAAATGTTAAGTTTTATGTAACTCTGGTTTTATTATGATAACTAATATTATAAGTAATTAGGATGCCACAGTAAGTGCTTTTTAGACAACACACTATTTAAGTGAATACGTACAATGTGGGAAATGTGTATATATTTGATAGCGCTCAAAAGCGTTGTGTATACCTTAATTAAATAGCATCGTTCGTTGTGTATGGCTTTTTTGACATAGTGAAGAAAAAGTTCCCACTGTACGCACATATAACATTAGTGGAATGCTTGCGGGATGGGCAAGATGAAGCATATGGGGTGTTTAAAATAGTTTATTTTAGAATTTATCTTCTCACTGATTATTTGTATAAATGTTTGGAAGAGTTTATGAAAATAGCTTATGATATTGTCGTTTTCAGTTTATTACCACAAACTATTCGAAATAACTTATGATTTTCCTAATGTGTACGATCGTTAGTGCAATTTGTATTTTTTACATCGGTTAAAAATGACTTTTTATATCAGTTATTGAGGCGATTTAGTTTCAATCGTTATTGAATATAGTGTCTTTTTACATTGGGTATACAACCGATGTAAAAAAAACCCTTTTACATCAATAAAAAGCAACCGTTGTAAAAGGATCAAAATATAATGTTAATTTGAAACAAAAAGAGACATTTTACATTGGTTGTACAGAATAACCAATGTAAAAAGTGGGATTTTACATCGGTTATTCTGTATCAACCAATGTAAAAACCCTCTTTTTACATTGGTTATTCCAGTAACCGATGTAAAAGCGTGTGATTTTTTTTTAAATACAGTTTTACATTTTGTACAGTTATAAGACATGAAAAATGCATATCAGCAAGAAATTGAACAGTCATGTACAATTCCTCTATATTCATATACACTACAACAATCAATTTTATCTACATCTACAACAAATATTCTATTTTGAATATATAATTTACAACAAATTAAAATCCCTAAGAATCAAAAGAGGAAGTACATCAACCAACTTCAATCCACAATCACTAAGACATCAAATCTTTCACAAAATAAACCAAAAGACAACACTAAAACTTAAGTTACCAGAAATGGAACCTCACTAGTACAGAAAAACAAAAAGGAAGATTACTGTCAAGTTCACGTCCTTCTCTTGTGCTCTTTATAGTAACTCAAAAAGAAGCTTACAAAGCGTTGCTGGATGTCAGAAATATCTTCATCAGAGAACGGTGAGTTGTCACATAATATCTGCTAGTAAAAACAAAATTAATTCAATGTTAAATCATAACCATCTCAAGGTTGTAAATATCAAAAGTCCAGATCAATTTAAAATGTTAAAACTTTTATTACCGTCTCCGAAGAATCAACAATATCTTCAGAGATAATGGTCACCATGTTATTCATTACATAATATCCACACTCCCAGCCTCCTTTTTGTTGCGGCATCTACAAATTAATGAAAATCAAATTTCAATATATTGATTAACACATTAACTACTATCAAAATCAAATTTTAATAACTACTTACATTGGGGAAAACCCATGTAACCTTTTTAGTCTTTCTATAACCTTTTAGCTTCCAATAACCTGGCATAGCCCTTTGATAAAAGAGTATTCATAAAAAGTATGTTATCCATTTGAGAGCATAAATAATTTATATCACAAAGTCAATGTTTGACAAATAAAAGCTTACAGTTCAACTTTGTGCTTGATATCGGCATCCGACTTTCTATTCAATGAACACATCCAGACTACATAATGGTCACTAGGACAAATGATCATTAATTGAAAATGATTCCTGCATTGTGGAACAATTAGTTGTGTACAAATTAATGATCATCTATTCATGTGCAGACAAAAGGAAACTAGGAAAGTATGTACTTATAGCTGAAGCACTGGTGCTAGATAACACACTTTCTTCGTAATATGTAGTCGAATGTAGATGTAGGCCTGGCTGCTTAAAGCACAATCATGTATGGATCCAAGAATTCATACGAATGACTGTTGCCTCTCATGAGGCAGAAACGATGCAGATACCTAAGATGTTGAAACAAATCATTATTATAATTGATACTTAAGCAGTTCACTAAATTTATAAATAATCGATACTTACATGCACCATAACTGTAAGACAGTTATTGAAAACCACTGGCTACCAATACACAGGTCTGTGATCTCCCTCAACTCTATGTAATATAAATCTGAGGTATCATGCTCCAAGGGTAGTTTTACAGATCCCTTAATTTCTACCGCCAATAAAATCAATTTTTTGACATCATCCAGTTGAGGCTCCTCCTCCTCCTCAATGGATGGGGCAGCTAAACAACTACCATTGGTGCTCACACAGGCAATGGCTTTACGAGAAGGTTGGTCATTTGGGCTTTGTTGGGACTAACCCATAGATGCCAGTCTCTGCATCAAATTCTGTAAACATCAATTACATTCTTACAACAAACAATTTTATTTTTATTGCGTCGAGTTATACATACCTTTGTGACCACCTTCTCTACCAGCTCATCAATACTCTTTTGGATCTCCTGTTGCATTGCTTGCAACATCTCGCTGGGTATTCCTCCTAAGGTGGGGCCATAGCATGAAGGTGGCCCAAAGTATTTCCTTAGGCCCACATGTGACACCCTCTACCCCGTCATGACATTTTAGCAACGTAAAAAGAAGATAACACTGAATAAAATTTTGGTCCAAATAAAAACTTTCATTTCAAATGAAGTAGAGTCGTCATGCTCACAACTTGCGGAAATAGAAAATGAGTATGAAATATAAATAATGAAAGATAACCCAAGTTCCTAATGTCACAATATTCAGAGCTGACCCTTACATATTACATCGAAAATAAAAACATTTATTCACAACGTAACTATCAAATCCTAACTAAGACGAGGGCTCTCAACGATCACTCCTTGGTCTCATCTTCATCAGCACCTGCAGCTTCATTGTCTACACATATACAATGGTGTATGCATAGCCGCAGCAAAGGGGTTAGAAATCATGCACTCAGGTAGCACTTTAAGGTAAAGGAACTAAAGAACAATGCGCTTAAACCGAACAATTCCTAACATTGACATCATACTTACAACAACAACACATAGTAACAACAATCATCTAATCATCATGCATGTCCAACTCATGTATATTTATGCAATCCTAAGACCATGATGGAATGCATGTGGATCAATTTTCAATGAGGCCGAGATACCATGCCTGAACGGGATACCGCGCCCGCAAATCCCCAATAACAACAAGGTCGGGATACCATGCCCATTTTGAAATACCATGTCCGTAATTTCTTAACGACAACGAGGTCAGGATACCACACCCATTTCGGAATACCGCGCCCGTAATACCCGATAAATAGTAACAACCATATGGACACCATGATGCATGAACACAAGCAATGCGATGTCTAACAACAGTTTTATCACAATATCTTTGATAGAATAACAACAACAACAATGAGACATTCATAATGCATGAACAACTAATCGAGTTTTAACAAAACAAGCAACAATGTCTATCACTATATCTAGGATAGATATCATCGACCCCTATTAGTCAGCGAGTATTAGGTAATAACAACAACATCAAGGTTAACAATTCAGTATGTCGACAAGTCCCTTCAACCAACAGCACATAAGCAATCAACATACTCAGTCAACGAAGTCTTAAACGCATAACCCTTAAATCAATCTTTAAATTAAATGATTAGCCCATCCAAATTTTATCATGTTAACCATCCTTTAGACATCATTAATAAGTCATAGACATCTAATATAGTCCATAAGACACAGCCCAAAATGCGAGAAGCGGAGAAACACAAAAGAAACATGCGGCAGCCTGTACCCAGAGGGCGCCTGGCGCCCAACCTCTGTCCCAAAAATCAAAGTGTGTGGTTCCCATACTTTTGGGGACCGTTTGGGATACCGTTACGCTCTATAATTCTTGTGTAACACTAATCCAAAGCCCTTAGACCCATACCTAACTTCTATGGAACTATAAAATTCAAAATGTTGGACTTTTAAAATCAACAATTCTAACACTTAGCATTTTTACAGAAAATTCTGCATAATAGTTTTTATATCTTTACTACTTCTCTTTTAATAAAATCTTGGGGCTATAACACCAATACCAAGTAATCTCCAAACTTACCATCCATTCATTTAATTCATTTAATCTCGATTTTAACCTTTTAATCCATAGAGCCAACACAACTACACCAAACAAAGACTTTGCATAATCTAGTAATCTAATCATGGAAAATTACTCAGTTTCAAGGCATAAAATATAGCATCATAGAGCATGTTTTCAACACAAATACCAATCTTACAACAAGGAATTTATAACATTTTTCAAGTACCAAAAGAAGCACAAAATCATATACCTCAACCACCAAGAATCAATGAAACAATCCAATCACATTATTACAACATAAAATCAATTAAGAACACATCAAAACAACAATTCACTGGTTTTAGAGTGATTTTCCCGTCACCATGATGGCGGTACTCTCTCACAGCAACCGCTGAGGCTTAGGGATCTTGGGACATCCCTATTGCTCATTCACATCCCATAAACCCACTACAAGAGCATCAAACTACCCCCTTACCTCTTATAATTTCGTGCTCTTAGATAAGGTATGAGAGTTCCAAACTTTATCTCCTCTTTGGTGGTTTTTTTTCCTCTATTCCAAGAAATCAAGAAGTCTAGCATCCAATATCCAAACAGCGAGAAAGCGACCCAAACAGTAAGCTACGCATCTCAAATCAGTCCAACAAGGGTTCTGACTTAAAACAACATAAACTTATTATTATAGCGATGAGAACGCTCCAATGATCGTGTAGCTTCAAACGGCACGAGATTCTGACATTGGGAGAGAAAGATATATCGTAAACAGCGTTTTTAGTCTCCGAAATCAAAGAATGAAGGTGAAAATAAGGAAACAGTGCTTACCACAAAATTATCTTCAAGAATAGTTATTATAAGGTCAAGGATGGTCCTCCAGTCTTGTAGGTTCAAGCGGAACGAAGTTCTGACATCGTAACAGGAAGAAAAGTCAAAAACGATGGTTTTAGTCCCTAAAACCAAGAGATAAAGTCCATGACGGACGAACAGTGACTTACCACGAATTTTAGTCTCAGTAACTGCAAGAGATTGGTTCTAGAATGATATAAAGTAAGTCTCCAAACAACGGTTGAATACGGTATCGAATTTGATTGAGAAATGATGAAGAACAGTGAAGAACGGTGTTAGAATTCCAAAAAAACGCAAGATGAAACCACAACAGAAAAGACAGAGGCTTACCCATGAATTCTACTCTTCAAAAACAGAAAAAAAAGAGTTTAGATAATAGGAAATCTTCCCACGATCGCGGCCCTTAAAATGGCGTCGAATTCCGATGAGAAACGAGCGAGAACGATAAAGAATGGTGCCCGCGGCGGTTGAGAACCTCGCAGTAGCTTAAGCACGAATTTAGATGATGTTTCTGAGTAATTAGACCTCGATTAAGGTCTTTTAATCATGCCCCACAGGTTGTATTTGCTTTGGGTCGAATCGGGTCACACGAGTTGGGTCCAACACGTTAAAACGCGTAAAAAGGCGTAACAACACTACGTCACTGTTTTTGTTGTAACTTAAGTTACGGATGTCCGATTAAGGCGTTCGAAGTGGCTTTGAAAAGATAAGAGAATTGCCTACAATTTCCTCTAGGAATAACCAAAATCAGGCTCTAACACAATTAAAAAATCAGTTGAAGTTTACTCTAACATTTCTAGGTGCTACGCTTGCACTGCAATGACTTGAGAGCGCATATCTAGAGTTGTAGGCATCGAAATTAAGTCAAACTAAAGCCAATCGAAAGATAAGAGATAAGGCTACAACTTTCTTGAAGGAGCTTAAATTCAATTAAGTTGTTACAGGGTTCGAAAAAGGGAATACGTTGACCGAATTGTACTAGGCATAGGATTAAACGTGCATCTAGATACTCAATCGACTGGAGGAATGGTAAAACATGTGTAAATCATCCTAAACAACTCTAAACATATTCTGATCCTATACAACATGTCCTAATCTAGGAGGGTAAAAATCTGGGTTGTTACACCACACCCCGTCCAACAGTGCGAACTCGATCAAGATGCTTGGGTGTCCCAATGGCAGTAGTCAAGATATCTTGATCTCCATGTGGAACTAAAGCTCCTTTCATGTTCTGCTCGACCAGAGAACTTACAACATACAATTGACATTAACGTGTAAAGCAATAATGTGTAGGTGTGTTACAATTACAATTAGATATAAATATTAACTTATAATTCTCTCAGCAACATCACGTGAGGACTCAGATGTATAATCTCCCAAATGCTTTTGTCGGGCTTTCTTCCATAGCTCATGGCGCGGTGGAGATGGAGGATCGATATCAGCAACTGCAGCAGGATCACTGGATTTTTACTGAATTTGTTTCAGTTTCTCTTCCTTCAAGGTGGCCTTAAGCTTTTGATAACCCCCACGAGACAATCTTTGGGGACAACGATTATTTGCCTGATTTTTTGTGCTTTTTGTATTTTCTATTGTTATAAATAACACAAGAAAAAATTTAGTAAAAAATTACATTTGCATGGCCAAGTAAAAAAAAAAAACCATAATTCTAACTAACCTGAAACTCAGGGTCCTCTCGGCTCTCAACAAACCACTGTCATGTATCCTTTGAAATGAAAGTATACGTCTCACAAGGATGTGGTTTGCTAGGATGTCTAGAATATATATACCTCGTAAGTTGTGTCTTAATTCCCTTCCAACACTCACCCGTGTATAAAATCCTTCTCTTCTTCAGCTACTCATCATTAGGAATATCAAAGGTTTGCTACATTACACAACAAAATGGTGGTGTTAATATATGATAATATATATCAAGATGTGGCAATCATGTGACTTTAAGCTAACTAATTTCAGATCTTTCATTGAGACAAGCCTCTTGATATTTGAAGAGTAACCCTTTAGCACTTTGGCACCCCGTAGACACCCACATAAAATTCTTCTATTTTGTTTTGACAAGGTATGATATACTGGGGGAAAATATGTGCCTTTACCTCTTGCCTCTGGAGCTAACTGCTCTCTTATATCCATCGCAACCAGATCTAGACGAGCATTCACACCATCTTTGTCTTGTCCTGAATGTTGAGAAGCATTCTGATTACACTATCACACATATTTTTCTCCATATGCATCACATCAATACAGTGTCTAATATCAAGACTGGACCAATATGGAGGATCAAAGAATACTGACCTCTTCTTCCATATGTTCTTCTCAGTAGACTACTTTTTCTTTTTTCCAAATTTAACATTGATGTCCTTGAGCCATTCCTAGCACCATTGAAAGCTTTTTTCAACCTATGAAACAGGTGATTACATCTAAGAAATCTCCGATGACCAATTTAAATAATCTTCCTTCCATATTGCAGTTGATTGTAGCATGTGCCTTCTTCACAAAAATATAATGGTTCAAATATTGAAACAGCAAATATTGCAGTTGCTTTCGATTTGGGAAGTTTCTATATTTCTGATTTGGTCAACTAAACCAGAAATATAAAACTCCTTGGTATAGATTCAATGGTTCCTCTGTACTGGTTGACACTATACCCGAAAAAGTTCTCATATGTTGGAAGGTCATTGATGGTGCAAAATAACATGGCTCACAGCTTAAAATATTCACGGGAATACCCGTCAAACACATCAACACGTTCCTCCCACAACATTCATAAGTCTTCAATTAAAGGACTTAGATAAACATCTATGTCATATCCCGGCTGTTTTGGGCTCGAAATCATCATAGATAACATAATGAATTTGCGCTTCATGCACAACCAAGGAGATAGGTTGTAAATTACTAGGACAATAGGCCATGAGCTATGGATACTACTTAAGTTACCATATGGATTCATTCCATCCATAGGAAGTCCAAGTTTAAGGTTTTTTGGCTTAATGCCGAAATTCGAAAACAAAAAATCAACTCTCTTCTATTGCAAAGAATCGGCCGGATGGCAAAGCTGTCAATCACATTTCCTCTCATTTGCATGTCATCTAATGTTCTTTGTATCATTTACATTAGCGCAGCAATCGCTTGAACCTTGGAATTGTTGGAAGATACCATAACACCTTTGTAGGAGGACCCTTTGTGCTCACATTACAATTAGAATCATCATCCTTCACTTTGTAGCGTGATACCCCATACATGGGGTACTTATGCACCTCTTTATACTCTTTCCGGTACAATATGGAATTATTGGGGCATGCATGTATTTTCCTAAACTCCACACCCATTGAACACAACATCTTCTTTGCCTCATATATACGGTTCAGTAATGTGTTACTTTCTAGAAGCATATCTTTCAATAACTCAAGCAAATCAATGAATTTTTTATCAGTCCACCCAATTATCGCCTTCAAATTGAATAATCTTAACATCGCTGACAACCGTGTGAAACTTGTGCACCCTGGATACAAAGGCTATTCCTTGCCATTGCACAAAGTATCATACACATGTGCTCGCTGAAAAGACTCGTGTCCAATATCACGGATCTTTTCTCTAGTCGATCATCCATGTCTACATCAACTTTATCTCTTTAGGATACACCTGGCATGTCTAACACTTCACCATGACAAGTCCATGTTGTATAACTACTACAAGTCCTATCAACAAGAAGATGATCCCATATTTCCTCAACTTTTAGCGGTTTCTGATTCTCACAATTAACACAAGGACAAGAAAATGTTCCATTACTAGCAGGAAGATTTCTTTCGGCAAATTTTAGAAACTCTTACACTCCATTTTAATACTCAACACTCATGCGACTATTTTGTATCCAACTACGATCCATAATTGCATTTGGAAATAATATACACACATTTTGTTAATGTAGTTGAAGAATTTAACTAGTTTTTTTTTTAATAAAAATGACGCAACCTATGACACACAATGACACATGATCTCCATATATTTGGTATGACCCTATCCTATTCGAGAAGGAACTTTTCCTTTATTTCGTTAATAGTTAGTCCTTAAATCTTATATTTTATATCGGTGGAAACTTTGACTGCATTTCCCATTGGCTTCAAGTACAAAACTCGGTCGTGGTGATATCCACTACGATCAAGCATGCACCCAGAGACAATAGAAAATGTAGCGAATTGAAATTTCCTCAAGTATTAGATATAAGATTCAAAGACTAACTATTAACCAAATAAAAGAAAAAGATTCTTCCTAAACTGTTCCACTTGGACAATTTAAGATTCAATACAATGGGCAGGCCGATGCATACGCTTCATTATATTGAATCTCAAACAGGAAACTAAGGCTTCACTCGAATTTACCTTTAATTAAAAAAACAAAAAAGATCAAAGTACAACCACAGTTATCTAAAAGTCAAATACAAAAAGATGTAAAAGTCTTAAAAGTCCTAAAACATCTTTAGGGGTGCCTGTTAGAGGACTCCCCCAGACAAAAGCGAGCTGTAGAATCCTCGAAAGGAGTTGCAAGGGGCACTCTGAACTCTCGGTAAAGCGTGTGACACCCCAAAGAAATAAACTGGGTAAAAGAATATTTAGGAAACTCCTAATATGATGAAATAGACTAAGTAGGATTTAAAAGGACAAAAATTCCCTTAGGAAGATGGGAAAGTTCTAAAAAACCCTAGAAACCAAAAATCTAGATATTTTTGGTAACTGACCATCACAATGCCAGGAGCCCAAGAGAGAAGGGCATCGCGACGTGAGACATCAACTGCCTACATCACCATTGGTCCACTGACACGTGTAAAGGAAGATGGTGTATCGTGACGCGATGGAGCCTGTGAGAGGAGCCGTCGCGATGTAATGGACCAGTTTTTGCCTATAAATAGTGCCCTTCCCCTCCCCTCAAACCATCTTTCTCCTAAGCTTTAATTGGAGGACACGGGGAATAGCTCTGGAGGCTAGGCGGGGGTACCGTCAACGACAGTCTTCTAGTCAGGTATGGGGAGATCTGAACCCTATACACTAGGGATAGTAGGAATATGATAGGAGTATAATAGGGAAGTAGGGTGGCCCAAGCCCTAATAGGAGTTAATGCCCTAACACCCTAGGAGGGTTTTTGAGACTATGACTGCTAAGGATAGTAGTCGTTAGTCCATCAACTATAGGAATAACTTGCTGATATGTGAAAATCTAGGATAGGCGACTTATGATTGGTTTATGATTGTGTGTGTTGATTGATAATATGTCAGTAGCAGGTCGCTTCAGCGATGCTAGGGTTAACTCACATGTTGATAGCTGATGATTGATGTTGATTGTTTGACTGTTTAACTATTGTTAATTTATGTTCATGCTAATGATGTGGGGAGAATAATTAATAAACTTTAAAATGCTGGCTGAGTTGATGAATAATGTTTAGCTGATAGGTGCTAAGTAATAAACAATCATATGCATAACTGTGTTGTAATCCACTGCCATGGACATAAGCTGTGTACGAGATCAGGTACCAGAGTGCGGGTACGATGCAGTCAATACAGGACGCGCTGGGTCCGACAAAAGTCCACAGGTAACTAATGGTTTGGCCACCATTGCATCAGGACGTCGGGTAGCCTGGTTCCTGATAAGGTACTGTTGTATCACTGTCCATAATGTCGATCCCGAGTGTCGTCCCGACACCTATTCCTATCAGTCGAAATTGGGGAGTAGAGATGCACTCTTAGGGGTACGATGAGCGAGATATGGGAATGGACAACTGACTAGCTGTTAACGAAAAAGGCTAAGGTTGGGCCGCTACGAAAAAGGCTAAGGTTAGGCCGCTACTGCTGATTATTGCTATGTGGCCACGTAGGCATTTAAACCTAGGTTGCATAAACAGGGGTAGCTAGGTGATGATCCCAACTGATGTTTAAGGATGCATGTGCCCATTTCTTCACATATTCTATTCTCATGTTTTCCCATTTGTTTGGTGTGTAGTGTGTTCTCATCTCCCATGTCTTGTTTTTGTTTCCTTTTCTTGCTATCCTTTATATGATTAGATTTTGAAGATTCTCAAGATATTGAAGATGTCTCACTACTTCCACCCGTCGATGCTGGAGGAGCCGAGCATCCCAGTCTGGGGTTACTTTGAGGCCAATTACCATGATATGGATGGGGACTACTGGAAGATTGATTATGGCCGCCATGTCGTGATCTACACTAGACTAGTTAGCATTTTATTTCATTTGTTAGGGTCACTGAGTGTTACCAATTGACTTCAAACACAAGAGGGGGTGAATTGTGTATGAACAGTACTTTTGAAAAACTTCTGCAAATTAAATGCTAGAATATAACTTGCAAGAATTTAACTATAAAAAGTTAAATGACCAGAAATAAAAATTGCAGAATTTAAATAACAATGAAATAAATAGCGTAAAATAAATTGCTCAAATTAAATTGCTGAATTTGAATGACGGAAAATAGAGAGCAATAAAATAAATAGCTGAAATATAAATTGCTGAAAAATAAAGGAGATAAATAGCAAAGAGAAGCACGCAACAATTTATACAGGTTCGGCCACCAAACACCCCTGTGGCCTACACCTTGTCCCCAAAACACTAAGGGATTTCACTAAAACACTAGCTTTTAAATCAGGTTCAGCTAGAAACCTTTACAACTCTAAACCAGAGTACCTAGTTCAAGAGATATCACTTCTCTATGAACCACACTTTTACAGCTCTAAATCAAAGCAAATAGTTCAAGAGATATCACCTCTCTATGAACCACTTGGGATTCCTACCCAAAAATTTTTTTTAGAAATAAAATAGTAAGATGAAGATACACTCAAAAGTGCAGGTGTATACAACTTGAAGCTCAGAAAAATACAATTAAACTATGTAGTATAAAAGGCTCTCAAAGAAAATAATTTTATTCAAATAAGTGTGAGTGATTGAGAAATAATTTAACAGAGTTTCAACACAAAAAATAGTGTCAGTGTAGTTTTTAGGAGCACCCGATGCTGTGCTTTTATAGGCAGAAAATGAACCGTTGGAGCATTAAAAAGAATGTGTCTGTTGTGGTCAATTCGGAGATTTGATTTTAGTATAATCGAATATAAGAGAGTATGAATCGTTTATACATTGAAAGGTTGAAACATGGACAATGTTTGAAAAACTATAATCGATTACAAAAGCTATAATCAATTATGTAAAGGATTTTAGAAAAACGGAGATTCCTTTCAATTAAAATAATCAATTATGATAAATGTATAATCGATTATGGGTCCTTTGAAACGCACGGAAGAGAAAAGAAACACATAAACGATTATAGTGAGTACCATAAACGATTATGAACATTCTGTTTATCATTCAAAATAAGTGCAAAAAATAAAATATTCTTCCAAGATAAATGATAGGTATTTTTGGACACTGTTCAAAATATTTTTCGAAATATTTTGTGACTGAAATATTCTTAAAAAAATGTCATAAAATATATTTTGGATAAAACATTCTGAGTGTGTGATTTAATTTTAATTGAGAGCTTTTTACTACTACTTACAAATAGTCCTAAGAAATAAGTAAATACCCAACACCCAAAGAGTTGAAGTCATCCAATCCTTGGTGTGTGTCTTGGTATACTTTTCCGCTTTTTGCACAGTTGACTATTTGCATAACTCCCTTTTGTCAATCATCAAAACAATCCTGTCAAGACATGTATTCACACTGAGAATCTCTTTCATAGGTAACTTTAGGATAGTGCAGCGGTTACCCTTTAACTGCATGTGGCGGGAACCTAGGGCTAAACAACGTTACCCTGCTGCTCCTTCTTTTTCTGGTTCTTATAGTATGGCTAGGGATAGTGCAAGTGATTGGGAAGTGCGTCGTAGGTCAGAGACGACTGTCTCTTCATCTCCTGTAGCTCCTTTGGTAGAGCCTTTGAAGGCCTACACATCCAGGCTCTAGGGACGCCCTTCTGTTGGGGACTCCCATTTACCGCCACGACCACGCGTTAGGACGGGCCAGTTGTAGGAGGTCTCTCGTTAGGCTTTTGTTGTACTTTTGATTGCTGATGATTATTTTTGTATACCTTTAGGGGTTCTTATATGTCTGTATATTATTCTTTTGGCGGTTCATAGGAGGGAACCCTGTTTGTACAAAAACTTTTTATGATAATGATATATATGTTTCCTTCCGTTGTACTTTGATATGTTATTATTCAATTTTATATATGTAATTAAATGTAATCTTATAATGGGACGAAGGGTGTCTCAAAGCGACTGGATTGTCCAGTACGCAGTAACTCCTCCCACTCTTTGTCAGTCATTGGATTGTACCCTGCTGTTGTGGGAGTGTACTCTGGTATCTCCTCCTCATCGCTCAAAATATGAACGATGTCTGACAAGAAATATGAACAATATCTGGCACGAGACGAACCTCCCTGTTAGCTAAGGGCCTTCTGAACAACAGCGAAGAGGGTCCCCTCCTCAAAGTCATGCATGTACGATGGCCCTGGAACCAACGATTGTGATGAACTGGGGGAGGAGTCGATGTCTCCATGATGGCATGATCCTCCGTAGGTGACAATATGCTCCTGAACGACGGAGAAAAGGGTTCTCTCCTCGAAGGCATGCGTACGGCGGCCCTGGCGTCCACGAAACTCATGTGACAACATTGTCTGTTGTCAACATATATCACTTATAAGCAATCAAACTGAAGTTTAAATGAATGACTATAGCTTTTAAAACTAAGCAACAAACATAATGGTATAGATTGCAATACTAAAATCCTAGCTTTACAATTTTAACCTAAACAAAATGGCTCCTAAGTACCACACCAATCAAATCAAAGACAATAAGACACTAAGACAACAACCCAACAACGTACAACAACACCAACAATGTTAAAAAAGAGAGGAGAGAGACCCATTCACTCATACCCTTTATATTAAAGAACTGAGTTTTTAGTCCAGTGAAGAATCTTTGCAGCTATCTATTGTGGTTAAGACAGAGAACAACATCCAAATTCAAACACATCACAGAAAGTAAATAGAAAGGTATGTACAAACTCAATGAATTGATTTTTTTTCCCTTTATATTTGCATATTTGACATCCTATTCTTAGCCACTAAGTCAACTAGTTTATCTATTATGGTGCCTAGTTAATAAATTAGTAAACTAAGTCAATTTAGCTCAATTAGGACACTTTTCTCATTTGACAGAACTTTAGTTTGTTTAACTTGCACAACTTTAGTCGTTTGCGTATTGAAACAATAAAAAATGATAATAATTTGAATTTTTTATATTCAGTAGTTGTCAAATAGATTATTTGTGACATCTGTGACACCCACTATCCCTCATATTGAAATTAAAAACATTCATGCGGAAAACAATAATAAGATATACACATACTGAAAATACCTCATAAATTATTCGAAATAAAGAGTGATAATGTGCATCACATGATCAGAATAACAAAACATGCGAGATAAAACAAACTCGCGTATAATCACGAGAAATAAAAACATTAAAACTGTAATATCCCTGATGTCACATCTAATCAGAGCGTAACAACCCCTAACTAGATACATCGGAAAAAATAAAAGACTATGTCTAAGAGTCATCCTGGGCTAGCATCTCCTCCAAGGCAGTCTTGCTGGCAATCATCTTCTCCTCTGCTTGAAACCACATGAGCAACTATGTACAAGACAAATAATATATAAAAGAAGAGGAATAAGATAGGCATACAACATGTAAGCAACCACAACACTAATTAAACAAGCAATCATGTCTCAATAGATGCATGTGAATACTAATGCACGTTAACTCACTACTACACCATATGCAATATGGATCCATAAAATCTACTACTTAGGGAAATGAATGGGAGTATATATTTGGCTTGCCTCGGGAGCTTACCACATAGGTAACCTCCACCGAATACTCTCACAATTCATGACAACACGAGTGGCACGTCGGGGTGACTTTGTCAATGAGTCCCCAGTAGCGAGTAGCTAGCCCTTGCCTTTATAAGGCCACTGCCACCGAATCAAACCCCCAAGACCGGGCTAACACCCATTGTGGCCCCCACTATGTCGTTTCGACATTGCTTCCCCCCAACGCTAACCATTTTAATGCACGAGTAGCGACCTTGCGCACCATAACCACATTCCAGTTCGAGATTAAGCGTTCAGGCAATAGTTAACTAATGTGGTGATTCTATTCGGTTACAAATAGCCTTTAATCGGTTAAGGTCTATTCTAATCGGTTAGCAACTGTTCCATTATCGGTTATATAGATTTACATACTCACTGGGATTCTATTTCGACCTTTAATTGATTAAATTCCTATTCTTTAATCGGTTATAAGGCTCTTACAGTTAGGGGATTACTAATTTCAGCTTCTAATCAGTTATGACTCTATTCATAACCGGTTATCTTCCATTTAATCGGTTACCCCTACAGATCTAATTGGTTAACTACTTAGTAACTCAAACAGTTTTCAGATTCTCAAATCTTAATCGATTAATAGCCTAGCTCTAATCGATTAACACCTTCAGGACTGTCTTATTTCATCCGTTTTAATTTTCTAATCTGGCTTCGATACTTCTTAAGGTTTAATTACGACCTAACAGGTTCTGTACTCCTATACACTCAATTACATCCCTAATCTATCATTTAAAATTCCCAAGCAGTGACTTAGAATCTGATGTCAGGTTCTGATTCTCATTTTAATTGGTTAGAGTCTATATCTGAGATTTATAGCCTTTGAAGGCCATGGGATGGTTATGGAAAGCTTTTTATGATTCTGTAGTTTTCAGGTAGTTAATCGATTAACTCAACAGACAGTTAATCGATTAACACTCAAAAATTTGGAAATAACAATCTGTCGTGATTAGTCTATTAAAACCTATGATTTAATCGAATTGGTTGGTCTGGATTCTAGAATTACTAAGTTTGGTGGATCCTAATTGATTAGGGCTTGATCTAATCAATTATCTTGCAATAAAAAGCTAAGAATGGTCCCTTCTAAGGTCCCTTATGGTCCTAAAGCCTTCCTAACATGCATGACATACAAACACACATTAAATGTAAGAAAATTAGGGTGTTACAACATCCATCCAAAACTCAAAATTAACATACTATAAGTAATAAGTACAAACAAGTCCTGCAACTAAATTGAGAAAACCAAAATAAAGCACTAAATAGTTCTACAAAATTAAATCACATAAACTAAGAACAAAATAGTCCTACAATATAGATTATACAAAAACATAACATACAAGCCTTCTAAAATAAATCATATAAGCATTCTGCTATCTCAATTATTTGGTACTCTGAGATCGAACACACAATCATTCAAGTGAAAACGAACCACAAAAACCCTACCAACCTACCTAGCTTTTAAAATATATACATAATGAACTCTGAAAATAAACAAAGATAAAAGAAGGGATTAGTACCTTGAGGCTTGATGGAGAGTGAAGAGAGGATCACGAGTCGTGAATCGGAGATAAAATCACAAACACACAAACAAAATGAATCGCGAGAAGTGAATCACTAAGACCACAAGCGTGAGAGTCGCGAGTAGTGAAATCAGAAGCAGTGAGTCGAATTTCTGAAGGAAATTACAACGCCAAATCAAAAATTAGCATTCTAACAAAGGATTAGGGTTATGTTCATTGTTATGGTATCTGAAGGAAAGCAACGGAATGGACAGTGGCACAGGGGAGAACGAACGGTAGCGAACGACGATTGTGACAGGGAGAGAGTGAAAGGGAACGAGAGAATGGACGGCAGCGTGTGCAAACAGGGAGAGAAACTGAGTGTAAGAGAAAACAAGGGTTCTACGATGAATGCTTAAAACTCAGTTTATTAAAAGTTTTTTTACATCGATTGCAATTTTAACCGATCTAGAAATGCAGTTTCTACATCGATTAAAATTTCAACCGATGAAAAAAGGTTTCTTAACTCATGTTTTACATCAGTTGCAATTTTAACTGATCTAGAAACTACTTTTTTATATCGGTTAAAAACCAATTGATGTAAAAAGGTTTCAATTAATTTCAAAAATGCTACCGCATTTCTTTTTAAATCGGTTATGCTACTAACCGATGTGAAAGGTTGGCGTAAAATCTTATATATGCACTAGTGAATGTTGCACACGATAAGTCTCATAATTGTTTACTTTTTTTTTCTTATTAATTACAAACTTTCTTATTTGTTTTATAGATTAACTTCTCTGTAACCTCTCTCTTTCCACTAAATAGGAAAATGAGTAATTAATAAATAAAAAATAAACAATTAATTAAGTGTATCGTGTGCAGCATTTTACACATTAAAAAATATAGAATTACTTAAAAAAAGAACTAACGCAGAGATTATGTGAAGTTGTCTCTCGTTTCTTTTTCAATTGCGAAAACAGTTTATATAAATATACTTAAGGTTCCGTTTGTTTTAGATTGTGATAGAATTGATTATGAAGAATTGATTTCAAAATAATTGATTTTTAAAAATTGAGTATAAAAAAATTGATTTGTGATTGATAATCATATTTTAAAAATGGGTTCAGAAGAATTGATTTCGTTTGGATGATAAGAGTAGAATCACTTTTGATGTATAATTATAAAGAATTTTTTTGATCCCACATTCATAATTGATTTTATTCAACATAAAAACTGAGAACCTCTTGTTTCCATCAGAATCAATTCCACCCACTATAGAATCAATTTTATCCACTGAGATTTTGTCACCAAAACACAAGAATATCGATTTTCAATTATATCAACATTGTTTTTTCTCCCAGAAACGATTCTGGGCTATCCAGAATCTAAAACAAACAGACACTTATGTAATATGAAAATGCTAACAAGTGTCCTTAGGGCATTGATTAAAGAATCAAAAGAAGTAAGTTTGTATGGAAAAATGATGTATTTATTACATCGAAAATTGTTTAACTTATATTCTCAAGACAAACATTCCTTTTATGGATTTCCTAACTAATGTCTTTAGGGCACTCATTTACAATACTCTATACAATAAAGACACACCTAAACTGTCTGCCACCCTATATATCATCCAAATCGTAGGGAAGCCAAACACTGCCACTCTGTGGTCGAACGTGGTTTTGACCGTTCCAAACGCGCGTACAGGATGTGTGGACGTGGTTCCAAACAGACACTTACGTGCATCACCTATTTCACATATTTGAACAACCAAATAATAATAGCGCTTCCTAACTAAGCGCTATTTATTCTCAACTTTAAGTAGCGTTTAACAAACGCTATTTATTGAAGATGCAATCAGTAGCGGCACGATATATAGCGCCTTTAAGCGCTATTTAAGGCAAAAAAAATTGCTATTTATTCTCATTTTTTGTTGTAGTGAATTAAGAGAAAAACAAAGGAGCACATTCTTTTTTTTTTTTGATAAATGAAAGTCTAGGTGAATTGGGTCCCGGGGACTCACCAGTGTCAGGGAAAGCCTCAAGGCTCTTTGAACTCTTATAGACGTACTTATAAATTATCCACTAACGAGATCCTCACATCGGTAGTGGGATTCGAACTCAAATCCTTACGAGATATGAGTTGAATCCTTAACAACTGAATCAATCTTTGTCGGCACAAAGGAGCACATTCTAATTCTGAAACCCGTGCGTCACCTTAATTCAACAGGCTATTAGAACAACCAAATAATATTGTATTTGATGTACTTAGTAGGTAGATAGAGAGGAATCAAACACGTCATCTTTTTTTGTTCTTAATGCCTCTATCGTGGTTTAAGTTTCAATAATTTTTACAAAGTTCTTTCGTGGCATCCACAAAAGCTTAAAGCAGTCTAAAAAATAACCAAACCTCTGAAGCCCAAAACAAAATTACATATAATTGTGCTCGACCTCTTGAGATTATGTATTTCATTTCATAATTGTAATGGGATGTTAAATAAAATAGAAAATGATATAAACGACTCAAACATTTCAAATGTAGATGCATGCATGTACCAAGCGAAAGTTGTCACTTTCCACGACCATTATATTTTTGTGAAGATTTTCTACTATACTTGATATATAATCAGATTTTGTGCATCAATTCAATACAACTTTATAATTGATTTGATATTTTAAAATATGAAATTCTTCTTCGATCAGACTTACTTTTCATAAATTAAAGGATGTTCTTTGCTTTTATTATTATACTCTATATACTCTATGTGTTGGATGTCCCACGTCGCATGCCTCAAATCTTAGAGTGCAATTTATATATCTGTTGAGCTATTCCACTTAACACCAATTAGTTTTAGGGTGGAATCTAACTTGGTATCAAAGTCAAAGCTCATCTCCATCGTTGTTGCCCTGTTGGGTGCAATCTTCATGAAGTGCAGTTTATATATCTGTTGAACTACTCTGCTTAACACTAATTAGTTTTAGGATGAAATCTAACTCTATGTTTTTATTCAATCAAATATTCGTGTTTTACTCTTTTTTAGGCATTATGGGAATATAATAAGCGCACATTCTATCGTACAGAATTGTAGTAGGTGTTGCACATGTCACACTTTTTTTTCACTGTTCGATTAGACAATTCTACAGATCCAATTGTACAACTCTCCGCACATAATAGAATTAGCCATCAGACTTGATTGTAAAGTTTCTTCTACCAGTCTCTAGCATCGCCCCCTCTTTCCATCCTCCATTCCCATCATAAGGACCACATCCGTCCTCCGCCACTGTGTACCGACAACCGAAGAACCCTAACATATAGATTACACACCTGCAATTGGCGATCAATCTGCGTGGTGGGATATGTGATGGCCACTGCAATTTGGACGGAGATGTAGAAAGAGGGAGAGATGGGGAGATGGAGGCTGGAGGTGGTGACGCTTGGCCACTTTTGGCAATGGATGGAAGGCCACACGCACAACCACAGTGGAGCAGAGAGAGATGGGTCCGAGAGAGGAGAGAAAAGGGAGGCAGAGGGGGAGAAGCACTGAGGTTGCAAGTTCGTTCATGGCAACCCTTAGTGGTTTTTCGTGGCTTTCTGACGAAATGATGGCTTATGGAGTTGTGGAGGTGATTTCACGGAGTCTAGCGCGCTGGTGTTCTCGATGAGTGGTGTTCTCATGGTGGCAGAGAGGTGATTGGGGATGACTGTTTGTGGGGACGATGTCAGAGTTCTTTGGTGCTATTTGCTAGTGAGTGAAGGATGGGTCTCTGGTAGCTGGTGCATAACTGCCTAGTTTGACCAGCAGTGGTGATGTGCATTTGGTGTTGTTAGATTTTTTATAGGCTTAAATATGATTTCAGTCCCTCAAAAAATCGAAAAGTTCGTTTTAGTCCCAAAAAAAATTGAAGGTTTTTAGTCCCCCAAATTTGAAAATATTTTTCTGTTAGTCCCTCACTCTGACGCCGTTAGTACTTAAATATGATTTTAGTCCCTCAAAAATTCTAAAAGTTCGTTTTTAGTCCCCCAAAAAAATTGCCACATAAGTCCAACATAACCGCATCAGAGTGAGGGACTAACGGAAAAACATTTTCAAATTTGGGGACTAAAAACCACTACAAGAATTTTTTGATTTAGCTACCAATTTTAACTACAAATTTTATCAATAGCTAATTTCAAGGTAATTAATTACCAATTAACTACCATTTATCTTTTCCTATTCATTTATTTTTATAAGCTTATTTTCCTTTTGCAATCGTAGGATCAACAGTGTAATGTTTCGTCTTCTTTTTGTTCTGAGTTATCTCTTCATCTCCAACCAACGATTCTCTTCATCTCTGATCTGTGCCTTATCTCTGTTTTTGATATGCGCCTTATCTTTGTCTCCTATTTACGCCATATCTCTTGGAAGCGAAACTTCGTCGATCTCACCTATCTCTTCGGTTTCTCCGATCTACAGGATCAACACTCATCCACTCTCATTCTTTCAGATATCAAAACAATGGACCCTAACCCCTAATCCTTAGTCAGAACACTAATTTTCGATTTCATGTTGTAATTTCCTTCAGAAATCCGACTCAGTGCTTGTGGTTTCATCTGCCCACTCTCACTATTTTGCTCTTAGCAATTCACTGCTCGTGATTTAGTTGTAAATTTCGTTTGCGTGTTTGCCATTTCGTATCTCCGATTCAAAACTCACGATCCTCTCTTCGTTCTCCATCAAGCCTCAAGTTACTAATCTCTTATTTTATCCGTGTTAATTTTCAGAGTTCATTGCATGCTTGTTTTCAGAGCTAGCTAGGTAGGGTTTTTGTGGTTGGTTTTTGCTAGAATGATTTTGTGTGTTTGATCTCGAAGTAAAGGATAATTGAGATAGCAGAAATTTTTTGTTATCTAAAAAAGTTGAAGCAGATTGAATTTTGTGCATAGATACCGTTAGAAACAGAAAATAGGATGGAGATTAGAAGAGCACTTTGAAAAAGAGCTCAATTGCTGGATAGCTAACTGCATTCTCAAGGTTCTATCTACTTCTTCAAATTGAATATAATAATTTTTCTTTTTCTACAAAAAAATAAATTTGATTTTGTGCTCAATTAAGGCGTTTATTTTAGAAGGTTTGTATTTTCTATTTTTTGTTAAGTTCCATGAATACATTTTACTGTTGGTTCTGTGATTTTTTAATTTTGTAGGACTATTTTTTTCTTAGTTTTATTGCTTATGATACATAATTTGTTTGGTTTTCATTTGTTCTACTCTTCTCAATTTAATTGGATGACTTGTTTTCACCTGTTAATTACAATGTGTTAATTTTGAGTTTTGTATGGATGCCACGCATAATCTATTTGACAATTATTGAGTATAAAAAAAATTCAAATTAATTATCACTTTCGATTAGTTCAGTATGTAAATGGATTTAATAATGTTGTCTTTCCAAATTTTTTGATAATGCAAGCAACTGCAGGTTTAAGCCTTTTGGATGGAGATGCTTCTGAAAAGATATTGCAAGCGACAAAAAGAAGAGGTGGTCGTGAAGTTCACAAGTTATAATGATTAGTGTCATATACCAGTTTCTTGTGGTTCATGTTACTTAAAAGAATGTGCATTAACCATTTATTTTCTTGGATTACTAGAGGAGGAACCATGATGGTGTTTTGACCTTCAATTACCTCCTGGTGTAGTATAGCTGTGCAAGTAATTAACTGCTGATGTATTAATCTTATAATATTTGGTCTTTCGAGTTGTATCTTATTGTGTGTTCTGTATCACATGTAGGCAAGTTTGTCATGCCTCCAATATTCTTGAGAGATGCATGAAATTGTATTATGATTCAGGTTGAATGGTTAATCCTAATTGTTTTAAAGCATTTCCACTGATTGCACTTCAATAATTTTATAAAGCAGCCTGCAATGAACCTCCGTGGCAGTTACTGAAAGGGTCATGTGATATATTGACACAATTACAATAGAATATGAGATAGGATCCGTTGACACCAGGTGTAAGTCAAAATACTTACACCAAATCTGGAGCGTTAAAACTAATAAATCATACGGCTCACAATATTTCACCACAAAAATAAAAATAATTAAAAAGTGAGCCACGTGACTTCCGGGATTGCGAGTATCTCTGCGTTTGTTCTACCCATTTCTTCTTCGCGATCTTCATTCTTTCAATCCCATGTTCTTCTTTTCATTTAGCCCCATTAATGGGTGCTTTGTTTGTTACCTTTCTTCTGTGCCATAATATTTTCCTTCTTTTGCCCAGACTCTTCTTTATCAACGAGCCCCATCCGTGAGAAATCAATTTTCAAATGTACATCAAACCTAGATCGTTAAAACAAATCAATCCTATTGCTTATGATATTCCAACAACAACAAAAAAAATAAAATTAGAAAGAGTAGCACGTGAGTTCGTTCCAATTTCTTCTTCATCAATGAGGTTCTCAAGTCCCAGCGTCTTCTTTCTTCTTCGTCAACTAGAATTCCACCATCTGTCTCCTGGGCATTATTTCCACCAATCACAAAGCAATTTCCAATTAGTAACATTGTTGCATATATTAACTTGGAAGCCCTAATTAAAACTGCTCATTAAAAACTAGGAACACCCTCAATTTTATTTTGCTGGAATTGCAAAAAAAATTTGGGATTAATTTTTTTTTCCCTAGGTTCAAACCCCGTCAATGGTTATTGCGTTCACTGAAAAAGAAATAAAAAATGCAAAACTAATTGGAGATGCAAAACAAGTAACGAATTGTAAATGCTATTTTAGGCTATAAAAAGGCCTTATGTTTTTGGATAGATGGGGAAGAAAGAATCGAAACAATAGCTCTGGTAAGTCTGGGCAACAATGGCGTCTCTGTGCAGGGAAAGAAATAAAATAGAGGATAATGTTCCCACTTTTTATTTTTTTAGTTTTTTTTTTTGGGATTATTATGCATAGGGTTGTTTTCATCAGCAAAGAAAACAAGAATCAAGGATCTTATTCATCGTTGGAGAAGAAGAAAAACTGAAAGACGAAAAATCAGAATAATGAAAATCCCATACGCGGTCACGTGCCCCTTTTTAGTTTTTAAGTAGGGTGGATTTTTAGCCATAGGATTAATTGGTTTTAAGCGTTCAGATTTGGTGTAAGTGTTTTGACTTACACCTGGTGTCATCAGATCCTATCTCATAGAATATACCTCTATTTTAGTCTCTTTGAGCTTGTCCTTAATTGCAAATGCATGCTTTTGTGACTGTCACAGATCTTTAAGACTAATAAGGGCATTCTCTAGTTTAAGATCTCTATGAATGATACCTTGAGAGTAAATGTTTTTTAGCAAGATGGTCTATACTTCTTTCCTGTGATATTTTTCAATTTATATTACCTTGTTCTGCTATGAGTGATTTGCTTTATATCTTCTTACCATTTATGGTTTTCCTTTTAAAGTTTATTCTATTAGAATTTAGAACCACTCATCCTCAACTTCTTTACTATGATGTCTTTGCATGCCTTTGTGTTAAAAAAAATCCTTAACTTCTTTATGTTGTTTTGTTTTTACTTTATTTTGTTCAGCTAGCTGGAAAAAAAGTGGATACTTGATTAAGTTTATGCTTCCCACAATGGTGCATTCTGGTTCTTTAAGGCCACGTTTGTGAGGTGCTTCCCACTTGTGCCGTTACTTTTGTAAATTTTGACTTTTTTTTAATCTTTTGGCTTCTTAAAGATTCTTCTTTAATTCTTTGATTCCAAGAATTATCATATATGTTTTCACTTGAAAATCTATACTATAGATCTTTAGATGTTTCAACTTAATGGTTTCTTTTTCTTTCAATCTCAATTTTATACTATGGTTGCTCCTATTGTCTGTTTTCTCTTGTCCTTCACCTTATTATTTATCATACTCAAGGTTAACTATGTTATGTCTTTTATCTAACTTTGTATTCTCTGTTTTATGGATTTTCACAAACCGTAGAGTTAACAATGGTGCTCACCAGGGCTTAACTCATGCTTTTCTCTTCCTTGTAGATTCAGGTTCAGATTCAGATTTCGTTAAGTTTTGCAAATTGATAACAGATTCTGGTTTGGATTCAGTGTCTAACCTTGCAATATGTGTATTCTAGCTTCTTTATGTACATCAATAGTATCTCCTTAATGTCATCTTCTCTCTATCTTTCTCCTACTATGCCGCTGCCCTCTTAAGCTGCATCGTTGCTCTCCTTATGCTGACGCCGTCGCTGCTTCCCTTCGCGTTTCTGTTCTAAGAAGTGTGCGTTCTATAGACTCATGACAGCTTTCTCCAGGTTTGCTGCAAATTTTTGCTTGGTCCCCTGATTTTAATCCTAATTTTATTAGGCAAACAAATGCTCAAATATGGTTTGCCAAAATGTTAGTGTCTGCATTTTGTTTAAGAGGAAGGAAATTGAACTCCTAAGTTGTCGATATTATTTTTCAATGTTGAGTCCCGAGAAAGCTTATGTTTAACTATTGCACTGGAGCAACATGTAAGTGGTAGTTTCTAGACCTTCGATTGAATGAGTTTGACAGTGTTTTATATCTATTTGATTTCAATCGAAGGATTTAGAAACAGTAGCATGTTGTACAAGTACAAGTATTGTTGTGCCTTTTGCCTAATCAAGGGAAGGACACTTCCATAATATTTGCATTCTCATAACTTGCCTATTCCCTTTTGAGAGGTTTTTCTCATTGGTGTGGCCTCTAAGTCTTTGCAGGTTGTTCTTTGTTTTGCTCACAACCGTTTGCATGTTGTCCAAAATAGTTTCTTTTATGCTCTCTAGCTTGATTCTTTCCTGTAGTAATTTTTGAATGCGTAATTTTGGACTTGAATTTGACTCGGTCATGTTGATTTTGTAGTGGCGCAATCACTGAGAGATTTTATTGACTGTAATGATTGAATTTGCATTTCAAGTTGATTTTGCACTGTGCATAAAGTAGTTGAAATGACGGATCGGCTGAAGGAAAACGAGAAAAACGAGCACACGATTCGAGGTCTTCTCAAGCTCGAACGCAACAGTCTGGTAAGATGCTTCACAAGCTAATACGACTAAAAATATAGTATTAGATTCACTCTTTGGGATTTTCTGAGTCTAATCAGTTCGTTTCCATTTCTTCAATTTCTTTAATTTATTTATTCTGTTTTCTATGATGTATAATGAAATGAAATTTTGGTAATGGATTCTAAACTACATAATGAATCTAGTTTCTGGTTTTGATCTGTGAACTGCATAATCAACCTGGTTTTATGACTTTTGTGTCTACAATGCATACTTATTTTGTGTTTGGCTTCAATTTCTGCACTACACAAATTTCGGTAAGCTTGTTTGTTTGTGTATTTTGTTAGAGGAGTTATAGTACACATTGAATTCTGCTTATATTGCTCCCATTAGTAGTTACATGGCAAGGTTTGACTACCTCAGAGGTTTTTTAAAACACTATGCCTAAGTAATGATTTATATATTTTATTCCCTAAATGGTTGTGACACTAACTATGAGTAAAAGAACTAACTTTCAATATATGTGGTGTCTACTGACTTGACATGTAGTAATACTTAAGCAGTTTAATTTAACGTCTCATTATTTGTACTCTCAATTTCAGTTGATTTGTGTTAACTACTATTACGGAGGCTATAGCTAATTGTATTGGATCTTGTAAGTTCTAGTTATTTTGTGCTTTACTTTATGGAGCATGCCAACAACCATTGTTTTGAGACATCTCTTATGATTCCTCTCTGATTAAAATTTTATTGATCTCTAATCCTGTTAATTAGCATCATATTTGCTTTGGAGTTTTTCTCTTTGAAATTTCATTCTCTTATCTATGAGGTTTTATGTTGATGCAGTACTTTTATTGGTGTTTTAATTTTTAACTTTTGATTTCTAATTTGGCGTTCTTGTTTTCTCTAGTTTCTAAGTTTTCAGGCTGTTTGTTGGAATGAGATTGCTAGCTCGTTGGGTCAAGCGTGACATTGAGGGTTCAATTGCAGTAGATGCACAAGACACTATGGGATTTAATTTAATGTGCAGTATTTTTTTTTGTTAATAGCTATTAGCTGAATATAATGGTTTAACGACAACTGTACTCGTGATTTTAGAAATATTTGTACTCAATTTCCTTCGTGGAAAGTATTGAACGCTGTTTTGATTTCAATGAAAGAAGTATACAAATGTACATTATCGGTATTATTAGAATATGATATGAAATTGTAACTTGTATGCTTGGAATTAATTTGTATGATAAAGTGGGTGTTTTCCAATGAAATATGGGATTTTTCCAACAAATCACGGCCAATAATATCGCTAGGAATTAGCTATAAAACGATTATAAAATGTTCTCCAATTAAAAAAACACTTAATAGCTAGGAAATATCTATAAAATTACTATGAAAATTTAGCTATAAATTGACTATAAAATTGTTACGAAAATATTGTAGCTATTTAGCTAGAAAAAATAATTTTGAACAACTTTTTGCTATGAATTAACTAGAAGATAGTTATGTTTTTTTTAAGATTTGCTACAAATTAGCTAGGAATTTTTTCCTAGCTAATTAGCCACTCAAATTGTGTTACGAACAATTTAGTAGCTATTTCGTAGCTAATTTGTAGCTAAATTTATTTGCTAGAGATTAGCTACGAATTAGCTACTAAATTTGTCGTAGCCAATCACAAATTTTCTTGTAGTGAACCTTCAATTTTTTTTGAGACTAAAAATAAACTTTCCAAATTTTTAAGAAACTAAAATCATATTTAAACCTTTTTTATATTTATATTTATATTTATATTTATATTTATATATTTTGGGTGCAGCAAGACTTTTGACGACATTTGACAACAGGTGTATAGAGTCTATATTAAATTTCACGGAAATCGTTGATTCAATGGTAAAAAACAAGTGTTGCACCTGCACTACCTATTAAAGTGGTGTATACTAGACGTTGCCTATAATAAGTGTTTGGAGAGATATATTTTTTTTGGGGAGAGTGGGGTATATAGATACGTAAGATATCTAGCAATTTCCGATCATGATATAATATATACTTGAGTAACAATTAATTATATATGACCCGTTAATTTAATGACAACAGTGGCAGAGATCGGATGCAATAGGTGTGGTGGATTTGCCTTATTTTTAATCTTTAGGGTCATCTGTTTTCCCTAACCAATCTATTAATTTAATCACTAGGGTCACGATCTATTTGTAATGATGATATGGTGGATGTTCCTTTCAACATTTTGTTTTCTTGAGGCAAAAAATATATATTTTGTTTTCTGTTTTCTATATACCGCATTACCAAGGAAGATATTTTTTTTATTTCAAAATTAATCATGGATTTAACATTTGTGTCAAAAGAAGTGTGATGGTTGAATTTAATAATATAGTAGCACTTGATCGGTGGAAGAGAGAAGGATAAGCTTTAGGAGTTGCCCAGAGTATGCTAATTAAAGCTAAATTAATTTACACAGTCCACAGAAACTAAAACCTAAATTTATGCTAATTAGGAAACTCAATTAATTAATATTTAATTAACCCACTAATTCTTCTTCTAATTGGCTTTCAACAATTCCAAACACTAATGCTTTCAAAAGGAAGGGGGGTTTATTAAACAATCCTTTTTGGAGTACTAGCACTGATCATCATTTACCTAAAAAACAAACGCTTTTTGGGCTGCTAAAATTCGTCATGGTATGCTTCAACAATGGAGAAAATAATTAATTTATGTCTTCGCTTTACAATTGGAGCTCACGAAAGGTAGTGATAATACTTTTTTGTATTTTAAGGTACATAAGAAAACACCTCGTATCTACATGCATTGAACCTCACATGTTCTTCCACACAATTCGTTGTCTCCGTGTAAGGCGACCAAATCATTCTCTTTTTACCAAGATAAAAGGTTAAGAGATTTGCTTAAGGTCTATGTATGCTTTAGGGTTTAAATTTACCGTAGCATCTATTGTAGAGATTGATCATGGAAAAGATAAAACTCTTCAATATCAAGATATTGGCAAATGATATACAAAATATTCTTTTGATGGATCAGTTTATGTTAGATTGTGAATTAGTGACAAAATGTCCTAAGTGAAAGCATTTTCTCTTAGGGCCTATTCAGAGTAGACATGATCCACATGTGAATTATCACTCACATCAGATGAATATATTAAAATCTAAACTATTTATTAAAATAATAATATATCTCACGATTATGAGAAATTAATGGTCCAATGGTATTATAGCTATCAAATCGGGTCGGCCTCGGCCAGTCCATCAGGTTAGATTGTAAGAACGGGTCGGGTTAGCCTGGATTTCTATTAGTCTATGAATTTTGTGGCACAATCTAGCTTAAAATGCTGGTCATTTGGGTCGGGCATTCCCAAATTTCTATCAAGTGATGTATTTACAATTTCTAAAGGGGCTCATGTTATCGAATTAGTTAAGAAATTAGGATATAAAAGTTTTATTAAAAAGTATAATATTCAATTAATATATTAGTATAAGGGTGGGGATTCACTTACTCCATGAATAATGATGGTGATCAAAGTTTTGAAAATTAGACTTAATTACTTTTTTTCAACTGAAGGCTATTTGTTTTAGATTTTTTCCACCAAGATTTTGCCAAATTTGGCTTCCCAATGCACCAAAACCCAAGTTTGCAAAATGATGTATGTGTTAGATTTTACAAAACTCAAGTTTGCAAACTAGATTTTGACTTCAAAATCTTAAATAAACAAGCACTAACTAGTCGAGAGAACTCATGCTAAGCACGAATAACAAAGAAAACGGTATCTACGGCCCGTTTGTTTTGCGAAAATGTTTTCTGTTTTCGTTTCTTATTTTCATTTCTTGAAAATAGTTTTCATTTTCAAATTTTCAAGTTTAGAAAATATGTTTGTTTTGACTTTTTGTTTTTTATTTTCAAAAAACAAAAAATAAGTGTATTAAATAACTTGATGCACTTTGAAAATAAGTTTCTAATTAATTGTTATTGATTATTCACGTCCTATTTTTTAATTAATTTTCCAGTTGGAAAAATAAAAAAATAAAAGAAAATACATATGAATTATTGTTATCATTTGATAATAATTACAAAATAACGTAATAATGGAGTCTTTGATAAATTGAAAATAAGTATGAAATAATGTATCCGTCAAAAAAAAAAGTATAAAATAATGTAATACAGTTGTTGAGATTTTTTTTTTAGATTATCATTTGATAAAGCAAATTTTTTTGTTTTACGGCAATCATAATGCAAGAAGCAAGTGAATGCCAAACAACTTGTCTGATAATCCGATGGGCACAACAACTTTTTTTTTTTTTTTTTTGGTTTTGTAGGGAAAGTGACAAGTGCTACACCTCAAACACGCACACCAAAGACATTCTTCCCGGTTCAAACCCGGAATATACCAGATATCCTTATATTACTGAAATCCATTGGAATTTACCCATCGGATCAGAAGTGAAGGGCACAACAATCATTGTTATGAACAAGGGAAAAAAAAACTGGATATGTGTTTAAAAATACGAGAAGCAAGTGGTAGAATAAAAAATGAAACGAAAGTTGTTATAATTACTGGTATTGCCACCACGTTTTCATTTGAAAAACGTCTTTTTTATCATTTTCAGTTTTTTGCTTATTTTTGAAAATGTTTTTAATGAAAATGTTTTCTAAATTTCAAACAAACACATTTTCTCTACTATTTCCTATTTTTAGTGGAAATGAAAACAAAAAATGCTCAAAGTAAATAGGCTCAGTTTTTGGAGTGTAGTTTAGTTTTTTGTGGGAAAATAGTTTTTGGCCAAAAAAACGAATGAATGAGTTTTTGTCACATGTCCTTAGTGTAGTTAAGTTTCTTATATAGATAATAGATTTGGGCTATTTACGATTTTGGTCTCTGTAGTTCTTTTGGATCGACTTTAGTCCCTCCTCTGATCAAGTGTTCAATTGATACAACTAAGTCCCTTTATCCCTTTTCATTCATTTAAAACTCTCAAATTCTTATAATTTATTAAAATAATTCACAAATTGAATTGATTAAATTATCTTAAACATTATTCCACTCAAAATTCATCAACTAAAATATTAAATTTAACTCAAAATTATTCCTAATCCTACGTCATACAAAATTCTTCAAGTTTTATCAATTTTTTTTTTTACTTTCAAACTTTTAAAATTATTTTATGTCCCAAATCCATCATTGAGCCCAAAACATTTTACTAAAATTTGAGATTTTAAGGGATTTAGATGAAAGAAAAATAAAACTATATTTACTTAATTTTAAATATAGAGGAACTAAAATCAACAAAAAAAACTTGAGGAATCAAAACCGCACATAGTCTAAACTAGAGGATTAAAATGTAATTAAGCCTCAGTGTAACACCCTACCTAATTTAATTATTTAGCTTTATTAATTTAGGCATTTATATGTTTTAAATTGATGTTGAGTAGTTAAGTTGGGTATTATTTATTAATTTAGGGGTGTATTTAGTAATGGTATAATGAGAGTTGCAGTTAAAAGAAAGGGTAATTGAGTATTTTACCTAAGCTAATTTGGGGACAAAATGGTCCACACTCATTTTTCTCCTTCCCTCCTTACTCCCTCACACCTCAACCCTCTCTCCTTCACTCCCTCCCTCGTGTTTTCTCTGCCAAAAAGAAGAAGAAAGAAAAGAAAAGAACAAGAGAGGAAGAAGGAGACCTAGGGCTCAAGGGTTGAGTGAGATAAGAGAAAAATTAGTGAGAGTTCATCATTATTAGCAAAGAGGAGAAGATTGGGAGCTAAATCTTGGGCATTTTCAGAAAACTTGGAGCTGCCCTAAGTTAGAAGAAGGAAGAAAACGTGGAAGAAAAGAGAATAGAGAAGCCATCAAAGCCTAGCTCAAGTTCTTCGAGTTGATGTGAGTTTCTTCTTCCTTAGGTGTTGGGCACCCATAAGTTCCACATTAGGGTTCCCCATTCCCTTTGTTTTATGTATTCTCTAAACTTCTAAGGTGTTGTTGTGGGAAAATCATGAAATGGGATTTGGGTATCTTTGATTTGTTCATAGTTTGATGTATTTGATGATATGTGGACTATGTGTTTGATTGTGTTTCTCATGCTAAATGCTTTGATTCTCCAATTAAATATGTTTGATCCTTGTTTTGAATCCTTAAATTGATTTAGATTTGGCTTGGATTGAGAGAAACTGAGGGTGGAAGGTTTAAAAACAAAAAAAAATGGGTTTCTGCAGAATTTTACAGAGGGTGCAAGTGAAGCGCGCGCGAAGCACATCCCAAGCGCACAAAAACAGAACCACAGGGTTCTGGTGCGTGTGAAGCGCATCCCAAGCGTCCCAGTTTATGCAGAAATGTGTTTTTTTTCACATTTTTAGGGCTTCTAAGGCCATGAATACTTGTTTTTATTGTTCTAAATCCTATGGGACTAAAGGGATATCATAGAAATCCCTTAGAAAAGATATTTCAACCAAAGTTTGGTTTGAAAACCTAGAGATACAGTATTAGGACTATTGAATTTATAATGGTTCTTATAAGATAGTCGTACAGAGCGGTTGTACCACTGTGAGGTAACGACATGTCCCAGCTGTTACAAATAGTTGTATAGAGTAGTTGTACCACTGTTACCAAATGACATGTCCCGGCTGTTACGAAATAGTTATGAGTGCAGAGCGGTTATACCACTGTGAGGTAACGACATGTCCCGGCTGTTACAAATAGTTGTACAGAGTGGTTGTACTACTATTACCAAATGACACATCCCGGCTGTTACTCAAAGAGTTTGTCATGTTACTTTAATATTTATAAATGAACATTACCGTGATTGTGGCGAATATTGGTGAGGGGTCCGTGAAGGACTCACTGAGATTTTATAATCTCACCCTTTCCTATTTTGTTTTCAGATAAACAAGTACCAGAGGAATAAGAGATGATGCTAGAAGTTCATAATTTCTAGTTTATGTTAGTTTGATGTTGTACTTGACTTCTTTTGTTGTAAATGACAAAGTTTAGTCTTGTATTTTGTATTTCCCAAGCTTTAGACTTGGATGATGTTGGAAATTCTAACTCTTAGACTTATGACAATGACTAAAGTTTAGACTTGTAATTGTTAATCAAGTTTTAATTTTTTAGTAATTCTTGTACGTTAATGTAAATTGTCTTATTTCAATTATTATTGGAGTATGGGCGTTACATTATGGTAACAGAGCGGTTTAATCTTGATTGAACTGTGGTCAGTTAGTGTGGACTTTCTCTTGTTTGAGAATTCCTCTTTGTAGTCTTGTACTTAGTATGGATTATTAAGCCTGATCAACTTAATACTTTATACCGTGTATGCAAAATATGGCAGACGGAGCTGGCAGACAGGGGAGAGGACTGGGTAGACGAAATGCTGAGGAAGCTAGGTGGATGGAAATGATGCAAATGATGAGAGAACAAGCTGCTACCACCAATAATTTGGTTAATCATTTCATCCACACACAAAAACAAGCTCTGCAATAACCTCCGCATGCACCCACACCAGTCCAAGTAGAAGATCCAAACCCCACATTCTTTAAGTTTCACAAGATGAAAACTCCAACCTTCAAGGGTAAATCTGAAGCCATGACATCCCAGCACTGTTTGGAGGCCATGGAGAAAATCTTTAAAGTGGTGCAGTGTACAGAAGAGCAGAAGGTCACTTTCGCCACACACATATTGATAGAAGAGGCTGAGAACTGGTGGGAAGGGGCACATGCCTACATGTTGGCTCAGAAGATACCCCTAGAATGGGGACAATTCAGAACTGCTTTCCTAGAGAAGTACTTTCCTCAAACAATCAGAGAGAAAAAGGATAGAGAGTTCATCCATTTGCAGCAAGGAGATTCTACCGTTGCTGAGTATGTAGCCAAATATGAGGAATTGGCAAGATACTCCACATATGCCCAGTTTGCACCGGATGATAGTTGGAAGATAAATCAATTCAAATGGGGTTTAAGGGCAGATATCCAAAACAATCTGGCCCAGACAGACTTCACAAGATTTGCTGCTATGGTCCACAAAAGTTATGTGGCTGAGGATAGTTTGAGGAAGTTCTATGATGAACGACAGCTCAAATGGCAAAAGAAGAAAGGCGAGAACAAGACTTCCCCACAACTAAAAGTCAAGGGAAATCGGAACAAGGGGAAGCAAGTGCAACATTCGGAGGCTTCTAAGCCTGATGCCTGCTCTACTTGTGGAAAAAACCACCAAGGGGAATGTATGCAAGGACGGGACATCTGTTTCTTTTGCCGGCAACCAGGCCACTATATGAAAGATTGTCCAAGAGTCAAGTCAGGAGTGGGTTCCAAGCCCAATGATCCAATCCAAGGACGTGTCTACACCCTGAGTGGCAAGAAGGCTAAGGGTGTGGAAAATCTTATCAAAGGTACATGCTTTTTACTTGATAATCCTTTGGTTGTTTTGTATGACTCTGGTGCCACACACTCTTTCATCTCTTGTAAGTGTGCAAAGAAGTTAGAATTGTACCTTTCTTGTTTACCCTTTCCACTGATTGTTGAAACACCAGCGGAAGGTAGTATTTTCACTTTGTTGATTTGCGAGAATTGTCCTCTCGTAATTCAAGGAAAAATGTTTTCAGTCAACTTGGTTTGTTTACCCTTGATAGATATAATCTTAGGTATGGATTGGCTTTCGGCCAACCAAGTTGTCTTAAATTATTTTTGCAAAACTATTGAGATTCCATCTGTACAGTCAATTTCTGACCAAGTGTGTCTAGAAGGGATGGCTAGTGTGTCCCAGCTGAACCAATGTCTAGTTGAAGGACACTTAGGATACATCTTGTTGCTCTCTTCAACCACCAAGGTCGGTTTAGACTTGACCACCATCTCAGTAATTAACACATCTTTGGATGTGTTTTCGGAGGAGATTACCTCTTTATCTCCAGAGAGAGAAGTAGAGTTTTCTATAGGATTGGTTCCAGGAGCAAAACTGATTTCTATAGCCCCATATAGGATGTCGCCTCTAGAATTGCAAGAGCTTAAATTTCAATTAGAGGATTTAATAGTTAAGCCATTCATTAGGCCTGGTGCTTCACCTTGGGGAGCACCCGTTCTCCTAGTGAAGAAGAGAGATGGTAGTATCAGACTATGTATAGATTATACACAGCTTAATAAAGTCATAATTAAGAATAAGTATCCACTCCTTAGAATTGATGACTTGTTAGACCAACTTTGAGGAGCTTTGGTATTCTCTAAGATTGATCTGAGGTCAGGATACCACCAAATCCGAGTCAAGGCTGAGGATGTGCTAAAACCCGCGTTTAAGACTCGGTATGGCAATTATGAGTACGTTGTTATGCCTTTTGGTCTGACAAATGCTCCAGCTATTTTTATGGATTACATGAATAGAATTTCCAGGCCTTACCTTGACAGCTTTGTGGTGGTGTTCATAGATGACATCCTAGTGTATTCTAAAGACCTTCAAGAGCATGAGGAACTTCTTAGGATTGTCTTAAGTACCTTTAGGGAGAGGAATCTAGTTACGAAGCCAGAGAAATGTGAGTTTTGGCTTTAAGAGGTTAAATTTTTGGGTCACGTCATTTCCCAAGCAGGAGTGGTTGTTGATCCTAGTAAGGTAGAAGCCGTTCTTGAATGGCAGCGACCGACTACCATTACCGAAGTTAGAAGTTTCTTAGGACTATTTGGGTATTATCGCAGGTTCATAGAAGGGTTTTCTCAGTTAGTTCTTCCATTAACTCAGTTAACCCGTAAAGGGCAACCATTTGTTTGGGATAAGAGCTGTGAGAACAGTTTCTTAGAGCTCAAACTCCGGCTGACCAATGTACCGATTTTGATTATCCCTGACCTGACCTTAGGTTTTGAGGTTTATAGTGATGCTTCCAAGAAGGGTTTGGGTTATGTCCTAATGCAAAATAGACAAGTGGTAGCCTATGCGTCTAGACAGTTAAAGCCCCATGAGGAAAACTATCCTACTCACGACTTAGAGCTAGTAGCTATAGTCTTTGCCTTGAAAATCTGGAGGCATTATTTATATGGTGCCCAATTTGAAGTATTCAGTGATCATAAGAGTTTAAGATATCTGTTTGACCAAAGAGAGCTGAATATGAGGCAAATAAGGTGGGTAGAGTTCCTCAAAGATTATGACTTCAAGTTGAAGTATCACCCGGGCAAGGCAAATGTAGTCGCCGACGCCTTAAGTAGGAAGTCTCTTCATGTCTCATTCATGATGGTTAGAGAGATGAAATTGTTGGAATCCTTTAGGGATTTAAACTTAGGAATATTTTCAACAGGGGATAGCCTAATAGTGAGCCATTTGGAAATCACTTGTGGTCTTATAAACCAAATTAGGTATGCCCAAGGTTTAGATGGGGAGTTGCAAGCTAGGAGACACCATCCCAGATTTTTCGAAGCTAGTGATGGTATTATCCTATTTCATCAAAGGATTTGTATTCCTAACAATGAATCAATCAAGAATCAAATTCTTGAAGAAGCCCACAAGAGTGGATTCTCGGTACACCCTAGTTCTACCAAGATGTATCATGACCTTAGGCAAAGGTATTGGTGGCCGGGAATGAGAAATGATGTAGGTGAATTTGTAGCCCAGTGCTTGGTTTGTCAAAAACCAAGATAGAACATCAGAGACCATCAGGTCCACTTCAGCCCTTAGAGATTCCAGAGTGGAAATAGGAAGTCATATCCATGCACTTTGTGGCAGGCTTGCCTCGCACTCAGTCTAGATATGACTCCATTTGGGTCATTGTGGACAGATTGACTAAATCTGCTCACTTTCTCGCGATTAAGTCTACTTTCAACACCGCTAGGTTAGCTAAGATCTATATTAGAGAGATTGTTAGGCTCCACGGAGTACCCACTAGCATTGTCTCTGATTGGGATCCCAAGTTTATCTCTCGGTTTTGGAAGCACTTCCAACAGGCCCTAAGGACAAGATTGAATCTTAGCACCGCTTATCATCCTCATACAGATGGTCAGATAGAACGAACCATACAAACCCTAGAGGACATGCTTAAAGCTTATGTGTTAGATGATGGTGGAAGTCGGGATGAGCATTTGGCTCTGATAGAGTTTGCTTATAACAACAGCTACCATTCTAGTATAGGTATGGCGCCGTATGAGACACTATACAGTCGCAAATATAGAACCCCTATATGCTAGTTTGAGGTAGGTGAGAAGAGGTTGTAAGGGTCAGACCTAATCCAGGAAACCACTGATTAAATCAGAAAGATTAAGGATAGGATGCAAACTGCCCAGAGTCGGAAGAAAAGTTATGCCAATAGGAGGAGGAAACCCCTTGAGTTTGAAGAGGGAGAACATGTGATCCTAAAGGTCACTCCTACGATAGAGGCATTGGTAGGGCACTTCGAGCCAAAAAGTTGTCCCCTCGTTATATCGGTCCTTTTGAAATTCTTCATAGAGTCAGTTCTGTAGCCTACCAAATTGCTCTGCCTTCATCTTTGTCAAACTTGCACAATGTATACCATGTGTCATAGCTCAGAAAGTACATTCCTGACCCTTGGATCATGAGTCTGTACGTCTGAGATCAGATTTGACATACCAGCCTATGCCGATACAAGCTGTGGACCGCAACTTCAAGACACTAAGAAACAAGACCGTTCCCTTGGTGAAAGTCATCTGGAAAGGATCCACTCCTGAGGAGACTACTTGGGAAATCGAAGTAGAGATGCGAGATAAATACCCGTACCTGTTTCAATAGGTATGTATTTTGTCTAGTTTCTTCGGACAAAAACTTTTAAAAGGTGGGTAATAGTGTAACACCCTGTCAAATTTAATTATTTAGCGTTATTAATTTAGGCATTTATTTGCTTTAAATGGATGTTGAGTAGTTAAATTAGGTGTTATTTATTAATTTAGGGGGTGTATTTAGTAATGGTATAATGAGAGTTGTAGTTAAAAGAAAGGATAATTGAGTATTTTACCTAAGCTAATTTGGGGACAAAATGGTCCACACTCATTTTTATCCTTCCCTCCTTAACTCCCTCACGCCTTAGCCCTCTCTCTTTCATTCACTCCCTCGTGTTTTCTCTGCCAAAAAGAAGAAAATAAAAGAAGAAGAGAGGAAGGAGGAGACCTAGGGCTCAAGGGTTGAGTGAGATAAGAGAAAAATTAGTGAGAGTTCATCATTATTAGCTAAGAGGAGAATATTAGGAACTAAATCTTGGGCATTTTCAGAAAACTTGGAGCTACCCTAAGTTGGAAGAAGGAAGAAAACGTGGAAGAAAAGAGAAGAGAGAAGCCATCAAAACTTAGCTCAAGTTCTTGGACACTACAACAAAAAAGGAAATAAATGGCGCTTATTTTTTGCCTTAAATAGCGCTTAAAGACGCTATTTATTTGGCCGCTACTGATTGTATCTTCAAAAAAATAGCGTTTTTACAGCGCTATTTAAAATTGGGAATAAATAGTGCTTCGTCTAGAAGCGCTACTTATTTCCTGGGTTAGCGCTTTCTATAGGAAGCGCTACTTATTCCTTGAGAATAAATAGCGCTTTCTAAAGAAAGCGCTACTTATTCTGTGGAAATAAGTAGTGCTTCCTTTAAAAAGCGTTATTTATTCTCAAGGAATAAGTAGCACTTCCTATAGAAAGCGCTATTTAATTCCTTTTTTTTTTTCATTTTTTAGTCATATTCACATACCTTTGCATATAGTGGTTAATGCACACCAAAATAGTCATCAATACCTAAATTTGTATCAACATCAAAACTCACAGAACCCAAATTTAACATTACATGCCATAATTCTCAGCCAAAGTTTAACAAAATTATCATAAATAAAACATTAAAATACATTAACTAAACATTACATTTGTTATGCTAGAGTACCTAAACATTACACATTAATTTTTCTTCTTCTTCTTCTTCTACATGCCTATACATGATAAAATTCGTAACAAAATATCGACACCACTCTTCCTTGAGTTCAGTATGATCAGAGTATGTATTGAATTGACAATCAGGAAAGTATTGCGAAATGAAAATTAAATTAAGTTAGAATTGAACACATGCATTCAAATGGTATGTGTAAGAGTAAAAAAATTATATAAACTTCGAAATTATTACATATTCATACCTCCGTTGGAATTTGTGTTTAGTTATGAACGACAATATCCTTAAGAAACTTCAAAACATATCGGCCACAATCATCAGAGTTTAGTTGACGAGGGCACTATAAAACAAAAAATATGAAATTAATTGTTTTTATTTCAGTAATTTGAATAATTCCATAAAAAATTTGGTATAATACCTTTATTGGTATCCATTTAGGTGTCATTGATTTAGAAAACCGAGACTTGGCATTTAGTCTTCGATGAATTAGGATAGTCCTAAGTGCAAAACCAAACAAAATCATTCAATATCCAATTTTACACTCAAAATCATCCAATATCCAATTTTACACTCATAACAATTTCTATCAAGCACCCAATTTAACACTCATTCACATTCATAATCATTTCTACTAACCAAAAAACACTATTCTAATACATTCGTAACCACTGCTCTTAACATCAACACACAGACTATATCAAATTTCTAACAAAATTTTGGTAGAGCCTCCCCTAAAATATGGACATTCCAAAATTTATTCAATATATGTAACAACATAAAATACCATACTAGCTAGCATAAGGGCTCACATAGGGGCGAGAAGTACATTCCTTAAACAGAATAAATTCACCAATCCAATACATTCATAACCAATATCCAATTTCAGATTCATAACCATAACCAATCCAATACATGCATAAAAGTGCATATACATATATGTATATTAAGAATATATATATATATATATATATATATATATATATATATATATATACACACACACACTAACTGATTGTGCGTCTCTTTCATTTTTTTGTGCAGGCTGATTTGTACATGCAATGGATCCAAATAGTATACAATGTTTTGATTCAGATTAATCGCTAACAATAACCAATGATCCCTACAAAAATTTTGGAGAAAAAAATCATAAGCAGGTAGTCATATTTCAATAAATTTAGTATCATTGATGAAGTGATATATATATATATATATATATATATATATGATTAAATTAAATGACTCATATATGTTGCAAGGTGACAAAAACAGAGTCTCAGACTCGGGATTTGCTAATGCCAAGTGCTGAACTATCTATATATTTAGATATGTCAACATTCCAAACTTCCATATTTGTTCGTTGTGGGCACAAAAACACAAACCTCTGAGTCTGTTCTTGTGGGATCAATATCTCTTGATACAAGTACCTTAAATTAAAACATGCATACAAGTTAATGTGTTAACAATAACAAAAATATTTAGCTGAAACAATAAAAAACATTGGATACTTTAAAGTTGAATGCAGTATCTGTGATATATGCTAATAATAGTTTGACCTAACCATTCATTATCATTAAGAAATTCTTGAAGTTTAGCATTAGCCCAAGTCTTAATGCGTGCTTATAACCCAAAATTGATTCATCCATTGGTACTTTAATAGTATCTACCCCTTCATCATTGTTGTCACATGGACTCTAAGATAAATTATAAAATCTGTAGCAGGAGTTATAGGAGGCTGAGAGGTAGATGCGACCACCTTCTTCAATGGAGATGTAAATGACCCATTTGTTGGCTGCTTGCCAACATTCTTGCTAGCTTTAGGATGCTTGCTCTTACCCTTGTCCTTGGGTTTGGATTTTGGGGATACTTACTGTAACATCCCAATTTTTATGAAAATTATTTTGTAGTTCCAACTACTTGAAAATAAATCGTAGAGAGTCATGACCTCAATGGTTTGTTAAAAGTATGAAGAACAACAAAGATTTATTGTGAACAATTTACTGTTTTAACAATTAATTCAGATTAAGAGACAGTGTAGGCATTATCTGTTTTTAATATGAATTAATATCGAAAAATGTGAAAGATTGTTGTTTGATTAAAGAAAATTATTTTATTGAATGAAAAATAATTTTAGGACTTAATAGTTATTTTTAAGTCATAGTTTGGATTTTTATTATTTAGTTATAGTATTAATCGTGTGTTTTATGTCATATTTAATATGACTATTATTTTAATGATTTTGTTTTGATAATTTTATTGATTGAATAATATCTATATGATAAGAGAAATTGAAATTAGTGATCCTCACTAATTTACAGTTTTTATTACGTTGCGAGAATTCTGTTGAATTACAGTAGATAGGCTATTGTGTGTGTTTCTAACTGAAACATGCCCAAACGTGATCCAAATTTTATAAAATTTGAGATCTTAGCATTTTCCAATATTTAGGATTTATTGTAATTTTTATAGAAATTTTGGGCATCAGAAAATATTTAGTGTATTTTCTATGGCCAGAGACTGCCTAATTGCGACGTTTCGGTTCGCATTTCGAGAAAACGAGATACATAGATACTTTTCTTATGCCACGAGGAATATTTGTGATTTTTGGGTGTGGGGTTATAATTAGAAATATTTTTTGAGTTTTTATTATTAAAACCTATTATACGCCAGAACGCCAAGACCCTATTGAGCGAGAACGCCACAAAACGTGATTTAAACGAAACCTGTGGCCAAGGGGATGTATGGCAGCTGCACATGTGCTAGGGAGCTGAACATGGACCTTTAGAAGCTTCCTTGAGAAGTGTAAGCTTAGGATTGGATGATGATTAAATGGTAGGTAGTTAAGGTGGTTACTTTGTAACTATGTAGTCATGATCCAACTAAATGAACTTTTCCTTTCCATTCTTGCCCTCAAAAATTTCGTGGCCTTCTCCCTTGCTCAAGATCAGATCCATCCATTCTTTCATTGTTGAAGGTTTGAGAAAAAAATTCTTGAGAGAGAAAGTTCAAGATCTTGGAGAAACTTGAAGTTTTAGTCCTTAATCCTTGATTCCTTCCATCCTTTCTTCTTCCTTCATGATCAATCATCATCATCTTGGTTGGTAAGAGTCCTAACCCATTTCCTTTTCTTCTTGGCTGCCATGAATGGGTTTGGTTGGTTTTAGGAATCATTTTTGCTTAAAGGTGTTAGATTTGGCTAGATATGCATGACTAGTCTTTTAGCCCTTTGTTTCCTTCAATGATTAAGCTTGTTTTTGGTAATTGAAATTTGGGAAACCCTAGGTTTTGGGGCTGAACGAAATTAGGGGCTGTTCAAGGTTATTTTGGTTTGATTTTGTTGATTTAAAGTTAGTTCTTTGATGGGTTATACTTGATTAGTTTGGAAACTAGTCAATATGCATGTTTAACAAGTTTTGTGAAAATAATTTGGGGATTTTGTAGGGGCTGGAACCGTGGATCCTAAGCATGGTTTAGGGGATGTTTTAAATTGTTTTCAAAGTGATTAAAGTGTTTAAGAAGTTGGTTTTGGTTAGAACTTTAAAGCTATAAAGATTTCTATGTGTGGAGCTTTGAAAAATTGTTTGAAACAAATGGATTTTTGGGGCTGTTTCAGGGCCATCAAAACAGTAACTTTTAGGCATGATTTGAGTGGGTTTGAACATGTTTTTAATTGTATTAAAGTGGTAAATAAGTTGGTTTTGATAAGAAGTTTTGATTGAACAAAATTTGTAATGACTTAGAAGTTAATAGCTTGAAACTTTGGAGTTGTTTTTGAAGCTTTAAACCGTGGGCCTTATGGTGTTTTGGAACATGATACTAAATTTGTTTAGGCCTAAAATATGTTGTGAAAAGTGGGTAGAGACTTGGTTTAGCAAAATCTTTCATAGAGGTTTAATTTTTGGGAAAAGAATTGTGTTATGTTTTGAGAATTGTTTCACAACAATAAGGAAATTGTTTCTAGAATTTTATAACATGTTTTAATATTTTAAAAAGTGGTTTAAGTTTGGAAAAACACTATTCATTTGGTAAAACACTATTCCAATTGGTAAGTTTTGGGTTTTGATATTTTCTAAGTGCTTAGCTTTTGAAAAATTTTCAAAACTTGCATGGTTTGAATATGTACCTTGGCATATGGCTAGATAGCACCAATTAGGGATTAAGTCAAGTAATTCCTAGGCTTTAGGATGCCTAAGCCGTGGCTGCCCTAGGGGCATTAGGACTAAGTTTTAGTTCTAATTTAGTTAAGTTTGTGTTGTTAAGGTTAGTGCTTAAGATGCTGGCCAAGCGCGACTTGACGATTATTTCGGATTACCTTGCTTGGATTGTTAAAGCGCCCAAGGTAAGGAAATTCTTATATAATGAGTTTGGGCTTTTCGCCTTGTTTGTTGCTTGTTTGATTGTTTGATAGTGTGGTAGTACTTGTAGTACTTTTATGTGTTGTTGGAAATGTTGTAGCATGCTTTTGGCCCTGCGTGGCAAATTGAATTGTATTGCGTGACTTAAATCTTGTTTGAGTGATTTGATTAGACTTGAAGTTGATGAAATTGTGGAGCATGTTGTAGCCTAGTGAATTGTTATATCTTTGTTGAAATGCTATAGCATGTCTTTGGCCCTGTGAGGCATTATGATTGATGTTGTTTTCCTTGAATCATGTTGGATTTATTGGAACTTGGAATTGATTGGAATTTGGATAATATTGTTGAGGATAATGGGTTAATTAATAATGCGTTGATCGACTGTTATTGGTTGACGATTTACATCGGTAAATCTGATGCGATTCCACAAGCCGAATTCTGATTTCGTAAGCAAATTGTTAAGGGCATTTTGAGTTAAAAGTAAGCGTGAGGGTTTTCGTATAACTAGCCAAAGCTTGCAAGGAAATTTCAATGGAATGATAGTAAAGAAAAGAATTTGAAATAAAAAGTACGATTTGCGAAAACGGTTGAGTTAAATGATGCGCCTGGGAAATTCTGGCTAGGAAAGACTTGGTAATTAAGAGTGTTCGCACCACCTCTCTTTCCTGGGAATTCTTCCAGTGTGTTATTTAACACAACTAGGGTTTCAACGACCTAGAACTAAAAAGTATTTTCAGATACATAGGAGTGATATAAGAATAGAGAAAGAGAGTTCAAAGATCGAGTTTTTGAAAGATTAAATCATAGGGAACCTAGTGTTCCTATTGAGCATATGGACTATGTGTCCTGTCTTTGGGATTTAATGTCTGTTTGCGCGCATTTTCTTGGTTTAGGATTGGACCTGGTGCCCCGTATGGCGTGCCTAGTACCTTAACCTAAAAGTTGAGCCTAGTGTTCCGCATTACGTGCCTAGAGTTACGATCTGAGATTAAGACTAGCGTTCATGATTGAGCACCCGGACTTTGTGTCCTGTGTTTGCACTCTAAGTAATTGTTAAAGGTATTTTGGTTTAAAAATAAGCATGAGGGTTGTAGTATGACTAGCCTAAGCTTATAGATAGGTAGAAATGGAACCATACTAGATAAAGAATTTGATGAAACTCGGGTTCCAATGACCCAAAGCTAAATGAGTGATTTATTTTGGTACAACCTCACCTAGGTAATATAAGAATTGGAAGCATGAAAATTCACTAAGTAGAGTGAGTGAGTTGAGGTGTCGTCGATCCGCATTGATTAATTAAAACATTACTTGGGCGCTCCCTACGGTGAGCATGCCATGTTGTTGAATTTGTTTGGATGTATACTGACCATTGAGCATCGACACTCGGAGCGTTTGATTGTCTTCAGGACTTCAAAAGGACGAGTTGTCACTTTGCATGCCCGTGTGGCGTAAAGCCTAATGTGTGGCAAGCCTTTGTGGCAATACCCTTGGTAGGGAGTTGATTTGGGCGTTGGGAAATAAAGTTCCTCGTCTCTGCCGACCTTGTTTAAGGTCGCAGTGTATACACAAACTAGCCATCTTGCATTGACATGCATAGCTAACCGCATTTATGATATGTGAGGAATTGTTGATGAATTGGATATTGTGATGACTTGATCACTTATCTGTTGATAGACTTGCCTGCTCACATGCAATGGTTGATATTGTAGTGACTTGATTGTTGATCTGTTGGTTGTTTTGTTTGCTCACATGCCATGCTTGATATACCATGCTGATTGTGTGCGGTCTATTAAGTATGTATATGTATATAAAAGAGTGTTGTTGTATTATATATGTATATATTGTTTGCATGCGACATAGCCTATGATAAACTCGTGGACAAAGGATTTACCCTTACCTTTGTTGTTGGATTGGATGTCCTTATGGATGTCACTTCCAGATGGAGTTCGGTAGCTGTTGCAGCTTCATCTTTTAGGAGCATTGAAGATTGAGCCAGTGGAGGAAGATTCCTCTGAGTACTTCGTGTTTGATCTTGCTGAGCTGTTTCTCAGTAAGAGTTATAGTTGTCAGCCAGCTTAGCTTAGGATTTTGTATTGGTTGTTTTGTAATTATTCTTTCCAGAAAATCTCGCCTTAGTGCGAAATGATTATGTTATGTGAAGTATTATTTGTGATGCATTATACTCTGATAATTGCAAAAGTTTGAATTGGCATCATTTAGAAAACTATAGTACTCTATGTCTCATTTTTGAAAAGGGTTTCAAAGGAAAGAATATGAAAAGAAAAAAAAATTACTTCTGTTTTTCCATTGCAAAATACATAAGAGTACTCTTTAACCGAAAGCATACAAGCATTAAATGTTTTCAGCATTAGATTGGGTTGCACAGTAGCGCTCCGAAATCGGGGTGTTACACTTACATATTTTGCATTTCAATACATTGATTGGTTAGTGACCACCTAATTTAATAAATATATGCAGTATATAATTTAACATATACGTACCATATCACTTGTAACTACGAGGTGGTTTGGCTTTGCCACAGAGGTGCCTATTGCCTGTTCCACTATCATCACATCAGTCGCCTCCATTGGTACAGGCAATGGTGCATCCCCCTCAAATGCAACGTCAACTCTAACCTTCACATGATTGGGAGGTAAGGGTAGGTTGTGTAGTAACACATCTGGTTAATAAATATATGCAGTATATAATTTAATAAATATATGCAGTATATAATTTAACATATACGTACCATATCACTTGTAACTACGAGGTGGTTTGGCTATGCCACAGAGGTGCTTATTGCCTGTTCCACTATCATCACATCAGCCGCCTCCATTGGTACAGGCAATGGTGCATCCCCCTCAAATGCAACGTCAACTCTAACCTTCACATGATTGGGAGGTAAGGGTAGGTTGTGTAGTAACACATCTGGTTTGTTATACAATATTCCCTTACCGACCATTCGTTGCGTTGGGCTTGTCAAATATAGGTTTCACTCATGAATGCCCTAAGCCAATGATAAACAAAATATTAATATGTTAAACCATTGAATATTCACGTGACACAAGTATAAAAAGAAATCTAACGATTATTACCTCGGGACAAACAATAGTTCAACTATCTCTAGCAATATATGGGGTAGGGATAGGTAAGTCATGCTCGTTCCTCTCCACTAATTCCTTATCCTTCTTGCTATCTCGCAATTCATGAACTTCTCTGTATAGTTGAGCTACCATTCTCCTCAACTTTTCTGTTTCACTAGCATTAGTATGTTGTCTTGCGCGCTTTTGTGATCCTAAGATAGCGCCTGGAGAAACACCAAATCGTATACCCCTTACCCGACCAGGATACTCCTTAATCGGTATGGCTTAAGAAAGGATGTCTTGTCGGCCAGATATATCTGATACACCCCCTGTGACATAGACTGTGATAGGGTATCTTGTGACACGCAACTATCATTAACAAACATTTTTAAATATTATCACATCATGAAAAAATTACAAATAAAAATGTTAATTAATGCTATCATACTTACAATTCATTCAGCCACTTCCCTAGTGGTGGGATGTTCAATCTCACCCTCCTTGTTTCGGCGACCTTCTATCCACAAAACATGTCGATCAATTGATTGAGATGTTACATCTTCTCCTGCTTCCAATAGCTGTACATATGAGCAAACAAATTGAAATTCACCATTACTAATAGAAAGAAACCAAAAGATGAGTTAAAACAAGTTATAATTAATGATATTGTACATACCATTTCTTCTTCAATGCGGGGATACCCCTTAACCCTTGCTTTGTAAGGATAGGGAGGATTTGACGCTATCTGCCGATTTTCATTACTTATTCTCTACATAAACACATTAGAATATATCAATGCATGGTTTAATGTCATATATACAAGTTATAAAGATTATTATACATACCAAAAATATTCCATATTCTGTGCATTTTCTCACAAAAGCGCTCCAATCATCCCATTTTACGAACGACGCATATAGTGGTGGAGGCTTATGATTGATGTTTCCCTTTTCGTCTCTCAACCACTTGAGAGCCAAGGCAGTTCGGAATGTCCGATGTGCTCTTCCAGCTATTCTAAGTGTAATATCCTTTCGGGCCTCATCAACATCAAAAGATTTTTGCAAAAACATTATAAACAAAATGGTAGACTATAAATATGTTTAGATTAATTAAGAAACAATACAATTAATAAATGTTAATTAATTTATATACCTGTATCTCACTACAGATAACATCTTTTAGCTCCTTCATAGATGGATCCTTATCCTTCCAATTATCGTGGGTAATTGGTACCGTCTTCCACATTATGGCCCCAATGAATTGAATAAAGTCATTAGCATGTTCACCAATAGGTTGGTCCCTAACATTCCATGTAACCTAAAAAAATAGCATAAATGTACAAATTTAGATACTCAAATAAAAAAAATGAAACAATTAATTAAATTAATTGATAAGCATCCTACCAACGTTTTGGAGCCCCTTTACACCTCTCACAGATGATTTTCTTCTTAAAAGTCGGTCCACGGGGCGTCGCCTTTTGGGTGGGCTTGGGAGCACCATTGTAACGCCCGTAATTTAATTTCCATCGAATCAGAGTCATAATACAATTTATGATACATAAATGCAAATAAATTAAAACTTGATTAAGACAAGTCAATAATTCATAGTGAGTCGCATATCCATACGAATACAATCAATAAAAAGTGTGGATCAAAATAACCTATTACTTAAATTACATCCAGGTTTATCAACCTTCCAAAATAATAATAATAGTACTTAAGCAAAAGATTAGAATGCAGCTCCTGACTAAAATTCCTCCAAGCTTTCATCAATCTTCATGAACCTGCTTGTCTAAAACAATAATAGAAAGGAATGAGATTTGAAAATCCCAGTGAGTCCTTCACGGACCCCTCACCATCACTTAACTATCATAACATGATTTTTCTAAGTTAATCATAAAGCATTACCCTTGATGCAAATATAATTCACAATGAATTCATAGATGTACCCACATGGTTCAATTATAATTGAGACCCATATAAATTGATGGGCAACAGTTAAGCAAGTCCCCGTCGCCGGATCTTATAGCATTCCAGATATTGTATCGACGGGTTTGCCACCGAATTGTAATTCGGACGGACAAACATCCAACAAACAACAAATTTCAAGGAATCAATGCATCAAATATACACCCATTCAATTGCATAAAACATAAAGCAATTCACTACTTTGGTATTGCATCATAACAAGGGTTGAAATCCTATTAATCAAAGATTAATAAAAAATCCTAAGCTAAAACTTAATTTTTCTAAGATTTAGAACCCAAAAGTCATGTATCTTTAGCCCTAAAAGCATTGGAAATAAAAAAAACTTAGAGATAGGGCGCGCGTCACACACATTTCCTTTTATGTATTCTGTTTGTCCGCATGTCGTGCGTGCCCCAGCGCGCATCACTCGCATTTGCTAGGCTGCGTTCTGTTTGTAAGCGCGTCGCATGCCTGCCAAGCGCATGTCACGCGCATGACTCCTGATTTGTGCGAAAATGTAATTTTCTGCAACTTTTCTTTTCCAAAAGCATGTTCTCCTCAATCCAAACCAAAACCAACACAAATAAGGACTCAAAACAAAGACTAAACATGTTTAATGGAAGGATCAAAGCATTTAACACCAAATCACAACCAAACACATAGTTCTCATATCATCAAATACATCAAACTATGAATATAATCATCAAACCCAAACCCATCTCATGCTTTTCAACCTTTCAACTTAGGAATCAAGAAAACACACAAAGTAGAACGGAAATATAAGTCCTAGAGGAGGGTTGTATGGGTGCCCATCCACAAAGTGAGAAGAATTCACCACACCAAAGATTGGGACCAAAATGAGGAAGGGAGAGAGTGAGTGAGCTGAGGGCGAGAGAGTAGGAGAAAGAGAAGAGGAAAATGGTTGTGGACTAGCTTGTCCCTATTTCTAAAGCTAGTTTACCATATTGCCCTTCTTTCTACTCTAAATATTTCCTTGCCATTACTTTCTACACCCCTGATTTAACTCATTACACCCCCAAAATATTTAAATCATCAATACATTTAAAACATGCAAGCCCTAAATTAATTAGGCCAAATAATTAAATTAGGCAGGATACTTGTTCCGCATCACTTCCTCTAGTTCCCAAGTAGCTTTTCCTGGGATGGATCCTTCCCAGATGACCTTAACTATAGGAATGTTCTTGTTCCTTAGCATTTTAAAGCTGCGGACCACAATTTGGACAAGCATAGGCTTGTACATTAGATCCGATCTCAATTGTACGGACTCATATGCTAAGGGTTGGAAAGGATCAGGAATGTATCTTCGGAGTTGAGACACATGAAACACATTGTGAAAGTTGGACAAAGAGGGAGGAAGTGCAAGTTGATATGCAACAGAACCGACTCGACTAAGAATTGAAAAGGACCAATATACCTATGATGCAACTTCTTGGCTTTTAGTGCTCTTCCAATGCCTATTGTAGGAGACATTTTCAAGAAGGCATGTTCGCCCTCTTCAAACCCAAGAGGTCTAGATTTCAGGTCGGTATAGCTCTTTTGCCGACTTTGAGCAGTTTTAAGTTTATCCCTAATCATTCGAATCTTATCTGTGGTTTCCTAAACTAGGTCGAAACCTAGTAACTTTCTTTCTCCCACTTCGTACCAACACAAAAGTGTTCTACACTTCCGCCCGTAAAGGGCTTCATAGGAGGCCATTCCAATGCCTGAATGGTAACTGTTGTTATAAGCAAATTCATCTAATGATAAATACTTATTCCAACTTCCACCATCCTCCAGAACACATGCTCTAAGCATGTCCTCTAAGGTTTGAATGGTTCTCTCGGTCTGCCCATCAGTTTGGGGATGATAGGCGGCGCTAAGACTCAACCTAATACCTAACGCTTGTTGAAGAACCTTCCAAAACCTAGTAGTGAATTTGGGATCTCTATCCGAGACAATGCTCGTAGGGACCCCGTGAAGCCTAATTATCTCCTGAATGTAAATCTTAGCCAACTTAGTGGTGGTGCAAGTGGTCTTGACTGGGATAAAGTGGACTGATTTTGTCAATCGGTCTACAATCACCCAGATGGAGTCATATTTGAATTGAGTACGAGGTAACCCCACAACAAAGTCCATGGATATTCCTTCCCATTTCCACTCAGGAATTTCTAAGGGTTGGAGCAAACCAGAAGGCTTCGGATGTTCAATTTTGGTCTTTTGGCATACCAAACACTGGGCTACAAACTCGGCTACATCATTTCTCATTCCCAGCCACCAATACCGGTGCTTAAGGTCATGGTACATTTTTGTTGTACCTGGATGAACTGTGAACCCGCTCTTATGTGCTTCTTCTAAAATTTGTCTCTTAAGCTTTTCATTCTTAGGGACACAAATTCTTTGTTGAAAGAGAATGGTCCTATCACTATCCACTATAAAGACAGTTTGATGTTTTCTAGCTTGTAATTCTTCATCCATGTAGTGGGCTTCCCTAATCTGTGCTCTCAGATCACAAACTATCTCTAAATGATGTACTATTAGGTTATCCCCAGTGGAAAAGGAGTCTAAATTGAGATCCCTAAAGGATTCTAGCAACTCCATTTCCTTGATCATCATGGAAGATGCATGGAGGGATTTTCGGCTCAAAGCATCGGCTACCACATTTGCCTTGCCTGGATGATATCTTAACTCAAAGTCACAATCCTTGAGAAGTTCCACCCATCTCCTTTGTCTCATATTGAGTTTTTTTTTTATCGAAAAGATATTTCAAACTCTTATGATCACTAAGAACTTCAAACCAGGCACCATATAGATAGCGCCTCCCAATCTTTAAAGCAAAAAATATTGCTGCAAGTTCTAAATCATGAGTTGGGTAGTTCTCCTCATGAGGCTTCAGTTGCCTAGAAGCATAGGCTACCACTTGTCGGTTTTGCATTAACACACAACCTAAACCCTTATTTGAAGCATCAGTGAACACCTCAATTCCTAATGTTGGATCTGGAATAATCAGAACTGGTATGGAGGTTAACCTTAGCTTGAGTTCTAAGAAGCTATTTTCGCAGCTTTTACTCCAGAAAAACGGCTGTCCTTTACGGGTTAGCCTGGTTAAAGAAAGCACCAACTGGGAAAATCCCTGAATAAATCTGCGATAATATCCAACTAGTCCTAAAAAGCTTCTAACCTCGGTAATTGTGGTCGGTCTTTCCCAATTCAACACTGCTTCCACTTTACTGGGATCTACCGACACTCCCGCTTGGGTTATGACATGCCCTAAAAACTTTACCTCATTCAACCAAAACTCACATGTCTCAGGTTTTGCAAATAGCCTTTTCTCCCTAAGAATGGTTAAGACAATCCTAAGATGTTCCTTGTGCACTTGCGGGCTCTTGGAATAAATTAGGATATCGTTTATGAACACCACCACAAACTTGTCTAGGAAAGGTCGAAACATTCGGTTCATATAGTCCATGAACACTGCTGGAGCATTAGTTAAACCAAAAGGCATAACTAAATACTCATAATGACCGTACCTAATCCTAAAAGTTGTCTTAGGGATATCTTCGGCCTTAACCCTAATTTGGTGCTAAACAGACCTTAAATCAATCTTAGAGAAAACAGAAGCTCCTCTAAGCTGATCCAAGAGATCATCTATCTGGGGAAGTGGATACTTGTTCTTGATGGTAACCTTATTGATCTGCCTATAATCAACACACAGTCTTATACTGCCATCTTTCTTATTAGCAAGACTGGGGCTCCCTAAGGGGAAGCACTAGGCCTAATAAACTGTTTGGCTATTAGGTCTTCCAGCTGAAGTTTAAGTTCCTTAAGTTCCAAGGGTGACATCCTATACGGGGCTATAGATATTGGTCCCGTCCCAGGGACTAACTCTATAGAGAATTCAACTTCCCTCTCTGGAGGTAAGGAAGTTATTCGTCAAGAAACACAACTAAATTCACAACAGGGACAACAGTTAAATCTAACTCGACCTCTGTAGATGAAGACAGTAGAAGAACATAACTTACATATCCCTCTACAAGGCATTGGTTTAATTGTGAAACACTAGCAAAAATGTCAGGAGGGAAATTACTCTGAAGAAATTGAATTTTTGGGAACTCTATGGTTTTACTATAACAATTTAGGACAACTTGATTAGCCGTGAGCCAATCCATTCCAAGAATAATGTCCATCCCCTCTAAGGGTAGACAAGCCAAGTCAACCATAAACACTCTTCCCTGGATTTCGAGAGGACAATTCTCTTACATCAGGGAAGTAGGAATACTGCAATCAGCAGGCGTATGCATTTACAATGGAACAGGTAAAGAGTTAAGAGATAACTTGAGCTTTAAGACAAACTTGCAAGAAATGAAAGAATAAGTGGTGCCAGAGTCATAAAGAACGACTAGAGGTTGGTCATACAAGAGACACATACCTTTGATCAGACCATCCGCACCTTTAGCCCTTTTTACGTCTAAGATGTAGACACATCCCTGATTAGGGTCATTGGATTGCGATGCATCCCTTTTCTTGAGCTTTGGGTAATCCTTTAGAAAATGACCCATCTTATGGCAGTAAAAGTAATAAGTCTTTCCTGCCATACACTCCCCCTTGTGTGACTTGCCACAAGTGAAGCACACTTTTGATTTTTCTGTTTCAAGGGGTTGGACTTGCTTTCCCTTACTTGAGTTTCCCTTCTGCTTGGACTTATAGTCTTCCTTCTTCTTTAGCCATTTTTGTTGCCTCTCATCATTCATTTCTTTCAGGCTTGCCTCAGCCACATAGCTTTGGTGCACTAGGGTGGCATAGTCGGTGAACCTAACTTATGCTAAGTTATTCCAAATATCCACCCTTAGGCCCCATTTAAATTGATCAATTTTCCATTCTTCAGTAGGAGCATAACAGGCCCATGGAGCATATCTAGCGAGCCCCTCAAACTTAGCGACATACTGTCCCAAAGTCATTTCCCCTTGCCTGCGCTCCTGGAACTCTCGGTGCTTTTGTTTTCTTATAGTTTCTGGGACATACTTGTCAAGGAAAATCCTTTGGAAATTCTCCCAATTAAGTGGTGATCTAGTGTGTAGCGACCGAAAAATCCGGAGGGATTTATTCGTAGTTTAATGGAGCCGCCACCAATAATTTATTTCATAGGGTAAATATTGGAAAAAACCTTTTTTTGAAGAAAAATGGTCCTTAAGACCGGATTTGGGTTCGGGAGTCGATTATGCGTAGGGAAGGTATTAGCACCCCACGACATCCTTTCGAAAAAAGGTTACCTCTAATTAATTGTGCAAAATTTATTAACTTCTAAAAAAAAATATTTGTTTCCCTAAAAAAAAGACAAGGATTTACAATGGTGAAATAAATAAAAAGAAGCTTAATAAAAGTTGTTTATTTTTGCGCTTGACAGGAGTATGCTCCTGCTCCTACGTATCTCTGGGTGCGGTGGAGAAATCAAAGGCTACGTAGTTCTTGGGTAAAAAATGGTTGTGTGTTTGTTGATTTTAATTAATCAATTTATGACTTATTTTTTATGATTTGCATAGTGACTAAACCAAAAGTGGATTTGGCGTAATCACTACTAATATTTTAAGATGTTTTATTAAGAATTTGTGACGACCAAACCAAAAGAGAATTTGGAGTAGTCATTGATTTTAAATTTTTTTTAAAGGGGTTTGCATAGTGACCAAACCAAAAGCGGATTTGGCGTTGTCACTACTAATATTTATTCAAGAAGATTGAAGAATTTTTCAATAATAAAAAAAAGCATGATTAATAAATAAAAAAGGATGAGGGGAACATTCATATGTTTTTTTTAGGAACCCTAGATTGGGTCAAAACCAGTGGGCTGAAGCCCAAGATAAAAATAAGGGGGGTCAGAAATAAAAAAAAGGGAGGGGTGTAAAAAGAAAGAGGAATGGGCTGAGCCCAAACAAAAAAAAAAAGAAAAGAACACAAAAAAAGAGGGGGAGCGTGGATTGAAGTGGGGCTGAAGCCCATTTGAAAATAACACAAAACAAAAGAAAATAATAATAATAATAATAATAATAATAATAATAATAATAATAATAATAATAATAATAATAATAATAATAATAATAATAATACCACACTCACCCACACACACTAAAACACACTCACCCACACACACTTACACACTCACCCACGCTAAACACACACACACACACACACTCACTAACAGCAAATGAAACTAAAAAAAAATAAAACACACACTCACACAGTGAAACCTAAAAACATAACACACAAAATCACAAACAAGGAAAAGCAGCAGCGCCGCTGGGAAAAGAAGAGGAATGGAGAGAGAGAAAGGGGGAGAAGAAGGGTGGCGAGAGGGAGAAGGGGAAGTGGGAAGCGGCGCCACAAGCTCCTTGTCAGCATGTCACAGGCAGGGGGAAGGGATGACGAGAGAGAGGGAGGGAGAGAGAGAGAGGGAGACAGAAAGGGGGAGAAGGAAAAGGGGGGAGATCGTGAAGAAAAAAAAAGTAGGAGAGAGTAGTGGGAGAGGGAGGAAGAAGGAGGGAGATCGTGGGAGAGGGAGGGAGAGAGGAAGGTTGTGCTGAGAGTTCTACCTTCTGCTTTTCTCTCTTCTTCTTCTCTCTGCCTCTTCTCCCTTTTTTTTTGCGTTTTCTTTTGCTTCTGTTTGCGTTTTTTTTTGCTTCTGTTTGTGTTTTTTTTGCTTCTGTTTCTTCCTTTTTTGACTTGGTGAATTAGGGCTCCGGTGTGGAGTCTCTAATTTTTTGGTTGGTGGTAAAAACGCCCAAAATTCTCCTCTACAAAAAATCTCCTCCCCTCTTTGCTGTTCTGTTGTTGCATTTATAGAGCAAATGGGCTCCAATAGGACAATGGTTGTTGACCCTTGTATTGGCTGTTTGTTGCAGGTATGGTTGGTGATGCAGAGCTGGGTGGTGCCTGCAAAGCTGCTTGGTTGGAGAAGAAAATGGAAAAAAAACAAAGGAACAAGAAGAAAGCATATTTGACCCATTCTCCAGATGTTTCTGCCCCCTGCCTCTGTTGATGTTGGTTGTTGTGGTCAGGGATGCATGCAACGTTTCTGTTGCTTTTGCTATTTTGTTTTTTTGCTTTTTCCCCTTTTTTTTGTTCTGTTCTATTTTCTTTTGTTTTGCCTTTTTTATTTTTTATTTTTTGATTTTGTGATTTTTGGGCTTGGTTTGGACTGTAATGGACTATATTGGACTGTTGGTATTTTAGGCTTGTGTTTGTATTTTGGACTGTATTGGAATGGACATGGTTATTATTATTGGACTTATGCTAAAATTTCTTTTGTATGGACTATTGGTTTATATTTCAGCCATTGGGCCTAAACTAGTCCTAAAGGACTAAGACCAAAACTTAGCAAAAGAATGGCCCAAGCAACAAATTATTTTATCATTTCAATCTAACAGTAAAATAATAGATAAAAACAAATCAAGATGTGTGGACAAAATTGGGGTATAACAGCTGCCCCTCTTTAGTTATATTTTATTAGAAAATGTGAATAACAAAGGTTTTCATATTTTCGTCGTAAAATAGAAGTAAAGATAAAGACACTAATTTTGTCCCAAACCAGGATAGACAAAGGATGGGGTGAGGAATGACAGGGAAGGATTAACGCTTGGCGCGTTTATCGGAAAGCAATAAAGAAGGGCCACCGCCAGGTCGGGTACTGACGCGGTGATAGGAAAGCAAAAATGAGGGATTAACGCTTGGCGCGTTTATTGGAAAGCAATAAAGAAGGGTCACCGCCAGGTCGGGTACTGACGTGGTGATCGAAAAAACGGTAATGAGTGATTAACGCTTGGCGCGTTTATCAGAAAGCTATAAAGAAGGGTTACCGCCAGGTCGGGTACTGACGCGGTGATCGAAAAGCAATAATGAGGGTTCGACGCCAAATAAGGTATTGACGCGTCGATGGGAAGCAATAAAGAAGGATCACCGCCAGGTCGGGTACTGATACGGTGATCGGAAGGTTCGACACCAAGTAGGGTATTGACGCATCGATGGAAAGCAATAAAGAAGGATCAACATCAGGTCCGGAACTGATATGTTGGTCATAAAGCAATAATAAGGGACTACCGCCAGGTCGGGTACTGACGCGGTAATCTTAAAGCAATAAAAAGGGGTGATGCTTGGCGCGTTTATCAGAAAACTATAAAGAAGGATCTCCGCCAGGTCGGGTACTGACGCGGTGATCGGAAAGCAATAAAGAGTGAGCGATACTTGGCGTGTCGCTCAGAAAGCAAAAATAAAGACCAATGCTCGGCACATTGTTTTGAAAACAATACTGAAGGATCGATACTTGATGCATGGACCAAGCGTAACAAAGCGGCTGGAAAGGTTGTGATATGAAGATGATGCATGAATACTTGATATGTGGTGCACGTATGCAATGTGATTATTATTTTTACTGATTCCTCGTCCCGTATGATCTCTAGTACTTAAAGATATGGGATGGACTGAGATTCATCGGATTTAGTCATGCTATGCTTCGATTGGGAGAGAGTGCGAGTTATCAATGCAGCGCTAGTTACTTTTTAAAGGTAATCCCTTTGCCCTTTTTGAAACTTATTTGTTGAGATTTGACGTTTCCTCGTGATTCTTAAGATGTATATAATAACCGTAATGCTTTCCCATATCATCACATGCTTCACAATTCAGTGCCTATTATCATAAAATAACATTTTGAAATACAAGAACGGAGGTGTTTGGTATTCAAAAGAAGAGTTATGTGTACAAGGACTGAAGTTACACAGACTTGAAAATACATCAAGAAAAATGCAGGAAGAAGAAAAAATAAAGAAAGACAATAACTAAGCAAATATTTTATAGCTTGTGTCTTTGTAGGAACAAATGCCAGCTTCCCATATCCATAACTTTGATTACTCATTACTCTACTACAGAATTGCCCCAGTTGGGTAAGAGCCCCTTGATGCACCAGCCTTCATCAATATCCGATTTTAGACCCTAACTTCTGCTTGGATTGCTCTTTCAAGTTTTCAATCCAACGGGTCGCTCTAATTTTTGCCTAGGTCGCCCTTTCAGGTTTTCAACCTAGCGAGCCCGCTTTTGCTTGGTTTTTACATGATTTTCTTTTTTAAGCATAATATTTTTTGACTGCATCAGAGTTTACTGGGAGCGGGAGATCTTCACTGTCCATCCTTGTGAGGATTAAGGCTCCTCCAGAAAAAGCTTTTTTCACAACATACGGGCCTTCATAATTCAGAGTCCATTTTCCACGAGGATCCTTTTGGATGGGCAAAATCTTCTTGAGAACTAGGTCTCCTTCTTGAAATTCCTGAGGGCGAACTTTCTTTTCGTAAGCCCTCTTCATCCTGTGCTGATATAGCTGTCCATGACATAAGGCCATCACTCTCTTTTCTTCAATGAGATTCAATTGATCCATCCGAGCCTGAACCCATTCTGCCTCTTCTAGTTTTGTCTCCATCAATACCCTTAACGAGGGGATCTCGACTTCAATGGGAAGCACTGCTTCCATTCCATACACCAGCGAGAAAGGGGTTGCCCCTGTTAAGGTGCGAACCGAAGTTCGATAACCGTGCAGGGCAAAAGGGAGCATTTCGTGCCAGTCTCTAAATGTTACCACCATCTTTTGGACAATCTTCTTGATGTTCTTATTCGCAGCTTCAACTGCCCCATTCATCTTTGGGTGGTATGGTGAGGAATTATGATGTTGGATCTTGAAGTCATTACACAGCTCCTTCATCATCTTGTTGTTCAAATTAGTCCCATTATCAGTGATGATCTTATTTGGCAAACCATAGCGGCAGATCAAATCTCCTTGATGAATTTGACAACCACATTTTTTGTCACACTCACATATGAAGCCGCTTCAACCCACTTAGTGAAATAGTCGATTGCGACGAGAATGAAGCGATGTCCATTTGATGCCTTAGGTTCAATGGGTCCAATGACATCCAATCCCCACATTGAGAAAGGCCATGGTGCTGTTAAGATATTCAAAGAGGCGGTGGCACATGGATGTTATCGGCAGAATCGACATTTGTGGCATTTCTTCACATAACCGAAACAATCAGTCTCCATAGACAACCAATAGTAGCCAGCCCTCAAGATTTTTCTTGCCATTGCATGCCCATTTGCGTGAGTCCCAAAGGAACCTTCATGAACCTCTCGCATAATCTTTTCCGCCTCAGTCTTGTCAACACACCTGAGAAGTACCATGTCATGGTTTCTCTTATAGAGCACTTCGCCGTTTAGAAAGAATCCCATTGCCAACCGCCTTAATGCCCTTTTATCATTCTCTGAGACATTAGGAGGATATTCTCTACTTGTGATGTATCGTTTGATGTCATAATACTAGGGTTTGCCATCAGGCTCTTCTTCTATTGCCAGACAGTGTGCCGGCCGGTCATGATTCTGTATCTTTATGAGCGGTAGGTTCTCCCTGTTACTGATTTTGAACATTGATGATAGAGTAGCTAAGGCGTCAGCTAGCTGATTATCTTCACGGGGAATGTGATGGAAGGTGACTTCATCAAACTGCTCCATCAATTCTTTGATGTGAGCATGGTAAGGAACTAATTTGGAATCCCTCGTTTCCCATTCGCCTTTTAAATGATGGATAACCAAAGCCGAGTCTCCATATACTTCGAGAATTTTGACCTTCGATTCAATGGCGCTGAATGCCCATGGCACATGCCTCATACTACGCCATATTGTTTGTACAATCGAAACACAATCTCGCAAAGAAATGGGATGAAACGACCTTCTGGGGAAATCAGCACAGCTCCAATCCCATGTCCCAATGCATTAGAAGCACCATCAAACAACAAGATCCATTTTTCGTCGTCAGGGGTTTCTTTTCCTTCGAATAGAGCCATTATGTCTTCGTCTGGGAAATCACACTGCATTGACTGATAGTCTTCCACAGGTTGATGAGCCAAGTATTCAGCTAAGGTACTGCCTTTAATTGCCTTTTGGGTGACATACACAATATCATACTCAGATAACAACATTTGCCAACGAGCAATTCTTCCTGTGAGAGCAGGATTTTCAAAAATATACTTGATTGGATCCATTTTGGACACCAAACAAGTTGTATGGGATAGCATATATTGTCTCAAACGATGTGCGGCCCAGGTTAACGCGCAACATGGTCGTTCTAATAATGAATACCTCGTCTCGCAGCTAGTGAATTTCTTTCTCAAGTAGTAAATGGCATGCTCCTTCTTACCAGATTCATCATGTTGTCCTAGCACACAACCCATTGATTCGTCCAATACTGTTAAGTACATGATGAGGGGTCTCCCTGGCACAGGGGGTACCAAAACCGGTGGATCTTGTAAGTACTGTTTGATTTTCTCAAAAGCTTTCTGGCAATTGTCGTTCCATTTGGTTTCCTGATTCTTACACAGCAACTTGAAAATTGGCTCACAAGTAGCAGTTAGCTGAGATATAAACCTGGCGATGTAGTTCAATCTTCCCAGGAATCCACGAACTTCTTTTTCGGTGCGAGGAGTCGGTATTTCCAGGATTGCTTTTACTTTAGCCGGATCAACTTCTATTCCTTTCTCGCTGACTATAAACCCTAGCAGCTTGCCTGACCTTACACCAAAGCTACGCTTAGCTGGGTTTAACCGGAGTTTGTATTTCCTCAGTCGCTCAAAAAGCTTTTGTAGGTTAATAGCATGACCTTCCTCTGTTTTGGGCTTTACAATCATGTCATCCACATAGACCTCTATCTCTTTGTGCATCATGTCATGGAACAAGGCCACCATTGCTCTTTGGTATGTTGCCCCAGCATTTCTTAATCCAAACGGCATTACTTTGTAACAGAAAGTTCCCCATAAAGTGATAAATGTGGTTTTTTCCATATCTTCGGGAGCCATCTTGATTTGATTATAGCCAGAATATCCATCCATGAAAGAGAAGACAGAGTGTTGAGCAGTGCTATCTACCAGGACATCAATATGTGGCAAAGGGAAGTCATCCTTAGGGCTGGCCCTGTTTAGATCTCGATAGTCAACACACATTCGGACCTTTCCATCTTTCTTTGGGACTGGGACAATATTAGCCACTCATTGAGGGTATTTTGCTACAGCCAGAAATCCGGCGTCGAACTGTTTTTTTACCTCATCTCTAATCTTGAGCGACATCTCTGGTTTCATTCTTCTCAACTTCTGCTTGACCGGTGGGCACTCAGGTTTTAATGGCAATTTGTGCTCGATTATGCTATTATCTAATCCAGGCATATCTCGGTATGTCCACGCGAAAACATCAATGTATTCAAATAGGAGTTTAACCAATTTTTCTCGCCATCGCTTTTATTGTGGTGCCAATCTTAACTTCTTTCTTGTCATTTTCAGTGCCCAGATTGATTGTTTCAGTTTCTTCCTCGCGGGGTTGAATCACTTTAGCTTCTTGTTCCATCAACCTCATTAATTCAGGAGGGGTATCCCAATTGTCCTCATTATCTTCCTCAGTATGATTAATGGGGTATTCAAAATTATAGTGTGAGTTACTGGCATCGTTATTTTCAAAGACAATGTTTTTGGATCTGCATTAGTTAAAAAAATGACGAAATGAAAAGCGGAAAAAGATGAAGAGAGATGGAAAAGATGGAAAAGGAAAGAAAAGAGAAATGATTGGAAAATTCAAAGTGCATTTTATTGATAATGATACTGAAATAAAACATGTGCGCCCTTTTGACAATAAATTATTCTAAAGCCTTGGGCAGAGCAATAGAATTTGCATTACATAATTACTTTGAATCAAAGATCACGGGAAACTCAACGATCTCCCAATTTCTATGTTCTTCATTTGGCGAGCAAGGGTGGACAAGGTTGACATCGTCGTTTTCTGCACTGCGATCGTCCTTGACAGCTGCTATCTGATCCGGATTCAACATTCCTGCACTCCGAAAGCTTTGCCTAATGTCACAGATGGGGATACTCTCATCTTTTGGCTTCCTACCTTCCAGTCTAGCTATCCTCTTTTCTTTTCTTTCTTTGGCAATTCTCTTTTTGTCAAACTTGTTAGGTTCGTATCCCAACCCATATCTGTTTCTGTTATCTGGAAATTCTACCAGCATCACGATCCCTTGTTCATATCTTCCCAATCCACATCCGGCTTGATACCCTCCTTTCATCATAACTTTAGCGATCATCATGGAGGTTTCAGACAGCCTTGGTTTCTTCATTAGGACTCCTTCTCCCGTGAAGGTGGCATTTGTGATCTCCAACGTTTGAAAAGACGTCTCAAGAGCTTCTTCTGTAGCCTCGATATAGCGCGTGGAGGATGGCTTGCTTACTAGCATCTCTTCTTCACCAGAGACAGTCACCAACTTATTATCCATTGAAAATTTCAGCTTTTGGTGTAAAGTTGAAGGCACAACTCCAGCTGAATGGATCCATGGTCTTCCAAGGAGGCAGCTGTATGCTGGTACGATTTCCATCACCTGAAAGACTACCTCTAATGTGCGAGGGCCGACCTGTATAGGTAGCTCGATCTCTCCAATAACTTCTCTTCTGGACCCATCGAAGGCTCTTACCACCATGGTACTGGGCTTCATATACGATCCATAAACAGACAACTTTGCCAAGGTAGATTTCGGCATAACATTTAGAGATGACCCATTATCGACGAGTACCCTAGCAAGGATATAGTCTCCACACTTCACAGAGATGTGCAATGCTTTGTTATGCCCCATTCCTTCAACTGGAATTTCTTCATCGGTGAAGGTAAGTTAATTACTAGCAACAATATTACCCACAATCCCGTCGAATTGGTTCACCGTGATATCATGGGTGACATGAGCTTCATTTAGCACTTTCATCAATGATTCCCTTTGGCGCTCAGAATTCAGCAGCAGTGATAACACAGATATTTTTGCAGGAGTATGATTCAACTGATCCACCACCTTGTATTCACTCTGCTTCATAAATTTCAGGAATTCACAAACCTCTTCTTCAGATACTGCTTTCTTGTTTTCTTCTGCTTTCTTTGCCTTATTACCCATATCTTTATCAATGGATTCTTCTTCTTTATCTTTTCCCTTGCGAGCTTTGTCCATGGGTCTGATAGGGGTATAAATTCGTCCACTTCGGGTCATCCCACCGATTCCCGAGATGTTAGTGATAGCAGGATTGCCAGATCCAGATGCCGCTTTTAACTGGTCATCCCCTAAATTGTCCACAAAGACCTTCATATTGTAATCCCATGGCACTGCATTAACGTTCTTGAAAGGGAAAAGAGTTGGTACATGAATAGTTATCGGTTTAGGCACACCTCGGACTGACTTGTTGTAACAAATCTCCAATGGTTTTGGGAAGGTCGTGTTTTTATCTTCACTTGACTGAAGGGTCAATATGTTTTCATCTTTTTCCACACAACCTAAATGTATCAAGTGTCTGTCTAACAATTCTTGGAGAATTTGTCTGAATTTCTCGCATTCCTCTATGCAATGATTGTCATCAGGATGCAAGCTACACAAGTCCCTCTCATTGTATTTCATCCCAATTATACCGAACTTGCAGAGTTTGGCATAAATGACCCTTAAAGGAGTACGAATATCCTCCACTTTCATTGTCAGGGGCTGATTCCTAAACTCTTTAATAATGGCGTTGACTGTTGAACCTCCATGACCTGGAAGGGGATTATTACCCACATTAGGCCCATCCTCCTTAAAACTCAACCATTTGGCATTGATCAGATCTTGAACCACGTACTTCAAAGCCTTGCAATTTTCGCCAGTGTGACTCCATCGCCTCGCATGAAACTCACATTTGGCGTTTGGGTCATACCTCTTGGGAAGCGGAGGTTGGAGTGGTTTCATTGAGCGTGGAGAGACCAAGGAGTTCTTGATTAGGTCTTTGGAACAAATTCGTATAGGTCATGGGAATAGGATCAAATTGGACTGCTTTCTTTTCTTGGTCATTTGGTTGTTTCTGGTTTTGGTTCGGTTGGGTGGGAGCAACTGGTTGTGCTTGTGTTTGGATGGGAGAAGGTGGTCGAAAGGGCATCATTGGTTGGTTTGGCCGGGGGGTAGGATTATGAGAGGCGGCGGCAATGTATGGAGGTGGGAAGTAGGGGTATGGAAAAGGATGTGGGAAATTGGTAAAGAATTGGGGTGGTTTTCCTTGTGTTTGTCCTCCCGGGCTCGTTATCACAGCATTGGTTTCCCCTTCTTTCTTCTTTACGAAGTTTGTTGGGGGTCTCTTGATATTACTAGTTCCAGCAAAACTTTGGGCAATCTTTTCATTCCTCATTCCTCCTTCAACTCTTTCCCCTACGATGACCATATCTGAAAAGTTTGATGATACACTTCCGATCATTTTGTCATAGAAGGGTGATTGAAGAGTATCCATGAACATGGCCACCATTTCTTTTTCAATTAGAGGCGGTTCCACTTGGGCTGCCAGTCCTCTCCATCGTTGGGCATATTCCTTGAAGGTCTCATTGTCTCTTTTTGCCATGTTTTGCAACTGTATTCTATCAGGAGTCATATCAATGTTATACTTATACTGTTTCAAAAAGGCATCCGCCAAATCTTTCCAGCAGCGAATATGAGATCACTCAAGGTGTGTATACCAACTCGACGCTGCCCCTGTTAAACTATCCTGGAAGAAGTGAATCAAAAGTTTGTCATCATGTGCATAGAACGTCATCTTCCTACAGTACATGGTCAAGTGGCTTTTCGGGCAAGTTGTCCCTTTATACTTGTCAAAGTCTGGCACCTTGAACTTCGGTGGTACAACCACATCCGGTACGAGACAAAGATCCGAAGCGATACTTGAACCGAGATAGCTTACTCCTTCTACAGCTCTTAGCCTATCTTCGAGGATTTGTAACTTCGTATCAGACCACTGATTCCCAACTGGGATGCTCAGATTGGGTCCCCCCAGAGCTGGAGACCAGGCAATGCGGTTAGTCTGGGGATTCAATGGATTTCCTTGAATATAATAGGGGTAACCAAATGGTCGAGGATTCACCACGGGGGGTACTACGGGCGTACTGACTCTTTGAGTATTCCCGAGATGGGACGGTGCATAACCAGGTGGAAAGGTGTATGTCATGAAGCCAGGAGTTGTGCTTTGAACTGGTATGGTTTTGATCTGGAGCGGATCCTTGAGCTACATCTTGCACAACAAGTGCTTGGGAATCGGCCAGAGAGTTATTGTTGCTTTGGCGGTGTGTAGCAAGGCGGGAGACCAAATAGTGGGAACTGTTGTGCCTGTGGGCCTTGGGGGTTATGGTTTGAAGTATCATCATTGGCCATAGGTGGCGTGTAACCAGGCGGGAGTCCGTAAAGTGGGAACTGTGGCACTTGATTCTGAGGGTTGCTAACTGGTGAGTGTGTAGGACCCTGCGGGTAAATTGCAAAGGGTACCATCATCCCTTGAGTATTGAGACCATATTGCAACTGCATAGGACCGAAACCAGGTGGGTGGGAAGGTGTAGCTTGACTTTCATCATTCACTGTTGGAGATGCCCCATCTGCAGCCTTGTCTTTGTTTAGGGACTGCAGAAGCTCCAAAACTTTGCTCATCTGTTCCTTCAGCTGGTTGACGTCCTCTTTCATCTCTTGGTCATCCATGATCTTTGATTGAGAGCGAGTTCGATAAGGGTGTCAAGGAACCAGTTTGTTTGATTATTTTCTGGTGATTAAAAAAATGATATGAGTATGTAAGAAAGAAAAAAAATGAATGAATGGATGTGGATGTATGAGTCTATTCATTTTGTACCAGGGAACCGTAGGCTTCATTGCTTTGTTGTAATTATCCATTTATTTTTTTTTAAAAGCGTTAAGTAATTTGGAGAATAAAATGGGATCAATAAGTAAAGTGACAAATCCTTTGTTGATGAGAAAGACAAAGAGTACAATTCACTCAAACTAAAGCCTCATCAATTAGCTGCCCTTTTTTTCTTCTTCATAGGACAACCGGCCTTTTCTCTCAATTCTTCTATCAAACTTTTACAAAATTCAATAAACTTGTAAACATTGACTGGAGTATTCAGTGGGTGCATCGCCGCATCAACCTCCTCTAGACGCCTTGGGATATCTATGATTGCTTGATTGGCCAAACTTGCCAACATTGAAAAACAGTCCCTCCAATGCATGCCTTCGTTCCTCAGTTCATTAAAGAGCGCTTGATTTTCTATCTGACTGACCAGTTTTGTAAAACGATTCTCCCAATACATGCTTTCATTTTTAGGTCGTCAGATCTTCTCTTGGTATTCAATATAATTCCGCAACTCATTTGCATCTTCTTGTTCTTTTTTCAGCGCCTCTTGATACTTCACAAGCATCTCTTCCATTTCTTCCTTGCATTGCTTCTCCTTTTGGGCTCGGTTCTCATACCTAGCTACCACCTTCTCAAGATGTTGCTTTAAACCTTCAAGCTCCTCTTGCAAATTCTTTTCGGTAACCGAGGATTTTTTCCACAATCCTTTCCATATATAGGCATTATCTATAGCCTTATCCCTCTCTTGATTACGCAAGCTCAACTGTTCATTTGCACCTCTCAGACAAAGTTGTATATCATGCTTGTTTTTTTCCTCTATTGTAGCTCTTTTGTTGCTTCTTTCGATGAATTGCCCTTTAAGAGTGTTTTCTGAACGTAAGTTCCTATTCTCCTGAAGTGCTTTTTCTAATTTTGCTTGTAAACCTTCTTTTTCCTCTTCAAACTTCAGCAGTGGTGCCTTAAGTTCTTCTACCTCTTCATTTGTAATAGGGATAGGTTCAGGTGTCTCTTGCTTGGGAGGAGGTGTCCCATTGAAAGGCAGCTTGATTTCCTGAACTCTATCCTTAACCCACTGACGGTAGCTTTCTTTGGCGTCGGTGCTTCTTTTCCCAAGTATTTTCCCCTTTCGGATGACTTGGTTCCATGCCTGCCTTATCCTTTTGTGCTCCTCTGTATCTTTCTTATCTATCCCATACACAATGAAAGGGGTTATCAACTCTTCGGCTGGGGGATGCATGATGGGATAACACAGTTGTCTTAGTGATAGAGAGGGGTTATAATTTATGCAACCCTTCGTTCCTAAGAGAGGCACATTTGGGAAACTGCCACACTGGTAGATTGCCTCATTCACTTCTTGCCATTTGGGATACCAACGAATAGTCTTCTCATCAAGGCCACGTAGATACTGAGCCCACTCTGGTTTGCTCTTAGTTTTCACAGAGCACCAATTGGAATCAACAATAGGGCATAGTGCTCTTCGCCCCTCATGAAATACATGGGTGACAAGCCATACATAGAGCGCTGGTAGGCAACAAGATATCCTCTTCTTTTTCTTCTCATGACAGGTATTAAGGATGTAATATGTATCAGCGAGCACAGCAAGTACAGGGTTCTCGCCCTTGTTTTTTACTGCCATGAAAACATCAATTGCTGCAAAATCAACATGGTCTTCTATCTGTGGGAACAGAACTATTCCAAAAATGGCAAGGGCTAATACATCCATGAAAGCAACCCATTCCCCACCTTCAGATAATGACTTTAACCTCTCCTCTAGGTATGCTAGTGGGAAGCCATCAACACCATTTGGATTTTTCATATTGGCTTTCAACTTACTTTCCTCAACTTTTAAAATTGAAGCAATTGTTGGGTAGGAGGGATAATGCCTTATATAATGGTAAGGCTTAGCATTTTCCAAAGGGTACCCTAAAATTTGCTCATACTCTTCTAAAGTGGGCGCCATTTGGAAATCTTGAAATGTGAAGCACCTCATCGGGGGATCATAAAATTGAGCTAGTGCAGTAACAGCCTCTACTTGTACATCTACCTCCATCAATGCAAGAATCTTCCCATATTTATCATTGAAGGCTATGCGGTTTTTCCCGGTTAGCAACTTCCCAAATTCTTTTAAACCTTGTATTTCCGGCATCTTTGCTTTGGCATGTATGAGCTTTTTCGAAACTGTTTCCTTGTTTGATCCTATATTACTTTGCTGCAGATACTTACAAGTTAGCTCTTCCTTACGATTCCCTGGTAAACCTATTCAAAATAAAATGAAATGAGGATGAATGCCATATGTTCGAACTTTTATCATGTTTGATTGAAAAAAAAATGCATGAACATGACGAGTGATGCAACTATTAGTGAGAGGGACATATTTTGAAATGTTTGTAAATGATGGGATGCCTATACTACTTTGAAAAGAAGCATTTAAAAAGGTCAACCAAAAGTAAGACTGCCTCTTTGTGTCCTAAACAAGGTCACTCTAAATTAGAGGATTTCTATTTCTGATGATCTATAGGTCATTCGACTTGTGAACACTTTCATAGGTGGTACTAACACTTCCTCACCAAAGGTCTCTAGAGCCAAGTACCATTTCGGGATGTGACCACCAATAGGAAGAGGATCCTACGTGTGGGCATCCATGAAACGGTCGCACTCTAGACGAGGTTCTCGTGATACCCAAATCGAAAGTAGATCCGAAGTGACTATCACTAACAACCTCTCACTCCCTAAGCTGCACTCGGGCCCGGGTATAGGGTCCCACTCATAAATGAGTGTAAAAAGTGTGTAAGTGAGGTGTGTGATGGAGGCAACCTAAAATTACCCAAGCTGCAAAACAAATGAAATATACAAAATATGGTCTTCTAACCTAAGGTTCAATATATGCATAATATTCAGAACAAATATTCACAAAAGAACAATAAATAAAATAAATAAATAAATAAACAAATAAATAAATAAATAAATAAAAACAAGAGAAACTAAACATAGGAGTTAACAATTTAGCACAATCAATTATTTAGGCTTGACTCTCTAAAAAAATGTCCCCAGTGGAGTTGCCAGCTGTAGCGACCGAAAAATCCGGAGGGATTTATTCGTAGTTTAATGGAGCCGCCACCAATAATTTATTTCATAGGGAAAATATTGAAAAAAACCTTTTTTTGAAGAAAAATGGCCCTTAAGACCGGATTTGGGTTCGGGAGTCGATTATGCGTAGGGAAGGTATTAGCACCCCACGACATCCTTTCGAAAAAAGGTTACCTCTAATTAATTGTGCAAAATTTATTAACTTCTAAAAAAAAATATTTGTTTCCCTAAAAAAAGACAAGGATTTACAATGATGAAATAAATAAAAAGAAGCTTAATAAAAGTTGTTTATTTTTGCGCTTGATAGGAGTATGCTCTCGCTTCTCTACGTATTCCTAAAAGTGTGGAGAAATCAAAGGCTACGTAGTTCTTGGGTAAAAAATGGTTGTGTGTTTGTTGATTTTAATTAATCAATTTATGTCTTATTTTTTATGATTTGCATAGTGACTAAACCAAAAGTGGATTTGGCGTAATCACTACTAATATTTTAAGATGTTTTATTAAGAATTTGTGACGACCAAACCAAAAGAGAATTTGAAGTAGTCATTAATTTTAAATTTCTTTTAAAGGAATTTGCATAGTGACCAAACCAAAAGCGGATTTGGCGTTGTCACTACTAATATTTATTCAAGAAGATTGAAGAATTTTTCAATAATAAAAAAAAGCATGATTAATAAATAAAAAGGATGAGGGGGAACATTCATATGTTTTTTTTAGGAACCCTAGATTGGGTCAAAACCAGTGGGCTGAAGCCCAAGATAAAAATAAGGGGGGTCAGAAATAAAAAAAGGGAGGGGTGTAAAAAGAAAGAGGAATGGCCTGAGCCCAAACAAAAAAAAAGAAAAGAACACAAAAAAAAGAGGGGGAGCGTGGATTGAAGTGGGGCTGAAGCCCATTTGAAAATAACACAAAACAAAAGAAAATAATAATAATAATACCACACTCGCCCACACACACTAAAACACACTCACCCACACACACTTACACACTCACCCACGCTAAACACACACACACACACTCACTAACAGCAAATGAAACTAAAAAAATAATAAAACACACACTCACACAATGAAACCTAAAAGCATAACACACAAAATCAGAGAAAAGGAAAAGTAGCAGCGCCACTGGGAAAAGAAGAGGAATGGAGAGAGAGAGAAAGGGGGAGAAGAAGGGTGGCGAGAGGGAGAAGGGGAAGTGGGAGGCGCTGGCCGCCAAGCCTCTGGTCAAGGCCACCCTGGCTGTAGGGGGGAAGGGATGACGAGAGAGAGGAGGGAGAGAGAGAGAGGGAGACAGAAAGGGGAGAAGGAAAAGGGGAGATCGTGAAGAAAAAAAAAAAAAGTAGGAGAGAGTAGTGGGAGAGGGAGGAAGAAGGAGGGAGATCGTGGGAGAGGGAGGGAGAGAGGAAGGTCAGGCCGAGAGTTCTACCTTCCGCTTTTCTCTTTCTTCTTCTCTCCGCTCTTCTCCCTTTTTTTGCGTTTTCTTTTGCTACATTTGCGTTTTTTTGCTTACATTTGTGTTTTTTGCTTCTGTTTCTTCCTTTTTTGACTTGGTGAATTAGGGCTCCAGTGTGGAGTCTCTAATTTTTGGTCAGGTAAAACGCCCAAAATTCTCCTCTAAAAAAAATCTCCTCCCCTCTTTGCTGTTCTGTTGTTGCATTTATAGAGCAAATGGGCTCCAATAGGACAATGGTTGTTGACCCTTGTATTGGCTGTTTGTTGCAGGTATGGTTGGTGATGCAGAGCTGGGTGGTGCCTCGCAAAGTCGCTTGGTTGGAGAAGAAAATGGAAAAAAACAAAGGAACAAGAAGAAAGCATATTTGACCCATTCTCGGATGTTTTACCTTTGCCTCTGTTGATGTTGGTTGTTGTGGTCGGGATGCATGCAACGCTTATGTTGCTTTTGCTATTTTGTTTTTGCTTTTTCCTTTTTTTGTTCTGTTCTATTTTCTTTTGTTTTGCCTTTTTTATTTTTTATTTTTTGATTTTGTGATTTTTGGGCTTGGTTTGGACTGTAATGGACTATATTGGACTGTTGGTATTTTAGACTTGTGTTTGTATTTTGGACTGTATTGGAATGGACATGGTTATTATTATCGGACTTATGCTAAAATTTCTTTTGTATGGACTATTGGTTTATATTTCAGCCATTGGGCCTAAACTAGTCCCAAAGGACTAAGACCAAAACTTAGCAAAAAAAATGGCCCAAGCAACAAATTATTTTATCATTTCAATCTAACAGTAAAATAATAGATAAAAACAAATCAAGATGTGTGGACAAAATTGGGGTATAACATAGTGGCTAGGAGATAAGCTCTCTCCCTTCTCCATCAGTTTTCAGACTCTTCCTTCAGCATATAAGTAGCATTAACTACTTTCTGTACCTCGGAGCATTGGATTGCTAAAAAGGCCTTCTCCATTTCTTCCAATCAGTATTGAGCTTACATAGGATCTGTTCCACCAACAAAAGTTGAAGGGCTTAACTTAAGAAACCAGAAGAAATTTCGGTCATTGTCGTCCTGTGGTTGAGGAGGAGGAGGTTGTGGAACCGCTTGAGCTTGAGTGAAGTTGTTCACTAGATTGTTAGTAGTCATAGCCTAATTCTGAATGGCTTGCATTATGTCCTGCAACCATGCATTATCCTATCCAGGCAGATCAACAGGACCGGTGGTGTTCCTTCTTGGCCTACCGCGTCGTCCTGAACCCGAAGCCATAATTCTGCATAAAATGCACAAAGTATTGAGTTGATCAAGCTCAATATCTCATAGCATAATAAGAAGAAAAATAACAACAGACCATAACATCATGATAATTAGTCCTAACTATTCCACAGTCCGATAAGATCGAACTGCTCTGATACTATAATGTAACGCGCGTAATTCAATTTCCATCAAATCAGAGTCATAATACAATTTATGATACAGAAACGCAAATAAATTAAAACTTGATTAAGACAAGTCAACAATTCACAGTGAGTTACATATCCATACGAATACAACCCATAAAAAGTGTGGATCAAAATAACCTATTACATGGGTTTCGAGTACTTAAATTACATCCAGGTTTATCAACCTTCCAAAATAATAATAATACTTAAGGAAAAGATTAGAATTCAGCTCCTAGCTAAAAATCCACCAAGCTTACATCAAACTCCATGAACCTGCTTGTCTGAAACAATAATAGAAAGGAATGAGATTTGAAAATCCCAGTGAGTCCTTCACGGACCCCTCACTATCATTTAACTAGAATAACATGATTTTTCTAAGTTAATCATAAAGCATTACCCTTGATGCAAATATAATTCACAATGAATTCATAGATGTACCCACTTGGTTCAATTATAATTGAGATCCATATAGATTAATGGGCAACAGCCAAGCAAGTCCCCATCGCTGGACCTTATAGCACTCCGGATATTGTAACAACAGATTTGCCACCGAATTGTAATTCGGAAGGACAAACATCCAACAAACAACAAATTTCAAGGAATCAATGCATCAAATATACACCCATTCAATTGCATAAAACATAAAGCAATTCACTACTTTGGTATTGCATCATAATAAGGGTTGAAACCCCATTAATCAAAGATTAATAAAAAATCCTAAGCTAAACCTTAATTTTTCTAAGATTTAGAACCCCAAAAGTCATGTATCTTTAGCCCTAAAAGCATTGGAAATAAAAAATAAAAATAAAATTTTAGAGACAGGGTGCGCGTCACGTGCATTCGCTAGGCCGTGTTCTGTTTGTAAGCGGGTCACGTGCATGACTGCAGAATTGTGCAGAAATGTAATTTTCTGCAACTTTTCTTTTCCAAAAGCACGTGCTCCTCAATCCAAACCAAAACCAACACAAATAAGGACTCAAAACAAAAACCAAACATGTTTAATGGAAGGATCAAAGCATTTAACACCAAATCACAACCAAACACATAGTTCTCATATCATCAAATACATCAAACTATGAATATTATCATCAAACCCAAAACCATCGCATGCTTTTCAACCTTTCAACTTACGAATCAAGAAAACACACAAAGTAGAAAGGAAATATAAGTCCTAGAGGAGGGTCTTATGGGTGGCCATCCACAAAGTGAGAAGAATTCACCACACCAAAGATTGGGACCAAAATGAGGAAGCTTGATCTTCTTCTTCCTCTTCTTCCTCTAAAATTCGAGTTCCCCCTTATTCCAACTTAGGGCAACTCCAATCTTCAACAATAGCTAGAGAAATTCAGCCCCAACCTTCTCCCCAACCTGGATGGAGAAGAATCTTGAAGCTTTCCTCTTCTTTCTCTCTTGATCCTTCAAACCCTAGCACCTCCCCTTCTTCCCCTTTCTTTTCTTCTTTTCTTCTTTCCTTGAGAGGCAAAACGAGAGGGAGGGAGAGAGTAAGTGAGTTGAGGGCGAGAGAATAGGAGAAAGAGAAGAGGAAAATAGTTGTGGACTAACTTGTCCCTATTTCCTAAAGCTAGTTTACCATATTGCCCTTCTTTCTACTCTAAATCTCACCTTGCCATTACTTTCTACACCCCTGATTTAACTTATTACACCCCAAAATATTTAAATCATCAATAAATTTAAAACATATAAGCCCTAAATTAATTGGGCCAAATAATTAAATTAGGCGGGATGTTACAACCATCATCACTGTGAGATGTCATTTACCTGCAAAAAAATTAGACACATATGTAATTAAAAAGTGACAGTTCATAATCACACAGGTTTAGTAGAGAAATCAATGAATCGGCGACATAGAACACTTGTTGAAATTAACTAAATCCCAATTAGATATAGCAAGACTAAAACTACTACTGCTCTTAACATCAACACACAGACTATATCAAATTTCTAACAAAATTTTGGCAGAGTCTCCCCTAAAATATGGACATTCCAAAATTTGTACAATACCTGTAACAACATAAAATACCATACCAGCCAGCACAAGGGCTCATATAAGCCAAACATAAACAAATAAAAACTTCATCATTACAATATCCGTAAAAGTTTAAGTTCATAGCATAATCCTTTATAAGAATAGCTATAATCCTTTATGCTAAAAGCAAATAAACCTTTATGTCACAAAGCAAAACTAATGCAACGTTATGTACTTGTAACAAGCATAATTACAGGCATTTACTGTGGAATGTGCAAATCCAATTTAAACTAGCAAAATTTGCCTCTTGCTTCACCTTTTTCCACATATAATGAAAAATTGAAATCCATTGAACACAAAGGTAAAAGATGAGAACTATTGACAAACTACAATTCATATGCAACAGATTAAAAACCGCACCATTTAAAAGCTATGCACAACAAAAAGAACAATTTACAATCTATTCCAAAAATTAAGATAAAAAAATTAAAATTCTAGGGTAATGTTTAAAGGATTATGTCAAAAACTTCATTATGTTTAGCAAGAGAGGAACCAGTGAGCATCAAAGACTAAAATGTTGTAATGTTGAGCGTAGGGAAAGACTAAAATGTTGTATGAGGTGAAGAACAAAAAAAAAAGAGCGGAAGAGCGAAGAGAGAAGAGGGAAGCTACCTGGAAGATTGAACAACAACGAGAGCGGCGGAATCAACAGCGAGAGTGGTGAAACACAGCCGGAGGAAAAACCTTCCCTTGCAACGGAGGAACAAGCTTCTCTTATCTTCAAGGCTATCGTTAAGTGGCGGAGGGAGTCGTGAAGATGACGAGCTTTGTTTTGCGACTGACTGAGAAATGCGAACGAGTTAAGCGGCGGCGAGCGGCGGCGGGGTAGGTTCTTCACAGCGAGCTGTGTTGCGACAGTGAGAAACGCGAGAGAGAGAGAGAGAGAGAGAAAGAGAGAGAGAGAGAGAGAGAGAGAGAAACACGAGAGAGATGTGAGAAACAGGGGTAAGACTGTCGTGTGGGCTAGCTAAATTAAAATTAGAGTACTGAGAATAAGTAGCGCTTGATATCTAAAGCGCTACTTTAGGAGACGCGAATAAATAGCGCTTTCATGCATGAAGCGCAACTTATGATTTCTGTCCCACTTTAAATAGTGCTTTTCTCAGCAAGCACTACTTATTCCTCTATGTCCTAAATTCTAAAGTAGCATTTGGTTTCTCAAGCGCTATTTATTTCTTTATCCTTCAGTAGCGTTTCCTTACTTAAACGCTAGTAAAAAATTTCTACCTGGTTTTAAGTAGCACTTCCATTCCTAAGCGCTATTTAAAGTGTGACATCTTTTAAAGAATCTGTTGTAGTGGGAGTTGATGTGAGTTTCTTCCTCCTTAGGTGTTGGGCACCCATAAGTCTCACATTAGGGTTCCCCATTCCCTTTGTTTTATGTCTCTAAACTTCTAAGGTGTTGTTGGGGGAAAATCATGAAATGGGTTTTGGGTATCTTTGATTTGTTCATAGTTTGATGCATTTGATGATATGTGAACTATGTGTTTGACTGTGTTTCTCATGCTAAATGCTTTGATTCTCCAATTAAATATGGTTGACCTTGTTTTAAGTCCTTAAATTGATTTGGATTTGGCTTCGATTGAGAGAAAGTGAGGTTGGAAGGTTTACAAACCAGAAAAATGGGTTTCTGCAGAATTTTGTAGAGGGTGCGCGTGAACCGCGCGTGAAGCTCATCCTAAGCGCACAGAAACAGAACCATAGGGTTTTGGTGCGCGCAAAGCACACGTGAAGCGGATCCCAAGCGTACCAGTTTATGCAGAAATGTGTTTTCTCACATTTTTAGGGTTTCTAAGGCCATGAATACTTGTTTTTAGTGTTCTAAATCGTATGGGACTAAAGGAATATCATAGGAATCCCTTAGAAAAGATATTTCAACCTATTTGGTTTGAAAACCTAGAGATATGGTATTAGGACTATTGAATTTATAATGGTTCTAATAAGATAGTCATACAGAGCGGTTGTACCACTGTGATGTAATGATACGTCCCGGCTATTACAAATAGTTGTACAGAGCGGTTGTACCACTGTTACCAAACGACACATCCCGGCTGTTACTCAAAGAGTTTGTCATGTTGCTTTAATGTTTATAAATGAATATTACTGTGATTGTGGCGATTATTGGTGAGGGGTCCGTGAAGGACTCATTGAGATTTTATAATCTCACCCTTTCCTCTTTTGTTTTCAGATAAGCAGGTACCAGAGGAGTAGGAGATGATGCTAGAAGTTCATAATTTCTAGTTTATGTTAGTTTGATGATGTACTTGACTTCTTTTGTTGTAAATGACAAAGTTTAGGCTTACATTTTGTAATTCCCAAGCTTTAGACTTGGATGATGTTGTAAATCTAACTCTTAGACTTATGACAATGACTAAAGTTTAGACTTGTAATTGTTAATCAAGTTTTAAATTTTTAGTAATTCATGTACTTTAATGTAAATTGTCTTATTTCAATTATTATTGGAATATGGGTGTTACACTCAACACCAAAAAAAAATGTAATTAAAGTTCAACAAAAAAAAAAATGTAATTAAGCCTAATAATTATTATTTTCAATAAAAAAATTTAAGTTTAGACTGAGTTTGGTAAAAATAAGCTATAAGCTAGTTTATAGCTGAAAAGCTAGCTGATAGCGATAGCTTATAGTCTAAAAGCTAGCTAATTAAAATTGAAGTGTTTAGTAAAATTAGCTGTCTAACTAACAGATAAATATAAAATGATAAAAAAGGATAAGATTTTATTTTGATTTTAAATTTGGAAAAGAATAAAAATAAAATAATGAAGATAAAAATGGGAGAAAAGATAAAAAGTTGCAAGCTATAAATTAAGATGCTACTTGAAGTAGTATTGCGAAAAAGATATAAGCTGATAAGCTTGTTTACCAAACACTTTTTATTCGGTTAAACAAGCTTATAAGTTAGTCTAATAAATTATAAACTAGTTTTTTGGCCTTACCAAACCCACGCTTAATTGCTTACCCACTTTTTCAAAAGTATTTGACGTTTTTATTTAGTATTTATTTATTTATTCACGTGTGAGGCTGCAAAAACTACTGCTTCGGTGCATGTGTAACATTTGGTGGTGTCTTCTTCCGGTTGGAGCTTGGATATTAATCTGATTCTTGCCCTGTAAAAATAAGATACGCGTCAAGTTGTAGTTGAAAAGCTATAACCAAAATTCACTACTATAGACCAGATACATGAGTTATTCAATGAACTTAAAAAGTTGTTTATTGCTTATAAACGAGATCGGAGGGAGTAAATCAATTCGCGTTCCCAAGTAAGAAAAAGATACATGTGTCAAGTTCTAATTCGGTTTTGAGTAATTTTGAAGTGACCATCTCAAGAGTTGAGAACCTATACCGATCGACGCTACTAGTACTCTTGATGTGCAAACCAAGGGCCAAAAGTTCAAGCTAGGTTGATTCCCATTGTTTTGTGTAAATCAGTCTGGTTTAATCATTCTTGCTTTTGCGGCTTAGTTGAATTGAAAGAAAAGAGGGTCAACACGTTTCCTTTCCAGAGAATAGATTCTCTCGTATGAATATTTTCCATGATAAATAAGATTATATAAAAAAAAGACATGAAAAGCATAATATACAAATATTCATTTATAACCGTTATATTTATTTTTTCAGGACTCGTAAGAACTAATTTCTGGTGGGTGCATAGAGAGATAATTGCAAGGAAGAAACTATGTTAAAAGAGAAAACATATATAATATTTTCCTTGCCACATCATTCGATCCAGCCTTACATATAACTATTTCATTCCAACAAACTTCACAGCTCAGCACAACAAAAAAACAAACGGGAAAAGGAAACAGGCATTCTAAGCATTCTAGATGATTCTATTCTTATTTGAAATTCTTGGACTTGGGCAATTCATAGTCTTTGAGCCACTTAGGTCAGACATGGTTCCTCTTGGGCCTGGTTTAAGGTATGGGTTATAGAGACCCCATCCTGGGTCCAAATATGGGTTAACATTGACTCTGACTTGACTTGTTTGACTAACCCTATGTTCCTCTACATGTTTTTAAGTATATTTAGGTATTTTTAGAGTTTAGAAACTCAAATTATGAGTTTGGAAAAGTTTCGGGTAGATCGGAAACAAAATTTAGGTCGTAGACGCTAACTACGTTCACGTGAACACACTGTCACTATTTTGATCATAACTTGAGCTACGGGTGTCCGATTGATACGTTCTTTGCGGCGTTGGAAAGCTCTCGAAAAATGCTTCAAGGCTAGATAACTTTGAACAACCTATTCGCAACATGAGGACACCAAATCGCTATACAAAGACCCAGAAATGCGTGTCATCTGCATGCGATGAAACTGACACGTATTGGACCCTCGCGACGCGACGAGGTCGATTCTTAACATATAAATAGGCCTTCAAACCTCTTCATTTGATGCACCTAAGCTCCCAAGAGCTCTCCCTCTCTCTAAACCTTTCTCTCCCTAAGTTAAGATTATTTTGGTCATTTTGGGTCTAAATACCCTAATTAATTTTGGTCCAAGCGAGGAGGTTTTGCTTGAAGGGAACCAGGTGAAGAAGAAAGAAGGGGTCGAGGTTCGAGGGTCAAAGTTGTCCATAGGATTGTGAGGCTTTCAATTAGAGGTGGGGCAAGTTGGCTAACACGTCGGGGAGGTTAGAGTAGCGTTTAGAGTTTAATGTAGTAAAGGGGATCACAACCCTTTACCCACTTAATTAGATAATTATGTCTGATTGCTTGTTTGATATATTTGATTGATTGCTTGGTTGATTGTGAACGTGAACACAAAAAGGTAAATCAAGTTGTAATGAAAACAAATAAACTACTGGACGCTGAGAGGCACCGAATGCTGAAAATAAGTAATGAAAACTTATTTTTCTTTTAACACAGAAAGTAAATCAAGTTGTAAAGAGAGAGATCAGACACAAGAATTTATATTAGATCACCACCAACTGGTAGCTACATCTACTCCCTTCGTTCCTGAAGGATTTTCCACTATAATCACACTGATTACAAGTTTCCTTAAGAGTATACTACTATCACAAACTTGACTATACTTTTAACTTCTCAAAACGACTCAATACGGTCGAACCTTTGAGGAATCAGACTATCAAAAGGCTAAACAAAACACAATGATAAAGTTTGAAAACATATCATAACTCTCAACAAGAGAGAATACAAAAGATAAGCAAAAAATGAAATAACTTTCTAAAAGAAAGAATAAGACGCTGAAGCTTGGTTCAAATTGGTCCACAGTTCATTTGATTTCTCTCAATTTCTATAACCTTCTTCATCTTCAGTGATGGAGTATTTATAACATTATTCAATATTACCGTTGAGAGAGCAACTCCAAAAATTGAGTGAGATATTTGTGGAAAAAATATCATCTTTCCTTATCAGAAGAATATCCGAATAATAGTACAACTTTTTACCGTTTATACTATTTCCTTTTCCAATCATTACAGCCTGACACAATTTGAAAAGTGTACGATTCTTGTCTTTTAGCTAAAGGTGTCACATTTGATACCTCGTGCTACTAAATTAGGCGCTAAGGAATATTTAGAATTTAATACGCAGGATTCACGGAATAGAATGCTGAAATCAGAGCGTGCTTCTCACATGCTTCAAACAAGGACCAGATGATGAGAACCACCAGATGCTGACTTGAAGTCATAAGCTTTAGATGCGTTCCACATGTCTTAATCTCTAGATACCGGATGCTCGCTTTGACCAAGTATCAGATGCAAGCTTGTGACTAGATGCTTACAGCTTCAGCGCATGATTTCACTTGTCACTTCCTTATTCTTGCTTGAGTGGTATTATAAATACTTAGAAATTGAGTCCTATACACTTTAAGACTTATTAGAAGATAAAATGTTTTTACTTAGATACTTTGTTGTCATCAAAATTATTGAGGGTCTATATTTCTCAATCGTTTAGGTTCCAACAATCTCCCCTTTTTAGGTTTTTCCAAAGTCAGAGGCTTATTTTGGCCGAGGCCGAAGTCTTCCACCAAAATTCATCTCAAGTTTCTTGTCATAGGTTGAAGTTGCAATCTCCAATCTAGCAACCCCTGAAGTAAAAGTCTTCATGTGTCACAGAGAGGGGTGGTCATATATAGACTTGTACATTTCTTCTCTGATAGGAATAGGTCGTGACGCTCTGAACTTGGGTCAAGAGAAGGGATTGACAGTAGGAGCTTAGGAGGAGCTTGTTGATGGGTTCTCAATGGCTTGGACATTTTTGTGAGGAGAGGAAGAACGGTAGAGATTATTGAAAGGATTGGATAATGAAGCAACTATACTAGTAATGAGTGAAGGGATAGGTGGTTGAGTGGGTTATGGATTAAAGTTGGTTAGGGCTTGAGATGCAGGAGGTGTCGAGGATTTAAGTTTGGGTTTGGATAAACTGGTAGAAGTGCTCTGGGTGATCATCCAGGTTGCCCTGTACCATGAATTTCCAGGTGGTTTAGCAACTGTTGTGGGAGGTTGTGTGATTATTTGTGGTTGGTTGGCAGTTGGTGTTGGTGATTTATGAATGGTTTGTGATGGTGTAGGAGTGGGAGCAGTAACTGTGGTGGATGGTGGTTGAGTAGAAGCAACAAAGGGTGGAGGTAGTTTGGATTTAGTGGTGATTTGTGGTTGTTTGGCTTGTGGTGATTTGGTTTATGGTGGTTTGGTTTGTGGAGTAGCAGTGATGATAGGTGGTGGTGTGATTATGGGAGCAGGAAATGGAGATAGAGAAATGGGGGTGCTATGATAGGTTCATCTTTATCATAAGCAACAACAGAAGTATCAGAGGCAGGGTCATGTACCTCTTGCTTCTGGTGGGCTTTGACAAGCCTTCTTCTTCTCTTTGTGGGAGCTTCTAGTGGTGGATGCACAGGTTCAGGTTTCACAGGACCTGAAGTAGTGCCTTCTAATGCAGCTTCTGCTTTTCTTTTCTCAAGAAGCTTTCTGATGGGGGCTTTGTCATCGCTTTCGTCTTCATCAGATGCAGTGGGAGGTATTACCTTTTGAACCTTGCTTTTGGTTGATGTAGGCAGAGGCTCAGCAAGTCTCTTCACACCAGATGTAGCTCTAGGAGTTGAGCTTTTCCTTGGTAGAGCAGGTTCAGTAATGTGTGCAAAAGAGTTTACAGCAATGACTCCCTTCTTCCACATTTACCTTTCTTCTCAGAGCAGCAGTATAGAGTCTCATTCTCACTAGACTTGTTTGCCCAAAGATAACTCCTGTACCTTTAGTGTTCTTGCTAAGGTACTTCTCTTTTGCATCAATGTCCATCAGTTCCAGTTTCTTAATGATTTTCTGCTTCCCCATCAACTCAAAGAGAAGAGACCATAGAGGATGGTCTTGTTGAGCTTTTCAGAGGAAGAGCCTCTCCTTGTTTGGACTACAACATGAGCCAAAGTGTTAACTAACAATCTTGGAAGATTGAGAGTAATGCTAGCATCATAATATCTCATTATGAACTTTTGTTCTCTATTCACAATATATGTTGAACCAGCCCTCAGCAACACACAATTGGAGATTATCTTGTGAAGAACCTTGCAGTGGCTCTTCAAGTACACAGCATTCAGAGGCTTTCTTGATGCCTTCAACGCTTCAAAGTTCTCAAACAGGTGATTATCCACAGCTTGTGGACCTCCAAATTGTGTTTCCCAGCCATTAAAGAGTATCAACCCTTGATCTGGACACCTTATTACCTCCAAAATAGATTGAGGAGAAACGATTAACTCGAACCCAGCAAGATAACCTTTTAGGGTTCTTTTAGGGAATGCCCCCGCAGAGGCCCAAAATTCTTTCACAGTAGTGATGAAAACTTGCTTCTTCTCGGGTGAGAACTATTCTCTCCAACCCATGAGCGTAATACCTCTCCTGAAGTCGAAGTCGTACTGAGCAAGCTTGTCAAGGTCTATTCGGTGTTCGATAAACACTTTTCCTTCATTAATGGTGTCGTAGGTAGCAGTTTCAGCGATGTCTTTACAAGACATGGTTGCAGAGCAAAGAAGCTTAGAGTAGAAGTTTGATGGTTTTAGGAGAAAATAGGTTTCGCAAATAGAGAGAGCGAAGAAGTAATGGAGTAGTGGAAAGGTTTAAACTATGGTAGTGGGAACGTTTTGATAAACCGTATCAGAATATTAAAAAAAGATTAGGATTCTTTTCAAAAATACGACGATTGCCAAAAAAGAGGGTTATCGCAGTAAAACTTTATTGAAAACGTAAATTTAATCATGACTCAATAGGTAGGATTGAGACGTTTCAGTGTGCACGCACTTGACACATGTATAAGAAACAGATGCTAAGTCACACACAAGATGCAGCGTGATAACAGATGCTAAAGGATACTAAATGCTCACTAAACCAGATGCTCAAATAACCAGATGCAAATATATTACTAGATATACGAAGTGTACCAGATGCTGAGATTAAACATTCATTCATTTATAAGATGAAAATTTAAATTTCCTTTTATAAAATTGAATCTATCTTCAACAAGGGTTTTGTAACGATATTAGCCCATTGATGGTCTATATCATTAAATATTATTTCAAGTACACATTTCCGAACACGGTCTCTAATAAAATGATGTTTAATGTCAATATGCTTTGCACGAGAAAGCAAGATGAGATTCTTAGTAAGACAAATAGCAAAAGTATTATCACAGAAGATAGGAATGTTACCTTATTTTATCAGGTAATCGTCAAGTTGATATTTCATCCACAGAAGTTGAGAACTGTAATTTGCTGCTAAGATGTATTCAACTTCTGCTGTTGAGAGTGCCATTGTGTTTTGTCTTTTGCTTGATTAAGACACAAGATTTGCTCCAAGAAATTGACAGCCCCCACTTGTGCTTTTTCTTTTAATATGATCTCCAGTAAAACCAGCGTCACAGAAACCTACTAATTTGTAATCTTTTGATTTCTTATAAAGCAAACTAAGATTAGTAGTTCCTTTTGAAAACAAATAAAATACTGGACGATGAGAGGTACCGGATGGTGAAAATAAGTAATGAAAACTTTTTCCATTTAACACAGTAAGTAAATCAAGTTGTAATGAGAGAGACCTGACACAAGAATTTATACTAGTTCACCACCAACTGGTAGCTACATCTAGTCCCTTCGTTCCTGAAGGATTTTCCACTATAATCACATTCATTACAAAATTCCTTAAGAGTTATATACTACTGTCAAAACTTGACTATACTTTTAACTTCTCAATACGACTCAGTACGGTCAAGCCTTTGAGGAATCAGCCTATCACAAGGCTAAACAAAATACAATGATAAAGTTTGAAAACAATTATAACTCTCAACAAGAGAGAATACAACAAATAAGCTCAAAATGAAATATGTAACGACCCGTTTCCGGACCGCTACAGAGCTCAATATACCGAGCTCGAGTTACCGAGCTCAACACACCGAGCTCAACATAAACCTATATGAGATGTGTTTTAAAACGAAACTCTTGTGCCTTTAAAAAATACGATATATATATTTTTTTTTTATAAAACCAACTCGTGCACATCAGAGTAATTACAGCTTTTCGAAACATGGTGCAACTAAGACACAAGACTTAAATTCTAATAAAACATACATGCATAACATACATATATATATCACTCGAAATAATAATGTATACAAAATACAGAGTAGCAAATGTATAAAGAAAATACACCTAAGGTACGACGACTTCAAAAGAGCAATCATACCCTGGGGGTACTTCCGGCAGACTCCCACGCAGGGGGCTGCTCCAAAAGTAAGACCACCAATCTACCCTGTAGCAACAAAACATAACCGGCCCAAACTGGTCACGACATACTACTCCAAAAGAAAAACAAGGTACAGTCATAAAAAAAAAAAAAATCCAACCACATAAACAATCACGTCAAGTAGAGGTCGTCACTCGGGTCCTCGTCGAGCTCCTCCTCGGCATCATCTACTGTCGAGTTCCCTGCGCCCTCGACATCGCCTGGGTAACCGTCATGGATTGAAGGCACCACGGGAAAGGGTCAACTTCTCAACAATTCAAGATAAGCTCGACATAAAAGATATAAGCAAACAGCAAAGTATAACATTCACCGACGTGACTCGACCATCTCACTCTAACTCGACACAACTCGCAAATCCATTTTCTCTCGACTCGACAATTTTTCCGGAATGCACACGCCGTACCGTATGTCGGAAAGTCCAGCCGAAGCCTTGGGATCCTCGCTCTCCCTAGGACAGTCAACTCAGGTCCCATAGCGTGGCGACGTCTAGTCAATCTCCCGTAAACAAAAGGGGACCTAGCACCCTCAGTTATCCGGGTCACGGCTCAAAAACGTCATACGACTCACCTAGCTCGCTCACTCGATGAACAATTAAGCATAGGATATCCAAAGAGTTAAACAGAAGATATTCAACCCCATCTCAAATAAAAGAGCAAGCTCGACATGAAGAAACGCAATTCAACATGCAATACACAATTCACGACATATATTCAATCACATATTAAATACATGCAAAAACTCAATCATATCACAACATTTCAAGCTCGGCACAAATCAGGAAATCCATACACAATAACATAACCACGTAGAATATGAAGTGCCCTTATGCTAGCATACTATGAAAGTATTAATGTGAAGCGCCCTTACCGAACTCCAAGTTAATGCTGCTCGACAACGACCTCGACACAGCTGTCTTCAAATGAGCTCGACAACGACTTCTCTTACTCGATCTCGACACGGTTGTCTTCAACGAGCTCGACAACGACTTCGACACGTACACTTCTCGATCTGGATCCCACTGCTTCCCCGTCCTTGGATTCGCTCTCCCGTACACCTTGAATCGGAAATCACACGATCTCGGGAATCAGACTTCCTAAAACAAGCACAACTCAGCTCGATCTATGGGTTCTAATACACTTAGCTCTCATCCCAAACTTAACCACAACCCAGAAAATATAAAACTCAAGAACTTGAATATATTTTTCCTCTAACACAAAGTTAGGGTTTTCGATCAAAAGTTCATGAAAAAGGTTATCTGATGCTTCAACAGATAGATCGACAACAACAACAACCAGAAGCAACAAACGAAAACAAGAAATCGAAACAAACCAAAAATGAAGAGTTTCTGGGCACTGCCGATTGCAGAAAAACAGAGGAAGAAAATTTGTTTTACAAGCCCAATTAATCGGTTAGAAAGATAGGTAATATCGTGAAGAAGAAAACCCATCAATTTGACATGATTTGGAAGCATAAAACTGGCTAAAAATGGAAGGAAAAGTAGCGCTAAACAGTAGCACAGAGGAAGAGAAAAATCTGTTCTTCATACCTCAATGGTGATGGTCGAGCAGGCGAGATATGTCGAGAAGATGATGATGAACAAGATTGATGAAGAAAGCTTGTGCAGAATCTCGATGGAACTCAAGGTTTCTTCGATGGAAGTTCTTGGAGAAAAACAACGAAACTCAGAGCAGAAGGAAGGAAGAAGAAAGAAGAAAAGAGAAAGAATGAGTGTTTGAGGGAAAACCGATCGTGAATACAGCTGGTGAGAGAAGGGGTATAATCGTAACTCCAGCTATAAGATGCCAATCCCATCAGTCATCTACCCGTCTAATCGTTCCTCTCTCATAATTACCCTCTACTCTGTCGGTCAACGGTCTAGACACACGACGAGAACGGCAAGCCGACACTATAATTATTACAAACAATATAATAATAACGCTGAATAACGTTCGAAAGAATACGAGGTATCATCTCGACACGATGTTGACAAGGGTGCTCGTGCAAGCGCACAAGGTTCTAACACGAGTTCTTGCACGCGGCCTCCTCAGCTCGGTACGCGACTTCATCAATTCGACACGCGACCTCCTCAGCTCAGTAGCTAGTGCACGCGGTCTTCTCATCTCGGCAACTGACCTCGGCAAACGGTCTTGGCACGGGATCTCGACACAAGGTCTTGGTCGAGGTCTCGATCCGACGTCCTAATACGATGTCGATCTCGTCCTCAGGTGTTACAATCTCTCCCTCTAAAAAAAATTTCGTCCTCGAAATTGCAAATAAGATTCTTACCTCGGAAAAGTTCAGGGTACTGAGTCTTCATCTTCTCCTCCAGCTCCCAAGTCGCATCTCCCGTCTTCTGATCCCACACAACCTTGACGAGTTGAATCTCTTTGTTCCGCAACTGTTTGGCTTTCCGATCAACGATCCTTGCTGGTAATGCTTCGAAAGATAAGTCGTCCTTCAGTTGAATCACATCCGGTTCGATGACATGAGAGGGGTCGGAAACATACTTCCGCAATTGTGAGACGTGGAAGACGTCGTGGATGTTCGACAAGAATGGTGGCAAGGCAATCTGATATGCCACTGGACCAATACGACGAAGAATCTGATAAGGTCCAATAAATTTAGGGGTAAGTTTCTTGGATTTGATCGCTCGACCAACTCGATGAGTGGGGGTGACTCTAAGAAATACATGTTCTCCTTCCTCGAACTCGAGTGGTCGACGCCGTTGGTCCGCATAACTCTTACGCCGACTTTGAGATGTTCGCATCCGATCTCTCGATCAAACGGATCTTCTCGATGAGTCCGCTGGATCATATCTGGTCCTACGACGGTTCGCCGCCCCTGGTACCAACAAAGAGGCGTCTGACATTTCCGTCCATACAGTGCTTCAAAAGGTGCCATTCCAATACTCGCATGGAAGCTGTTATTGTAGGTGAACTCCACCAATGGTAAGACGTCGTCCCAACTTCCTCGGTGATCTAAGGTACAAGCTCGCAACAAATCTTCAAGCGATTGGATCGTTCTCTCAGTCTGACCGTCAGTCTGTGGATGATATGCCGAGCTAAGCTCGAGCTCTGCCTCCCATCGCTCCTTGCAATTCCCTCCAAAAATGAGACGTGAACCGGATCTCTGGCCGACACGATCGAAGAGGGTATTCCATGAAGTCATACTATCTCCGCGATGTAGATCTCGGTCAGCTTTTCCACGTTGTATGTCGACCTCCTTTGGTAAGAATGAGCAGATTTGGTCAATCGGTCGACGATCACCCAAATCGAATCATTCTTCTTCTGCGTTGCAAACCTACAACGAAATCCATGGAAATACTATCCCATTTCCAAACTGGTACGCCGTTTATCAGAGCATTCCCGCAGGTCGCTGGTGCTCCACCTTCGCTTCGACACGCCAAACACGAAGCTACGATTTCGCCACTTGCTTCTTCATTCCTGACCACCAAAAATGCTTCTTCAAGTCTTGATACATCTTCAGAACTCTGGATGAATACTAAAGTTGCTCTTATGCGCGCTTCGCCGAGAATCAACTTTCTCATTCGGATCGTTAGGTACCCACACTCGGCCATTGCACCTCAAGATGTCGCCCGCTACGACGTGAAATTCTGTCGTCTTCCCTTGCGCTATCAACTGAATCTTCTCTTGTAGAAGCTCGTCATGAACTTGCTGGTCTCGGATCTCGTCCAACATTCTGTTAGAAATGGTAAGCATACCAAATCTCGGCTTCCCTTGAAACTTCGACACTAACTTCAAGTCTCGAACTTCTCGAGCATCTCCAACTCCTTGATCATCATCGCCGAGGTTAAAACGCTCTTCCCGCTCATTGCATCCGCTACTACGTTAGCCTTACCGGATGGTATTCCAACGTAAAGTCGTAGTCCTTGAGAAATTCTCGCCCATCTACGCCGACGCATGTTGAGCTCTTTCTGGTCGAACAGTACTTCAAGCTCTTGTGATCGCTGAAATAATGAAGAGTTGCTCGTAAAGGTAGTGCCTCCATATCTTCAAGAAAAACTATCGCCGGCTCCAAGTCGTGAGTAGGGTAGTTCCTCTCGTGAATCTTAAGCTCTCTTGAAGCATACGCGACCACCTTCCGATGTTGCATCAAAGACGCATCCCAATCCCTGGTGTGACGCATCACAATACACCTCGAATGGCTCTTCTGCCGAGGCAAAATCAAGACAGCGCCGCCGTCAAAAGCTCCTTCGCCTTTGAAAATCGGCTTCACATTCCTCGGTCCAGGCAAAAGGTTGATCCTTCCTCGTCAGTCGTGTAAGAGGCGCGACAATCTTCGAGAAACCTTCAATGAATCTTCGGTAATATCCTGCTAAGCCGACAAAACTCCTGATCTCAGAATCGCCTTCTACGTTTCTCACGCTAACACGACTTCAATCTTAGTTGGATCCACACTATCCCTTCTTTGGAAATCACGTGACCAAGAAAATTCACCTCTTCAAGCCAAAATTCACACTTCGACAGGTTGGCATAGAGTTGCTTATCTCGTAATATCTGTAGTACTCGACATAAGTGTTCTGCGTGCTCTTCTCGGTTCCTCGAGTAGATCAATATGTCGTCGATGAACACTACAACGAACTGATCCAAAAACGAATGGAAAATCCTGATCATGTAGTCCATAAACACACCGGGCGATTCGCTACTCCAACCGGCCTCACCACGTACTCGTAGTGACCATCTCTAGTCCTGAACGCTGTTTTGCCGACATCTTCCTCCTTCACGCGAATCTGGTGGTAGCCCGACTTCAAGTCTATCTTGGAAAGATCGCCGCTCCACGAAGTTGATCCATCAAGTCGCCAATACGTGGTAACGGATAACGGTTCTTCACGGTAACCTTGTTGAGCTCGCGGTAATCTACGCACGCCTTGATCGTCCATCCTTTTTCTTAACCAACAACCTTTGGAGCTCCCCACGGTGACACGCTCGGTCGTATGAATTGCTTCGACTCCAAGTGTTCGATCCGGGACTTCGCTTCTTTCATCTCGACAGGAGACATCCCGTATGGCGCTTTGGAAATCGGTCCCGCCCTGGAATCAGTCGATGGAGAACTTCGACCTCTCAGATCGGTGGTAACCCTGGCACGCCTTCGAAAACGCCCTCAAAGTCACACACCACCGAACATTCTTCACGCCGATCCGCTGAAAACTTCCGAACCAGCCGATACATGTATTCCCTAGTTCCTTCTTTCAAAGAAACTCCAATACGCTCGGGCAGAAAGATAATTGGAGAATCCAAGGTCCGGAAAAATTACGCTTTACGGGCACACCAAAAGGACATGGTGGTGTGACAACCAATCCATCCCGAGGATGACATCTAAGCCCTTAAGAGGCAAACAAACCAAATTGACCACAAACTTTCTACTCGAATAATCACTACACAATTAAGACATGCAGTGTTTGTGACTAAGGTTTTAGCACCGGGTTGTAACTACTAATTTAAACGGTAAATATCCACAAATAAGTTCAAATGGTTCACACAATCGAAGAAATAAAGGAATGGGTTGCAGAATCAAAAAGAACGGATAAGGATTTACCTCGATCTCACATTCACCTTGGATAAGATCTTCACTCGACCGCTTCCTCGCCACTCATGCAGAAAACTCGCCTTTAGCTACCTGACGCTTCCCTTTGGCCCTGCCGCAAGCATAGTCGGTTCACCTTTAGGTGTAGGACAATCCTTGGCAAAATGCCCTGGCTTCTGCGGTTGAAACACACCTCCTCCTTCCGAGTACAGACTACTCGCGTAATGTCCCGCTTTCCACATCGATAGTAAGTCACCTCGACACCGGTCGACCTCCACTCGCTTCCTGGGTCATCTGGACGACATCGTCCCTGTTGTCGCTCCTCGAGGCCTGGTCGTAAGGCTTCTTCGTGGTTGTTTCCCTTCTGCGAATCCGCCCGCACTCGGGGTCTCACCGGTCCGCCTACAACAGCCTTCTTCTTGTGGCTTTACTCCTTCTACCTCGACACATCGATCAATCAGCTCTTGGAGGTTTCGGATCCTCAACGACACCACTGACTTCTGAATGTCGAATCTCAATCCCCGTTGGAATCTCTCACTCAACCATCTCTGGTCAACTCGATCACGGAATGGACTGAAATACCTCGCCAACGACTCGAACTTGGCCGCATACTCGGACACTGTCGAGTTGCCTTGCTGCAATTGAAGAAACTCTTGCTCCTTCTCGGCTCGTGCAGTATCTGGGAAGTACTTGTCCAAGAACCTTTCACGAAAAAGCTCCCAGGTCATCTCGCGACGTTCTGCTATAAATGTTTGCTTCACTCCCCTCCACCAATACTCTGCGTCTCCTAGCAGTAAGTAGGTGGCATAGTCGACCTTCACGTTGTCCGGGCAATGGAGTGCCTCAAAGATCTTCTCGATCTCTTGCATCCAAAGATCAGCTTTATCCGGATTTGGCTCACCATAGAACTTCGGTGGATCATGCTTCCTGAAGTCGGCCAATCCTCTCGCCAAAGATTTCGCTCGCTTCGCCGTTGTTGCAAGTTCTTTGAGTTAACGCCGCCGTCTGGCTGAGCCATCGCGTTAACTGGCTGAGTTGCAGCACGGTGATTGTTGAGCCATGGCTGCCGCCATCTCGGTCATAGCTTGAATTGCTCGTTCCATGTCGACGTTCTCGGTTGCCGCTGTCGTATTCCTACGAGGTGGCATTAGATTCCACAAAGTTCAAAACCCTGTCAGAATCTCACAACAAGGATGTGTTAAAACACACTGCTTCAATCAAGAAACAGTTCAAACAATTTCTCAAGCAATAAGTGCTTCACTTAATCAAACAGCAATCAACATATTACAACTAGGTACCCAACACACATAACCCGACATAGTGACCAAGATAAATCTCCTATGCACTTTCTACGAACCGAATTGCTCGATACCAACAAAGGTAACGAATTCGCTGGACCGCTACCCAGCTCAATAAACCGAGTTCGAGTTACCGAGCTCAACACACCGAGATCAACATAAATCTATATGAGATGTGTTTTAAAACGCAACTCTTGTGCCTTTAAAAATACGATATATATTTTTTTTTTTTATAAAACCAACTCGTGCATATCGTAGTAATTCTGACTTTTGAAACATGGTGCAACTAAGACACAAGACTTAAATTCTAATAAAACATACATGCATAACATACATATATATATCACTCGAAATAATAATGTATACAAAATACAGAGTAGCAAATGTATAAAGAAAATACACCTAAGGTACGACGACTTCAAAAGAGCAATCATACCCTGGGGGTACTTCCGGCAGACTCCCACGCAGGGGGCTGCTCCAAAAGTAAGACCACCAGTCTACCCTGTAGCAACAAAACATAACCGGCCCAAACTGGTCACGACATACTACTCCAAAAGAAAAACAAGGTACAGTCATAAAAAAAAAATATCCAACAACATAAACAATCACGTCAAGTAGAGGTCGTCACTCGGGTCCTCGTCGAGCTCCTCCTCGGCATCATCTATCGCCGAAGTTCCTCGCGCTCGACATCGCCTGGGTAACCGTCATGGATTGAAGGCACCACGAAAGGGTCAACTTCTCAACAATTCAAGATAAGCTCGACATAAAAGATGTAAGCAAACAAAGAAAGTATAACATTCACCGACGTGACTCGACCATCTCACTCTAACTCGACACAACTCGCAAATCCATTTTCTCTCGACTCGACAATTTTTCCGAATGCACACGCTGCATCAGATGTCGGAAAGTCCAGCCAAGCCTTGGGATCCTCGCTCTCCCTAGGATACTAACTCAGGTCCCATAGCGTGGCGACGTCTAGTCAATCTCCAGTAAACAAAAGGGGACCTAGCACCCTCGATTATCCGGTCACGGCTCAAAAACGCCATACGACTCACCTAGCTCGCTTCACTCGATGAACAATTCGCCACGATACGATATTCAAAGAGTTAAACACAAGATATTCAACCGCATGTCAAATAAAAAGAGCAAGCTCGACATGAAGAAACGCAATTCAACATGCAATACACAATTCACGACATATATTCAATCACATATTAAATACATGCAAAAACTCAATCATATCACAACATTTCAAGCTCGGCACAAATCAGGAAATCCATGCACAATAACATAACCACGTAGAATATGAAGTGCCCTTACGCTAGCATACTATGAAAGTATTAATGTGAAGCGCCCTTACCGAACTCCAAGTTAATGCTGCTCGACAACGACCTCGACACAAATTGTCTTCAAATGAGCTCGACAACGACTTCTCTTACTCGATCTCGACACGGTTGTCTTCAACGAGCTCGACAACGACTTCGACACGTACACTTCTCGATCTGGATCCCACTGCTTCCCCGTCCTTGGATTCGCTCTCCCGTACACCTTGAATCGGAAATCACACGATCTCGGGAATCAGACTTCCTAAAACAAGCACAACTCAGCTCGATCTATGGGTTCTAATACACTTAGCTCTCATCCCAAACTTAACCACAACCCAGAAAATATAAAACTCAAGAACTTGAATATATTTTTCCTCTAACACAAAGTTAGGGTTTTCGATCAAAAGTTCATGAAAAAGGTTATCTGATGCTTCAACAGATAGATCGACAACAACAACAACCAGGAGCAACAAACGAAAACAAGAAATCGAAACAAACCAAAAATGAAGAGTTTCTGGGCACTGCCGATTGCAGAAAAACAGAGGAAGAAAATTTGTTTTACAAGCCCAATTAATCGGTTAGAAAGATAGGTAATATCGTGAAGAAGAAAACCCATCAATTTGACATGATTTGGAAGCATAAAACTGGCTAAAAATGGAAGGAAAAGTAGCGCTAAACAGTAGCACAGAGGAAGAGAAAAATTTGTTCTTCATACCTCAATGGTGATGGTCGAGCAGGCGAGATATGTCGAGAAGATGATGATGAACAAGATTGATGAAGAAAGCTTGTGCAGAATCTCGATGGAACTCAAGGTTTCTTCGATGGAAGTTCTTGGAGAAAAACAACGAAACTCAGAGCAGAAGGAAGGAAGAAGAAAGAAGAAAAGAGAAAGAATGAGTGTTTGAGGGAAAACCGATCGTGAATACAGCTGGTGAGAGAAGGGTATAATCGTAACTTCAGCTATAAGATGCCAATCCCATCACCATCTACCCGCCTAATCGTTCCTCTCTCATAATTACCCTCTACTCGCTTGGTCAACGGTCTAGACACGACGAGAACGGCAAGCCGACACTATAATTATTACAAACAATATAATAATAATTTGAATAACGCTCGAAAGAATACGAGGTATCATCTCGACACGATGTCGACAAGGGTGCTCGTGCAAGCGCACAAGGTTCTAACACGAGTTCGTGCGGCGGCCTCCTCGGCTCGATGACGCGACTTCATCAACTCGACCGCGCGACCTCCTCATTTCGAAGAGCTAGTGCACGCGGTCTTCTCATCTCGGCAACTGACCTCGGCAAACGGTCTTGGCACGGGATCTCGACACAAGGTCTTGGTCGAGGTCTCGATCCGACGTCCTAATACGATGTCGATCTCGTCCTCAGGTGTTACAAAATACCTTTCTAAAGAAAAAAAGAATAACACGCTGAAGCTTTGTTCAAATTGGTCCACAAAGGGATTGGCACGGAATGCTTGCTTATTCATTTGATTTCTATCAGTTTTTGTAACCTTCTCCACCTTCAGTGATGGAGTATTTATAGTTCAATATGAGAGAGCAACTCCAAAAATTGAGTGAGATATTTGTGGAGAAATATCAGTATTTCCTTATCAGAAGAATATCCAAATAATAGTACAACTTTTTACTAGTGTACTATTTCTTTTTCTAATCATTGCAGCCTAGCACAATTTGAAAAGTGTACGATTCTTGTCTTTTAGCTAAAGGCGTCACCTTTGATACCCCGTACTACCAAATTGGGCGCCAAGGAATATTTGGAATTTAATAAGCAGGATTCATGGAATAGAACGTTGAAATCAGAGCGTGCTTCTCACATGCTTCAAAAAAGGACCAGATACTGGGAACCACCGAATGCTGACTTGAAGTCATAAGCGTTAGATGCGTTCCACGTGTCCTAATCTCTAGATACCGGACGCTCGCTACGACTGAGTATCAGATGCAAGCTTATGACCAGATGCTTACAGCTTCAGCGCACGATTTCACTTGTTACTTCCTTCTTCTTGATTGAGTGGCATTATAAATACTTAGAAAATTGAGTCCTACACACTTTAAGACTTATCAGAAGATAAATTATTCTTACTTAGATAACAAAGTATCATTAAAATTATTGAGGGTCTATATTTCCCAATCGTTTAGGTTCCAATAGATTGCCCATTTGAACATATCTTTGAATTATATCATGTTTAGAATACAACTTAGATGTTAGAAGAGTTTAGGTATTCAACCCTATAATGAGATAATGATAGTAAAGTATTAGGTTGGAATTTTAGACTCATAGGTCAAAGACTTGAGGTGAATGCATCATAGCATATGCATTATGCTCTCTTGTAAGAGAGGACACTATGCTTTCTTTGAGAGTTAAAATTATGTTTTCTCTGGTGATAAGGTTGACACCATGTGCAGAGGCCACTACGTCTAGTGGTAGACTCTCCCGAAAAGGTTTTGGATTAAACTCTACGTATAAACGCCTTTGTCCATTAGGTTAAATTCTACGTATAGAAGCTCCAATGTATAGAAGCCCCACACTAAGATTTATTGGATTAAATTCTACGTATAGAAGCTCCTAAGTATAGGAGTTCCACTCTGCCTACGCTCTGCAGAAAGCATAGGAATATCTATGTATAGAGATTCAGTCAGGATTAAACTCTACGTATAGAGGCCTCTGTATATAAAGGTTCTGCCCTTAAGATGTGGCCAACATATAGATTTAGGTGCATGTAGTTAGGCCTTGATCCTAGAGATAGATGTTAGGGATGATTGTTGAGTGTTAGGCATTAAACTGCTAAATGTTATTCTGTAATCCCCTTTGCATGATGTTTAGATAACTTACCCCTATATTATTTTATATGTACGTATCATTCGGTCGACTACTGATAGACGAGGATGTCATGCATGGATCGACTAATGAGCATACGGATGGACTAGTGGATCTTATGGATGCCACTAACTGTGTCGACTGAGGAGATAGGACGTAGCTAGCATTTGGGTTGCTTCACATCTACATTAGTATACTTAGGACTAGTTTCCCTTAGATTACGAGTTGTTAGAACTCGTATATGTTTTGATAGACTTACCCTTTAGGTTGTGTGGAACCTATCATGTCGACAAGGTTAAGACTATCATCTGACATTGATGGTTTATGTCAGAAGGGTAGACTTAGGTGTGATACAGTTTGGCCAGCTATGAGTCTTTTACTCTATCTTTTGTGTACACGGGTAGTCGGGGTGGTTAGGTGTTTACCACACCCTTTTTATGTATTGCTTGACTCTAATGTTTTTATATAATAAATAAGTGTTTTTGTATCTCTGTGTTCTATATGTGCATTATTACGTTATAAATATACGATTGGGTATTATAAGTATGATTAGTTTGAATGTGACATCGAGGGGTGTTACAGAGAGAGGGTATGGATTTTTGCTTGTTGACAATTAAGGCAAACATTCACAAAATCTGTCACATCTTGCTTCATGCCTTGCCAAAAGACATTTTCCTTGAGTCTGCCATAGGTGTTGTGTATGCCAGCATGTCCCCCCAGAGGAGATGAGTGAAATTCCTTACTAAGAACCTACTTCAAGGCTGAGGTAGAGGGTATAAAAAGCCTACCTTTAAAGAAGAGTAAGTCACACACCACCTTGAAATGAAGGTGTGCCACTAGATCCTGTTGTACTTTCTAGATGAGCTGTTGCAGCTCAGGATCAGCTGTGATAGCCCCTTGGAGATTTTGTAAGAACTCCTAGTGAGGGATAGTAATTGCCATCGGTTGAGTTGTGGTCGCATGGACTCGAGAGAAAGCATTCATGACGCGATTTTGAGCTTTGGCTTGTAGAGAATCTCATAAGAGTACCCAAGAAGCTTAGCTAGATAAAATTACTGCTCCGGTGTTTGTATAATCTGTGTCATAAGTTCTCTTAAGCTGCATTGGTCGGTGTGAATGATAAACTTGCGGCCCAGCAAATATGTTCTCCACTTTTTGACAGCTGAAGTAATAGCACAAAGCTTCTAAACATAAGTTAAAGCATCGAGCATGCGAGAAAAAAATTTCTTACTGTAGTAGAAAATGGGGTGGCCATTTTGCATGAGAGCTTCACCCATTTCATGGCCCGACGTGTCTATCTCAAGAACAAAATCTGCATTGTGTAAGGCTACGACTAAAGCCTCGGTCACGGCTTGTTTCAGACAGTCAAAGGCAACTTTAGCTGCTGGAGGCCAAATAAAGGCGCCTTTTTTTGTAACAGCTGAAGGCTATTCTTATATTGCCTTGTGCTCAAAGGCTTTCCCTCGCACTATACTCACGGTCTTCTCCACCCCATGTGGAGTTTTTGCCTTCTGCAAGGTTCGAACCCGGAACTCTGGGGCTTAAGTAACCCGGAAGCACCTAATGGCAAGGTGCTTCCGGGTTACTTAAGCCCCAGAGTTCCGGGTTCGAACCTTGCAGAAGGCAAAAACTCCACATGGGGGTGGAGAAGGCCGTGAGGACAGATTAGTAGCACGAGAGGGTGGCCTGTCTGTTAAAAAAATGACTTAATCTCACATTCTTATTATGGGTCTTATGGTTGCCCTTAACTCTAGGTTGAAGAACTCACCTCTATACCAAACCCTTGAGTTAAAAGTGCAAAAAATTTCTAGTCTTCTCCCTTTTTCCTTGCTTCTACTCGATCTATCCCTTCCTTTGAGTACCTCAACTTCAGTTTTTCTCCTATTTCTTAGTTGAATCACTTTCCTTATGTTGTGTGCAGTTGGATCCTACTAGTTTCAACTTTTTCTCTCAAGTTTCTCCTCATTTTCCCTAATCATTCCATGAGGACTCTCTCTTTTTTCCTCTCTTGCATGTAATAATGTTGTTGAAATGTAGAGAGATGCTGAAGTAGGGGGTGGAAGTTGACCAGGGAAAAGAAATAAGGGGTGTGTGTGTGTTCACTTAACTAAAGGGACCATACTACCCCTAAGTACTCACATGAGATTACTCTTTTATCCCTAACTTCTCTTAATTCCTCTTCTCATCCTTTGTACTATTTCCACCCCTTCTTTTTCCACTTACTAGCCTAGTGATAAATTACTATGCAAACATAATATCTCTATAGAGCATATGTCACAAGAATTTATTTTCATGAATCCACAAGCAGAAAATAATTAAACTAATACATCTAATTGTGAGGCTAGGTTGGGTGTTACATTTTGAGCCATTGAACTCCAAGTACAAGCTTCGCGCCCCTTAAGGGGAGAACATAAAGATCAACGAGGAAGGAATGAGAACTCACCTGAAGATTGACTTAAGGGAAGAGGGAAGAACAATGTAGCTCCTCGTTGTTTCCAACCAACGCTTGGAATGATTTGGACGGCTGGACTAGGAGGACCAACTACTTAGCGACCCAGTCCTGAACAAAATTGTGGGTACTGAAGTGAACAAGTGTCACAATAAGGGGGTTGAATTATGACCCTTTAAAATTATCCTTTAAATGTTACACAAATTTGTTTTTGAAAGAAAGTTTAAAGATGAGAAATTTAGTCACAAGTAGTTCTGGTTAACCTTCTCTTAAATAGAAGTAGGTTGAAAGCTGAAACCAAATGATCTAAGTTTATGTGGAAATTGTTTGAAAACTAGTTTGACTACTTTTTCAATAATACTTCTTTTAAGAACCTGATTAATAACAGTAAAAACTGGTTTAAATCGCTTGAAAAAGTAACTCAATGTTCTTCTTCAAATTTGAGAAGATTCAGGGAATATGAATCTTCTCAAAATTATGAAGAGAAGGTTTTATTTTTAGTGCAGTAAATCGATGAAAGAAAAGCTGAAATAATGACACAGAAGTTTAATAGTGGTTCACCTAAAATAAGCTACATTCAAACTCCTCACTTCCAGTGAGATTTTTCACTATTTCTTCCAAATAGTTACAACACCCTTTTTAGACCAACTTGACTAAAAAGATTTTTGGTAGTTTTCGTTCACAGCTTCTACTTACTGCTCTTATAGTATCTAACCCAGATCTACAAGATCCCAACACTCCAGAAACTTACTCTTAGTTTAAGGAGGATCTACCTAGTAGCTTCTCACCAACACTCACCCACCTATGTAGCTTGGTAGAATGAAACAAGGTACAAGGATACAAGTATTTGGTTGCGGGATTTCTAAGGCTTGATTACAAAATAATGAATCAATATATTACAAGATTATCAAGCAGAACACATTTAGTAATAAATCCCAGAGAATGATGCGTAGTAGACTTGAGTGTGGTTGGGAGGATGATGATTTGAGACTTTGATTTTCAATACAAAAGTTCAATGCACTCTTACAGTTTTTCCAGAAGTGTTTACTGCTTTATATAAACCGGGGAAGTAATTTAAGACCATTGGAGATGCTCTCTGCATCAGCAAAAGCCGATTTGACTTTTACAGGAAAGTACGACTACTTTTGTACTTTATTGCAAAGCACAGTCCTGTCACACAGCAAACATAACCTTCTCAACTTGGTATTTGTGCAGTATTTCCTCTGACTTCATTAGTGGATCACCTCAGCATTTGTTTCAGGTGCTGAAAAATTGTTTCACCACTGGTTTGAATTTGGCAGCAATAAATGCTTCATTTAATGTTGTTGTCTTCCTGAGGATGATGCGTGCATGATGAGAGAAGGTTCAGAGCATCAAACCTACTCATCCTGAGTAGGTTCATCTGACTTGTTATATATGTTGTGCTGCTGACTTTTTCTTTTATTGTTTGCATATCTTTTGTGCTTCTTTCTTGATGAAAAAAATACTTGAACTAATGTATATCTATATAAGCTTCTCATCCTTTGTGATATCTTGTTCTTGAAACTTATCTTCATGTCATTACTCACTTGAGAGAGTTCAAACCTACTTAATTCTGTTCATACTCAAGTGACATAGTTAAATAGACAAATGTTCAGATAAACTTAAACATCAATCATTTGAGTTTGTTTACATCAAAATTGCATCCGGATGCATGCCAATTATCCCCATGACACGCAGTGTTTGGGGAATGAAGTGTCCCATGAGGGCATGAAGGCTTATTTGGGCATAGTTTGGGTCCGTAGGGCCTTGGTTCTTAGGTTATAGATGCAGATTCATTGTAGATAGCAAATTGATAAGCAGGTCCTAGGGTGGATCAAGGGTTTCATGTTCAATAACCAAGAGGTGGAATTGGCGTTTGCATTTGTGACCCACGTGGAGACGCTCGTCACAATTGTACGTAGCACAATCCTTTATCACGACAAGTTTGAAGTTCAACGGGTGAGAGGCGTTTAATGGGAGTTGTGGTCTTGGACTAGGTGGCGGTGGTGGCAGTGTAGTGGTGAATGCAGGCCGGAAAGAGGGTTTATTAGGAGGGTTGATGGTGGAAACATTGGAGGAAGGCGTAGGATCTGAACGGCGCGAAGGGGTAGATGGTCATTGATTTTCTCTTCCTATAGTTAAGTAAGGGCAATCGCTTGAGATAGAGAAATAGGTTTGAAGGCTTGTACCTCGCTGTGGATATCCGACTTTAGGCCTGAGATAAAACAGCTAAGGTAAAATGGTGGCGATAATCCAACGATCTGATTGGCCAACAACTCAAATTGGGCCTGTACTTCTTCACCGTCGTTGTTTGACATAATTTGAAGAGATCTCCCTTTGGATCTTTGTAGAGAGACGGTGCGAAACGCAGCTCCAGTGCATGCAGAAAGAGTAGCCAAGAGAGCAATTATCCACTGGAATGCATCCATTGAAACCAAGTAAGGGCATCCCCCTCCATGTAGAAAGAGGCGATGCATAGTCTCTGATCCTCCGATGTGTTGTGAAAAAAAAAACTGGGTGATTTTAAAGATCCAAACCATGGAATATGTCCCACTGAAACATGGGATATCCAGTTTGATGGTGGTTGAGGGGAATGATGGCGGAGGGGTGAACTCATGCTCATGGAATTTGAATCCAGGAGGTGTGAAACGAGTACGGAGTGTTGAGAGCTCCGTGGCGAGAGCGGTGATGTCTCGCTGGAAACTTTGCTGGTTTTGAAGGATCTGACGAAGTGTGGTAGTGAGATCATCGGAAGGAAATGCCATAACAATAAAAGCACCAATTATAAGAGCCAATTTCTGGTGAGTGCAGATAGAGATAATCGTAAGAAAGAAACTATGCTAAGAGAAAACAGGAAACAATTTTCTTGAATATTCTTCTTGCCTCATCATTCAATCCAACCTTACATATAACCATTCCATTCTAACAAACATCACAACTCAAGATAACAAAAAAACAAACAGGAAAAGGAAAGAGGCATTCTAGATTATTATATTCTTATTTGAGATTCCTGGACTAAGGAAATTCATAGTCTTTGAGCCGCTTAGGCCGAACATGGTTCCTCTTGGGCTTGATTTGAGGTATGGGTTCTAGACACCTTCCTGGGTCCACATCTGGGCTAGTAACAGAACTGCTATATATCATGAAGTAAATTCTTCACGAAAATCATGAATGACGATGACGCATGACGTGTTATTTTCTTTCCTAAAAAATCGTTATGAGACTGGTCAAAAATTAGGAGAGAGGGAGCCGAAATAAAATATGTCATATCGTTCGTGAGGTGTTCGTGATGTTCATTCTTATGATATTCAACATTTCCTTACTTTACATCACGAAAATCATGAATAACGTGGTGGGTTAGTTTTTCACTTACGTACCGTTCATGTTTTTCTCAAATGGGCGAAGTTATCATTCATTCAAATTTTAAAAAATTGACATGTATTCGCGAGTTTTGTGAAGAAAAAAAATGTTTGTGACAAATAACAGTTCTTTTTCTGTTATTTCTTTCTTCACATTATTTTTTTTTGAAGAAGAAAGAATGTGTAAGAATTTACATGTATACACGAGTTTCGTGAAAAAAATGTTTGTGACAAATAACAGTTCTCTTTCTGTTATTTCTTTCTTCACATGGTGGTGGTAGTGATGATGATGATGCACAAAGGAAGAAAGAAGATGCAGGTAAGGAGAAGGGAAAAACAATAAAGAAGAAGAAATAAGAAAAAAGATGCGAGATGCAGAACTAGAGAAGAAGAAGGAGGAGGAGGAGGAGGAGGAAGTTGCAGTCAGGGCTGTAACTAGAGATTTTGGGGCCGTAGGAAAAAAACACAATACACTTATAAATTAACTTAATGTATAACAATTTTGGGGTCTTTAAAATTTTGTAGCAAATAAATACACTTATCAATAACAAAAGTAGCTTAAAAAGAGTGATAAAAATGCATTGTTTTGGCCTTTTATCTTCTGCATTCAACAATAAGTATGGTTGAAAAACAAAATGGGGTATTTCTATCTTCTGAATTCAACATTAAGTATGACTAAAAAAATGGGACTTTCTATCTTCTAAGGGAACATGCTCAGGACAAAGGCAAGTGCCTTAGTGGCCATGCAGTCTTCGCGGCCATGGTTGCAGACGAAAGACACTGATTTAGGGAAGATAAGGATCTACAGGGTGTTTGTTTCAAGTCTAGGAATCACGTTTCCAAGATTACATGGGCAGAGAATAAGTATTCTCAGGTTTGTTATAAGGTTGGAAAAAATTATTCTTGGGTATAAAGATTTTCAAGAATGAAATAACTTCTAATATTTCCATTGATTTATTCACAATAGAAACAGTGGGAAAGTGGATTCCCATGATATTTTATATGTAATTTTTAAAAATCCCTATAACTACCTCTTTATCTAGAAAATCTTAAACTATTTGTCATACACTTTTTAAAAAGTACTCGGAATAAGATTTCCATCATTATATTCTTGGAGAAGGGTTATGTAATTATGGGCTTAGGGTCTGAAAATTAAACTATAAAAAATTAGATTAGAGCCTAGATGATAACAACTATACAAAATGTTCATGTCATTATATATTAAATGTGTGACCGATACGAGTTTTATAACACTGCACATGATATTTCTATATGTATATTTTATATTCACTAGTGGTTAAACTTAAATATGATTTACATATATACACACATAAAATACATAGAACGTGCTCGGTGAAGAAGGAAATATATAAAAAAAGTCATGTGTAATAGAATTCACATAGTTGCACAATAGTACATCGTTTTACTTTCACAAAAGTATATTATTTTGTCTCATCACAATTGTCGAGTCATTAATATCGTTCCGTCACGTACATCTGCACCAGATTGGTATCAGTAATGAGTATGCTCATGCACCATGCCACCAAGGAGATGTATTGTCAATACTAACCTAGAAGAGATGCTTTAGCGAGATGAGATTCAGCATCATGAGATCGCACAATTGCGATTGCAGATGTACTATTTGATGCAATAGTTGGCTGCTCTTCAGTCGTCGGCACATCAATGCGTGTTTGATGAAGACCCATGGTATGATGAAGAGCAATGTATGATGAAGTGTCAATATACGATGGTGAAGATGAACCAATTGCAATGTTTGCTGAAAAACCCATCTTTAATGGAAAACCAATCTTTGATGAAGAGCATGAAGAAGATGGATTGTTGATGTGTGACAACGAATCTATTTTTGATGAAGGACCAATCTTTGACCAAGAACTAAAGATGCCGACCAGGATGTTTAGCACAAAAAATTCGAGATATTAGAAGAGCATCGATTTAAGGAAGAAATTATAGGGAATATTGAAAAACAGTCCTCGTCGTGGAAGAACCTATAAAGGAATTCACGCCACTAGTTTTTTCGGTTGCAAACTGGAAGTTCAAGGTGGCAACAGAAGAAAGCCAAGCCATGATTTTTGTTTGGTTACTCGAATCACCAATACAGGACATCCAACATATTATGGACTTATTTCCTAAAACTATTATCCTACATAAGTCAGATTACTATATGAGTACAAAAGAGCATGGATGAAGCAAGACGTCAGATTCAAGGGAGAATTTTCTCCATCCCATGGGAGGATGATGTAGTGCGAAGTTGACCTCAAAAAGTCAATAATATCCTTTTATTTCTTAGGATTTGTTTCATATTAATCCTTTATTTCTTAGGATTTGTATCTTTTATTTCTTAAGATTTGTTTCCTGTTAATCCTTTTAGTTCTTAGGATTCTATCTTTTATTTCTTATGATTATACCTTTTATTTCTTAGGATTTGTTTATGGTATTTCCTATATGTTTGTACTTACTACTTCTAGTGGGGGAGACTTGATTTGAATTAAAAAAAAGAGTTTTTCTCAATTTTGTTATCGTTAATATCTCGAGTATTCGTTTGAATCAACGAGTTGTTGAATACTTCTTCTGCCCATCACATATGCTGCATCATAATCCATGCATAAAATTCAATGTAAAATAACATTATTATCCAATAGAAAATTGTCAACATTATAGGGTTGGGGAGGGTAAAAATGCAATTATTAAAAAATATTTTAAGCTTACTAGACTAGGCATGACAACGTAGGTTGATCTCAACGTGTGAACCTGAGTTTTTTGACGAGTTGGGTTTGGGTTTCTAACCCACCAACCCGGTTTGATGTGCCCCATTTAACCTGTTGCTTTGTCCTGATTCTCTAGCAGACTGAGTGTTGGATTAGGCTTTCTATTGTAAGATCAATGAATGATCTCCTCTGGTATGGGTTGGTAGTAAGTGGCGGGGGTGAGTACTTACAAAGTCACTCTGACGCTCAAGTCAGTAAGTGTATTAACCTTAGGATAGAGAAGGGATATAATAGCATACCTTCGTATGAAGATATAAATTTCTTTATATAGTGTTCACCCGAGTGTACCATGGCATTTGTCTCCATATGTCGAGGTTTTATGTTGGCCTCACATCCATGTATCGCGGTGAATATTCTCTATTGTTGGGATACCATATTTCTCTGAGGAACTATTTGTGTTCCACCAAAAGTTTCCCATCAGTCTCATTAATGAGGGGATAATACCTTACTTACTTAAGGTTGCATATTGACCTTCCTTCTTTCGTACATAAGGGTCTCCTTAATGGTGACATTTCTTGATGCAGTATGGGCCTTTTAAGTAGTTTATACTTTGGTGTGACATCTTGGCCATCTGTCTAAATATTTTTTTAGGGTAGTACTATCAGCTCCCTCTACAACACTCTCTTCCATTAGTTGAAGTTTGTAACACCTGAGGACGAGATCGACCTCGTACTAGGACCTCGTACCGAGACCTCGTGACGAGATCCCGTGCCAAGATCGCGTGCCGAGGTCATATGTCGAGCTGATGAGGTCGCGTACCGAGCTGAGGAGGCCGCGTGCACGAACTCGTGTTAGAGCCTTGTGTGCTTGCACGAGCATCCTGATCGACATCGTGTCGAGATGATAACACTCGTATCTTTTACGAATATTATTTAGCGTTAAGTAGTATATTTTGCTGGGATTATGAGAAAGGACAGATTAGATGGGTTAGACTTGTTGTTGGATTAATATCTTACTTTAAAATCCAGGTGTCGCTTAATTGTGGTTTTATAAAAGATAAATTCATAAAAAAATGGTTTTCTTGTAATTAACTTTTGTTTAAGGGAGATAAGACCAAACTTTTTCTTTTTCCACCAGCTGTAGATAAGTATCATGATTAGTTTCCTCCACCGCCTTAAATATCACGATCAGCCGCCTCAAATCCTCACTTTCTATTTCCTTCTTTCTTCTTCTCACAGTTTCCTCCTCTTCTCCAAACCTCCATTGCAGAACCTTGAGTTCGTTGAGCTTCTGCATAAACTTTCTTCATCAACCTTGTTCCTTATCATCTCCTCGACCTATATCACCATCTCGACCATCTGTGGAGGTATGAAAAAAATGAATTTATCTCCTTTCATGTTATCATTAGCCACTTCTTCTCTCTGTTTTAGCTAGTTTTTATGCTTTCAACTCATGTCATATTGATAGGTTTTCTTCTTCATGACATTTCCTACCTTTCTAACCATTTATTTGAGCTTGAAAAACAAATTATTTCCTCTGTTTTCTGCAAGTAGGTAGCGCCCAAAACCCTCCCTACTTGGCTTGTATTGATTTCTTTTTGAGTTTTAAATTTTAACATAAGTGGTTATGGTCTTATTTTAATTGCTGGACCATGACGAAAATATTTTTAAGAAATATAAACTTAGATTTTGATTAAGTTGTGTTTAAGGTATTACTTGATTTTAAGCTTGAATAAGTACTTAGGAAAAATGGCTTTGTCTGATGATGTATGAAAGAGATTTTAATAAAATTTTAGAGAAAAGGAGTTATTTTGTAATGTTTGAATTCTGGTTGTATTTGTTTAAGTTCTTAAGTTTTAATGTTTACTTGGGTTGTGGTTAAGATTGGGATAATGAGAGCTAAGTGTTATTAGAACCCATAGATAGAACTAAGTTGTACTCGTATTAGGCAGTGTGATTTCCGAGATCGTGCTGCAAGGAGATCAGGGTGTACGAGAACACGAAACCGAGGTCGACTAAGAGCCGTACGTGTCGAGATCGAGTGAGAGAAGTCGTTGTCGAGCTCGTTTGAAGACAGCCGTGTTGAGGTCGTTGTCGAGCAGCGTTAGCTTGGAGTTCGGTAAGGGCAACTCTTAGACATTATTAAGGCTTTATTTTATATGTTGTGAATTGTGTATTGCCTGTTGAATTGCGTTTTCTTCATGCAAATTGTTTTATTGCTTAAATGATTGAATTGCGTTTTCTTCATGTTAAGCATGCTCTCTTTATTTGATATGTGATCAAGTAATTTTATGTGCCACTCCTTGACTGCGGCGAGCTAATCATCGAGTGAGAGAGCTAGGCGAGTCGTATGACGTTTTTGAGCCGTGACCCGGATGACTAAGGGTGCTAGGTCCCCTTTTGTTTACGGGAGATTGACTAGGCGTCGCATTATCAGTTTGGGGTTGGACCTGCTGATTAATGCATGGTATCGGTTTAGGGTTGGACCGCCGCTACCTATTGCGTCGGTTGGGGATGGACTCTTTGGCGATATTAGGAATAAAAGTCGAGTCTAGAGTGAGATGGTCGAGTCACGTTTGGTGAATGATATACAGTGATGTCTGCTTATTTCTTTGTGCCTTGTTTATCTTGATTTGTGGAGAAGTTGACCCTTTCCCGTGGTACCTTCAATCCATGACGGTTACCCAGGCGATGTCGAGGGTGCAGGGAACTCGACAGCAGATGATGGCGAGGAGGACGTCGACGAGGATCAGAGCGGCGACCTCTATTTGTCGTGATTGGCTTTGTTTATGTTATGTTTGTTGGGGTAGCTGTAATACGACTTTTGTGTACAGTGGCTGTGACCAGTTTGGGACGGGTGATGTTTTGTTATTTTGAGCACAGGGTAGACTGGTGGTTTCACTTTTGGAGTAGCCCTCTGCGTGGGTGTCTGCCGGAAGTATCCCCAGGGTATGATTGCTCTCTTGAAGTCGTCATACCTTAGGTGTATTTTCTTTGTACATTATTACTGTCTTTTTGTATGCACTTTTTATATCTTGTATATATATGAGTATGTACTTGTTACCTGCGTGTTGTTATTTAGGACTTAAGTCTTGTGTCTTAGTTGCACCATGTTTCGAAAAGCTGTAATTACTCTGATGTGCACGAGATAGTTTTATAAAAAAATATATATATAGACCGTACTTTTCTAAAGGGCACAAGAGTATCATTTTAAAACACATCGCATACAGGGTATCTTGAGCTCGGTGTGTTGAGCTCGGTAACTCGAGCTCGGTATGTTGAGCTCGGTAGCGGTCCGGAAACGGGTCGTTACAATGTTGGTATCAGAGCAGTTCGGTTCTGACCGAGCTGTGCATAGGAAATTTGGACTGGTCACTGTGTCGGGATATATATATATATATATGTGTTGGGTACCTAATTGTACTATGTTGATTGCTGTTTGATTAAGTGAAGCACTTATTGCTTGAAAAATTGTTTGAACTGTTTCTTGATTGAAGCAGTGTGTTTTAACACATCCTTGTTGTGAGATTCTCGATGTGGTTTTGAACTTTGTGGAATCTAATGCCACCTCAGAGGGATACGACTACCGTATTCGAGAACGCCGACATGGAACGAGCGATTCAAGCTATGACCGAGATGGCGGCGCCATGGCTCAAAGAATCACCGCAGAACTCAACAGCTTAACGCGATGGCTCAACAGACGCAAATATGGACTCAAAGAGAATCCTGCAAAGAATAAAGAACGAGCAGAGCTAAATGTCAAGCCAGAGGATTGGCGACTTTAGGAAGCATGACCCAAAGTTCTACGGTGAGCCAAATCCAGATAAAGTCGATCTTTGGATGCAAGAGATCGAGAAGATCTTCGAGGCACTCCATTGCGAACAACGTAAAGGTAGACTACGCCACCTATCCGCTACTTGGAGATGCGAATATTGGTGGAAAGGAGTGAAGCAAACATTTATAGCGTAACGCCGTGAGATGACGTGGGAGCTTTTTCGTGGAAGGTTCTTGGACAAGTACTTCCCAGATCGCACGGTGAGAAAGAGCAAGAGTTTCTTCAATTGCGGCAAGCGCTGACAGTGTCCGAGTATGCAGCCAAGTTTGAGTCACTGGCAAGGTACTTCAGTCCATTTAGTGACCGAGCTGACCAAAGATGGTTAAGTGAGAGGTTCCAACGAGGTCTGAGATTTGATATTCAGAAGTCAGTGGTATCATTGAGGATTCGAAACCTCCAAGAGCTGATAGATCGCTGTGTCGAGGTAGAAGGAGTAAGAAGCCACAAGAAGAAGACTGGCCCAGGTGGACCAATGAGACCTCAGGGCCTGGGACAGAGATTTGCACAGAAAGGAAAGCAACTTAAGAAGCCTTACAGCCGACCTCAGGGGAACAACAATAATAGAGGACAGTATCGTCCGATGACCCAGGAGCGAGTGGAGAGTCGACGGTGTCGAGGTGACTTGTTTCCATTGTGGAAAGACGGGACATTATGCGAATAACTGTACTCAGAAGGAGGATGTGTGCTACAACTGTAGGAAGCCAGGGCATTTTGCCAAGGATTGTCCCACACCTAAAGCTGAACCGGCAATGCATGCGGCGAAGGCAAAAGAGAAGCGTCAGGTAGCTAAAGGCAGAGTCTTCTGCATGAGCGGCGAGGAAGCAGAGCAAGCTGATGATCTTATCCAAGGCGAATGTGAGATAGAGGGTAAACCCTTATCCGTTCTCTTTGATTCGGGTGCAACCCATTCCTTTATTTCTTCTGATTGTGTGAACCATTTGAATCTGACTGTGACTGCTTTACCGTTCAAATTGGTAGTTACGACCCCAGCTGCTAAAACCTTAGTTACCAACACTGCATGTCTTAATTGTGTATTGGTTATTCAGAGTAGAAAGTTTGTGGTCAATTTGGTTTGTTTGCCTCTTAAGGGCTTAGATGTCATCCTCGGGATGGATTGGTTGTCATACCACCATGTCCTCTTGGACTGTGCCCGTAAAACTGTAATTTTTCCAGACCTTGGAGTTTCCAATTATCTTTCCACTGAACGTATTGGAGTTTCTTTGAAAGAAGGAACTAGGGAATACATGTATCTGGCTAGTTCTAAGTTTCCCAGCAGATCGAAGTGAAGAATGTACCAGTGGTGTGTGACTTTGAGGACGTTTTTCCCGAAGACGTGCCAGGGTTACCACCAGTGCGAGAGGTCGAGTTCTCCATCGACCTGATTCCAGGGACAGGACCTATTTCAATAGCGCCTACAGGATGTCTCCTGCCGAGATGAAGGAACTGAAGTCCCAGATTGAGCATTTGGAGTCAAAGCAATTCATACGACCGAGCGTGTCACCGTGGGGAGCTCCAGTGTTGTTGGTCAAGAAGAAGGATGGACGATCCAGACTGTGCATAGACTATCGTCAACTCAACAAGGCTACTGTGAAGAACCGGTATCTGTTACCACGTATTGACGACTTGATGGATCAACTTCGTGGAGCGGCGATGTTTTCAAAAATAGACTTGAAGTCGGGCTACCATCAGATTCGCGTGAAGGAAGAAGATGTCTCCAAAACAGCGTTCAGGACTAGGTATGGGCATTATGAGTACTTAGTGATGCCGTTTGGAGTGACAAATGCGCCAGCTGTGTTTATGGACTATATGAATAGGATTTTCCATTCGTTTTTGGATCAGTTCATTGTAGTGTTTATCGACGACATATTGATCTATTCGAAGAACCGAGAAGAGCACGAAGAACACTTACGTCGAGTAATACAGATATTGCGTGAGAAGCAACTTTATGCGAACTCGTCCAAGTGTGAATTTTGGCTTGAAGAGGTGAATTTTCTTGGTCACGTGATTTCCAAAGAAGGGATAGCTGTGGATCCAACTAAGATTGAGGCTGTGTTAGCGTGGGAACAGTAGAAGGCGATTCTGAGATCGAAGTTTTGTTGGATTAGCGAGTTATTATCGAAGATTCATCAAGGTTTCGAAGATTGTCGCGCCTCTTACACGACTTACGAGGAAGGATCAACCTTTTGCCTGGACCGAGGAGTGTGAATCCAGTTTTCAAAGACTGAAGGAGCTCTTGACGACAGCGCCTGTGTTGATTTTGCCTCAACCCGAAGAGCCTTACGAGGTGTATTGTGATGCGTCACACCAGGGATTGGGATGCGTGCTAATGCAACATCGGAAAGTGGTAGCATATGCTTCAAGACAGCTTAAGATCCACGAGAGAAACTACCCTACTCACGATTTGGAGTGGCGGTTTGTGGTTTCTTATTTGAAGATATGGAGGCACTATCTTTATGGGAGCACTCTTACTGTTTTCAGCGATCACAAGAGCTTGAAGTACCTGTTTGATCAGAAAGAGCTCAACATGCGTCAGCGAAGATGGACGGAATTTCTCAAGGACTACGACTTTACGTTGGAATATCATCCCGGTAAGGCTAACGTAGTAGCGCATGCATTGAGCGTAAAGAGCGCTTTAGCCTCAAAGAATGATGATCAAGGAGTTGGAGATGCTCGAGAAGTTTCGAGACTTGAAGTTGAATGTGGAAGTTTCACCAGGGAAGCTGAGATTTGGTATGCTTACCATTTCTAATGATTGTTGGGCGAGATCCGAGACCAGCGGGTTCATGACGAGCTCCCGCAAGAAAAGGTCGATTGATAGCGCAAGGAAAGCGGCGAATTCCAAGTCGGAGCGGACAACATTTTAAGGTGCAATGGCCGAGTGTGTGTACCTAATGTGGCGGAGCTGAGAAAGTTAATACTTGACGAAGCGCATAAGAGCAATTTTAGTATTCATCCAGGAGTTACGAAGATGTATCAAGACTTGAAGAAGCATTTTTGGTGGTCCGGAATGAAGAAGCAAGTGGCTGAGTACGTAGCTTCGTGTTTAACGTGTCAGAAAGCGAAGGTGGAGCACCAACGACCTGCGGGAATGCTACAATCGCTGACGCATCAAAGATGGAAATGGGATAGTATTTCCATGGATTTCGTTGTAGGTTTACCGAAGACGCAGAAGAAGAATGATTCGATTTGGGTGATCGTCGACCGATTGACCAAATCTGCTCATTTCTTACCAGTGAGGTCGACATACAACGTGGAAAAGCTGACCGAGATATACGTCGCGGAGATAGTACGACTACATGGTATACCCTCTTCGATCGTGTCGGACCGAGATCCGAAATTCACGTCTCATTTTTGGAGGGAATTGCAAGAAGCGATGGGAACCGAGCTCAAGCTTAGCTCGGCATATCATCCTCAGACTGACGGTCAAACTGAGAGAACGATACAATCGCTTGAAGATTTGTTGCGAGCGTGTACGTTAGATCACCGAGGAAGTTGGGACAATGTCTTACCATTGGTGGAGTTCACCTATAATAACAGTTTCCATGCAAGTATTGGAATGGCACCTTTTGAAGCAATCGTATGGGCCGGAAGTGTCGACGCCTCTTTGTTGGTACCAGGATGGCGAGAGTTACATTGTAGGACCTGATATGATCCCGCAGACTACGGAGAAGATCCGTTTGATCAGAGACAGGATGCGAACGTCTCAAAGTCGACAGAAGAGTTATGCAGACCAAAGACGTCGACCACTCGAGTTCGAGGAAGGAGAGCATGTATTTCTTAGAGTTACCCCCACTATTGGAGTTGGTCGAGCGATCAAATCCAAGAAACTTACCCCTAAATTTATTGGACCTTATCAGATTCTTCGTCGTATTGGTCCAGTGACATATCAGATTGCCTTGCCACCCTTCTTGTCGAACATACATGATGTCTTTCACGTCTCCCAGTTACGAAAGTATATTTCCGACCCTTCTCATGTTATCGAACCGGATATGATTCAACTGAAGGACGACCTATCTTTCGAAGCATCACCAGCAAGAATTGTCGATCGGAAAGTCAGAATGTTGCGGAACAAAGAGATCCAACTTGTCAAAGTTGTGTGGGATCAGAAGACCGGAGATGCGACTTGGGAGCTGAAAGAGAAGATGAAGACTCAATACCCAGAACTTTTCCGCGGTAAGAATCTTATTTGCAATTTCGAGGACGAAATTTTTTTTAGAGGGAGAGATTGTAACACCTGAGGACGAGATCGACCTCGTACTAGGACCTCGTACCGAGACCTCGTGACGAGATCCCGTGCCAAGATCGCGTGCCGAGGTCATATGTCGAGCTGATGAGGTCGCGTACCGAGCTGAGGAGGCCGCGTGCACGAACTCGTGTTAGAGCCTTGTGTGCTTGCACGAGCATCCTGATCGACATCGTGTCGAGATGATAACACTCGTATCTTTTACGAATATTATTTAGCGTTAAGTAGTATATTTTGCTGGGATTATGAGAGAGGACAGATTAGATGGGTTAGACTTGTTGTTGGATTAATATCTTACTTTAAAATCCAGGTGTCGCTTAATTGTGGTTTTATAAAAGATAAATTCATAAAAAAATGGTTTTCTTGTAATTAACTTTTGTTTAAGGGAGATAAGACCAAACTTTTTCTTTTTCCACCAGCTGTAGATAAGTATCATGATTAGTTTCCTCCACCGCCTTAAATATCACGATCAGCCGCCTCAAATCCTCACTTTCTATTTCCTTCTTTCTTCTTCTCACAGTTTCCTCCTCTTCTCCAAACCTCCATTGAAGAACCTTGAGTTCGTTGAGCTTCTGCATAAACTTTCTTCATCAACCTTGTTCCTTATCATCTCCTCGACCTATATCACCATCTCGACCATCTGTGGAGGTATGAAAAACATGATTTTATTTCCTTTCATGTTACTGTTAGCGCCACTTCTTCTCTCTGTTTTAGCTAGTTTTTATGCTTTCAACTCATGTCATATTGATAGGTTTTCTTCTTCATGACATTTCCTACCTTTCTAACCATTTATTTGAGCTTGAAAACAAATTGTTTCCTTCAAAGTTCGTAAGTAGGTAGCGCCCAAAACCCTCCCTACTTGGCTTGTATTGATTTCTTTTTGAGTTTTAAATTTTAACATAAGTGGTTATGGTCTTATTTTAATTGCTGGACCATGACGAAAATATTTTTAAGAAATATAAACTTAGATTTTGATTAAGTTGTGTTTAAGGTATTACTTGATTTTAAGCTTGAATAAGTACTTAGGAAAAATGGCTTTGTCTGATGATGTATGAAAGAGATTTTAATAAAATTTTAGAGAAAATGAGTTATTTTGTAATGTTTGAATTCTGGTTGTATTTGTTTAAGTTCTTAAGTTTTAATGTTTACTTGGGTTGTGGTTAAGATTGGGATAATGAGAGCTAAGTGTTATTAGAACCCATAGATAGAACTAAGTTGTACTCGTATTAGGCAGTGTGATTTCCGAGATCGTGCTGCAAGGAGATCAGGGTATACGAGAACACGAAACCGAGGTCGACTAAGAGCCGTACGTGTCGAGATCGAGTGAGAGAAGTCGTTGTCGAGCTCGTTTGAAGACAGCCGTGTTGAGGTCGTTGTCGAGCAGCGTTAGCTTGGAGTTCGGTAAGGGCAACTCTTAGACATTATTAAGGCTTTATTTTATATGTTGTGAATTGTGTATTGCCTGTTGAATTGCGTTTTCTTCATGCAAATTGTTTTATTGCTTAAATGATTGAATTGCGTTTTCTTCATGTTAAGCATGCTCTCTTTATTTGATATGTGATCAAGTAATTTTATGTGCCACTCCTTGACTGCGGTGAGCTAATCATCGAGTGAGAGAGCTAGGCGAGTCGTATGACGTTTTTGAGCCGTGACCCGGATGACTAAGGGTATTAGGTCCCCTTTTGTTTACGGGAGATTGACTAGGCGTCGCATTATCAGTTTGGGGTTGGACCTGCTGATTAATGCATGGTATCGGTTTGGGGTTGGACCGGCCGCTTACCTATTGCGTCAGTTTGGGGATGGACTCTTTGGCGATATTCCGGAATAAAAGTCGAGTCTAGAGTGAGATGGTCGAGTCACGTTTGGTGAATGATATACAGTGATGTCTGCTTATTTCTTTGTGCCTTGTTTATCTTGATTTGTGGAGAAGTTGACCCTTTCCCGTGGTACCTTCAATCCATGACGGTTACCCAGGCGATGTCGAGGGTGCAGGGAACTCGACAGCAGATGATGGCGAGGAGGAAGTCGACGAGGATCAGAGCGGCGACCTCTATTTGTCGTGATTGGCTTTGTTTATGTTATGTTTGTTGGGAGTAGGTATGTACGACTTTTGTGTACAATGGCTGTGACCAGTTTGGGCCGGGTGATGTTTTGTTATTTTGAGCACAGGGTAGACTGGTGGTTTCACTTTTGGAGTAGCCCTCTGCGTGGGTGTCTGGAAGTATCCCTGGTATGATTGCTCTCTTGAAGTCGCCATACCTTAGGTGTATTTTCTTTGTACATTATTACTGTCTTTTTGTATGCACTTTTTATATCTTGTATATATATGAGTATGTACTTGTTACCTGCGTGTTGTTATTTAGGACTTAAGTCTTGTGTCTTAGTTGCACCATGTTTCGAAAAGCTGTAATTACTCTGATGTGCACGAGATAGTTTTATAAAAAAATATATATATATAGACCGTACTTTTCTAAAGGGCACAAGAGTATCATTTTAAAACACATCGCATACAGGGTATCTTGAGCTCGGTGTGTTGAGCTCGGTAACTCGAGCTCGGTATGTTGAGCTCGGTAGCGGTCCGGAAACGGGTCGTTACAAAGTTCATATAGGTCTCACATGATTTACTGAGACCTGTTTTCTAAATAGTGAGATCCGTTTGATAAAAAAATGATTTGAAATCATAAATATTAATATATTTAAAAATAAAAATTCTTAAAATTTTGATTTAAATAGTTTTTAAAAAGCTTAAAATATTAATTTTTTCAATAATTGGCAATTGGTTTCAACACCCCACTTTTTAATTCATATACCCTAAGTCCCTCCCTAGTTCTCAATCGTTTTGATCGGGTGCTTCACTCTCCCCATATTACCCTATTCCTCCCTACAACGTCCACATTGTGGGTCCAGTAGAGGTTCTGGCATCAAAAGGCGTTGTGGACTGTGTGGTTCAGGCCACTTAGAGGATAGAGGCGGCGACACACGAAAGTGGGAGAGTGTTTCACGGCATTGAGGTTAAGGTGAACGTGGTGGTAGAGGTCACATTCGTAAAGGAAATCAAAGCCCCTAAACCCTCTGTCTTCCTCGTCCTCCCAGTCTTCTATAAACATAATCCCGGATGCAGACCATCCAAAGGGAATTTCATAATACCTTGAGATAAATTCAATACATAGAAAGACCAACCACCAGATAGAAAGATGATGGAGTTGATCTGACTTATCGCAAATGTATTTTCTAAACAACATTGTTTATAATACTTAAGTGTTTTTCTATATAGTTTTTTTTTTTTAAATTTTTTTTTATTATAATTGTCAAATACTTATTTTTCCTATATTATCGAACACAAGTCGTGGATGCATAATTGTTTGTTATTTATTAACATCAATACTTCATTGTACTGTTTTTATGGGCCGGGAATGGCAGAGTATTAGTGATATGGTAGGAAGAAAAATGATTATTGAACACAATTTTTTTTTTTTTTACCATCTAACCAGAAACTCCTAATTCATTAGAGAAATTATTTTGGTACATTTAAACTGGGGTTCTTCATATCCTTAAACTCATAGAAATGAGGATACTAAGGCACTAAGGAGAATGCCCCCATATTATACATGCAAAATCCAACATCCCACATGAAAAGCTCAAAATTTCCCCAAAAAATCAATCATCTATAGAAAAAAATGATTCCCCTTTAACTATGAGTGAGGCTTGTAATCTTACATTCTTTGAAGCAAGGAAGGTTAGTGACATTGAGGAGATTGTAATAGCCAGCATCACATTCACAATTATAGGAGAAAATGGATGTCTTGTTGCATGAGCCACCTCCACAATCAACCCAATGGCAAGCATCAAATATTGACTCATTGGCTTTGCTTGCTTTTTCTGGAGCAGGGGCAGGAGCTTTGGAGCAAGAGTAGTTCAATGTACCTATAAAGGATATCATGCAAAATACCATGGACCTTTTCAATCACATCCAGACGAGTTTAGTATATATCCACCACCACACACATTCTACTGCTCAAATATTCAAATAATCATATATTACAAAACAGAAAGATTGGCAAAGGAAAGAACATTTCCCAATCAATAGGACAATGTTTTTTTTTTTTAGGCAAAAGAGAGGAGAGAGGCCTCGTTAAAACCTTCTGATGCAAAACCCACCTTAGGGAAAAAACACCAAGAAGGAAAAAGAGTACCCCTGCCTAAAATTTATTAATAAAAAAAAAGGAAAAACAAACAAACATGGGGGGACTAGACCAAAACCCATGAGCAAAAACAAAATGGAGATCCGCAAGAAAGAAACACCCGCCTAAAAAGATAAAACAAAGCTTGACATGCACAAGCATCACAATAATGGCTTTCATCCTAACTATGTTGGCACCAAAGCCATTAACAATCATATGCAGCACGTCAAGGGAAGACAAAGTAAAACCCAACTCCAATAGGAGACAATCATAACTAAAGACTGCAAAAAGCAACAAGGCACAATTACTTGAATCTATAACAAGGACGACCCAATCTATTATTAAAGAAATCTTCATAAAGAAACTTAGGCAGCGAATTCCACCAGTTGAAGCCAGAGATTCCAAGGCCATGAGCCGCTAAACGATCCGCGCAGTTATTCCCTTCACGAAAGATATGAGACACAAGGAAAGTCATATGTTTTGTTAGAGCAATGCAGTTATTCCATCTATTCTTAAGTCGCCAAGGCACAATACTTTGATTCTTAAAAGCACCAACAACCAACTGGGAGTCACACTCCAGCCAAAGGTGATGCCAACCCTTTTGATAGGCAGTCTCAATAGCGAACATAGCGCCAAATAATTCTGCCTGAAAAGAGTTTTTAATACCCAGACAGCGTAAAAACAACCCACAATAGCTGCATTATAATCACGAAAGATACCCCCACAGAAGTGTGGCCTGGCAACCCTTCGCAGCACCGTCAGTATTGCATTTAAAAAACAAAGGTTGAGGGGGAGTCCAAAAAACCTCTTTAATAATAGGAGCTGGTCTGGGGTGACACAGGATCTTGAAAGCTTTCAAAATGGAAAACTCCTCTATAGATGGGAACATAGTGCCTTTGCTATAATTACCAACAAGATAAACATTAGCAATAATGAGATTAATAACAGATCCCCGAGGGAGCACCTTATTATCAAATCTCAGCTTATTCCTGCAAAACCAAATAGCCCAGACTATGTTCACCACACAGGCTACAACAACATCCAAAACCTGGGAGCTCCAAGTTCTATTACAAACCTCTAGAATAGTACCAACTGAGGAACAGTCAATATGAACACCGAGGATGCTTTCAAGCCAGTGCCAAAGAGATAAGGCAAAGGTACAACCATGGAACAGATGGGACGAACTTTCCGAATTATTGCCACATAGGCTACAGACTGAAACCACAGTAACACCACCTTTTCTCAAATTATCATCAGTGGGCAGACGATTGTGAATTAATCTCCAAAGCAGGAAAGACTTAGAGGGAGGGATAGCACTTCTCCAAATAATCTTACACCAAGGCAAAGAATTACGAATGGGTTCAAAAAACAAGTAAGCATCTTTAAAAGATAAAATACCTTTTTCATTAGGCCCCCACATAATAGCGTCTGATGTCTGAAATTTTGGAATAGTTATCTCTTTTATCTCAGCCATAACGCTAGAGGCTCTAGCAGCAAGATTGTGCGGGATAGACCAAGCTCCATCAACAATAAAATCTTTCACCTTCGCATGCAGCAAAGGGCGCAAGTAAGGAGGAAGGTTCAGGAGGTCCACAATTGGCTGAGACAACCACTTATCCCTCCAAAAGTTAACTTTAGATCCATCCCCAATATTCCAGGAAGAATGCTCATCAATAAAAGGTAAACAGGTTTTAATACCTGGCCAAATAGAGGAAGAGATATGGTAAGTTACAAGTCTATTATTCTTAACCGCTCTAGCTCTCAACAGAGAGGTCCAATATAGGTTCGAAACTTTAAAATCCCATGCAAGCTTCAGCATGCCAGCTTTATTAAAAGACTTAATAGAACGGATGCCTAAACCTCCCTCCAAAGACGGTCTTGTCACTTTATCCCAGGCAACGGTGACCAACTTACGCTGATTAACATCTCCAGACCAAATAAAATTACGAATCCACTGATCAACCAGAGACAACAAGCTCGAGGGCCAAGAGTAAACCTGAAAGCTATAAACCATCATACCGAGAATAACCGATTTGACCAGTTGCACTCTACCCATGATAGACAATAAGGAACCTTTCCAAGCCACAAGCTTAGTTTTGATTCTATCCGCAATAGGCATAAGATGAGATTTTCTAGGAGTGCCTTTAAAAAGGGGGACACCAAGATAAGTGAATGGAAAAGTACCTGAAGCAAATCCCAACTGATTAGAGATAGCATCCTGACGAGAAGGAGTGACATTGCCCACATAAAATTTAGATTTATCCGAGCTAACTACCTGACCGGAAATAGCCTCGTAATCAGAGAACAGATGCAGCAGACCGGAAATCGATTTTTTAGTCGCCTTGCAGAAAATCAAAACATCATCCGCATATAAAACATGACTGGGCATCCTGAAACCTCGAGGACCCGTCATCAACTGAAGCTTGCCTTCATTAACGAGCATAGAAATACCCCTGCTAAGAACTTCTTCGGCAATGCAGAATAAGAGAGGAGAGAGAGGGTCACCCTGTCTAACACCACGTTTACAACTGAAAAAGCCAATCGCATGACCGTTAACAGAAATAGAGAGCTTAGCAGAATTTAAAATCAATCTGATCCAGGAACAAAAAGTATCACCAAAACCAAAAGCCTGCAAGACTCTAAGAAGAAACTGCCAGTCTATAGTATCAAAAGCCTTCTTAATGTCAATCTTAAGAGCAAGCTGACCTCCAAAGGATCGCTTATGGAGCAAATTAACAGCTTCTGAAGCAGTGCAAATACAATCAGAAATACTTCTACCCTTTATAAAACCCCTTTGATTCTCAAAAATAATCTTGGGATCGTATTGTACGGATCGTATGTTCGTATTGTACGTATAGGAGAACATATGTTCGTATTGTACGGATCGTATGTCCGTACAGTATGGACAAAGTTTTTTTTTCAAATTTTTTTTATTTTTTTCAGATTTTTTTTAACTGGTTAAAAAAATATTTGGCATTAACCAGATACTGAATTGCATTAACCAGATATTTGAACTTGATTAACCAGATAAGAAAAAGTTTCAGGATTTGGTATTAACCAGATAATGAATAGCATTAACCAGATATGTGAACGTGATTAACCAGATAAGAAAATGAGATGTTCAAAAGTTTCAGGATGTAGCATTAACCAGATATGTGCACGTGATTAACCAGATAATAAAATGGGATGTTTAAAAGTTTCAGGATGTAGTATTAACCTGACAATTAATAGCATTAACCAGATATGTGAACGTGATTAACCAGATTTGAAAAAAAAAGGGGTCCGTACTGTAAGGACATACAATGTCTGTGTTCATTTTTGTGTTCAAATAACACAGTTGGGTAGGAAAAGTGAGAGAGAACCAACTTATAAAAATAATAAACAACTTGTTTCCAATCTTGCCCCCAATGATCCAATCCTGTCTCCACCCTTTATGTATCCTTGAAGATCTGTGCTCCGTCACATTCACCTTCTTTAGGGATTAAGCCGTGCTGTGTCTCTCAAGATGTAAGGCGCCACGGTAATACCTCAATTGATAGCAAGTCCCCATACTCCATCGTGGGTTAACCAAAATACCACCACAAGATAATCATGTGTTGTTGTGACCAGAGGCGGGGCTTCTTTGTGACATACGTTTCGCCGTAAACCTAATTGGTTACTTCCAATTACGTAAATCAATAGTTCAAACCGCACTCAAAGGTAGGGCATTTCCTATTTTTATAGGAAATTATGTACCATAAACAATGGTATCTCCAATTATAGCCCCTTTGGGGTGTAAAATATATCTTTTCTCCCCATCCCCATAGTGTATGAGACAAATGTATGCATTTCGATTAGGGTCGTATTCTATGGTTACGATTCTACCATATATATCTTTTTCATTCCGTCGAAAATCTATTTTATGGTATAGATGCTTATGACCTCCCCCTCTATGCCCTGCGGTAATGATTCATCTGGCATTATGGCCTTTACTACAACGGTGTTGTCCATAACACAATGGGATAAACACAGAGTGAGCAGCATGATAGACAAAAACAACTTACTGTTCCAAAACTTGGAATTTCTGGAAAGGGAGAAGGAGCGGTCAGAGTTATTTTAGGGGGAAAAAATGTTTTAGGGGCGTATGGCTTAAAAATGTGGGGTTTATGTAGTACATACCAAAAACAAGAGAAAGATCACCCTAGTCTTTTTTTTTTATAGACAAATATTAGTCGAGAGTAAGTTATATTATAGGCAAAGATTGGTCTCTTTCCAACCCAATAACCGTTTTGTTTTGTTCCCGCTCTGACACTACCTATCATCATGGCGGTTTCGCTCTCATCCACCCTTTCCAACTTCCTCTCTTTCCTCTTACCCACAAAACCACCACCACCACCACCACAACCGCAACTCAACCTCCCTCCTTCTCCCACTCCGTTCCCTTCTCAAACCCTAAAAACCAAACCCTCACACAATTCAGTGACAGTGTCTCAACAACAAGACGCTCCTTCTTCTTCTTGTGATGAATTGTCCTCTGTGATATGCCCTTCGCTGGCGTACTCGAACACGCTGTTTTTCCGTTCGGCTTACAACTTGGAGGTTGTGGTAAACGAAGACGAGGGGGAGGAGAAGCTTCTCAATAGGTTCCGTAGAGAGGTGATGAAAGCTGGTGTGATTCAAGAGTGTAAGAGGAGAAGGTTCTTCGAGAATAAACACGACGAGATTCAACGCAAGTCACGTGAGGCTGCCAAGCATAATAGCCGCAGAAGGTCCTTACTTCCTTTTTCTTTTCTTCTTTAATTAATTACTTAATTAGTCAATTTAGTAGTTTTGTTTCTTTTTGGGTGGATAACTTGTTGCATTGATTAATGGTGATTCGAATCTGAGGCTTGTATGCATTTTTTTTTTTTTTAATTTTTGTGGGAACCTGATTATGGTGTTTGTGAATTGTGTATATCTCTCACAAAGACTATCCACAAGCGGTGGTTATGTTAATTTGTGAGACCCTGACTATGGTTCATGTGTGTATCACTGAAGTAATGCCCAATAGTAAGGTTAGAGTAGGAGTATGGAACAAAATAGACTTTTCCATGTTTGTTACAGATTAAATGTAGAGCCCGCGGGACATAAGTGATAAAAGAAAGTGGTAGTGTGGTACACTTTGGTTTCACTTTATGGTTGTGACTTGCGATTATGTCATTATAGAATAATACAGACCGATATGGCTGCAATTGTGGTCGTGAATATCTCAAAACCCTTTATGTTGTGGCTCTAATTGTGGTTATGGTCTTGTGGACTGTAATATAAAACCACGATTCCACTGTGAAGAGGAAGTCAAGAGAACAAAACATGTTATGTTTGGTTCTGCTGGTGTGTGAAACCTTGGCATTTGGTACATTGACCGAACAGAATAGATCGGTCGATTCTGTTCTGTTATCTTTGGCTCCATTTTTTAGGGAAACTAAAAGATATTACTTTTTCTTAATCTCATGTCTTATTTTGTTTTACTTTTGAAACGCACAAAACATAAGAATAGAATTCGTATGTTCTGTTCTATTGTGTTGGAACACTAAGTGTGTTGGCATGCGGATAGAACGAAATGGAGCAGCCTATTTTGTTATGCTTTGTTCTCTTTGGTTCATCCTTTTATAGTGGAACCAAAATTTACCTTTTTCTAACCTTATGTCCTATATTGTTTTAGTTTGATATTATACCAAACATAGAACAGAACTCATATGTTGTTATGTCATATTCTAACACGTTTAGATCATACTTAGGTGAGATCCTGTTAAAATTTGTTGGACCCTGATTTTGGTCTATCACTCTCTTAACTTGACCTTGTCTTGTGAAAAACTGAAAATATCACGTAAGAAGGTACATTCCAGGTTTGTGTTATTGTTTAGTGGTGGTAACTCTGAGATGGCAATGGACAGCCCTTGTGGTATTAGTGTATTAATGTATTAGTGTATATATGCATGACCAAGGTTATCAAACTCGAGAGTCTACATAAACTTGTGGAGCTTCCGTAGACTCGACCCGTAGACTCGTTAGAGTTTACCTAATATTAAATAAAACCTATAAATGGCATATGTACATAATATAAGCAACTCCATAATAAGCAATATAGCAAAACACAATAATAAAGTGTGCTAGAACATTAGTACTAGATAAGATCATACTACATAACTGACCAAATCATATATAAATTCATAAAAACATAAGTTACTAAAGTGAAAAAATTCAAAAAACAAGAGCTAATTTGACCTAACACTCATAATTTTTAGTTAAACACATCATTTTGTAGCTGAATAAAACAAAACAAAAATAATACTGAAAATGTAAAATTAGATTCATAAATCCAATATATATTACAGCACATAGGTAATTCAACCCAATTAGTCAACAATATTGACCAATAATTTATATTTTAAGGCCAAATGAATGTAAAATTATAAACTCGTAAACTCGTTAGTAAAATCGAAAGTTTACCGATTTTATCAGAGTTTACTTGAACTCGTATGAGTTTACCAGAAAGAGAGTTTACATGCAAGTAAACTAGTTTTTGTAATCTACAATCGTAAACTCGTAAGAGTTTAAGAGTTAACTTGAGAGTTTAACAACCATGTGCGTGACCATAAGATGCAAATTTTTGTAAGCCGGGAATAGCTACGATGGTTGTGATGACTAGAATTGCCTAATCTTTGATATAAGGGGAGGATGGTATCAAAATTCCCGACCATATATGCATGGTCTTTGAATACATTTCAGTCGGGTGTTCTTTTTGAAATTCAATAATTATTCTTTTTATGAAATGTCAAATCTATTTATGAGCCAGAGAGATGGGTTTGTTTGAGCCAAACATGCTAACATGTTCCTTTTAAATGTTGTATTGGAGCTTTGTACTGTCCAACATTTTTTGTGGTTGGGGTTATGATAAATCTTTTCTGTGACTCCTTGGCCATTGGAATGAAATTTCTAGTTGGTGCCTCACTAGTATTGTGTGTCAGGTGATGGGAGAGGTATTCGTGTTCTACTGGTTAGATATTTCCATTCACAAAGATTATTTGATATTTGTCTACTTTACATCATTTTCAGGTGCCCCCCGCCAAATTTTTTAGCAAAGAACAGGCAGGATGTTCCAACAACCAAGAAGGAAGAGGATGATGATAACTGGGATCTACCTGAAGAAGACTCTCTGTAATGACCACTTGATCCCCTAAGTTCTGTAGGTTTCTTCACATTATACCGTGAGAGGCTTTTTTCCCCCCTTTCATTTAAGCTCTGTTAAGTAAAATGTGTTCCTTGGACTCTGCATTTTCAATTTATGTTTAATAATATGATCTAATCTGTTTTTTGTATATTAAAATTTTGTTTTGACCTTGGTTCTCTGAAAGAAATTTTGCTTCATTTTGCTCTTTTTCTCCCTCTTCCATCAATTTGGAAGTCCTTATGTTGGGTAATTCACCAGACATGTAAAAGCTACTTAACTGATATGAACAAGAAGAGTTATATAATTGGATAATTTATGTTTCTAGAGCAACCTCTATGGACAGTGAAATAATCCTTGGTGAAAGTAATATAGGCTTAAAATGAGATGGTAACTTGTTAATTATTGTTTTATTAAGAGCAATAGGATAATTTTAGGGGTTGTTTGGTTTCCGATTTCATTTTCTGTTTTTCAGTTTGAATTACAAGAAGATCATCTTGTTTTCACTTTGTTTCCCGATTTCAAAGTTTTGTAATGGAAACAATAAAAACAATAAAAAGTTGTTTTCTTTATTTCATATGCAAAACATTAATAACAAAAAAAAAGATGAAAACAATGTGATGTTTTTGTAATCAAAACTGTCCTTTATGTTTCAAGAGCAATCTCTTTGGACAACAAAATGATTCTGGGTGAGAGTAACATATGCTTAAAATGAGATGGTAACCTGTTAATTTCAAGTGTCATCTTGAAGCCAATGAAAATTTGAAATAATCCAAATGTATTTAATGATAAAGGTTACCAAAGTCCTTTACCACAGTGGAACTAATATATTTAATGATAAAGGTGGACATGGTAGTCGAGCTGGGACCAAGTCTTCTGTTATCACTTATCAGCGTCTAGATTATCCATGACCATAAAGCTGGTGATGAAGAAGCAAAACTGGTGGTGTTGAAATTCGGTTGTTGCTTAGAGGAACTGATGTCTACTTGGAAAGCTTTATCCTTCCTTACCAAAAAAATATTGCTTAGGAAAAATGCTAATGGTTCATGGTTTGGGCCAATAGCTTTATGTTCTAACTGATTTTTTAGCCGTCGTTAAGGGAAGAAAAATTGAAACAAGCTTCAGCTGTTAGTTCTGAAATCTTTTGCCTTAACCACAACCTCTTCTATCTGAAGCCTAAATCTATCATTTGTGCCTTGGAAGAGCCCTATGTACCTTTGTTTTTGTTTTTTGAAGTAATCAGGCTGGGCTGGGTGGTCAGAGTTTTTTGGCCAACAGTGCAGAGTTTCTATTGATAAAGGGTGTAACCCCAGACTCTTATCAGAATATTACTTTAGAAAAAATTAAGATTTAACGTAGGAAAATTTTGGATTAGAATACTAGACGGTAGAAAACTAAACTTTTGAAATATAATACCTTAGCTTAATAAAATATTTGGATACATAAAGGTATTATAAAACAAGTTCACTAATAAGAGATTTTCATCAAGAATTTACAACAAAATTCAATGTACTACAAAAGACTCATAATAAATATAACTCAACTCGTGATTCGGTTTCGACTCATAAAGAAGTCTCGCGTCATGTCATAAACATAGAAGTTAAATAAAAATTATTTTACCGTTGTTTTCAGTCATACTTGGTGTGCTAAGTATGGAAAACTCCTCTCAAGCATATACAATCGTCATAAACATATTCGGAGTTAGCATTTTAAATATTTTAATTAGGATAAAAGGGTTATTAACTTTATGAGATTTCATCTAAAATTCCTTGTTATTATGTATAGGTTGGAATGAAAAGAAGATTCAAGAAAGGAGAGAAATCTGCCAAAAATTCGCTTAGCCTGGAAATTTTAAGCTAAAATGAACCAGAAAACTATAAAGGGCAGCATTCGCTAAGCGAATCCTGTTAAGCTAAGAGAATTTAGCAGAATTCTTCACTTTCAACACAATCCCACATCAAGTCATTCATACCCATTATTTCCGAACACCAAGAAAACAATTTCAACTTAACATGCAATCAAGTAATCATCAATGAAATCTAAAATCATACAATTTAGAAGGGCATTGATAAAGAACAAGAAAATTCTCGTGCAACACATAGTCAATCATCTAATCAAACACCTCATATACAATGCAATCACTTTCAAATGATATTCAAGCAATCTTCTTAAAATATAACCAGCCCCCCAACCTCAAGCATAATCACATGAATTGATCATATTAGAGCTCTAAGCACACCCTAAGAGAGAGGTTTTTAGGGTAGTTCTATGTTATCTCTAATCTTCAAGAAAAGATGGTGAATCCTCTAACTTTAGCTCTCGTTTGATGGCCAGGATAAGGGAGACAGGATAGGATATGATATCATATCCTGTCTTAATCTAGCGTTTGATGAGCCAACAAGATAAGATAAGTCAATCCTATCAGTCTATCTTATCCTGTCTCTGTAGTGTAATTCTTATCCTAAGGAGAGGGCTGGGTTAGAAACCAACAGGATAGGATAATAAATTTTTTTCCTCATTTACCCTTCAAAACATAATTTAAGATCTAATATAATATAAATATTTAAAAAAGACTAAAAAACGAAAAACATTAATATTATATATTAAATAAATAAATAATAAATTTACTTTTTTAAAAATAAATAATATATAAATTAAAAATAATAAATAAAAATTATAAAAAAATTAAATTAATAAAAAACAACTAATTAATTTTAAAAATCATGTGCTATTTTGCCACAAGGGTAATTTTGTCATTTTATATTTTTTATAAAATATAAAATCTACTAATAAAAAAATATTAAAAATAAAACTAAAAATAAATATTAAAAACTATAAAAGTAATTAATTTAAGTTAAAAATTATTTAAAAATATTAAAATTAATTTTGAAATATTATATGTAATTTTGTCATAAAGCTAATTTTGTCATTTGATATGATATAAAAATCAAAAGTTATAAAAAAATAGAAATTATAAAAAATAAAATCTAATAAAATATTTAAATATTTAAATTAAAAATTCATATTATAAATTATCAAATTAATAAAAAATATTAGAAATTATTTTTAGAAAAAACTATTTAATTTGTCACATTGGTAATTTTGTCATTTTATATAATTTATATCCTATTATACTATTATTTGGTTCATCTCAATCGCATGATATGATAATATAATGTTACCTAATTTGTTGTCAGGTGCGCATCAAATACATGATAAGATAAGAACTTATCATGTCTCTATCATTTTCTATCCTTATCCAATCCTCTTATCCTATCATTTCCTATCCAATCCTGGTCATCAAACGGGCCCTTAGGGTTTTAGCTTCTCCACAATGGCTTGACTTCATGACCTTCTTCTATGGAAGTTTGAATCCTAGCTCCAATTTCGGCTCCTTCTTCTTTTTCCCAAAATTCCACATGCAAGCTTGAAATAGAAGATTTAGTCTTCTTTCCTCTCTTTCCTCTTCTCTCCCATTCGGCCTCTCTCCTCTCTCCCTCTCTTTCTCCTTTCTTTCTTCTCCTTTTATGGTGATAATGGTATTTCTTCCTAATCTTCATCGTAGTTTCCATAGAATTTCACTAATTTTCCTCCATTTCTCCGTCAAAGACTCCATGGAGTTTTTCTTCGAGCTCTTTCTCACTTTTGCATGTAGAAGAATGAAGATGGAGTAGGGAGAAAGGTGTAGGGGTCGACGAAGAGGAGGAAAAGAGGCAGTGAAGCTGACTTTTTCTTAATTGACCATTTTGCCCTTCATTTAATGTGTTGGTTTACCAAACTACCCTTTATATTAAAAGGATTCACAACCATGCCCTTCGATTTCTAATAGCACCTCCTTTATTTATAAATGTCACTCCTCTCAACCTTAATTTAATTTATACTAATCTAACTTAATCCTTGGGTAAAATGACTATTTTACCCCTTAAGCTTAACTTCGAGTTAACTACTAAATTCAAGGCTATCCTTTAGTTAAAATTTCTAATTTCTTTCCTTTAAACCTTTAATAATGCTTCTCCTAGATTATTAACCACGTTAATCTTTCGAGATTAAACCCCTTCCTCACTTTGGGCTCTTAAACTACTAGGCTTAAAAGAATTGAGGTGTCACAAAGGGCAAGATTAAAAAACAATACACCAAATGCATAGAGCATCAATATCAAATCTGGCCATACTCTGACCCAACTAACAACATATGAGGTGACTCATACAAATCACCCAATACTAAACAAGCATATGTTGTGACTAGGGGTGGCAAACTGATTCATTTATCCATCATCCATCCAATCCATCCATAAAGAAATCCATCCAATTCATCCATTACAAACAAAAAAACTAAATAGATTGGATCCAATCCATCCATTTAATTTAATGGATGGTTAGTCATCCATCCACTATTTTTTCTAAATCCATTGGATTACACTAGGGGTGGCAAATGGATGGAATGGATAATTTTTTGAATTGTTCATAAAAAAAAATTTAATCATAAAAAATATTTTCAATACAAAAAATATTTTTAATTATAAAAAAATATTTTAATCAAAAATAATTTTAATCATAAAAAATATTTTAATTAAAAATATTTCTCTCTCTCCATTCTCTCTCCAATCTTTCCCCTCTCTCTCATCTCTCCCCTCTCTTGTCTCTCTCTCCCCTTTCTATCATCTCTCCCCTATCTTCCTCTCTCTCATCTCTCATCTCTCATCTCTCTCCTCACTCCCTCTCTCTCATCTCTCCCCTCTCCCCTCTCTTGTCTCTCTCTCCCCTGCTCTCTCATCTCTCTCCCCTATCTCCCTCTCTCTCTCTCATCTCTCATCTCTCTCTCTCTCTCTCTTTCCATCTCTCTCTCCTCCTCTATCTCTCATCTCTCTCCCTCTCCCTCTCATCTTTCCTCTCTCTCCCCCTCTCTCCCCTCTCTCTCATCTCACTCCCCTCCCCTCTATCTCTCATCTCTCCCTCCCCTCTCTCCCTCTTTCTTATCTCTCCCCTCTCTCCCCTATCTCCCTCTCCCATCTCTCATTTCTCTCTCTCCCTCCCTCTATCTCTCATCTCTCTCCCTCTCTCTCATCTTTCCTCTCTCTCTCCCTCTCTCTCCCTCTCTCTTATCTCACTCCTCCTCCTCTATCTCTCATCTCTCTTCCTTTCTCTCCTCCCCTCTCTTGTCTCCTCTTCTCCCCTTCCTCTCATCTCTCTCTATCTCCTCTCTCTCATCTCTCTCTCCTCCCTCTCTATCTCTCATCGCTTCCCTCTCTCTCATCTTTCCTCTCTCCTCCTCTCTCCTTCTCTCTTATCTCACTCTCCCCTCTATCTATCATCTATTTCTCCTCTCTCCTTTCTTCTCCCCTCTCTCCCCACGATCTCTCTCTTTTTTCTTCCTTCCCTCTCCCCTCTCTCTCCCTTCTCCCCTCCGTCTCACCCAGTCTCCCGCTGGTACATTTATTTTCATGTTTCCCACTCAAACTCAAGCTCGAACGCTCAATTTGCATCCGACAATCAAACACCGCGTTTTAACTAATTTATGTCTAATCAATATTCATCTTCTAAAAAAAGAAGGCAATGCTTAATATTCATTTTATTCGTTTAGCGTAAAATTCTAAAGACGAGAATTGAAAACATATTAATCATACAAAAAGATGTACCATTCGTTTAGCTTAATATTTTTTTTATTTGTGAATATATAGCTTAATATTGAATACGCGTTTGAATATTGCGTAATATTCGTTTAGCTTAAAATTCTAAAAACGAATTTCTTAATATTCGTATTCGAAAAAAGAAGGCAATTCTAACTAGTTTTTTTATAAATAAACTGATTCAGTTTAATATAGCTATTTATTTTTTGGCCAGTCTTTTTTTATTAGTCCAGTCTTTGATAATGGTACTAAAAAAGTCCCAGCTTTTTTTCTTTCCAATTGGGAATAAAAATTGATTATTATTATTATTATGTTAAGATATAGTCAGCAGCAACACATTATTCTTCCGTAAAAAAAGCAACACATTATTCAATTACAAATTTTGAAAATTCCAGTTTGTAATTAATTTTCTTGATGGGACTATACCGACGACCGACATGGGAGAGCAGTCAGTGGTAATGGAAAACGTGATTGAATCCACGGAAATGTGACCGAGACCAGTTTTAATTGGTTTAACAGTTTTGAAACCATTTATAAAACGATTGACAATAACCAAACTGTTTTTGGGAAAAAAATATATGATTTTGTTCTAGAAGTGTGATTTTTGTGAAAGAGGGAGGGAGAGGGGAGAGAGGAGAGAGATAGGGGAGACAGGGGAGAGAGGGAGAGAGGGCAGAGAAAGAGGGGGAGAGATAGAAGAGAGAGGGAGAGAGGGGGAGAGAGGAGAGAGACAGGGAAGGGAGAGAGGAGAGACAGAGGGAGAGAGGGAGAGAGATAGGGGAGAGAGGAGAGAGGAAAGTAATATGTTTTTTTATGATTAAAAATATTTTTTTTCTAATTAAAAATTTTTTATGATTAAAAATATATTTTTATGATTAAAAATAATTTTTTGTGATTAAAAATATTTTTTGTGATTAAAAATAACTTTTATGGATGGATTGGATATCTATCCATAAAAAAATTGCTACTGGATGGATTGGATGGTTTTTTTTTAAATGGATGATGGATTGATTGGATTTTCTTGATGAAATTTTAGTGGATGGTAAATGGATAAATGGATTTTTCCAATCCATCTATTAGGAAAGTTTTGAAGTTTTGAAACCATTTTATGACATTACGACTCTATCTCAGGCAGCACTTATCCAACGACAAACCTGTATAAGAGAGAAAGGAGAGGGGGAGGGAGGAGAGAGAGGAGAGAGAAAAAGATAGGAGAGAGAGATAGGGGAGAGGAGAGAGAGATAGGAGAGAGAGGATAGAGAGAGGAGAGAGAGAGATGAGAGAGAGAGATGAGAGAGAGATGAAAGAGAGATGAAAGAGAGGGAAAGAGATAAGAGAGAGGGGAGAGATAGGGAGAATGAAAGAGAGAGGAGAGAGGGGGAGAGAGAGATAGGAGAGAGAGATGAGAGAGATGCGGGAGAGAGAAGAGAAGGGGAGGGAGGAAAGAGCGGAAGGAGATAGCGGAGAGAAAGGAGGGAGAGAGATAAATGTGTGTATATATATATATTTTTAATAGTTAAAAATATTTTTTTGTAATTAAAATATTTTTTATAATTAAAAATAATTTTTTAGTAATTAAAATATTTTTTTTGTAATTAAAATATTTTTTATGATTAAAAATAATTTTTTGTGATTAAAAATAATTTTTTGTGGATGGATTGGATATCCATCTATAAAAAAATTGTTAATGGATGGATTGGATGGTTTTTTTTCAATGGATGATGGATGAATTTGATTTTTTTGATGAAATTTTAGTGGATGATAAATGGATAATGAATTTTTCTCATCCATCCATTAGGATCCATGGATGGATTTATCCAATCCATCTATTTTGTTACCCTAGTTGTGACTCATACAAATCACTCAATATTAAACATGACATGTTGTTGCAGCACATATCAAGACTAAGAAACTAACAAGGTATCTAATAGTTTAAGAACGGAATAAAGAACACACAAATATCCTCCTTCCTCCCCACATCAAAATTACCCCTGTTTCCACAAACTCAAAAGTAAAATCTGTTGATTGGGCTTGACCTATTAGGTTTCCAGGGTGCCAAAATGTAGAAAGACTAATATACCATTCTTCTTCTCCAAGAGGCCTGCTTCGCTGATTCTGTGATTCGCTAGGCCATGCTTATTTTGCAGCCTCCAAGGTCGGGGAATGAATGTTGGCATAGAAAGGAGCAACGAAAATCCATAGCCTTTCCAACTGGTTTTGCTTCTTTATCATGACATGATTGCGAAAGAATTTGGGGCCAAACTAGTACAACAACCAGCTCTGAAGTTGCCTTTGACAGTCCAATTGCCATAGGGCCCATGTAATCGACTTTCAGAACTGCTACAGTAACATGGGTGCCACAGAATACACACGAATGTTCTGTGCTCTGCTAGCGGCGACGAGTACGGGGATTAGAATGAGAAAAAAAAATGTAGTGAACAAGGGTGGGGGCGACCAGAAGCAGGGCAAGACTGGGGGTGGCAGAGGGGCGAAGTTGGCTTGAGAGGGAGAAAAAGCACCTCGCTAGGATGCTAAACCCCACTGGATAGGGAGGTGGGCCTCCACTTGGGGAGGGGTGGAGACTCAAAAAACCTGCTTCTCAAGCCTTCTTTCTATTCAAGATTCGGGTTTTTCAATGATCTAGAAACAAAAACATGACCAACAACGAGGTTCTGATAAGAAGGATACATAGTGGCAGATGTTGATAAAAAACGAAGCAAATAAGGCACACAAAGACCAACCCTAAAAGCGACCTTACTCCTTGCTTCAATAGCCACTTTGTCCGACGGCTCTGGTGGTGGTCGTTTCGCTGGTGGGTCCGTAGTGAATGTTGGCAAAAGCTCATTTAAGCGACGTCCGATTGGAGGTGCCGTGGCTATGGAGGCACCCTCCCGTCGGAGAGACCCTAATGGTTAGGAGAGGCGGTGCATACTGGAAGACAATATTTTTTTCTGTTTGGTTCACGAGAGAAATCGTGAAGAGAGAAAATATGAAGAAAGACTATGAAAAGAGAGAAAAATGTGAGAAATAGAGTAGATTTTGGGTATTAATTGGTTTATGAGAAAGATAAGAGAGAAATGTTGATTATTTTTTAAAAGACATCAATATCCTTGACTAAAAATTTAAATAATTTGAGATATAACGAAAGAATAGGGATAGAATTGGAAAAAGAAAAAAAACACGCTGCACTGGCTCTCTCCTCTTTCTTCACTGTTTTGCTAAGAAGAAAAAATTCATGGGCCCCACGTTAAATTTGATCTATCGCGTCTATTTCTCTGCTCTGACAATCAAGCGAAATGCTCAATCTCTTCGCAACTTCTCTCGCTGATGACCATCTCGCACCAATCCACCCTCAACCAATCACGCCTTAAGAGTATGTGAGTGGGGAGTAGAGACGGGTTGTGGGAGCTTCCACTTGATGGAATAGAGAACCTAGTTGAAACTAGGGATGGACGACACTAGTAGCTGAGGGAATCGTAGCACACTTCGATCCCTTTGATGGGGTGTAGCTTTTTTGTTTTATAAGTATCAGTGTGTATTACCTTTTTCCTTTGGGTGACCCCTAATATATACCTGTTTTAGGGGTCTAAAGGTGTTGAAACCAAATATATCAAATTTTATTTTAACTTTTTAAAACTATTCTTTGAGTAAACGTTAGAAATCAAAAGTTGATGTGGTTAAAATTTAACAAATTATCGTTGAAAATTCAATAAAATAGAGAAGTCCACCATATATTGGACCGAAGGGCAATGTTGTCCAATTCAAGAGTCTAGATAAACTTGACTTGTAAACATGACTCATAGACTCGTAATATTAAAAAAAACCTATACATCTCATATATACTTATATAATATCACCAAGACAACAATAATTCAAAAATTCAATTCTATAGTAAAGGAAAGTATGCCAATCGCTTTCAACAAGATTCAACAACAGAGGAACATGTCAATCGCTGAATATAAAAATATAAGAGCATTAAGTATAAATGACCAACATTGATTCAATAACAGAGGAAAAATATAATATAAATTACTATGAAAGATTTATGCTTCATTAACAGAGGCAAAATATAAAAATATCAACCTGAAAAGATACACGAGTCATCATCCGTGGACTGAGCTGAGGGATAAAAATGGCTAAACAGAAAAACAAAAAAGGTCATTCGCGGTCTCTGCAGCAGCTGTTCGCCAAAGGGAATTCATTCACACATCTACAATGGCCGTTGCCATAGGAAAATAAGTCGTTCGCTGGAGCTGTCGGCCTGTCGTCGTTCGTGCATGAGAGGGCGAGTGTGAGACTGATACCATTTAAATGAGATGTAGATAAGTCAAAAAAAGAGTGAAACGCAGATGGGCTTGTCGTTTTGGGCTGAATTCACAGACTCGCTAACTCGCTTTTGGGATCGCGATTCTTACAGTCTACGAGTTAACTTGCTATTCCACCCGAGTTTATGCAATTTAGTTTCTACATGCGAGTCAACTCGAGAGCTTTTTTTTTGGGCCTAGTACATATGGTAAAAGGGGAAGGAAAAGTGGAGCAGTACATGTTTTAACCCTGCTGTCGACATCTACATAGCTCTTACGTATGTTTTACCACTGGGCTATGCTCTCGGGACAATCAACTCGAGAGTTTGACAACATGGGGCCACCTTTTACTTGATAAAAACTAATACTCTCTCCGGTCCATTTTATAAGAAACAAAATGACTCTTTTTTGGGATATAATTATAAGAAACAATACCAATTTTTAAAAGCATTAAATGCATAAATTTTATTTATACTCTTATTTATAGTGAAACATATTAATGAGATACATCTATTTCCTATGCAAGAGAGTTGGTTCATAAAAAATGTAATTTTGGAAAGAAAAAACACAATTTTTAGGAGTAGTAATTAGGAAAAAAAACATATTTCAATACAATTCTTTGATCCGTGTGAATTCGGGTTTTGTTTCTTATATTTAGGATCAGAGGGAATAACAAATAATTTTGCAAGTGTGCCTAAAGCCAGAACTTTAGTGGCGTTACCCTTGGGCTGGCCAGTTACTGTGTATCGACAGTCTTTCTTTGTGTTGCTTTTGCAGGTCCTCCCTCCACAATGGACTAACTCTCTTTTGGTGTCCGACAACCTTGGACCAGTGACATAATCATCCCCTTAGTATTTGATGGAACTTCATATGTTATTGGATACCCTGTTGTTCATTGTAATTCAGTTGTTTAGTTTGTTAGAATAGTTAGGCCCATTATCCACAATAGTTAGACCCATTATCCATTTGTTGGGCTATTATTGTTTCTCAACCCATATTTTCTGTTTTTGTAAGCTTCCCTATATATATGGGCTTGTACAGTATCTTCACACACAATAATGAAATATACAAAAATATTACTCAGGATTTGCTTTTCTTCCGTATTATGGTATCAGATTTGTTTCTGAAACCCTAGTAACCATTCTTCTGCCGCGACACATTTCTCGCAAAACCCTAATTTCCTCACCCAAAATGGCTGACGATTCAAGCTTCGGCCAAGAAGATGAAGTGAGCATCAACAACTAAGTTGTCACACCGACCGATTTGTCGCAGAACCCTTCAAGTCACTACTACCTTCACCCCGGCAAAAACCCTGGGTATGTTCTTGTCTCGCCGCCACTCTCCGGCGATAACTATTATCATTGGAGCCGTGCGATTAAACGTGCTCTTTATTCCAATAACAAGATAAAATTCATCAATGGTACTCTACCTCAATCGGCTGCCACCGATCATATCTACGACCCAATAACATGGTCCTCTCTTGGATCACACACGCGCTATCTGTACAAATCTCTCAGAGCACCGCTCTTTTGATATTGCGCGCGACCTTTTGCTCGATCTTGAACATTGCTTTACCAGAGGCAATCATTTTCGGATGTCTGACCTGCTTCAAGAGCTCCACTCCATGAAACAAGGTGAAAGATCTCTTTCCACCTTCTTTGCTGATATGCAAATCCTCTGGGATGAGCTAGAATTTTTACGACCTACGTCTTCATGTTTGTGTCACATTGCTTGTTCTTGTACCTAAGTAAATCTGTTAAACTATATAAAGATAAAGAACATGTGCTATGTTTCCTAAAGGGCCTCAATGAGGCTTTTCAACCGGTAAGAAACCAAATCTTGCTGATGAACCCACTCCCTACCATCAGCCAGGTTTATTCGATGGTTCTTCAATAAGAACGTAATCCTTCAAACCCAACTTTACCTGAGTCTACTGCCTTTGCCTGTAATTCTTTCAATTTTCCTTCCCAAGGCGGGGGAAACCCTACACCAGGCCAAGGCAAAGGTAGATCCCAAAATAGGCAATCTATGCTATGCACTCATTGCAACCGCACTAACCATACCATAGAAAATTGTTTCTTTGAACATAGTTTCCCTCCTGGCTACAGAACCAAGGCTCAGGCTAATGTCACACAAGCCAATAACCCTAATCATGATACTTCTAATCACAATGACAAGTCTGATTCCTCTGTCAAACACACTACAAATGACAATTCTACACCCATTTCCCACGATGAATACCAATACCTAGTGTCCCTCCTACATGCCTCCAAGTTGACAAAGGAAGTTCCTCAATGTAACAAAGACATCACCATCTGATTCAACACCTCACACAGTCTCCAGTGCTACTAAACCATGTAAAGATGCTTTACCCCACTCATTTTGGATAGTTGACTCTAGTGCTAGTGACCATATATGTCCCCACATTCACTTTTTTTAATCTTACCAAAGAATCAGTCCCATATCTGTTAAACTTTCAAATGGTGATGTTTTATATGCTTTTATTTCTGGCACAATTGAGTTTTCCACTGATATTTACTTGAAAGATGTTTTATACATTCCAAATTTCCATTTTAATCTCATTTCTGTTCATAAACTTACCACCAATCTTAATTATAGAGCTATTTTCTCACATGATGCTTCTTACATATAGGAGCTATCTACCAAGAGGATGATTAGGCATGTTGAGCTGTGTAACAATCTTTACATTTTTTAGCACACCAACCACCCTCACCTAAGTAGTACTTCAAATCATGTTTCTATTAATACTACTTCTGTTCATAATACACAGCCACACACTATTGCATCTCACACCTTTGACTTGTGGCATTTTAGATTAAGGAATCCATCTTCCAATGTTTTGCACCAATTATATACTGATTTCCCCTATATTCAATTCAATAAAAACATGATTTGTGATTCATGCCATTTTGCTAAACAGTGTAGATTATATTTTCCTATTAGTTCTACTAAAACAACAAAAACTTTTGATCTTTTACACATGGATATATGGGGCCTATTAATATCCCATCTTTTCAAGGCCATAGATATTTTTTAACTATTGTTGATGATTTTAGTCGATATACTTGGATTTTTCTCATGAAATACAAGCATGAAACCAGGAATTGTATTTCTATTTTTTTAAAACTGGTCTCACACAATTTTCTGCCTCTGTTAAACAAATCAGAACTGATAATGGTTCTGAATTTAATATGCCTCAATTTTATGCTTCTTTTGGCATTTTCCATCAAACTTCTTATGTACAAACCCCACAACAGAATTCCACTATTGAAAGGAAACATAGACATTTATTAAATATCACTAGAGCTTTGCTTTTTCAATCACATCTCCTTAAATGTTTTTGGTCATATGCATTATGTCATTCTGTACACCTCATAAACAAATTACCTACCCCTATTCTTAAAAACAACTCCCCTCATCAATTACTTTATAACACTCCACCTACCTTTCTTAACCTCAAGGTTTTTGGATGTCTTTCTTATGCTAGCACTATCACTCATGATAGGCACAAACTAGATCCTCGTGCCAGCAAATGCATTTTTCTGGGTTATAAACCAGGGACAAAAGGTGATATCCTTTTTGACTTACAAACCCGAGCCATTTCTATATCTAGAAATGCCATCTTTTATGAATCCACCTTCCCATATAAATCTTCCCAATAACCTTTGTTCACCAGCCCTGATTCCTCCCCTGATGATTCTAATTCCTTATTTCTATTTGATCATCTTACCCCTGATCCCAAAGACAAAAACTAATCCCTACCTAATTCTATTTCACTAACTACACCTAACTCTGCTCCGTCCACCACTGTTGCCCCTAACAATTCTGCCACTGCAGATATTCCCTCACTCACCCTAAGAAAATCAGAAAGGACTAGGAAACCCCCTCTTACCTAAAAGACTTTCATTGCAATTATATTTCAGCTTAACATGATAATTCCCAACACCAGCCTACTTCCATTCCTTACCCTATTTCTGATGTCCTTTCCTACTCCTAACTATCTCAACCTCATCTCCACTTTACCTTGGCTATTTCTACTAATGATGAACCCCAAACATACAAACAAGCCAGTGAATATTCTCATTGGAACCAAGCCAAGAAAATTGAGCTTGATGCTCTCCATAAAAACAATACTTGGACCCTTACTGACCTCTCTCCTGGTAGAAACCCCATTGGGTGCAAATGAGTTTACAAAATTAAATATAATCTGATGGTAGCATAGAAAGATATAAGACTAGACTAGTTGCAAAATGTTTTAATCAAATTGAGGGTATTGATTACTTTGATACTTACTCTCCTGTTGCTAAATTGACCACAATTAGTATGCCTTTTTACATGGTGATTTGAATGAGAAGATCTATATGCCTTTACCTCCTGGCCTTGTTACATCTCGACATAATCTTGTATGTAAATTGTCTAAGTCTCTTTATGGCTTAAAGCAATTTAGTAGACAATGGTTTGCTAGTCTTTCTTCCTTTGCAATTACACAAGGATTTTATCAATGTACTTCAGATTTTTCTCTTTTTACTAAGAACAATTCTCATTCTTTCATTGTTTTACTTGTTTATGTTAATGATATAATATTGGCTGGTAATGATATTGCTCAAATTGATGCTATTAAATCTGCTTTACATAACAAATTTAGTATTAAAGATCTAGGATACTTGAAATATTTTATTGGCCTAGAGATTGCTAGATCTTCTACAGGTATTCATTTATGCCAAAGACAATATGCTTTAGATATCTTGGCTGAGTGTGGTTTGCTTGCTTCTAAACCTGCTGCCACACCTATGGTCAAAGGCACACATTTGAAACTTCAAGATGGTACACCTCTGCCAGAGTCTACCTCATATCGAAGACTTATAGGTAAGCTTCTTTATTTGACTACTACCCGTCCTGATATCTGCTTTTCTGTGCAACAGTTGATCCAATATATGAGTGCTCCAACAAATTTCATCATAAGGCTGCCCTTCGGGTTCTGCGCTACGTCAAGGCATCTCCTGCTCAAGGCCTTTTCTTTCCCAACAATTCCTACAAATCAAGGCATTTAGCGATTCTGACTGAGCTACATGCCCAAATACAAGGCAGTTTGTTTTAGGATTCTGCATTTTCCTAGGTGACTTCTTGGTCTCCTGGAAATCTAAAAAGCAAGCCACTGTATCTCGTTCATCATCAGAGGCTGAGTATCGTGCTCTTGCCTCTGCTGTTACCGAAATCCAGTGGCTGACGTATATCTTAGAAGTTTTCAGAATTCAGTTTATCTCTCCAGCCCTTTATACTGTGACGGCCAATCTGCCCGCCACATTGCTGACAATTCTTCATTCCACAAGCACACCAAGCATATTGAACGTGACTGTCACTTAGTGCGTGAAAAGCTTCAAGCTAAATTGTTCCATCTGCTGCCAATCTCCTCTAAAGACCAGTTGGCTGATGTAATGACCAAGGCCTTAGACCGTCAACCATTCCATTATTTGATTACCAAGCTAGGAGTGAAAAATATCCACTCTCCAGCTTGAGAGGGCGTATTGGATACCCTGTTGTTCATTGCAATTAAGTTGTTTAGTTTGTTAGAATAGTTAGGCCCATTATCCGTAATAGTTTGGCCCATTATCCATATCTGTTGTTTGTTAGTTCTGTTGGGCTATTAATATTGTTTCTCAGCCCATATTTTCTGTTTTTGTAAGCTGCCCAATATATATGGGCTTGTACAGTATCTTCACACACAATAATGAAATATACACAAATATTACTCAGGATTTGCTTTTCTTCCGTATTATATGTGAAGAATAAAGAGAAAAATAAGACGAGAAATGAGTTGAATTATGTTTCTATTAATCCTTGGTAGCATATCTTGTTTTTCACTAAAACCTTATGTTCTTATAGTAATCTTGTTTTTTATATCCAAGTTTGCTTACCGGTAAAAGGTTGAACACGAGCTAGGCTTGATCCACACTAGCTAGGTTTGATCAACAGGTGCTACTTTCGTTTTTGCAATGATAACTAACTAAAACTGAAACATGAAAAATCGATGACGGCTTCCTATATCACTAATTCAATATATATAGCCTGTACCCCACTTTCGTGACACTATTCAAAATCTCTTTCACGTGAAGCTAAGACAATATAAAAGAAGTCCAAAACTAATTGATGTTAATAAAAATTAGGGTAAATTATATTTTTAGTCTTTTAAATTTATTTTAGGTTTCGGTTTAGTCACTTATGTTAACGTTATACTAATGTGGTCTTTTTTTTTTTTTTTTTCGAATTGATCTCTTATGTTACAAAAATTATAACAATGTTGTCCTTTTTTTGTTCAGTAATGGTTCTTATTTTGCAACAAAAAAAAATGACCATAATGGTATAGCTTTTGTAACATAAAGAATCGTTTCGGAATAAAAAAAACAATAAAGACCATATTAGTATAACTTTTATATATAAGAGATCAATTCAAAACATTTAATACATAAAGGAACAAACTAAAATCTAAAATAAACACGAGAGACTAAAAATATAATTTAGCTTAAAAATTAAGAGTTGAAGAAAATTATCACACGCTGCCGCTTCCCGAAGTTTTACAGAAAATAAATAGACCATCACAAAAAAAAAAGAACCAGAGGATGATATTGTCTAATTTGTAGGAGAAGCTTTTCATTCCTTTTAAAATTATGAAAAGGGTTAGTGAGCCCCTCATCACAGAGTAAAGAAAAGAGGCAAATCTTGGTAGCGAATCTTATAATTGAAAATATATTCATCATACCTTCCTTCCTTTTGACGATTATAAAATCAGTAACTGAACGCCAAAAAGCCACTATATCCCTACATTTAGTGGAAGATATATTTTTGAGAGTTATTAATTTGGTTATGCTTTCATTCATCAACCACCCCATCTGACTACTCACATGCACATTACGTGAATCACATTATTCATGTGCTCCTCTCTTACCCACCACTCTGAATGTTAGAGTCATAAATTATCTAGATTTCACATCTAACACTTTATAGCTTTTAGAAGAGAACCTCGTAGACATAAATTTGAACCTATTATCTGACCATTTGTTCAGGATTTTGATCTATGTTATATTTACCTTTTATAATTATAATAATTTTTAACTCAAGATATCAGATATTGGCTGTCTTCAACCCAATTAATGTTGGGATAATACACTAGTCCATAAAAAGCTTTACGTAGTAATGATGCATCAATAACTAACCTCATTTTTTTTTATCAAATAACTAACCTCACTTTAGTTAGCCGTTCTGGGCTGGAGTCGCTATTGGTGTGGTACATAGACTATGTGATTTGTTTCTTTTTTTTTTTTTTTTTTTTTTTTTTACAGGCGGAGTGGCAAGCACCACCCGTAAACTCACACACGCAAAGTGGGGATCCCGGGCTCGAACCCGGGCAACTATGGAAAATATCCAGCTTATCAACGTCGGCTTACGCCAATTATGCAAGGCCTTACGAACTAGTGTGATTTGTTTCTGAAAGCGCGATCTTAGGAGACCTTGTGGTGTTTTTTCCTAAATAAAAAAAAGCTCACTATAATTTACTCAATTAAGCTTTAGAGTAAACCATTAATTTAGTCACTGAACTAATATATTTTCTCCTATTTAATCCCTAAAGTATATAAAAATAATAAGTAATGCCTAATTATTTTAATAAATAAAAATATACACACAATTCCCTTTAATTAATTGTGTATAAATATTTTTTTTTTGACGAATTGTGCATAAATATTGTAATAATGCAAAATTTACTCTTGATACATGTCTAGCCCACTAAAAACCACTAAATACCATGATCCACATGATGGATGAAAAATCCATATCACGACACATGGTCCACCACCGCCACTCCATATTGAACATGAAGAAGAAACAAAAGTTGAGGTGTCCCCTTAAGTGTCTCAGTTAGAATGTGATGTGTCTGTAGAGTTTGGATTGTGTTTCTTTGAAGAAATAAATGATACTAATACGTTAGAAGCTTCCAAAATGATAAGGTGCCCTTGGAGATAGTCAAGAGCCATTTTAATCGTGAACCGTTCATCATGGTGATTTATACATCGCAGAAAGCCGTGGCACGTGACAAGTGGATCTGAGAGTGATTCTTAACTGTCACGACATTACTTGTACGATTGGTGTTGGGAGAGAATGAAATTGCAAAATGCATATTCGAATATGAAAACAACAAAGAGAGATTTGCTAGCTCAGAAACAAAGGCAGCCAATCATATCACAAATGTTAATTTGACACCCAAAATTTGACACCTAAGCAACACCTGGTTAATAATGCAATTCAGTGGATGGTTAATAATACAAATATATGGTTAATAGATACAATTCATCGTTAACCATCTACTGAACTGTATTAACTAAACTTTTGCACGTCATTAACCAGGTGTCACACAGGTGTCGATTTTTGGGTGCCAAAATAACATAATATATAAAGTTAATGAGATGAGGATTCCGTAAGCATCCTAGCTATGATATGCTAATTTTTTTATATACAAAAAAGTTTAAGTGAGTTGGGTCTCGGGACTCACCTGGGTCAAAAAAATTTCAAGGCTCTTTGGGAGCTTTAATTATGTATTACCAACTAACGAGGTTCTCACATCGGCAGCGGAATTCGAACTAATTACGTCCTTATAGTATATGAGCTGAATTCTTACCAACTGGATCGGCCTTCGTTGGCAGCTATGATATGCTAATAGACCAAAAAAAATTGTTCTATGCTACATGGGGAGTAGATCATGCTTCTTTGGACGTTACTTACACCCCCACTCCATAACTTTGATTCTATTGCGCGTATTTTAAACCAGAACCATTCTTTTTTCTTTTGTCAAAGAATTCATGTTAATTTCACGGGTAAAACCCTGGGCATACGACATCTACAACGTACTACGATCAAATGCAGTGTCTCAGACAAATCAAGCATTATAACACAGGACAACTGTTATATAAAGTTGTTGCGTCTTAGGCAAGTGCACCTGATCGTAATTCGTAATAAAGTGGAATATATTTAAGACTCCAGATATCGAACCCACTGAGAATGCGCGAATACTAAATTAATAGATATCCTTTATTATTTAGATGAAAGAAAGTAGTGTTTACGAGAATAAGACAGTTAAACAATACTAATAAAGCAAATATGCAAGAACAGAATAGAGATCAAATGTGGAAAATCTAGGGGAACTGGGTTCACTAATACTTAGTCCTTGAATTTATCAATTAACTATTACGAGCTATAATCCTAATTGAAAGCCAATCACTCACTCTTATATTATTAACACCCAATGATCATGCAATGCTAACAGTCTTTTTCTTAAGAACTACCCCCAATTATCATGCAAGACAATTAGCTGAAAGAGCATTAAGAAACAATGAGTTTTCCAATTCAATAACTGATTGGAAACAAGAAATTATCCTTGATCCAGCATAATTAGCGAGTTCAATTATTCATAGAGTTCCGTTAACTAATTGTGGTACGATTGCCTACAATTAACTAACTTATTAAGGATTGACCAGATTCTATGAGATTAACCAAACTAAGAACAATACATTCAATAAGAAAACATGAAATTCATAATAACAATTAAACGAATATCAAAGACATAGTAAAAGATCCCTATCACCCCTAGTGATAGATTTAGCTACTCATAATATTTCCCAATCACATAGAATAACAAGAATCCAAAAAAAAAATCATAAAAGAAAAGAAAAGATGAGAGGCAAGAGGCAAAAACTAAAGTGGTCAAAAAATAAAAGTCCCTCACTCAGAGAGTAAGTTAGTTCTCTAAAAAGGGTTGAGAATGCCTATTTATAGGCTCTGCTACGCATAGGTCAAACTGACTTCAAATCTGGGCATTCTGGGCTTGGGTACGGTCATACCGTCTTTATACATGGTTGTATCTCCTTATGTTCTTGGCGTTGGCTCGTACTTCTGCAATGAGTGTGTAACGCCCGTAATTCAGTATTACTTGAATTTACGACAATTTACAAAAGTGGCACAAGAGTTACCAATAATTTAAACTTGAAAATGGGCATTACAAGTCCAAATTTAAAATATAGTCAATGGTCTAAAAGTTAGGTTACAACTCCCAAGTATTAAGTATTTGAATTACAAAATACGATAACGAGGTTCCAAATATCCAAAGGACAGATGAGTTGTTACATCACAAAATGTAGGATTAAACTAAAGGATTCAACTTCTAACTTGCTTGACCGCCTTTCGGGTCCTGCTTATCTGAAAAACAATGGAAAGAGTGAGATAAAAATCTCAGTGAGTCCCCCACGGACCCCTTACCAACTCAGTCCCCAACACAATATTACAAACTCACAGTGAAGACAATTCATAATGCACAAGAACCCAATTAACATTCACAAATGCTCAATGAATCCAAGAGGGATATATAATTAACCCTCAATGGAATTCTTCTATCAATGATACACAATGAATCCAAGAAAGTATAGCAGTGACTTTCCATGGAATTCTTCAATAAACAATACACTATGAATCCAAGAAAGTATAGCAGTGACTTTCCATGGAATTCTTCAATAAACAATACACTATGAATCCAAGAAAGTATAGTAGTGACTTTCCATGGAATTCTTCAATAAACAATTCACTATGAATTATTACACAATCAATAAGTTCAATCATATCAACAACTTAACCATTCTCGTAAGCATTTTAATAGTCTACCCATTGATACAAATCTCCCTAAGACCATAACATTAAGTAAGGTTCAACCAAAAGAGAAAGGATTTAAAATAACAAGGGGAAAATCTGCCCCAGACTCGCTTAAGCGGTCGAGTCGCTCGGCGCCTTTTAGCTCGGTGCGATTTTACAACAAAGTCGCGCAGAATCCACCCCCTGGCCAGTGCCTCGCCAGCTCGCTCAGCGCCTGCTTCTCGCTTAAGCGAAAGTCGCGCAGAATGCACCCCCTGGGCAGTGCGTAGCCAGCTCGCTCAGCGCCTGCTTCTCGCTTAAGCGAATTTGACAGACTCTGCCCAAATTTCAGATTTTCTTTCCAAACCAAACATAACCAATCCCAACCATACTCAATCCCAATTATCAATCACCAAGAACAAAGCTCTAAATCAAGCATTTAACATATCGATATACAAGATCAAGAGCATTGCATAACTTATCAACTACACAATCAAACATATTTCAACTTATCTTAGAATCTTCAAAATAAACATAAACTCATCTCCCTCATCATGCATTCCCAAATCCACAACTCGCATTAAGAAACACACAACTACACAAGTAAAATGGAAAGTCCTAAATGGTGGGACTTATGGGTTGCCCAACCTCTAAGTAAGAGGAACTCACATTAAGCTCAAATAAATGAGCTAGGGAGCTTGAAGACTTGAGACCCTCTCCTCCTCCTCTTCTCCAAGTTCAAACTTCTTTCCCAATGATCTAGAACAACTCCAAATCTTCAATGTAGCCCCAAATACTCAGTTTCAAATGCTTAGAAGCAAGGAATGATGAAGGAAACACCAACTCTCCTTTTCTCCTTCCCAAACCAAAACCCTAGCTCTCCACCTCCTTCCTCTTCTTTCCTTGTTCAGAAAAATAGGGAGAGAGTAGAAAGAATGGGCTGGATGTCGTGGGTGAGGGGAGAAAAGGGAGAATGAAATTATGGCTTGACCAAATTACCCTTCCTTCAATCACTTAACTATACTACACCTTGCTACTCACACCCCCAACATTTCTAAATACTATCCCCTATTTCAATTACTTAACTATTAATTTGAAATCCAAGCCTAAATTAATTTTATTAAATAATTGAATTAGGCAGGGTGTTACACTACTACCCACCTTTTAAGATTTTTGTCTTCAAAAATGAGACAAGGTACATACCTATTGAAATAAATACGAGTAGTGAGTTCGCATTTCTTCCTCAGTCTCCCAAGTAGCCTCCTCAAACGTAGATCCTTCCCAGATGATCTTGACCAAGGGGACGTCCTTATTCCTTAACCTTTTGAAGTTGCGGTCCACAACTTGTATAGGCATAAATTTGGTATGTCAAATCTGATCTCAGTTGTATCGACTCATGATCCAAAGGTTGACAAGGATCAGGAATGTACTTTTTAAGCTGAGACACATGGAACACATTGTGTAGATTTGACAGAGATGGAGGTAGAGCGATTTGATAAGCAACAGGACCGACTCTTTGAAGGATTTGAAAGGGACCGATATAACGAGGACAAAGCTTTTTAGCTCGGAGTACCTTACCAATGCCTATCGTAGGAGTGACCCTTAGGAACACATGTTCTCCTTCTTCAAATTCAAGGGGTTTCCTTCTCTCATCAGCATAGCTCTTCTGCCTACTTTGAGCAATTTTCAACCTGTCCCTAATCTTCCAGATTTGATCTGTAGTTTCCTGAATTAGGTCTGGCCCTAACAATCTTTTCTCACCTACCTCAAACCAACACAGAGGATTTCTGCACTTGCGACCGTATAGTGCCTCATACGGTGCCATGCCTATGCTCGAGTGATAGCTATTGTTGTAAGCGAATTCAATGAGAGCCAAATGCTCATCCCAGCTCCCTCCATCATCTAACACGCATGCCCTAAGCATATCCTCTAGGGTTTGGATAGTACGCTCTGTCTGACCATCCGTCTGTGGATGATAAGAGGTGCTAAGACTTAACCTTGTGCCTTAGGCCTGCTAGAAGGGCTTCCAAAATCGGGAGGTGAACTTAGGATCTCTATCAGAGACAATGCTAGTGGGTACTCCATGGAGTTTAACAATTTCTCTAATATATATCCTAGCTAATCTCGCCGTGTTGTAAGTGGACTTGATTGGGAGAAAATGGGCAGATTTAGTTAGCCTGTCAACAATGACCCAAATGGAGTCATACCCAGACCGTGTGTGGGGCAAACCCGCCACGAAGTCCATGGATATGCCCTCCCATTTCCATTCTGGAATTTCTAGAGGTTGAAGTAAACCGGAGGGTCTTTGGTGCTCTATTTTAGTTTTCTGACAGACCAAACATTGAGCAACAAATTCACCTATGTCATTTTTCATTCCCGGCCACCAATACCTTTGCCTAAGGTCATGATACATCTTGGTAGAACCAGGGTGTACCGAGAATCCACTCTTATGGGCTTCTTCAAGAATTTGACTCTTGAGTGCCACATCTTTTGGAACACAAATCCTTTGATTGAAAAGGATCATACCATCATCAGATTTGAAGAATCCATAGTGATGTTTCCTAGCTTGCAATTCTGCATCCAAAGCTTGGGCATCCCTAATCTAGTCTCTAAAACCACACGTGATCTCCAGGTGTCCTACAATCAAACTATCCCCAGTTGTGAACATTCCCAAGTTTAAATCTCTAAAAGATTCTAACAATGCCATCTCCCTAACCATCATAGAAGAGGCATGAAGAGATTTCCGACTCAGGGCATCGGCAACTACATTTGCCTTACCCGGATGATACTTTAAATCAAAATCATAGTCCTTAAGGAACTTTACCCACCTCCTTTGCCTCATATTCAGCTCCCTTTGATCAAACAGATATTTTAAACTTTTATGATCGCTGAATACTTCAAATCGAGCACCATATAAGTAATGCCGCCAAATTTTTAAGGCAAAGACTATAGCTGCTAGCTCTAGATCGTGAGTTGGATAGTTTTCCTCGTGGGGCTTCAATTTTCTAGATGCATAGGCGACTACCTGCCTATTCTGCATCAAGACACAACCCAAACCTCTTTTAGAAACATCACTGAAAACTTTGAAACCTAAGGTCGGGTCAGGGATAATCAAAACCGGCGTACTTGTCAATCGGAGCTTGAGTTTTAGGAAACTGTCCTCACAACTTTCATCCCACACAAATGGTTGTCCCTTGCAGGTCAATCGAGTCAAAGGAAGAACCAATTGAGAGAATCCATGGATAAACCTTCGGTAATACCCGGCTAATCCTAAGAAACTTCTAACTTCCGTAACAGTAGTGGGTCGCTCCCATTCAAGAACGGCCTCTATCTTACTAGGATCAACTGCTACTCCCGCCTGAGAAATGACATGACCCAAAAACTTAACTTCCTGAAGCCAGAACTCACACTTCTCTGGTTTTGCAAATAATCTCTTCTCCCTAAGAATGCCTAACACAATTCTAAGGTGTTCCGCGTGCTCTTGGGAATCCCTAGAATATATAAGGATATCATCAATGAATACCACCACAAATCTATCAAGGTAACGTCGAAAAATTCTATTCATGTAATCCATGAATATTGCCGGAGCGTTTGTTAAACCAAAAGGCATCACAACATACTCGTAATGGCCGTACCGAGTCCTAAATGCGGTTTTCGGTATATCCTCAGCCTTGACTCTGATTTGGTGATATCCAGACCTAAGATCAATCTTAGAGAATACCGAAGCTCCCCTAAGTTGGTCTAACAGGTCATCAATCCTAGGAAGCGGATATTTATTCTTAATTGTGACCTTATTCAGTTGCCTATAGTCTATGCACAAACGCATCCTACCATCCTTCTTCTTGACAAGGAGAACAGGTGCTCCCCAAGGAGAAGCACTAGGCCTAATGAACCGTCTAGAAATCAAATCCTCCAATTGAACCTTAAGTTCTTGCAGTTCTAACGGGGACATCCTATACGGTGCTATAGAAATTGGACCCGCTCCTGGAGCCAACTCTATTGAGAACTCAACCTCTCTATCAGGTGGTAAAGAAGTAACCTCATCCGAGAATATATCTAAAAATTCATTCACTATAGGGACGGTTTCTAATTCAACATCTGAAATTGAAGAGAGTAACAAAATATAACCCAAGTGTCCCTCAAATAAGCAATGGTGCAATTGAAAAACACTAGCCATCTCATTCAGACAAGCCTGAGTAGGAAAGGAATGAGTTAAGGGGAATTCTATAGTTTTTGCAAAACAATTCATAACCACTTGGTTAGCCGATAACCAATCCATACCCAGGATAATGTCCATTCTTTTTAAGGGTAGACAAACCAAATTAACCACAAATGTTCTTCCTTGAATAACGAGAGGATAATTCTCGCATATCAGGGAAGTGGAAATACTACCTTCAGCTGGGGTTTGGACACTCAAAGGAATAGGTAGGGAAGAAACACATACCTGTAGCCTTTTCACACACTTACGGGAAATGAACGAATGGGTCGCACTAGAGTCATACAATACTACTAAAGTGTGATCATGAAGCAGACATATACCTTTCATCAGATTTTCCACACCCTGCGCCTTCCTACCACTCAAGGTGTGAACACGTCCCTGCAACTGGTCGTCAGGTCGGGACAATCCCCTTGCTTTCATCTTGTTACAATCTTTAATGAAGTGTCCTGGTTGTTGGCAATAAATGCATGTGTTTCCTGCACTGCACTCTCCCCTATGGAACTTGCCACATTTGGAACATTCCTTCGACCTGGAAGCCTCGGAAGCTTGAACGTGTTTTCCTTTATCCTTGTTTCCTTTACCCTTGGAGGGTTGGGATGGCTTGCCTTCATCATTCCTCTTTTTCCACAGGAGTTGACGTTCATCATACAATTTCTTCAAGCTTTCTTCGGCCTTGTAACTTTTGCGAACCAGCGAGGCAAAGGTATATAATTTAGTTTGGGCTAAGTTATTCTGAATGTCAGCCCTAAGTCCCCACATAAACTGGTTTATCTTCCATGTCTCATCCGGCGCATATTTGGCATGAGAAGAAAACCTCGCCAACTCCTCAAACTTCCTGACATATTCAGACATAGTCAGATCCCCTTGCTTAAAATGAGTGAACTCGCGTTCCTTCCGATCCTTGACCGTTTGGGGAAAATATTTCTCTAAAAAGGCTTCCTTGAAGTCTTTCCATTCAATCTGTTCCTCATCTTCTTCCAAATATGCCCGTGCCCCCTCCCACCAATGGGCAGCCCCTTCGGTGAGGTAGTGTGTAGCGAAGGTTACCTTTTGTTCCTCCGTACATATAACCACTTTGAATATTCGTTCCATAGCTTCCAGCCAATGCTGAGCCTCCATAGCGTCATCACTTCCAGGGAAACTCGGAGGATTAAGCTTATGAAACTTAAGGAAAGTTGAATGTGAGTCAGTTGGTTGAACAGCTGGTGGCTCAGGTGGAGGTGGTTGCGGGACTTGCTGTTGTTGCTGGAGAAATTGCTGCATTATATTGTTAGTGGCTTCATTTTGGGCTCTCAGAAGTTCATTCTGATCCCTCAACATTTGCATCATATCAGTCCAGCGAGCCTCCTCCGCATCTCGCCTGCGGTGTCTCCTACGGTGCCTTCCATGTTCATCTGCCATTTTCTGCATACACGGTATAAAGTATTAAGCTGATCAGACTTAATATTCCATACTAAGTACCAGAATATAGAGAGAATTTCAAGCAAAAAAAAAATAATAATCCGCAATAATAGACCACAGTCCCTAATGGACTAAACCGCTCTGATACCATAATGTAACGCCCGTAATTCAGTATTACTTGAATTTACGACAATTTACAAAAGTGGCACAAGGGTTACCAATAATTTAAACTTGAAAATGGGCATTACAAGTCCAAATTTAAAATATAGTCAATGGTCTAAAAGTTAGGTTACAATTCCCAAGTATTAAGTATTTGAATTACAAAATACGATAACGAGGTTCCAAATATCCAAAGGACAGATGAGTTGTTACATCACAAAATGTAGGATTAAACTAAAGGATTCAACTTCTAACTTGCTTGACCGCCTTTCGGGTCCTGCTTATCTGAAAAACAATGGAAAGAGTGAGATAAAAATCTCAGTGAGTCCCCCACGGACCCCTTACCAACTCAGTCCCCAACACAATATTACAAACTCACAGTGAAGACAATTCATAATGTACAAGAACCCAATTAACATTCACAAATGCTCAATGAATCCAAGAGGGATATATAATTAACCCTCAATGGAATTCTTCTATCAACAATACACTATGAATCCAAGAAAGTATAGCAGTGACTTTCCATGGAATTCTTCAATAAACAATACACTATGAATCCAAGAAAGTATAGCAGTGACTTTCCATGGAATTCTTCAATAAACAATTCACTATGAATTATTACACAATCAATAAGTTCAATCATATCAACAACTTAACCATTCTCGTAAGCATTTTAATAGTCTACCCATTGATACAAATCTCCCTAAGACCATAGCATTAAGTAAGGTTGAATCAAAAGAGAAAGGATTTAAAATAACAAGGGGAAAATCAGCCCCAGACTCGCTTAAGCGGTCGGTCGCCGCCTTTTTCGCCGGCGCTTGATTTTAAGCTCGGCGAAAGTCGCAGAATACACCCTGGGCGTCGTAGCCAGCTCGCTCAGCCGCTTCTCGGCAAGTGAAAGTCGCGCGAGAATGCACCCGCTTGGCGGTCGTAACCCGGCTCGGCCGCTTCGCTTAGCGAATTTGTGAACTACGCCCAAATTTCATATTTTCTTTCCAAACCAAACATAACCAATCCCAACCATACTCAATCCCAATCATCAATCACCAAGCACAAAGCTCTAAATTTAACATATCGATATACAAGATCAAGAGCATTGCATAACTTATCAACTACACAATCAAACATATTTCAACTTGTCTTAGAATCTTCAAAATAAACATAAACTCATCTCCCTCATCATGCATTCCCAAATCCACAACTCGCATTAAGAAACATACAACTACACAAGTAAAATGGAAAGTCCTAAATGGTGGGACTTATGGGTTGCCCAACCTCTAAGTAAGAGGAACTCACATTAAGCTCAAATAAATGAGCTAGGGAGCTTGAAGACTTGAGACCCTCTCCTCCTCTTCTTCTCCAAGTTCAAACTTCTTTCCCAATGATCTAGAACAACTCCAAATCTTCAATGTAGCCCCAAATACTCAGTTTCAAATGCTTAGAAGCAAGGAATGATGAAGGAAACACCAACTCTCCTCTTCTCCTTCCCAAACCAAAACCCTAGCTCTCCACCTCCTTCCTCTTCTTTCCTTGTTCAGAAAAATAGGGAGAGAGTAGAAAGAATGGGCTGGATGTCGTGGGTGAGGGGAGAAAAGAGAGAAGGAAATTGTGGCTTGACCAAATTACCCTTCCTTCAATCACTTAACTACACTACACCTTGCTACTCACACCCCCAACATTTCTAAATACTATCCCCTATTTCAATTACTTAACTATTAATTTGAAATCCAAGCCTAAATTAATTTAATTAAATAATTGAATTAGGCAGGGTGTTACAGAGTGCGGCATGACTGCTTTGGGTACGACCGTACTGACATTTGGTACGGTCGTACTGGATTTTTTCTTCGACGTTAGGCTGTATTGACCATGAGGTACGCCCCTACTGCTGTGCGCAGTTAAGTACGGGCGTACTGCCTTTAGGTAAAACTGTACTGAATGTCCAAAATCACTAAAAAAATCCAAATCTTGCTAGATTTTGGTTCTTTTTCGCATCTTTTGCTTCAAGCGTTGTCTTTGTTACTTTTCTACATAAATGAAGAAATAGTGAGCATATTTTATCTAGTAAGAAACAAAATCACAATATTTTATACTCAAAATACCTCAATATTTTAGACATATTTGAGTGTCAACACATCTCCACACTTAAGCTTTGCTTGTCCTCAAGCAAACTATTTGGATAATTATAAGAAAAATTGAATTTACTGACTAAGGGCATAAATGAGTTACATGACAACAGAGTAATGTCATAAGAATTGCTAAGTAATAGAATGCCCAATTAGAGATACAAGTTCAACAAGTTCACCCAAGTCTGTGATTTATAAGTCACTCTTCGCATCACTCTCAAAGTGTTTAAAGGTGTAGTCATTAACGCTCAAATTATCTCAAAGAAGTGACATTACCATAAGCTTGTACATTGACCAAAACTCTACTATTAAAATCCACTTATCATGCAAAAAGGATCAGTTCAGCCCGCGGCGGACATGGGCATTCAGTGGTGGAAACCGAAGGATGGGTGGTGGAACTGTAATGTGGATGCCACCTTATTTGCAGAATTTGGTGGCTTCAGGATAGGAATGTGTATACATAATGATAATGGGTAGTTCATTCAAGTTCAAACAACGTATTTCCATGGTGTCCCGCAAGCTATTGGTTTACTCGAAGCAATCACTTGACTGAGTAGGATGTGAGTCCTCAATGTAACCATCGAACTAGATTGCAAACAAGTAGTGGACGGAGTTCTAAGGGACAATGTCTGTCTTACTGAAGTAGGTGGCATTCTATCAAGATAATACAAGACTCTTCTAAGCACTTACCAAAACTATGGGATTAGTTTCGTTAAGAGACAAGCAAATATTGTTGCTCATACTTTAGTTAGGGCGGCAAAACTTTATGCTAGTCACCGTATTTTTTATTTTATTCTGACCTGTATTGCTGAACGCATTTTATTGGAAATAAGTTTATTCCGGGGAAAAAAAAACATTTGTTTCAAAGGTTGGATATCGTAGAAGTTTTCCTGACATTATTACAATCAAATTATGGGCCCGTTTGTTACGGCTTAAAAAAAAAGTGATTATGTTTTAAAATAATCTGAAGCTAATTTGTGTTTGTTTAGGATTATAAAAATCATTTTTTCAACTCTTATGAATGAGAAGCTACTTTTTTCAGCTTTTCATTTTTAACCTAAAAATCATTTTTTTAAAAAAATCATTTTCTAAAAAATCTGAAACAAACACAATTAAAATTAAAAAAAATGATTTTTAACATAAAAAAGTGATTTTATTCTAAAAAAACTGTAACAAACGCCCCCTATATCTTCGATATAGTTAGGGGATGAAAATCTTTCTGATAATCACGAGGGTCATCTTCGTAGGTTGAGATTTGTATCACATGAATTGAAAAATACATTTGACAAAAACAATTGATATTTTGATGGCACATGGTACTATATAAATTTAAATTAATACTAATAATCATATCACAAAATCACGAGGATATTACAGTGAGAAAAGTATTAAAAAAAAAAAGGTGTCGTTTTACCAAATTCACCAACTCTTACATAAAATATGGTAGCTTCCTTTGAGAAATACGAAGTAAAGGGCATTCTTTTTTTTTTGACCAAAAGTAAAGTGCATTTACATTTGCATCTTTTAGACTAATATTCAAACTTAGAAGTCACTCTCATGTGCCATTAACTTAATTGACACGTTTCTTTTGCCTGCTCTAATCCGGTGATTATATTTTAAACTACGTAAACTTGTGATTATTAATTAAAATTAATAATTAAGATTATGATAAAAATCCATATTCATTTATAATAAAATAAAATTTAATAACTATACAATGTTAATGTAAATAAGTTGTATTCATTCTTTCAATTATATTTCATCATTTCTTCAAGTCATAATGTTACTTCTTAAAACCTAAACTTATTTACACTTTAGTAAATAATAATTAAATACATTGTAAAATTATTTACATTATTTTTTTGGCAAAATTGCGCTTTTGGTCCTTTAAGTTATTTTTAAAGTTCACATTCGTCTTTTAAGTTTTTTTTTGTCTCAAATAGGTCATTTCAGACTTTTAAGGAATGATTAAAACCAAGGTTTAGAGTTCTAATAGGTTTAGAATTAGGTTTAAGTCGTGATCCATAAGTCTTATCACGTTTAGAAGCGAAACAAACTGAAACAGGGTGAACGTTGACTATAAAAAAGGGTAACGGTGTCAACGTTTTAAAATATAAAGGACTAATATGAACTTTAAAAATAACTTAAAGGACTAAAAGCGCAATTTTGCTTTTTTTTTCCTTGTGAACCGAAGTATCTTGTGGTTGAGTGTCAGAAACTAATCCATGGAATAATTGTTTAGCCCTCTCTAAAAATATGAATTTTGTAGTTTCTCATATTTTTAGGGAAGGTAAATCTTGTACAGATAAGTTGGCTTTCCATGATCTTAATATTCAAGATTTTTTGTGGTGGGATACCATCCCTGATTTTATTAGGGAAGATTTTTTTAGGAATATGTATAGTCTTCCTTTTTATAGGTTTAGATGAGACGTCCTTTTTGTCCCCCATGTTTCTCTTTGTATTCGTTTCTTTATTTTTTTAATAAAATTATGGTGTGCTGCAAATAATAGGTAGTTTAGCTAGTTGGGATTGCTGATTCTACAGTGATACTTTTCCACGCTATTTTGCTTAAAAAAAGATATGTTCTTCCACGTACAAAGTAAAAATTAATCGATCACATGACTACATGTCTAAAAGACCCGATTATTTGTCAATCGCACCATTTTGGTATTTATTTACATTGTAATTAATATATAATTATTAAACTTGTAAAAATCTTAATATATGATTTTATCACCCTTAATTTTGTATTTCTCACTTTATAAATAAAGACTAAAATATTTATTTTATTCTTCCCCTAAATTTTAGCCTCAGCTGCACCTTAGAAGAAATGTGATGCCTATCATGCGGGAATCGAGGTGAGTGGTCCGAATAATGAAATGTAAATAGCTTAATATAAACGTGTCATTGTCAAATCTTCCATTGACAATAAATAATTGGACAAATGTACCCAAAAAAATAATAATAATAATTGGACAAAAAATGCAAGACAGACTCCAATCAATGATAACAACTTCTAGTCCCCACTTTCTTAAAATTATCATCCAATCAATGATAACAATTTCTATTCCCCGCTTTCTTAAAATTATCATTTATAGACAAAGTGGCTCACTTTGTTCTAATCCAACAACATTTTTAAAAAGGTTGTCAACTTCATAGATTTATAAAAGTTTCTCTGCCTCATCAATTTTGTGTGTGTGTGTGTGTTTTGTTCCAATGGGGGAGGAATCAAGTGTGCTTAAGGAAAACATATCAATGAATGACAACATGGAAGAAGAATTTGAAGGAGTTGAAGAAAGAGATCCAGAAAGAAATCCACTGAATGAACCTCTTCTCAAGAGGAACAGAACACTCTCTTCCAATCCACTTGCTCTTGTTGGAGCAAAAGTTTCATACATAGAAAGCTTGGATTATGAGTAAGAAAGAGCTCAAAAATATGGCATCAATTTTTTTTTTTCCTTCCTCACACAAAAAAGTTACTCATTTTTGAAGAGGCTATCCTCCATTTGCAGGATCAATGAGAATGATTTATTCAAACAAGATTGGAGGAGCAGATCAAGAACTCAAGTGTTGCAGTACATTGTTTTGAAATGGTTACTTGCATTCCTTGTTGGTCTTCTTACTGGTGTTATAGCCACTCTTATCAATCTTGCTGTTGAGAATATTTCAGGGTATAAGCTCCTTGCTGTTGTTGAATACATCCAACAAGAAAGGTCAGAGCAATCCTCCCACACTTTCTATTTTTAATAGTGAGAATTTTTCTTTTATTTTATTGTAAAAACAATGAAATTGCATTGTTACAGATTATTCGATAAAAAAATTATTTTTTTAACTGAAAAAATCATTTTTAAAGATTTTGATCGTGTTTGTTTTGAGCTTTTTAGATAATCAGAATCTAAAAAATTGATTTTTATTTTTGGTTAAAATGAGAAGCTATTTTTTCTAGCTTTCGATAAATAATATAATTTTAAAGAGTGTGGTAGATGAGAGAGATGATTAAAAAAATAATTTTTATTATTGTAAACAAACACAAATTAACTTTTGCTTTAGAAACGAGCCCAATATCATATGCAAAGTTTTAAATTGCAATATGTGGCTGCAACCAAGGTTTTATGTCACGGTATGCGATCCTTGATATTTCAAATAGTTGTGACTAAAAACAGCTGATGTGATCCTAATCACAGTCATATTGCGGTCACGAATCAAAAAACATGTGCCGCGGCCACAATAGCAGTTGTTGATAGTTTTTTAAAGCTCTGACCGTAATATTAAGGTTTTTGAGATCTCTGCGACTACAATAGCCATCACAACAGCCGCATTTGTCCGGAATTTCAAGGATACCAATGTAACTATAACCGCGACTGCGACAACAATTTAAAACATTTACCATGTGTTAAAAAATAGAGAAAATTGGAATTTTGTGTGATTGTGAATTAATATGATACATGGTGCAGGTACTTGACGGGTTTCCTATATTTCACGGGCACTAATTTCTTTTTGACATTCATTGCTGCTATTCTATGTGTGTGTTTTGCGCCCACTGCTGCTGGACCTGGAATACCTGAAATCAAAGCTTATCTTAATGGTGTTGATACTCCCAACATGTACGGTTCTACTACATTGTTTGTTAAGGTGAGTTTGTTCAGTGATATGCCCTCAATTCTTTTACCTCTCATTTAGCAATAAAGAATTTAAGAATTTAACTTACCTCAAGTGCTAAGCACGCAGCCTATCAAAGAAAAAAAAAATGGCACCTTTGAATTTGAAAGCGAGTTTGAAAATATATAATATACCCACTTAAAACCTGAAATGTCATCCAATTCCAACAATAAAATTACAATAATAGAGGAACTATAAAATTAAACTTGTATGGTTGTACCAATAATATGATCTAATTTGTAAGAATTGTTTATTTAAATTTTTTTGTTTTCAATATTAATTATAAAAAAGATAAAACTTATATCAAGTTCTTTTGGTATTGTTTCTCTGGTTCTCACTAAAGAGATGCAGAGTTACTAAGACCGTTCCAAGCGATGCATCCCTCAGACACGTTTGAAGGCAAATTCCAACAGTTTTCTCAATTTTTTTAGTGAAAAAATGACAAACTAACAGGACCAATAAAATTGGATATAAGTTTTGTCCTTTTAAAAATAATTTTTTATTTTTTTTAAACTTTCTTGAAGTTGTTAATGTCTATTTTTTTAATACTATTTGAGTTAAAAATACTTTATATATGATTCATTTAAAGAAAAAAAATATGAACAGAATTGGGACGAGTTTCCCAATTCCTATAATTGAGAAAAAAAAATTGGATGTAAGAGTTGATGTTGGGCAGAGGTTTCTCCAACCATTCTATTGGGTGTGAGGTTAAATAGTCAATTTCCATTCTAATCAGAGATGAGGCGGGTCGAGAATGAGTGTAGGGAGTGTAGAAGGCAGAAGATGCCCTTCATGTGTCATTGTCATGCCTATTGTCTTGTATAATACTAACTCCTGTCCTTATTATAAGAGAATTTTTGGGTATTTTTTTATCCTAATTATAAGAAAAATGGACGTATTTCAAGATGTATTAATTGCTAAAATACTTTTTATATCCCTATTTTAATGAGACATGTATATTTACTAGAAGTTCATATTTTTCCTATGCACCCAATTATTAGGTGTATATTTGGAATGAGAGTTCAATTTTATAACATTAAATATGTTTCCTTGGTCTTGGTGATTTTTGTAATTTTTTTTTATATTAAGGACCGGAGGTAGTAGTACCCGTGGATCCCAAAAACCAGGGCCTGGCACATGAATTGGTCATCAAACAAGGATTGTAGTTTTCAATCATTAACACTTGCAATTTTTCTAACATTAATGGCAGTCATACTCATGAAGGCTCCAAAAATAATAATAGTTTTGGCTCACAAATTTTTTGTTGAATTTTTGCTGCTAAATAGGCCATCACAAGTTTCAAATAGGACGAGTCAAGTTTTTAATTTTCATAAAAAGGAAAGGAATGCAACAAGTTCATTGGATGTAAAATAAAGGTAGATGAAATTTAGGAAATGGGTAGCCTGCAATCACCCAATCACAACGTTGTAGATCTGGTTCGAATTTCGTGTTTTTGACCCATTTTGCAAAATCGGAATACGAGCCGTCTGATCTTAATTGTATGACTGAGATCGTGTGACTATGTGATTATCATGACTGTAGGAATCCAGACTCGTGAAATTCAAGAAGATGCTCAATTATATTTCACTATCTTGTTTTTCATTTTTTTACGTACCACGATAATTAGGGTCATTGGCTCCACAGTAGCATCCCGGGGTATCCCCACAAGCTTCGTTCTTTTGGACCGACTGTGGAACTAATTCTCGGTCGACTGCCAGGAGCAAGAACTTAATTATTGGTTTTTGCAACCTCCCAACTAGAGTATATCTCTCACCAAGATTCGAACCTGAGTTCTTCTCCTTATGGAGTCGATATTTCAGGATCTTAGACCGTATATATTTTATTATCTTGTTACCTCGTGAAAAATAATATAATTATGTGATAAGATTATGAAATATAATTAGATGTATGTGTAAAATTTATTTACCTGATTATTATATAATTAGTAAAATCAAAAAATATGTCAGCGGGTTAAAAAATGTAAACATTCCTATAATGCAAATGCTGTACAATATTTCACATTTTAACTATGATGACCAATGTCATGAATAAATAACCAGTATATGTGTTTTTGCAGATAGTTGGAAGCATTGGAGCTGTCTCAGCAGGCTTAGACTTAGGAAAAGAAGGTCCATTGGTACATATTGGAAGCTGCATTGCTTCTTTACTAGGCCAAGGAGGTCCTGACAATCACAGAATCAAATGGAAATGGCTAAGATACTTCAACAACGATCGCGACCGCCGCGATCTAATCACATGTGGTGCATCATCAGGAGTTTGTGCAGCTTTCCGCGCCCCTGTCGGTGGTGTTCTTTTTGCTCTTGAAGAGGTTGCAAGTTGGTGGAGAAGTGCTCTCCTCTGGAGAACTTTTTGCAGCACTGCTGTTGTGGTTGTAGTGCTAAGGGCATTCATTGAACTATGCCATGAAGGGAAGTGTGGTCTTTTTGGTGAAGGTGGTTTGATTATGTTTGATGTGAGTAATGTTACTGTGAGATATAATGTGATGGATATTATCCCTGTTGCTATCATTGGTGTCCTTGGTGGGGTTTTGGGAAGCCTTTATAATTATCTTCTTCATAAGGTCCTCAGGGTCTACAATCTCATCAATCAGTAAGTAACATCATCCAAACTTAATGTTAAAGCATGTTAGATGTCCTTTTTTTTTCTTTTTGAAAAATATATAATGCATAAAAAAATAAAGGATTAAATACATTTTTATCCCTACAAAATTAATTGACAAAATTTGATTTTGGCCCCTACAAAAATTTTATTCGATTTTAGTCCTTAGAAAATAGCATATTTTTAGTCCCTCGTAAGAGACTGATAAGGTACTAAAAACACACTATTTTAGTTAAATGTAGTGACTAAAAATGAATGAAACTTTTGTAGGGACCAAGATCAAATTTTACTAATTTTATAGGGATGAAAAGCATGTTTAACCCCAAAATAAAAGTTTTATGCAAATGAAATTAACATGTTATAAAGAACAAGTGCTCAACTGCTATGAACTAAAAATAAAAAGGACAAAGCAAAAGCAAACTAATCATCCAACTTTATGAACTCTTCGGATACTCTTAACTGCATTCAAGAATTTTGTTTTAAAATTTCATACCAATAAAAATGGAAATATCATAATAATTAGATAAATCATGTCATTTTTTTAATATCTGCAATGACTCATACTTTCAAAACATTGATTCTCTCTTTCAATTTAAGAGTTGTGTGTCATGTTAGTCTTATAAAATTAAGTTTCATTATATCACTTGTATGTGCAATTTCTTACTGTCAAGTTCCATTACAACAAAAATTAACTGTTTTAGATTGTTTGATTAATGAGTGAGAACTTTTAATTATTGCAGGAAAGGAAAAGTATACAAGCTCCTCCTAAGTTTAGCAGTATCATTATTTACATCATTGTGCCAATATGGTCTACCATTCCTAGTAAAATGCACTCCTTGTGATTCATCACTTCCAGAATCAATGTGCCCTACAAATGGACGTTCAGGAAACTACAAACAATTCAACTGTCCAAATGGCCACTACAATGATCTTGCTACTCTTTTGCTCACCACCAATGATGATGCTGTTAGAAATATCTTCTCAACCAACACTCCTCATGAATACCATCCCTCCTCAATCCTAATTTTCTTTGCACTCTATTGCATATTAGGACTAATTACCTTTGGAATTGCTGTGCCATCAGGCCTCTTCCTTCCAATCATACTCATGGGTTCAGGTAAGAATGCACCCCCGACTTTGATAAAATTACAAGTAATATTTTGAATGTGTGCATTTTGCTCTCTCTATTTTTATATATTTGAATTCACGCGCCCCCAGTTTTTATATATTTTTGTATTCTGCCGCCACTGACTTAGGGTTCTGGATCTGCCACTGGTTCAGGTTATGGCCGCCTCCTTGGAATTATAATGGGACCTCACACAAACATTGATCATGGATTGTTTGCAGTTCTTGGTGCAGCCTCACTCATGGCAGGTTCTATGAGGATGACTGTGTCCCTTTGTGTGATCTTTCTTGAGCTAACCAACAACCTTTTGCTACTACCAATAACAATGATTGTTCTCCTCATAGCAAAAACTGTTGGAGACAGTTTCAACCCAAGCATTTATGAGATCATATTGCACTTGAAAGGACTTCCTTTCATGGATGCAGATCCTGAGCCATGGATGAGAAATCTCTCAGTAGGTGAGCTTGTTGATGTTAAACCATCAGTGGTTAGCTTCCATGGAGTAGAAAAGGTAGCCAACATAGTTAATGTATTGAAAAACACTACACACAATGGTTTTCCTGTAATGGATGATGGGTTAGAAGTAGAAGTAGTACCACCAACAAGACCAGCAAATGAGGTAAAAGAACTACATGGATTGATTCTAAGAGCACATCTCATTCAAGTGCTTAAGAAGAAGTGGTTCTTGAAAGAGAGAAGGAGAACTGAGGAATGGGAAGTGAGGGAGAAGTTTACATGGGTTGAGCTGGCTGAGAGAGAAGGGAATATTGAAGATGTGGCTGTGACTAAAGAAGAGATGGAGATGTTTGTTGATCTTCACCCTCTCACTAATACAACTCCTTTTACAGTGTTAGAGAGTATGTCGGTAGCGAAAGCAAGGATTCTTTTCAGGCATGTAGGACTTCGCCATATGCTTGTTGTACCCAAGTATCAAGCATCGGGGGTGAGTTCATTAAGCACAGTATGAATTTTATCTCCATTCAAACATTGAATTTGATGTTTCAGTCAAGGTTTTAAATTGTGGTCACAATCGAGTCACGGTCTCGTCACGGTCTTTGATATTGTAACAAATTGCAGTCAAATATGACTGATGCAACCGCAATTGTGACCGCAATGCAGTAGTAGAGACATAAAAAAGCTTGACGCCGCAGACATGATCGCGGTCGCAGACCTTTTCTAAAAACCTTGGTTTCAGTACTTTTTTGTTGGAAACTCATGACTAATATGTAATTATTTAAAACATTCATATATGACTAACCTTTTGATATGTTTTTCTCATAGGTATCTCCTGTGATTGGGATCTTGACAAGGCAGGATCTACTGGCCTACAACATTCTTACAGTTTTCCCTCACTTGGCAAAATCTAAGGGCAGAGAAAAGAGGAACTAAAGCTCTGTCAATCAATGAATGGCCATGCTGCTTTCTTGGGACAAGTCTCTACATCTATTACACAAATTTTTTCCCTCAGTTTTGCATTACTTTGGCTAATGCACAGAGAAAGATTAGATTCAACAACAATGTTAAACTATATTCAAATTTCCTATTCTTTCCACACAAGTTTTTATTAAGTAATGAAACTAAATAAACTTCCCTACCACTAAAAAGAGTGCTACTATTTGGTACCAATCATTTTGTACTAAAATAGCAATGATATTATTTCTTTCAGGACAACACATAAAATGAAAAAGATTACAATTATAAAGAAGAAAGAAAAATATTGACAAACACACAAAATTAATGCTATATATATAAAGTATATGTCTCTTTTCTGTCTAGTAGCCAACTCACTCCAAATTTACATTTACAAACCCAACTTCATATCATCAATTAAAACAAGGAAAACATTGTGGCAACTGATAGTGTGACAATTTGCACAAGATAGGCAAAGCATTGTGAGGCTGAAGCTGCAGAAGTAGAAGTAGGAGAAGAAGATGAAGAACCAGATGATGATGATGATATAGATGAAGGTGATGACGACGAGGATGAGGATGATGGCGATGGAGATGATGCAGGGGAAGAAGATGCATTCCCTTTCACTATTGTAATCTTCACCTTCATGCCTTGGCCACAGTGACCAGAGGTACCACAGGTGAAGTACCTTGCACCTGGCTTGTCCAATTTGACAACATCCTTGCCACTGCTTAAGGAGTTTACTGGACTGCTAATATCACAATTCTTATAGGCACTTTCACTACCTAGTTCAACCACACTATGCAAAGAAGAGTACTTGAAAACTGCAAATAAATAAATAAATAAAATAAAGACATATTCATCACATTTATAAAAAAAAAAAAAAATTAGTTTTTCAAATTATGTCTACAATCACAACTGCAGCTGCAATATTGCAGTTTTGGGAGGTTTTGTAACCATTATTGCGGCGGGATCAACACTATTTGTTTGCAATTTCAATGATCACAATTTTTAAAAAAGGTGTGCGACTGCAATCTGAGCCGAGACATCATGGTTTTTAATGTCTATACGATCATGATTGGGACTGCATTTGGCCGCAATATCAAGGATCACGACGTGACCACAATAGATACGGCAGCCGCGATTTAAAACCTTGATCACAATATAACTGTGACTGTGACCGCAATTTAAAATCTTGATCAAAATAATGAAAAATTCTTTATTTCTTTGAATTTTAGCATTCAAGAAAATGAAATTTTATGTCATGTAAATATAACTAATGTAAGAGCATAAACTAATTTTGGATATATAAGAAACATACCAAGTTGATCTCCAACCTTGAATGTTTGGCCTGAAATCCATGAGTTAAAGTCTGTGGATGGATCCCAGCCTTGGCTTCCACCAACATCATGTTGAGTTGCTATGGCCTCCTTTGTGATCAAGGTTGCTACCAGTACCAAGAAAATTGTGTTCTTGTGCCCCATGGAATCTAGTCTTTTTCTTTTCCTGTTATGTATCTGCCTTCTGCTTACTTTCACTCTTTGGAGATTACAAGGATTCTGTCTGAGCATTGTTATAAATCATTCCTATTTATAAGCAAGGTCAGAAAACAACCTATGCCTCAATTGTTTACTATTACACATAGCAAACAATTTTCATTCCATTAATATATGTTTAAAACAATATTAAATTGTGAATTCCTTGCAAAGTGACTTGTATGTAAATAAAAGAAATGCTTAAGTTCAGTTGGCTCAACAAAGCTTTGGTCATCACTTTGAATTACTGAGCAAAACAATGGTGCAATGTGGTTCAGAAATCTAGATCCATTTTCAGTGTTTGGATTGGCCGCCAAGCATTTTTCAGGTGGGTGAAGGTTTGTTAAAGCTTGGCGTTCAAACAAGGTTACTACCATGGGTCACATCTTTAGGATAGCTAGACTAGATGCTCAAATTTTATTGGCTCAAAGTTTTAATTTAGATGTAAGATAACGGTAATAAAATATTGGGTTTTTTTATATTTATATTTTTTGGGCGTAGTAAGAGACTTATACCACATTTCTTAGACCCATATGTATGCATCCCGTAATAAGAGAGCGTGGATCGTTATTATCAACAGGCTCTGATACAACTTGTTGGGTTTTTTATATTTATATTTTTAATTATATTTATATTTCTTGGGATGTAGTAAGAGACTTAGACTACATTTGTTCCCAAAACCTTAAGGTGATAGTTTCATCGGTTTAGCATCTTATATATTCGTTATTTTTTTATTATTATTAGGCGATGTGGAACTATCTCATACTTAGATATAAAAAAAAATCAGATGACAAACAAATCTAAAACCAAAATGGTTTGCTGCAAGCGTTAGTTGTTATTAGAGTAACACCCTCCTAAAAAATGACAATTTTAGTACCTATTTTGTAAAAAATAAAATAAATAAAAAAAGAGAGGACATCTGGGAAAAAATTATTGTAAAACTACATTATAAAAGGACTTTTATATAAACTTGTCTGGGCACACATTGAATATCTTCAATCTACTTTGTTATACAATTAGTGTGTTTGACTCGTGCAATGCACAGGTATACATTGTCTTTTTAGTAAATTAAAAATTGTTAACATATATGATGTAATATATTTTTGTAAACATTTAAATGAGATCCTGTTAAATATATATTAATATATCAAGAGAATAGTCACTACATTTACATAACAAATATATTAATAGTTTAACCTAATAAGTATTTGTATAGATAATTATGTAAATTATATTATTATTATATATAGAAAATTTCAATAGAAGGTATTCCAATTTGTAGATTATATTATAGTAAAAGATTATATTAATATATATTTTTATTAAAGTATTTACTTACTGTAATTTATGTGTTACTGTTCTTTCTTGTGAAATATCAATTTACTTATAATATATTTATACTCTGAATTTAAATACTAATAAATTTTTATTTAGATATTAATATGTTTTCATGCAAAGATTATCAAAAAAAATATGTTTTCATACAAAATATTCATTTATATGTGATGTATTTTTTCTCACGTGTGTTACGGTCATGAATGTATCTGTAAAAATTATAAAATAAAAATTAGAATTAGTGTGTGTGATTATATATATATATATATATATATATATATATATATATATAGACACACACACACGCACATACATATATACATACATACATAATACTTATTCATATTTTATAATTCATCAAATATCAATAAATTGCTCATGCTACACATGCTGTATACTTCAAAGAATATAAGTAAAAAAATATATTATGAAAAAACTTCTTAAGAAATTTATCTAAATTGCACATAAAAAGTTCAAAAGGAATATGTTTTCAAAAATTATAAAAAAATATTTCTATTTTGTAAAGAAATATATAATGAATTTAAATAGGAATTCATTAAATTGCTAGATGAATAATAATAAGACTCTTCATATAATTTTTATCCTCATGATATTTAAATATTCACCAATATAACTATTAATTAATAATTGAAATTTACTCCATTAATTAGAGTAACCAAACTTTTGCCGGAATTTAAAATAAGAAATAAAGTTAAAATATAACTTATATAAAAGGCTTATTAGTATGACAGGACAATGGCTGGTGTTATGCACGGTGTATATTAAAAAATAAAAAATGTACACTAAAAATTATATTAATGTGTGATTTTTATTAAAATATACGTGTTTCGCGATTTGGAATTCTCTTTCCATGTAAGATATTAATTCTCCTTATGCTATACTTTTATTGGATAATTTAAATATTAATATAATTTTCATGTAAATATTAATATATTTTAATGTAAAATATAGATAATAACCAATATGAATATTTACTAATAACAAACTTTACATCTATAGTATGATGGCTCGTGCTCTGCATGATATATAGTTTAAAAAATAAAGACTTTATCTAACTAAATTCATATAAAAAAATTCATATTAATTTGTAATTTCTATTATAATATTCATAAGAAATATGCTCATTTTTTGGATTTCATTAAAAATATGAAATTGTTGATTTCACGTTTTTTGTTTAGAAATTTTTATGGCAAAACATAAGTCAAAAATTATGTTTCATCCGTTGTTTTACAATATATCTGTAGTACAATGGTATATACTTACAATATATTATAAATATTTTACTAAATGTATATTAATTGGGGAGAGATCAAATTACACCAGTGTAATACTTGGGTAATGTTACACCGTTCAAAAACTTTGTAACTAATACTTATATTACAAAATTAACCGTTGGATTTAAAGATACTATCACATAAATCATATATACCAAAAATTACATTAATCTAAAATCATTTGATAAGTCATTGAGATGCATCAAGATTAACGTCTTATGCACTTTTATTAAACAACGTTAATCTTGATGCATCTCAATGACTTATCAAATAATTTTAGACTAATATAGTTTTTAGTAGATATGATCTATGTGATAGTATCTTTAAATCCAACGGTTAGTTTTGTAATATAGGTATTAGTTACAAAGTTATTGAACGGTGTAACATTACCCAAGTATTACACCGGTGTAATTTGATCCCTCTCCATATTAATATATTATTTCTAGTAAATTGTTAATTCATGCTAAATAAAATAATAATGTCAATTCATGTAAAATATTCAATACTCTATGAAGTATAAATAATAATTAATAGGAATATTCACTAATAGCAAATTTTACATCTATACATAAAACAATAAAAATATTTTTTAATAAAATTTATATTAATTTGTAATTTTTATTAAAATATTCATAAGGAATATGCTCATTTTAGGATTTCATTAAAAAATATGTAATTTTTGATTTTGCGTTTTTGGTTTAAAATTTGTAGTCCCAAAATATAAATCACAAATTATGTTTTCTTGTAAATGGTATAACCCGGCTTATAAATATTCGCATAAAATATTTGAAATTTTTAACGTATAGGAATAATAATTTTGTAAACTTATGTCATGCTAGTGTTTTTAACTCGTTCGATGCACGTAGTATACGTCAAGGTACAAAAGTATCACATTAATAATTTATTCATGAAATCATTGGGAAAAAAACTACATATGGTCCTAAAATATAATGTATTTAAATGTAGTGATAAATTTAAACATAACTCAAATTTTGTATTAGGAGATATAAAAAATACTTTATATTGAATGAAAATATAAGTAGGTATTTTATATGTTGATGTGTGTGGTTTTACACAAAATGTTCATTCCCGTGAATTGACCGTAAATTCTCCCTAAGTTCAAATTTGCCAAATTACTTTCATAAAAATGTTCATTCCCATGTGCTATATTTTATCTATAATTTCTTCAAAGATAAAAGAGAGAAATTAAAGTTACACTATAAAAGAAAATGATAAATGGTATATAATTAAAAACGAAAAACATTTAATGAACGTTCAAAAGAAAGCAATAAACAATGAATTGAATGAAATAAAATTCCCACTTCAATTTTATTGGGTATGCTACCAACTATAAAATTATATGAAAAGTTTGCTACTTTTAACTGACATGAATGACATAAGACAGTCATATGGTAACAACCTTGAGAATAATTATGTAAAATCGGGCAATTATAATTGGTTAAACGACTATCATAACAACCTTGAGAACAATTGTATGTTGTTACTTGCTACCACTACTGAGAATGTTTGTGCTAGTAAAGCCATTTTGTCACCCACTAAAGATCTCACCTAAACGTCCCAAGAAAAGATTAAAGAAAAAGATTTATCAGCATTATTATCATTAACACTCACTAAGTAAAAGATGTATATTTTAGCAAGGGATTAATAGCATGATAAGGAGTTTTAGAGATTTTAAAGATTTGAAATTTGAAATTTTAATAAAGAACATAAAAATAAATACACAACATGTATAAACATATATTTGAAGAATTAATATTTTTATCTAAATATTGATATTCTTGTAAAAAATAGTAAATTTTAATATAGTTATATTAATTAAATAATATGGACATTTATCGATAATATCAAAAATTACATCCTATTCCATTATTCTATCCTATTGATTGACTTTCTCAATATGAATGCCTTGGTAAAATTTTAAAATTTATTTTGTTGGAGGATATGACCATTTAAATCGTAGACTATAATAAAGTATGATTTCTAATTTTGATTATTATTATCCCTTAAAGATTTTTATATTGTTATGATATTGATTATCTTTATCTTTATAATATTAGTGTCATAAAGTATTAATTAGAGGGCAATTTGATAAAATCATTAAAATAGTCTCTTAATAACTGCAATTTAGCATTAATAAATAAAACATTTATTTTGATATTAAATAGCTTTGATTTAAAATGAAAGAGATATTTTTAAATAAGGGGATAGAAAATTGTTTACGTGATCATGGAATAGGAAATAGGAAATTTAATAAATAAATGATTTATTTTGATATTAAATAGGTTTGATTTAAAATGAAATAGATATTATCAAAAAAGGGGATAGGAAATTGTTTATGTGAGCAGGGAATAGGAAATAAGAAATATGTTTGAAATTAAATAGATTTATTTTAATAATTTGAATGAATTAATTACATGAGTAGGGAATAGGAAACCTCTGCAAAAAAAGGGAGAGGAAATTGTTTTGATGCTCGCAGACGAAGGAGAAAGAAGAAACTGATAGGAAATTGTTTACGTGCCATTGCTGCTTCTCTGAAACGCATTTTCTGCGAGGAATGAGGTAAGATTACTCCTTCTTGCTCATTTAAACAAATATTCAGTGAAAAAAATATTTTTTAGTTCATGAACCATTAGTAAAAACAAAAAGAATATAATGATTTTAGGAGTTTAATATCTTTTTCATATATTCAGTCAATAAATCAATTATTGATCAACTTTATTTTCACTCAAAATTAATTTATTTCTGGGGCACATTCATATATATATTTTGTAAATAAATACCAATATATTTTCTATCCATATAATTTTTCTCAATTTTGTTCGCAATACCATTTGAATTTTAAAAGGATCCAAAAGTTCCATATAAGAAACGCGTTTGCACTCTTCATTAAAAACAAATAAACACGTTTGAATTATGTTCAATACCATAAATAGATTTCACTTCCTATTTAAACATCACAAACGTCCTTTTTTATATGGTGAATTTTTATTTTTTGATAACTAAAAAGTCCTTTTATTGTTATACTACTAAAATACTTAATTTGTTAAGTGTAATGCACGAGAGAAACCACTATAGTTTAAAGTGAAAAATATTATTCATTTATTTTTTTATCTTGGCTATAAATACTTTACGAGTATTATTTAAATTCCATAATTAGTCAAACAATTAATATAGTAGGCGAGTATTTGAGGAAAGCTATTCAATTGAAAATTAATTAAGATTTTTGCAAATATAAAATAACTAATTTATAAAGCGTATCTTTCAATTTTTTTTTTTTCTGAATTTGATCAATGTAGTTTAGGAGAAACTACCAAAAAATCATTATTTTAGGAGCATAATATCTTTCTCATATATTTGGTCATTAAATTTATTATTGGAGAGCCTAATTTTAGTTTAGAATGGATATTGGCTCACTAAATTCAATTTGTTTCTTTTTTAAATATGTCAAATTGATATGGTCAAATAAATAAATATGGTCAACCAATTGTCTACCAAATAATGATAATAATTAATGTTACCAAAGAAAAGTAAGAATTAATAAATCCTGATACTTATAAACGGATCTTTTGGTTAAAATCTTTTAATTGAATGACCATATTAATTGGGCGACATCTTTTGTGATACACTAGTGCGATGAATTTTTTTTTTGATCAAAGAATGTAACCATATCAAATATCTATCAATTATAAAGATTTATTGACGTAAAATTAATTCTTACCATTTATTCAAATCAATCTATAATTCTTACCATTTATATGCTCTACCTATTTAGTCAAAGCTGTTAAAGTTAAAACACATATTTGATAGAGTGTGAGTTTGTGTGACTACAGTAGAGAAAGCCTACTGACATCTTTTGTGATACCCCTCTGTGAGAAATGTTTGCCACTGTCTTAAAGGAGCAAAATTTTAATTTCTTTCCATTGTGGATTCGAAATTGTTGCGATCTTTATGTGTTAAGTATACTATACTATTTCTGACCATATATACTATTCTAGCAACCATTGTTAAGTCGCTAAACATTCAATTATAGGGAGAATGACATCTACAATTACTCCTCTTAGTGCTATCAAGGATGGTAACGCGGAATGGAAGATAAAGGTTCGAGTCATCAATATTTGGAAACAACCAGTATAAAAGAATCTAACACAGATTGGTAGTATTGAGCTCATACTACTTGAGAATTTATTGGTGGGGAATACTGATCCTAACTTCAAAACCACAAGGCACGATCACAAGTTAACTTTTATGAGAATCACAAAGGGTACCCAGGTTAAGGCTAATAATATACCTAAGAATTATTTCGAGTTTCTGCCGTTACCAAAAATCATTGTTGGCTCGAATGTAGGTTTTCCATTTGGTAACAAATTCATCTCATTTGTGAATTTCAATTTATTATAATAACTTATTCTCTTTTTTATTTTTGTGAAAAATACGTTGACATTTATTATTTTCCAATCATAGATGTCATTGGCCATGTTGTTCAAAGGGATACGGTGAAAGAAACATCCAAAGATGGTGTCAAGAACAAGTTACTTGATATTGCTTTTGAAGATATAGAGTAATAAATAAATAATTATTTTTGGCAAACATATTTTCATGTATTGTAATATTCATTATGTCATACTATCCATAAACCTTTACTATTCAAACATGCTACTTATATAGGAATAATAGAGTTATATGTACTCTGTGAAACAAAATTTCTGAAGACATGCAAGGATATCTCGACTAGAAGAAATCTGATGAAACTGTTGTCATGGTTTTGCAGATGCGCAAATTGAAAACATTTAATGGTGATTGTTTCATTCTATTTTTATATTTAATTTTTTTAGTTTGCTTTTCTGTAGTTTCCAAATGAATTAGTTAATGATATATGCTGAAGATGATGAATAGGTATGATGGGAATTTCTAACTCGTTCAATGGTACAAAGTTATTTATAAATTATAACCTTCCTAAAGTATCTAAATACAAACAAAGATTATGGAAAATTTGTGTTTTTTTAATTATTTTTCATCTTTAGCACATTTTTATGTGACTGTGTAATATAATTTGAAGGCTTGGACATGAGAATGTTGTTGCTACTCAAATTGTAAGTCAGATGTCAGGATAGACATCAATGTCTGTGGAGGATGACTTATTGAAAACACCAAGAATGACAATTCCGGATGTTGTTAATGCCTCTAAGGTTTGGATATATGTTTTATATTTACTACTGAAATAATATACTGTCATTACGTTTTACTGTGATTGTTGCATGCTTGAGGGATTAAGTAATAACTGTATTATTTGCTGGTTTTACTACTATTTTGATAACTTGGTGCTATCACTAGTGAAGAAAACACTTTTTATAACAGAAATTTACATCGGTTAAATAGCAGCCGATGTTAAAAAAAAGCGGTGGCAATTTTGAAATTAAGTTGAAAACTTTTTACATCGGTAATGTTTTAGACTGGGCCAAGACCCACTCCTCCGAGAACTTACCTCCGCTGCCCAATACTGCTGACTGATCATGACCGACCAATGGCTACCGATCTGGAGAGTCTGATTCATCAACGACCCTTGATTCGCGTTGTCTTCATGCTACCGAACCGGGACTGTCGATCTAATCAATGGACCATAGCAAATCATAAGGGACTCAGTTGCCCTATCACCGTCCATTGACTCCAAGCCCTAAAATGAGCCATATATAAGGAAGGCCCACGAAGAAATAAGGTACACATTTTATTACATCATATTGACCTCATCAGATATACTGATTTGAGCATCGGAGTGCCTTTTGCAGGTACCTTACTACCGTTCTCCGTCGTCTCTACCACCACACGCAACGATCTCAGCGACTCCGACCAGTTTTACGTTCCCTACATGGAACATTGGCGACCACAGTGGGAGCTCTATTTCCTGCTGCAGATCTCTCCGATCATACGATGGCTGGCCCATCGCAACCAGTCCGCCGGTCTACCAGGAATAACCCTGGATCTCATCCTCCATCACCTCAAGTTGGCGGACAGTTGGTGTCCGTCACACCAAAACCCGTCAGGTTACCAATGACCGTGGAAGAAGTTCCGCTGTCACCACTTCCACACGGAAAAGTTATGCTGACTGCTATGGTGGCTCCACCACTTGTCGATGCTCAACTGTCTCTTCTAGAGAACGTCATTTCGATCATCCAGAGGCAGACTCAGATGATCGATGACCAAAACCGTAGGATCGCTAGGATGGAGACTCAACTGGCTGAGGTCTCCGCACGCGCCGTCACTCAACCAGGATCTCATCGCAGATCTAGGTCACCATCAAGATCTGGGGAGTCCAGAACCGAAAGGCACCGTGAGAATCCCAAATCTGGAGAATTCCATTGATCCACCACTGGAGGACAACGCACCGCTGGGTCGCCACATCACGGACTGTAACGTCCCAGTCAATTTTTCAATATATTAAATATACTAGTTTATCCAATGATAATGAAAATAATTTTTATTTTAATTTAGCAGGTGGAAGTGTACAAATGTACCTAAAGTTACCCATCCTCAGGGCCCCAGCTATACATAATATATTGTAATTTGGACTTCCTATCTACTAATTCTGACTTCACTGGTTGTGTATCAATTGGACTTTTTCCTTTCGGGAATTGTCTGATACCTGCTAAGACCCGTAGAGAGAAATATACAAGACACAGAAAACAGATGGGAGATAAGAACACACTATACGCACAATTCAATGGGAAAGCAGGACTTAGAACTTATGTATAAAAAGGCATTCACATGCATAAACAAATCAGCAATCACACATAGATAGATTAACAACCTTATATAAACAGATCAAGCATCCTCGCACTCGTGCACCTAGAGTTCTACATGCCTATGTTGGGCAAAATCGCAAGTGTACGATTTTGTCGTCAAGTAATAAAAGATCGAATCCATAGGGATTGCGATTGATTATTTAACTCAACAAAGTTCGTAACAATTTTGAACGAGAACCAAATCTTGATGTTTGAAAAACGAGAACAAAGTATTTGAAATTTAGTAAATAAAAAAAACGACTATGGTTGAATCCTCTTGTTTCCACTCTTATGCATTCAATCTACAATCAACGCAAGTTATTCCACACAAATTGAAGTTCGAATCAACTAAATTAGTTTAAGGACAATCCCTTGGCTCATAAACCCTTTACTCTAACTAAAACCCCTTATCCCGTAGGTGATTTATAGTTAGGTTAAGCATTCAGAATAGTGATTCATAAGAACACATAATCACAAAGTTATATTCCTATATTCATCATGACTATGGCTAACAATCTCAGTTCAAGTCTTTCACCTAATTTCCCAATCATCATGAAAAACCCCAAATCGATTCAATAGCAGCCAAGTATCGAAAAACATTAAGCGCGGAGAATTGAAAGCTCAATTGAAATGAAATAAACATGCTTTAATATAATAGAATTAACTACATAAGAGTTTCATCAAGATTCATCTAACCATAGTCTAAAAAGCTTAGTTACTCATAGAGAAAGAAAAGCCAAACCAGAAATTCATGAGAGAATTAATGAAGAGATCGTTCTCAATCCTCCACCGTGCCTCCAAATAACAAAGTTCGAACCCTAGACAAGTCTCTAAAGTGTCCATTTATAGTCTAGGGTGAAAAGGAGTAAAAAAACAAGTCCAAAACATGTAAAAATGTAAAATTCTGCGTTCAGGGTGCTGTCGTAGCACAGCCGTGGCGTGAGTCACGGCTAGGCCGTGCTTCATTCTGTTTCTCGCCTTTGTTAGGAGTCTTTGTCAACACGATCAGTGCTTCACGACACGGCTAAGTGCTTCATGTTGTTTTGTATTTTTCACCTCTTTAACGTCCGAATTAGCTCAAGGTGTCTTCAAGAAAGTTGAAGCTATGGATCTTCGCTTTCCAATGCCACCGGTTTCATCTCATTTGGACACCTAAAACTCCAGATATGATTAAAACATTGAACAGATATCAGGCTGAGACAACATTACATTATCAACTTGTAGTACAAATTACCCCAACTTATTCCAAGTGATTTTTCTCCTTTTTCCTAGGACAAATCCCTTCCTTTAAGCACAATTGAAGCAAAACCAAGTGCGTTATTCAAATCAAGCCAAATGCATAAATAACATGGATTAAAATGACTAAGATACGATGCAAAACTAACACTAAACTATATGCTATTTCGAACACATCAAATTACCCTAAGCTTAGAATTTTGCTTGTCCTCAAGCAATTACTGTGGCCAAAGACGACATGGAAAACACGAGATGCAACCGATAAGAAACCCGAGATAGAAGCAAGATCAAGTAATAGGCTAATGGACTATCAATCACAATAGAGACAATCAAAATCAAGCCCAATTAGAAGTTTAAGCTCTCTGAAATCATGTTTGTCACTGATAAGGGCACTCTTCTTATCACTCTCCAAGTGTTTTAAAGGTTAAGACAATTCGCTCATATCCATCAATGAAAGTGCTCTACCATAGGCTTGACTATTAACCAAATCTCAACAAATAATTAATGAAAACACACAAGAATCAAAAGGTCTTTCAAAAGGTTGTAACATAGCCATAGAATTTTACTTGTAAGGTGGGATAAAAACAAGGAAGGGAAATTCAAGGGCTTTCAAAATGATTAATTAAAACAACCCTTTTAAAGCAACCCTTTTAAAGCAGAATAAGTGGAGCAATCCATTTTTTCCTTTTTGCTTTCAAAACCTTTTTATTTTGCTCCTCTTCTGTTTTTTTTCTGTTCTATTTTTTTATTTTTTATTTTTATTTTTTTTAATCTCCCCCATTTGAAATTTTGCAATAATTATTGGGGAGGAACTAAACAACAGAAGAGATCCCAAGATCAAACATCAATATTCAAACAAGATCAAGCATCCAATTGCTTCCTTAAACATACTCTAAAGGGTACCATGGACATTTGACAAAAGCATGGGTACCAAGAAAATTTATTTCAATAAAGGCTCACAAGGGGCAACCAGAGGAAGCTTTTATTCAAAAATCAGAGGCTTAAAACAAATTGCCTAAAATGCCTTAATCATTTTCAAGTGTGTAGACAAAAATTTTCAAGTTTTGAAAAGGTTTCAAGTCAAGTTCTAGAGAGCACAATCAATATGAACACACTCGTACATGGAGAAGGGGCATAAAAACATGATGAAGAACAAGCCCCAATATAAGCTCAAGTCTCACATTTAGAAGTTAAAATCAGTAAAAAACATCAAATCAGAGTGCCACATGCTAATTCTTAACTTTTCAAAAGATCATCTCTATGTACATTAAGAACACTGCCTTTAAGCCTATGACAAGAAAAAATAATTGGGTTCCAAATCATAGCAATCTCTACATTCCGCAATGATTATATGGCACACATTGACATAAATTAGGGGATAAAATGATGCATGCAAAAATTAAAACTAACACACAATGCAAAAATTAAAATGAGGTGTAAGACTAAATGCAAGAATGAAAGTGAAACCCTTTACCCCAAGCTTAAAAGCTTACATTGTCCCCAATGTAAAAATTTAAGTTGAAGCAGGGATGAGGAGGAAAGAACTCACCGAAAAACTTGGGTTGCCTCCCAAGAAGCGCTTCTTTAACGTCATTAGCTTGACACTTCAACACCCCTATTAGGGTGGATAATATGTCAGGAAGAAGATTTCTTCCTTCCGCTTCCTTCTTTTGGAGAGAATTCCCATGTACTTGGCATAGGGAAGTAAGTGTTCCCATGCCTCATCAATTATACATTTGGGATATTGTTTCCCCCATTCCTTATCTTGAAGCACATCAAATTCAACTTGCAGATGACCATTCTCTTCAATGACCAAGGGTTGAGCTATCACATGAATCTCTCTATGCCTTACCCTTGGGTCCTTTTCTATGTCACTATTTTTGTTTTTCAATTCTTCTTCCAATGCCACAATGAAGTTATGTTCAATCTCTATCTCCACTTGCTTCTGCTCTAATTGGGATAATTGATCTGATAAACTCTCACATTGAACCTCATATCTATCAAATGAATCTTGGTTGGCTCTCATGAATTCAACCAGAACATTTTTGAGGTAAGAGTCTCTGTCATGTGATTCTTCGAATTGAGTTTGAGGATGTGAATCTTCTTCTCCTAAGATACTTTCCATGCAATAATCCTCTTCTTCTTCTGCCATGACTAAGAAATCCTCATAATAGCCATTTCTATGCTTTCCTCCACAAAAATCACATCTAAGAGGCTGCATGCTACAGAAGCGGATATCGTCCACCATGACTAATAGATCCTCGTCTTCTGGTGATATGACCAAGAAATCCTCACAAGTGCCATTTCTATGGAAAAATCCACAAAAATCACATCTAAGAGGCAGCATACTACAAAAGCTAAGAGAATTGTGAGCAACACAACAACTTTATAAGAAGAGAAAAGAAATTTTAAATTTTTTTTTGGTTTTTTTATTTATAAACAGAAAATAAAAATTAAAAAATAATTGTAAAAAGTACTCGTTTGCCTTATTAAAACTCAATTCAACAATCCCCGACAACGGCGCCAAAAACTTGTTAAGCAAAATCGCAAGTGTACGATTTCGTCGTCAAGTAATAAAATATTGAATCCACAGGGATTGTGATTGATTATTTAACTCAACAAAGTTCGTAACAATTTTGAACGAGAACCAAATCTTGATGTTTGAATAACGAGAACAAAGTATTTGAAATTTAGTAAATAAAAAAAATGACTATGGTTGAATCCTCTTGTTTCCACTCCTATGCATTCAATCTACAACCAATGCAAGTTATTTCATACAAATTGAAGTTCGAATCAACTAAATTAGTTTAAGGGCAATCTCTTGGCTCATAAACCCTTTACTCTAACTAAAACCCCTTATCCCTTAGGTGATTTATAGTTAGGTTAAGCATTAAGAATAGTGATTCATAAGAACACATAATCACAAAAGTTATATTCTGATACTCATCATGACTATGGCTAACAATCTCAGTTCAAGTCTTTCACCTAATTTCCCAATCATCATGAAAAACCCCAAATCGATTCAATAGCGGCCAAGTATCGAAAAACATTAAGCGCAGAGAATTGAAAGCTCAATTGAAATGAAATAAACATGCTTTAATATAATAGAATTAACTACATAAGAGTTTCATCAAGATTCATCTAACCCTAGTCTAAAAAGCTTAGTTACTCATAGAGAAAGAAAAGCCAAACCAGAAATCATGAGAGAATTAATGAAGAGATCATTCCCAATCCTCCATCGTGCCTCCAAATAACAAAGTTCGAACCCTAGACAAGTCTCTAAAGTGTCTATTTATAGTCTAGGGTGAAAAGAAGTAAAAAACAAGTCCAAAACATGTAAAAACGTAAAATTCTGCGTTGAGTCTTTGTCGTAGCGCGATTAGGTGGCGTGAGCGCAGGCTGGCGTGCTTCGTTACATTTCTCGCGCTATTCAGGTTCTGTCGCAACACGGCCGTGCTTCCTGACACGGCTAGGTCGTGCTTAATGTTGTTTTGTATTTTTCACCTCTTTAACGTCCGAATTAGCTTAAGGTGTCTTCATGAAAGTTGAAGCTATGGATCTTAGCTTTCCAATGGCACCAGTTTATCTCATTTGGACACCTAAAACTCTAGATATGATTAAAATATTGAACAAGTGTCAGGCTGAGACAGCATTACATTATCAACTTGTAGCACAAATTACCCCGACTTATTCCAAGTGATTTTTCTCCTTTTTCCTAGGACAAATACCTTCCTTTAAGCACAATTAAAGCAAAACCAAGTACATTATTCAAATCAAGCCAAATGCATAAATAACATGGATTCAAATGACTAAAATGACTAAGATACGATGCAAAACTAACACTAAACTATATGCTATTTCGAACGCATCAGCCTACATGGCCTTACAACTTCCAAGAATGGCAGAAGGGCCCCACTTTAGCCACTTTGCCTTTTATAGTCAACAACTCCTCAACAACCTTCCACCGACATGTGGATAGGTCAAGCCAGTTGTCTATCCCCTTATCTCGCTCATCGTACCCCTAAGAGTGCATCACTGTTCCCCAATTTCGACGTTAGGAACAGGTGGCGGGGCGACACTCGAGTTGGCACTATGGACAGTGATACGTCAGTACCCTGTCAGGATAACTGAGCTACCCGATCGTCCCGACACAGTGGTGGCCAAACCACTGGTCACCTAGGAGCCTTGTCGGACACAGACTATCCCCAAGGACCGACATGCCCTGTACTCTACGTATCGTACCCGCACTCTGGCACCTGGCCTCGTGCACAACTTATGTACACGGCGGTGGATTACAGCACAAGAATGCATATGAAATCTTCCCTCGTAACGTTTCATTATTGACCATTTCACTTTAATATTACAGGCTCAACCATTACTAACAACACAACTCAGCCTGCACTCATCAGCTTTATCAGCTCAACCAGCGTTAACCTCTTACCTTATCTTTTATCATGCTCTATCAGTCTCAGCTTATCAATTTACTGTTATTTCAGCTATTATTAACAACGTATCATAGATAAACAACTCATCATATGCCCACACAGATAGCATTATTTGGTAACTTAACATAAGAAGAACTACCAACATGTACATCACAACCGTCATTACAACATAACATTAATTACTAACCAGTATCACAAAGGTCAACCAACACATCACTTATATCAACCATCCTTGATCAACAATATGGATCAACCCTAGTGTCGCTCAGGCGACCCACTACAGTCATATTATTAACCAGCATACCATTAATAAATCGCACAACCATAAGCAATTATACAGAATCAGTATCACATCAATCCACATCCATCCATCAATATCAACAGATCATTCCTATGGTTGATAGACATCTGACAACTGTCCTCAGCTATCACAGGTTACAGCCCCTCTCCTGAGGTGCTGCTGTTATCAACCTCTAGTAGAGCTTAGGTCACCCTATGCCTAGTTATACACTTATTCTAATCCTACAATCCCTGGTGGATAGGGTTTAGATCTCCCATACCTGGCTAGAAGATTGTTGTAGCTGTTGCCACTCTCTACTCTCTCCCCGTGTCCGCTACTTGTACTCCTACCTCTGGACACTCCTTCCTAATCTACTAGACCGCCCTCATCCTCCCTTCTCAGAGGATTACCTACTAAGGGCTTTCTGATGCACAAGATCCTCTCTTAAGGCAAGCGCAGAGCATACTTGCTCCATAGTGGCCCTCTAGGGCTTACCCTCCTTCTCAATCTCTAGAATTACTTACCAAGGGTTTTCTGATGTGCCAGATCCTCATTAGAGGTAAGCACAGAGCATACTTACTCCTTAGAAGTTCCTAGAGAGAGAATAACTAGAAAGATAAGAGGTTGAGAACGTACCTGGCTTAGAAGACCGTTGTTGCTCGTGTCGCCCGCGTCCCGCTACTCCTCCTCCTCCAAGCTTCCCTCTTCGCACTCCAAATGCTCCATTGGAGGGCTTGGAGGAATGGAGAGGGACGAGCTCTATTTATAGGCAAAACTTGGCTTCGTCGCGTTGCGACGGTACAAGACACAGTCACCCACAGCGTCGCGATTAGGCCATGTGTCACGCACTCATTGGCTGTGTTCACCGACTTAGTCACCGACTTATTGGTTCCAAAATTCTCACCATCGCGTCGCGATTGCCTCTAGTACAACCTTGGTCGTGTCGCAACCCAGTCTAAAGAGACATTCTTATTTTCTTCCATTCTAGACATTTCTAGGGTTCCTAGACTCTTCCTAGGGGTGTTTTTGGTCTTTTTGAGTGTTTCTATAACACATCTAGACCTATTTTCTTTCAAATTAGAATTTCTAATGCTCATTCACCATCTACCTTGCTTTAAATTTTATTTTCTAATAAACAGGATGTTACATTACTACCCCCTTTAAATAATTTTCGTCCCCGAAAATTCAGCGATGTTTATACTACTAGAACTATTATCCTGAATCTCTTAACTAACTTTTCTTCTGACCTTCTTCGAACATCGATTCATCCTAATCGTTGTGGTCTTCTTAATAGTTTACCAACCTATACTAAGGGGATTTTCTCAATAATACCTATAACTTGTCTAAATTCCTCTTATCCATCAGTTCCATGCTATATGTTCCTTCTTAGTCATTCTCCTTGCTTTCTGCTGGGCCACGTGATTTGTATTTTAATTCCTTGAAAGAATCTATTTGCTTATTTTATAGAAACTACTAATAATGCTAGTTTTTATTGTTAAATCCATTGTAATTTCTGGATTTATTAAACCACCCCATATTCTAACACTTAATTAAACCCCCAATCTTTTCAATCAATTTTTCCAAATCTCTATATTATTCATCTCAGACTTCACCTCAATTTCTGAAATCTTGACCTAACCCTCATCTTGACACCCAACCATTTCCTAACTGAACTTTATGATTTTCCTTACTCAATCCTTAGTCAAGCCCAAATCATACCTCACACCCTCTTCTATGCTTCAATACATGATTTAAACAGTCGTACTACCTCAACTCTTATTTAAGGCTTAATCTTATATACTTAGCTTCTTAATTGTTTTTAGAACTCAGAGATTTATCTTCTCAAGTCTATTCCATTACTACTCACGTTAAGAGAAAACAACCTCAAGGAAAATATTGGAGTTTACCCGAGAGAGATGAGAGATTCTATGCTTATTACTTTTAAGAATTTTCCAGAAAAGTGAGGTCAACCATTAGCATGATGATTTCATCTCCATAATCTACTAATGGACCCAAAATTATTATGATTAGACTTTATATAGCTCCGAATTGGGAAGGAGCTTATCGGGTCACTACAAAGACCGGGACAGGAGCCTGTTACCTCGAAGATCTCCAAGGAAGGGCCATCGCCTGAACTTGGAATGAGACGAAGCTTCTGAAGTACTACAATTGAGTCCGGTTTCTACGACCAGTATCAATCATTGACAGTACCCCACCACGTCTACTCGCCTGTGTTCCGAACAACTTTGAACTATCCCATGTCGAAGTCTAATTAAACCATTTATAGTTTTCCTTCAAATTGTAATTTGACATCAATTTCTAATGCAAGTTATGTACAAGTTACATTTTTAATGTTATTTCTTGTGTTAGGGGGGAGAAACGAGGGCCGGTCAACACATCGACAAATGCCAAACTCTATACCTTGACACGCACTTCGAAAGATTTCTGGGAAGTTCTCACTATCCCCAAGGATCATCGACAACATCATTTTTGGCAAACGTTACCGAATCTTTCAACTCCCAGTACACGCTTCGAAGGAACTCGGGCCGTAAATAACGCTCCCAAAGATCCTCAAAAGCGGCATCCGAGGAACACGCAGTAGACCGCCTGATCGACTTAGCCAGTCTTTCCAGGACAGGCCACGCTGAAATAGCGTTCACCCATCTAAGGGAATGAACTCCCTAAGATCGAGGCAGAGGAGACCATCCCTTGGCCGGGATGGACCCTCCAAGAAACCAAATTGGATCTCGCTCCGAGAGAATGTAAATCGGAACAAACTCCAAAAATTGGATCCAACTCTGAAAACATGAATTTGGAACGAACTCTGAAGAAGCGAAATCGGCACCGACTCTAATAAAACGAAATCGGAACAACTCTAAGAAACGTGCACAAACAAGAATTGCAGCAAACATTGCAAGAAAAACTTGACATGAGTTAAGAAAAGCAAGCTGTCGATTACAAAATAAGACTCTGAAGAGTTTCCACTCTAAAGTACAAATTGTTCAAAAAATGGGACTAGTTACAATAAACCCTGGCATCCCAGGTCTTCAGTCAACCACGACACCTTTCTCCAGGGCTTCCGACGTAGGCACCACTTCCCTCTCTGATGTAGGCGTTGCATCATAGATGACTTCCATGGTTTTAGGGTCGACAATTAGGGTCTCATCAACAACACCCCTACTAAACAGACGAGAGATATCCACGTCGATGGACCGATAGAGCAGGCGAATTTGGTCGACAACATTCTCTAACTGTTGATCCCAGAACTCCCCAGCAATCTTTGTCCACCTGTCCTTCTCAGCATTGGCCAAGGTAAGAGCTGTCCTAGCCTCTTCCAGGTCCTTCTGAAGCTTCTTTTTTTTTCATCCTTTTCAGTTTGAAGAGTCTTCTTGTCGGATATCAGCTGGTCGTGCTCTTTGGCGAGATCCAATAGCCTTTCTGCCAGTGCAGCAACCTCATTCCTTGCATTGTTCAGCTTATCGGTTCGATCTTGGAGAGTATTCTAGAGGTCGGTCATTTTGGCCTCCCTTTTTTGCAACTCCTCGGCACGAGCCTGGACCTTGTCCACTGATTTCTTGAATTCTAAGTTCTCCATCTCCAGCTCCAGCGCGGCATTGCGCTCCACGGTGTGCACGAGGAGGTTCAAACTTCAAACCATCCAGTTGGAGCACTCCAGAACCGAGTCTTGACGAGCCGAACTGGATAAGTTTGACAAGTAGACTTTGTCCTCCATCAAATTGTAATGACGTAGTTCCTCTGGAGATAGAGCATTGGGATGCGTCCACACCACAGGACCATCGCTCCACGAGAAGTCGTCACTACCAGTAACCCTCTCCAAGCGGTTAAGTTGTTTCTTCCCAGTGTCTCTCCTCTGCCGTTTCAAAGAAGGGACAACCTCTTTAATGACGACATCCGTCCCTTTCCCACCCTGGGAGGCGGGAACCTGAATCTCTTCAACTCCTAGGTCTTTCGCATGATCTGAAGTCGGAGTTTGTGCACGGTGAGAGGCAGGGGACGAAGAGACGGCCACCGCCAGCGAGGGTGAGCCTACCGAAGAACTGCCCAAGGGTGCAGCCGATGAAATACCTCCCGAAATGGCTTTTTTCTTCTTGTTGAGAAACACGTTTAGAGCTACGATGTCCGCCATTGCACCTGAAACTAAAGAAAAACATATCAGAAATCGCACATAAGGCAAACAAAAACTTGTGCCTACACACATGTATATACCTAAACACTCTTTGGCTTTGTCTACCGAAGAGCAACTAAATAACATCCAACTGTTCACATATCGGGTAATGGTTTTCATGCCTACCGGAGTCTCCCTCTCTTCGGCTTGAAATCCCCCAACATATTCCTTCTGTCGGGTCACATTCCCCATATCTTGAACACTCAATACACTTTCTAGAAACCCGAACTCCTTGCGTTCGACCAGCAAGTAGTCTTGACTCCAGAAGGGTCGGAAGAGTTCTTCGGTATGTTCCCCTTGGTTCCTAACTAAACATCTCCTTGCTTCTTCGCTCCAAGATTTGAGGTAGAAGTACTCTTATTTGAAACCTCGAACAGAATCATTGTACTCCTCTATAAGCTTAAACGTCGGCTTCAGCGATAACTAACCTTGCAGAGAGCTGCTTTTATCCGCTGAACGTAACGGGCTAAACAAGTGAAAGAACACCCCAACCAGAGTTGGGATATCTAGGTGCAAGCACACGAGTTCGAAACTCCTTATGAACGCCCATGAATTTGAATGGAGCTGAGATGGAGCCACTCTCAAGTGGTTGAACACACCAATTTCAAACTCAAAAAAGGGCAGCCGAACACCCAGTTCGGTGAAATACATTTTATGCATCGGAAGAAAGAGATCTTCTCCTTCAACCGGTCTCGAGCAAATTCGGTCGTTAGAACCAGGCGAGATCACTTCCCAATCTTCCAAAACCCCTTTGCCCTTACCGACATCCAGATACAGTAAGAACGCAGCGAGGGTCGCTTCACTGCTGTATATCGACCATGCGAAGAGAGCATCTTTAACCACCCACGAATATTTGTTGGCATTGGGAGGGACGTAGTATCCCCTTTTACCTAGGAGATCTTTGGTCTTGCCCATCTCTGACCTGCACAAAGAAAGGATCGTTTAAGCACCGAACTTTGTAAACTAAAAAAACCCAGAAAATCTTCACTAAACGAACGCCCTAATGCAAACTTAGCCGGAAACCTCATACCTCACCGGAAAACTCACATCTCTCATCAGAAAGTTCATAACCTCACCGGAAAACTCACGAACCTCGCCGAAAAATCCATGATTATCACCGAAAAACTCATAGTTATCGTCGGAAAGTTCAAATAAAAACAAGGCAGTATAACATGAATGCCCAGGTGAAACGAGGAGTCGCCGTGAGAGAATGGAATCGTGGCTAACCTCCACGGCAGCCATACCCAGAAACCAACAAGAAGTAAACAAGATGGTGAAGGGACGGAACATACCTTGAATGATGAGGATGAAGGACCACAAGGGCGAACGTGCTGACGGTCAAGGAAAAGAGATCAAACTCTTTGTAGAACCACGAACACAGAAACGTAGAGAGGAGGAAGAGAATAGCAAAAGTACCAAATGAAGGCCTCCCCCTCTTATTTATAGAACCAAAATAATGATTACCTGCATTAAATGGCACATTAATCTAAGCGTTGCCTCAGTTGAAGGATTGAATCGCTGCTTGCACGCAAAACGAGGCCATCCTTTCGATTTGAAACGATTGAAGTGATGCGTCAATTAGGGTTTCTGACATAGAGGACCCTAGAAACCATCACCAGGCCGCGTCGCATGTCGTGTACGGCAGCAATCATCTGAAGATATAGCCAAAGTCACACTTCGAAAGTATTTGGAGTTACACTTCGAAGGTACATCCGAAGTCATACTTCGATGATGCGTCAGAAGTCACTCTTCGATATCAAATGGCAATATTGCAAACTCGCTAGACTCTCGCTTAAGTCGAAGTCATGATCCGAACAAATCACCACTTAAGTCGAAGTCCTCCAGTATTCGAACATCGACTTGGGGGGAAACTGTTCCACACTGGGCCATGGCCCACTCCTCCGAGAACTTACCTCCACGGCCTAATACTACTGACTGATCGTGACCGACCAATGGCTACCGATCTGGAGCGTCCGATTCATCAACGACCCTTGATTGGCGTTGTCTTCAATCATAATTGCCATTTATATTTATATTTATATTAGGGTGTTACAATATTGATGATATCAACCATAATCTTTTGATAAGGCTGCTGACAGTTGCCATTGAACCAGTGTTGGAGAGCAGTGTGGTGTGTTGAAGGCGGAGGAGCAAAGCTAGGGAAAGAGAAAGATGGTGAAAATGGGGTTGAAGGCTATTTCATTCTAACTTACTTTCAGTGCTATTCATGACATAGATCAATTCATTGCTAGCTCATTTTTTCGCTTCCTATCATAGACAACATGAAAATGAGCAACCACACACAACAAAAGATGTTTGCTATTGATAATAACTGAGAGTTTGTGATTGTATTATGCAGGAATTTTGCTTTTGGCTATTTATTTTGTAATTATCATTCTCTTTTGGTTTTTCTAGCCATGATAGATTGCACTTGCACTAAAAGGTTACTTATTTTCATATATAGATTCCCATCAGTAAGAAGAATAAGAAAGAATAGTACCAAGAGGAGTTAGAGGAGCGCCTTGGGTCACTCATCACTTCATTATTTGGTAAGCAAGCATGTAAAGTTTCATTTTAGTTAAGACATAGTATGTCTTATTTTGCGAGTGTCTGGCATTCTGAACTCACATGCAGAATCAGTTTTTGATTTTTTTTATATTCAAGTTTTGTAATAGCCTTTGACTTACAAAAACTTTGTCATGCTGATTACATGTTATTGCTGCTTTGTTTAGATTGACTCAATATATTGTTCCTTGAACTATTCTTGTAGGAGTGACAAAAAAGAGTGCAAAAGTCAAGTTATGCGGGTTATTGTAAATAATTAGAGTAAATAGTAAATATTTACCTTGTGTATTGTAACATAATTTATTTATCAGGCCCATTGCTCAGGCCCATTAGGTTTAAGTCTAGTGTAGTCTATATAACAATGATTAGTGTGTGTATACTGATTAAGTCAATACAATATTATTCAGTAAAAATACTTTTCTACATGGTATCACGAGCGCTCGTTCTTGAGGGCCTCGCTTCCGTATAAACCCTAGCCGCCTTCATTGTGGTAAACCTTAGCCACCTTCATTGTGGTCCTATTTGCTTCCTTCATTGCAGCTTCTTCACTGTCCCTCGTGACTAGTTTCAGAGTTTTTTTGTTCTCTCACCACTGTACGTCACTGTTTCGAGCCAAACACCATCATTTATTGTCGATCTCGTCTCACCACCCACACCATCAGCCTCGCCTTGAAATTCCGAGCCAGGCCCCAAAACCTCGTTGCCATCCGATGCCGGAAGCGCCGCCACGCGCCACCATAGCCCCGGCTTCCTCCGAGCGCGTGTAGCCCACGCGCCGCCCTCCAGGCTGCCGTTGATCTTCGTCTTTCAGGCGGAGATAGATCGGCATCTCCTCTTTCCGTTATGGGGTTCACTCTCCGATACGAGAACTTTTATTTTCGTGGGTTATTTGATGTTCGTTCATTCATTGCCTCTTTTTTTTTTCAGATTATTACATCTGATCTGTTGTTATGGAAGACAATCCGCTTAATGATGGAAGTGTTCAGAATCCTCCAAAGAATCCTCCACCGCCTCCTCCTCTTGTGGAGTCGTCAGACTTGATGAATTCTAATGCTCTGCCATCACTGCACCAAAGTTACCTTCTCAATGGGAAGAATTACTTCAATTGGGCTCAATTCATGCACACGAATCTGAAAGGTCATGGAAAATTGAACCATATTGAAGGGGATCCTCTTCCTGCCACTGATCCTGGATTCTCTACTTGGGACAATGAAGACACTCTCACAAGGTAGACAAGAGCGAGATCCTACATAGGAGCGGGGAGGGGTCATAGGAGCGTAGAGCATGGGTTCGTAGCACGGAACGTAAGCTCCTACCAAAAATATTAAAATACATTTTAATATAAATATATAATAATATACATAAATAATTTCTATTATATAAACAATATATGTTTATGTTTACTAGTATTTATATTTTTTAAATTTTATTATAATAAATTAAGCAATATTAAATGAATTTTATACTAGTTTAAACAAATAAATTAAATAAATTTATACAGTTAAAACAAATATATTGTCATATTGTGTGGTGTTGTAAAAAAAAAAGTGTAGGTGTGACTAGTTTTTTTTTACTGTTGGGCTTATTGGAAGGCCCATAGCCCCATAACCCATTATCAACCGTGACATTTTAATATTTGAAGTCCATAACCCTGCTGAACCCTAGGCCCAATACCAAACCCTAATCCATGTAACTATTTGTGTCTCTGCGAAATTGGAGTGTGCCGCTTTCTTCTTCTCCTTCGTCCTGCTTCTTCCTCGTTCGTTGCTTCTTCTTCCTCGTCCTGCTTCTTCTCGAACCGAACCCCACCCGAAAAGGAGGAGGGCCACCGTCGCGCCTAGCCGCCGAATGTGCGAGCAATCGCGAACACGGAGGAGTCGCGAACCCAGTAAGGCCAAAAGCTCCTGTTTGGGTTTTTACTGAGCGCGAGTTCGTTCGAGTTCGTCCGCTCCAAACGATCTGTAGCGCGGTTAAATGCGTTCCATGGCGTCCCTGCAAAATGCGATCCTACGTAGGTGCGAGATCGTTGAGGGGCAGTAAGAGCCTAGGATCGTCCGCTCCTATGCCCCGGAATGCGATCCTGTCTACCATGCTCTCTCATCATGTCATGGATGTGGAACTGTATGATTCCAGAGATCAGCAGGCATTATATGTTTCTTGCTACTGCCAGGGAGATTTGGGATAGTCTCAGCCAGACCTACTCCAAGAAAAATGATCTCTCTGCCCGCTTTGATTTGAAGAGCAGGATCTTCAACGCTAAACAGGGAAGCATGTCTGTCTCTGAATACTTTGCCATTATGAAAGGGTTCTGGATTGAGTTGGATCAATATCAGACTCTCAAGATGGAGACTGCCAATGACACGATCGCTTTGAATACTTGTATTGAAACCGATCAGATCTTTGAGTTCTTGGCTGGGTTGAACAGTGAGTATGACCCTATTCGGCTGCAGATTTTGGGCAAGGACCTTCCTTCTCTTTCTGAAGTATTCTACATTATGCGGGGTGAAGAGAGTCGTTGGGATGTCATGGTAGGTACCAAACCTTCTGAAGGGTCCGCATTGGCTGCCAGCAAGACAGGCAGACAAGGATCATCCAAGTCTGGCAGGGAGGATCGTTACTGTGAACACTGTAAGAAGCTAGGGCACACAAAGGACAAATGTTTTAGACTCCATGGGAAAGATAATGTCCTTACCCATATTGGAGGTTTCAAATGTACTCAAGCACATGTGGCAGCATCTACTCCCACATCTGTAGCTTCTCCATTCGGTCCAACTGCGCCTTCCCCCTTGGGCGCTGAGGACTTGGACCGCTTGCAGAGTCTCATCGACTCCTTGCATAAGTCTTCTAGTTCTTATTCCCTAACAATGACTGGTAAGCTTCTATGTTCCCGATCTTTTACTGCCTCTGGTACTATTCCTAAAGATGCATGGATTTTAGACTCTGGTGCTACTGACCATATGACCTTCAGCTCTAAATTGTTTTCCACTTATAGCCTTCATTTCAGTATTCCCTATATTACTGTTGCAGATGGTTCTCACACTCCTGTTATAGGTTTTGGAGATATTAATCTCTACACCCCCTTCTATTTGAGAAATGTGCTTCATGCTCCTGGACTCTCGAATAATTTAACTTCTATTCGCAAACTTGCCCAGGATTTGAACTGCACAGTAACTTTTTCTCCTTCTCATTGTGTTTTTCAGGATCTTACCACGAGGAGGATGATTGGAGTTGGTAAGGAACAAGGAGGGTTGTACTTTCTATCTGCTGAAGAAAATGGTCTGAAGGTGCTATCTTCCTCCGTCTAGTCTCACCATACTAGCTCTCAAGTTTGGCTTCAGTATCAGCGTCTAGGACATCCTCCATTTTCCTTACTTAAAACTATGTTTCCAGCTTTGTTTTCACAAGAGTCTATTGAGTCTTTTAAGTGTGATGTTTGTCAATTTGCGAAGCACAAACGTGTGTCTTTTCCTTCTAGTTTTAATAGAAGTGTTGAACTTTTTGATCTTATTCGTTCTGATGTTTGGGGGCCTGCCCCTATTTCTAATATTTCGGGTGCACGATGGTTTGTCACTTTTATTGATGATTGTACTTGTGTCAGTTGGCTATTCTTGATGAAAGATAAATCTGAAGTATCTCGGTTGTTAGTTCAATTTTATCATATGGTAAAAACTCAATTTGGCAAATACATTAAAATACTACGGTCTGATAATGGTCGAGAATATGTTAATCAAGGCCTTTCTTCATTTATTAGTCAAAATGGTATTCTTCATGAACTAACATGTGTTGATACGCTACAACAAAATGGAGTTGCAGAAAGAAAAAATCGTCACTTACTTGAGGTTGCTCGCGTCCTTCTCTTCCAAACATCAGTTCTAAACTCGTATTGGGGAGAAGCAGTTTTGACTGCCGCCTATCTCATCAACCGGATTCCATCCCGAGTTCTAGGTAATTTCAGTCATGTTCAATCTATGTTGTCTTTCTACCCATCTGCTCCTATCATGCAGAGTCTAGAGTCTCGAATATCCGGTTGTGTTGCATTTGTTCATGTTCACAAGTAGCACCACAATAAGTTGGATTCCCGTGCTGTCCGATGCATCTTCTTGGATTATGCCTCTAATAAACGGGGGTACAAGTGTTATCATCCTTCAAGTCGTAAACACTATGTCTCTATGGATGTCACTTTCCATGAGCATGTCCCTTTCTTTACTCGTTCTCAGCTTCAGGGGGAGAATAATGGTAATTTGGAATCTGATTCCGAGTTTCTTCTCCTTGGTCCTTGGCTTCCTGATCACCACCAATGTCAGTTGATCCTCCTAAGTCTCCTGATCCTCCTGAGTCTCCTGTTGTTTCTGAGTCTCCTGTTTCTGAGTCTCATGTTGCTTTTTCTGAGTTACTACCTCTTGAGTCTCCTGAGTCTCAAGTTGTTTCTGAGTCGCCTGTTATTGTTCCTCCTTTACCTTTTATTTTGCAGGAAATAGCACCTTTAGTACCAGCAAAGACAAAGGCTAGTGCGCCAACTTTGACATATTAGAGGAAAGGAAAACCTGACCTGGTCCAGAAACAACCCCAACCGTCTGAGCCGGAGGTAAGTACTGAAAGTAGCCCTTTTGCTTCTGATTCTTCTATTCCCAACACACTTGACCTTGATCCAGTTGACCTACCTAATGCCTTGAAAAAAGGAAAAATGTCTTGTTCCAAATACCCTATTTCTCAATTTGTTTCATCTAATCAAGTTTCCCCGCAACATAAGGTTTTTATGACAGCAGTTGACTCTATAAGAATCCCTGCATCTGTCAAGGAGGAACTTAAAGATGAAAATTGGATCAAAGCCATGAATGAGGAAATGAAAGCTCTTGAAAAGAATGAAACTTGGGAGATAGTTGAGATGCCAAGAGGCAAGAAGCCAGTTGGTTGCAGGTGGATTTATACTGTCAAGTACAAATCAGATGGCACTCTTGATCGATATAAGGCCAGATTAGTAGCAAAGAGGTACACCCAGACCTATGGCATTGATTATGAGGAGACATTTGCATCGGTAGCAAAGATGAACACTGTCCGTATCTTACTCTCTCTTGCTACCTATTCTGGGTGGGAACTTAATCAGTTTCATGTTAAAAATGTATTCTTGCACAGAAATTTAGAGAAAGAGGTGTATATGGAGATCCTACCGGGATTTGATCCAACCAATGGGATAAATAAGGTGTGTAGATTGAAAAAGACCTTGTATGGGCTAAAGCAGTCTCCCCGAGCTTGGTTTGGAAGATTTACAAAGGCTATGTTGGGTCTTGGTTACAAACAGAGTCAATGACATTATACCCTATTCTTCAAACATTCATAAGGAGGAAAAATAACAGTACTTCTTGTTTATGTTGATGATATTATTATTGCAGGGAATGGCTTGGTTGAGAGACAACTCCTCAAGAAGAAATTGTCTGCAGAATTCAAAATACAAGATCTGGGAACTCTCAAATATTTCCTTGGGATTGAGGTAGCTTACTCAAAACAAGGAATCTTTATCTCTCAGAGAAAATATGTTCTTGACCTTCTGCAGGAAACTGGCAAGCTTGGGTGTAAACCTGCAGGTGTTCCTATAGAGAAAAATCATAAAAGGAGCACTGAAGAGGAGAGTGCTAGAGTTGACAAGTCTCGGTATCAGAGATTAGTGGGGAAGCTAATTTACTTGGCACACACTAGACCAGACTTAGCTTATGCAATAAGCGTAGTCGGTCAGTTTATGCGTGATCCAAGGATGAGGCACTTACAGGCGGTAGATCAAATTTTGTAATACCTTAAAGCTACTCCAGGAAGAGGTCTCTTGTTCGAAAGAGGCGGAAGACTGATGTTGGAAGCCTATACTGATGCAGATTATGCAGGCTTAGTGAGTGATAGAAGGTCCACTTCTGGCTACTGCACGTTCTTGTGTGGTAATCTTGTTACATGGAGGAGCAAAAAGCAAAATGTAGTGGTCAGATCAAGTGCTGAGGCAGAATTTAGAGCAATGGCACATGGAATTTGTGAGCTATTGTGGATGAAGATTATACTTGATGATTTGAAGGTGAACTATGAAGGCTCAATGAAGTTGTTTTGTGACAATAAATTAGCAATCAGCATTGCTCATAATCCTGTAAACATGACAGGACCAAACACATTGAGATAGACAGACACTTTATAAAGGAGAAGTTAGATTGTAGACTAATAACAACGTCCTACATTCCTACTGGACACTAACTGGCAGATGTGCTTACAAAAGGATTATCTACAGAACGATTCCGCCAACTTACTTGCAAGCTAGGAATGCTTGATATCCACTCACCAGCTTGAGGGGGGTATTGTAAATAATTAGAATAAATAGTAAATATTTACCTTGTGTATTGTAACCTAATTTATTTATCAGGCCGATTGCTCAGGCCCATTAGGTTTAAGTCTAGCGTAGTCTATATAACAATGATTAGTGTGTATATACTGATTAAGTCAATACAATATTATTCAGTAAAAATACTTTTCTACACAGGTGTTAACAAAGAAAAAAATTGAAATGCATTGCCTTCTTTATTAAACATAAATACTCTTTAGTAGTTTGGTGAGAAAAAGTGTAACAGAAACATAACATAGGCTCGGTTAAATGTGGAAAGAAGGGCCCATGAGATGGCTTGAAGCTGAGGACAGAGAAGCAACAGCTGTGTCATTGCATATGCGAAGGGGTACTTGCTAGTTGTTTGTTCATAACGACTTTCTCCAAATGCTTGTAAAGAATGAGCACCTGGAAGCTACCTCTCAACTGAACATGTGCTATCACTTTTCAATTTTATTTCAAGTGTTGAATTAATGTCATTCTAAATAACGTTTCAGTTTGTAAAGAAAATTGAAGAGGAATGTTGTGTGTCCTATGATCACACATTGGTCTTATTTATAATCTCAGGATACAATCATGTAATAATTACAAATGATCAAGTCAAATCAAATCCTTGATTTGTGTAACTACATCCCTAATTACTTGCACCTATTAATTTAATAATAAGCACATGTTAAATATGATTTCTAACACTCCCCCTCAAGCTAAAGCTTGCTAAGCTTTAAGTTTGTTACACGAAAACTGCATTTCCCTTCACAGTGACTAGGCCAATGAGCTAGTGTGAGTCATAACCAATATAAGGCACCACCAAAATGATCGTTGATGGGAAGAGAAGACACCACCGGAATGGTCGTCGGTGGGAAGAGAAGACACCACAGAAATGGTCGCCGTTGGTGGCAAGAGAAGGCACCACTGGAATGGTCTTCGGTGGGAAGAGAAGACACCACTGGATGGTCGTCAGTGGGAATAGAATGCACCACCGGAATGGTCGACGGTGGCAAGAGAAGACACCACCTGAATGGTCGTCGGTGGGAAGAGAATGCACCACCGGAATGGTTGTCGGTGGAAAAGAGTCACCACTAGTATGATTTATATGTGGGAAAAGAGTCACCACCGGAATGATCGTCGGTGGGAAGAGAAGTCACCACAATATGATCCATTAGTGAGAAAATAAGGCACCAAGATGGCACCAGAAACTGAAAGGTGGCATTGCCGGCGGCAGATGGCGGCACTGCCGCTGACAGCGGTGGTGAATCATAGAGAAAGGCCACAGAATTAAAACCTGCTTTAATACCATGTAAAGAAAATTGAGAAGGAATGTTGTGTGTCCTATGATCACACATTGGTCTTATTTATAATCTCAGGATACAATCATGTAATAATTACAAATGATCAAGTCAAATCAAATCATTGATTTGTGTAACTATATCCCTAATTACTTACACCTATTAATTTAATAATAAGCACATGTTAAATATGATTTCTAACACACTTCTTAAAATATTAATGAGTTTCTTTTACTACATGAATGCAATTTATACCTATTTAAGATGTGATTGATGCTTGAGTGGGGTGTGTGTGTCACGTGTTTGCATAATTTATATCAAAACTATGGCTCTCCAGTAATGCACACAAATATGCATTCAAAAAAATAATGATAATACTATTATTTGGGTGGTGTGAAATGAAACACATGCTATTCTGTGTGTATGGAAATATTTGATCTTTTAATTGATCTCTTATGCGAATTTTGGGTTTGACCTGTAGGAAATAGCAAAAAGTTATATGGATAGCAAAGAATCTGATCAAGTACAATGGGAGTCAAGACTTTGTAAGTCGGCGCTCCCGATTTTTCATTTGGTTGAATTTCTGCTGCACCAATGTTATGACTTGGTTATACTGTATCAGCTATGGTCAAGCATTTATTCAGCTCTCGAAGGTTAATGTCATTCAATGATTCATTGTGTTTTGGTGGATGAATTACTAAGGGCATTTGTAATCAATAGGTGTAGAAGGAAAATCATTGTATTTGTGTGACATTTGTGTATAAAGGGCATTTTTATCATAACCGATATAGAAAGTCAATTTTTTACATCGGTTCTATATCGGTTCTTTTGTAACCGATGTAAAAAAGTTTTTTTTAAATTGGTTCAATATCCGATTTAAAAAGTCCCCACTTTTAATATCACTTGAATCTATAACGTACATATAACCGATATGAAAAGTCTTTTTTAACCGATGGAAAAAGTATTTTCTGCAGTAGTGTATAATTAAATTGTTATATTTTTTTTTTCTATAGGTTTAAGCTACTGTTAAGGTTATTGATGAGACGGGAACAACAATGTTCATGATGTTTGATCGAATAGTTGCTGACTATATAGGAAAAAGTGCAGCTGCAATGCTACATGTTGCAGATAAGGTATAAATAAGATATGGTTGTGGTTATAAACTTTATTTATGAATTTGGTAATTTGTAGTTGATAACAAATGTTTTAATTTTTACCAGATTGATGGGGTTGCAGTTCTTCCTCCTGAAGTTGACTTCATGATAAACAATGAATTTATGTTTAAGATAGAGGTGAAGGATGGAAATGTCAGGAAAAACTGGTAGAGTTATACAGTTAAAAAGTTTTCTGGTGCTACTAATTTGCTTGGAAAAATTAAATTACTTCATTCCATTAAGGTTGAATACATTTCTTCTTATTAATTGTATATTCCAATCATTTATATCACAAAAAAGACAAGAAAAGCAAGTACTTCTTGGATAATATTCGTTCTTCAACGTGATGTTTTCTTTTACATCTAAGGGTGGAAAAATAGATGTTTGAATTTAATGATTAGGTGTTCTGCTTGTCGAACGTGCCAATTAATTGTTAACTTGGCATGGCAAATAAAGTTAACTTTTTATAATATTATATATATGTTGTCTAATGCTTATTTTTATATAATTATTATTTAACTTTGTCAAAAAAAATTATTATTATTACTTACCAGTTTATATTCTTTTTTTGTACAAAAACGGGACGTACTATTTTATATGTTCGTAATTACATTTAAGAAAATTATGATATTATTTTCTCAATTTGAAAGAACATGATTGTTTTTATGCTATAAACGAAATTTGAATTGTTTTTCATTTTTTTAATCTGAGATTTTTTGTTAAGGAAGCTCATTGTGTTACAAAAAATACAAAATATATTCACTACAACAAGTTTTGGCAATAAACAGCGCTTATTTTTAGCCTAAAACAGCGCTTAAAAGCGCTGAAAATTAAGCCGCTGCTGATTGTATTTCAAAAAAACAGCGTTTATGAAGCGCTGCTGAAAATGGACAATAAACAGCGCTTCAATTAGGAAGCGCTGTTTATTGTCTGACAATAAACAGCGCTTCAATAATGAAGCTTGCTTATTTGTGTATAGACAATAAGCAGCTTCCATCTTGGCTTGTTTATCTGTCTTTATACAATAAGCGACACTTCATTATTGAGCTGTTTATTCTCCTTTTTTATTAAATTTAGTTCTCTCACATTTACATTATATACATTTGCATAATATGATAACACAAAATGCAATCAAAATTGTCATCAACATTCCCCAACATCAAAATTTAACATTATAATGTAATTTTTTCATAGATTCCTACATATCCTTACATTAACATAAATAAAGTACAATATATTTCATATACAAATTTACAATTATACAGAATAGATCACTAAAATATTGCACATGTCATGCTACAAATCCTACCTAAATAGTAATATCTTTTTCTTACATCACCGCAACTAAACATGCATACAAAGTCAAAATTCTAACAAAATTTTGTGAGTTTTCCTTAAAATATGGACATTCCAAAATATAAAAATACCAGTAACAACATAACATATCATACCAAATGACCAACATAAAATATATAAAATATTAGCCAACATAAAAAGGAATTTTATTCCTAATTTCATGTGAACCTTTCCAATTCAAGTATGCTAAACTAAAAAAACCAAATTTAACAAAAACTCACGTAAACATTAATATTAATCTTCTTCTATCTCGCTTATAAATGATAAAATTTGTAGTAAAATTTCGACATCACTCTTCTTTGAGTTCGGTATGATCAGTGTATGTGTCGAATTGACAATCGAGGATAAGATCTTGAAATAAAAATTAAATGAAGTTAGAATTGAACATAAGCATTCAAATGGTATGCGTAAAAGAAAAAAATTATATAAACTTTGAAATTGTTACAAACATACCTCTGTTGGAATTTCTGTTTGATTATGAACGACAATATCCTTGAGAAACTTTAAAACATATCGCCACAATCATCGAGTTAGGTTGGCGAGGACACTATAAAACCAAAAATATGAAATTAATTGTTTTTATTTTTGGTAATTTGAATAATTGCATAAAAATTTGATATAAATACCTTTATCGGTATCCATTTAGGTGGAGTAAATTTAGAAAATCGAGACTTGTTTCTTCGATAAAGTAGGATTGCCCTAAGTGCAAAATCAAACAAAATCATTCAATATGGACACATAGACTATATATATCAAATTTCTAACAAAATTTTGGCAGAGTCTCCCCTAAAATATGGACATTCCAAAATTTATAAAACACCTGTAACTTAAACAAATACCAGCCAGCCAGCACAAGATGTCACGTAGGCCAAACATAAACAAATAAACACTTCAATATTACAAGTAACTTAAACGTTTAAGAAATTGCATATATATATATATATATATATATACACACATCTATGATTTATACACACTTACTGATTGTACTTCTCTTTCATTGTTTTGCGTATGTTGATATGTACACGCAATGGATCAAGATAGTACACAACGTTTTGATTCAAGTTAATCGCTAACAATAACCAATGATCCCTACAAAAATGTTGGACAAAAAAATATAAGAAAGTAAACACATTTCAATAAATTTAGTAATATTGATTAAATTAAATGACTTATACTACGTTGCAAGGTGACAAAAACAAAGTCTCAAAGTCAGGATTTGCTAATGTCAAGCGGTGAATGACATACTCAGACATGTCAAAGATTCCATGATCCCATATGTGTCCGTTGTGGGCACAAAAATACAAACCTTTGAGTTTGTTCTTGTGGGATCAATATCTCTTGATACAAGTACCTTAAATTAAAACATGCATACAAATTAATGCATTAACAATAACATAAATATTTAGTGTAAAAAAATAAAAATCATTGGATACTTTAATTTAATGCAGTACCTGAGATATACACTAATAACAGTTTCACTTAACCATAGGTTGTCATTAAGAATTTCTTGAAGTGCACCATCAACACCAGCTCTTAGGTCGTGCTCATAACCCAAAATTGATTCATCCATTGGTACTTTAATGGTATCTGCTGCCTCCATCTTTGTTGCCACATGGACTCTAAGATAAATTGTAAAATCTGTAGCAGGAGCTGTAGGAGGCTGAGATACCATGACCTTCTTCACTGGAGATGTGAATGACCCATTTGTTGGTTGCTTGCCAACACTCTTGCTAGCTATAGGCAGCTTGCCCTTGCCTTTGTCCTTGGCTTTGGATGTTGGAGATACCTACATATTTTGCATTCCAACATATTGACTAGTTAGTGAGTGATCACCTAATTTAATAAATATATGCAATATATGATAGTGAAGCATATACTTTAACATATACGTACCATATCACTTGTAACTACGAGGTGGTTTGGCCATGCCACATAGGTTCCTATTGCCTGTTCCACTGTCATCACATCTGCCGCCTCCAATGGTACAGGCAATAGTGCATCTCCCTCAAGTGCAACGTCAACTCTAACCTTTACATGATTAGGAGGTAAGGGAATGTTGTGTAGTGACACACCTGGTTCATTATACAACATTCCCTTACCAACCATTCGTTGCGTTGGACTTGTCAAATATAGACTGCACTCATAAATGCCCTAAACCAATGATAAACGAAATATTAATATGTTAAATCTTTGAATACTTAGGTGAGAAAGTATAAAAAGAAATGTAACAATTATTACCTCGGGACTCACAATAGTGCAACTATCTCTAACACTCTTTGGGTTAGGGATAGGTGACTGATGCTCGTTCCTCTCCACTTCATCTTTATCCTTCTTGCTATCTTCCAATTCCTGAACTTTTTGGTATAGCTGAGTTACCATTCTCCTCAATTCTTCTGTTTCACTAGCATCAGCATGGCGTCTTACGCGCTTCTGTGATCCAAAGATAGCGCCCTGTCAGGTTGAATCCTTTCATTCTCATGCCATGTCAGGTTTTTTGCATCTTCTGAACTACGGTACATACGCCTGAATCTGGGAATTATGGGAAAATACCACAATACCTTCTCTGGAGCCGAATTTTCCTTCTTATACCGTGAGGCTTCACATTTTGGACACGACTTTAACGATGCATATTCATTACGAAATAAAATGCAATCGTTACGATAAGCATGTATCTTCTCATAGCTCATGCCAATAGAGCATAACATTTGTTTAGCCTCATATGTCCTACTAGGAAGCACATTATCATTAGGCAACATATCTTTCAACAGTGTGAGTAAGTCCGTAAAACTCTTATCAGTTCATCCATTGCCCGACTTCAAGTTAAACAACTTTAACATTGCCGACAATCTTGTGAATTTAGTACAACCCTCATATAACGGCTTCTCGCATCACTCATCACCATCTCAACCATTTGAGACCAATCACGAAGATCTTCTGCAACAGCATTTGCCATTTCTTCAAAGAGGTCACACTCATATGTATTTGTAGCGGTGTGGTCTGACGCATATCTCCCACTATTCCACCCATATTAGAAGTTTCACCTCTTGTCTCACCGTGCTTTGTCCAACAGGTATAAGTTTGATCAATCCCATTGCTCACTAAATGCCATTCCAATTCCGAACACTAATTTTGTTTGTATAACAACAACTTAAACAAGGACATATGATTCTACTATGGTGCATTTGTATGCCCAACTACAAACCCAATAAAATCTTTCACTCCATCCTTATATTCCTTCGACAAACGATTGGAGACATCCACTTTCGATCCATATTTTACCTATGGATTGAGAGGTAAAACAACAGAAAAACCCCATTTAAATAAAGCAAGACTAAAACTATCACTGCTCTTAAAATCAACACACAGACTAGATCAAAATTCTAACAAAATTTTGGCAGAGTCTCCCCTAAAATATGGACATTCCAAAATATATACAATACCTTTTACATTCCAAAATTCATTGTTCAAAACAAAAAAACCAAAATCAGGTTCCACAACAAAATTCATTGGTCATTTTTCCATTGATTCCCATCTGATATGCATATATATTTACTAATTGTACATTTTAACAAACTGATTCCAAGCATCTTTAACACTTCTAATTTATCTCTGGACAACAGTGAACAAAATCAAACAAAATCAAACCCTTCTGATTCCAAACTGGTCAACAGTGAACAAAATCAAACAAAATCGAACAGAGACCAAAAACTAACGAACCACCAACAACAGAAACCAATGTGAATCGAGATACAAAATGGAGACAGTGGCCATACCTGGAAATGGACGCAAACAGGAGTTTGGAGATGGAGGCGAGGGGGAGGGCGGAGGCCGAGCGCCGCCAGCAGCTTTTGGAGGACGACGGACGAGCTCGGATGGAGGACGACGGACGAGTTTTGGACGAACTCGGATTTCAGGTTTTGGAGGACGACGGACGAGCTCGGTTTCCGGCTTTTGGACGACCTCGGATTTCAGCTTTTGGAGGGCAGCCAGACGAGCTCGGCCGGCTTTTGGGACGAGCTTCGGTTTGAGCTTTTGGGCGAGCTCACGATCTCCGGCTTTTGAAGCACACGATCTCGTTGAGGGACGATGGCGGTAGAGATGGAAGCGGCAGCGGTGGAGTTTGCGAAGAGAGAGTTAATGACAGAGAGAGAAAGCAGTGCTTACGCATGCGAAATGAGAGAGGAGGAAATACATATATTTAATAAATCGACCAAAAACAGCGCTTAATAAGAAAGCGGCATTTATTATTTCGCAAAAGCAGTGCTTAAGTCTAAAAGCGCTTATTGTAACACCAAAAACAGTGCTTCCTACTATGAAGCTACTGCTTATTGTTCCTATGATCAAAAAGCGCTTCATGTTTGAAGCTACCGATTAATGTGCGATTCGCTTTTTATTATTTAAAGATAAAACAAATAGCTTAAAGGACTAAGCGCTGTTTATTATATGAACTAAACAGTAGCGCTTAATTAGTAAGCGCTGTTTATTGTTTACGTATGACATAAAGTAGCATTTTTTATTTTAAGCGCTGCTTAAAGGAGCGCCATCTTTTTTAGAATTTGTTGTAGTGATTCTTCGAACTAAAAAAATGTAGAAGTAATATGATAAACTTTACTTACACGGGTCAAAAAACTAGTGTATAAACAAAAGAACTTTATTAAGATGCACAGATCTGTACTTTATCACCATGATATGCACAAAAGTGTACCGCAATAGCAATACTTGTGAAAAATGAAGTCGAAAAACATTTGAATATATAAAGTTGAAAAACCATTTTTATTAAATCAAGATGAACATCAAGTACTTTATCAACAATAGTTCTTGAAAAATCAGGAAGCAAAACCCACAAAAAAAGAAATATGAATTATATTATATTATTACAAAAATCAAAAGAATATTATGAATTAATAGCACGTTTCAATTCTTATTGTTAACCTAATTTGGAATAAAAATGAATATCCCCATAATTTCCTTTCCACAACCTTCGAAGAAAGGGTAATTGTCCATTTATTTTGATCCAAAAGGATGAATAGATATTATGGAGCAACAAAAAATCAGACATAAATGGGTGTTTTACAAATTTAACCATCATTATTTTTTTGAGATCATAATTTGATGACAATAAATGATGTGTTTCGAATGTTGTGAACACTAACTATTGCCTACATGCATCCACATTGGTTATGTTTGAGGAAAATTGGGAGCCATGAAAACACAATCCCAAGGTAGAGGAAGCGGAAAACAACAAATGTGGACTAACCTCGCTGGCATTCAGGCCAAATGTTTCAAACTTCTTTCCATATTGTTTCTTAGACTTAGTTGAGTTGTCGTGACAAAAACCAATCTTCTGTCCTAGATATGTTTATCAACAGATCTGAATCGCATAAATCAATAGATCTGAATCTCTTATAACATGATAAGAAATCAATTTTTTTTTTTTTATACAAAAGAGAGGAGAGAGGCCTCGTTAAAACCTTCTGATGCAAAACCCTCCTTAGGGAAAAAACACCAAGAAGGAAAAAGAGTACCCCCGCCTAAAATTTATTAAAAAAAAGGAAAAACAAACAAACATGGGACTAGACCAAAACCCATGGCGTAAAAACAAAATGGAAAACCGCAAGAAAGAGACACCCGCCTAAAAAGAAAGAACAAAACTTGACATGCACAGGCATCACAATAATGGCTTTCATCCCAACTACGTTGGCACCAAAGCCATTAACAATCATATGCAGCACATCAAGGGAAGACAAAGTAAAACCCAACCCCAAGGTGAGACAATTATAACTAAAGGTTTCAAAAAGCAAACAAGCCAAAAGCAGGGTACAATTACTTAAATCTATAACAAGGACGACCCAATCTATTATTAAAGAAATCTTCATAAAGAAACTTAGGCAGCGAATTCCACCAGATGAAGCCAGAGATTCCGAGGCCATGAGCAATAAGAAATCAAATTAATATCAGTCATGATAAGGAAATTTATTTGTACAAATATCTTCAAGATAAATATTTCTTAGAAATTGTTGTGAATAATTCAGCTTTGTAACTAATAACAGAAAGTTAGTTGTAAAGGGAGAGGTAGTTACAAGTTAGTTACTCATATGCCTAGTCTATAAATACTAGACATTGTATTCTGATATGTGAACAAGCAATAAAATTCATTCAGCGTATGTGATTCATTTTCTCTCCAATATACAAAGTTTGTGAGTGGTATGCTCGTGCGTGTGCCAATTGAGTGTGATGTGCAAAGTACACATACAGTGAGATTGAGTGAATACAATGTGTATCTAGAGCCTTTGATCCGTGGCGCATACAGGAAGCAATGTTCCCATATCCCTTCCAATCTTTGATGGGAAGAATTACGAGAGGTGGAGCACTCAAATGAAGGTCGTGTTCGGTTACCAAGAAGTGTTTGATGTGGTCAAAAATGGAGTTCCAGAAGTGGCTGCAGATGAAACTGAAGCACAGAGAACAGCGCATAACAATTCCAAGAAGAAGGATTGCAAGGCTTTATTCTTCATTCATTAGAGCCTTGATGATGCGAATTTTGAAAAGATTGATGCTGCAAAATCTGCAAAAGAAGCGTTGGACACCTTGGAGAACAGCTTTAAAGGAGGTACAAAACACTACTGGAAAAACTTAAAATAGCGACGAAAATATAGGAAAAAATAATAAAATGACAATATCCGAGGAAATGGAATTAAAATACAGGGAATAAAATAAAACACTAGAAGAAATCAATAGAAATATGCTCTTATTGTTAGAAAAAATTAATAAAATTGTAAATTATACTTTAAATAATTTCCAAAATGGTAGAAATACTATAAATAATATACAGGATACATTAGAAAATATAAATATTAATGATAATCGAGATATTAATAGAATTAGAGAGGTTCTTCAGCAATTAGAAAATCTTTTAGAAAAAGAAGAAAATAATAGATATATAACTATAAAGGATTTAGAGGAATTTCTTGGTGATAGAAAATTAGTAAAGAAAGAAAGCGGAACTTTAGTTTATCCCCCAGGATTATGGAGGAATTAGTTAGAGAATACCAAGAGGATATAAAAAATGCAACAGAAATAGAAGAAATAAGTAGACTTATGAATGAATTAAAAATATTAAAGGATGAGATTAATAGCACAAAAATATATAAAATAAATAATGATCAGGAAAAGGAAAATGATTTAGAAGAAATCATCTTAGGATATGAAGATGATGATGAAGAACATATAAGAGTAGATATGAAAGAAGAAAGTAGTAACCAAGGAGAAAGTAGACAACCAAATTACCAAAGAAAAAGGACTTGGGGTACCTTTTTCAATGATCCAGTCTTGGAAATCTTATGATGAACCATTTATGGGTAGACGTGGATATTATAGAAAGAAAGGAAAATGGGAAAAATACCCATCAGATTATAAGCCAAAGGTAGAAACACTTAGGTATAGAAATATTTTAAATCTAGACTGTGCTATAAATAAGGAAGAATTAATAAATGAATGGACAAATGAAATAAGTCTGATTCTCCAAACAGATGAATATTTAAAAACTATAGATTTTGATGCAGTACTAAATTTAGTCTTATATAAGACATCAGGAAATGTACAAAAATGTTAAATAGTGTTGGAGCATTTGAGTGGCAGCGTATAATGGGTGGTGTCAAGAAAAATACCGATATAATACAAAAAATTACTAAAATAATATATAAAGAGTTTGTTGGTTTTGATAATGAATATAGACAAGCAGAATTAGATAGAACAAGGCATGAGAAAGCATTGCTACATCTAGATAATATGAATATATGTAATATGTGTTACTTTGAAGAATTTATTTGTGAGTTCCAGAAATATTATTATCAATTGGATAAACAGTCTAAGGAGATATATAAGAATACATTTATCAATAAGTTACCATTCCCAATAAATGAGAAAGTTAAAGAATTATGGCAACAAAGGAGACTTGAAGTTGCAGATACCTTAGGAGGAATTATTTCGACTGTTTATGAATTATTAGCTAGTGAATGCCAGCAAAAGCAAATTAGGAAGTCCATTAGACATAACAAAGGAATTTGTTGCAAAAACCCAAATATAGACCTTCCAAACCAATGGGGATGTAATGATTCGAGGAAACCATATAGAAAAAAGAAATTTTTCAAGAAGGGAAAGAAATATAAATTTCGGAGATCTTATCCTAGAAAAGAATCATATAGGAAAAACAGATACTTTAAGAGGAGAAACCCAAATAAGATCCCTAGAAAATATTGCCCTGAAGGAAAAAAGAAGTGTACATGTTGGTTATGTAAGGAAGAAGGACATTATGCAAATGAGTGTCCCAAAAAAGGTAAGAAAGAAGAAAAGGTTAAGTTAATTAATTTAGCTCTTAAAAATAATTATGAATCAGTAGAAGAAGAATTTAGCTCAGATGAGGAAATATATGAGTATAGTACGGAATCTAGTGATAATGGAACAACTTCAGAAAGTGAATCTGAATAGCACATATATTAGAATAGAAATAGAAATAAATAAGATTAGGTATGCTACGGAAGCCTATATAGATAGTGGAGCAAGTATATGTTTAGCAACAACATATTTGTTTCCTAAAGATAAATGGATTGATTTAGATAATCCTTTGAAGGTTCAGATTGCTGACGGTTCTACTAAGGTAATTAGCAAGGTTGTTAGAAAAACTATAGCATATATAGAAAATTATATATTTGTTATACCTACTATATACCAACAAGAATCAGGTTTAGATCTGATATTAGGAAATAATTTCTTACGATTATATGCACCCTTTTGCCAATATAAGAGATTTATTCAAATAAAGACACCCTATATAGCAGGAAAGCAAAAGAGACATCTTATATCGATTCCTATAGTTCATGAATCTCAAAATAAAGCTATAAAATATAAATCAGAGTTTCACGCGCAAAAACGTGGTGATATATATAATAAAATGACAAAAATTTTAGAACTTTTTGAGAATAGAATATATGTATTAGGCCAAAAAGAATTTCCAATTCCCCAGGAAATAGAAGAGCTTTTAGACAAAGTATGTAGTGAGAACCCGCTTGATCCTAAAATCAATAATAAAAACCAGGAGTTAATTTTTCTTAGGTTAAAAGATCCTAGCAAGGAAATTAAGTGTAAGCCTATGTTTTATACTAAACAAGATAGAGATGAATTTGAAGAAGATATAAAGAAATGGTTAGATTTAGGATTAATTAGACCATCAAAAAGTAAGCATTCTGCACCAGCCTTTTATGTAGATAATCATAATGAGCAGAAAAGAGGTAAGAGAAGAATGGTAATCAATTATAAAGCTATGAATAAAGCTTTAGAAGGTGATGCATATTTCATTCCTAGAAAGGATCATATAATTGAATTAGTTCGTGGAAAGAAACTATTTAGTAGTCTTGATTGTAAATCTGGTTTCTATCAATTAAGACTTGACGAGGATAGTAAACCCTTAACAGCATTTAGTTGTCCTCATGGACAATATGAATGGAATGTATTACCAATGGGTTTAAAGCAAGCACCAGGTATTTTCCAACGTAGAATGGACAATGTATTAAGAGATTTTAAAGACTTTTGTGTTATTTATATTGATGACATTCTTATTTTTACTGATAAGGATGATTTATTGGATCATTTTAAATATGTTAAGAAAGTTTTAGAAAGATGTTTAGAACAAGGAGTTATCTTAAGTAGGAAAAAAGCTGTCCTTGGACAAAAAAGAATAGATTATCTCGGTCTTGAAATAGATGGAGGAAATATTGTTATGCAGAAACATGTCCTAACAAAATTACATGAATTGCCTTCTGAAATAAAGAATGTTAAGGAATTACAAAGGTTTCTTGGATTACTAACATATATTTCAAATGAAGGATTTATTAAAGATCTTGCAGAAGAAAGAAGACTTTTGCAGCTTAAACTCAAGAAAGACGCAGAGTGGAAATGGACAGAGGAAGACACTGCAATAGTTGAAAGACTAAAGCAATTGTGTAAAAATCTGCCCGAATTATACCACCCTCGTGAAGAGGATTATATAATTATCGAGACTGATGCGTCCGATATAACTTGGGGAGGCTGTATGAAAGCCAAACCAGTAAATAAACCAAAAACAGAATTACTCTGTAGATATATATGTCAGGCTCATTTCATGATCATGAGCTAAATTATCCAATTCATGAAAAGGAAACCTTAGCATTAATAAGAATGCTAAGAAAGCATCAGATATACCTAATGCACCAAGAATTCTTGGTAAGAACTGACTCTACTTATGTTGCAGGATTCAAAAATTTAAACATCAAGGAAAGCCACAAGCAAAGAAGACTTATCAGATGGCAGATAGAGCTAAATCACTACGATTATAAAGTAGTTCATATTGCAGGAAATAAGAACGTGCTAGCAGACATTCTAAGCAGAGAATGGAACGCGAGCAGCTGAAAAAAGAGAAAGCAATAAAGCAGGCCCAAATAAAGCAGAAAGAAAAGGAGCTGGAATTATTAAAAGCAGATCTTAAATTACTCAGCCTTCAACTTGGAGAAGAAGAAGAAGAGCTTCAAGAAATACAGCCAAAGAAATATTGGGTTGTGTTCAATGGCCCAATGCCGGGAATTTATGATGCATGGCATAAAGCAGCCGTTCATATAAATGGAATCCCTAATGTACTTCAAGAATCATTCAAGACATATGAAGAAGCAAAGGTCAACCTGGATGAATTTAACAAAAGGGAAGCCCTAAAACAAAAAAGCCAGAAAAATATTGGTTTTCGACCAAATACAAGTTTTCCTGGACCAGTACCAGCCGGACCAGAAAATACCAAACCTAAAACAGGTTTAATGAAGGATGCCAGAACTTTTATTCCAAATAAGCAGAGCCTCAATTCACTTCCAATTATAACAAGGGAGGAACACGAAGCAATGGTTCGCTTCTCTCAGGAAAATTTCAACAAGTCTATCTCTGAATTATTCAATTGGAACGAGGAAACAAAGATATATAACTTCTACGTTCTGAACAGAGGAAAATATGGAGTAAAAGCAGTAATTACCCCGGGATGCCCAGCCATTAGAGTGTTCAATTATTTCCAGTTCGGATTAATTGAATGCATTTATCTATCTAATGATCTTCAAGAATTATAGTTTTTCCCAACAGGAATTAAAGAAGCCGTGAAGTTCTACAAGCAAACAGTTGCTCGAGATCGGCCAATATTTATGAAGATGTGTTCAAGTTATCCAGAGTTTGAATCAATACAGGTCGCCAAGCATTTTATCAGCATGGGAATTTGTAATGGTACATTTCCATACATGGATAAGCCGCCAGAAATACCATACAATGAGGAAGAATATACAACAATTATCGCAAATCAGCTATCCTATATATTTGAGCAGACCCAAAAGGTTCGTGGAGATACGCCTCTGAAGGTTAATTACAAAGGACCCAGCACAATAATCACATCCAAAATTAGGCGCCCGATTAAGAAGGAAGAGTTTGACAGAATAATAAATTTTGAAGCCCCATTTTTGACCCTATTGGGACCAAATATCAACTATTCGCCAGTCGTCAAAAAGAAGCTGTGTGAAATTATCAAAGTTTACCAGGATCATGCCTGTGAATTATGCTATAGTGAAAAAGAGAAAATAAAGCCAGAAGAAGACAAAATTGAAGATAAGCCAGAATCTTCAGGAGTTGCTGACCAAGCCTTCTCAGAAGGATCATGTGAAGCAATCGTAGAAGAATGATGTAAAGTAATGGCCCAAAAATCTTGTAAATAGTCCACGTGTATAATAGGATTGGTATGTGTAGTAATAGTTACGTAAAAAACCTGCCACGTGAATAGTAGCATAGCAGGAGTAGATGTTGAGTTGTAATAATAGATAAGTCTAAAACTATGGAAAAATAAATGTGGCTAGGATAGGTGTGGCATAAAAGAACAAAAAGTCATTAAATGTAAAATGCCACGTTGGGGAAAAGATAGTTATCTGATGGTATGTAGTAGTTTCTAGTGTCCCTAGCCAGTAGTTGGCTTTGTAAATATAAATAGAAGTATTAGACATGAGGAGGGGGAGAGGAAATCCAGTTAGAAAAGTTCTCTTGAGAGACTTTTTCCTTCCTTCTCCAATAGGAAGTTTTGCTCATATCCTTGTGGATTTGAGTCATTGCCTTGAGAGTGGTAACACCTATGTATCTATCCTTGTGAAATATTAATAAAAATATCCAGTTTTCTCTATATACTTTAGAAATATTTTCAGTTTCCAGAAATACTCTCTTCACATATTTCCAACTATATCATCAATTAACAAGCGGAAGCAAAGTGGGCACTTTAAAAGCATGGATCTCACTCAGGTATATTCAAAATCATATCTCTAAATATGCTAAACATATGTTTGAGTCTAGAATTAATTATATTATTTAGTATCTATCTTGGAAAATTATATCATTTCTAAATATGGCTTCTACATCAAAAAATTTAGATATAACTAAATATAAGGATATAGAAAACTTAGAAGTTCATGAAGAAGCAGGAAATTATTCATCTACTATAGTGTTAAATAGAGATAAATTTAAAGAGATACAAAAAGAAAATATAGATCTTCCAGAAGGATATAATATTAAAGGATCTACAAAAAAGGAGAAATTAAAATCAGCGATAAATGTTTTTAATAAAAGAGAAAATATTCTTTATTTTGGTAAATCAGCTGTAGAGACAACTATTAATATTGAAGATACTGAAGGAAATACAAGTTTACAATTAATCACTGCTAGAGATATTAATAATGTTATGAAAACAATTAAAAATAAGGAGCATAGAAAGAAAATATGATATATTCATATAGGAGCAGTACAGATTTTGCTAAAAGCAACTTATGCTGATGGAACTAATTCACCAATTAAAATTATTCTGATGGACGATAGGATCACAGATAAATATGATTCTATTTTAGGAATTATGGACGCAAATCTAGCATATACAAAAGTGAAGTTTGAAGTTTTTCCAAATATAGGAGTCCCACTAAATACCAAAAGATTAGATAGAACTTTAGCTCTTACATATAACTTTGCCAGAAAAGATTTAATGAGACCAGGAGAAAAAGTATTTTCAATTACTTATTGTGTTAGTTTTGCACTTAGCAATTCTCATCATAGTATAGAATTTAGACATAATGATAAAATAAATTTGCCTGAATTATTTATGGATATAGGAAGAATATATATGCCAAGAAAAAATAATATAGAAGATTTACCAGAAAAATTGCAACTGAAATATATTGATATTGATTCAGTAGAAAATAAGGATTATAAAAATATGATAGAGAAATATAGTACAAAATTAGAAAGACCAATTATGCTTTCAGAACCAGAAAAGGTTGGAAATGAAGATAGTGAAATAAATAAGTTAGCAAGTCAAGTGAAAGATTTAGAGTTGTATCTAAAAAATAGAATATGAATACAGTTACTTTTTCCGTAAATCAGGGAATTATGGAAATAGAAGTGAAATTAAATGAAAGATCTAGCATAATATATTCAAGTAGGATTGAAGATGAAGATAGGGATTTTTATGAAAAAATAAGATGCATATGGCAGTTAAATTTACCAAACGAAATAAAAAGAATAATATGCAAAGATTATGGAAAATTATGTGCACAGTGGATAGTATATAATAATGAAATTATGGATGCTATATGGTGGGAAGAATTTATGTTACCTGATACTAATTATCCAGAAATATATTTAGATGGACCATTAGAAGATTTTGACATAGACGATTGGTTCCTAGATGATGATTAAAAAATTTTCAATACATTACGAAATCGCTTAGAATTATATATGCATATGTTATATATGTTTCAGTTGCTTTATGTATGCCTTGGTAAAAAAATTATTACGTATGACAAATGCAAGTACCATATGCATGTTATGCATTTATTAGGCATATTATGGTTAGGTTGAAGTTATTTATGTCACAGTATTACATGCTATTCAAATTAATTGTGCATGAAATTAATTATGCATCGTATATGCATCAGGTGTTATTAAATCGTATATGCATCAGGTGTTATTTATGTATATGCATGCATCAGGTGTTATTTATGTATATGCATCAGGTGTTATTTATTTATGGTATCAGAGCAGGTAACTAGCCTGCGGAAATAGGAAAAAATGAGAAATTCATTTAGACTTATTAAAACTAATAGAGGATTACACGTAGTAATGAAAATAAATAATAATATGGGAATTTATTATATAGACGAATTTTTCTGTAAAAAGTTAAGAAAAATTCAGAAAATAAAATTACCCAAAGATGTTAAAATGAGAATAATAGAAAAATATGGATATCTGTTAGGACAGGAATTAGTATATATAAGTAAAGTGGTTGATTTATTGAGATTCTTTGATGATATATTCTGGTTTTATGGATGAGTATGGAATAACATTAGAAGAAATAAAAGAATATAAAAGGACTATAATTAGAGAAAAAATAAGACGTGAAAAGATAGAAGTAGAGAGACTTTATAGAACTATAGATGATTGTGTTAGGGATCCTAATAGAATAAATTGGCAAGAAATTAGAAATAGAATTTTAGCACAAGAACAAAAAATAAATAGATTAGAAAATGAGTTCAACCAGATCTAGAAAAGAATTACGAACTAATGAGCTTATAGAATTAATTAAAGAAAATAGAAATATTGTAGAATTATTATGTAAAAGGTTAGATTATTTTATAACAAAAAAGGATAATGAAGAAATAGAAAGAATAACTAGATCACTTACAAGATTCCAAAATATTTTATGTCAACATGAACAGGAATTACGAGAATTAAGAAATTAAAATTATATTCGTCACAAAACTTTGCGACCAAAGATTTAGCGACGAAAAATGACTTTTTTGTCACTAAAATTCGTCAATATTTTATCTTTTTCTAGCTATGAAAGTCTTAAAGGTGAGATTACAAGTCTTGAGGAGACAATTTGAGATGTTGCAGATGGAGAGCAATGGAACAGTGGATGAATACTTCAGTAAGATTTAGTCACTCTCCAATCAAATGAAGACAAATGGAGAGATAGTGACAAATCAGAAAATAGTAGAGAAGGTTCTTCGATCCCTACCATCAAAATTTGATCACATTGTGGTAGTAATCGAGGAATCCAAGGATTTTGATACATTGACCCCTGAAGAACTTCAGAGTTCACTGGAAGCCCATGAATTGCGATTGACAGAAAGATCAGGGGAGAAACAACAGGTGCAGGCCTTACAAGCTCAAAACTTCAAGAAAGGAGATGGCAACAGTGGAAACTATAAGAAGAATCATCGCAGAGCCATGAATAGAGGAAGAGGAAGAGGCAGAACAGATAAAAGAACCCAAGATTCTGATCAAGAAACTCAAAATTCTTATCAGAATCGAGGTGGAAGCAGCTCAAGAAAAGGAGGACATAGTGGAAGAGGCAGAGGGAGAAAATTTGACAAGAGCAAGATCCAATGAATACAACAAATTTGGCCACTTTGTTGATGAATGTTGGCATAAGAAAGATTCTCAGAATGCCAATGAAGAAGCCAAACTTGCTAGAGAGGAAGACTACTTAGATGAAATTATGCTCACAACACCAGTCAATGAATCAAATGCCAACCTTTGGTATCTTGATTCAAGATGCTCAAACCACATGACTGGAAGGAGAGATTGGTTTACTGACTTGGATGAAAGTGTCAAAACCAAGGTGAAATTTGCTTATGACAACTCAGTGGCTGCAGAAGGGCTTCGAAGAATTCTGGTTCAGCAGAAAAATGGTAAGCAGGCCTTCATTAATGATGTCCTTTATGTTCCAAGTATGAAGAATAATTTGTTAAGCCTAGGCCAATTACTTGAAAAGGGATATTCAATGAAGTTAGAACAGAAACATTTAGTGGTGTTTGACAATAAAGGAATGTTAGTTTTGAAAGTTCCTTTGTCTAAGAATATAGCTTTTAAAATTGACATTTAAACCTGCCAATATAAGTGCTTGGCAGCGGCTGTAACAGATGATAGTTGGCTATGGCATTTGAGGTATGGGCACTTGAATTGGAGAAGCATACAAGAGATGAGTAGAAAGAAGTTAGTGCATGGTTTACCACTAATACAACAACCACGTAAGATATGTCAAGGTTGTGTTCAAGTGCCCATTGGAATTATTATGTAAAAGGTGCGTTCAGAGGTGCGTTCAAAAACCTCTGACCTATTGGAATTAGTATATTCAGATGTATGTGGACCAATGAATGCAGTAACTCTTGGAGGTAACAACTACTTTGTATCATTTGTGAATGATAACAGCAAGAAAATGTGGGTCTACTTGATCAAGAGGAAAGATGGAATGCTGGAGGTGTTCAAGAAGTTCAAAGCAATGGTGAAGAATCAGTGTGGCAGGAAATTGAAATCATTAAGAACAGATGGTGGAGGTGAATTCAGTTCAACCGAATTTCAGAATTATTGTGATCTTTGGAGCATTGTGCATGAAGTGACAGCCCCATATACACCCCAACATAATGTAGTGGAAAGAAGAAATAGAATCGTGACAAATATGGTGAGGAGTATGCTTAAAAGCAAGTCATTGCCTAATTACTTTTGGGGTGAAGCTATAAACACAGCCGTGTACATCCTAAATAGAAGCCCAACCAAGAAATTGAAATGGACAACTCCAGAAGAAATGTCATGTGAGTCATTTAAAGGTTTTCGGCTCTCTTTGTTACAAGCACATACTTGAGGAGAAAAGGAGGAAGCTGAATGACAAAAGTGAGCAAACAATTCTATTGGGATACCACTCAACTGGTTCCTAAAAATTGTTTAATCCAATTACAAAGAAAGTAGTGTATAGCAGAGATGTGATAGTAGATGAATCAAAGAAATGGGATTCGAACTCAGCAACCAGCAATATGCAGAAATCAAGCAATCCAATTGAAGGTGGAGATGAATCAGAGTCTGTTCCTAACGAACAAGAGGGAAATGCAGGAAATGGAATTCAGAATACTAATCAGGAACCAATCAGTGAAAGACCACAGAGAAATAGAGGGCCACCAAGGAGATTGAATGAGTATGAAAGATTCCCAGATAATGAAGTCACAAATGAAGGAGAATTAGTGCATATTGCACTCTATGTTGATGCAGAACCCATGCACTTTGAGGAAGCAATTGAAGACCAGAAGTGGGTAAGTGCTATGGAAGAAGAGTTGAAGTCAAAAGAAGAACAAGACATGGGAGTTGGTTCCATTACCACCACAAAAGAAGGCTATACCTGTGAAGTGGGTCTACAAGATTAAAATGAATCCTGATGGATCTATTTCCAGGATAAGGCCAGACTCGTGGCCAAGGGGTTTATGCAGAAAGCTGGACTGGATTATCAAGAAGTGTTCACACCAGTAGCAAGGATTGAAACAATCAGAATGTTGCCAGCTATTGCTAGTTATAAAGGCTGGTCCATGTACCAAGTTGATGTGAAATTTGCTTTCCTAAATGGGACACTTGAAGAAGAGGTCTTTGTTATGCAACCACCAGGGTTTGAAGTGCAGAAGCATGAGGAGAAAGTATATAAATTGAGGAAGACACTCAATGGACTGAAACAAGCACCTAGAGCATGGAACAAGAGGATTGACTCATTTCTATCTGGAAAAAGTTTTGAGAAGTGCACCAATGAGTATGGAATTTATGTGAAAAGAGAAAAGGGCAGAACAACCATGGTGGTGTGTTTATATGTTGATGATTTATGGATCACGGGAGAAAAGGAGCAGGAGGTTGCTGAGTTTAAAAAATAGATGGATACAGAATTTGAGATGACAGATTTGGGGAAACTCTCTTATTTTCTGGGCCTGCAATTCATGCACATTGAAAAGGGGTTGTTTCTACACCAAAAGAAGTATGCTTGTGATGTATTAAAAAGGTTCAATATGCAGAATTGTAACCCTGCTACTACTCCAACTGAATGTGGAATTCGATTGGTGAAAGATGTTAATGAAAATGAGTGTAAATCCTACACTGTTTAAGCAGATTGTGGGATGCTTAAGGTATCTATGCAACAGCAGGCCAGATATTTCATATGATGTGGGCTTGGTGAGTAGGTTCATGGAAGATCCAAAGGTCTCACACATGTGTGCAACCAAGAGAATTCTGAGATATGTAAAAGGGACTCTTAATTTTGGTCTGTTATTCATTAATAACAAAAACAAAATTGAGGGAAACATTACTGGTTTTAGTGACTCAGATTGGTGTGGAGACAAGGAGGATAGGAAGAGCACAAGTGGCTATGTGTTTTAGCTAGGCAACACTGCTTTTTCATGGTGTTCTAAAAAGCAATCGGTTGTGGCTCTCTCATCATGTGAAGCAGAATACATTGTTGCATCAATAGGGGCATGTCAGGCTGTGTGGCTGCAAACTCTGCTCGATCAAATGTGTCTGGGAGTGGAAGGACCAATGATACTTGTAGTTCATAATGTTTCAACAATCAATTTGGCGAAAAATCCAGTGGCTCATGGGAGGAGCAAGCACATAGAGACCAGATTCCATTATTTGAGAGACCAAGTGACTAAAGGGAAGATAGAATTGATCTGCTGCAAGACTGAAGAGCAAGTGGCTGACATCTTAACTAAACCGTTGAAGATTGACTGATCCAAAATGCTTAGAGATAGATTAGGTGTTGTATCATTTGGAAATCTGAATTAAGGGGTTGTGTATTCATCTTTTTAACTAATAACAGAAAGTTAGTTAGGAGTTAGTTGTAAAGGGAGTGGTAGTTACAAGTTAGTTACTCATATGCCTAGTCTATGAATACTAGACATTGTATTCTGATATGTGAACAAGCAAAAAAATTCATTAAGTGTATGTGATTCATTTTCTCTCTAATATACAAAGTTTGTGAGTGGTGTGCTCGTGCATGTGCAAATTGAGTGTGATGTGTAGAGTGCACATACAGTGAGATTGAGTGAATACCGTGTGTATGAGAGATTTGTTCCAACAGAAATAACTACATGAAAAATATAAGTAACAACAATAAAGTCAATAGTGAATATACATTAATTTGGTACCTCCAATGCTCCATTATCATGTCAACACAAACTGCTCTATTTCCTGCTAGCCTACAAATATGCAAAGCATTCCTTTAATGATAAGAATTATATACCATTTCCTTACCTTTTGAAGATTCGTGATGGTGCTCTGGAATGATAAAAAAGACCGAGAATTAGAGGGTTCCTATTTTTATTTTTAGATATTACAGTGATAAAACATGAAGCAGAGATAGTCTTCAAAGAGATGGGAGTCATGACATTACCTGAGATGAGAGATAACCGAATGAGTAGGGAGTAGAGATGGTTTTCGAAGAACCTGAGGAAGACAGTTAAGAGAATGACCAGAGAGGGTGGACATGAAGAAGAGAATGGATCCTTACATTTTTCTTGTTCTCCGATTGGTGGAAGGTGGTGGCCTCGCGAGTGGTTGCCTTCGATGAAGAGAGATAGAGAGATGAAGAGACGTATAGAGACAATATTAGCTATATTCGTGATACGAATCCATGTTTGGAATGCATTGATGTTAATTGAGGGTTAATTTTAGCTATATTCGTGTTACACATCCCTCAATTTAAGGCGTTTTTGAATTTTAAATTTTAAGTTATTGATTTTAATGCACTAACATGGATAGGTTCATAATAGGTAACCAATATGCATCAGTTTTTGGAATGATTGGAAGATAATTGAGGGCTAAATTGTGCTAAATTCATGTTTTGCTGGGTAGTTACCAAAATTGTAGCAGTTTGAAATAATTGTGATTGTCTGTTACCTTATTAGTATTTATTAGTATTTATTTTTTACAATTTTTTAAATTTACAGTTTATATACTTGGATAAAAATTCGAATTAGTACCATAAATAGATATATTGATTTATGGTAAGTAATATTATTGTTTTCAAATAACATTAATTTTGCTGTTAATAAATTTTATACCACGAAAGACAAAATATTGTTTGCATTTTGAGTCCAAAAATGGAAAAATGGTATTTTTTTTTAAATTTACCATTCATCATTTTAGTGTACTATTTGGACAGTTACAATTTCCATAATCAGTAAGCATCAATTTATGGAATTGTTAGATTCTAATTAAGGGTTAATTTGTGTTGTGCACAAAATTGAATCATTTAAATTAATTTTGATTGTGTCAGTATTTCTGTTTCCTATTAACTGTTATTAAAAACAAATTATTCAAGTTCGTTTCCTATATGAGGTTAAATTGACATTAATATTCTTTTCAATAATTTTTGACTGAAGTTGTATGTAATTTCCATATTAGAATCAGTGTAGTGGAACATAAATTATTTGACAGCATTGTGTAATCAAGCGTTTTCCTTTTATGACTTGTTGAATAATTAATTTTTTTTAGGTTTAATTACTCCGTAGGTCCCTGAATTAAAAAAATTGTTATTGGGTCCCTAAACTTTTCAACATTTTGTAATTGGGCCCTTGCTTGTTAAAACATTTCAAATAACTTGTAATTAGGTCCTTGAACTTTTAGATTAGTTGTAATTAGGTCCTTGTATTTAGGAACTCAATTAAAAATTATTTAAAAGTTCAGAGACCTAATTAAAAATTATTTAAAAGTTTAGGGTCCCGATTAAAAAATAGGGACCTAATTACAATTTATTAATAGTTCAAGGACCCAATTACAAATTTTTTTAGTTCAATGGCCTATTTAAAAATTTTCAAATAGTTCAGGGACCTACGGAGTAATTAATTAATTTTTTTTTTAATTTGATGGTTGCTGAGCAGGATTTTCCAATTCAGAATTTGCTGTTGTTTTATGTATTAGTGTAGACACGTTGGATTAATTTAGTTGAGATGGTTCAATTTTAGGATGCCATTTGGAGAATTCTTTTTTTAGATTTTTCATGATTGTATATAGTTAAGATTAATATTAAGTTTAGTGTAACAAGTTAACATTAGTTCATTTGTTTGTTTTTCTTTTGTCGTTCTCATTCTTTCCAATTTTAGTCAATTGTTCTTTTTTGGAGTAATTAGACTATGGAAACAGACTAGCAGAGGCCAGCAGGCTTCAAAGCCTTGTGGAAGCAAAAGTGAAGCGCAGAGCTTCAAAAAAAAAAAAAAAAAAAAAAGAGACAAACAATAATGAATAATTAAAAGATTAGCAAAAATTTATTTCTTCCAACCGGGGAGGTAGGAGATGTTTGGAAGAGTTTATTGGAACTTTATTGGGCTTTTGATAGAAACCGGTTATATCTACTATATTATATAAAATAAAATTTTATCACGTAGGATTATGTCATGTGTCACTTTCATAGTTATCTATTTTTCTGCCTAAACAAAAAATTAATGTTTAATTATTATTATTTTAATATAGTCATTATTACATTATATCAATTAATTGTCATTAACAATCAGAAATATATTTTTATAAATGACTTACTTATTTTAAATTATATATCATTCATCTTTATCAATCATCATTTATTATATTTAAAACTAAAATAACATAATTATTAACTTACCTTACAAAGTTAATAATTATTATATATTGTATAACAACGATTACTTTTTGTGCATTATTACTTAATTTAATTAATTAGTACACATGCAAGGCACAAATAATTTTACTAATTATATGTGAAATCAAATCAGTTCTGTATTATTGCACTGAGGCTGAATTACAACAATAGAATTAGAGAGAAAGAAGGAATTTGAGTGGAATGTGACAAATCACAATGGATTCCCCACCAAAATTCGAGAGCTTGGCCTCTCCCTTCCAATAACCAACTGAATAACTGCCTAACTTCCCCTTTTCTCAACTTCCCTAATTATTTAATTACATCCTAAGGCACAACTATGCTACATGCTGGCTTATTTCTTACAATAGGGACTAATATATACTAATTAGGTTGGCCCACCAACTTTGGGCCTCCTCTTATAATACTTACTAATAAGAGGTCTAACAATACTCCCCCCAAAAGAGTCACATTGTCCTCAATGTGAAAAGAAGGAAACCAAATGCTTCTTCTCCATTGAGAAATAGAATTTCTAATTTTTGCTATCGTTCCTCACGATTCCGAGGATTGTGTATGCCTCTGGTGTCGTCGCCATTCACGGTGTGGTTTTCGCCATTGATCGATTTGTCCTGGTCTGAATGCCTCATGATTCCATGTACAGTTTCCACCAATTCATTCAATTGCCTTCTAGTTTCCAACCGTTCACGCCTCTCCTCTTCAAGGCTCTGTTCAAGGTTCTGTCTCATCTCCAATAATCCTTCAAATCTGCGTTCCAAAATCTCGATACGTGATTCCATTCTTCTCGTTGAAACCATCAACCCTCCCAGGATATAACTGTTTTGATACCAATTGATAGAAGTTGGTTATATTGTCTATGAAATCAAATCAGAATCAGTTCTAGTATTATTGCACAGAGACTTAATTACAACAACAAAATTACAGAATCAAAGAGAAAGAAGAAATTTGAGTGGAATGTGACAGTTTACAATGGATTCCCCACCAAGACTCGAGACCTTGGTCTCTCCCTTCCAATAACCAACTGAAAAACTGCCTAACTACCTCTTTTCTCAACTTCCCTATTTATTTAATTACATCCTAAGGCACAGCTATGCTACATGCTGGCTTATTTCTTACAATAGGGACTAATAGATACTAATTAGGCTGGCCCACCTACTTTGGGCCTCCTCTTATAATACTTATTAATAAGAGGTCTAATAGCTTCTATCATGGGATAAGTACTTACGTAAGTGTTTAGAACCTGTATGGATACAATTTTTTTCAGTTTTCACCGCCACAGTGTCAAATAGTGTCAAAACAGTGCCAAAATTGTCCTTCCTAATGCAATTAGTTCAAAAGCTCCCTCTTGCTTGCTTCTAATAGAATAGTTTTTAAAGGTGTATATTCAAAGTACACATATATTATTGAACTTAAACGCTTATAAGTTCTCCTATGATAAGTGCTTATTAAATAAACGCTTAATTAAACTATTTATCTAAACACCTTCCCAATGTGGGGAGGACTACCGAAATTTGCATATGCTTGTTACTTTACTTGCTTTAGTAAGAGTAGTTCTTTTGGGACGAGAATCAGATTACAAGTTAACAGTTGTGGAAACTTTTCTTCTTCAATGTGTAGCAACACAATTTAATGAATTATACAATTTTAATCCAAGTGTTTTAAAATTAGATGCTTTAGGCCAATATAATAGGTTTGTGGTCATGGGTAACACCTAAGTACTAAAACTTGCATATATACCTTCATTTGCAATACCAAAGCACCTAAAACTTGAAAACATCACTGGACAACTCACATACATTGAACTTAGTGATAGCATACTACTTCCTATCCTACAACTTTTAACACCATCTAAGATGCAGTTCATGCAATGAGAAACTAAGCACCTCATCAAGTATCAAAATTTCCTTTTGAAAAATTTAGTAACATCATTGTACACCAAGTCCTTGGCATTGACTGCCATTATGTAGTCAACATGAGCATAGTTCTTGATGAACTGAACATTAAGCTTGTCTACATCATGGAACTTAAAGTGATCAAGTAAAGCCTTAACATCTTCGACATCGGAAAGCGCGTCTTGACCGCCGTAGCTCATGAAGATAGGAACATTGTGGGGGATATTGGAGAGGTTGTACAATGGAGGTGATAGGTGTCCATAATGGAAAAGGTTTAAGTCTGGTCTCTCGTAATCGAATTTCGTCAGAACCCCGCTTCTAACAGCTGCATAAGTTAACAACATGTATGGTTTACTATTCAATTGTAAAAGTAATTGAATCAACTCCACCACTAATAATTGAGTTTCACAACTATGCACTGATAGTTGTAACAAATTTTTACACGGACGTCCAATCATATTTCACTTGATGCCACTTTTTTATGTCACTTCGTAAAATATTTCCACAAATATTTACATAGTGAGATATAATTGGATGACTGTATAAAACTTGTTTTACACTGTCAGTGTATAGTAAATTAGTAATACAGAAAATGTTTAATATGCACAAACGGTGTAAAAATATTTTACCCAGTCGTCCAATCCAATCATATGTCATAATGATGTCACTTTGTTATGTTAATTCACAAAATATCTCCACAAATATCTACATTGTGAGATATGATTGGATAATTGTGTAAATCTTTTTTACACTGTCAATGCATAGTCATTAAATACGTAAAAATTAGTGGATAGACGGGACAATCTTACTCTGAGCCAAGTGCAACATGTTCTTTGTTGATGATGGCTGAGGTTCAGTCTTCATGAATAGATCAAAAGCTGAAGTATCAAGGCAGCAATTTTCACCTGAATAAGACAATTCCAAAACCATCCACAATTTGGTCAAAATTTTGGAAAAGTTTAATTTTAGTGCAAATGTGTCCAATTCTTGAAATCTAAGTTGTTGATAAGGGCAAGAGATTTAGACCTGTTAAAGCAGTAAACATGTTATTGCAGTCTACCCCAGGTTGAGCACAGACACCCTTGATAAAGTCAACAACAGGTACTCTAATCAAAGTAATTGTCAAAAAAGCATTAAAATTATGTATCATATACTAATCAAATCTTATGATATACTTTAAGTTATATGTTCTTACTCTTTTGGATTAAATTCTGCCATACCAATCATAGTAACGACCTGTTTGGACAAACAAGAACTTTTTTTGAATTAGAAACTTTTACATAATATACATGATTTTAGACAAATTAGAATAACAAGAGTTATTGCTATCGGTTAATTAGCTTATGTACCTCACCAAACAAGGATTTGGCAGCAACCATTCCGAGTTCGGTTGTCATGTGGCTCAAATAGGCAATAGGGCTTAACAAGGCTGCTGATTTCAGCTGATTAACTAATTTCCCTTCTGAGAGGGATGCCAAAGCTACCAAAGTTCCCTGCCAAACATGGTCTTGAATTTTAGTATAATAGTACCAAAAATACTACTAAAATTGTTGAATGCATAACTTGCTATATTATTAATGTTGTTTGTGTGATACAATACCATGGAATGGCCCACGTAGTTAATCTTCTGCCCTGTTTGGTTGGACACATAATCAAAAATTGCAGGCATATCAAAAGTAACCATATCATCCCAAGACCAATCCCAGTAGTCCTGCCAGGTTTACATTGAAATGTTAATTCAGTTAGTTAAAAATAGTAAGGACATTATTTAGAAAAATCAAAAATAGTAAATAATAAAATTAATCCTTATATGCAAGTTTTTGATTCGCAGTCAAGGTAACGGTAGCAGTCGCGTCACGATTCTTGATGTTGCGGATAATTGCGGTAAAATGCAGTTGATACAACCTGAATCGTGGTCGCAGAGATCCTAAAAACCTTATTATCCCGACGCAGATCGCGGTTGGGGACCTTGATTTAAAATCTTGCTTATTAGATATAACATTTTCGTAATAGTCCACGAATAATTGAAACTATTCTAAATGTTCTTGAATGACATTTTGTGCATTAAAGTCAAATTAGTCTTTCCAAATACTTAGGGACAAATTTGACTAAATAAGAAAACATTCAAGAATTTGAATGTAATTTCAATTATCTAAGGACTAATATAACTAGACAAATTTGATTACTTAGTGGAAAATGAAACATCAAAGATTTAAAAAGAAGAGAAAAACCTTGCTAGATGGGTCAAGGGAGGTGTGTTTGCGGCTATATCTAGTTCCTCTGGCATTTGCAATCCACACATCAAAGCCATTATCAGCAAGAATCATGGGCAGGTTTTGCTCTGGAGTGTTAAGAAGCCATGTTGTTCCATCCTGTAGACACCAATGTCTCAAAATATTCAACCAATACTCAGAAAGCATAGCAACATTGCATTATCTCTGGTCAAATTTTTGTATTCATGGAGGGCATAATCAAAAGTCAAAACACAATTTATCTTGGAAACTAAGTAGCACTATTTTTTATGGCCATGCATGATGAGATTCAAATTCAACTTGGTATTACAGATGAAGACATCAAGGTTTTAAAAAAATGTTTGCGATTGTGATCTGTGTCACGACGTTAAAGTTTTTTATATCTCCGCAACCGTAACGCGACCTCAATAGAGGCCGCATCAGTCGCATTTGATTGCAATTCTCTGTAATATCAAGAATCGCGACCCTGAGTGTGACCGGGTTTTAAAACCTTGGAAGACATTACCAACCACATCATTTTTTAGTTTCTTCTTTAAACCGTTAACATACCAAGAAGGAATGATCCGAATTTAAAATGTGAGTCATTACTTTAACACATTGTTGCATAAATTGTTTTAATTAAGAATTTCTAAATTAGGAAACACCATTTTATATGGCACCACCAATCCAGAGAACCATGCAATTTTTATCATGTGTCATATACATCTGTTGCGTGTAGTGCATATAGTTAGTGATTTCAGTATTCATACTAGATTTGCACAAGTGACATATGCAAAGTTCAGACTCAATGTTGCATTGTAAAGTGGTAATCTAAATCTATAGTAACCGATACACAACATATATGGCATAGGCATGTGATGCCGATCGACAATCTGCCTGAAGTGAGTGTTTGTTTGTTTTGATTTATTTGCTGCATGGTTTTTCCAAAAATTTCAAAATAATATTAAAAAAATTAAATGATAAGTATTAAAAAAATTATATAGGAGACAAGTGTGGTAATAAGGTTTTTAAATTGGAATGAAAATTATAAAATTCAATTATGAATTACAAGACACTATTTTTATGTTTATTAATTTGATATGACTGATTAAAATTTATATTTATAAATTCAAAATTTATAATTATGGAAAATCTTGACAACAGAAATTCAAGAATTTATAATTGACTAGATTTGAACAATAATATATAAGATGAATAAAATGAAAATAATAGTTATAACAAATAATTAAATAAGGTGAGATGTTTTAATATAGAAAACCATTGAGAATGAGAATAGATTTATTTGCTGCATGGTGTTTCTAAAAATTTCAAAAACAAAGTATTAAAAAACATTAAATGATAAATGTTAAAAATTACATAGGAGACAAGTATGAAGTTTGATAATAAGTTTTATAAATTGGAATGAAAATTACAAAATTCAAATTATGATTTATAAGATACTGGTTTTATATTTATTAATTTGATATGACTTATTAAATTTAAAATTGATAAACTCAATTTATAATTATGGAAAATCTTGCCAATTGTAATTCAAGGATATAATAATTGATTAAATTTTAACAATAATATAGAAGATGAATAAGAGAAAATAACGTGAGATGCTTAAATATAGAAAACCATTGAGAATAATAGATTAGAAAAAGTCTTCACATTAATATAATTTATTGTTTTTGAATTACTTTGCATGAATTGGAAATATGTATATTATTATAATTTATTATCAAACGATTTTAAATAAATAAACGTCTCTTCCGTTTATATTTTTTCCAAACTTTTCACTAGCTCACTAGCTTATTTAAAACAGCATCAACAACATCACCATTAACATCATCAATTTGTAACTTTTTATAAGTCGTAAGGAAGCGGAAACCTAGATTGTCGCTTACGTTGTCATGACATCTTTTACTACTACTAGGGAACTGAAAACCAATAAAGGTAGCAATTATAGAGCCATTTTGTAACAGACACGTAATTTGACCCTTTTAAATAACATTCATATTTAGAGAGTCAGGTTCAAGGATCAAAATGAGAATAACACAAACCTTTCCTTTTATTTTGAGAAAAAAATGAAAAGACTAATTGAAAAAGGAGAGAAAATTGGTGCATTGTTGTTAATTCACTTACCACCAATACTCCATGCTGTATTATCACTGGCTCCTTCTTTGTCACATTGCTAATAACCTCAGATCTACCTTCTGGAATCCTTTGTAGGCTTAGAATGTACCCATCTTTGGTTGTAATCTGAAAATATTATTATCAAACATTAATTTAACTATTATATATTCAAAAATATCAACATCAATATATTCAAAAATATCAACATCAATAACTAAAATATTTTCTCATGTAGGTAGTTCAGTGGTTGAGCCAAGGGACATGAAGGAGTTGCAAACAGGAGATGCAGGGCTCAGATCCTTGCCACTAACAAAATCCTTCTCCCCTCTAACTAATTAACCACTAACATTTGCCTATAAAAAAATAACTAAAACATTTTCTCACTATAAGTAATAATCTTATGACAATAGTATATCATGAAATCATGTCTAATGACAAACATTTTAAACCCAAATCCTTAATAATAGTTTAATATATATTTTTTCTTGGTATTCATCTATTATATATTAGTGAGTTATTTGTTTATATTCAAAAAACATTGAATATTGTAATAAAAAAAAAACATTGAATATTATATATACATGTTGTTGTATACTACCTCTCGTCTATTTTATAATAAACAAATAACTAATTCATCAATACCAAAGAAAAGCATAAAATTTAAATTTTATTCTAGAAATATTCATATGAAAAGGTTGAATATGATGGCATTTGGTGACCCTTATACAAAAAACTAATCCACTTGCACGGGGAATTGGTGAATAACCGGTTAACATGCATTATAAAATATGAGTATAAAAAGAATTTAATTGATAATACATTTGAAATGAGTCAAAATTTCTTATATTTAAGATGGAAAAAAAAACACATTTGTTTCTTATAAAAAGTATCGAAGCATATATGTTTGGAGATCTTACTTCAAGTTCCTGGCATTTGTAGCCATGGATAGTGATTGAAGAGGCACATAAACCAATATCTAATGAAGAAGGATCAACAGCTACATTTTTGCTACCAAAAAAGACACGGCTTGAAGCCTGTGCTTGATGAATCTGATTAGCTGCTAAAACTAACACACAAAGGGTCAAAGCAGCAAAATCAAACAAGCCCAGGAAAGCCATGTCTTTTTTTTTTTTTTTTGAGAGTATGGAAGATGTGGGATTGAGGAGGAAGTGCATTCTCTTTATATAGGAAATGGAAAGTTGAGGTGGAACTGAAAAAGTGGGAAACACTCCACAAAATGGGAAAATTCATTGAACGTTTTTTTCTATCTTTAATTTCATCCTATATATCTTTTTTTTTTTTTGATTAATTACCTGATGAGTGATGACTAAGAAATTAAAGGGTTCCAGTCAAAAGAAAGAAAGAAATTAAAGGCTTATTATGGATTAATTTTATCTGGTTCTATTTTTGGATTTTGCTATTAAGAGCTTCAGCTTGTATATATGGTCAAAATTTGCCTTTTTTTAACAATGAATGAATACTAACATCTGGTGATCAAAGCGTTTCAACGTTTTGATGTTTTTTTTTTTTTCACTTTTGTTTTGAGTCTTTATACTTTTAAAAGAAACCAGTTAAAACAAGCATGTGTTTTACATTTGAATGCTTCATATGTTTTAAAAATGATAATTTTATATAAAAATACACCGTGTTACTTTTGATCATATTTGAGAAAATAAAATAAGGGACAAATTCGTTCAAAAATAATAAATTGTAGATATTATTTATGTATTATTTAAAATTTATAAAAAATAATTAAAATGTTTAGTCTACAAATATAACTGCTAATATTTATTTAATTCGATGTTGATTCTATCTATAACTTTTTTGTCTCAACCCTTGATTGGTATTCGGAAACTACATTAAATTCCAACTAATCTAAGTCAGGTGGATCTATTCAAGGCGGTAAAATTCTCCAGACACCTATTTTTTTCTATTTGTATTCATAATTGATTTTTTTTATTTTCTTTTGATTAGCTGAGGCTTAAGGATTTTATCTATTTTATTTTTGGATTTTGCTTGCATATATGGTTATGAGGAACTTTTTTTTTTTTGAAGAAGCAAACATTTTATATTAAGTAGAGAGTACAAGGGATACTATAACCCGTTATAACCAGGAAACACCAATCAAACCATAATCAAACATATCCAAAACCAACCAAACTACCGCCTAGTGATCCAATCCAACGGGTCCATGCACCATTCATAGAAGAGGCAGGAACCTTCTTTTAATAAATGATGCTAACATATGTTGAAGCGTTTCGACTCTTGTGAAGACTTTAGAAGTTTTTGTGGGTTACTTTTTTGGATGAAATCAATTTATCATCATATTAGAGACAATTTTATTCAAAGCCGGTGGAGTAGTAAAGGTATGATCTCTCTAAGGGATTTATTTTTCATTGGGGATCAAACCAAAGACCTCGCGGTAAGGAGTATATCCTTGTACACATTCTTCCACCCACTTGCGATCATATCCTGTTTCTATTTGACTAATTGGGTTGGCTTCTGCGGGTCTTTAAAGCTTTAGAATAAATTGGTAGCAATAAACCCATGTAAAAGCACGAGTCTTTTGGGGGGGGGGGGGGAACACAGGCAATCACATTTGATGAAAAGAAGACAAACAATGCATGTTGTTGACAGGAAAATAGTTTTTGAAGTGAATGAGATTCTGGCACGTGACAATTGTTGTAGTTAACTTTTTTAAATATATAATAGATAAGTTTTATCTAGGGATAGAATAAATAAGTTAAAACAAAAATTTGTTTGAAATTTGAAGACTTCAAATGATTGAAAATTATAATTTTACATAAAAAGTATTGTTACTTTCATATGTATTTAAGAAAATTAAATCAAAGACAATTTCGTTCAAAAATAATAAATTGAAATATATTTTTAATTTGTTATTTAAAATTTACACAAAGTAATTAAAATTTGGCTAAACTATACTTTTGGTTTTTTAACTTTATTTTTTGTTTCAATTTGTTCCCTCTTTTATTTTTTAATCTGAAATAGCCCCTTATCTTACTAAAGTCATACTAAGGCTCTATTTGGTAAAATGTAGCGAATAGCGGATGAGCTGGCAGATTGAATTTAAAGTGTTTGGTAAATTAGAGGTTGAACCAACTAATAAATGTAAAATGACATAAAAAGACATTTTCATAGATGATAGAGACTGTAAAGGTTAATAATTTTTTACTTCATTTAATCTTTCCTTAATTTATTATAAATGTCATTAACCGGACTTATTTTTGTCCCTTGTCTTTATTTTTGTTCAAAAGTGGTACTTATCATTTAATTTTTGTTCCGAAATGGTTTCTTTTCTTTATTTTTTGTTTTGATTTGGTCCAAACACACATTACCACATAAGACACTTACCGACCGACGATAAGGAGCTGACAGAAAGAATCATTTTGGTATAATTTTTATAAGATAAAGAAATAAGAAATTAGCGATAAAATTGACACCTAAAACAAATTAAGAGAAGAAATTGAAAGTTAAGAAACTTTTGATTAGGGATGTAAATCGAGTAGGGTGGGTACAAGTAGTAGCCTCCGCTACCCGCCCCATTCGATGAATATTATCCTTCCCGCACCCACCCCATATTCGTGTGGATAACTGTCATGCGAGTTTTGAACAGATTATTAAAAATTTGTAGGTATACATAGGTATCCGTTGATATACTATAATATAAAACAAACCTTTAAATTTTATTATATTATGAAATTAATTTGAAAATTTTGATTGTAATGTATAAACCAGATGTTTTACTTTTCTGTAAGCCTGAGCCTAAATTCTTTCTTAGGGTCTTCAAATTGACAGTGGGAGAAATGAAATATTTTGTACATGATAAATTACTAATTTCACTTAAAGGGTACCCCGCGGATATTGATGCCACAATACCTGTTCCCGTCCTCCTAATAACTGGGTAGAGAAATACGCGTTTGTTTTACCCACCCATACTCAGTTAATTAAGGTATTCATATTCAACTCGTGGGTATGCGGAAAATCTAAGACCCTACTTTTAATCTACAAATATCTATGCTCTTAACTGGTAGAGCCCTTTCAGTCCCTTTTTTTTGGTAGACGAAAGACAAACAGCCCACCCCTTTAAAATTACGTTATCTTTGCACACCGCTTTAAGCTTTTATTTTCCACATTTAGAGAAACCCATATTTGAATCATCTCAGTTTTTCTTTATCGATCTGCAAAATAGTAATGGACGTTACGTGTGATTAAATTAATGTTTAAGAAATTAATGTGTTTCGGAGAATTGGTAATTTTTTTTTTGTGTGTGTAGAGAGAACTTTTTTAGTGTAGATTTTTTTTAATCATATTTTTAGTTTTTTTTAGAGTTCTTAAAGAATTGATTAGTTAATTTTTATATTTTAAAGCCTTTTGTAATTTGAAAATATTAAAATGGTCCTTAATATTTTAACTATAAATTTTTCATGTAATATTTGTAATTATATACTTTAAAAAAGTAAAATTAGTTAATATTATATTATTTAATGACTATATGGATTACATTAAATAATTGAGATTTAAAAATTAAATAAATTTAGAGTAAAATAATGATAAAAAAAATATATCCAAAAATACTATAGAAATCAAATAAGTAAATTTTAAATTTTTTATGCATCATATGCTTAATAAAGTTAATAATATTATGAAAAAAAAAATTCCTCTCATTATCCCTAAAAGCGACAATGGGCAGTCAGATCGGATCGTCTCGAAAAAAGCCTAATAAAACATAAGGTTTGGGCAGTAAAATTTGAGTCCGATTTGCGACTGGGCTTTTTTGGCTTAGCCCGGTAAAGCCCAAGCCTATATCAGGATAGCCCGACCAGGTTTCGGGTGGCCCACATATAATTTAAAACAGTAGAGTATAGCAAGGTCATCCCTAAGATTTTGGGTGCCCTATGAAAACTGAGAAGTTGATGCCCTATCACTACAAAAAACGGAATAAATAATAGCACTCACTTTGTAGTGGTTATAAGTGAACTGCTGCCGCTTGAACGTCCCGGCGGTTTTAGATAACCGCCTTGTTTATTTCCAGTTAGCGGCGGTTGTTTATAACGTAGGGGCGGTTCCTAATATTTAAAAAAAATAAAATAAGAGCTGAAGCGCCAATTCCCACACCCCGCGTCTTTCTTTTTCCTACTCTTTCTTTTTCCCCTGAAGCGCTAATCTCCAAACCCTAAAGCTCAGCAATATCCGGCTCTGCAATGTGGCGCTGCAAACCTTAAAGCTCTGCATCGTCTCGTGTTTCATCCTCTGCTTCCACAGGTTAGGAGTTCTCTCTTTGTTCTATTTGTAAGCTCTGCATCGTCTCGTGTTTCTCTTCAAATTTTTACCAAATTTATGTTTCTCTGAGTGAAGAGGTTTGTTACCAAATTTTGTATCAAGAATCCTTTATCCTTTATGAAGGCGTCATCATCCTCAACATTTGAATCAGCGGTCTCCATTTTTCGTTCGTCTCCTTTTGGTCGTATCAGCGCTGCCTTTGTTGTCGCTTCCGTTCTTCTCCATTTTCCGGTCGTATCAATGCTGCCTTTGTTCGTATCAGCGTCTCCTTTTGCGGTTTTGTAAACTGTAATTAGTCACCCATATTACTTCCTATTTATCTCACTGTGATACTTGGAAGCTCCTCTTTTAATCACCTCTTCACTGTTTTATTTATGACTCCTTGGGAAAAATTGCATTGATTCTGTTATTATCTATACATTAATTGTGCTGCAGAGATTCTGATTTGGATTGTGAAGTTTGGCTCCCTTTTCTCTTCCATCTATATTTCATTTTCTCTTCTTTCTATATTTCATTTTCTCCTCCACTGCTGAAGGAGAAGAACTTTTCTGGTTTGCTGCTGAAGCCTTGACTCATTTTCTGCCCCTTCTCATGTTCCTGATTGTCAAGAAATTTGATCCCCAGTACCTGCATAGAGACAGATAAACTACTGCATCCTGTAAAAACATTAGTAAAACATTTAGAGGGAGATCAGTATGGGACATGTTTTGATTTCTTTATCATTTGCTTATGCTATTTCAGCCTGTCCTTTAGAACCATTGTATTCACTTTTCCTCTGTATGGTTGTAATCTCCTAAATTACTTGTACCCTCAACATCTCTTTTTGTTCAGTTTCTCTTATATTTTTTAATTTTTTGTTGCTTGATTGCAATTTTGTGATGCTCTGTAAAATTTAGACTTGTTTTGGAACTGCTGCTTAATGCACTTTCAATTTTTAACAATGTGCCACTTCCTTGTAGATTTTGCAGACCTGACTTTTGCAGTATTTTGCTCCAAGAATTGGTTCTTAATTCTGCATAAACCAGAAATTATGCAGAAGAAACTCATATTTTGCACTTTATTATTTAGCCACTTATTTCATCACTACTTTTGCAGGTACAATATAGTTGTTTTGAGTCTGGAAAAAAAGCTCAGAAGAGGTTCCCTCATTGAGAACAGGTTCCATCACTTAATTTTAATTCTGAAATTTGTTTTAAATTTCATAAATATGGCTAAAAAGTGCACGCACACACACAAACATATATATATATATATATATATATACACCTTGATTATAAGCATATTTATGATTCCACCTTGTTAATGTAGATTTTATTATGAACCCTTGAGAGTTTTACTATGACTATACACGTCATCTTTACCAAAAATGATATGCTAAGAATTCTTTTGTAGTATGTGTTACTGAGTGACGTGTTTTATTGAAATTCAAAATAATAATTTTTAGCAATGGATAAGTCATGGATTACAAAGCCGCGGAACTCTAACGAGTATAAACAAGGGATTATGGGATTCATTGATTTTGCCTTTGAACGTTGTTCGGTAAATGGCGAAATAATATGTCCTTGTAAAGAGTGTGGCTTCAAAAAATGGAAGACTAGGGGTGTGGTGTATGATCACTTAAGATGTACATCATTTCCAGTAGGATACACTGTTTGGTTCTTTCATGGGGAGTCTGAGATAGAAGGAAATCATCACGTCTCCCCTAGCAATACTATAAATCCAGTTCAAGACACCACTATTCATGAAGATCCTATCCAAAACATGATTAATGATGCTTTTGGAGTTGATAGGCACCATGCAAATGAAGTACCAATTGCATCGAATGTAGAGATTGAAAGAGATGAAGATGTGATGCCGAACGCCATTCAAGAAATGAATGAAGCCAAAGAATTTTATGAATTAGCAAGAGATGGAGAACAACCCCTATATGAAGGGGGTATAAAATATTCAAGGTTATCTTTTTTGGTGAAGTGTATCATATCAAATGCTTATGTGGAATGATTGACAAAGCTATGACAATGATTTTAGAACTCTTGCAAGATGCATTTGAACATTCAAAGATTCCAAGTTCATTTTATGAGGTGAAGAAAACAATCACCAAGCTTGGTTTGAACTATGAAATGATACATGCTTGTTCGAATAATTGTATGCTCTATTGGGGGAATAAGGAAGACGAAGAAAAGGAAACTTACAAATTTTGCCACACTTCTAAATGGAAATCAAGCATAAAATCTAGGGAAACTGAGGTATCTGTTGATGGCAATAATATGAAGAAAGCGTCTGCAAAAGTTGTTCGCTACTATCCCCTAAAACCTCGATTGCAAAGACTATTTTTGTCTTCAAAGATAGCTAAGGATATGAGATGGCATGTTGTTTATGATAACAATGATGGAATGATGAGGCATCCTAGAGATTCTGAAGCTTGGAAACGATTTGACTCAACACACTCTTGGTTTGCATCTGATTCACGAAATGTTCGTCTTGCATTGGCTACCGACGGTTTTAATCCCTTCGGTGTTATGAGTTCAAATTATAGTATTTGGCCAGTTATTCTCATTCCATACAACAGTCCTCCATAGGTATGCATGAAGCAGACATCTTTTATAATTTCGATGATAATTCCTGGAAAAAAAATGCCAGGAAATAATATAGATGTCTATTTGCAGTCTCTAATCAAAGAGTTAAATGAGTTATGGACAACAGGTGTGGATTCTTATGATTCTTTCAAGCACGAGATGTTCAAATTACATGCTGCTTTGATGTGGACAATGTGATTTTCTTGGGTTAGGAACACTTTCTGGGTGGAACACGTACAATGGACTTGCTTGCCTATCCTGTAACTTTGACTCCATTCCTTGTCATCTTCCTCACATTAGAAAATGGTGTTTTATGGGCCATATCCGTTTTCTTGACCGAAGACACACATTTAGATTGAACCAAATTCGCTTTAATGGTGAGCAAGATATGTGTAGTCCACCTAAAACATTGTTTGGTTTTGAAATTCTTGAACAAGTTCTTAACATTAATGCCACATTTGGGCGAGGACCAGAGAAAGAAGGGTCAGGAAAAAGAACACGAGGTAGACGACTTTCACAGGGTAGCACTCAACAATGGAAAAAGAAAAGTATATTCTTTGAACTTCCATAGTGGAAAGATAATTATTTGCGCCACAATCTTGACGTGATGCATATTGAGAAGAACATATGTGACAATATCATATATACTTTGCTAAATGATAGTGCAAAGACAAAAGATCATATCAATGCTTGAAGAGACCTTAAAGATATGGGCTTAAGACCAGACCTCTAGCCAAATGATAATGGAAAATACCCTTTAGTTGTCTTTACAATGACTAAAATGGGTAAGAGGGCATTTTTGGCAATTTTAAAGAACATTACTATGCCAGATGGTTATTTGAGCAACATTTCCAGGTGCATTGACTTAGATAATCTCAAGTTGAATGGAATGTTGAAAAGTCATGATTGTCATATATTGATGGAGCAATTGCTATCGCTAGCCATGCGGACATCGTTGCCTGATGAGGTTTCGACAGTATTAATTGAGTTGTGCTCATTCTTTAGACAATTATGTGGTAAAGTGTTGAAAGTTGGAGATTTGGACAAACCGTAGAATCAAATTGTCCTCACTTTATGCCACATGAAAATGCTATTTCCTCCTTCATTTTTCATTGTTATGGTTCACTTGGTTGTTCACCTTGTCGAAGAAGCTAAGGTTGGAGGTCCTATCCATTACCGATGGATGTACCCTATAGAAAGGTAAAAAAATGTGTGTTAGCTTCGTTTTAATTTTTTTCAATTCGATAATGTAATGGTTATTCTAAAAAATATTTGTTATGGTTTATAAATAGGTACTTACTACATCTAAAATCATATGTTCATAATAAAGCACGTCTGGAAGGGTCTATAGCAGAAGGTTACCTTACGGAAGAGATTCTTACATTTTGTTCAAGGTATTTAGACAATATTGAGACAAGGCGGAATAGACATGGTCGTGTAGATGATGAGTCTAACGATATACAATCTCAATCACGAATAACTGAATTGTTTCCTGTAATTGGAAAACCAGAAATTTACAGGCTCATCGACACGTGTTAACAAATTGCACCTTAGTTGATTATTATCTTCAGTAAGTATTTTTTCACTTAGAGTAATTATTCATTTTTACTTTTCTTACATCTAATATTATATAACTAAATAGGCAATATAGAACTATTGTACGAAGGCAACTTAGGACAAGGAATGCTTCTGAGATAGACAAAAAGGTTCATAGAGAGTTCGTTCGTTGGTTCGTCAATCGTGTGAGTGTTTATGCATGCCTGTGTTTGCATTTTCCATTTTATAGGAATGTGACTTACAATTTACATTATGGCATCTGGATTGGCAATAATCTTAACAGTCATAGTATACAAGATAAAGATGTTCTTATCAGTCTTGCACAAGGTCCTTTTGATCAAGCTAGAAGGTTCATCACATTTAATGTTAATGGATACAAATTTCGGACCTTTGCACGAGACAAGTTATTAAAAACTCAAAACAGTGGAGTTTTTGGCATGTTTGGAACAAGAAGTTATTCAAGCAATAGTGATGCCCAAATGAGGTTTGAAGGAGTGCCTTACTATGGAAAATTAATAGACATCATTGAGCTATGCTATAGTGGCTTCATAGTAGTTATGTTTAAATGTGAATGGGCTACTACCACTACTCCAAGATGCATGAAGATGGATAAGTTGGGTTTTACCTCTATTAACTTTGCACGACTAATACATAGCGGAGAACATGAAGATGATGAACCATACATTAAAGCTTTTGAAGCTCAAATGGTCTTTCATGTCGAGGATGAGAAGGAATAAGGTTGGAGTATACCAGTTCATTTGAGGCCAAGAGACTTGTAAGACATGGGTGAAGATGAGGATGAAATTATGGCATCCAATGAGACATACCCATCACAAAATTTGGAACAATTTTTCTTAGATGATAACACACATATTCATTTGCCAAGAGTGGCTATGGATGATGATCCTAAAATTTCAGTAGTTAATGAAAATTTTGATGATGACACTCATGATATGGTTTTATGAATGTGATTGGTTGTGTAGCTGCCATGCTTTTCCCATTGGCAAAAGACTGACATTATAATTCTAATTTTTTTATTCGAGTTTGACTACCATTTTTAAATTATTTCCTTCTATTATATGCAAAGAAGCCCCGAATTCTAAATTGATATTCTATTAGTTGCATAAGGGTGAGGTGCTTTTAAATGATAGCTTGTTTTGTATTTAACATATGCTAAAGCTATGAATGTTAGCTGTTACATAGGTTCATCCATGTGGTCAATATCGAAAGAACACTGTTGTTGGCATCCTTCAGGCAGAACATAAGGAGCATAATTATAATTAGAGAATACTATAATTAACCTTTAATCCTTATTTGAACTTCTCAGTTCTTGTGGCTCCATGAGAATATCATTGCATACATATGTTTATGGACTTATTGTTATTAATTTATTTGAATCTCGTATAAGTATGCCTCATACAAGAAGATATAGTCCTCGTAGTTGTCGATCCACACCAATTCAAGAACATGGATCTTCTACAGGCACTCATCATAGTGCACCGATACCCCAAAGGGAGCCCATGCCTCACATATCCTCATCTTCTGAAGGAGAGATTCCTGGGTTACGAGATGTGCCAAATACTGAACTAAATTCCAGAAGTTGTGGACATCATGAACCTATTCAATCTGAACCTAATGGAATATATTAATGATGGAATATTATTCTCCTTGCATTTTTTTTTGCTGCAAAATCATTAATAATTTGTTTATAATGTTTTTTCTTTTCAGATTGCTATTGATTATTTGTTGTTTCAATGTTTCATTTGTTAATGGAGGCGCAGATGAACAATGAGCAGAAAAAATAGGGTTTAAACTAAGGCAGAGGCCCTGCAAAAAGGAATGGAAATCAAAGCTGGCTCTTATGAAAAGAGGCTGGTTCGTAAAAACCTAGTCGTAAAAAATATTTCTTTGAGGCCTAAAGCAAGGACTTATTAAGTTTAGGACCTAAAGTTTAAAATAAAGTTGGGTCCTTAAGATTAATATATAAAATTTTTAATTATATTAAATTTTATTTTAATATATAGATATATAGACGCACAGACACACACACACTAAGTAAAAATTTTATATTATCTTGTGCCCCCTAAAAATTGGACCTGTGCAGTCGTAACACGGAAACATGCCTATGGCCACCACTGGAGTGTAGAGTGCTGCACTTACACCATTGAAACTTATAGTACGTGATAATGCAAGGGTCTGTTAACTGGGAAATTCCTAATGCAGAGAACAAAACATACTATGATGAACCAAACAAATGCTAAAGCCACTCAACAGACAAAGTAGAAGAACCTGACATAAACGAAGTACTCCATTCGGTCTAAAATATAAGCAAAAAAGTCTATATATTTGGTCCAAAATTTAGACCAAATACATAGATTTTTTTGCTTATATTTTTGCTTATATTTCAAACTGGAAGGAGTAAGCACTAGTCAACTTGGTAAGGTTAAAGGTTTAGTACTTCGGAGTCAATGGTAACCCCTATATTAAACTCTTGTGTTAATTTGTTCTTTTCAACTACTGCATGAGTCTTTAATGTAGTAATGTTTCGGGGGAGGCTAAAATATTTAGAGTAAAGATCATCTCTATTTCTCAAAAGAAATAAAGATTTCCATTACTAAAGTTTTGGGTGTATAAATAAACATATTTTTAAAATTATGGCATAAATTATGTATTTATGTGCAACTAAAAACTTTATTAATGGAGATTTCTGTTTCTTTTAAGAAATGGAGATGATTTCTACTCAAATATTTGATGTGGAAATTAAATTAAAAGAAATTTTATAAAGTTGTATTTATGTGAATAATTTATTGTATTAAATGTCATTAAAAAAATATTTGAAGCTGGATTCCGGAACCCCAATTTGGAACTTGGGAGTTGGGACCACCAAAACTTACAAAATCATAGTTGAAAACGTCGCGGATACTATTGTATGCTTTTGATTGTGATGCCGTTTTTAAAAAAAAATGTTAAATATGTTTTTCCCCGTCAAATATTGAAATTTTTGTTTTTCATCTTTGTAAAAGAATGTTTTCAATTTTCAACCTTGCAAAAAAAAATTGTTTATTGTCCATGTAATATATGCATATATAGTGGGCGTATCAAGTGAGATGAGTGTCTTATTGTGAGAGATGAGATGATTAAATATCAGCCATTTGATGAAAATAAACGGTTTAGACGGGATATCAAATTTAAAACCACACATGCTGTCAGAATTTTCCACGCTCCTTGTCCTTTGTCGTTTTTCTCCAATTCTCTTACGTTCAAGACTCTCACCCGATACAAGAACATGGTGCATTTGTAATAATTCCTAATTCAAAAACACGGTGGTTCCTAATTTGTATTCACATAAAACTCAATTGGGTTTAAAATCATGAGAAGCTCCTAATTTGAAAACCCAGTTCATGGCGAACCATATTATTGTGATTGACTCTTTTAATTGAATACCAATTTAACTTTTTATTGTAATCAAGAATTCACTTTTTACATATCCTTATTCTAATTCCACTGTAATCCTGAAGTTGTGTGAACAAGAACAATCACGTTAATTCTAAATTTGCAAAAAACAAAAACCTGGATTAGATATAGCGATAATGCTATACCTACTATTCTAACATGGATTGTGACCTGTGATTGCTACCACCAGATCAACAATTTATGACCCAAAAAGATCAAACAAAAAAGGAAAAGAATAATAGGAAAGAGGAAAGACATGGGAACTTCACAACTTTCACGGTGAAGGTTTGCACTGCCTTGTACGACAATCAGTTTAGGCATGGAAGAATATCAATCTACATTTTGGCTATGAAAGAAGAAAGCAGAGCGTACAAGACCAAATCGGAAGGCGTGAAGATAGAGTCATGTGAGGTTCTAATTTGGTCTTTTAATCTCAACTGTTCATTTTAATCTAATGGCCGATAATGATTTCTCTCATCTCTCACAATAAGACACTCATCTCACTTGATATGCCTCCTATATATATATATATATATATTTGGAATTAGTCCTTATATGGTTATATTTCAGAGAATAAAATCAAAATAATCTATAATTTTAGGGACCAGAATCACGAAACATAAGACGCCTTGGCTACCCCTTTTATATCCCATTTATTTTTTGGCTGGGTTTGATGACCTTATTATCTTCAGTTGGAATATAAGGGGTGCCATTAGTAAAGAGGGCAAATGCCATGCATGTTCTCTTGTCCAGAAACACAAGCCCAACCTAGTGATTATGATGGAGACTCATTGTCCTTTTTCCAAAGCTTCCTCTTTTTGGGACAGACTTGGATTTGAGGCTTGTGCGATTTCTGAAGCTATAAGCCATGCTGGTGGCCTTTGGGTACTGAAGGATAAGGCTTGTTCCTATGATATAGCAGTTGTTGATATCTTTTACCAGACAATCACCATCTCCCTTAAGTAGGCCAATCAAACCTGGTGTTGTTCAGCTGTCTGTGCCAGTCCTCATCTTGTTAAGAGAGAGCCCCTCTGGCGGTACCTAGTGACTATGAGGGAGTCCATGTCTGACCTGTGGTTGCTTCTAGGGATTTCAACGAAGTGCTTCTCCCATCTAAGGTTCGTGCTGGAGCTTTTCCAGTGAATCAGACTACTAAATTCACTTCTGTTATTGACGATTGTCGCCTTCTTGACCTGGGGGCCACTTGGAACCTTTTTGCTTGGTATAAAAAGAGACGAGGAACTCTCTCCATATCAAAGAGGTTGGGCAGAGCCTTTGGGGATTGTAGGTGGCATAATCTCTTCCCTGAGGCGTATGTGGAGAATCTCACCCGCCTCCAATCTGATCACCGGCCTATCTGCTGAGAAGCACGAGCTTTGTTCCTGATAGGAGTACTCGTCCCTTTCGCTTCCAAGTAGCCTGGTTAACTCATAAGGATTTCCTTGATGTCATGACCAAAGCCTGGGCTAAAGGGAACCACATTGTCCCCAGCAGCCTCAACCAGGTTAATGATGAGGTATTTGGTAATGTGTTCAGACATAAACAGACGGTTGAGAAGTGGCTCTGTGATATTTAGAAGAAGTTGGAGACAGTAGATTCGGTGAGACTCAATCTACTAGAAGCTGAACTTTGACTCCCTGAAGCAAGAGGAAATTCTTTGGTACCAAAAATCTCATGAAAAATGGGTCAAGCTGGGTGTTCACAATACAAAATTTTCCACACTCAGACGATTGTCAGGACGATGAGGAACAAGATCCACGGGCAGTTCCTTGAATCTGGGGGATAGTGTACGGATGATAGCTTGATGCAAATGGAGGCCATCAATTATTTCCAACAATTGTTTGAGGTAGATCCAATTACCAACCCGTCTATGAGTCATGTTTCTTTATTGCCTTGTTTGAGTGGTGTTTGTAGAGACACTCTAGTAGTGCCAGTGCTTAAAGAGGAAGTTAGAGCTATCGTCTTTTCAATGAATTCTTAAAAAGCCCTTAGTTCTGATGGGTTTCAAACATTGTTCTTCAAACACTTCTAGGGCACAGTGGGGGATGATGCATGGCATCTTGTGAAGACCGCTTTCAATAGGGGCTATATTGATGAACCCATCACTGAAACTCTCCTGGTTCTCATTCCCAAAGAAACTCGCTCGACAAGATTTAAGAACTTTAGGCCCATTAGTCTATGTAATATTATTTTTAAAGTTATTACCAAGGCTCTGGTCAACAGGTTGCATCCTTTTCAGGAAGAGTTGATCAGCCCCTTACAGAATAGTTTCATGCTAGTCGAGGTACATCAGACAATGCCATCTTAGCCCATGAGGTTATTCACAACATGAATCACTCCGGAGCAAAGAAAGGTACCATAGTTGTTAAGATCGATCTTGAAAAATCCAATGATAGACTTAACTGGGACTTCCATGAGATTACCCTCAAAGATTTTGGCTTTTCCCCTTCTACTATTTCTTTGATTATAAGTTGCGTTAGATCTAGCAATCTTGCGGTTCTTTGAAATGGTGTGAAGATGGACTATTTCAAACCCTGTAGAGGTCTTCGATAAAAGGACATGCTCTCTCTATATCTCTTCGTGATGTGTATGGAGAAGCTTTCCTTAAGCATCCAACAAAAGGTTAATGATGGCTCTTGGAAACCGATGCATGTTTCTCAGGGGGCCAAACCCATCTCACCTTCTTTTTGTAGATGATGTGCTTCTTTTTTGTGAGGCTAATGATCAACAGGTATAAGTGGTTATGGATGCCTTGAATAACTTTTGCCATGCATCGGGGTTGAAACTTAATCTCTTGAAATCTAAAGTTATGTGCTCTAGAATGGTTTCGGGGGAAAGGAAGCAAGCCTTAAAAAATATCTCATCAATTTGGTTTGTGGCAGACTTGGGCCACTATTTGGACTTTCCCTTGGTTATAGGGAGAGTAGGAAAGGATGTCTATGACGAACTTCTAGATAAATTACAAAGGAGATTGGATTCTTGGAAAGGCAACCTCCTTAATAAGGCAGGGCGAGCTTGTTTGGTCAAATCTGTGACTACAGCCATCCTAGTATATGTCATGCAACTTCACCATTTTCCTCAAAGTATTTGCAGTCATATGGATAGGATTTCGAGAAGCTTTCTTTGGTTTAGTGATGGCAACACTCGGAGTCCAAAACTAGCATGGAACTTACTCCATAACAAGGGCAAGCTTTGGGTTAAGGTCCTGAGCCACAAATACTTGGGGAACTAATCTCTATGGGCCGCTACGAAGAGGGTTATGCATTCCGGGTTGGGGCGGGCTTGAGCTCTCTCTGGTATGAAGAGTGGACCAAATTGGGCCCATTATGTTATCTGGTAGACTTTGTGAACATATCTGATTCGGCCCTCATGCTTAAGGATGTGTACGCCGATGGTAGCTAGCAATTCCGGCATCTTGCAACCTTGCTCCCTCCTGATCTAGCGAACGCTCTGGACCAGGTTCCCCCTCCTCTGTCGGTTATTTGACCCCACCATCCCATATAAGTGGATTTGGAGTGGGGCGAAGGATGATGTCTACAGTTGTGCCTCAGGGTACGCCTGACTCTTGTCCCATCACCACACTTGGGACCCTAGTGTCAATTGGGTTGGATTTTGCGATTGAATGCTGCTGCTAAGGTCCGATTCTTAATATGATTATGCAATCACAATGCTCTTCCTACTAATGAACTAAGGCACCATCGTCATCTGTCGAACACTCCTTCTTGTAGGCGATCCTCCTTCCCTATTGAGACCTCGCTCCACTGCCTGCAGGACTGCCCCCATTCTCAGGAGGTGTGGATGCAATTGGGGCTGCTCTCTTACCCGAACTTCGTCAGTATGGGTGATGTCCACACTTGGATCAAGCACATGGTTGATAGCAAAGCTTCAAGTGTGTTCATTGCAGGCCTTTGGTGGGTACAGAATTGGAGAAATGATATGATCTTCAATGACACCCCTTGGCACATTGATGAGGTTTTGCCCAGGATCTATCACAGCCATGATGACGCTCTGTTGTGCTCTAAAAAAGGATATGGTCAGAATTCGAACCGATTATTAGCCCGATGGATTTGCCCTCCATCTGACACTGTCAAGCTTAATTCTGATAGGAGGTTTATTGAGGCTTAAGTTGCATTGGGTCTGGTGGCTTGGTGCGTTCGCATAAGGGGGAATGGGTCTATGGGTTCTCAAGTTTTGATGGTTCTCGAGATGTTCTCATGGCAGAGTTGATGGGCATCTACCATGGCTTGGTTTTAACTGAGTAGCCGGGATTCACTAGTGTTATATGTTAGATGGATTGCTTAGAGGCGGTGGAGCTTCTTCATAACTGCCATCATCATATTTTTCACCCTTATACGTCCTTGTTGAGCCACATAGTGAGACCGCTAGATGGGAACTAGAATGTTTCAATTGTGCATTACTTCCTGGAACAAAATTCTTGTGCGGACATTTTAGCAAAGGCTGGAGTAAATTCCTCTGGGTTCAATCTATGGAATAACTCTCCCACAGGGCTAGGTGCTCTTCTGCTTAAGGATGAGCTAGGCTCCAAGCCTTAGTTTTCCCCTTTGTTTTTTCTTTGTTTTCTATTACAATTTAACTTACCCCAAAAAAAATATATGTAGATATTAGAAAATGGGAGTAACGCAACATTACGGAAAATTAGATTTTTGTTGTGAATGAATTTTTTAAAAAAAGAAAACATGTCATGCCGACCCAAAGAACCCTGCTGCCCGCAAAGGGCTGGGCTTGGACATTATTTTCAGAGCCTACATTTATCTGGGCCTTTTGGCTTGATCCGGTAAAGCCCGCGCTTGATATAGGCCGGCTCGATGCAGACTAGATAGTCTGTTTTGCCACCTCTAGTATCATGCCTCTCTCTCCCTAGTGTGTTCCACATTCTTTGAGTGAGTTTTGATTGTAAGTAGTGATGTGTAGTTTCTTGATCAGCCTTTGTTCTTGCTCGCCCCCTTTCAACAGAGTGTTTTTTCTTTCAGACTACTATGTGGCAATTCCTGGTATACTAGTTTTGAGATGTGATTTTCTATGGAATTATCCAGGATTCCTTGTCAAGTTTGGTCACTCACAAAAGTTGGTGGCACCTCCTAGTGCAAGCAAAACTCGGTAGAGTCATACCTGATTCAAGAGCCAAGATTTGTATCCTAAAGTTTTTGGTAGCACCTCTTGGTGCAATCAGAGTCAATATATTGTTATCCAAATCATCAAATGATCATAGTTTGTTTGTTTCGAATTATTTTATAAAAGAATTATTTAAAAAAAATTATTTTCTAGTATTTTTTTATTCATTTGTTTCAGCTTTTGAAAATATTCAGAATCTAAAAATAATTTAAAAATTGATTATTATGATAAGCTATTTGAAGTAGCTTTTAAAAAATAATATGATTTTAGTGAGTGTAAAGATGAGAGAGAAAATCAAAAAAGGGATTTTTGTTATCATCAATAAACATAAATTAACTTCTGTTTTACTTAAAAATCTCTAAAAAATAATTTCTAGATTATTTATATGAAAATTACTTTTTTAAAGATTAAACAAATGGGCCCTATGTATGACATTACATATTCTAGTTTTGCCAGCGACTCTTAGGATCAGAATTCTTGCATCTTTTATCATTGTTCTCTACGGAAATTGGCATTTCTTTATGCCTTCATTTCTATTTGGGTGGCTTCTCTTGAAGTAATAAAGACTACATTTTTCAAGACTTAATTCTTGCAGAGTTTCTTTAGTGATGGCCAATTCATTCACAGGCTCTAAGAATTCTTAATTCAGTTTTAGTCTTATCAATTTTTGGCACTTCTTTGTGCCTCCTTAATAATGTTTTGTCAAGGCTCAATACACTCGTTTTCCTATATCTACTATAAGTGACCCATAGGACCAAATTTTACATCAATCATCAGTGGCTTTGTCGGAATTAATTCAGATTAGTGTTAGTTAATTCAGTTAATTAGTTAGTTGTAACTACTAGAAGTTAGTTAGTGTATTTGGTATATTGGGCCAAAAGCTATTGTGGGCTTTGGGCCTATTGTAGTGATGTGTATAAATAGATATGTGCAAAGTGTAAAAGAAAAAAGTGTCATTCATTTTAGTAAATACAGTGTTACATTTTTATTTTCTTTCTCTGTGTGTTAACTCTCCACTATTAGCAATTCCATGTTTATTCTTTGTGAGTGTGTGCATTCTTGCACTAACAGTAGTATCAAGAGCCATTGATTAGGGACCTATGGCTTCCGCAAAAGAGTTATTTCCAATGTCATTACCAATTCTTGATGGCAATAATTGGGAGAAGTGGGTGGTGAGGATGCAAGTGATCTTTGGTTTCCAGGGAGTGCTGGAAATGGTGCAAAGAGGTATCCAAGAAGAGGAGGACAGTGCCTCCTACAAGAAATCCAAGAAAAGAGATTACAAGGCTCTTTCCATAATTCATCAATGTGTGGATGAGGTGAATTTTGAGAGAATTTCTTCGACAAAAAGTGAAAAAAAAAAGCGTGGGGAATTCTGAAGAAAGCTCACAGTGGAGCTGAAGAAGAAAGCTGCGAGTGGGAGAGCAACAACAGAGACACAGAGGAGAAAAAGAATGATGCAGGGAAAGAAGTTCTTCCCATAAATGAGAGTGTGTTCACTACATCAACAGGAGTGGTAATCAAAACAGAGACGTCAGAGACAAACCCAGAATCAAGATCAAAGAAGAGCACTGAATCAAAATCAGAAATCAATCAAGAAACAGATCAACAATTGGAGGACTAGAATTCGCCTCAGCCACAAGTGAGTTCAAAAACGGTGGAGGAGAATTTACCTCAGCCACAAGTGAATCCAGAACCACAACCGAAGCTGGGTGAATTTTCTGAAAGTAGAGTTTTCACAAATTCAA